>OX421460.1:47416485-49816485 GCA_949126895.1 Eilema caniola | reverse complement strand
ACTCTCGCATCCGCAGCAGCCTTCATGTCCGGTACATCGTAGATAAAATGCAGGAGAGTCGCCTTCGCTGGTGTGGCAATGGCGCTCCTGCCGGGTGAAGGTAGAAGGGGTAGGCCCAAAAAGTCCTGGCTTGACGTCGTGCAGAGTGACATACATGCAAATGGTCTCACTACCATGGACGCCCAAGATCGTGCGAAGTGGAGGAGGAAGAGCCGGAAGGCGTACCCTGAGCTCCGAGGGCATCTTGGCCTCTGATGCAATCAGGAAAACGTCTAAACGTCGATGGTGATGAAAGAAGCTTTCGATAAAATAGAAGTTTAAAAAATCTGCCAGCTATCCTTAGAGACTGTGGATAAAAGTGCAAATAATTAATATAATAATGAAACGTTTAATTTAAAATTTAAAAATAAGTGAATCTCAGTTCGCCCAGTCCACAACTTTCTACTTTTAAATTTACATTCTTCACTTTAAAATGGTGTCAAATGTGAATTGTCACAATTTGTTAACATATAAAATGGCACTGCTGGCCGTATGTGTAGTGTGCTGACTGCAACCACTGATATCTACATTTAAGATCATTATATGAGTGTCCTATTCAACAAATAAGTTTTAACAATATAAAACATGTCCTGTAACAACTACTCGTCCATCGCCCTGAGTCGTAATACTCGTCTTTGATCAGATAATATTATATCTTTTGTACTCGTAAAAGACGTAAATATAATATGTTATTGATAACGTCACACCCAAATTTGTCATGACCGACCGTTTTTTGCGCTCTTTTCTAGCTAATAAAGTAAAAACGCATTTTTAGTTATGCAAAAAGATACACCGTATGAGGTGTTAATAAAATTCTACATCTTTTAAGACAGGTTTCCAAAATTTGTATTAATAATTTGTATTAATTATTATTTGTATCATTACTATATAATCCTACTAATATTATAAACACGAAAGTTTATAACTAGGTATGGATGAATGGATGGATGGATGTACGTTACTCTTTCACGTAAAAACTACTGAATGAATTTGATTGAAACTTGACAATTATATAACTTATAAACTAGAATAACACATAGGCTACAGTTCGATATTATAGCGATAACCACCATCCACGTGGGCGCAGTCGCAGGCAAAAGCAAGTTATCTATATCTTTAATAACTTTAATTTAATACCGATTCCCTTCCAAACAAACAGCGCTGAATCGGGACTCCTCGGATCGAGAATACCATCCTCGCCCATCTCGGTACTAGGATTCCATAAACATTCTACAGGTTGGACATTGATTGCTGAGAGATTGATACTGAGATTTTAATCTTTTCGCGCCTTTCGAGTGGGTAAATTTAATGGTCCCTTTTCGACTGTCTGTGTTTGTAATTTGCTTGTTTACGTTTTACTAATAAATAATAATAACTTATATTCGTGTTGAGAATTGTGGATAAAATTTAGTAAAGATTATTACAGAAACCGACAGCGCAAATCTATCTAAATGTATGCATAAATACCTGCTTAAGTTACCTCTTAATTTTTAATCTGCCGAGTGTCGGAATGCAATATTTTCCTGTAAGTATCTTTCTCCAACCTAATGCAGCGTTATGTTAAGCGCTGTACTAATGTTAGCCTACAAAAAGATATGATTCGTTTTGATCAATTATAGTTATTATTCTGCAATTTCATAGGTTTAATTGATTTCTTACTTACCTAAACTTTGGATTCTAGTGGGCTAACTGTAACTACTGATTCCTACGTTTGAGATCATTATATGAGTTGTAACCTCTGAACGTGTCAGATGGGCTACGCACCAGCTGACCCAGCGGAGAGATGCTCGAGCTCAAAAATATCCCAGGGCGCCTTTTCGTCAGCAGAGAAAAGTATGCGCGTGCGTATGGGAACCCCAGGGGAGACTTCAGAGAAACTACAAATTTTCTTTGAGTTTTGCACACATATATATTCGAGGAAATTACACGTTTACACAGGATACACAGAGTAAGAAACTTATAACACTATAGTAGATCACAAATCTCAGCTTACAATCCCGAGTATGATCATATCATCTCCGTCTGTAGCACGGTAGCATAGAAGCCAGCCCGAGATGGCTGGGGGACGTCCTATACAATAGGGGCAATCGACGGGCTACCAGGAGAGGCAAAAGCAGTAATAAATTGTAATACGTGACCCTTGATCCGATCGTCGGCCTGCGTGTAATCCAGGAGCGCCTTTCACCACGCTCTCGGACAGCCAAGGCGCTGCACCTGCAGGAGCCCTCCGGTTTCGCAACCAATGGAAAAAGGGTACAGCAATGGTCGACGTCGAGGTGATCTTAGTTAGGGTCTTCTTGAGCCGTATCTGGAGCCCTATGAACGAATTAACACTCAGAATCGTCTAAAATTGTAGAGGATCGGTAACAAAGACAAAAATAAAATTACTTACCACGAATGTGGGTAAAACTCAGATACACTGATTCTAATTGCAGAGTAACAATGAATAGTATAACGACAGATAGGTCACCAAAAGTAATGAGTCCAGTGCGTCTCGTAACATCGATCCTGGCTTATATAGCCACTGGATTAGAAGTTTCGCGAAGCCATCCATTCCTTTTTTTTTTACTTAATGAGCTTAATGATCAGCAACCACCCTCATTACCGTGATTCGATCACCGAGGTGAATAATACGAAGCAGGTGGCAACGCCACCCCGCGAACGCTATGCGAACTAGCATAATCGATCTTAACATCAGCAACTCGCTACGAGAAGTCTGCACTGACGGAGCACTAGATGGCGCTACCGACAGATAATATTTCTAAAAAATCTTAGTACAAAAATTCTGTTACAGAGTGTCCTTTCCACAAATATGTGTTAACAATATAAAACATGTTCTGTAACAACTAGGTACTCGTCCGTCACCCTGAGTCATAATACTCGTCTTTGACCAGGTATCCTTGTATCCTTTATACTCGTAGAAGACGTAGATCTTATCGATGAAATCAAACCCAAATTTTACGTGAGAGACCGTTTTTCACGCACCCACTTTTGTAACTAACATAGTAAACGCATTTTTAGTTATTTATAATGTTTATAAAATTCTATATATAATTCTACATCTTTTAAGGATAGCCTTCCAAATTTTGTCAAATAAACAATCATAATTATATCTATTACTAGCTGTCGCCCGCGGCTCCGCCCGCGTGGATGTCGGTTATCGCGAATCGGGGTATGAAAAATAGATGTTGGCCGATTCTCAGACCTACTCGATATACCCACAAAATTTCATGAGAATCGGTCGAGCCGTTTCGGAGGAGTTTGGCAACGAAAACTGTGACACGAGAATTTTATATAATATATTAGATAATAACTTTATTTTAATACCGATTCGCGGTCCTTTAAATAGAGCTGAATCAGGACTCCTCGGATCGAAAATATCATCCTCGTCCTGTCTCGATACTAGGATTTCATAAACATTCCAGAGGTCGGACATTGATTTCACGTTCCTTTGTCAAAGTTTTCACCCAAAGGAGGCGTGACCCGATGGGGCGGGGCCGGGCGGTTCAATATTCTGTCTCTGAACTACCAGGATATTAGAAACCAAAAGATATGACAAAACGTGGTTAAGATTTCAAAACTTGAGAAAAATCGTAGGTGGTAGCAAATTTTTATTGGCAAATGAAATTAAGTTTCCTTGAAGTTCTTGATAGCGAATGACATCTAGGTATCTTTCAAGACACAAGGTGTGGAGAGGATATATCTAATATTTTAATGCTAGGAGAGCTAGCTATTTTTTTAAATGTAGAAGAATGTATAATTGCCGTAGCTCTAGTGCTACGCACCGGCAGTACCGTAGTGCACGTAGTAATTCCTTAGCTAGCCCTGCTTTGGTCTACTGCATTATATAATTACATTAAAACACAAAAAAACACGTAATTATCATATGAGATACAAATAATTACGATGTGTAAAAATACAATAATATTCTATTTACTACGAAACCATGCACGAAAAACGTAGAGATCTCTTACAGTTTTGTCCACACAAGTGAGATAGAAACATGGCCACTCTCAATTCGTCATTACATGTTTTTTATTTTTCATATTCTAAGAACGAAACAATGTGCCCGAACCCTGAAATATGTGATTGTTGAAATAGTCAATCGGAGCTTGAGATGCAATTTATATCAATTTAAAATTTCCGTTTAAAAGTTAAGAGTAACACTGAGGTTGCATCTTGGAAGGGGAGTAGGTAACCTGATACTACACTGGCGCCTAATTAGAGTTCCCCCAAAGGCGGCTCACAAGATAATGAGCACATTCTCAAGTCTTCCTACATTCGGTGTTCGAAACCTTATTTAACTTTATGTTGTCCTGATAATGGCAAGTTCAAATCCTGAATCTCGAGGTTAACAGATAGAACAGATTGTCTTTACAGTCCACGATACAATCCGTCCTCAGATAAATCTGAATTCTAAAGAATACGGGCTGTGACGAATGTTCACTAGGTTGTAAGGTTTTACTGAATTGTGTTTGAACTCTATTTTCAGCTCACTTTTAATTAAAAATTTTAGGATCCTTTTCTAATACCATACATAGGTGTTGAATATTGAAGCTGGTCCTAAAATCTAGTTCTATAGAGGGTGAAGAATGCAAAGTCTGTTTAACAATAATAATTACACTGTTCCCGTCTATTTAAACCTCTGATTTCGGCACACATCTCGAACTTTTAAGCTGAAAACCGACCAGTCGTGTACAATTAATGTAACTTATTTCAGCCACGGTGTTTGAAACACGCGAAGAGCCTCTCACTGAACTTTGTTCTCCTGGTACTACTGCGGATGATAACTTGTTGCGGACGCGTGTCACGTCCATTGCTTACTATAAATAAAATTAAAATGCTAAGAAACTTTACGACGTATTTCGTACGTAATTATTTTATTTATTTATTTGAGTTTATTTCAATCCTACTAATATTATAAACGCGAAAGTTTGTAAGTATGGATGGATGGATGTTTGTTACTCTTAGGTAAAAACTACTGAATAGATTTTAATTAGTAAGCTTATACATCAGAATAACACATAGGCTTTAATTTGTATATAAAAATACTAGAATATATAAATTACTTTATTTTCAACTGAGTACTAGTAATCGAAATTCGAAAATACTGGAGTTAACAAGGTTAAATTTTTGAATAGCCAATCTGACGTAAAGTCAGATTGGCTATTCAAAAATTTAACCTAACACGAAAATCTCCTTACAGATAAAAACACGTTAGGGAGATGTTACGAACTGCATCAGATAGTGTATAAGTTGTTTGATTTCCTATCATAACTAATAATTTTATACATTGCATTACGTCAGAATGGTAAAGATAATCTTTTGGGACGAAATTAGCTCAAAAATAGCTTCCACTCCCAGTACGATACCGGTGGCATCTATATTTTCTACGAGGCTACTTATGAGCTCTACTGCTAGCATGTGTGTGTTTTACTGCATCTCCACCGTTGCACTGAGCTGCTGGTAGCTCATCTACAAATGAATATCGAACCGCCCCTCCGGAACGAGGGGGGAACTTTACATATATGACTGCAAATTTAAGGCGATAACTAAATGGAAGGATTGTTGTTTTAAAAGCACTAACACAGTGTTACATTAATATTTCTAGTCTTCGTGATGTTTTATTTTTTATTGCAGTAATTACATATACAATATTCAAGCGGCCACCAAAGCTTATTTAGTATTCGTAGAACTCGAGAGATGGCGTTGTACCGCACGACACACAAAACCTAGCACAGAAATTTTCTACGTAATTTGCCGCTCCCGGTACCAGGGGCGCATAAACCTGAAGAGTTTGACACCGTTCGCAAAGGGAGGGTGGAGTTCTGGGCAGGGTATTGCCATTTGAACCTTATGATACATGCTTTAAGTCTATAATAGTATGTGATACATTTTTTGAGGAGTTGTAGACTGTTTATTGTATTATTTGTTTTGTATCAATATTCGGAATCCATCTTGAGTCAAGCACCTATTTATTAGTATTTGCGGTCTTCTCTCCGTATTAAAGCGCTCTTGGCGAGGGACGACCGCCATTAATATCATTATAGCTTTATTAGAACGCGTCGTTCGGTTATCAGCGTACATTAACATACTTTGCTGAAAATCTTTATAAGTGCTAATTTATAATAATTTTAATTCCGATTATGTATTTTCTACTATGAAATTAAATTCTCCCCGTTGGCCACTAGTAATGGTAAGTCAAAATAGTAAAGGCCCCGGAACATAGAAAATTCCGGTTACAAAAAACCTTCGCGTTCTTCTTCTTCGAGTGAATGAAGCAAGCAGCGGAAGTTGTTAGTTGAGAAAGCTCTCCGAAACTGTGAGTCATGAACGATTGGAGTTTTTATCAGAACAAGTGGCTTTTTTGAATGATCTTATTTCAAATAATTACTCTGATGTGTCTATTACAATTACCCAACCTGCTAACGGTATGTAAGTTACTGAAAACGGTTTAAATTTATAAGATCCTGGGGTAGTGTATAAGATAATCAACTTCAAATATTGTCGGAATTGAGTATTTATCTAAGTGCAAATCCTTATTTTATCACAAAATTAGCCTGGCTAAAATTCGATATTTCCGTGAAGTGACTGCAATCTGACCTCCACAACCCAAAGACGATATCGAAGGATTGCAGCTCGACCAGTTGTTGTATTTTTGAGGGCTCTAACTACCCGTAACGGCTGCCATAGATGTTTGTAAGACAACCGGGACCGACGGCTTAACGTGCTCTACGAGGCACGACCAGACAAATACCCATATTCATGCTTATAAATATTTTCAATGAGCGGGGATCGAACCCGCGCCTCCTGCGTAGCGGCCGCGTTCATTACTGCTGCTCCACGGAGGCTGTCCTGATTTGTTTAAATAGAATTATTAGAGAAGAAGAGATTATCTTCCGTACACATTCTCAAATGTGAATACTTACATCGGGGCGTGTAGCTTTCAGCTCAAATTTTCATATACTTGCTATTTTACATGAATGCCGTAAGTAACTTAATTTGGTAGAAAATAATAAAAACGCATTTTGAGATTTTTGCTGATATAACTAAAATGTAACATTAAAAAAGGAATTAATTACAATTATGAGCTTACAGCATAGCTAATACGGTTGAAAATGCCATAAATGATTTTAATTTTATTGATGCAAGCGTTTCGCTTGTGACTCTGCCAGCCTATGCGGTCCTAGTGCTAGGTTGGCTGCAATCATTGGGTTTTCGTCCTTTCAGCCGGTTGATGGATGAATGGCGGGTCGTTGTGGTTATGATACAGATACATCATCAATATTTGTGAGACAATCATTGTCATTCAAGTATATTGCACCTTTGATAATAGTGAGGAAAATATAAATGTTATTTTATAACGCAATAACGGCAGATTGGATTCAGGTACAACATACTTCTTATTGAATAAATTTTTACGAGAAAAGACATATCTCATATGAGAATAAATAAGGGCTTTCAAAGTCAACCACGAGAGATGGTAAAATAATTATTTCAAAGATTAATTTACAAGTACTGAGTCTATTCATCTGCAACTTTCATGCGTACAACTCAAATATAAGTATGAATTTGCTGGCAATGGCTAGTTGTAAATGCATCAAAATCCTTTATAACTTGGTTAATCTTTCTCATACTAGTATCAAGAAAATAACGGCAGATTGATGGGTAAATAGAATAAGGTATACAATGAGTTACGTATAATTAGGTGTAAGAATAAAAAAACAAAACACTACAATAAGCACAAAATGTTATGCATTGAAATTTTCATAGTAATTTGTACTCAGATAGAATGAGTGAACGTGCTAAAAAATGGCGCCATTTTCTAGCACGTGGTTATTGCGCTCTCCCTCTCTCATGCACATAAGTGAGTTCCCTTGACTCTATGTGCTCCCAGTCATCGAGGGGTGTAGTTTCAGGTTAGGTATACGCGATTTTCTTTTGATCTATCTGGGGTCTACGAGTCGTAGCACTCGTAGCATAATTCTACTACGCTTCGTACCCCTAGCTACACGGCCGTACCGCGTCTTGTGTAGCGTTGAGAACTTTATTGTATGCTTGAGGATATTAAAATTCTATATATATTTATACAATTCAAAATACCTCAAAATGTAAAGTAATCCAGGTAAAATAAAATAAAAAATGGTAAGCTTGCATAAATTCTAGGATAGAGCTGAAAATTACTGAGGGTTTTAAATATAATATAATGATAGATAGATAGATAGATAGATAGATAATTCTTTATTGTACACCAATAAATTTACACTAGGACAAGTAGATAGTATGTCATGAAATAAATATCAAACGACGCTATCGATTGGACTTTTGCATTTATTTTTATTCAGTGTCAAAGGGTAAATAATATTTTCTTTTTTTTTTTTTAATATTCTTCTTATTTAATTCCAATTTAAGAAAAGAAATTATTTCTATGTTTACAAAATCAAACCTATTATATACAAATGAAATTAAATTAATAAAGTTACTATATATACATAATACTAAATAAAAAATAAAAACTAAAACTAAAAGTTAAAATGCGTCGTGGAATTCGTCCGCATCGCATGCCTCTTGTGGTAGCGTTCCCAGAAGACTGGCAGCATTGCCACGTTGTATGGCAATGCTTAATCTCTGACCTAAAAAGAGGCCAGCCTTCTGGTCACGAGAAGCGTCGACCATACGCTTCGCAATCTCCCTGAAGAGATTGCGGGCGCTCGGACCCCAAGGCCCAAACGTTTCGACTCCAAACGGCACAAATTCATAATCTCCAATGAGATTGGAGTATTTGCGCCGCTTAAGAGCCTCTGCAGAAGCTGTAGCAGCACCGGCACAACCAGCCGTGCCAGGTATATGGGTAGGGGCAATGGTGTCAACGCATGTTGCGTCCCACACCAGAGTCCTACCCATTTTCCAAGGCATTAATGACATACCATCCGGTCTCTTGCCATCGTCGCGCGCCAAACCGTTTGGTTCAAGCACAGCAGGCACACCAGCGGTGACAAGAGCACGGCGGATTATGTCGTTGAGGCTGGCGTGCCGTGGAATTCGCCCAGCGCTCCTGCAGCACGACAGGCCATGGTGTCCGAGTCGGTCAACTGCTTCTCCACAACGGCATTGATGCGGAGAGACACACGGCGCACCTAGGCGGAGGCACGTCGCGACGCGGAAAGTAATGTCATCTAACATAGTCCCTACGTTAGATGACGGAAGAGCTTGTAACCAAAGACCCGATTCCCACACTCCAACTGCCAGTAAGCGGGCACGCTCAGCAGCATTAGTGCAAGTATTTAATAAATTTTGTCTTAATAAGTTACAGAGCGGCCCGTCCCACTGACGCTGTGAGAAAAGGTTCCTTGGGAGATCAGTGTTTTTAAGGGTAAATTTATTGGACTCTCGTATTTTTCTCGTAAATGATATGTTTTCACAAATGTTTCTTGGCCAAAATTGTATGTCATGTTACGTACAAAATTGGTTATACATTTTATTTTGTGCAACTTGTTGTGCACTCTCTCCCTCTCTTTATGCTTCGTTATGCCTCTAGATGGCGTATTATAGAAAGCTTTGTTGTGAATTGTTGTTAAACAGTAACGCTTCAATAGTCTACAATTATGCAAAAATAACAAAGCAAAATTACATCTATGTACTGATTTTCATCGTATAATGTGAATAAAAAGAAATATATCTTCATTATAGTATCCTCATCTTTGTAAGCGATAAAAGAGGTAAAACAAGATCAAATAGAGCAATTTCTAGAACTACAATGTTATGGGTAGTTTATTATAGCATACGTTTTATTGAAAATTCTCCTTACATAAAAACGAGAAGGAGGTAAACACACTATTCACTATAATATCTGATCTTTTGATACCTGAAAATTCATTCGTAGTAGCAATAGTGTACTGAACTTGAATGAAAATATATTAAATTTTTCATCGCCCATATAACTATAGAGGCGATGATAAATGTAATATTTTATAATTTAATTCTCACAAAATACTCTCACGAAATGACGTGAAGGAGGAAGCTTCTCTTCCTAAAATCATAATAGTACAGGATGTTCATGCTATTGCTAAAAACGTAGGAAGGGTCTCTTTATGTATGATGTTCCCCTGGTACAGGTGCGGATGCTAACAGTCTGCGGATACCCTGTGTTAACACCGTGCTTGAAATATTTTTCGATCCACCACAAAATTTGCGCAATGTATCCTGGAATTGCCATAAAAATGGTAAAATTCAATTTATTGATATACGTATATACGAGCAAGATTGGATGTATATTAGATGGATAGGTAATAAAAAAGTTTGTGACACTTTTTACCCCGTGCTGTTTCACTTTAAATGTGATTTATTTGCTCCTCTGAAACCCAAAGAATAATTTACTTATATTTTGTTGGTGCGTCAGGTAAGCTGCGCGTCCCCCGTACCACCGCTGTCGTCTTAACGATGACACCGGAGGCGACGGAGAGGGGCGTGCAGTACGTGGACCTGGTGAAACAGGCGAGGGGCCTCATTGATTTGAGGGCCCTCGATGTGGCGGGGACCCTCCGAGTGACACACACTCGGACCGGTGCCCGTCTCATCCACGTCCCTGGCGCCTCCAGTGGTCCCAAGGCCGATGCCATCGCGGCTAGGCTGAGGGAGACACTGGATGCAGCCGACGTCCGGGTGTCCAGGCCCACCAAGTGCGCAGAGCTGCGCATTTCGGACCTGGACGACTCCATCACGGCCGAAGAGATTCGGGTCACCGTGGCGGAGGCCGGGGGTTGCCCCCTGGAGGCGGTAAAGGTCGGAGCGATCCGCTACGGCCGTCGCGGACAGGGGGCAACAGTTGTCGGCTGCCCCATCGCGGCAGCCCAAAAGGCTGCCGACCGGCGGACACTCGCGGTAGGCGGCGTTGTAGGAGTCCGGGTACGGCTCCTGCAGGCTCGGCCGGACAGGTGCTTCAGGTGCCTGTCGGCCGGCCACGTAGGTGTGCAGTGCAAGGCGGAGGTGACGGTCGGAGACCGTTGCTTCCGCTGCATCCAACCCGGTCACAGAGCCGGCAATTGCGAAGCCCCGCCGCACTGTTTCAGGTGTGCGGCGGAGGGCAAGCCGGCCGACCATAGGGTTGGCAGTAAGGCCTGCACCCGCGGGGAGCCGCTGCCGCGAGGCGGGCGTTCCGCAACCGGTTCGAGGCGGGATGCGGAGATGGTTCCATAATGGATCCCCAGGAGGCTCGACTCCGTAGGAGGCGTAGCCGTCCCGCAGATTCGGAGCCCCGACTGGCGGAGCTTCACGAGGGATACAGGGAGGCCCGGAATGCCCTCCGAGCGGAGATCAAGCGGTCTAAGGCCGCTTGTTACCGGGAGCTCCTGGAGACGCTGGAGCGGGACCCATGGGGGCGGCCTTACCTTATGGTAAGAGAAAAGCTGCGCCCCCGGGCGCCCCGCTGACCCAGGTGCTCGAACCGGCTCTGCTCGGAGGAGTGGTGGAATCCATGTTCCCGGCGCGAGCGGAACATGTTCCGCCGCAGATGGCTCCGCCGCCTCGGTCGCCTACGGCGCCCAGTGCGGTGATTGACGACGACGTGCCCGAGGTCACTTGGGTAGAACTAGAGCTGGCGGTGCGAAGGCTGAGAGCCAAGAAAAACACCGCCCCGGGACCCGACGGCATTCCAGGCCGCGCGTGGGTCCTAGCTCTAGGGGAAGACGGTCTCGAACCCCGACTGAGAGGGTTCCTCAGCGCATGTTTGGAGCGGGGCCAGTTTCCGAAGATGTGGAGGACGGGGAAACTGGTCCTCATCCGCAAGAAGGGACGCCCGGCGGACGAGCCGTCCGGGTACCGGCCCATAGTGCTGCTCGACGAGGTGGGCAAACTCTTCGAAAGAGTAATTGCCAAGCGCCTCGTCGAGCATCTCTCTAGAGTGGGGCCGGACCTGGCGAATACCCAGTTTGGGTTCCGCCGGTGGCGTTCCACTGTGGATGCTATCATGCGTGTGAGGACTCTGGCGGAGGATGCGGTTGCCCGGGGCGAGGTGATGTTGGCGGTGTCCTTGGACATCTCCAACGCCTTCAACACCTTGCCCTGGAGTTGCATCAGGGAGGCACTCGTGTACCACGGTGTGCCTCTCTACCTCCGCCGCATAGTCGGGGCTTACCTGACGGAGAGAGCCGTCGTCTACCCGAGTTCGACCGGAGTCGGTAGGCGTGAGATGTCGTGCGGTGTTCCACAGGGATCGGTCCTGGGGCCGTTACTGTGGAACATCGGTTACGACTGGGTGCTTCGCGGTGACTTCGCGTACGGTGCCACCGTCACGTGTTATGCGGACGACACGCTGGTGACGGTGAGCGGGGCTACGCACCGCGAGGCAACCCTGAGGGCCACGACCGCGGTTGGCCAAGTCGTCGAGCGGATCCGGCGGCTGGGTCTCGAGGTGGCTCTGCACAAGTCCGAGGCCATGTTCTTTCATGGTCCTCGGCGCAGGCCAGGCCCGGGAGCCAGCCTTACAGTGGGAGGCACTCCCGTCGACATCAAGTCCCAGCTGAAATACCTGGGGCTCGTGCTTGACGGTCGATGGGACTTCGGACAACATCTCCGAAGCCTGCGCCCCAAGTTGGTCACCACGGCGAATGCCCTGAGTCGGCTGTTGCCCAACTTGAAGGGCCCAGGGGCCTCCTGCAGGAGACTCTACGCGGGTGTCGTGCGGTCCATGGCCCTATATGGGTGCCCCGTGTGGGCGGACACCCTGGGGGCCAGATTCCTGCCTCTGCTCCGTACGGCGCAGAGGACGATGGCCTCCAGGGCCATCAGGGGATACCGCACGATATCCTTCGAAGCGGCGAGTCTCCTGGCCGGATCACCACCGTGGATCCTGGAAGCGAGGGCCCTTTCGGCACTATACCAGTTCCGAAAGGAGGCGCGGGAGCGGGGATTCGATCCCGAGCCCGAGGACATTCGGGTCGAGAAATCCCGGCTCCACCAGGTCATGGTGGCCGAGTGGGAGCGACGACTTGGGCAACCACGCGCAGGGCACGCCGTGATTGCGGCGGTAAGACTCATCATGGGGGAGTGGCTAGAGAGGCCACACGGGAGCCTCTCGTACCGTCAGACGCAGATGATAACCGGGCACGGTTACTTCGGGCGGTATCTGCATCTGATGGGTATTGAGCCAACGCCCGAGTGCCATCACTGCGACGCGAGCGTGGACTCGGGGCTGCACACGCTCACCGAGTGTCCGGCGTTTGAGACGCCGAGGCGGGAGCTTGTGCAGGCCCTGGGGGTGAGAGTGCTCACGCTCTCCACCCTGCTCGCGGCGATGGTCCGCTGCGCGGATGCGTGGGCGGCCAGCGCCTCTTTCTGCGAGCAGGTCATGCTCGCGAAGGAGACAGCAGAGCGGGCGCGGCGCGGTGAGCGAGAAAGACTCGCTGACATCGCTGCTCGCGCCCAAAGGCGGCTCGGGCGTCGGAGGGCACTTACAGATCTCCGCCCCCCATGAGCGCGGGCCTGAGGGTGACGGGTGGAGCCACCCGTCACCCTAGCAGAAGCAGGCCACGGCGGCGGCGCGCATCGTAGGACGATGCGCGCCTCCCCACACCGGGGTTGAGTCGGGGACGGCGTGGTCCCCACCTCCCGAGGAGGGCCAGACCGAAAGGGATGGCCCTGGGTCAGCCGGGGTGCGAGGGATATGTCGCATGACAACCTCACCTTCGGCCTAGCACTACGACCCAGAGACGGCGTGCGGTTTAGTCGGTTCGAGTCCGACATAACCTCCCCCTCCGTCTCCGGAGGGGTGGGTATCCGAGGGGATTTCCCGCAAGTAAAAAAAAAAAAAAACTTATATTTTGTTTAGAGCTTAGAACGTCTAATCGATGGGAAGTAAAACGTCGATCAGTAGGACAGATCAAGTCAGGAAGATCACGTAAATAGTGTGCTTTTGTAATATCCTGTTGGTCATCAATCGCTTATTATTTGGTCAAATTTATAAAATATATATTGTTGTGAAACAGATTGAAAACTAAACTTAATCCTATGATTTATTCCACTCATAACAAAAAAATAATTGTCAGCTTACCTTTATTTTATCATTTTGAAAAGCTTTAAGAATTTTTATTACAATAATTACTTATATAATACATCATACCAGACCACGTTTGTCACGCACTTTGTTATTGAAAATTATTTTCTTTTTCTTATGAATAAAGTTGTCGCTTGACAGATGATTTTTTCTTTTTCTTAAAGTTCGCGAATTTCAAGGTTATTTTTATGTTATTATTTCACTGTTTAATCCACGAGCTTGAACTGCGTGAACCAAACACGGTGTTGAACACAGAAAGGGCACAGCGTGTTAACACCGGCATCAGTACTAGGAGAGTATAATTATACAAAAGTACTCTCTTGCAATTTTAATATACTGGCAACATGAGCGAGACAAAATTAGATAGGAAAGAAATAGAGATAAAGGGTGGAGCAAACCTTACGGGGGCAGCATTGTAACTTTTAAAATTAGCTCCTAGCTACCTCTGACAGATTGGTAGGTATGAAATTCTCAAAATATGTGAGCCCTATTCTGAGTTAGGATTGCAACTCCATCGAGTAAAATCTTTTCTATCAAACACCAAATATGTTGATCAGCTAGTGTTACTTGAAAGATCAGCTGAAATCGTTCTCATGACTACTTAACCTAAAAAATACAGCCTACTTCAAAACTAATGGCAACAGTAAGTAATAAATTGTCCCATCAATTAATATTCAAAGATTTTTTCACTGAGGCGGAGTTCAATGGCAGATAGTGTAATTAATGATAATTTTTGAAGACTATTTGGCCCAAGTAACTAATAGACTGATGGAAGATCCCATCGATATCTCTTTCTTAACTTGTCGTCATTTATTTATACGAAAAATTAAGGTTACATACTTCTAAGTAAAATTTAAATCTGGGAAATATTATTAAAATAAAATAAAATAAATAAATATTTACATACATAATGCGTCGTGAAATTCCGCCGCATCACATCGACCGGTAACGTTCCCAGAAGGCTGGCAGCATTACCACGTTGCAAGATAATAACCAGCTTTCTGGTCACGCGTGGCTTCGATCAGCCGCTTTGCCAATTCATTGTAAAGAAAATAGGCACAACATAATCACCTGTTAAGTTCCAATCTTTGCGCTGTTTGAGGTATTCTGCAGATGTAGCAGCAGCAGCTTATAGTTAGCGATATTTTACGTTTTTTTTTATGGCTGATTTACCAAACGAGCGGATGCGCTCTTTTGCATGTTCTATTAATATAAACAGTGACAAAACATTCGCTAAGTGTTCTTTCTTTGACAACAAAATATTAAGAAAGAATGCTTTTATTCCCACCCTCTCCTTTCCTACACAGGATAACACGTGCAGGTTTTAGATGTCGCATACGATGCAGAATATTCCTTCAAGAACCAAGCTTGGTGATTGTTTCCTTTGTCGCACCATTAAGACCAGGAGCTCTTTGCCAGCTCACGTGTTTAATTCTTCCTACAGTCACGAATAATTCAAGCGGAGCGTGAAAAAGCATCTGATGAGGCCGTCAAGCTGAGTACTACAATTGTTCACATAGTACGTGTTTGTAATGGTGACCCTCTTACCTGAGACTTTACCTTCAGCCTACCATCAGACGAGATGAAGTCAAATTTATGTGTTCTATAAAAAAATGGTCTTGTTCTAGCTCTAGCTCCCTATCTATTTGGTCTAAACCAACCTTTAGCTGTCGACATATCCAATTAGTGTTTCAATTTAAAGGAAACGTCAGCTCAGGGGTGAAAAAAGTATCAAAACTAGTGTTTTACGAAAACTTGCAGTCGTTATAAAAATGTTTCGTTTCGGTTATGCGTATATGGGTATTATGCGTATTAAAAATGAAATCAATCTGTGTATAAAACGCTTGATACGGTCACTTGCCAGGTACGTTAAGCATGTGCATTTTATTCAGTTTTGGGATATTTCATATAGGAAAAAACCCTCTCGTAAGACAATGATAGCTCTTATTAGTTGAATATTTATTTTTTAATACAGTAGCTAAAAAGTGGCGAATTGCAGGGGCGTATAGCGTTCGGGATGTGGGCTATTACATGCTCGAGCTTTTTCTTTACCTTTCCCGAACTCGTGCGTTTTCTTTCCCAACTTTCAAAATAATGTCTATTCAAAAGCAAAAACCAACCACGAAGTTATTACATAAAAAAATCATAGACATTTTTATGATTCATGCAAATATTTCTAAACAAAGCTACTAATTTGTTTAAATATCAGATTTAAAAGTAATTTTAATGAAAATTTAAACATTAAATTAATATTAGTGTCGGCCAAATTAAATTTATGATTATAAAAAGTTGGCTGTATGACGTGCACTACCATAGTCTCTGCTTATAACTTTTCTAAGAAATAAATAATTAGTTAGTTGAGTTTATTATGTTTTTACTATTTAATTAAATTTCTTTTTTTGTAACAACTGTATTGAAAATAGTTGTTCAATACAACGTACGGGATTTTAATTTCAACTCGTACCGACTGTCTACCCTCGCCTTCGGCTAGGGTCAACATCTGTCGGAACTCGTTGTAATAACAGAAATCCCACACTTGTATTGAAAACTGCTATAGCATTCTCATTAAATCTGTGTGGTAAGGGAGAAAGAATACAAGTAGGGTGTCGTACGAGGCGACTAAGGGGCAAATACGCGGACGAGATCACTGCGAGAGAAGGAAAGCTCGAAATAAAACCCTGTACCAACCTGTCTGGCCAGCGGGGAAACTGTAGGCCAAGGCCTCCTAACATTAGGAGAGGCCTATGTCCAGCAGTAGACTGCTATAAGCTGATTAGTTCTTATTAAATGATACAACATAAATTTACAAGGCCCACCTAATGGTTCGCCATGAAAATGTGAAACGATGAGGTAAAAAAATTAAAGGATTGCTTTTAGTACTAGGTAAATATATATATTTATATATAAACCAAAAGATTCATAATTAATACATTTGCAGGACTGAGGCAGTCTAATATACTGTTATCGCTCCACGGTATTTTGAGCCATGACGGTTACGTTTAAAGTTTAATATTCTTTGCCTGTAAGTTGTAGTAACTACTCCTTAATACAAATGGCAATGCTAGTGAAAAGTGGATCGTAAGCTATTTTACCAAAATCTTATTGATTTGTGAAATAAAATGCAGAAAACTGTCATTCTGAAATGAGCGCCAAGAAATGTTCTTTATGAAGAAAGTAAAGTGACGTTAACGTTTTAAGTCATAATATTGTATTTGTTCACAGCGAGAGCTACGCGCACCCTTGTTGGCACACTTAAACATCATGTTTGTGTGTGTCGAGCAATCTAACAAATTGATGGTTTAAGTATGTGTGTGCGGACTACTTTATGGGTGGAAGTTCTACGTATTATTAATGAAATAAATTCATTTGGTTAGATACTATATAAACTAGGTAGACTTGTACACTCTTACTCATTATTATGATCATTAAAATATTAACTGCTTAACTCGTTTCTTACTTAAAAATACGCGCCTTTAGTCATTAGTTTGCTGTCAAGCTGTGTTATTCGTGTCGCCAATCCTATGCTCTACCCTTAGACCGTATTGAAAGTTCGGTTTGCACATGTTATGGTGTCTTATACAGGTTATTATATTTCCAAATGTGATCACCGGGATCATTATCATCAACATAAAAAAATATGTTCATTACCTTTATTACTATGATCAAAAACATTATCATCTTGCTCGTCTGCGCTGTCGCCATTATCATCGATATCATCATCACCACCACTATCAGCATCATGGACATCATCAGGATTACCATAATTATCATCTGTCAAGTTTATCTACATCAAATTTTTCGGAACTTAAAAGACACAAATAATACTTGAATTGTAATTGTTATGTGACGAAATACGAAAGGGACGGTATGCGTCAAACCCAATAATTCGCACCCGGCTGAAAGTTGGTAGAACTATTTAACACCATCATAGACGAACTCTAAAAAGTCCACATTGAACCGATACCCGGATTCCTTTTAATTTAGGGTCAAATGTCATAAAACCATCATTTTCCTGATTTTCAACAAAATGGTAAGTTCCATTATAAAAATGTCAGACACAAAATTAAAAATCATTCAATTATCTATTGAAATCGGTCAAGTGCTAGTCGGCCTTTGTATGAAACTGAATTTAAGCGCGTACTTGTGCAACAAAAACAATTTACTTTGATTGCTTATAATTAGAATTTTGATTTTAGAATACTGCCAGTTGAGCTCGAATGAATCATGAAATTTGGGAAGAAGCAAGCAAGACCTTAGAGCAGAAATAAAAGGAAAAAACCGAAATCCGTAAATATGTACCTGGTTCAACACTATAACCCACCTATCTACGGTAGCAGTACGGTGTGGCACGGGAAGCTACACTTTTGTCGATTTTGGACTTTTCTTTCTTCTTACTTTGATCTCGAATAACAAAAAATTCCAGGCATCAAATAGTCATTTCCAGTCAGACAGCACTGAATGGTTTAATACCGAGTAACTGTATTTTTTTATATTTTTTATTTATTAAGTAATATACAATGTTACATAAATCTTAAAGTAAGACACTAAAACCCTGCAGGGTTTAATATGTGTCGCATCTAACAATACTGAGGGTTAAGACATTAATTTTGCTACTGTGAACATAGGAAAATAATAAGTCCCTATTTAATTATTACATTCATTAGGTGCATTCCTTCGAAGAGCGAAATGTACCTATGTGCCTCGCGCGGGCGAGAGCGAGACTGCCATAAGTTCCGCAATACAGTCTGCGTTTACGCATCTCGCACTCGCTCGCATCCGAACCAGTGATTTACCTTATATAAAAAATAGACAATAGTTTTGCACGTGCGTAGTCTGTGATACAGGACGTTTTTAAATGTTAGGTATTATTACGCTTCATTATGTTTTTGGTTACGGTAGTACGATTTAATTTTTGTTATGAAATCTTTATTGCCGAAGTTTGTTCGTATGTCCGTAGTCATATTATTAAGCAGGTTAGGTATTATTCTATTAGCAGTTCTAGATCCATAGAAGTTTTTAAAGGTAGGAACATTATATTTATTTGACGAGATTGATCGTGTTATAGTTTTATGATATATTTTAGATAGTTCAAGGTTACTAGATGGGTTGTTATTATATTGTTTTAAAATTGATAGTTCAAATTGTTGAGTGACTGGTAATGTATTGTAGTAATAGAATAGTTTATTTATATTGTTTTTATATTTATATTTAATATTTGTGGGTGCTATTGTTTTTAGTATTCGTAGCTGTCACCTCCTGCCCACCCGCTTAACCCCAAGATTGCCCTATCTAAAGGAACGAGTCGATCGACTTTTAAAAGAAATCATTTGTCTGTGATATATTAGCTTTCATTTATTTAACTCTATAAATATTACATGTTTTATAAAGTAATGAAGTGAAATTGAATTCAATACAAAAATAATAATGTAAGAATAATACCAATGTAAAGTGAACGATGACTAACTATGATAAAATTGAATATTAATACAATATAACAGTTGTGCAAGCGGCTACTTAACTTGATTTGATTGCTTATTTGTTTGGGCAGGCTTAGCGGACAAGTGCGTTCGACTCCGCACGTGTCCGCTAAGTCTGCTGCGGCCGCCTGTGCACCGGCGAGGCGCATTCCACGCGTGCGCACTACCGCCGGCGTCTATGGCGCAACGCGGTCCTTCCACGCGTTCCTTACCACACTTCCACGCGTTCCTTACCACACGTGAGGGACGAGCCGCAAAATGTTTTATGAATTCAATAAACAATTCTTCGAAGACCAAACGGCTCAGACCTATTTGTCTTCGTAACAATACAATGACTTATGATATCTAACCTATATATCTAACTGAAACATGCTCCTAAAATCTCGACATCGGGATGTTGTTAAACATATCCCTTTATTGTATTGACTTCAGGGCCCACAGCTACTGACTAACGGACAAAGATATCAACTAAACGCATGCCACAATCTTACTCTATAAATCTACGGGTGATTTCCCTACGGATATCCTTAACTGCCGAAATTTGTATAAACTTTACTAATTTACATTTAGTTTTGTATAAATACGTGACAGTAAATGTATTATTTCCTTGAAAATTCGTATTGAGGTTAAACGAGTGGAGTCATCCTTTTACAATCAGAAAATTAATCGATCTGCTTGTTGAGCAAACAAATATACAAAAAAATTATTCCGCGTACATCAAATTACATATTTCATGCGCTCATTGTTCCAATGTTATTGTGTTTAAATTCTGAAAAAATAAAATACACTTTACATTGTATGTCCAGTAGAGCTAGGTGTTTAGGAGGCGATAGGGATAATGGAGGTCCTACTGCCTCCGTTATCCGTATCGCTCTGACGAGTGTCGGGAGACTGGCTACAAATGAACACTTCGCGCATGCTCAATCAATTTCCACGCCTTCTAATGCGTGCGAGTGAATAAGCAATACATTAGAAAGAAATAGAACTACAGGACTTAGCCCCGCCCCAAGCCTAGCTCGTAGCTCCTGGCCACATCTGGTCGCCTGGTACACAATGTGCGGAGAACGTGACATGCAATGCCGAGGCCGATGTGCCGTACATGCACGCATCCTTCACAAATATCCATTATAGCAGCAATACTAAATTGGTGCCATCTAAGAAGGTTATCCATACAAATAAATAAATTTTGAGAATTTGTTTCTAACGTTGATTTTTTTTTTGTTTAATTAATGCCTTCCAAGGTATAAACGATACCGATAACAAGCAACTTTAAAAATGATTATCTATTAACTAATTATTCATCTTTCTGTGGTAGGGTTATCTGTAAAACGGTTGTTTTTATTTTAACTTTTTTTTATTTTGATTAAACTTAAAACTGTGCGGTTCCCGTTCAGTACAATTATTTGTATGCATGAATATATCTGGCAACATTGGCTGTTTGCGTGCCTCAGAAAACACGTTACGCCGTCAATCTAAGTTGTCATATGAACATCTATGGCAGTAGGTTGAACTCTAAAATTTCGACAACTGGTCAAACTTCAATACTTTGATATCGCCAATAGGCCGTGAAGGTTAGATGGTGATGGCGATTGCTTCATGGAAAATAACAGAAAACCGTTAGACTGAAAAGAGTGGACTGTGCACTCCTAGGTGAGGGGCTCATGTACGGTCGGGACTGAGGAAGGGTGATTTATGTCTTACAATAACTGCAATTTACGAATTTCAGAAAGTGTTGCTTAATGATTTTTCATTTCAAATGCTGTGATATATCGATACTATTATTTCTCATTTCGTTTCGTTTGGCATATATTGTAGAACGTCAGTTTTTTTTAAGAATTTTAGCAACTGAAATTATCGACATTACTAATATTCCCTCAAATCCCTCCAACTCAGCTAAATTACTTGTGCTAGGAGTGGATTTGAACCCGAGACCTGCCGATCGTAAAGCCAACTTCTTAACCACTAAGCTACCGAAGCTTATTTCCATGAGATTCTAACTTTGGGTGTAGAATGTCATAAAAATAAAAACTAGCTTCTAAAATAGGTTCTACGCATATAAGCATACCTTGATATAATATGTATGAGTATTTTCTGTACTACGATTTAAAAGTGTTCAAGTAAAATTAACTAAGCTACGGCTACGGTCACGCACTATGCAGCTACGCAGCGTAGACAGTAACAGCTACACGGCGTAGAGCGTAACAGCTACGATAATGTCTTTAATAGCTCTATATCGTGTTTTAGAATATCACCATGCGTCTACGAGCTGGTTGTGACGTCACAATGGAGCTGTGTAAGTGGTGCAATGACAGAAGAAGGTGTATGTGTGTACATGTACACATTTTTTTCCAAAAATACCATAATCTATTCCTGAATCAAAGTTCAGCTACATTCAAGGTCAGTCAGTCAAGGTCATTCGACAGATAATCCGTAAATTGAGCAGCATTCCAAGTGACGATTTACTTTTGCTGTTTGTAATAGTTTTCTGAAATAAACTGGTTTTGTTATATTGTGAGATTGAACCGTTATGAAGTAAACTTCATGTATTATTAAGACATGGTCCCGTTATGCCATGTTTTATGTCATGGATTGCTATATCTAAGTATCACCTAAAAGGGTGTTCATAATGAGTGCGGGTTTTAGAGGTAGGGAGTCCTATACGAGTTTGCAAGTGATGAGTAAATCATGAATATGTCATTAACTATTTTGCTATGCCTATTGTCATCAGCTGGCAATGTTAACTGTGAAGCGGAGAACAGTTTTATTTTTTGTCCAGGAAGCAGGAAAAATACAGCAGTCGCACATTCAATCAATGCGCCACCGTTACAGATACAGACTCGTAGCTGTGGGACGTGTCATTGATGACGCCAATATACACTGCGTCACAGAAGTGCCCTTACATAAATAAGCTATTTGGATAATTTCATTGAGTGTGCAATTAAATGCTGAACAAAATTAGTCCAAACACGGTGTGGCTACGATAACTCGTTCTAGAGTTACAAAGAATTTGATTAAATGGGTCATTATTTTCACGGGTGGAAAATTTCCAAGGATACCACTCCTCTCCCCCCTTCTGTAGGTAGGAGGGGTTATGTCGGATTCGAACTGAGTAAACCCGAAGGTGAGGTTGTTTTCGACAAATTGTTAATTCGTAAGAGTATTGAATATTCGTATAGAAACTATCGTGAGCAATTTTCAATTAGATAAATTTATTACGGGTATACTCAGAGCATCCCGGCGCGGCGAGGTAAAGCACCTGACGTCGCCGCGCCGGGATGCTCTGCTCATGAATAAGGACTCCGGTCGGGTCCGAAACTAGTCGGGCGTATCCACACGATTTACGTTGACCACTGCTAAGCTACAATATTTTACACGTAGCATGGGTACGGTGACATTTGACTAATTCCATTTCATGCATGATTCATTTCGAAACAATTTACCTAACGCGGAATACAGGAAACAACACTTAATACGAAGATAAAAAGAAAACTGTTTTATTTTGCATTTTTAACTTAAAACTATTTTTATTTCTCCGTAATTATTTAAACTTTAAATATAAACATTCCAAATACATAATTCTTGATGCATGAATCGGAACAGGTTGCGTTAGAGATTGACATAGTAAAATCGTTATAATCGATAAATTGTCGAATAAAGTATCATAAATCGTTAGTTGTATTTTTAACTAAAATACGATTATAAAATATAATTATGTAATAATAAACTTTAAACAAAGCATTTTTGTCTTTGTGGAGCTTTATTATAATATAGCAACACTGCTTAAGCATGAGCTGGCAGCCATCTTGTTATATCAACTCAGTACGAGTGCGTCTGCCTTGTATGCGGTCTGTTTTCTTTGTTTTGAGCTTGCGTGGTGTTTTTGTTACTTATTTTTGTTATTGACTATCGTTGTGCTTTGTTGTTTTCGTTACCGTTTTTTGTTATTGACTTTTGTTTTGTTGTTTTTTTTTTGGCAAAATGCCAAAAAGAACGAAAAAGACTGTGCTTGGTAGTCAAGCCCGTGAATTTGTAGTTCGATTGCGGGATTACTTTGAGCGGGAACGTGAGAATGGCGGAACGCTATTGACTGTGTCCAACGTTTTGGATCGAGTGGCAGATGCGTTAGACATTGGGCGGAACACGGTTTCTCGAATCACTCGAGAAAAATATGGTGCTCACGATACAGAAGAAAATAAGTTGTCCACCCCTAATAAAAAGCGAACCAAAAAGGCATCTGTAACAGATGTAGACAGTCTTGCGGCCGATGCTATATGGAGCCACATTTATAACTATTACCAGAATAAAGAATTACCGACGCTTCTAAAGCTGGTCAAGTCTTTAAAAGATGCTGATTTGTTTACTGGAAGTCCTACATCCTTGTGGCGCGTATTGAAGGACATTGGTTTCCAATTCAAAAAGTAAACAAAAGAAAAATTGTCATGGAGAGGGGCGATATATAACTTGCGCGGGTTACCTTTTTGAAAAATGCTAAAGCGATTACCGATTGGAGCAATGTCGTCTTCCTGGATGAAACTTGGCTGAATGCCAATCATAGGGTCGGTAAAATGTGGACTGACGATACACCTCATGCCTCGACCAAAGTGCCAGAAGGAAAAGGGGAGAGATTGATTATTTGTCACGCAGGCACATCGAAAGGATTTGTAGAAAATGGGCTACTTGCTTTTAAATCGAAAAAGACGGGAGAATATCACGAAGATATGAATGCGGAAGTATTCACGGAGTGGTTTCAAAATATGCTTAGCAATTTAGAAGAACCCAGCACAATTATAATGGACAATGCCCCATATCACTCCGTGCAATTGAACAAACCGCCGACTTCTTCCAATAAGAAGAGCGAGTTGATCGAGTGGCTCCAAGCCAATAATGTGGAAGCCGATGAGACGAAATTAAAGGTGGAGCTAGTGAAGCTCGTAAAAATGCACAAGCCCCAAACGACATACAAATTAGATATGATGGCAAACGAATATGGTCACGAAGTCCTGAGGCTTCCACCGTACCACTGTCAGTACAATGCCATTGAATTAATTTGGGCCCAAATCAAAGGTAACTTGTTTAACCATAGTCTATTTACATACTGACAAAAATATGATTATGTTTATTGCTTGAATTCTATGACTCAATTTGTTTTTTATCTTGTTTCAGGATACGCTGCACGAAAAAATACAGCTCCGCCTTTTACAGCCACAAAAATGATGGGGTTATTGAAAGAGGGATGCAAAAATGTCACTGGCGATGACTGGAAGAAAGTAGTGGAGAAAACCAAAAATCTAATCTTACATGACTGGGAGCGAGACATTAGAATAGACTGCATGATTGATTCCCAAATAATTATTCACGTCGACGAGTCAGATGACGATGATGATGATGATGATGATGATGAAGATGATGAACATGTTTGATTTTTAATAAATAATTAAACAGGTTATCAATTTTGTTTTACTTTTTTTCTTCAAAATTATTAGTTAATAGAATCGATTTCTTCTTCATTAATAAATGATCTCGATAAGATATATAATCGATTTTATTTCATGCGATTTTATCTTGACTACATCTCTAGTAACTTCAAATCCCAAACGTCACCGTACCCATGCTACGTGAAAAATATTGTAGTAGTCCTATTTCTATGTTCAGTAAAATATTTATCCTCTTGAATATGTTCTTCTTGCATAAGTATGGCTGATGCAAATATTCGCGATGCGCAAGTAGCGTGTTTTGAAAAAAGAGATCAAGTTTTTTTCAGATTGTTTTAGATCTGACCATAAATCAGAACGGGTCAGTCGTCACCTCCTTAAAAAGCTTGCTCGTGTTTCGTGCAGTATTAAACTTGGAAAAGGCTAGTAGGTATTTCATGGAATAAGGGTATTTCATAGAACCTAACATGCTGCTGTAGATACAAATTTAATTCGAAAAATAAGTTAATAAACTATATTTCAAGAAAACGTCGGTCGTCAATATTTTATTATAAATATAGAAAGTCAAATTAAGTAAAATTAAAAAAATATATTAAAGTACGGGTCTTTGGGATGATACAATTTAGTCGTTGAATACTCGTACTTTAAATAAAATCCCCTGCGGGCGTATTTTTCAACTCACACCCGTTTTTTAAGAACCCTTATTAAGAAACAGTTTCATAAACTACTATTATTACCTGAACTTTAATGTTGTCCTAGTCTATTTTCAATAAAGTTTAACTTTTTAATTCATACATACATACAATAAGGTCACGCTTTTTTCCTATCGGGGTAAGCAGAGACCACTTCTTTCCACTTGCTACGATCCTGACACACCTTTTTCGCTTCTCTTACTTTCATAAGCGTTTTCATACAAGCGCTTCGGTTCTGGGTACTTTTGACCTGGCCTTTACTTAAGACCTTTTCATTTTTTATTTAATTTTAAAACCTTTTCCTTTTGGTTTTTCATTCCTGCAGGAGAATTCCTCTAGGAGAGCACAGTTTTTATCAATTTTTCAGTACCTACTCGTATGAGATGGCACGTTGGACTCGTTGTATGAGTCGAATGGGTCCAGCAAGGCACTCTGTGAGGCAAGGGCAAGGCTCTAACTCATTATTGATAGCAAAATACCTAAGGACTTTGCCCACATACGCGTTTCTTTTCTCTTAAATATTATCCCCGGTTCAATGAACCGGGGATAATATTTAAGTTTAATGAAACGGAGCTTGAAAAAGCATAATATGCATAAGCTATGTTATGTACTTACGTAGTTCAACCATTCCAATAAAATGTTGAAGTGGTTGAAGTAAGTATCAACATTTGGGAATTGATTCCATCAGGTTTTCAGTATTTTAAAAAGAAACTTTTTAGGCGCGTTTTTCATAGAAAAAATATTAGGTGAATTAAAATCTTGGAACTCGCGTCATCACTAGTGTCCCACGCGCACGTCTGTCGTGACGTCAGAATGGGCAGATAGAATTAGATTGATGGATCAAACAAACAAAAGTATAATGTCTTGAAAAAATAGTAAGTGCAAAAAACTTTAGTTCTTTATTTTTCGTATACCTAAAGTCATGTCATTTGTTTTCAGTAGAGTAGTCCGCCACAAAATAATGTTTTATTTCTACCGCAGTGTCTG
This sequence comes from Eilema caniola, assembly GCA_949126895.1. NCBI lineage: Eukaryota > Metazoa > Arthropoda > Insecta > Lepidoptera > Erebidae > Eilema > Eilema caniola. The sequence continues at coordinate 49,789,808 of OX421460.1, read as the reverse complement.
AACCACGCGACATACTTCTCGTACGCTGTGCTCCCCTGGTACTGTTGCGGATGTTTTCCCGTTCTCGGGTGTCTTTGCGTATGTGGCCGCCATTAATCCGGATCTTTCAATGCCTAAAATTATTGTTTAGTAAAAAATAAATTATAATTTTATGATTCATAAAATGAATTATTGAAAAGAAACGTTTTATCAGGTTAGAAACTAATCTCTATTCTACCCGTCCCCCCCTCTTTAACCCTCCCTATATTAATGATCACTGCTACGCTCCCTTGAGTAGTAGCGTGATGGTGTACAGTCCATATAATATTCTGATTTATAAGCCATATCATACTAAAGTTTCATTAAAATCCATTCAGAAGTTCTAACGTGAATGAGTAACAAACATCCATCCATCCATACATCCATCCATACTCACAAACTTTAGCATTTACAATATAATAGACTGCAAGCCAGCGACAGATTCTCATGACCAATCGCCTCCCGGGAGATACTTCGTACAGTGGTTAAGGAAGTCAAATCATGAATTTTCGTGGTTGTCAGCTGGCACTTTGTTGGTGGGGTAAGCAGCGGTGACCGCTCAAACATGTAAAAAAATGAAAAAAATTCAGTCATTTCCTCCCGGCTGAAAATTGGCTAAATTACAGTTAAGCCAATGTCTTGAAGGAAAAAAATTGTCAGCTGCTCATATCGCGGTGGAAAACCTGTCAGCTGGTGACCTAAAGTTGTAAAAAATATTAAAATCGTCAGTCATTTCCTCCCGGCTCAAAATTTGCTAAAATACAGTTAAGCCAATACCTTGAAGGAAAAAAATTGTCAGCTGGCCATATCGCGGTGGAATACGCGTCAGCTGGTGACCAAAAGTTCAAAAAGTTGTATGAAAAATTAAAATCGTCAGTCATTTCCTCCCGGCTCAAAATTGGCCAAAATATAGTTGAGCCAATACCTTGAAGGAAATAAGTTGTCAGCTGCGCATATCGCGGTGGAAAACGCCTCGGCTGGTGACGTGGCCAAAATTCAGCAATTTTTTCACGGTTCAAATTTGGCCAAAATACAGTAAAGCCAATGCCTTGATGGACAAGAAAAGTCAACTGCAAATGCCCCGGTGGAAAATGCATCAGCTGTTCACGTGACAAAATTCAGTCATTTGATCCTGGCTCAAAATTGGCCAAAATATAGCTAAGCCAATACCTTGGAGAAAATAAATTATCAGCTGCTCATGCCGCGGTGGATAATGAGTCAGCTGGTCACGTGAAAAAATTCAGTCATTTCCTCCAGGCTCACAATTAACCAAAATACAGATAATCTAATACCATGAAGGAAATCTATTGGCAGCTGCCCATGCCGCGGTGGAAAATGCATCAGCTGGTCACGTGACAAATTTCAGTCATTTCCTCCCGGCTGAAAATTGGCCTAAATATAGCTAAGCCAGTACCTTGAAGGACTAAACTTGTCAGCTGCCCATATCGCGGTGGAATACGCCTCAGCTGGCGACATGGCCAAAATTCACTCATTTTTTCCCGGTTCAAAATTGGCCAAAATACAGTTCAGCCAATGCCTTAAAGGACAAGAATTGTCAGCTGCAAATGCCCCGGTGGAAAATGCATCAGCTGGCGATCTGACAAAGTTCCGTCATTTCCTCCCGGCCCAAAATTTGCCAAAATATAAGTAAGCCAATACCTTGAAGAAAATAGAATAGAATAGAAGAATAGAAATCAGTTTATTCAGTACATCATCATACACTGTAACAACATTCCTGCTTGTAAGAATATTTAAGTTTAAATGACTACAATTACAAACATTTAGCAAACAAAACTTAAAAATATATCAAAAATATGTGCAGACGGATATACCGAAAAGGTCACCAGCTCAGCATGTGCTGGGTATGTAAATACCACAGCGCTGGTATTCTGCTGGCACCCGCTGGCATACGGACGGGGGTATCCGATCAAAGAAAAACAATAAGAAACACATTACTTAGTAAAATATAAATACATGTAAATAGCAATATACATAAATATAGATAAGGTAATGATATAAATAAAAATAGTTGTAAACACACACAATATCATTAGTCTACCTCCATTTCGCAAAGATGTCGTAAAATGTATTGGATTGCCATTGGTGGAGTACAGCCAACAACCATGGTTTGACCAACACTGGAATATCTTCATTATGTATATATATGGGAAGCGCAAGGTCCAAATCCACGACCAGGAAATCCGCCCAAGGATTTCATCGCTCAACAATATAGTTACACAACAATAAGTTGTCAAATTTGTGTACAAGGTAAATTATAATGTAACTATTAAAATATTATTATATCCTCTTTATTCATTTAAAAAACTTACAAATTATATTTTTAAATACATATAGAAAAATAAAAAACAAACATCTATTTAAAAATATAAAGAGTAGTGTCCCACCGGTATCGGATACAAGGATCAAGCTACCGGTGGTTAGGGCTCCAGAGAAAGGAACTTTCTCACGATGCGCGCCGTATCAAGGAGCACTGCCTTCTGCATCTGGCCCTTGATCCAACCGTCTAACCCGAGCCTCTTCAGGTGTTGGTCGAGGCTCTTTGCTATCAGTCCGTTGACTGACACGACTATCGGTACAATGATTGCTGAGTCAACATTCCACATGTCGACAACCTCGTGAGCCAAGTCTAAGTATTTGATCTGTTTATCTTTCTCAGCTTTCACGAGATTCTCGTCATGAGGAATGGTGACATCGACAATCAATGCTCGGCGTTCGGATCGGTCTATCACCACAATGTCAGGCTTGTTGGCTACAACAGTCCTATCAGTGATGATAGATCGATCCCAGTACAATGTGATATGACTATTTTCTAGAACTGGCTCAGGAACATACCTATAGTAAGGCACCTCAAATTCCACAAGGTTGTATTTCAGAGCAAGTCGCTGATGGATTATCCTGGCTACTTGATTATGTCTGTGCAAATACTCGCCGTTAGCAAGACAAGAACAACCGGAAGTAATATGTCTGAGGGATTCACCAGGTTGGTGACACGCTCGACAGATGTCAACTGTGCCATCCCTCATGATATACTTCCGGTAGTTATTCGTCTTGATAACTTCGTCAGCAATTGCACAGACGAAACCTTCGGTTTCCCCAAAAAGGTCACCGAAACGTAGCCAGGATACAGATGCTAAAAGGTCTACTTCGGGCCTGTGGAGGGCCCGATAGAACCTGCCATGTAGCTCCTTACTCTGCCATACCTCCCTGCGGCTATCAGTGCCAATAAATGTAGGCCTATGCCAGTTCTCCTTAGCCAAACCGAGCGGGGTGAGCCCGACATCCACGTTGACTACATCACGATGCATATCCACGTTGGACTTAAGAAAATAGTCTCTGAGATTGCACACCTCGCGATTATGAAGGGTCTTAGCATTTAAAAATCCTCGACCCCCACATTTCCGCGGGATGTACAATCTCATGACTGACGACCGTGGATGATGCATTCGAAATGCAGTCAACTGAGTCCGGACTTTCCTATCAATGGTATCGAGTTCAGTCTGAGTCCACTTGAGTATGCCAAAGGAGTACATCAAGAGTGGCATGACCCAACTGTTACAAGCACGCACCTTGTTACCACCTGATAAAAGACTGTTAAGTACCTTTTTCAGGCGGCCAAAGAAACGTTCCTGTAGCATTTGTTTCATGCCGGCCTCATTAATGCATAACGCCTGTGACATACCCAAGTACTTATAGGTCTGAGCTACGAGGAGTGATCTCAGGTTAGTGGAGTCAGAGAGTTGTATACCCTCCGACTCCACCACCCGCCCTCGCTTTACATGAACGACTGCACATTTGTCCACACCAAACGCCATTTTGATGGAATTACTGAACGTTTCAGTTACCTTCAGTAAAACCATTAATTGAGAATTAGTGTGGGCAAATAACTTTAAGTCATCCATGTAAAGCAGGTGGGATACCATCTGACCCTCTTTTCGTAGCCTATAGCCTAACCCTGAATTCACTAGTAAAGTACTAAGTGGGTTCAGGGCTAAGCAGAACCAAAGGGGACTCAGACTGTCCCCTTGAAAAATACCCCGCTCTATTGTTATCGGCTCGCCACTACCCAAAGCCTGACGACACCCTGGATAGAAAAGAACCGTTCTCCATTGCCCCATGCATGACTTTAAGAAGGTACATAGAGTTGCATTCACTTTATACAACTCCAGCACCCTCAAAAGCCATGTATGTGGCACGGAGTCAAACGCTTTCTTATAATCTATCCAACATGCCGTCAGGTCCTTACGGTTGCGGCGAGCTTGTTGGCTAATAGCCATATCAATGAGGAGGAGCTCCTTAGTACCCCGGGCCCCCTTCCTACATCCATTCTGAGAGGCACACATAATAGAATTATTATTAATATGATTGTTAATTTTGATTCTCAGAATGGATGTAAGAAGTTTATAGATCGTTGGCAAACATGTAATCGGTCTATAATTATTGGGCTCCAGAGTACTACCAGTTTTATGGAGCAAATGGGTAACTCCTGTTGTCATAAAAGCTGGTAGCGTCCCAGATTCAACAGCAGATTGAAATTGTGAAGCTAAAACAACATGCGAGCTTCGTAGCCACTTTAGCCAAAAATTGTGCAGTCCATCCGGTCCCGGAGACTTCCAATTAGACAGCGAATGGACCGCACAATCTACATCAGTGGCATCTATACATATATCATTCATATCCGATATGGTCTCGCATGCTCTTTCAACCTCACGCATCCAATCGCCTTCAGTGTGGTTAACGGGCACCGACCAGATACTGCGCCAAAACGAATTTGTGGCTTCAGCATCTGGCCGCCGCACGTCATCCACACTTTCCTCTGTTCGCTCCCAGCTTCTATACACCCATCTTTGGTCTCTTCGGAACATGCGATTAACGGTAAATCGATCGACGCGTTTTTTGTATCTGCGAATACGGTTTGCCCATGCATATACTTTCTGCTTCAGGAAGTCAATGTGCTCTGTCACCCGAGACGTATATTCTTGGGGACCGATACCAGTTCCCGCAAACGCTCGGGTCACATAGCGCATCACTCTAGGGCGAGTATTACCCGTCCTGAAGCAGATTAGCTTGCCGATGAGCACCCTTGCCTCGGCCACACGTCGTTCAATCCTGCATTGCCATGCTGGTATAGCAGACTTAGGTTGTATGGCAGGGTCTTTAATGGGGAATTTAACCCCTGCCATACGACATGCCGCCAGAGCAGTACAATACAGCATTGAATGAGTGTCACCGAGGTTTTCACTATTTTCTAGATACCTAGCCAATAGTGAATCAAGGGCACCCACCAGAGCTATATTTCGTCTATGCATAGGCAACCGAGGCAGACGTGGCCTAAAATGTAGGGGCATCGATCGATATTCCCGCAACGCACATTCCAAAGCCTCCTGAATCTCGTCATTGTACTGAATACTTACTGGAATAGGTGTGTCATCCCGCACAGCACATGTATCTTCATTGGTTCCTTGTGCAGGTGTAGAAGCAGGAACCGGGGCGGGGGTGACACAGATATTTCGCAAGCATTCTAGCCGTAGAGTCTCAAGTACGGTTTCATTCAACATGCGGTTGCGTTGAATGCCCCGCACTTGGTCCGACAGTCGTTGTGCTGATGTGTTGACGGATGGTTCAAGCGCCTGAAACAAAGGAAGTATCCGAGAACGGTAGGCACTGAGGTTAGTTCCCCCCTCTGTAGCCGCAAAATATGCCCGCATGACGTTTTCGTTTATGGAAACAGTCCATCGCATGCGGTGCACATCACCACCGGAAGCGGGGGCCCTGCTCGAAGCCGGAGGGCATCGGGGTCCCAGGCAAGTCGGTGGCCGGCCTCTCCCCGGCCGACGTACAGGTGTTGGCGACGTCGGCGGGGAGAAGAACTCGTCGCTCGAAGAGGAGCTCGACGCCACTGGTTCCATTGCTGGAGGCTGCGCGGCGGAGCTAAGCGACGAGTCCGGAGGTGTTATTTGTGCATTGTTTCTTCGGGCTTGATAACGAGTCAACATTTTTTCACCATTTTTATTCTGAATTTATTCATCACTTGTGACATCTGTCATCATGTGTTTTATTTCATAGATATTGTGTTTTGTATTACTGTGATACATTTTAAGATCATAAAATTAAATTAAATAAAGATCTTAGGGGCCGAATCTCACTTCACTTTGAAATTGGTATCAGTTGAAATATATAAATAAAATTAAAATAAAAGCAGCAAAAGAAAACGTGACTTTCGTGCCAGAGGGTTGCCAGGTTACTATATTATTATTAAGATATTATGTTACTATATTATTATTATTATTATTACTATATTATTATTATTATATTATTATTAAGATATTATTATTAAAATATTATTATATTATTATTAAGATATTATTATTAAGATATTATTATTAAAATATTATATATATGATGAAATAATAATTACCAACAATATATAATTAAATAAAAGATTTGTCAACATTTATGTTATTAAATTCCCTTTGCCGGGTAAGGATAAATATTTTTAATTTATTTCTAAAAGAATTAATATTTCCACCGCGGCATGAGCAGCTGACAATTTATTTTCTCCAAGGTATTGGCTTAGCTATATTTTGGCCAATTTTGAGCCGGGAGGAAATGACTGAATTTTGTCACGTGAACAGCTGATGCATTTTCCACCGGGGCATTTGCAGTTGACATTTCTTGTCCTTCAAGGCATTGGCTTTACTGTATTTTGGCCAAATTTGAACCGTGAAAAAATGGCTGAATTTTGGCCACGTCACCAGCTGAGGCGTTTTTCACCGCGATATGCGCAGCTGACAACTTATTTCCTTCAAGGTATTGGCTCAACTATATTTTGGCCAATTTTGAGCCGGGAGGAAATGACTGACGATTTTAATTTTTCATGCAACTTTTTGTACTTTTGGTCACCAGCTGACGCGTATTCCACCGCGATATGGCCAGCTGACAATTTTTTTTCTTCATCGTATTGGCTTAACTGTATATTAGCCAATTTTGAGCCGGGAGGAAATGACTGACGATTTTAATTTTTTTTACAACTTTAGGTCACCAGCTGACAGGTTTTTCACCGCGATATGAGCAGCTGACAATTTTTTTCCTTCAAGACATTGGCTTAACTGTAATTTAGCCAATTTTCAGCCGGGAGGAAATGACTGAATTTTTTTCATTTTTTTACATGTTTGAGCAGTCACCGCTGCTTACCCCACCGACAAAGTGCCAGCTGACAACCAAGAAAATTCATGATTTAACTTCCTTAACCACTGTACGAAGTATCTCCCGGGAGGAAATCATTGACCAAATTTAAATGTGGCTCGTGGACCATAAGTAGGATTTGTTTACAGTGAGAATTACCTACATCGTTATTGCTATAAAAATTACGTGCGTAGGGTTCATGTGAAATACCGATGGTATAAATGCGTGAGTGGAAAGTAATGCACCGTAGCACTTTTGACGTAGCATGCTGCTACGTGTCTCGTAGCACGTAGTATGCTGCTACATGTCTCGTAGCACGTTTTTTTTATTTTTTTATAAATAGGACACGTCAATTTGACTTTACCTCGCCTGATGGTAAGCTGAAGGTAAAGTCTCAAGAAAGGGCCACCATTATAATACACGTGCCATGTTAACAATGGTGGCACTCAGCTTGACGGCCTCATCAGATGCTTTTTCACGCCCCGCTTAAAGGACCCGGGACTGTAGGAAGAGGGAAACACGTGAGCTGGCAAGGAATTCCAGGTCTTAATGGTGCGACAAAGGAAAGAGTCACCGAACCGCTTGGTTCTTGAAGGGATGTTCTGCACCGTATAGGGGTGACATCTAAGTCCTGCACGTGTCGTCCTGTATAGGAAGGGGGAGGGTGGAACTAATTGGAATAGCTCTTCAGAACATTCACCATGGTAGAGACGGTAAAAAACTGCCAAGGAAGCAACATCTCTACGCATCTGCAGAGACTCGAGGGTACTCGTGACCTCAGGATTTCCGATAATGCGGACCGCACGTCGCTGCAACCTGTCGAGAGCATCTAATAAATACTTTGCCGATCCATCCCAGAGATGCGAGCAGTACTCCACGCAGGAACGAATTTGTGTCTTGTAAAGAAGACACCGTTGCTCCGGCGTGAAAAACCGTCTCACTCTGTTCAGGACTCCGAGTTTACGCGAGGCTGCTTTGACGATCCTCTCGATGTAGTTTTTGTTGTTCAGTTTGCAGCGAACATCCATACCGAGGATATTGAGGTTGTCCTGCAGTGGCAGTGGCGTGCTCTGAAGAGTGGGAAGGGGAAGGAAAGAAGATACCTTTACTGTAAACGCACATGCCTGCGTCTTCTTGGCATTGAACTCGACCAAGTTCTCAGAGCCCCATTGGGAAATGTGATTCAGGATCCGGTCAAGCTCAGTGACAAGAAGCTGCCTTTTGTCCGCGATATGCGTCTGCCTATCCGCAGGACGTCCATGATAACTCCCGTGTAGGGTGCTATCATCCGCATAGCAATGAATGCTGCCAGTCGACAGCATATCATTGATATGCAGAAGAAAGAGAGTTGGCGATAGGCATAAGCATAAGTTCCATGCTACGAGTTGTGGTAAATCATATAAGGCCTTTTAACAAACACATATATAACATATTGAGGTGATGATAGTGTAAAAGTTATAATAAATAAATAAATAAATAAATAAATAAATATTTAGAACAGAGCAAATATATTTACGGTTATCTCCATATTAACTGTTAGCTCATATATAAATACAAAACCAACATAACTGAGTCTTAAAATGAAATGAAATTAACACATAGAACTCGCCTGCAACATGTGGTAATGACCATTTTATAGGTTACTTTAGAGTTCGCCTTACAGCGTGATAACCGCACTTACACTAACTTTTACAACTTTTTATATTTATTTACTACTGATTTCATAATGAGACTAGTTTCGACCAACTAATATAACCTTACGTAGTATCGCGACGGCCCGTTCGATATCCTCGCCATGAATTACTAGCGTGCTAGTGCAACGGAGGAGATGCATTTTAAAGTTCAAATGATAGTCCTGCAGTACATCCCTTGCACTGCACTGGGGTCCTGGTAATCAAGGGATGGAATATCGAACTGCTCACTCGCACTGTGAGGTATAAATATGTACAGGCAGAGTATGGCATGGTGTTTGCCTTTTTAAAATAGAAAAAAGTGAAGTGAAAAGTGAGGTACATAATTTTATTGATTAAAAAGTTTTTTTTTTATTAAACTGTCGCCCTGTAATAAATGTGAAATATTTGAAATTTCTTCTACAGCTTTTGTAGAAGCGACCACCGTATCACCTTCCAACCTCGATAGGAAATCCTGCACCAGACTCTCTTCAATCAAAACGTAGATGTACCGGCTCACCGGTGAGGTGGATTGGTCTTCAAAAATATGCATTCATATGGCTCACATATCGTTTAAATCTCTAAATTTTATTGAAACAATCAAACAATAGGCAGTCTATTGTAGTCCACTGCTGGACATAGGTCTCTTCTAAAGCACGATATAGCATTCGATCCTCCGAATGTGCCGATAAAATCCCCTATTTCGATCCCTCAGGGGATCAAAAGTATTAATATTTTAAGAGAATATTACTTTTATAAATGAAAAGGACTAGAGTTGAGTATGCCAAAAAAAGAACGACAGTACTTTCTTTTATTTTCCGTAGCATAAAGTCAAAATTGATGTACAGACAGATTGAGTATATAAAAAGGTTGTATATCAAATAAGTTTGGTGTCTTATTGCTACGCAACAATAAGCACTTCCGCTTGGATCCCTTAACTCTTACATATTTAAGGGATCGTACCAAACACTAAAATTGATGTTTTATACACTTATACACATAGTAACAATAGATTGTCAGAGATTTACAACTCAGCATAATGTTGGGTTGCTCTAATATTGTAGCTCTAATATTAACGTGACGTGAAAGTTTGTTTGGAAGAATATACGAATTTCTGCAACTCTTTTACGCAAAACGAATCTGAATAAAAAAAGGCACAGAGGTAGATTAAACTCTGAAATAACGCATAGGCTAATTTTTTATTTCGAGATCTGGTTTCGGTGATCAGGCTCATGGGTAACTAAAGGAATGAAACTCGTCGACAATCCTATTACAACGTAGGTATCGTAATGCATTGTCATTAAGTCTGTAAAGGTGATCATGAAAATGGTATCAGCTAGTCATCCTCGGCCTCCTGTAGAAAAGTTTTTTCCCAACTCTCCAGGGTTATGCGTGCCTACTTATACGTGCTACTAGCTTATCGTACATTTTACAGTACAGCGGCATCTAGAATTATTTAGAGACAACTTTATGGTTTGCCCGCGTGTACCTGTGTATACCCATTCAATCCTTAATGTATAATCGATGTAGGAGGTACGATTGCCAGAATTTGAAAATCTGCAACCGTATCTCTTTTGTCGACTGCACCTGATTTCTTCCTGTAACCTTTTCTTCCTGTAAAAAATGGTACTTATTACCAAAGGTCATCGTATTCAGCTTTCTAAGTAGACATGTTAAGATTATTATTATTATTATTATTTCAATTTGGGGACGCCGGACGGCCGGACGGATGATCCATCCGCGGCTTCTGCGGGCCATTTCATCCATTTCCCCGACCCTCCCCTAAGGGAGAGTTTGGATCTCCAGCTCTCACGGCGCCCCTTCAAACCTCTTTGTTTCCTTGCAGAAGCTCGCGATCCGTTCCACTTTCAGATCTCGTAGCTCCTCTGTTTCCAGTGTGTCCGTTTCCAGGAGATTCCATCTCATCAGGGAGAACATGGGGCACTCTGCCAATAGGTGGAGACTAGTCTCCTCGCTCTCCATCCACTCCGGGCAGATGGGGTCGGTCTTCACACCTATAACTGTTAAGTGTCTGTTAAGTCTGCTGTGTCCTGATATTATCTCTATGATAAGCCTCATGTCCCCTCTTGAAAGTTTGGTGAGTTGGCTTGTCTTTTTCTTGTCAATGCCTTTTATGAAGATCTTTGACTGTCTCAATCCGGTCTTGGATCTCCATCTTCTGTTGGTTTCGGCTGTGATACTGCAGCTGATTACTCCCTTAGTGATCTTGTGCGATATGGGCAGCCCGCGTTCGGGCCCCACCAAGTTTTCTTCTGCTCCTTCTCTGGCTAGTGCGTCCACTTTCTCATTGTCTGTGATTCCCTTGTGTCCGGGTACCCATGCGATGGTCAAATCAGTTTTCTTAGCCAGTTTCTCTAAGGATTCCTTGCATTCTTTCACAATTGCTGATGTTGTCTCTACTTTGCTTAGAGCCTTAAGCGCAGCCTGGCTGTCGCTGTAGATTGTCACTCTTCCTGTGTTATTCAGGTGATTGACCATCTCGGCGCATCTTTTAATGGCGTATACCTCCGTTTGGAAGACGCTGGCGAATTTTCCTAGAGGTATAGCTCTATTTATCTCCGATCCATCTTCGCACTTTATGTGTACTCCGGATCCGGAGAGTCTCGTCGATTCTTTTCTGGAGCCGTCCGTGTAGCATACAGTGCCGCCAGTATCTGTCTTCCAGTCGTCTCTTGAGCCTATGTGTATTCTGTATTTTTTGTCGAAGATTCTCTCCTTTCTTATCAAATCATTGTTGCAGGGGATCATCGACATTTTCTCCTCGTAGCCCTTACTAATGCTGGCGTGGCCTTTGTCCATAAAGGTTCCGATCCACTGGCCAGTGCTTCTAAGTTTGAACCATTGTTCAATTGCTTTCTTCTTTATTTCTAAGTCCAAGGGGTTAAGTCCCAATATGATTTCGAGCGCGGCTGTGGGTGTTGTCCTCATCGCGCCTATAGTCATTATGGTTGCTAGTCTTTGGACTTTCTCTAGTTGTGATTTGTTGTCCTTTACTGTGGCTTTGTGCCACAGACATGTTAAGATAATCGAGCATACGGTGGCTTGCTTCGCGGAACATTAGCTCTTTTGCAACCTTAGTCATGTGATGGGATTGATTCATAGTATTGGTTATCGTGACATACGGACGTCGCATTGACTTTCCGTTGAACTAACGTTGACGTGTGCATAGGCTTAAAACGGACCTACATTTTTAAAAATCAGTAATGTTATATATATATATACATTATTCAGTCGTCAAGAAAGTATTATAGACTTAAATCGTAGGTGATAAGGTTCACAAGGCCAAGCGCTGGCAACAGCCTGCTCGTGACTCCGCCCTCCATTTGCGAACGTTATCAAACTCTTTAGGTTTATGCGCCCCTGGTACCGGGAGCGGCAAGTTACGTAGAAAATTTGCGTGCTAGGTTTTGGTGTGTCGTGCGGTACAGCGCCATCTCTCGAGTAGTACGCAAGCTTGGCTACTTGGCTAAATGTAAACATCTAAAAGACTAAACATGATTAAGTGTGTTTGTGTTTGTGTGTGGTAGAAATTTGATGGCACAAATTTGTCACAAATTTCGACCGGGTGAGTACCACCGTGCACTTTTGCGAAAAATCCTCCATAGTAATCCAATCTCGGTTGGATTGCGTTCAGGGGTCAGCAAGTGCATAGCCGGGCAGGGGGGATTGAGGTCGCAGCACGAGTGGGACCGGTGGGTCTTGGCGTAGTCGAGTGGGGGGTGGCGCGGGGCGACGCGCCGAACAGGGAGACCTGTAGAAACGGTGGTGCCGCTGGCCGCCCGCGGCATAGTACAGGGGCCCAACCGGGACTAACCACCCTGGGAGGCTGCCCCACCAGGTCGCGCATAATCCCGATATGGCTCGTCGTGCCGGTTGGTGACCGGACGAGGGAGCCCGGCGACCATACTCGGGGGGGTACGGGGGCCCTTCCGTTCGGCGCGTCGGCTCTCGCCATACCTCACATTCATAGATAAAACCAATATCCCACGCTTTGTCACGCTGTGCTGCGACAACAATCGCCTCTTTTTTCACGCCTTCCCTCCTCTTCATTCTCATGGCAGCGCATAATAACAGTAGATTGGTCTACACAGCGGCAAGAAACTCTCCCTCGAGCTCGCTATTTGAGGTGGAGTCCACGAACATCTGTGGGCTCCATACAAACCTCAACGCCGTCCACCAACACCTGGAGACGGCGAAACCAGCAATGCTGTTTCTTACGGAGACACAAATACGCCGCCCTGATGACACGACCTACTTACTCTACCCCGGCTATGTCCTTGAGGAGAATTTCCGCGCAAAAGCCGGGGTGTGCGTGTTTGTTAGGGCGGATGTTTGTTGTCGCCGTTTGCGCTGCCTAGAGGACCCATCCTTTTCCACCCTTTGGGTACACATAGACCATGGCTCTACGAGTCAGATCTATGTGTGCCTCTACCGCTCCCATACAGGAGATGCCGAGACAACTCGACTCTTTGAATACCTGAGTCAGGCGGCAGAATCATCTGCCGCCTGACTCAGGTATTCAAAGAGTCGAGCATCAGCGCAGGAGCGGTTTCCGAACGCTGAACTGGTGTTTTTGGGGGATTTTAACGCCCACCACGAGATCTGGTTGGGCTCTGTAACGTAACAGCTGGTCCTCGAGGAGGGCCAGTGTACGTCAGATTGTTAGAGTAGAGGAAACCGCTCCTGCGCTGATGCTCGACTCTTTGAATACCTGAGTCAGGCGGCAGAATCATCTGCCGCCTGACTCAGGTATTCAAAGAGTCGAGCATCAGCGCAGGAGCGGTTTCCGAACGCTGAACTGGTGTTTTTGGGGGATTTTAACGCCCACCACGAGATCTGGTTGGGCTCTGTAACGTAACAGCTGGTCCTCGAGGAGGGCCAGTGTACGTCAGATTGTTAGAGGAAGAAGGGAATAATAAGACGTGAACAGGGAAATGGCACTTTGTATTGTTCACAAGAATAAGATATACAGTTCACAAGTAAAAACCACTTAGAGTTATTAAAACTACACAATAGCCTTCGAGTCTTCTCTTCAACTTTTCAAATAAGATTCAGTGCTGTTATGAGCCAGGCTTGCACAGGCACTCAATGAGAAAATACGTCCACGGTGAGACTACGAGGCGTAGCTGCATTCCATCAAAAGCTTGATGGAACAGAAGATTTTCAGAGTGGCCTCCACCAGAGGCACGAGACTTGGTCAATCCTTATGATTGAATATTCATTTAAAAGGCAGTGGCTTCTGAAATATTAAGATGAACTTCAGTAATAAGATTTAAGAGATCTCTTCACGATCCAAACCGGAGCTCGAATCCCGGCGCCCTGGATTTTCCAAAAGCTTGTTAGGAACAACGCAGCTGTCAGAACAAATTTGAATTTAAAAGTATAAATGCGTATAGAGAAAAGAGGTTGACAATATTATAAATAAACCTACTTAGATATAATATTACAGCTCCGCCAAAACAACCCACGCGGGAAGAGCCACCCATGCATTTGTTCTGGCGCATGGCCTGACCCAATTGGTACACGAGGTCACTAGGATACCAAAAAGGTTGGACCATGAGCCCTCTCTGCTAGACCTTCTGCTGGCGAGTCGCCCGGACCAGTACAGTGTTTCGGTGAGCGCCGCTTTAGGTGAATCCGACCATTGTCTGGTCCGTTCCGAGGTGCCCATTTTAGCGCCCCCACGTCCCGTGCAGGGGAAGCGGCGTCTCTGGCACTACTCGTCAGGACTGGGATGGACTGCGTGATTATTTTGCGTCCATCCCGTGGGTTGAACGCTGTTTTGAAGGTAAGAACCCATCTGAGGCCGCAACTGCTGTCGCCGGTGAGACAGTCTGGGCATGGAATATTATATCCCCTACACTGATGTCGCCGGTGTCCGCAGGGCGCGCCCCTGGTTCGGGCGCGAGTGCGCGGAGGCTGTTAATCATAAACAGTCTGTGTACCGCGCTTGGATCAGGGCGCGCGCTACGTGCGATCCCAACGTGGGCCACTTCAAGGCGGCGTACAACAGAGCCACAAAGGCCTGCAAGAGGGCTTATGTCAGAGCGGATGCCCAGCGCATAGCGCGGCTTGGTCAGGAGCTAGTAGAGCATCCCACGGGCAGCCGTGGCTACTGGCGACTGGCCAAAGCCGTGCAAGCCAACTTCTGCCAGCCTTCGCTGCCCCCGCTGCGCAATCCCGATGGATCCCTGGCCCATGAGCCGCAAGAGAAAGTAAATTTGCTGGTTAATCTCTTTGCGGCCAACTCCCGAGTCGATGATTGTGGTATGGAGCCGCCGACACTGCCCGTCAGTGACCATGCAATGCCTGATATTCGTATCAGGCAACGCGATATCCGAGCAGTGTTGCAGTCACTCGATGTCCGGAAAGCCAGTGGTCCGGACGGTATTCCAGCGGTGGATCTGCAAAAATGTGCAGCGGAGTTGTCTCCAATGCTTGCGCGGCTGTACCGGCTGTCCTACAGCTCTGGTACAGTGCCTTCGGCTTGGAAAGAGGTGAATGTACAGCCGATCCCCAAGAAGGGGGATCGCTCAGACCTAATAATGTGCTCGAACACCTTGCTGTGCAAGGTGTTCGAGCACATTATTAACAAACAGCTCATGCGTCACCTTGAAGATCACTCCCTAATTAATGACCGGCAATATGGCTTCAGGCCGAAACGGTCAGCGGGTGATCTTCTGGCGTATGTTAACCATATTTGGGGTGAGGCTATGGACAAGCACGGCGAGTCATTGGCAATTAGCCTTGACATCGCCAAAGCTTTCGATAGAGTTTGGCACAAATCGCTTCTTTCCAAGCTGCCAGCCTTTGGTCTGCCTCCTAGACTGTGCGACTGGGTTGCCGGCTTCTTGCAGGAGCGCCGTATTCGCGTCCTTTGTGATGGACGAGCCTCGGAGTTCTTGCAGGTAAATGCCGGCGTACCGCAGGGATCTGTCCTATCGCCAACTCTCTTTCTTCTGCATATCAATGACATGCTGTCGACCGGCAGCATTCATTGCTATGCGGATGATAGCACCCTACATGGGAGTTATCACGGACGTCCTGCGGATAAGCAGACGCATATTGCGGAAAAAAGGCAGCTTCTTGTCACTGAGCTTGACCGGATCCTGAATCACATTTCCCAATGGGGCTCTGAGAACTTGGTCGAGTTCAATGCCAAGAAGACGCAGGCATGTGCGTTTACAGTAAAGGTATCTTCTTTCCTTCCCCTTCCCACTCTTCAGAGCACGCCACTGCCACTGCGGGACAACCTCAATATCCTCGGTATGGATGTTCGCTGCAAACTGAACAACAAAAACTACATCGAGAGTATCATCAAAGCAGCCTCGCGTAAACTCGGAGTCCTGAACAGAGTGAGACGGTTTTTCACGCCGGAGCAACGGTGTCTTCTTTACAAGACACAAATTCGTTCCTGCGTGGAGTACTGCTCACATCTCTGGGATGGATCCGCAAAGTACTTATTAGATGCTCTCGACAGGTTGCAGCGACGTGCGGTCCATATTATCGGAAATCCTGAGGTCACGAGTACCCTCGAGTCTCTGCAGATGCGTAGAGATGTTGCTTCCTTGGCAGTTTTTTACCGTCTCTACCATGGTGAATGTTCTGAAGAGCTATTCCAATTAGTCCCACCCTCCCCCTTCCTGTACAGGACGACACGTGCAGGACTTAGATGTCACCCCTATACGGTGCAGAACATTCCTTCAAGAACCAAGCGGTTCGGTGACTCCTTCCTTTGTCGCACCATTAAGACCTGGAATTCCTTGCCAGCTCACGTGTTTCCCTCTTCCTACAGTCCCGGGTCCTTTAAGCGGGGCGTGAAAAAGCATCTGATGAGGCCGTCAAGCTGAGTGCCACCATTGTTAACATGGCACGTGTATATAATGGTGGCCCTCTTTCTTGAGACTTTACCTTCAGCTTACCATCAGGCGAGGTAAAGTCAAATTGACGTGTCCTATTTATAAAAAAAAAAAAAAAAAAAAGTTTCTCTAATGCTTTTCATAGAATACTAGCTGATGCCCGCGGCTTTAGTCACGTGGAATTCTGTTCTCGTTCCCGTGATGACGTAGCCTTCTTTTAATTTTTCTCATCCTCGTAGCTACTACAAGTAATATTCTAAAAAAATAATTAGTGAAATCGGTCCAGCCATTCACGCGTGATGGTGTGACCAAGGGAAATAGGGATTCTTTTTATATATATAGATACAATAATCCTCACTTTAGGTTGACTCCTTCAAAAGACAGTCGACGAATTCTACGAAGCCCCGTGGGCCTTCGTTACGATGATCAGTAGCTTAAACCGTAGAGTGTAAAGGTGATTTTCCACCAGAGGGGCGAGAGGAGACGAGGCGAGGAGAGAATTGAAATTTGTATGGCAAATTTTCAATCCTCTCCCAGCGTATCTTTGGTGGAAACAGTGTGGATTGACGAGAATATGCGAGGCGATAATTGAAATATTTGTTTGTGCAAAAATGAACCGTATTGGTTCTGATATGTGATGGTACACAAGTTACTCAACAAAGGGAAATTAATAAGCCCTAAAATTTACATCTTCAATACGTTGGTATTTTGATATTTAATAGCGAGCGTCCACTTGCAGGCATCTGGCTCGCATCGTTTCTATTTGACCCTCCATAAATCAGGTAAAGCAAGACTTTTTGTGTTGGCTCCTGAGGCGATGGTCATTGTTTTTGTGATACTTTAAAGAAACTATTAGAACGTTAGTTGTTACGAGAGAAATCCATAAAACACGTGCAAGTTTTGTAAAGACAATGCATGGGAACGTCTTGGAGAGATTTTTTATGAGGTTGGAGAGAGCGTAGGTTCGGGGCATTCGTTTGGTATCCGGGGAGGAGAGCGGTCGAACAGGGCTCGTCG
This sequence comes from Eilema caniola, assembly GCA_949126895.1. Taxonomy (NCBI): domain Eukaryota; kingdom Metazoa; phylum Arthropoda; class Insecta; order Lepidoptera; family Erebidae; genus Eilema; species Eilema caniola. The sequence goes on along the minus strand of OX421460.1, from coordinate 49,772,020 downwards.
AGGAGTAGGAACATAGGCGTCACTCGAGTAAGTTACGGTGCCACACTGTCAAGTGAAACACTATTAATAATCTACAGACGTGGTGAGTTACTTTCATACCATTACAATTATTAGTTATAGTTATTATTGAATAATATATGTTTTATGTGTAATATTATTCTTAGCTGAGTGACGTGACGCTTAGAGTATTTAACTGTGTACATTTTACAATATTCTTATGATCGCGGGATTCGTTGATAAATGTTACGCGGTACCTTTGCCCTCGACGCGTATTAGAATGTTCCACGTAACGAGTCATGGCTTTCAGACCAGGAACTTGGCGAACATATGCTTTGGCGGAGGCCGAAGTTATCCTTGGGTGTGCCTAGGCCGACGACGCCCCTGTAGCCTGTAATCTGCTAGCGAGGCGGCGCTACGCGAGGACGAATGTATGGTGAAAATTGTATGGATGAGTTAGGAGCAACTTATCGCATTGAGACCGTATTCAGCCGTAGTATAAATTCTATTACACCAGTCCTGTCATACCTGGAGGGGCTGAGGTTAAAGTCCCAGATGAGTACAGCATGCAAGACCTGGCTTAAAGTTCAGATTGACGGAACACTAGTTATGGCACACTGGAGATTGGGGACGGTGAGCCTCTCGGGGGTCTATGTGTTGGAAGTGCGGTATAATGTAAGCCTAACTCAGAAGTACGATCGAATGGATGTGAGTCAAGTAACTGCTATCAACGTATTTAATCGTTTGTTGTACCTACTTCATTTCTACTTCTTTTTACTCGCGGTTAATTCCTTTATCTATTGCAACGACTGAGACCAGTGGGGGAATTATTGTCTCTGGATGAATTCCACAATATCTGTGCGGTTGGCGGAGCACTCATATCTCCCGCCAAAGGGCGGGGGCTGGCACTTTTGACTTAATATTCAAATCAAATACGTAAAAACGAAGTTCACTCAGCTTTGGTAAGACGATGTACCGTCGCAGATATAGAGTATAAATCCCCTTCAAGGTGATTTTCCACCAGAGTGGCTAGGCGAGGCGAGGCGAGGAGGGAATTGAAATTTTCAATCCTCTCCCAGTGCATCTTTGGTGGAAACAGTGTGGATTGACGAGAATATTGACGCCTAATTTTTTTCGGAATTTTCGGCATTGACGCTAGCACAAAGTTATATCGAGCATTGTGTGTGAGCTATCTAAAATACATTTATATACGAAGCATACGGGCGACGGGGCGCGGCGGTCACGCGCGAGCTCGCGATGGCAATTTTTAGTGGAAAAGGGTCAGTGCGATTTCAATTCTCTTCTCGCCTCGTCTCGTCTCGCCCCTCTGGTGGGGAATCACCTTAAGAGTTGGAATATGTGTGCTACGTCTATAGAACTTTAACGTACAGGTGAATTTCTCAAAGCTTTGAAAATTTTGTTGGAGCCTCAAACGCAAACATCTTATTGGATTTGAATAGTTATATTCCTTTCTATAGTATTTGGTACTTGCTCTCACCAGTGTTCCACAGGAGACACCGTAACCACGTACCGTAAGATGCCCTGTTATTTGTTTTTACTATTCTAAGCCTCATATTGATGAAAAATATTTGAGAATAAGTAATATTCTATGACATTCTACACAGCGCTCTCTAGGCTCATAGTGCACATATGTTGTAGGTTCAAGAATTTGGAAATACATACTTAAGTAAATTTTCTTGTGTGAAAACCTACAAATTATGCCTACATATCATAAACAGAAAAACCCAGACCAATGCAAATAAATATATTCAAGTGTACATTTTTTTCACTGAACAGGATCGAACCTGCGACCTCTACAATATTTTTCACGTAGCATGGGTACGGTGACGTTTGGGATTTGAAGTTACTAGAGATGTAGTCAAGATAAAATCGCATGAAATAAAATCGATTATATATCTTATCGAGATCATTTATTAATGAAGAAGAAATCGATTCTATTAACTAATAATTTTGAAGAAAAAAAGTAAAACAAAATTGATAACCTGTTTAATTATTTATTAAAAATCAAACATGTTCATCATCTTCATCATCATCATCATCATCGTCATCTGACTCGTCGACGTGAATAATTATTTGGGAATCAATTATGCAGTCTATTCTAATGTCTCGCTCCCAGTCATGTAAGATTAGATTTTTGGTTTTCTCCACTACTTTCTTCCAGTCATCGCCAGTGACATTTTTGCATCCCTCTTTCAATAACCCCATCATTTTTGTGGCTGTAAAAGGCGGAGCTGTATTTTTTCGTGCAGCGTATCCTGAAACAAGATAAAAAACAAATTGAGTCATAGAATTCAAGTAATAAACATAATCATATTTTTGTCAGTATGTAAATAGACTATGGTTAAACAAGTTACCTTTGATTTGGGCCCAAATTAATTCAATGGCATTGTACTGACAGTGGTACGGTGGAAGCCTCAGGACTTCGTGACCATATTCGTTTGCCATCATATCTAATTTGTACATATGTCGTTTGGGGCTTGTGCATTTTTACGAGCTTCACTAGCTCCACCTTTAATTTCGTCTCATCGGCTTCCACATTATTGGCTTGGAGCCACTCGATCAACTCGCTCTTCTTATTGGAAGAAGTCGGCGGTTTGTTCAATTGCACGGAGTGATATGGGGCATTGTCCATAATAATTGTGCTGGGTTCTTCTAAATTGCTAAGCATATTTTGAAACCACTCCGTGAATACTTCCGCATTCATATCTTCGTGATATTCTCCCGTCTTTTTCGATTTAAAAGCAAGTAGCCCATTTTCTACAAATCCTTTCGATGTGCCTGCGTGACAAATAATCAATCTCTCCCCTTTTCCTTCTGGCACTTTGGTCGAGGCATGAGGTGTATCGTCAGTCCACATTTTACCGACCGTATGATTGGCATTCAGCCAAGTTTCATCCAGGAAGACGACATTGCTCCAATCGGTAATCGCTTTAGCCTTTTTCAAAAAGGTAACCCGCGTGACAATTTTTCTTTTGTTTACTTTTTTGAATTGGAAACCAATGTCCTTCAATACGCGCCACAAGGATGTAGGACTTCCAGTAAACAAATCAGCATCTTTTAAAGACTTGACCAGCTTTAGAAGCGTCGGTAATTCTTTATTCTGGTAATAGTTATAAATGTGGCTCCGTATAGCAGCGGCCGCAAAACTGTCTACATCTGTTACAGATGCCTTTTTGGTTCGCTTTTTATTAGGGGTGGACAACTTATTTTCTTCTGTATCGTGAGCACCATATTTTTCTCGAGTGATTCGAGAAACCGTGTTCCGCCCAATGTCTAACGCATCTGCCACTCGATCCAAAACGTTGGACACAGGCAATAGCGTTCCGCCATTCTCACGTTCCCGCTCAAAGTAATCCCGCAATCGAACTACAAATTCACGGGCTTGACTACCAAGCACAGTCTTTTTCGTTCTTTTTGGCATTTTGCCAAAAAAAAACAACAAAACAAAAGTCAATAACAAAAAACGGTAACGAAAACAACAAAGCACAACGATAGTCAATAACAAAAATAAGTAACAAAAGCACCACGCAAGCTCAAAACAAAGAAAACAGACCGCATACAAGGCAGACGCACTCGTACTGAGTTGATATAACAAGATGGCTGCCAGCTCATGCTTAAGCAGTGTTGCTATATTATAATAAAGCTCCACAAAGACAAAAATACTTTGTTTAAAGTTTATTATTACATAATTATATTTTATAATCTTATTTTAGTTAAAAATACAACTAACGATTTATGATACTTTATTCGACAATTTATCGATTATAACGATTTTACTATGTCAATCTCTAACGCAACCTGTTCCGATTCACGCATCAAGAATTATGTATTTGGAATGTTTATATTTAAAGTTTAAATAATTACGGAGAAATAAAAATAGTTTTAAGTTAAAAATGCAAAATAAAACAGTTTTCTTTTTATCTTCGTATTAAGTGTTGTTTCCTGTATTCCGCGTTAGGTAAATTGTTTCGAAATGAATCATGCATGAAATGGAATTAGTCAAATGTCACCGTACCCATGCTACGTGAAAAATACGATAGAAACATTTCTACCTTGTGCTCCTGTGTATCTCTAGGACCGCAAAACACACTACAATAATATTTAAATTTTGGCCTTCAATAAAATTTAATCTATGTCTCTTAAGCTAAGTACAGAATCAGACTGATTGATGCTACAGTACTAGGAGAACATAATCGCACAGTAGTAGTTTGTATTCATAATTCATGTGTAGATCGTCAGAACGCTTCATGCTACCTCGTTCCCACACAATTTACCTCCCCGTTATCTGCAGTACCATCCTTAAGCCACGCCCCATAGTAAGGGTAAAGTTGGAAATATTAAACATATAAATTCATCTTTGAATGATTGACTTGTCGATGTTTATGATATCCTAGTACATGGAGCGGGTTAAATAGTCGTATTTTGTTTCATCCTAACATCAAATACGTTTTGTTTAGCTGATCAGAAAAAAATTAAAGAAATTCGGTCCAAACAAAACTGCATATTCCATTTGATTTCATAAACGCAGTTATTTGCATGTTATTAAATTGGGATATTGCGGCGCCAGTTCTTGCTATGGGTTTTTATCAGTTGATGCAGAGTCTAAATGGCTATCTTGGCGATTATCCTTTGGCAACCAGTAGCCATGCTAATGAGAGATACTATCTACTAAACTCGCAATTACCAATTTTCCCTCTAACCGTTGTGCTTAGTCTAATTGAATATTATTATAATATGTATTATAATACATGTAGTTTCCTCTTCTAGCAAACTGGGAGTGTAGTTGTTTTATTTATTTTTTGGAATGACAATAGTTGTTCACTGAATTATATACAAGCAAATTATTGAATTACTTCTTAACTCCACGTTCCAATATACGGGTAAGTTACTCTCAGATCTCCCGTGGTTTTCAGTGTTTTCCTGACGTTCCCTGTATGAGTTCTTAATTTGTGACCTGATAAATTTCATCAAAACAATCAAAATAAATTATGATATTTAATAGTCATAGCCCAGTCTATTTAAACTAAATTATAAGAGTGAGGCTAAAATAATTCGCAATAAGTATATTGCGATGCAATAATCGGTATATTGTCGTTTATGTAGCACAATAACGCGCCTAAATTCAGTTTCGTATGGAATCCTTAACGCCCGATTCGCACTTGACCAATTTTAACAGATAATTGAATGATCGTTTATTTTGCCTTAGAAATTTTTATGATGAAACGTATCGTTTTGATGAAAATCACGATAATCGCATAATCAGATCGAAGAGGACTTTATACATTTCACTTCATTGAACAAGCCTACCAATTTTCAGCTAGGTGTGAATTATTGTAGCCTCCGATTTTTAGGCAGAACAGGGTATTACCGATTTATTTTTTGTTATAAATAGTGGATACTCTTAGATTCATAAGTTTGAGGATTGTATTAATTGTGTATTCACTCGACTCTGATTTTAGTATTAAAGAAGAGTTTCCTTCATAATTATGCTACCCCAGATAGTAGCGATCAGAAAAGATTAGGGTTCAAAAGAAATAAAGATAAAACGTGTCTAACCTTTCTAGCTTACGAAGTGGTATTCTCACTGCGGTGTTCTGCTCCTCAGGTCCGTCGCTGCTTGGCACTCCGCATTGACGCTGATGCATGAACAGCTAATCCAAAGTGGATTCTCGGAGGATGACAGGAACAACTGAAACCATTCCGCAAGATTGGATAAGAAACCATGTTTAAAGTATTTTAGGGCCAGGCGCCAGACTTAGGAGTAAGCGACCAGTCGTGCCAACCGCAACAGTATTTATTAACTGTGATAGAGATGCGGATAGAGAAGTTGTGATCTAATTGAAAAAATAAATAAGACTAATGAAAACACAGTGGTATCAAATGAACGGGCTAAAAACTTCGTGGCTGGCGTGAATACGTTGACATGTCTAAAATGGGGCTTATCAGGGCAACCATTTTAAAGGTTCCAGTTAGTCTGGTAAATCGGTAAATTTGGTTATTTTGTAGCTGTTTTATATGTTATTTTATACCATAGTTCAAATGCCAATAACAAATAAACGTAATTCTTCTTAGTTTGCATAATAATAGACTTCTTGTCAAATTGTTCACCAACGAGTTGTCAACTTATTCACTGAGATGTTAACTTATTCAACGCGTTGTAAACTCTTTCAGTTCAGTTCACAGTTGTTAACTCATTCACCATATGAATCGGAATTGAATAGAAATTTTATGTGTTTGGCCATAACTTGACATCTGAATATGTCCCTTTTTTATATTTGTCGATCCCGGCAATTCCGCCAACAACTCAGTTTTTATACTGATTTAAATAACCTGTGGAAATACAAGTGTATAATATAAATCTCCATTAAAACAGCTGAATTTGAAAAGGTATGATCAACAAGACCTTAACTGGCATAATGTTTTGTCAAAATAAACATGTTCTAACGCGAGTTGTCAACATAGTGCCAAAGTCAATTACTACAAAAATATAATACACCTGCAGCTGTCAATTTTTTCATATTAAATCTTTATTCATAGACACCATTACGCTAGTAAAAGAAAACATACAAGTTGACATGAGTTGACATTTCAACAAATTCACGGAATTATCACATTATAAAATATTATACACACGACAAGCAAGAGTTTGGTGTGTGTATACAAGTTGCTGTTTTTTGCAACTAGGTACTTGACAATTCCGTATCATTTTTAAAACCACTCTTTAGAATCTCTTAAATCTTTCATCTCTCTAAATATGAATACTTCCAAGGGCACGTGCCTGTACTAGGATATCATAACTATGACAGAGATTAAACAGAGTGTGTTGTCCGCCCTAATAGACGTGACCAATATTGAAACAGCTCGGATCAATACTAGCCCTCTGCCCCAAAGTACTAGCACAGCAGTCCTGTAGAAGAGATCCACTAAATAAAACTTATGACACCATGTCGAAACACGCGGTGTTTAACTTTAATTTGGCAACTTTTAAAGAGGATGAATGTATCATTTGTATTTCGTATTCGTAGTCTTGTTACATTACTGTATGTACATTTTCAATATTATTCGCGTCTCGAGACTGATCCAATTCAATCAATGAATAAATATAACCTACTAAAAATTAGACAAATATAGCGAGTAAGGTGATATAGTAAGAGACAATACTTCAGGTTGAGAAAAAGTACATAACAGAGTCATAGCGAATAGAAGACGGTGATTTCAGAGTCGGAAAAATCACTACGTAATGAAAAGATACAGCGTAATGTAGGGATTCTTCTCACCTAGTAAACTGGTCATATCTACAGTAGACGGATGGCCAGTGGAGCAAACAGGTCCTAGAGCGTAGCTAAGATAGACGATGTGTAAGGCGGAGGATCGGGTGCTATGGCGCGCTTTGAGAGAGGTCTATGTTCAGTAGTGGACTACAATAGACTACTTGATTGGTAGCGACGGTAGCTTAGTGGTGTAAGGGGTCGGCCTCACGATCGAAAGGTTCGAATCATGGCCATTACACTACTGACGTGAACCCACTCCTAGCACAAGAAATTTAGCTTAGTTAGAGGGGTTAGAGGGAATATTAGTCATTTCGATTTCGAGTCAATTTCGATACCTAATATTCTTTTAAAAAAAAATCATTTTTGATTATTTCAGTACAAAGTAAATATATGCCTCAAAGGTGACTGACTGACTGACATAGTGATCTATCAACGCACAGCCTAAACCACTGGACAAATCAGGCTGAAATTTGGCATGCAGGTAGATATTATGACGTAGGCATCCGCTAAGAAAGGTTTTTGATAAATTCTACCCCCAAAGGGATAAAATAGGGGATAAAAGTTTGTATGAAACTTTGTCAATTTTACACCGATTGGGCTGAGAATTTGCATGCATAAAGCTACTATGTTGACACAACACACAACACGCGGGTGGAGCCACGGGCAACAGCTAGTTTAGAGTATAAACGAAGTGTGAATTATGAGTCATACGAATGCGTATATTTTAACTTTTTAGATTCCTTATTAAATTTCAAATCAATCTTATTATGCTTTGTACAAGTGTAAACGCAACGTGGACTGACATAAATGCGATACTCTCTTGCACTCCATACATTTGCAGTACGCGCCTGCACGCTGTGACGTCACAGTGTGCTGCGATTTTGTATGGAGCGTTTTCGGGCGGCTCGAGAAATTGAAATTTCAGAATTAAATATCTTTTAAACTAATTATCACAAGAATATTTCACTTTAACAGTTCATTATACTATTGTCAAAGGTACAGTTTGCGATACTAATACAAAATAGGACACAAGCCTATTCACTGTAACTTCCCACTTTCCCACACTTGTGTGAATTGTCTAAAAATCCACCATTTTTACACATAATAACTCGAATTCACACCAATTTCGAAAAATTAAACAATACCGCGATGTGCGTTTTCCCGCGCTCGCGCCAAATCTCCTCTGGTGCAGGATTTCCTTTCGGTGTTGCAAACTGAGGTGTTAGTCGCTCCCACAAAAACCATTGAAGAAATTTCAAATATATTATAATTAATTCAGAGTATTTTTATACCATATAAGTGGCAAACTACCAGCACCAGAGGCGTTACATTTTCATACATAGTTTTGTATCTAACTCACGTCAATACCTTTTTCCTATTCCACCATACACAACAAACATACACTCATAGTGCAACAGAGCTGTTCGATATTCCATCCCTGAATTACTAGGACGCTAGTACTGCAGAGAGATGCACTACAGGAACATAGCTTGAACTTTAAAATTCATCTCCTCTGCTGCACTAGTGCGCTAGTATATTATGGCAAGGATAGCGAATCAGGCCGTGGCGACCCGCAGTAAGGTTTATTACTTAGTCGTAACTTTGTAAAAGTTTTTTTACATAGGACACGTCAATTTGACTTTACCTCGCCTGTTGGTAAGCTAATGGTGGCATTCAACTTAAACTTCAACTTTAACTCAACATAAGTGATATTATACTCGCTGGTGTTTGTGGCTTTGACAACTCTGATCCAAATAATTTAAGAGTTGTAAATGCAGGATTCGAATAACATCATCTTAGTTTCCATTAATGATAGTCATAACAGTGACACTGTTTACGGTTATTCGGGTTCAACGTCTATCCTGGGTTCACTTGTAATATTTTCAAAGAATGACCGCAAATAATGTTGTTGGCGTCTGAGATATTTAAATGTTACGATGTGGTACATACAGTCCCATTTTTACTTTCTACAACACATATGTTATGTTTCCAAAATCGCCATTTTCAAGTTTTTTTAATTATTCTTTACATTCTCTTCGTTATATAAGTGATGTGGGTATAGGCCTTATCCATTAAAATGTGAACTACTTAAAATATAAAGGTCGACCTCAAATAACCACTGACTGAAATTTGTTACTATAGAAAAAACCTCTATATCTAGTTTACTCATTCTTTCGAGTTTGGATGACTTGTGATTCTATAACGGTAGCTGAGCTAGAACTCATCCCAACTATTTAGATACTAGGACACTGTAAACACTTTGGAGGAGGAGGATTAATATTATATTACATAAATAATCTTCATATCAATATAAAAAAGCAAGCAAAAAAAAGTAAGAAAGCAAAAAAGTAAGTAAAAAGCAAGGAAGTCAAGCAACAACGTTTTCACACTTTCTTTTCCAAATAGCACCAGCGCTAAATCATGACTCGTTAAATCGGGACCTCGGAAGAAAATACCATCCTAGTCCCGTCCTTGTGACAGGGTGTCAGGAGCGCGGTAGAGGTTAAACATTAATTATCTGTTCTCACAAGGGAAGTTACGATGTTAGTAATCAGAAGAGATTTTTTATGCACCAAAATAGGGTAATAGTTTGAAAATCCTATTAAGAATTCAATTTCTTTAAAAAATGTCATAGGTAGTATATAAATGAATATTTATTATTCATTATTATTGAATGGATAAATTTGCTTAATGCCACTAAAAAGGCATAAAGATATCGCTTTTGAGTTGTGGAGGTCAGACAGTAGTCGCTTCACAGAAAATACCGAAGTTCAGCCGAATCTGCAGTTAGACTAGTATAGCGGACCCCAGACTTAGACTTGGTGCGACTGGAATTAACGATGGGATGAAGAAGACAACTATAAAAATAAACTTATTTCATTTAAACACTTGGCGCCCAACATGGTAGTTAGATGGACTTTGTTTTTTCAAAGATTTGAATGTATTTAAATACCAGATCGTCTCGCGTGAATACCATAATCCGTCGGTAATGTTGCCAGTTTCCGTTTTAGTTAATGAGAAAATTATTTAATCTTGAGAGGCCCACGTTGGGCGCCAATTGTATGTAGTGTTTTAATAGTCTTGGTCTTAGAGATCGTCTTATGAATTTACATATCCATCGTCCATGACGACAACTTGCATGTAAATTGTATATGACGACATGTAGAACAATGCAACAGTCACAACGAATATATTGGGCTCTCACGCACGGCCCTATATAAGGGGACCTTCAGTTCTTTTTACATATTGATCATTTATTTTAGTGGTCGTTATTTTATCTTATAGAAATTGTAATAAGCTTCTAAATTAAAAATGGCACATTTGGCTAAAAAGATCAGAATTTTAGACAAGTGGGTAATTGGGTAAAAGTGGATAAAAATTATTTTAAAAAATATATAAAAAATACAATACGTACTACCTAAATAATAGAAGCCTGCAGGTTCAGGCGTCATAGAGTTTCCTTCCATCGATGTCAACCGGGATCGATACATACCGTCAAGTGAAACAAGTCAATTTGCTATCGTTAAAAATTTGATAAAGAATTTGTGAGGGTAGATTTGATTGAATAAAACGAATGCATAAATTAAATAGATTTTATAATGATTGAAATCACACAGAAATTTATTTGTAGAACAAGATCATATAAAAACAATAAAGCATTAATAACAATAATCACCAACAGTTTTGAATAACTTAATAAAAAATAAAACGTACCTGACCGTTCAGAAATGTCCTTCCGAGTTCGTAGTTGAACAAAGTCTGAGCGATCGAGCCACTGCGCACTCTTTTATACCATGGCTTGCTTGTCAGTGGGTGGGAGCGGCTAGTCAACAGAAAAGCTTATTAAATCGGAAGTTACTCGAAAAATTGTGATTATATTTTTAAATTAATAAAAATTAAATATTTCTTCCACAAATTCTTCATCAGAATCACTTTGAAGAGAAATCCTAAGGCGTCATTTAGACGTGGCGAGTTTTTCGCACGTATTGGTTCAACAATCGTACTCAATTATCGCCAGCAATAATCGCCCTACCATTATCGTATCAATACACTTGGCGTACAACGAGGTAGTTCAGTGGACCTTGTTTTCTTAAAAATCTGAATGTAATTGCTCTTCTTGTATAAATAACGTAATCCTTCGGTACTGTTTCAAGTTTCCGTTGTCGTGGATTAGGATCCCTCTTATCTTTTAAGGCCCCATGTTGGGCGCCAATTGTATGTCGCGTTTTTAGTCTTGGTCTATGAGATGGTCTTACGAATTTACATACTAAAATCACGAGTATGTAGGGCTCTCACGTGCCCAATATAAGAAGACCTTCAGTTCATTTTACAAATAGATCATTTATTTATGTAGTTATTCTTATACTTTCACAGAAAGCTTTGAAAACTTTCTAACAAAACGGAATAAAAAAGATCAGAATTATTAACAAGGTGAAGATGTTGCGTAAATACATTCAAATAAAACTGTTCAGTCAATTAAGTTGCTGTCGTTAAATATTACCTACAATATTTGAATACATTATTAATAAATTATTCGCATAACACTGATTCCCTTCTATCAAATAGCGCTAAATCGTGACTCCTCGGATCGAGAATACTATCCATGTCCCGTCTCGGTACTAGGATTTCATAAATATGATAGAGGTTGAACATTTATTTTTCAATCACGCAAAGGCATACGTTTCCAAAGTTTTCACCTTAGTGAGGCGTGACCTGGGGAGGCGGGACTGGGCGGTTCGATGAACTACCAGGATGTCAGACATCAGAGAGCATAATATCGGTTTTTTTTATCCTAGAGTTAATACCAGTAAGGTATTCCTATCTGCGCTACTGTTATCGGTAACTATAATTTTTTTGTCAAAAATCTTGTTGCAACTGTCCTCTGAGTGTTTTTTGTTTGGAATGGAATTCAGATACCTAATTTCTTGATGGAAGTCTGCAACACCAGGGGCCTCACACTCTCGTTGCCAACCCTGTTAGATCAGAGAGTTTCTGTGCCGTTGGTTAAGAAGATAAAGCAGCCCTAGATCTTCGCACTGACAGTACAAAAACTCTCAAGTGAGCTTAGGCTACCCTACCCACCGCCGGGAACCCAACACGAGGTTATAATGGCCGTTGTATTCTGTAGGGCGAAGGTACTTCCCCAGTCGGACTGCTCAATTGGACGAAAATACCGTTGTGTCGTACCTCCTACAAAATTTACATTTTAATCAGACAACGAAGCAAAGCACACTATAATCTCAAAATGTCTAATGGTGGAATTATACTTTGTCTTGTGTCTTGTTTTTTTTACGTGCGGGAAATCCCCACGGATACCCCCCCCCCCCTTCGGAGCCGAAGGGGGAGGTTATGTCGGACTCGAACCGACTAAACCGCACGCCCTCTGTGGGTCGATGTGCTAGGCCGGAGGTGAGATTGTCTTTTGACATATCGCTCGCACCCCAGCTGACCCAGGGCCATTCCTCTCGGTCTGGCCCTCCTCGGGAGGGGGGACCACGCGGTCCCCAACTCAACCCCGGTGTGGGGGGGGCGCGCATCGTAGGACGCCGCCGTGGCCTGCTTCTGCTAGGGTGACGAGCGGCTTTACAGTCATTATACTTTGAATAGTTCCATAATCTAAGTACGATATTTAATTATTAGAAACCACAATCGCTAACGCTGCACAGTTAAAATTTAAACGAATGCGACTCGAATAATAATATAATATACAGATGTACAATCCGGAACAAAAATTGCTGACCCTCTCGTAAGTTGCTATTAGAAATACACTAAATACATTATTGAATATGACTAAGGAAAAATGAAAATATTCCAATCTATATTGATTCTGCAGTAGCTGTAGCCTATAGCGCTGTTAGGTTTTGTCCGCGGCTCCACCCCCGTGGATGGCAGTAATAGTAGTAGTAATATCGGTTATCGTTATAAATTGAACAGTGTGAAATGTAAATGTGTTATTCTGAACTAAATGTGTTATTCTGAATAGTGTGAAATGTAAATGTGTTATTCTAAATGTGTTATTCACAGCTATGTTATTGTAAAGTTTTATTAAAATCCATTCTGTGGTTTTACGTGAAAGAGTAACCAACATCCATCCATTCATACTTACCAACTTTCACTTTTATAATATTAGTAGGATTATCACAAAATCTTTATTTTTTACATTAACAACGAGTCCGACTAAGTTCCATACCTACCTCGAATTGAATACGTGTTTGGAATAACACTTTGTGTAACAAACCCATACGCGATAAGAGGACGCGTGCCTCCAACTGAATACGGATTTGGAAGGGTATTCGCGTTAACAAGCCCGTTCGGGTCAGCCAAATGCTAAAGAATGGCAATCACAGCTAGTTACAGAAATGTTCACTTTTGCAGGAGATTCACAACTCTTTGGTTGTGTGTGCCCCTGGTACTGGCAGTGAAATACGACTGCTAACATTGAGGAACGAGCGTCGGGTGCAGTGCCATCTATTGAGTGTACATTAAAAGAAAACTTGGTTCGTTTTAGATAAATGTATCAAACTAAACACCTTGATAATATAGGAATACTGTGTAAATAAAACGAAACTTCCTAACATTTAAGTCACCCCATAATTAATTGTTCCTCTATAGGTACTAAAAAGTTTTTTATTGACGAAATATACCAATATATCAAATCTGTCACTATCTTCACGGTTATATTATTGTGTGTATTCGTTTGTGTTTTCATACATTAAGTTAAACTTAAAAGGTTAAACTTAAACATTAAGTGAAAGTTATAAACTTTGTAACCTTTTGTTCTTTTTTTATACACTGCGACAAACAGATTATAGTAACGATGAAAAACAAATACCAACCACTTTATTCTCCAAGGCTTCTCATGCAGGCTTTTGATGAAGATGGAAAATATAGTCGACAATGCTGGCTGCATACGCTGCACATATTTCACAAAAACTTGTGCCATATTTAACCTGGAAACGTGTGAGAAAAACCATTACATACTATTAAAAAACTAAATTGTTAAATAATTGTTAAAAACTACGGTACTACGTCACCCGCGAAAGTGCTTAAAAGTTACTTTGACCCTTACAAATATGCAAATGTTTCCACATGTCCTTAACATAACTGTACTACATTCTTTAAGTTTATGCGTCCCTAGTACTGCGAGAGATGAAATAACCTAGAATGCAAATTTTGTGTACACGGTACGGCACACCGCAATCTATCGATAGTAAGAAGATATGATCAAACGAATTTAAATTTTATTATCATAAATAAATCCTCCTGGAACTTCATAGGAGAGGCCTATGTTCAACAGTGGACTATCTGCGGCTTATATGATGATGATGATGAAGTAAACCCATTTTGTAACAGTGGATTTCAAATGAATCTTTATTTGCGAGAAATATGAAACAGACACTAAAGCCGAAGACTACATAGAAAGAATATAGACAAAAACGAATCCTGCGAACAACAAGTTCGTTTAGTCTTCGTGTGAAGATAGAAAGAAAGAAAGATTTATTTAGTGCAAAGTGGTTACTCAATCAATTAGTAACAACATATATAAATAAGTTAAACATAAAGTAACACAACACAACAATAATGTCATTTGAAGTATTGATACACAAATGGACCAAATGGTATGCAACTTAGCGGTAGACAGGATTAATACCGCCATATGCTTTTAAAAAGGGCTCAACGCGCAGACAAATGATATAAGTAACGAATCTTCTAACTTTACCATCTATATATATTTACGAAACAGCTCTTTTTGTAAAATGCAATCTACATTTGTTTGAGCATTGCACAAGACAGCGTCACATAGGCAAATTATGCATTAGACCCTCTAAAACTGCTTTACTTCATAAAAGTGTCTTCTGCATGGGTCCTAAAATATACAATAAGCTTCCACTGAGCTTAAGAAATGAAACTCACTTAAATTTATTTAAAAAGAAATTACGTGCCATCCTGGTTGAAAGGACGTACTATTCGGTGAAGGAATACTTGGAGGAATCTGAAAGCATAGTATATAGAATGGAATAATTAATTAATTACATGTGTGACATAAGCTGTATTATTATTTGAAATTATTTGACATTAGATATTATTATTGTATAACTTAATATTTCTACACCTATTATGGTAGAATATGTATGAACAATGTAATAACATTAAGACCTCGATGTACCATATTCGGAGAAATAAATTCATTCATTCATTCATTAATTCAATATAAAATGTCCGATACAATACTATCAAAATAGGCTGAAGATAGATACGCCCTCTTTTAAAAGTTGTCCGCAACTGATCGCCACCATGAAACCTTATGCTCAATAGGGAGTAGCACGACTTTCCCACCCGAGGAACAAAATAATACATAATCACATTAAAACTCTATCATTAGCAAGAAGTGTTTAGCTGCATCTATTATTCTCAGTCTAGGTATATACAAATTAAACTTTCTAAAGCATTTCAGATTAGACAAACGGATTACGACAATATAAACAAAAACCTTTATTCAAATACAAAATTTATCCCAAACAATTTTTTGAGACGTTCGAAACATTTTGTAACATGTACAGCCAGATCTTACCATGAGGCTCGTTAGTTAAGCTATATTTACTTCAAGTAGTAAGTAACACTGTAGAATGTCGTAGAATGTTTATTTTAATTCTTCACAGGTGTTCTCCATCGAGCTATAGATAGCAAACAAACAACCTTTCAGATGGTAAGCACTTGTGTAAACACTTGTGAGCAAGAACAAAGAAAATAATGTAAATACACCATGACCACAAGGTACCCCTTACATATTATATATAAATATAATAGGTATGTAAGGGGTACCTGACAAGATCTTAAGAACTCAAGCCAAATCCCCTACGAGTACTCCGGTATACCTGCCGCGAATATTGAAGCTTTATTGCGGTATTACAACATCCACGCATTTGCATTAACAAACAACAATTCTACGGTATAAGCACCGTAGCCACGAGCTACGGTGTTCCATAGAGGGTCTACAGAAATCTCAGTCTACGTGACTTTACTTACGTATATGATTTAAGGCGACAACTTACTGGTAGGATTATTGTTTAAAAAGCAGTAGTACAGTGTTAGGTACGTTAATATTGCTAGTCTTCAAGATGTTATAGTTTTTATTGCAGTAATTGCATATAAAATATAATGTAAAGAAGGTACGAAGCTTATTTGGTATTGGTAGCACTCGAGAGATGGCGCTGAACCGCATAACACACGAAAACCTAGCACACAAATTTTCTACGTAATTTGATGTTCCCGGTACCAGGGGCGCATAAACCTGAAGAATTTAAAACCATTCGCAAAAGGAGGGAACCTTACGCTGAGCCGATATTGTGACCCGAGCCATGAGGCGAGGGCCTAAATAGAGCCAAAGACGGTTATCAACAGTACACACGTGTATGATACGTCGTTTTTCAATTAATTTAATAATAATATTATAATACTACAATAGAAATTTACCCTTGCAGGTTTTAGATAGCAAACATTCCATAACGATAAGGACTTCACATCATATATCGGACACATTGGTATGCATCGAGCAGTGTACTACGACTAGGTACATAAATCGTTTTCTTCTTGTATATATTTTAATTAAGAAATGACTATATTTTGACTATACTATAATGACTACACTATATTCTGGCGGGCTGGCGGGAATAATAATAAAATGTTTAAAAAGAGAGAAAACCACGTGACTAAAGCCGAGGGGAACAGCTAGTATTCTATAAAAAACATTAGAGAAACTTAATCATGTTTAGTCTTTTAGATGTTTACTTTTAGCTAAGTAGCCAAGCTTGCGTATTACTCGAGAGATGGCGCTGTACCGCACGACACACCAAAACCTAACACGCAAATTTACTACGTAACTTGCCGCTCCCGGTACCAGGGCCGCATAAACCTGAAGAGTTTGATAACGTTTGTCAATGGAGGGCGGAGTTACGAGCAGGCTTTTACCACCGCTTGGTATTTTGAACTTTATCACCTACGGTTTAAGTCTATAATACTTCCTGATTAATGTATTTACTGGTCGAAGACTGTTTACTGGCACAGAATAGTTCTAGTGTACAGAACGGAAGCTCACCCCCTCCCACCGAATAAATTACCTCTCCCCATGTGTGCGTTAAAATCGTGGGCGCTTTCATGGGCACCTAAAACAAAGTTTGTCAGTTAATAAAAAGTGTAATAACGGCACTTCGGGAAGAAGAGTGAAATGTTCGGCTTGCTTTAGTTTTGTAAAGCGTCGTCTCTTTCGCACTGCCTATAGTGAAAATTTACCCCTTAAATGCATCTTGCCTTTTTGTATAAAAAAATTAATGAACTGGATACCATGGATGCCCAGAAATAAATTCGTGAAATGTCTTATAAATTATAATGATTTTCATATAGACCGCGAAAGTGAATTCTGATTTAGAAAATAACTTTAGAACTAGCATGTTAAGTGATCTTATGGTAAACGGATTTTGACTATAGGTGTATTGTTTAGAAACTGCACTTTTGTCACGTAAAATAAGTAAGTATTAAAATGAAAATATGATTATTTCTTATTAGTTTATTTCCCTCCGAAAACTAAGTTTGATATTTATGTGATTTTATTTATTTATTTAAGTAGGTATACTTACATTGGAAAGTTATGAACCGAAATAAATTGTACTCAGTTGGTGCGCCAGCATTGAAAATTGACACGATCTATGAAATAAACGTCAAATACCCAGTTCTTCAATAACATATTTTTTAGAGATCCGATTCTCAGCACTCCATGGATTCACCACGCGGTCGCCGGGTCCATAGGGTGGTACTGAGAGGAACACCGTGACGGCGACTGGGACTTGCGAACCAGATGTAGGTTTAGGGTGGCCACCTTGTGATGCATCAGCGCTCACCCCCACTGTCAGTAGTGTTCCCCCCCCCCCCTACCTATCCAAATTTGGTGAGATCCTATCAATGCCGCTTTTGATATTCGTTTTAGTAAAGAGCTTACTGAAGCTTTTGGCAATCCGAGGTCTTTAAGTAAGTAATACAGGGATTTAGCTGGAATTCCCCTTGCTCCTATTTCTACGGCGTATAGTTTAACCACGTAGCCGTTTTTGGTTAACTCGTTGGTCAAGTCAAAGTATTTGTTTGTCTTAATAGCGTGGTCTTTAGATATATTAGTTTCCCACGGTACTGTGAGTTCTACAAGCACTGCACGCCTATGCGATCGTGAAAAAAGGAATATGTCGGGTCTGAATGATGAGGTACAGCTATCCTCCGGTATTTTGTAGTGTTTTCCATACTTTTTTTTATGCCACTTAGGTGGCAGACAAGCACACGGCCCACCTGATGAGAAGTGGTTACCGTGGCCTATGGACGTTTGAGACACCAGGGGCGTCACAATCGTGCTACCGACCCTGTAGATACCTTCTAATACCCTTCTTGAAGAACCCCATATTGTAGTCGCTTGGGAAAACCACGGCAGGAAGTTCATTCCACAACCTGAGCGCGCGTGGGATGAAGTTCCTTTCAAAACGCACGGTGCGCACCATTTCCGGTCGCAGTGTGTGATGATGAATTCCCTGCCTATGGCGAGTGGTGCGATGATAGAATGCAGCGGTGGGCATCATGTCAAACAATTCGTCTGAGCACAAACCATTGTATAGGCGGTAGAACACACACAGCGAGGCAAAGTCCCTTCTGAGGCTGAGAGGTTCCACATCGCCTGTGAGTATGGGATTGTCGACGAGCCTCAACGCTTGTCTTTGCAATGAGTCGAAGGGGCCAAGCTGGTATACAGGCGTTTCGGCAAAAAGGTGACAGCAGTACTCCATGTGAGGCCGAATTTGTGCCTTATAAAGCAGAAGTCGTTGCCCCGCAGTGAAGTACTGCTTCGCCCTGTTGAGCACTCCAAATTTCTTTGAGGCCAGCTTGACTTTGTCCTCCAAATGGTTGCGGAACTGAACGTCGCTTGAGATGTCGACACCTAGGAACCCAATACTCGAAGAGATGGAAAGTGGTGTGCCCAGGAATTGCGGCGCTACAATAAATGAATGAAAAATAAAGTGTCTACGAGTATTGTCCAGTCAACGGCAGCCATCAAATTTGAAAATGGCTTTTGAAGTGATTTCTTTGAGCAGCCTTCCTTTACAAACACAATGTCATAAAAAGCTTATTACGTAAAAGCATACGATGCAGATCTAGATCAGTTTACATTTTAATGGCCTGGCAATGGAACTGGAATTAGCGCGCTCATGGTATAGGTACTTACATACCTTTGTTTGCCTAACGTTTCGACCAGGTTACATCCGCCGTGGTGCACGCCCGCCGTCTTTGATTCCGTGAGGTAGTAGGTTCTTCATCTACCCGCACATTTTCAATATTTTCTTTTTTTTCGATATGTACCGTCACATACCACACTCCCAGTGTCAAACAGAAGCAAACTGTTCGGTGTCTATCCGACAGCGCAGAAAAGCGAGGTTGCATGTTTCTTATCACTGAACTCCATGTTACAGATAATTGAAAATCATCTTCCCGATTGAAATTTTTATGTTTCTTAATTTCAATCGATACACGTACAGCTCTTGAGTAAAAGTGATATTCCTATGAGAGGACTTGCGTATGAGGAACGCGAAGTTCATAAATTGTGATAAATTCTAATCGAAAAAAAGTCCACACTTTATAGGCAATACAAAGTATAGAGTGGTTAAAACCATTTGTGTTTGTAAAAAAATATAAAGATATCTTTCCGTCAACTCAATTTAGTAAAGTTATCAAAAAGTCGTTAATTATTGAAAATTAAAAAAATGTGGCTAACACTAAAATTTAGTTATTTGATAATTCAATAAATGAACACTGTTTTACTGTAATTTTCGAAATAATTTTGATGTTATAAAAGTAAAAGAAATGCTGAGAATATAATTTAAAAATTAATAACCCGGCAAGTAAAAAAATTAATTAAAAAGAAATTTAATAACTTGACAAAAAAGTTTATTTCATTAATTCAATTTATAAATCATAAAATTATAATTTATTTTGTTCTTAACATTAATAAAGTTATTATTACGAGATCGTACTGTTTTACAGGCGGCCACATCCGCAACGACACCCGAGAACGGGAACACATCCGCAACAGTACCAGCAGGGCTAACATGTGCGCCACGAGATAGCTATCTCGAGGCATTTTGCCGTTTTATGTCGATATGTCGACTGTTGGTAACATGCAGGGCTAACATGCGCGCCACGAGATAGCTATCTCGAGGCATTTTGCCGTTTTATGTCGATATCGACTGTTGGTAACATGGCAAATTTCATGGCGATCTGTCAGATGTCGACATAACTTGACTTCGAGAAATCATCTCTACTTAGTGTCTGCAAATTGTAACATACGTGCCCTTATTTACTCGAATTTTGACATTTAAAATGTTTTGTCTACCGTCTTTCATTTGGTCGACGAGAAGTTATCTCGTGTAAATTTTTCTTGTGCTCGGTTCATTTTTAATCAAAATTTAGTACCTTTGTGCTGAAAATGGCGGCGCCATATTATCGGAGCCAACATCAATGTGTTGCCCCGATATCGTATCACAAAAAGACTAAAACAGCGACTGCAAGCAATTTTCGACCTTAATGACATTTCCTTTGTTACGTGTCTTTTCGCGTTAATTGATGACGCTGATCACGAATATCAGAAAAAAAATCGATAGCATGTCATGTCAATAAGGTCGAAAATTGTTTGCACTATTTTCTCTCTTTTTTCATCCCTAGCATCCCTAACTAGTCTGTGCTTTTGAACAAATGGCCGTATCGGGTCGATTTTATCGAATAAATGTGATTACAGCACAAGATGATGCTATCGGACGTCGGCTATCGGCGTCCGACACCGATAGTTTGACGCGACAAAATATGTCGACGTTACTTCGTTTGAGAAGACTCGAGATGATATCTCATCTCGATTCGAGATAGTTGACGACGCACTCATGTTAGCCCTGCAGGGGAGCACAGCTTACGAGAAGTATGTCGAGTGGTTCAGACACTGCGGTAGAAATAAAACATTATATTGTGGCGGACTACTAAACAGAAAACAAATGACATGACTTTAGGTATACGAAAATTATAGAACTATAATTTTTTGAACTTACGATTTTTCAAGACATTTTACTTTTGTTTGTTTGATCCATCAATCTAACTCTATCCTCACATTCTGACGTCACGACGGACGTGCGCGTGGGACACTAGCGATGACGCAAGTTCCAAGATTTTAATTCACCTAATATTTTTGGTATGAAAAATGTCCAACGCGCCTTCAGAAGTTACTTTTCAAAAACACTGAAAACCTGATGGAATCAATGCCAAATGTCAACTCACCACTTCAACATTATATTGAGGTGATTGAACTAAGTAAGTATGTAAGATAGCATATTCTACTAATATTACAAATGCGAAAGTTTGTGAATATGGATGGATGTTTGTTACTCTTTCAAGTAAAAACTACTGAATGAATTTTAGTGAAACTTTACAATAATATAGCCTATATTTTACACATTGGCTATACAGGGTGTCCCGAAACTCGACGTCAACCCGGGACCAGGTGAAAAGGCAAGTCATGCTGGTTGCCAGAAAAATATAAAAAAAAATCAAAGTTGCATGATTTTAAAATTACAGGCATTTTAAGAAATAGTGCAAAATTACACACCCTGTGGCAGTCTTTTTACTCCTGTTGCCACAAATCTTAACTTTTTCCAACAATTTTTTTGCTTTGTAACCCTGAATAATGCGTCTCTAAACTGCAATACAAATTTAGAAATCAGCTGCTTTATCTTTCACAACAATAGGACCTATTTCTTAGAAAACAACTAAAATAACAACATTACCTAGTTTTTATTAGTTTTTATTGAAAAAAAGTGCACCACGCGAGCTTGGCAAGTTATGTCAAAAGTTGGCGCATTTATTATTATCATTAAGCTACTACTCAAGGGAGCGGAGCAGTGATCAATAATGTTAACAAATCCGGCCAGCATATATAGTAAAGTGACAGTTTAGTTATTTCTGTTGCTAAGCCACGGCGCTGTGCATTGCGCAAGCGCGTGAACTTATCGGTCCGCCACAAATTATTTGAATACAAAAAATGGACGCGCTCAAAGAGTACAAGGGTACGCGATAGAAGGGGTTAAAGGGGGGATGAGAATAGGGGATGAATGTTTATAATTTTTGAAGATGTCCTGATGAAATTTGGTGCAGAGATAAATTAGAGCTTGGGAACGCTATACGAAATGCGACATTCACGCAGGCGCAGCCGCGGGCAACAGCTAGTTATGCATATTTTGCTTTTTCAAGCTCCGTTTAAAGAACCTTGGATAACATATTCATATATATACTAAGCATTACTAAACATTTTTATATTTATACTAAAGATTTCATAGATTTTATCTACTATATAAAAATAAGTCGGGTTTTCCTTCCTGACGCTATAACTCCAGAACGCACGAACCGATTTCCACGGTTTTGCATTCGTTGGAAAGTTGTTGGGCTCCATGAGGTTTATAGCAAAGAAAATTCAGGAATACCGACATCCACGCGGGCGGAGCCGCGGGCAACAGCTAGTTTGTTATAAAAATGCCAATACATTTTCTTTCAACGTAAAAAGAATTAATGTCATTAATAAAACAATCAATGACACTTTGACAATACAGTGTCAAGAAAAATGGAGCGCTGGTGTTTTGTGGCCGTAAATAATACTCTATTTGTTTTTTTTTTTCATGTAAATCTAGCCTAAATATCTTAAGATTCGTATACAAGAAAAATATATTTATGATTACGTATTCTAAAGAGTTACATTTTATTTTGAAAATATTGTATAGCAGATTATACATTTAAGTTACATTGAAAAAGACGTCATGATTTTGTATGTTTATTGAGTTATACCTACATTTTTGGTTGCTACAAATAGCTATAAATAGCCTATGTGTTATTATAGTCCACGTGTTGTTACTGTCTATGTGTTATTATAGTCATGTGTTATTATAGCCTATGTATTATTATAGCCTATGTGTTATTGTGATGCCATAATTTTATACACTGAATGAATGCCATAATTTTTAATGTATATTGTGCTACACATTTCTGGTTGCTTTAAAAAGACGCAATAAATAGCCTATGTTGTTCTAAACTACCTACATTACTGTAAAGTTTTATCAGAATCTGTACAGTAGTTTTTGCGTAATAGAGTGATAATCATTCACACATCCTTACAAACTTTTACATTTAGTATATTAGTAGAAAATAAAATAAAATACCATATCTCTGAATTTCGAAACAAACTCAAGTGGCTTCATATTCGACTTCGCAGGAACACTCATGTTCTAGCATTATTATACAACGCTTTGTTCAATCCTAAGATCCCCACTTATCTTAGAGAGCGTTTCACATACCTCAAAGGTACGCATGATAGACATATAAGATCATCTGAAAACCTGAAGCTGAAGATGCCAGCACACTCCACCAACTATGCTGGTAAATCATTTACCGTGACTGCGGTTCGCCTGTGGAATGCGCTGCCTTTGAATATTAAGCAGGCAAAATCCCTAAGCATATTTAGGCAAATGCTTAAAAGTTATTATTTGTCACTAAGCTGAAACGATAGATCTCCCTAATATAATATTCCATTATTATTAGGTGCTTTATTATGTAAGATTTGTATGTTTTTCTCTCTGTATATTTCTAATTGTATCGAGTATCGTTATGTCTATAAATGTAAATATTTTATAATTTTATTTTATTATAATGTATATTTTTATTTTATTTTATTCTTTTCATTAAGTGTTATTGAATTTTGACTGTGACAGCTACACCACAAATTATTACGTGCGTGTTACTGAATATTTCTCCATCCCACGGTTGCCTGGAAGAGATCGCATTTAGCGATAAGGCCGCCCATTGTGCATTTAACAATAGCTGCTGTAATCCGTACTACTGTCTCTTGTAATTTAATGTTGGTGTACAATAAAGAGTTATCTATCTATCTATCTATCTAAAATACTAATCGACATTGAGTAAACGGCTATAAAAATCTCATTTCCTGAACATCCGGAGATGTATAGTATATTATACTACAATAAAAAAACCTGATTACTTAGATTTATTTTATTATCTTTTGTAGATATTTTAACATAATGACATTAATATTCTGGAAACAAAAATGAAAAATTGTAACTTATTTTTCTGTCGAATTCAAGGTTAAGACGAAAGAAACACGTGTGTAGGCAAAGTAGGTATTTTGATCCCAATGTTGAGTTAAAGCCTTGCCTCTGCCTCACGGAGTGCCTTGCTGGACCCATGCTTACATCTATTTGCGCCCTTACTTTTTCTAAATCACATTACTGATTGAAATATGGCTTTATTGCAGTTAAGAAATTTCTTCAGATAAATTTTCCGCAGGTTACACTAATTTTTGAACTTTCATGATATACATTAACGTGATCATTGTATAGATATACTTTTGATTAGCCTGACATTTCGACCAGGTTACACTAGCCGTGGTCACAAGCTGACTGGCTTAGTGGCGCACACTCTGCGTCGACGGGTTCTCGAGGTTCTTCATCACTCCGCAAATCAAAGGTTAGTAGTATGTTGGTAGGTATGGTCGCGTTAATTCCCCTCAATTTAATTATTTAACAGTAAAATGTACAATGTATTATCATAATTAAACATTTATAGATAGGGTATATGGAGAAATTCAATGTTCTAATATCAAATCATGTTTTTTTGGCTTACGCTGGCTAACACTGATACAGAATTTTCATCAGTCAATGAATAATTTATTCGAGAATTATAGCTCGTCGAAAATTCTAGATGAAATTTTTAAGGGAATTTTTCGACCAACTGTTTCTTACAATATAGTTTACTAAAATTACATGACATGATTAGGTAATTGTTTGTTTGTTATTTTTCGAATTAAATTTGTTTCTACAGCAGCATGTTAGGTTTCATGAAATACTAAATTAAAAGCTATTCTATGGATAAAAACCTTTTCCAAGTTTAATACTGCACGAAACACGTTCTTATTTATGGTCAGATCTTCAAAGACCTTAGTAATCCTGGGACCGCAAGAAAATAGGGCTTACTATAAAATACAAATAAAATTTTGACCCTCAATAAAATTTAAACGATCTCTCTTTAACAGAATCAGTATGCTTGCGGCAACAGCACTAGGAGAACATAATCGCACAGTAGTAGTTTGTATTCATAATTCATGTGTAAATCGTCAGAAAGCATCATGCTACCTCGTTCCCACACCATGCCCCCCCGTTTTCTACAGTACCACCCCTTTAGCCACGCCCCATGGTAAGGGAAAGGTTGGAAATATAAAACTTACGTCTTTGAATGAGAGACCCGTCGATGTTTATGATATTCTAGTACATGTAGCAGGTAAAAGAGTCGTATTCTGTTTCATCCTACTTCGACTACGTTATATTTAGTTCGTCAGAAAAGGGTTGAAGAAATTCGGTCCAAAAAACTGCAAGTTCCATTTAATTTAACAAACGCAGTTATTTGCATGTTATTAAATTGTGGTATTTCGGCGCCAGTTCCTGGTGAGGGTTTTTATCAGTTGATGCAGAGTCCAAATGGCTATCTCGGCGATTATACTTTGACAACCAGTAGCCATGCTATGAGCGATACCACTATTCTGTGGCGATACTATCTACTGAAACAATAAGCAATCGCAATTACTAATTTATCCTCTAACTGTTGGGCTTAGTCTAATTGAATGTTGTTACAATAATTATGTTTTATAATACATGTTGTTTTCTCTTCTATCAAACTGGGAGTTTAGTTGTTTGATTTTTATTTTGGAACGACAATAGTTGTTAACAAAAATATAGAAGTAACTTTTTAAATTACTTCTTCACGCAACTTTCCAATATACGGGTAAGTTACTCTCAGATTCCACGCGGTTATCAATGTTTTCCTGACGTTCATTGTAGATATGAGTTCTTAATTTGTGACCTGAATTTCATCAAAACAATAGAAAATTGAAATTTAATATTTACAGCTAATTTATTATAAGAGTGAGGCCAAAATAATTCGCAATGAGCATATTACGATGCAATAATAAGTATATTGTCATTCATGTAGCACAAGTACGCAGCTAAATTCAGTTTCGTACGGAACCCTTAACGCACGAGCCCGATTCGCACTTGGCCGCTTTTAATAGTATTATAATATAATACTATTATAAATATAATACTATTATAATACTATTTCTGAGGGAAAATAAAAGGTCATGCAATTATTATATAATTATACAGGGTGTATTTTTGAAACGGGGCAGTAAGGGCAAGTACCTTAACCGTTGCAGTTACAGCAAAACGTTCTTAAAAGACCTTCCCTAACTTTTTGGGACATTTTGAACTGCATTCACAGATTTTGTAAAAAACTTACAGTTAGCAAAAAAAAATGCAAAAAGTTCAATTTTTTTTTTATGCCAATTCATTCTATTTCATGTGGGGATCAAAAAACTCTATGGGACCATTTTAGCTTTCAGTACTAGAAAAGACAGAAATCGCCAAAGACCTTTCCCATACATTTCGTACGGAAATATGATAAATCAACTCGAAACTCATAGGTCAGGTAAAATTTTGAACTTTTTTAAATAAAAAAATCATTTAAACATTTAAGAAATTGGTTTATGAAATAAATTGCTCAAAATGATTTCCATTTTCACGAATACATAAGTCTATCCTTTTTTGCACTGAACGAATGGCGGCTAATAATGTTCTGGGATGAATATTACGTAAAATGGTCATTAATGCATCCTTGAGCTCTTGAACACTGGCGTACGTCGTCTTATACACCTCGTTTTTCACGAAGCCCCATAAAAAAAAATCAAGTGGTGTTAGATCGGGGCTACGAGGTGGCCACTGTGTTGGACCATGTGTACCTATCCACTGTGTACCGAATAGGCGGCTCAAATTAGAACGTGAAAGGTGACTGTTATGTGGCGGAGCACCATCTTGTTGAAAATGAACTTTTCGCAATTCCGACAGGGGCCATTCGTCCATCTCGTTTTCAAGATGGTGTAAAATGACTTCATTATACATGGCAGAATTCAGTTTCCCTTCATAAAATTCCACCATTATGACTCGATTGGACATTATACCACACCAACAGTTGAATGAGAAGCGAACCTGATTATGACTTGCCGTAACTCTTAGTGGATTTTCTTTGGACCAATAGTGGTGAGTTTTTCTGTTGTACATACCGTTATTGGAAAAATTCGTTTCGTCTGACCACAGTATGTAATTTAAAAATTCATGATCTCTGCTTATTTTTCCTCTTAGCCATCTGCAAAAAGTAAGCCTTCGAACATCATCACCCGGATGTAACACTTGAACTATGCGCCCATATCGATAGCACTTGTAGCCGTATTTCTTCCATATCTTTATCACAAGGGAGTGGGATACACCTACTTCAAGGGCGACTTGCCTGGACGATACCTCTGGATATGCTTCGACATAAGTTAGAACCGCAATCTCCGTGTCCATGTCCACACGAGGCTGCCGCTTTCTTTTGAAAGAACCCTGCAATTCCAGGTTTTTCAAAAGATTTGTAATAACCTTTCTTGTTGGCACATGCCGCAACGGATACTTATTGCGGTACCACACTAATGCAGCTCCCGCATTTCGATTATTGACAAAATACGCTCCTAATAAGTCAATTTTTTCACGATTAGAAGACATTTTAGCGAAAATCCTTAATTAATAACTCATACGCAGTTTCTCAGCTGAAACTAAGAATAACACACAGATTTTCGAATCAAATTCGAAATTTGAGGGTAAAAATTCTTTTTATTTACTTTACAGTCAATTCTACCCACTTCCTGGCCATAACAAAAAGTTAGACCATCGTAGAAATTTGTTTCTGTTGCCGAAATGTATGGGAAACGTTTTTGGCGATTTCTGTCTTTCCTAGTACTGAAAGCTAAAATGGTCTCATAGAGTTTTTTGATCCCCACATGAAATAGAATCGATTGGCATAAAAAAAAATTTTTGGACTTTTTGCATTTTTTTTTGCCAACTGTAAGTTTTTTACAAAATCTGTGAATGCAGTTCAAAATATGTCAAAAAGTTAGGGAAGGTCTTCTAAGAACGTTTTGCTGTAACTACACCGGTTAAGGTACTTGCCCTTACTGCCCCGTTTCAAAAATACACCCTGTATATTATATAATTATATAATAATTGCATGACCTTTTATTTTCCCTCAGAAAATTTTATGCTAAAACTTATCATTTTGCTGAAAATCACGATTATCACAAAACCAGATCGAAGAGGACTTTTTATATTTCATTGATGATAGTATTCTGAACAATCCTACCAATTTTCAGCTGGCTGTGAATTATTCCTGCCTCCGATTTGTAAGTAGACCAGGGTATTACTGATTTATTTTTGTTTATGTGTAGTGGAAAGAAGATTGTATAGGAAGAGGAGGTCGAATAAATACACAATTAGTATTTATTCGACCCTGATTTTAGTATTAAATAAGAGTTTCCTTCATAATTATGCTTCCCTAGATAGTATAAAGCGATCAGAAGAGAAAAGCTCAAAAGAAGAAAAAAGATAAAACTTGTCTAACCTTTACAGCCTACGAGGTATTACGTATCCTCACAGCTGTGTTCTGCTCCTCAGGTCCGTCGCTGCTTGGTACTCCGCAATGACGCTGATGCGTGAACCGTTAATCCCAATTGGACCCTCGGAGGATAACAGGAACAACTGAAACCATTCCGCAAGATTGCATAAGAAACCATGTTCAAAGCATGCCTTTAGGTTCAGGCACCAGACTTACAATTAAGCGACCAATTGTGCCAACTGCTGAAATTTATAACAAATTTTAAATGACAATATCAAATAAACTTAATTCTTCTTAGTTTGCATAATAGTAGACTTATCAAATCGTTCACCAACGAGTTGTCAAGTTATTCACTGAGTTTTCAAGTTATTCAACGCGTTGTCAACTTATTCAACACGTTGTCAACTTATTAAGCTCAGTTCGATAGCAGTTGTCAATTTATTTACCATATGAATCGGAATTAAATAGAAATGTTATGTGTTTGGCCATAAGTTGACATTGCAATTGGTTTCTTTTTTTTAATTTGTCGATCACAACGATTATGCCAGCAACTTAGTTTATCTAAATAACCTGTGAAAGTACAAGTGGATAATTCTTTCAAATAAACAGATGAATTTGAAAAGACCACAATTTAATCAAAAACACCTCAACTGACATAAAATGTTTCGTCAAAATAAACACGTTATAATGCTGTAACGTCAATGAAACGCGGAGGTTGGCAGTTGACTGATTTATTAAAAAAAACACATCTATCTTCACATAGATAGTTATACATCTAAGCAAATACCCAACACCTTTTCCCCTTTAACCTTATGGTAAAACATAATTAATGTGACTTGAAACAGTTATTATAATTTTTAAACAGCCCTATTATTAGCGCAATTCACGGTCAGACGCATCTGGTGGGAGTGGCGTCGGCGCTCCCCTCGGGGTGCTCCGAGTCGGCAACCCCGGTGGCCGCGGTGATAATCATTCCTGCCCGGACCCACTAAATGTTTCTTCAATAACGTCTTTATTTTCATTATTTAACACGTTATTAGGGGCGATACTTGCTCGCTTTTAAAGAAAGCCGCGACTTGTCAGTTAATAACTGATCACTATGTATCCGCCACTCGATACCATTTCCCACATCCACTTTAAAAGAGACCGGCCCCGTTTGTTTAGTAATAGTGCCCACAGCCCACTTTACCCCGCGCACTGAGTAGTCGCGAGCGAGTACCGGGTCCCCGACAAGTAGCCGGCGCGGCGCACCCCCGCAGCTGCCATCTGGCGCTCCTGGGCTGAGCCTTCCATCGCTGCAACGTCTGGACGCAGAGCGTCGAGACGTGAACGAAGGCGCCGCCCCAACATCGATTCTGCAGGGGGGACACGCCCGTCGTAGCATGTTCACAATTTCGATAAGACATTAAGTACAAACTTATTATATATCAGAATAACACTTATGCTATATACCGTCCCGCTACTACTCAAGGGAGCGGAGCAGTGATCATTAATATCAACAAATCCGACCGGCATATACAAAGAAGTGACAGTAAAGTTATTTCTGTTGCTAAGCCACGGTGCTGTGCATCGCGCAAGAGCGCGGACTTAGTGGTTGGCGGTCGAGAAGGCCGCCACAAATTATTATGAATACAAAAAATTTACGCGCTCAAAGGGCTGATACTTGGTACAGGGATGGATAAGGCTTAGGAACGGACTTAGGCTCCTTTTTACCGCAATGCACGTGCTCAAAGGGTATAAGGATGGATAAAGTTTGGAAATGGACATAGGCTCCCTTTTATCGTGATAGAGGGGGTTAAAGGGGGGGGAATAGGGGACGAAAGTTTGTAATTTTTGAAGATATTCTGATGAAATTTGGTACAGAGGTGAATTAGAGTTTGGGTTTTTATTTACTAAGCGACGAAGACTCGCGGGTGTAGCCGTGGGCAATATAGCTAAAGTACTAAATAATAGGGGTTAAAGTATGAAATTGCCGTTTCATTGTAATAGGTACTTCGAATTGACATAGAACCTTCATGGTTTCAGATTTTTGAGTGAAACTTTTTCCACATGGTATCTATGTAGTTCTTCATTTAAAAATGTGCAACATTCGATTATCGACTTTCAGTTGTTTTTTTTATTCAGCTTAGACAAGAAAGATGGATACTTCGAAAATTCGAGTGATTTTTGAATACGAGTTCCGACGCGGAACTAACGCGGCAGAAACAGCTCGCAATATCAATGTTGCGTTTGGAGAGGGGACTGCTAATGAACGCACCGTGCGATTTTGGTTTAAACGCTTTCGTGATGGAAACTTTGATTTGAAGAACGAACCACGAGGAAGGCCGTCCACACAGGTGAATAACAATGAATTGAAAGACATGGTGGAAGCCGATCCGAGCCAAACTACCCAGGAATTAGCTGCATGGTTTAACGTTACCTTACCAACAATATTGACTCATTTGCGTCAAATCAATAAAATAAATAAATTTGAAAAATGGGTACCTCATGATTTGACTGATCTGCAGAAAGAAATGCGTGTTGAAACTTGTGTTGCCTTGTTGAATCGATACAGAAATGAAGGAATATTGGATAGAATTGTGACATGTGATGAAAAGTGGATTCTTTACGATAACCGTAAGCGAAAAATGCTATGGCTGACCCCAGGTGAAACGCCACAACAGTGTCCTAAAGCAAAGCTTACCAATAAAAAGGTAATGGTAATTGTTTGGTGGTCTCAGCATGGTGTTATTCACTATAGCTTTCTACGATCTGGTCAAGCAATAACGGCAGATGTCTACTGTGCCGAACTCCGAACAATGATAGCAAAACTAGCAGTGAAACAGCCCCGACTCATGAATCGATCTTCACCATTATTGCTCCATGATAACGCGAGACCTCATACAGCACGAGAAACCGTTTTAACTCTACAGGAACTGCAATTAGAAACTATCCGTCACCCTCCGTATTCGCCAGACCTTGCTCCAACAGACTACCATTTTTTTCGTGATTTGGACAATTTTCTATGTGATAAAAAGTTTTCTTCTCAGGAGGCAGTACAAAATGCTTTCACACAGTTTGTCGAATCTAGATCACCAGAGTTCTATCGCAAAGGCATAAATGACCTTCCTACTAGATGGCAGCAATGTATAGATAATAATGGTAATTATTTTGATTAAATAAATACGTTAAATTAAAAAAAAAATGAATTTCAATTTGTCAGTACAAATCGGCAATTACATACTTTAACCCCTAATATTACCCACAACAGGAGAAATGCACAAAACAAACTTAATACAGCTGACTTTGGACTTGGGTGCTCCAAAAGTTTTTGTGGTTGAGCACCTGTCACCGGCAAATAAGGCTCTTCACGCTTCTGCCGGTCTTAAGGCGAAAGAGAAGGGCTATAAATATGTATGGGTAAGGAACGGCAAAATCTTTATTAAGAAAAGTGATGACTCTGACCACTTTCTTATCAAGAACAGTGAAACTCTCAATAAGATAATTTAGAAAATATGTATTTTATTCTTCAATAAGCATGCACTTTTATTGTTATAATCAAGATTCAATAGTTTACAAATATACTACCAAAACGCAGGTGGCTTGAAAACTAAAACCCATTATTTTTACCGTAACATTTGTTGTAATAATTATGATGTTGTAATTATAAGTGAAACTTGGTTAAATGATTCAGTATTGAGCAGTGAATTGTTTGACAATCGTTATGTTGTTTACAGGAGAGATAGAAAAACATCTGGCTCTAGTAAGTAGGAGGGTGGTGGGGTGTTGATCGCAATAAAAAGTAGCTTAAAATCTAAACGCGTCAGAGCTTGGGAAAGTAGCTGCGAGGATCTGTGGGTAATT
The DNA here is from genome assembly GCA_949126895.1 of Eilema caniola. Taxonomy (NCBI): domain Eukaryota; kingdom Metazoa; phylum Arthropoda; class Insecta; order Lepidoptera; family Erebidae; genus Eilema; species Eilema caniola. The sequence continues at coordinate 49,739,282 of OX421460.1, read as the reverse complement.
CTGGATGTTCCTGGATTACATGGTAAACCTCGAATAACATTTTGTGCAGTATACTTACCACCATAACAATACGCTCTTTAGATCTTTTTATCGATAGCTGTAACTCTGCGATGGAGCAGATGGCAGACTCAGAACTCTGTATTGTAGGCGATTTTAACCTCTGGGAAATCGACTGGAAGAAAATTACAAACCAAAATGATAACTCTGGATCAAGCTGTAAAATCCAGCTATTGCTAAATTTCTTACATGTCAACGGTCTAAATCAGTTAAACTTTATTAAAAACTATATGGACCGCATACTTGACCTGTTTCTTTCAACCATATCTTTGTGCGATGTTACAGAATGTTTCACTCCCATAAGTAATATTCCTAAGAATATTCTAACGGATAAGTAATTTTCTAACGGAGGGTGAGCCTCCGTTAGAAATCACAGTACTACTAAAAACAGATGCTAGACTTACCTATAACACAATTAATTTTCGACCAAATTTCTTTAAAGGAGACTACGAACCAATACGCAATTACTTGGCGAAATTCGACTGGATTGCAGTATTTGGAGTCTGTAGCGATATGAATGAAATGCTCGAGGTGTTCGACCATCACATCAATATTGCTATTAAAAAATTTGTTCCACATAGAAAACCCAAAAACAACAAATTTCCTCCGTGGTTCAATCAGCAATTAATTAAATTATTGAATGAAAAATATAAGCTTAGGAAACGTTATAAAAAATATAAAAATCCGATAGATGGTGTAGAATTGAAATATATAGGCAAAAGTTGCGATAGATTATCAACAGTTTGTTACAATTCAAATATTGAACGTCTTGAAAGTGAGCTTAGAAGAGATCCTAAGTTTTTTTGGTCTTATGTAAAAGTTAGACGAGGTGGGTCAAGCGCATACCCCACGGAAATGACAAATGGCTCAGTAAATTCATCTGATGTAAAACAAATATGTGAGATGTCTGCAGAACACTTTTCATCTGTATACAGCACCTGTGATAATGTGCTTACTGACACCGAGCATATGTCCGAAAATCTACGTGTCCTGGACCAAAACAGTTTGTGCCTCAACTGCCCTCTTCTAGAACAGAGATGTGTGCTTTCGAAGCTAAAAAATATAGATACCAGAAAGGCAGGCCCTGATGGAATACATCCAGTATTTATAGCCAATTGTTTTTCTGAGCTGGCCCAACCGCTAATGCTGATTTACAATAAATCCCTCAAGACAGGTATATTTCCTCTAAAATGGAAAATGGCCAAAGTAGTACCGGTTTATAAATCACAAGATATCACAGTAATAAGCAACTACAGGCCTATATCGATACTGTCAGCAATTGCTAAGATCTTTGAAGCACTACTCAGTCCGTACTTCCAGAAGCATTTACGATTGTATTTAAGTGACAACCAAGACGGATTTGTTCCATGCCGATCCACAAATACAAGTTTAGTTCCTTTCACTGAACTACTAATACATGCGATTGATCGGGGACAACAAGCTGATGTGATCTACACGGACTTCTCCAAGGCATTTCACAAAGTATCGCATAAAGTTCTCATAAATAAATTGCGAGTTTATGGCATTTCAGGATCCTTGCTTGATTGGATATCATCCTATTTGATGTTCAGAGTTTATTCTGTAGTAGTTAATGGGTATCAATCGAGTTTGCAACCAATTTCTTCCGGTGTTCCCCAAGGGTCACATCTGGGCCCGATCCTGTTTAACTTTTTCATAAATGATATTCCAGAATGTTTTAAATTTTCTGAAGTTTTTATGTATGCTGACGATCTTAAGTTTGTGAAAATAGTTGAATCGGATCGGGATGCCAGGAATCTACAGAATGATCTTAATGGGTTAATTTTGTGGTGTAAGAACAACGGAATGTTGCTTAATGCTGAAAAATGCTACCACGTAAAATTTACGAGAAAAACGCAAGCCCTAAGTCATGATTATTACATCAATTCTGATAAAATAATAGGGGTTAAAGTATGAAATTGCCGTTTCATTGTAATAGGTACTTCGAATTGACATAGAACCTTCATGGTTTCAGATTTTTGAGTGAAACTTTTTCCACATGGTATCTATGTAGTTCTTCATTTAAAAATGTGCAACATTCGATTATCGACTTTCAGTTGTTTTTTTTATTCAGCTTAGACAAGAAAGATGGATACTTCGAAAATTCGAGTGATTTTTGAATACGAGTTCCGACGCGGAACTAACGCGGCAGAAACAGCTCGCAATATCAATGTTGCGTTTGGAGAGGGGACTGCTAATGAACGCACCGTGCGATTTTGGTTTAAACGCTTTCGTGATGGAAACTTTGATTTGAAGAACGAACCACGAGGAAGGCCGTCCACACAGGTGAATAACAATGAATTGAAAGACATGGTGGAAGCCGATCCGAGCCAAACTACCCAGGAATTAGCTGCATGGTTTAACGTTACCTTACCAACAATATTGACTCATTTGCGTCAAATCAATAAAATAAATAAATTTGAAAAATGGGTACCTCATGATTTGACTGATCTGCAGAAAGAAATGCGTGTTGAAACTTGTGTTGCCTTGTTGAATCGATACAGAAATGAAGGAATATTGGATAGAATTGTGACATGTGATGAAAAGTGGATTCTTTACGATAACCGTAAGCGAAAAATGCTATGGCTGACCCCAGGTGAAACGCCACAACAGTGTCCTAAAGCAAAGCTTACCAATAAAAAGGTAATGGTAATTGTTTGGTGGTCTCAGCATGGTGTTATTCACTATAGCTTTCTACGATCTGGTCAAGCAATAACGGCAGATGTCTACTGTGCCGAACTCCGAACAATGATAGCAAAACTAGCAGTGAAACAGCCCCGACTCATGAATCGATCTTCACCATTATTGCTCCATGATAACGCGAGACCTCATACAGCACGAGAAACCGTTTTAACTCTACAGGAACTGCAATTAGAAACTATCCGTCACCCTCCGTATTCGCCAGACCTTGCTCCAACAGACTACCATTTTTTTCGTGATTTGGACAATTTTCTATGTGATAAAAAGTTTTCTTCTCAGGAGGCAGTACAAAATGCTTTCACACAGTTTGTCGAATCTAGATCACCAGAGTTCTATCGCAAAGGCATAAATGACCTTCCTACTAGATGGCAGCAATGTATAGATAATAATGGTAATTATTTTGATTAAATAAATACGTTAAATTAAAAAAAAAAACGAATTTTAATTTGTCAGTACAAATCGGCAATTACATACTTTAACCCCTAATATCTGAAGTAGAAAATGTAACGGATCTCGGTGTAACATTCGACAAAAAAATGACACTCGTACCACACTTGGATAGTGTAATTAAAAGATCATCCAAAATGCTCGGATTCATGCTTAGAAATAGTAAAGGTTTTCGTGATAATCGCACTAAAATACTATTATACAACAGTCTGGTACGGAGTATCATAGACTATTGTAGTGTTGTTTGGCCTCCCCATTATGCAACCCACGCTTTGCGCCTCGAACGATGTCAAAACGGTTTGTCTGGCACTTAGCATTTTTATATGGTATTACAAAAACAATGCGGTCTTACAACTGCCGCTTGGCATTTTAAAATGAAAACTCTGGAACAACGCACAAAAATTAATGAGGTAAAGTTTGCCTCCAAGATCCTCCAACACAAAATTGATTGTCCAAGGTTGCTGGCTTTGCTAAGATTCAATGTTCCATCTAGGATCCCTCGCAAACTAGTCACACCACTCTGTCCACCTCTAAGAAGGACAGTTTTAGATGCCAATTCTCCATGCGCAAGACTGTCTAGAGTTATAAACAGTCTCAGTGACAGGATTGTCTTTCTCTGTGATACCCACGATAAACAAAAACGTATTTTAAGTATCACTAGTGTTATTTAGTTAAGGATATATAGGTATTTAGTCTGTCTCTCAGTCAAGAGCACGTAAACTTGTTTCTTTTCCTTTTCAAATCTTTTTTCATATATTTTTATGTAAAGTTGTTTAGTTTTAAGTCTCTATTATATTATTTTAGCTTAGTATAAGTTTCTCTTTATTAATCTTTGTATGCGGTTTTTACCTTTAAGTGATGTTTGCATTCTAATAAGTTAGCTGTAATTACTGTTATTGTATGCTTTGGTGTAAAACATTGTTGGTAGACCTAATAAATAAATAAATAAATCTTTCCGAAGGTTAACTTATAACACTATGTCGAAACAAGAAGCGTTTACTGAAATCTGGTAACTTTTTAAGGGAATTAATGTTTCATTCGCATTTGGTATTCGTAGTCGTGTTGTTAAGATAAGATAAGATAAATCTTTATTTTACATCAATGAATTATAGTACATGTACGGACAACATTATGAAAAATGTACAAATGGCAGCCTTTTCGCTACGAGCGATCTCTTCCTGGCAACCGGTTTTGTATCTGTTACATCACTGTATGTTAATTTTTAATATTATTCGTGTATCGAGACTGATCCAATGCAATCAATGCTGCATGATCAATGATAATACTTTATTCATAAAAATCGGGTAATCTAGAACCCGGGGTCGGCAGTGCGAGTATAACGCCCCTGATGGTGCAGACATCCACGAGTCTTATCTGGCACCTAGTTTAAAAAGGTTATGAGCGAGAGAATTCACGCAAGATATAAGATCAATGTCTCATTCTCTTCTTCAGTCAAATTAATATATAGAGAATCTCATCAGATGTTCTCGATGCAATGAGGAGTTAATTCGCGATGCCTGAACTTGTTGACCTCTTATAAATTCTTGTAAATAGATATTTTAGTTAATTAAGTTAGTTTATACGTAAGATTAAGTTTAACTTTTAAAATAGCTTGTAATTATTCATTGAATAAATTTAACGTACTAAAAATTAGACCAAAATAGCGAGTTAGGTGATATAGTAAGAGAAAATACTTCAGGTTGAAAAAAAGTACATAACAGTCATAGTGAACAGAAGACGGTGATTTCAGAGTCGGAAAAATCACTACTTAATGAAAAGAGACAGCATTATGTAGGGATTCTTCTCATCTAAGTAGGCTATATAGAGAATTAATAACTGACAATACGATGATGAAGGCGTCAGGAAAATATAAAAGAATCATAGCTTTCACCATGCACCAACCACGTACTAGTACTTGGCTCTCTTTCGCTCACAATAGTAGTTGAATTAGAATAGTAGTTGTATTCTTTAATAGGCTGGTCACATCTACAATGGACGGATGGCCAGTGGACCAAAGGGGTCCAAGAGCGAAACTGTGATAGACAATGTCTAAGGCGGAGGATCGGGTGCTATGGCGCGCTTTGAGAGAGGCCTATATCCAGCAGTGGACTACAATTGACTACTTGATTGGTTGATTATTTCAGTACAATTTAGAGTATAAACTCAGGTGAGTTATATGAATGCGAATTTTTAACGCCCAGCCCACCTCCCCCCGTTCATCTACTTATTGACAGAAGAGACCCTGGTGCAGAATTTCCTATCGGTGTAGGAAGTTGAGAGGGTAGTCGCTCCCACAAACGGTAAGCCGAGTGGAAGGAAAGTGGTTACCGGGGCCAGTAGAGGTATGTAGCACCAATTGAAATCAAAACTCTTATGACAAACATTACGCACAGGCCAAAAAAAGTTTTATTACGATACAGGTCTTGTATGGACCCCTATATCATTAAATAACTTTTTAATCATAACGATACACCTATACAACCTCCATCTGGACTGAACCTCTACTTTAAAAAAGAAACCGCCTAGTCGGAAGAAAAAAAAAGAAACACGCATGCGCAATCGATGTTTGCGCCTCGGCCCCAACATTTTACATTTAAATTAAACAAAGTTTGGTTTTCTTGTAAAATAAATTAGTTTATGTATTATAGTATGAGAGTAGATAAAGTAGTGTATGACACTGTAAATAACTTGGTCTTATAACACTCGTGTGACAGTATAAAAAAACTCGCCTACGGCTCGTTTATTTAAAACACACTCGTGTTATAAGAACCCTTATTATGCAACAGTATCATAAACTGCTATTCCACCATAGCACACTTCAAACATACACTCATTGTACAACAGAGCTGTTCGATAATCCATCCCTGAATTACTAGGACGCTAGTACTGCAGAGTGGTACACTACAGGACCATGAACTTTTAAAATTCACCTCCTCTGCTGCACTAGTGCGCTAGTATGTTATGGCAAGGATATCGAACCAGGCCGTGGCGACGCGTTGTAAGGTTTATTAGTTAGTCGTAACTTTACTAATTAGCAAATCAGTAACTTCAAATTTAAAAAACTTACCTAATTTGTAAGTTTTTTTTACATAGGCCACGTCAATTTGACTTTACCTACCTCGCCTGTTGGTAAGCTAAAGGCGAAGCAATGGTGACATTCAACTTGACGGCCTCTTGAGTTTTTCACGCCCCGTTTAATGGGCCCGAGACGCGTTTTAACATTCCCATGTTCAATAGGAGGCAGCACTGCCACGAAACCCGAAAGGAATAATAATAATAATAATACCCTTCCAAATCTGTATTCAGTTAGACGCACGCGTCTTCCAATCGCGTTCGGGTTTGTTACAAAAACTGTTGTTCCAAACCTGTGTTCAATTTGAGGCTTGGAAGTTATGCATGCAGTTGCACACATTTGATGTATGAGAAAGAAAACTCAAAGTTTTTACTTTTAAATACTCGTAGAACTAAACTATTTGTTTAGTACTATGAAAAATAAATAGTTTGTATATTGTTAATGTATTAAGCTCCACAAATCCGTGTTTTTGCAGATAAATAATATGTGTTTGATGTAGGTATATATGTGAATATATGTGTTTGATATTATGTGAAAGAAAACTCTACCTTAATTAGTACTAAAATAAATGTATGAAGGTAGGTGCATTCTTAACGTATGTGTAGGTATATAAAAATAATAACGTCATTTTATAAAATCAATGTTTTTTGTTAGGAGGCTCATTCTCTTTAATATTTGATCTAATATCGTGAATACGTTTCCTTTTTACAGTTTCTGACCTGGTTGGACGTCCTGATTGGGTCCTTACACTGCATGGTAGACCTCTTTCTTGCGACTAAATCTTCTTCAGAGATCTTTTTGCCATAAATGATATTATACTCGTAGGAGTTTGTAGCTTCGACAACTCTGATCCAATCATTCTAAGAAAGAAAACTCAAAGTTTTTACTTTTAAATACTCGTAGAACTAAACTATTTGTTTAGTACTATTAAAAATAAATAGTTTGTATATTCTTAATGTATTAAGCTCCACAAATCCGTGTTTTTGCAGATAAATAATATGTGTTTGATGTAGGTATATATGTGAATATATGTGTTTGATATTATGTGAAAGAAAACTCTACCTTAATTAGTACTAAAATAAATGTATGAAAGTAGGTGCATTCTTAACGTATGTGTAGGTATATAAAAAATAAAACGTCATTTTATAAAATCAATGTTTTTTGTTAGGAGGCTCATTCTCTTTAATATTTGATCTAATATCGTGAATACGTTTCCTTTTTACAGTTTCTGACCTGGTTGGACGTCCTGATTGGGTCCTTACACTGCATGGTAGACCTCTTTCTTGCGACTAAATCTTCTTCAGAGATCTTTTTGCCATAAATGATATTATAGGTACTCGCAGGAGTTTGTAGCTTCGACAACTCTGATCCAATCATTCTAAGAATTGTAAGTGCAGGATTCGAATAACATAATCAAAGTTTTCATTAATGATATTCATAACAGTGACACTGTTTTTGGTTATTCGGGTTCAACGTCCATCCTGGGTTCACTTGTAATATTTTCAAAGAATGACCGCGAATACTGTACATCCAGAGCGAATTTTGCAGTTTATTGGTTTGAGTCATTTAAATATAAAGATGTGGTAAAAACAGTCCCATTTTTACTTTCTATAATACATAGATGTTTCGAAAATCGCCATCCCCATAAATTCGTAAAATGTTTTAAAGTTTTAGAAGTGAAAACTTCTTTAGCGGCGGTGGATGGGTAAAAAGTGTTAAGCTCGCGTCAGGATTACTTGACCTTTGAACCGTAACCGACGATTGACTTCATACAACATTACAACAGCTACAGATTTTTTATTTTGGTAAGTGCGTTAAGAAGCTTCGTAGCCTAGCAGTAAGCGCTTCGACTGTAAGTCATTATGGTTTCAGATAGTATCGAGTTCGAACCTGGGCTTCTGATACTTTTTGTGAATATTTTTTCTTTTTGTAATTCATTAATTTCTTCTGAAAGAAAATTAGTGATAGGTTCTATGATTGGCGCTATATTATAGGTATGGTATGGTATGGTGTGTTCTTTTTATCTTTTTCTCTGTATATAACGAAGAAAGAAAGAAAAGTTTTCACTTCTGCCAGCACTCCCGGAGTGCAACCCGTCTTTTTTTTATTGTTCTTTACATTCTCTTCGTATTCGTTATGTAAGTGATGTGGGTATAAGCACATAATACACTCGAGAGCAATGAATCCGGGTCACTCAAAGAATCCAAAAAATCTCGGAAAGTAAGAATGCTAGGTTAATTCAATAAATTGTATTTAATAGACAATTTAATACTCCTTAAATGAAAGTTAAAAAAATATGAGTCACCATACATTTTATTTACACAAAATTACATAAAGAAAAAAAACTGCTGATCTCTCCTTAAAACAAAAATAGGAAACATGAAATTTTTGAACTTTATGACGATTTTCTTGAATTTCAATACTTCGTATTACCTCCTCGTGCTTCCATTACTGCGTTTACGTGGTTTGGCATGCTGTACACCAAGTTCCTTATACGATTTTGGGGAATATTCTCCCATTCCTCTGTGAGAGCAATTTTGAGCTCAGGAAGCGTGATTGGGGGAGGGTTTCGTTGTTTTACGCATCTCCCCAGCTCGTCCCAAGCATGCTCGATCGGGTTGATATCCGGGCTGCGCGCTGGCCACTCCATACAAGTAATGTTCACAATCCTACCTGTATGAGGTCGGGCATTGTCATGCATAAATATAGCATCCTCACCCAAATTGACAATAAATGGACCAACGTGTTCGTTGAGGATTTCTTCCACATATCTTACGCTAGTTAAAGAGCCGTTTTCTATGATCACCAGCTCTGTGCGACTTTCAGAGGAAATTCCGGCCCACACAAGTACAGACCCACCACCGTAGGCTACTTTTTCTTCGATGCATGCTTGCTTGAATCTTTCCCCTGGTCTTCTATACACTCTGTGTCTTCCATCGTGCTTGTAGAGCATAAATTTTGATTCGTCGGAGAACATAACTTTCGACCAATCTTCAATACTCCAATTTACGTGGTTCTGGGCATATCTTAGTCTTGAAATACGATGGCCACGCTCCAGTTTAGGGCCGTTTGCAGGTCTAAGGGGTTTTAAGTTAGATTCAGCAAGCCGACGTCTTACTGTCCATGCACTTGGGTTACTTCCTCCGAGGCGTCGAAACTGATTTGTGAGTTCAGTTCCTGTGAGAAAGCGATTTCGAAGCATGGTGTTCACCAAGTATCGGTCTTCTCGTGCTGTGGTACACCTAGTTCTGCCCGTTCCTGGTCTGCGTAGGTTAGAACCAGTTTCTTCGTAACGTCGGAGAACTCTTTGTACTGTTGACAGCGACACACCGACAGTCCTGGCTGTATCGCGCTGACTCCGGCCGGTTTCCACCAATGTAAGTATTCTGGTGCATTCTTCAAGTGTAAGCGACATGATTTCAGCTTGAATAATGAATATTGAGCACTATCAACCTGGTTTATGTACCAACATAAATGACAGATTACAAACAAAAGCAAAAACAAATCCTGTAATTTCGTAGTTCCATCTTCGACAGTGTTCCCTTTTCAAATTTGATTTTTTTATGATATAACTTTACAATAACTAAGAAGTTTTAATACTTTCATTTAAGGAGTATTAAATTGTCTATTAAATACAATTTATTGCATTAACCTAGCATTCTTACTTTCCGAGATTTTTTGGATTCTTTGAGTGACCCGGATTCATTGCTCTCGAGTGTAGATAATAGTAGTATAGGCCTTATCTATGAAAATGTGAATTACTTAAAAAATTAAGATCAAAGTCAAATAACCACTGACTGAAGTTGTTGCTATTGAAAAAACGTCTATACTGAGTTTTCTCATTCGTTCTGGTTTGGATGACTTGTGACTATAACGGTAATCAGAACTCATCTCAACTATTTTGTATACTAGGATACTGTAAACACTCTGGAGGAGAGATTATTATATTACATAAATAACTTCATATCAATATAAGTGTGAATTAAGATATGTAAAAAGCGAGGAAGTCAAGCAACACTGTTTTGTTTCACACTTTCTTTTCCAAATAGCACCAGCGCTAAATCATGACTCTTTTAATCGGAACCTCGTAAGAGAATAACATCCTTGTCCCGTCCTAGTACCAGGTTGTCAGAAGCGCGGTAGAGGTTAAACATTAATTTACTTTTCTCACAAGGGAAGTTACATTTTACAAGTGATAACTCTAATAAGGCGGTATCTAAGGGTGGGACAGGGCGGTTCAATATTCTCCCCATGAACTACCAGGATGCTTGTAACCAGAAACAGATTTTTATGCACCAAAATAAGGTACTGATTTTAAAATTCTATTAAGAAATCAATTTCTATAAAAATGCCATAGAAAGCGTTTTTATTTTTTTGATTTTATGGATAAGTATGATAAGATATAAAGGAGGTCCGATGGCAGTCGCTTCACAGAAAATATCGAATTCAGCCAAATCAGCAGTTAAACTAGTAAAGCAGACCCCAGACTTCGAGGTGATACGACTGGGATTAACGATAGGACGAAGAAGACAACTGCAAAAATAAACTTACCTCATACTTGGCGCCCAACATGGTAGTTAGGTGGACCTTGTGTTTTTCAAAGATTTGCATGTATTAAATATCAGATCAGTTTACATGAATAACTAAAAGTGGGTAATGTTGCCAGTTTTTGTTTTCGTAAATGAAAATATCTAAGTTCGAAAAGCCCCTCGTTGGGCGCCAATTGTATGTAGTATTTTATTAGTCTTGGTCTTTGAGATCTTCTTATGAATTTACATATATGGATGTCAACATGTATATAAATTATACATGATGACATGTAGAACAAAGCTATACAGGCACAATGAGCATGTTAGGCTCTCACGCACCGTGGGCACAATATAAGGGGACCCCCAATTCTTTTTACTTATTGATCATTTATTGCTGTGGTCGCTATTTTATCTTAAATAAAGGACAATGCCCATCTGTTCCCCTGAAATTCCCAGACAAAGTATATTACAAGATTGCTCTAATAAATAAAATCTAGAATTACGTTGTTAATTTTAAATCATGCACTGGATAAAAAAAAAACACTAATCGTATAAACATTTCAATCATTAATTCATGCTTTATTTACAACGTTCTGGAATCACGTCCTTTGGCCCATGTATATATTCATTTGTTGCGATACTTTCAAAGAAAGTCTAACGATACGGACTAAAAAAGATCAGAATTATAAACAAGGTGTAGGTGTTGTGTAAATACCTTTAAATAAAACTGTTCAGTCAAGTTGCTGTCGTTAAATATTACAATATTTTAAAAATTATTCGCATAACACCGATTCCCTTCTATAAACAGCGCTAAATCGTGACTCATCGGATCGAGAAGACTATCCATGTCCCGTCTCGGTACTAGGATTTCATAAATATGATGGAGGTTGAATGTTGATTTTTCAATCACGCAAAGGTACATACGTTTCCAAAGTTTTCTTCTTAATGAGGCGTGACCTGGGGAGGCGGGACTGGGCGGTTCCATGAACTACCAGGATTTCAGACATCAGAGAGCATAATATCAGAACTTTTATTTGTCCTAGCGTCAATACCAGTAAGGCATTTTTTTTCTGCTCTACTGTCATCGGTCTTTATGATTTTTTGGGCAAAAACCTTGTGGCAACTGTCCTCTAAGTGATCTTTGCGGATTAGAATGCAAATTACTAATTTCTTAAGATTGAATTTGTGTATAAAATGACAACAATTGGCAAGCACCAATTTTCGTTGCAGTAAAAATAAATGTGGAATTTGTTTGATCACAGAATCCACTTATATCAATAAACACCATTTCTTCAGCCAAACCAGCCATGAATAAAAAAAAATTAATAAAGTTGAATTGAAATTTATGCTTGTTTTTTATAAGTTTGTAACCAGTCTAGTTAAACATGAAGTAAATTTTGACTTATTATTAATTATTTCTAGACAAAATTGACAGTGTAATGTTATGATCATTATAACGATCAGTAGTAATTTGGGGATGCATTTTTATATTGAAACTAGCTGTCGCCCGTGGCTCCGCCCGCGAGGATGTCAGTTATCGCGGATCGGGGTATGAAAAATAGATAGTAGCTGATTCTCAGACTTACACGATATGCACACAAAATTTCTTGAAAATAGGTCCAATAATTTCAGAGGAGTATGGGAACGACTATTGTGACATGAGAATTTTATATATTTAATAAATGCACACTAAGTCCTTGTTTGTCAACGAAATCATTAGCGAATTAGAATGATTAGCTGCTGATTATCCATTACCAAGAAATGTAACTATTTACCACTAGATAACGCTAATTTCAATCTCATAGGTGAATTTTGGTGATTAAGAGTGTGATGTTGTTGTGTTTACAAATACCAAATGGGCATATAAATATTCAGTTTTTCTCCTACGCCGAGTGTTGTTGTTTTTTTAAATACGAATGTTGTCTTTTAAATCTTGGCCTTAAAACTAGCAGAAATAAAACTCATGTGCTCCACCAGTATACTCTTGTCCTTTTTAGAAGAAAAAAAGGAGAATCACAGAACATTTTCTTATTGAGAGGAACTCTTCCCTTCCCTTATTAACTTATCAACTTGAGTCTCATTCAGTTCTAGTTCAGGTCCAGTTATCAGTAGCATAATCTATGACTGAGGGCATCTGTCTTAATGCACCTATTAAATTATTTCAACTTTGATCACTACAGCCGAAACAAATATCTAGTGCCAAATGCTAAAGAATGGCAATGAAAGCTAGTTACAGGAATGTCCTCTTTTGCAGGAGATTCACATCTCTTTAGTTGTGTGTACTCCTGGTACTGGCAGTGAGCAAAAACGACTGCTAACTTTGAGGAACGGGCGTCGCGTGCGGCGCCATCTATTGAGTGTAAAGCAACATTAAAAGAAAACTTGGTGCATTTTAGGAAAAAATGTATCACACTAAACAGTATAAATAAAACGAAACTTCCTAACATTTAAGTCACCCCATAGTTAATTGTTCATCTATACTATTAAGTTTTAATAATAATAATAATAATAGGTACAATAATAATAATAATATATTTTATTTGTTCAAAACATGTGTGTACATACAATAGCATGCATTACAGAAAATCGTGTTGATGAGTCCAATCATGTTTTGCCTCATATAGTGGCGTACAAATATTGTGCGTATGGAATCGCTCAGTTACTTATATTTATTACTATAGTCAGCATTATGACTTTACGTTACAATTCAATAGATATATATTGATGTCAAATTGCAATTAGTTTCATCAATGATTTAAAGATATGAATACAATAGGTACAATAAAAAATGTCAATTATGTCAATATACATGCCAAATAATATTGTCATTAAAGTACGGACGGAATATAAAAATGTATCAAATCTGTCACTCTCTTCACGGTTATATTATAGTGTGTGTTCATTTGTGTTTTCATACATTAAGTTAAACTTAAAAGAACTACCAAACATTAAGTGAAAATATAAACTTTGTTACCTTTTGTTCTTCTTTTTTACACTGCGTAAATCAGATTATAGTAACGATGAAAAACAAATACCAACCACTTTGTTCTCCAAGGCTTCTTTCTCATGCAGGCTTTTGATGAAGATGGAAAATATAGTTGACAAATCTGGTTGCATATTTGACCTGGGAACAAGTGAGAAAAAAAACGAAATTGTTAAAAACTACGGTACTACGTCGCCGGCGAAAGTGTTAAATAGTTACTCTCACTCAACTTTTCCGCAAGTCCTATACATAACTGTACTACATGCTTTAAGTTTATGCGTTCCTAGTACTGCGAGTGATGAAATAACCTAGAATGCAAATTTTGTGTACACGGTACGGCACACCGCAATCTATCGATAGTAAGAAGAAAATGATCAAACATATTTAAATTTTATTTTCATAAGTAAATCCTTCTGGAACTTCATAGGAGAATCCTATGTTAAACAGTGGACTATCTGCGGTTTATATAATATATATTTATATATTATAGTAAATCCATTTTGTAACAGTGGATTTTAAAATGAATCTTTATTTGCGAAAAATATGAAACAGACACAAAAGCCGGAGGCAACATAGAAAGTATAAATATAGACAAAAAACGAATCCTGCGAAAAACAATAGTTTTTCATGCCACTGTTAAACAATGATAGCTATTGTAACACGAGTACTAGTATGTTCCACGAAGTGAAGCTGAGTGGCATAATAGATCAGCCCGAGTATTACAATAGCTGTTTGCGGCATAATCATATGTTGATTTTTTGATGCAAAAATTAAAATGTTTCATTGTAGTACGGTTTACCCGTGTGGAAATGGTCATTGTAACACGACTTGGCTATGTATGACTTGTGGTTATGTATTAAGCAATTTTCCGAATCGTCCTAGAAAAATCCCTTTTCAGCATTATTTGGCTCCACAATTGATTTCATGAGAGAGATGAAACTCACTTTCAAGGCGTTAGAATGAGATAAATATTATGTTCTATCAACAACCATTTTAAGTGCAATTTATTGAATGGTAAGACACGAATGTACCATTTTGTTACGTCACGGGCTTCGCAGTTGTTTGTGGTTCAAACTAACAAGTAGGGATAAGAAACGAGGAAAGAGGAGAAGGTACGGCGTCTTCCACTATTACAGACGCAGATAATACAACACACTGGCCGCCGCCATCAGAACGTTTAATATTAGTATTTTCTAGTTACATCGAGAAAACATAACATGTTTGTTTTTTCACACGCAGAAGCGAAAATGAGAATCTTTCAAAAGTGTAGTTTTACAAGCAAAGTGTATCTAATGGGTACAAACCCATCGAAGATCTGAAACATGCTTTGCCCTCAGCGGGAAGGTAGCCGTCGAAAGCTTATTCACCACGTTATGGCCACAAGAAAAGTTATTACGTGATAGTAGCACCTCACAGCTAGTTCATTCTATCCCCCGTACTTTGCGCATGCCCAGTAGGATACAATTACCGCTATGCTCATTAAAAATAACAAAATGATGACATAAAACACGAAAAAAAAGAAGTTTTACTAACTAGCACGTAAAAAGAATTTCATGAAATTTTGTCTCACTAAGTAATATGACTACTTTATGTCATAAACTATCAGTAATTTGCAAAAAAACTATACATGACCCATTGAGCTGTAGATAATATCGATTGTTGCGAGTACCACAACAGTCAAAACTCCATTTCTAGACGTACATTAATAGAATTAAAGTTATAGCAATATGGTTGAATATATTTGAGGTGGAAACTGTCGTTGTTACTTTCTAAATAATATGAAAGTAGTAATTTTTGCTTCTCTTTGCTTTGCAGTCGATCGAAGTTATGACGAACTGCCATTGCTTATCGTTACGGACATCGACAATAGGCAATCTTTTTAGGTGACCCCTTGCTTCAGACCGTTTAGGGATTCTTAAGAAATAACATCGATCTGATAGAAAGGATTCGTCAACATCTGATTGCTTTGTTTCCTTTACACAATTCGCAATACACACACACACACACACACACACACACACACACACACACACACTTACACACACACACACACACTAACACACACACACACACACACATACACACACACACACACACACACACACACACACACACACACACACACACACACACACACACACATATATATTTATACATACTACTATAAGAACTTAGTTATTAGGTAAATAAAAGCTCAACTATTCACAAAAATATATATATATATACTTAGACTAGCTGTCGCCCGCGGTTCCGAGGGCTATGTCCAGCAGTGGACTAATATAGCCTGATGATGATGATGATGATGATACAAAAACGACCTGACAGAAACGCAAACTCCCAGCGACTGGACTTTATGTTCATCCAGATCTTACCATGAGGCTCGTTAGTTAAGCTATATTTACTTCGAGTAGTAAGTAACACTGTAGAATGTCGTAGCATGTTTATTTTAATTCTTCATAGGTGTTCACCATCGAGCTATAGATAGCAAACAAACAAACAACCTTTCTGATGGTAAGCACTTGTGTAAACACTTGTGAGCAAGAATAAAGAAAAGAACACAAATACATCATGACCTCATATATAATATGTAAGGGGTGTGTGAGGTCTCAACAAGATCTTTGGAACTAAGCCAAATCCCCAACGAGTACTCCATCGGTATACCTGCCGCGAATATTGAAGCTTTATTGCGGTATCACAACATCCACGCATTTGTATTCCTACGTACACTACTATCAATTCTACGGTATATGCACCGTAGCGATGAGCTACGGTGTTCCGTAGAAGGTCTACAGTCAGTCTACGGGATTTTACGTTTCTGACTGCGCATTTAAGGCGACAACTTAGGTAGGATTCTTGTTTATTGTTTAAAAAGCAGTAAGTACAGTGTCACGTTAATATTGCTAGTCTTCAAGATGTCATAGTTTTTATTACAGTTACAATAAAATGTCAAGAGGGTACGAATCTTATTTGGTATTCGTAGCACTCGAGAGATGGCGCTGTACAGCACGGCACACGAAAACCTAATTAGTACATAAATTTTCTACGTAATTTGATGTTTCCGGTACCAGGGGCGCATAAACCTAAAGAGTTTAGAACCAATCGCAAAGGGATGGTGGAGAATCTACTATTAATATTGATTGATACTGTAATATAATATAATTAAGGCAGTAGCCACACCATAAATAACATTCCTTTTCCTCGTTTTGACGGACGATCGCATTTGGATTGGCACAGCCAAAACTTTAAGAAGTTACAAAACTTTATAACGACTTGTATAACTTGCCTTTTAGCAAGTAGGAAAGCCGGAAGGCATGAGGGATTTATGAATCCAATTGAGACGGAGGATACACCCTTGCACACCATTCACATTGATCATCTAGGACCGTTGACGGAGACGAAGAAGTTGTATAACCATATATTGACTATTGTTGACGCGTCTACAAAATTCACCTAGATTTTCCAACTAAGAGTACCACAAGTAGAGAGACGATTGAAAAACTAAAGATACACCAGCAACACTTTGATAATCCGGTTTGGATCATCAGTGATAGAGGTACGGCGTTTAACAGTGGAGAATTCAAGGACTAGTGCGAAGAGGAGACGGACAAGTGGAACGCTCGCACCGGACGATTTTGGCTGTGTTAACGAAGCTATGTATTGAGAATCCATCAATGTGGTACCGATTATCAATGGGCCATGATAATGGGATTGCTAGTGCACATATTGCATGGACGTAATTTTTCATATCATTGGAGGGTTGTATGAAATATTATATTTATATCAATTACTTTTAATACATAGGAATATAGATATTTATGCCAAGAAGATAGTGATTACGAAAATCTGATCACGGAAAGTTGTACTAATGTTAGCCTACAAAAAGTTATGATTAGTTTTGATCAATTATAGTTATAATTCTGCAATGTCGTAGGTTTAATCGGTTCATTCATCAACCGTAAACTATGCATTTTAGTGTGCTATCTGTAACTACTGATATCTACGTTTGAGATCATTTATATGACTGTCCTATTCAACAAATAAGTTTTAACAATATAAAACATGTCCTGTAACAACTACTCGTCCGTCGTCCTGAGTTGTAATACTCGTTTTTGATCAGATATTATTATATCCTTTGTACTAGTAGAAGACGTAGATCTTATTGATGGCGTCATACCCAAATTTACATGAGGGACCGTTCTGCGCGCACTTTTCAAACTAACATAGCAAAACCGCATTTTTAGTTATTCATAATGCTTTTTCACGAAAAAGATACATTTTAGGAGGTATAAAATAAAATTCTACATCCTTAAAAATTTGTCAAATAACTAATCATAATAATATGTTTCTATTATAATTATAATAACTTTAATTTAATACCGATTCCCTTCCAAACAAACAGCGCTGAATCAGGACTCCTCGGATCGAGAATACCATCCTCGCCCGTCTCGATACTAGGATTTCATAAACATTCTAGAGGTTGGACATTGATTTCACGTTCGTTTGCCAAAGTTTTCACCCTAAGGAGGCGTGACCCGATGGGGCGGGGCCGGGCGGTTCAATATTCTGTCCCTGAACTACCAGGATATTAGGAACCAAAAGATATGACAAAACGTGGTTAAGATTTCAAGAGTGCTTTACCTAAGAAAAATCGTAAGTGGTATCAAATTTTGGCTGGAAAATGTAATGAAGTTTCCTTGAAGTTCTTGTAAACGAATGACATCTATCTTTCAAAACACAAGGTGTGGAGAGGATACATCTAATATTTTAATGCTAGTTGAGCTAGCGATTTTTTTTTAATGTAAAAGAACGTATTGTTGTCGTAGTGCTACGCGCCAGCAGTAGCGTAGTACACCGTAGTCCCTAATCAATTACTGTATATCATCCTGGGGAGGAACAAATAAAACGATACTCATAAAATTGGAGGTTGCCCAGAGGACTATATTAAAGTTATGTACTTTTAAACCTTTTCGATTTCAAACCAAATTGTTGTATGAATATTGCGAAGCTCTTACAGTGCGTCAACTCTTTCTTACGAGCATAATTTTAAGGCAACATTCTGTTATAGAATATAATCCGGCTTTACAGGAGAAACGACGTGGATATGTGGTTTGTGATCGCACACTGAAGCCAAGGACCTCGTTTATTCGCAGGTTTTTCCCTTTTTTGGGACCTTATGTTTACAACAAAATTAATAAAATAATAGAAATATATAATTTAAAGAAAGCTGACATCAAAAATTATTTATTTAATTGGTTTACTGATTTATCCTATGAGGAAACTGAAAATATAATAACAATCATTCAATAGAGCCTATATCCAATATTTTTTGTGTACAACACACACACACACACACACACACACACACACACACACACACACACTCACACACGCTCACACACACGCTCACACACACACACACACACACACACACACACACACACACACACACTCACACACACACCTACCCACTACATACACCTAAACTATTTCTTATTTTTTTGTTTTTCTTTAATTTTTTTATTTTTTCCTAATGCTTATTCAGTGACACTAATTTTGTTACAAACGCAACTACGATGTAATAAGAAAAGGAAATAAAACACTTAAGCCCGATACATTTTAGGGGCGGAGGCGCTGTCTGCTGAAACACAGGCTCCAAGCCTAGCTCGGCAGCAGATGCTACGTTTTACATACTTGGCTAATGTTATTTATTTGAGATTCGTGAGAAAATTATGTTTGAATATTATACTGTGTAATTTTTATATCTGTACCTGCCATATAGCCTGTTTTTTGTGACAATAAACATTATTATTAATTTCGTAGCGTTTGGTGATAAAAGTGGCATTATGTTATTACATTCAAACACAATAAAAGACGGGTTGCACTCTGGGAGTGCCGGCAGAAGTGAAAACATTTACTTTTTTTCTTTCTTCGTTATATACATAGAAAAAGATAAAAAAGAACATACCATACCATACCTATATTATAGCGCTAATCATAGAACCTATCACTTATTTTCTGCTAATTTTCTGTCAGAAGAAATTAATAAACTATAAAAAGAAAAAATAATCACAAAAAATAATAAATTACAGAAAGAAAAAATTATCATAAAAAGTAATAAATTACAAAAAGAAAAAATAATCACCAAAAGTAATAAATTATAAATAAGAAAAAACAATCACAAAAAATCCCTGAAGGCCAGGTGGTTTGAACCCGATACTATCTGAAACTATAAGGACTTACAGTCGTCGTGCTTACTGTTTAAGCTACGACGATATCTACTGTAAATTGCAAAATACATAGTCTGTACCTAATCTTGTATGACGTCAGTCGTCGGTTACGGTTCAAAGGTCAACTAATCCTGACGCTTCCTTAATATTTTACACCCATCCAACGCCGCTAAAGAAGTTTTCACTTCAAAAAAACTCGTTATTATTATAAGAGCTTACCCTTGACCCTCAGCGACGTCACCGTCGTGCCCCCAAATGAATCAATACTGTACTGTGTGCCCCCGGATTACTAGGAAACCACGAAACACGCAGAGATCTCTCAGTTTTGTCCACACGAGTGAGAGAGAAACATGAGCACTTACACTTCCTCGTCACATTTTTTTATTTTTACATTCTAGGAACGAAACAATGTGCCCCGACCCTGAAATATATGATTGTTGAAATAGTCAATCGTCAATGTTTATCAATATAAAAATTTCCGTTTAGAAGTTAAGAATAATGTGATTTAAAAGTTAGACTGACGTAGCATCTGACAATTAGCACATTTGCTATCCTTCCTATCACATGATACTGCTCTGGTGCTGGTGCAAAACAAGGAAATCATTTCGCATATAAAAAATTGTAACATTCGGTGTTCGAAACCTTATTTAACTTTATGTTGTCCTGATAATGGCAAATTCAAATCCTGAATCTCGAGGTTAACAGATAGAACAGATTGTCTTTACAATCTAGAATATAATATATATATATATATATATATAACTCAGATAAATCGGAATTCTAAAGAATACGGGCTGTGACGAATGTATAGTACGTTGTAAGAATAATATGTAATTATACTGAATTGTGTTTTAACTGTATTTTCAGCTCAATTTTAATCAAAAGTTTTAGGATCCTTTTTAATACTATTCATAGGTGTTGAACAATGATGCTGGTAATAAAATATAGTTTCATAGAGGGTGAAGGATGCAAAGGCTGTATAACAATAATAATTAACTGTTCCCGTCTATTTTAACCTCTGATTTCGGCACACAACTGGAACTTTTAAGCTGAAGAACCTAAACCAGTCTTGTAAAATTTATGTAACTTATTTCGTGGCTGAAACACGCAGAGAGCCTCTCACTGAACTTTGTTCTCCTGGTACTACTGCGGATGGTAACTTGTTGCGGACGCGTGTCACGACGTTCATTATTTTATTTATTGATTTTAGCTTATTTTATTCCTACTAATTATTTATAAACGCGAAAGTATGGATGGATGGGTGTTTGTTACTCTTACGTAAAAATAACTTTGTTTTTAACTGAGTACTAGTAATCAAAATTTCAAGTATTTTCCACATGATATTAAATAAAAAATACTCGAGCTCACAAGCTCTGGACCCAAAGGTCCTTACAGATAATAACACGATAGTGAGATGGTTACGAACTGCATCAGATAGTGTATAAGTTGTTTGATTTCCTATCATAAGCAATAATTTTATACATTGCACTACGTCAGAATGGTAATGATAATCTCTTCAGACGTAACTAGCTCAAAAATACCTTCCACACCAGTACGATACCGGCGGTATGAATATTTTCTGTGAGGTCACTTATGAGCTCTACTTCTATAAAAATTGTGAACCCATTTCGAGTGAACACAAGGTGGCACGTGTGTGCTTTGCTGCATCTCCACCGTTGCACTGAGCTGCTGGTAACTCATCTACAAATGAATATCGAACCGCCCCTTCGCGAATCAACTCGAAGGTAACGCTTCTAGGGGTGAGGGTTCGTTGCACAATTCGATCATTGCATTTACACACACTTTGATAATATAAAACTTCTATGTGTGAATGGAACCTCAACAGTGCAGCTCCTTCGTATTTATGATATTCTAGTACAGTGCATTCGTGGGATAGTATTCAAATTTCGAATCCTATTCTCGTTCGATTTCAAATCGCTTGAGAGACACGAAGGACTTCTAAAATGGTTATGCGTTTACAGCAAGCACTGTTAACAATGCAGGGTAGAAAAATAAGTCGGGCGCTAGAGGGAAACTACCTTAAATCCTTACGATGGCTCATATTACTAAAAACTGACATTCTTTTATTTTTTTAAAGATAACTCGCTAGCCTCACCCGAGACTCGAACCAACTGAAACCTGTATTTTTATGGCATCCATCAATAGTGTCAATCATAAGGGTCAAATCTCTCTAACAAACATGGTAAACTAAAGTAAAAGAAATCCCTGAAAACCAAACTCAAATTCAATTTGACAAAATAAAGCACTTTTACTCAAGGAGCAGATAACTTATCAACAATAAAGTGATATTTGAAGCCAAATGTTTATTAAAATGAGACGCAACTAAATAACTGAACATTGTTTCCGGTTTAGAATGTAACTTTAATGGATAACTGCATGAAGTAGGTATAGTAATTTAGGGGGCTTGATCGGAAACCTTTACACTCCGCGACCAATCCTTGTAAACTGGTAATTGAAACCTGAGAGCGGGGCTATCCGTACGAAATAAAGGACACGTCATTTAAATATTTATTTTTATTTATCAGATGGGCCTTTCAATTTTTATGCTTTATTTTAGCAAATTTAATTTCTTATTTGAATTACATTTTTAAGATTTTTTCATGCCAAATATTCAAATCATTCATTGGTTCCGATAGTTCCGATAGATCATTGGTTCCGATAGTTTGTAAGAATATCGGTGACACACTCCACTGTCGCCTCAAAGACAGATATAGAAGGAGAAATTTGAATTGGTTAGGGTGAGGTCTGGTAGCTTAGTGATTCAGTACCCTAAGGGTAAAAACGGTAGAAATTTGATGACACAAATCTGTCACAAATTTCGACCGGTGGGTACCACCGTGCACTATTGCGAAAAACCCTCCATAGTAATCCAATCTCGGTTGAATTGAGTTCAGGGGTCAGCAAGTGTATAGCCGGGCAGGTGGATTGTGGTCACAGCACTAGCGGGACAGGTGGGTTTTGGCGTTGTCTAGTGGGGGGTGTATACCGCACTTGGGTGAGGGCGCGCGCTACGTGCGATCCTAACGTGGGCAACTTCAAGGCGGCGTACAACAGAGCCACAAAGATCTGCAAGAGGGCTTATGTCAGAGCAGAGCAGATGCCCAGCGCATAGCGCGACTTGGTCAGGAGCTAGTAGCACATCCCACGGGCAGCAGCCGTGCAAGCCAACTTCTGCCAGCCTTCGCTGCCCCCGCTGAGCAACCCCGATGGATTCCTGGCCCATGAGTCGCAAGAGAAAGCAAATTTGCTGGCTAATCTCTTAGCGGCTAACTCCCGAATCGATAAGTATATAAAGCAAGTATATAAAGGCGTGATATATAATCAAGCCTTTATATACTTGCGGGATAGTCTTAGACACCTGCTTCTATAGTTACATACTTCAGTAGTTTCCTCTACTGTCGTTAAACCTTCACAAGTGCTACTGACCTGTACTGAATAAATGATTCATTATTATTCAATACTCTCACGAACTAACCGTTTTGTAAACCTCATCTTCTGCCTAGCACAACGACCCACAGACGGCGTGCGGTTTATTTGGTTCTTGTCCGATGTAACCTCTCCCTCCGGCTCCAGGTTATCCGCGGAGATTTCCCACCAGCGAAAAAAATGCACTTTTTAATCAAATTCTTAACCGCATCGTGTTTGGGCTCATTTTGTTCAGCATTTAATTACATACTCAATGCAATTATCCGAATGGCAAATTTATGTAAAGGCACTTCTGTGACGCAGTGTAAATCAGTAACACGTCCCGTCTCAGCTACAAAT
This sequence comes from Eilema caniola, assembly GCA_949126895.1. Lineage (NCBI taxonomy): Eukaryota > Metazoa > Arthropoda > Insecta > Lepidoptera > Erebidae > Eilema > Eilema caniola. Next base: position 49,715,462 of record OX421460.1, on the reverse strand, counting down.
CTGTATTTGCATCGGTGGCACATTGAGAGCAAGTGTGACTGCTGTATTTTTTCTTCAGGCTCGAAAGAATATTAAACCGTTTTCTACTTGACAGTAAACATGGAGAGCTGATGACAATAATCATAGCAAAATAGTTAATGAAATATTCTGGATTTACCCCTTACTTGCAAACTCGTGTACCATTTCCCCACCACTATTTCACCACCACACTCATTCCATAATTAGAATATGTATTTTTACGTGATACTTCATGCGATCGTTCAAATCATCATCACATAAAACATGGAATAAGGGGACCCTGACTTACTAATACATGATATTCATAACGTTTCATTCTCAGTATGAAATAAAAAAACTATTACAAACTGTAAAATAAAATTGTTACCAGGAACGCTGCTCAACTCACGGATCCTATTATCGCCATTCACTTGATTACTATAATGCTTAAAACACAAATTACTATAAAACACAACAAAGGAGAGTAAAAATACAAATAATAATTAAATATGAAATAACAGTTAAATTAACATGTCTTGACATTAATTTGCAACACCATACTGAAAGTTTAATAAAAAAAAACTTAAAATTTATTTTTTAATTTAGTGCAAAAAGTTATATCAACACATTTGTAGGCAAAACAATATGCTTCAAATTATGACTCTCAAATTTTTTGTGAGAAGTATAGTTCCCGAGATATTGCGATAAAAGTGTTTTCACCCCTTTTTCCAAGATGGCGGCGGTGAGTGGGTGGTGACCCCACAAACGTGAGGATAGGCACATGTCCCAAAAATAAAATTGCGTCCTCTCAAAAATGCAAAGCTCATGTAAGATTTCAATGGACTAAGTACGGTTTCAATATAGTTTTATACTCCGCATTCATATACCGAATCTATTTCTTAGGTCTACTTCCATCCCTCACTAATTATGTTAGTGGAATGGCTTAGCGGACAAGTGCGTTCGACTCCGCTCTTGCCCGCTAAGTCCGCCGGCTACCGCCTGTGCACCGGCGAGGTTGGCTTCGCGCTTGCCCACAACCGTCGGCCTCTACGACGCAACGCGGATCGCCCTCGCTGTTATCTCCCCAGCTAGGGGAGCATACTGCCAAAAGAAGTTTAAAACTTTGCAAGCTCGTTGTTGAGTCCATTTTGGGAGAGGGACACTTTGTACATTTGTATTAAGGACACTCAACAAATACTTACTGTGCTGTCAGTGCAGTTAATTTTTGTCGAGCTATTAATATACCAGCCAACCTACTCGAGGTTGCGCGTTGCATATCTAATAATACGAGAAGAAACTCCGTGTAGCTTCAAAAACCATACCTATAGCATGCCAGCAATTTATTAATTTTCAATTAAGTTATCTATGGAAAAATCTACCGTATTTGTTAAAATTTGATTACTGCTCCGCTTCCTTGGATTTTAACGCGTTACGAGTTGCGAGAATTGCTAATTGGCATTAATGAAATTTAAAGCAATACTTAAGATATAAGACAGACACATCGGATCTTAATAAACGAGAAGACAGTTATGACTAAGTCCATGGCTAGATTTGTGAATAACTCGGACCTCTCCCAATACAGATAAATAACATTTTTGAAATGTGAGATTTGAAAACGCAAGTAAGGTTATAAAATTCTTATTTCGAAATCCTAATATAATCAAATCATGAATGATTCTAATATGCTCCCTTACCATATTAATTAGCCTACGACTCTCAATAGCACATAAAAACAATGATAATTTTGACATCTGAAAAAGTTTTCGAAAAGATATCCCTAGAAAATTTCAAAGTAGTCTACTTGTTCCTTAGATTTTAGGATTGATGATACAATTGAATCAAGATATGTCTGTAAAATCTCTACTTTACCTGCAGTACGTCTTACACAAAAACATGTTATTATTTTGGCACCCTCTCTACAGCGGTTTCCCAGAGTTCCCAGAAGTGTTTCATAAAAAAATAAAGAAATTAGCTCGTGTGGTAGGCTTAGCTTGCTACTTAAAATGTATACCTATTTATTATTATTTATTTATTTATTTATTTATTCTTTATTGTACACTTACATAGTATTTAAACAAATAGAAGAAATAATATGTACAAAGGCGAGCTTAACTCAAGGTTGAGTTCTCTTCCAGCAAACCCGGGAGTGCACAGAGGAATTGCAATTCAATGAGAGGCAGTCTTGTGTACATTATTAATGGAGTCTAATAATATGAGGAGATATACCAAATGTATACTCCTGATAAAAGTCATACATACAAATACAAAGATACAAGAGAGAAAATAGTCTCTCCTTCGATTTAAAAGACATTTAGAGAAGGGCTGTCACGTATGGAATGAGGAAGAGAATTCCACAGCCGCACAGCAGAGACAGTAAAGGAATTGTCATAGTAAGAAGAACTGTGAGGGGGAGTTCGAAGAAGTAGAGAAGATAAAGTGCGACAAGGTTTGCCCCTGGGGACAAGAAATTGAAAACGCTCACGAAGATATATAGGAGAGTCAGGATTATGAAGAATGGAAAAGAGTAGGGAAAGAATGTGAACATCTCGACGCCTTCGAATTGGTAACCATTTCAGTTGCTTTCGGAACTCTGAAACATGATCGTACATTCGTAGACCAAATATGAACCGGATAAATAAATTTTGCAACCACTCCAGCTTGTTCCATAGTTCTTCGGTTGCGTCGAGAAAGGTGACATCAGCATAGTCTAAAAGAGGAAGGAGAAGAGATTAAGCAAGACAGATTCTGGTCTTAAGAGGAAGAAAATTCTGAAGACGCTTAAGAGCGTGGTGGGTACCAAAAACCTTTCTGCTGACCTCGGTGATATGACTGGTCCACGACAGATTGCAGTCAATATAAACCCCTAGATTTTTTACAACCGTAGTATACGGTATCAGAATATTGTTATAGTAGACCGGAGGAAGAGAGGCATGGTCAAGATTATTGTAGAAGTATCTGCCACCTACAATGAGTACCTGGGATTTTGCGGGATTAACTAATAATCCAAACGATTTTGTCCAAGCACTAATGCTATTAAGGTCATCATTGATGGCAGTAATGGCCCCATTCCTCTCGTCAGTCCCAAAATGGCGATACAGCTGCATATCATCTGCATAGAGATGAAAATTGGAGGATATGACTTTGTTGATAACATTGATGAAAATCGAGAAAAGAAGAGGAGAGAGGACGGCACCTTGCGGAACACCCGCAACAAGGTCACACCAGTCCGAGGATGCCTCATCAGAGCGAACCCGCTGCGAGCAACCACGAAGATAGGAGTTAAACCAAGCAATTACAGAGGACGACATATTTAAAGAAGATAGGATGCCCAGGAGGATGTCGAAATCAACAGTGTTGAAGGCGCTACTGAAGTCCAGCAAAACCATTACTGTCAGGAGTTTGTACTCTATAGCCAGTCTAATATCATCTGATATTTTAACTAGTGCTATGGCCCGACCGAAAACCAGATTGGTATGAACTCAGTAGCCCATGAGAGGAGAGGTAAGAAGCTAATTGATTTCGCACCGTGTTCTCGAGGACTTTGGATAGGATTGGCAGGATTAAAATAGGACGAAACTTTGATACTGAGGTGGGATTGGTGGTTTTGGGTAAAGGAATGACGAGTGCTTTCTTCCAAGCCAATGGAAAAGAGCTATTCTCAAGCTAAAAATTAATGATATGTGTGATGGCTGGAAGGAGTTCACTTAAGATAGGTAGCAGCATTTGTAATTGTATGCCATCATTACCCATCGCTTTAGTTGATATTGAAACGATTTGTTTCTTTATATCGTCCTCCGCAACCGGGTTGAATATAAAGGAGGCACATTCAGGCAAGGGAAGACTGGCAATATAACTAAGAGTAGCAGCTTTATCTATGTCACCTACCAAGGTTGGGGGCGTGGAGAAATGTGCGTTCAGTACATTGAGATCAATATTATCAGTGAAGTCATTGGGAGCTTTACCAATACCGAGAGACCTCAAAAATTGCCATATCTGAGATGTGTTACTGTTATTAATCGAATCGTGAACGTGGCGCCTTTTCGCATCCCTACACAGACGACTGCAGCGATTCCGAATGATCTTATAGGTAGACCAGTTCTCATCAGAGAGATTACGATTGAAATATCTTTTGGCTTTGTCTCGTTTAGACATAGCCGTTTTGATGTCCTCCGAAAGCCAGGGCGCGGGTAAATTCTTAACCCTAATCTTTTTCAGAGGAGCATGTTTATCGTAAATATCCAAGAGTATTTTATTAAAGTTGTCAACTTTTACGTCGATGTCATTGGTGTTGTACACCAGAGAAAAGTTTGTATCCCTCACATCTGTTCTTAAGATATCCAAAGTCTTAAGTTTTTGAAACTACGGAGGAAGCAAAATTTAGGTTTCGGTTTCGGCGCGAGAATTTTGTAGGAGAGGTATATTAGGTCGTGGTATGAGAAAGGAGCAGATAGTTGACCACGGGTAACAACTTTTTCACGGTCGGAAACAATTATAAGGTCTAGGAGAGAAGGAGTACAGTGAGGGGCGCGATATGTCACATTTAATGGAAGAATATGCATATTTCTAACTTGGATTCAAAAGAAGAGAAATAGTCAATGTTAAGAGAAGGACTGTAATAAACACCTAGAAGAAATTTGACATGATGAAAGACGATTTCAAGAAAAATATGCTCAGTAAAACCAGAATAGACATTTGGGGACTGATCTACCACTTTGAAGACGATATCATTACGGAGATAAATCCCGACTCCGCCATATCCCTTACCCACTCTATCATTTCTTATAAGTTTATATCCTGGTAAGGCATATTGTTTTGAAGGAAGTGTAGGTTTTAGGAATGTTTCGGAAATGAGCACAGCATGGATGTTACGAGAGTCGAAAGATGTAAGTAAATCAGGATAGTGGACGTGAACGCTTTGAGCATTTATATGTACAACATTAAGGAAAATATTGCAATAACTAAACGCACTAACAGGTGACAACTGAATGACATATTATCAAACGTCACAACATCTGTCATATTAATGTCTACAAAACTTATTGAAGATGTGAGGTTACACCTGTGGGGTGAGCATCAATAATTTGCAAAAAAGTATTCGTAAAAAAAAACGTAACGTAAAAAAATGCATGACATTTGTACAGTGCCCAGTAACTAAATGTATTAGCACGAACCACTTTCGTAATGTTGATGTATCGAACTATCCGATGCTCATTACGATTCGTGCCATCTTATGAGTAAAATTGGTCATTCCAAGACCGCCGCTTCACCGAAATAGTAGGGGGTTATACTTTTGCTGCAAGTTTAAGTCTTGAAAATGAGAGAATTCAACTACGAGAATCAAGGTATCTATATAATAATAAGTGGAAGTCAACTAGCTTACTGTTGTAGGGAAACTAATAACTTCCATTACTTATTATACTATTGTAACTGAATTGTGATCATACTTACAACTTAAAAAATCAAAAATATTAATTAAAGATGAAACAACAGTTAAATTAACATGTTATGACATCAATTTGCAACACCATACTTAAAGTTTAATAAAAAAAAAACTTATCACTCTTAGATTCTTTTTAAATTGTAAAACTCTCAATAAATGTGCTTTACACTCTTCCTCCTCACAGAAGTTAAGCGTAAAGTTACAGTGTTCTAGAGAGTGATAATCCACTCAAAATGCAGGCTTCGATGGTAGGAGCACGGTGCCCTCCACACTACTGTTCCATGATTACCGAAAAATCTGCAACGCTTGCACTTTCAATACAAACGTTTTGGTCAGAAACTATATTTGTTTAAACTCTAAAATTTCCCACTAAACCCCCTGTATACCAAAGTACCCGGGGCGCCCCACAGCACCACGTTGGAGGTCACGCACACTATATCTGTACTGACGACCACTATGATTTGGTGGTGAAGCATTCGACTTCTAAGCCAGGGGTCGCAGGTTCGATTCCGTTCAGTGAATAACTGTACTGTACACGTGAATATGTTTATTTGCATTGGTCTAGGTGTTTCTGTTTATTATATATGTAGGTATAATTTGTAGTTATTTACAAAAGCGAAGGACTTATTTCTCACAAAACAGAAAAGTTGCCTGCACTATACGCATAGATAGCGATGTGTAGAATATTGTAAAATATTTATTTATTCACAGATATTCTCCATCAACCTGAGGGTTAGGATATTAAAAAAAACACAGGGCTTCTTACGGTAAGTGGTTACCGAGTCTCCAGGGGAACACGTGTGAGAGCAAATACAAAATACTATAGAAGGGAATATAACTATTAATATGCAACAAGATGTTTGCGTGTGAGGCTTCAACAACATTTTCAAAGCCTAAACAAATTCATCCGAACCCAAAGTTCTATAGACGTAGCACAAACATTCCTACGCATACATGCTTTAAGCTACGGAGCATCGTAGCGAATTGCTACGGGGTTTCTTAGAATGCATCGACTGAATATTGAAGGAGTCAACGTAATGTTAGGATTTTTGTATATTATATTATGTATAAAAAGCATTAGAGTAAGTTTATCACTTCCCTTCCGGACTGTTGGTTGCACTGCTAAGTTCCACTAAGGGGTCCAACAGGATTTTTAAGTGCTCCCCCTATTACGTGAAATCAAAAATAAAAATTGGCGAAATGTGGGTGTTAATACACCTCTGCTTACCCCCTCCAGGATTTACAGGCGTTCTAGTATTTTAGATGATTTGTACTTTTAACCAAGTAGCCAAGCTTTTACGTATTACTCGAGAGATGGCGCTGTACCACACGAAATCCTAAAAACACAACTTTTCTAATTTGCCGCTCCCGGTACCAGGGGCGCATAAATCTGAAGAGTTTTCGTTCGCAAATGGAGGGCGGAGTTACGAGCAGGCTGTGCTGTGCTGTGGTCCAAGACTGTTTATCATTTTGATTTCTGGTTATTTGTTATTTTTTATTATTTAAATATCTAAAAATAATCTAGAATAGATGTTGAAATTCACACTTATTGAGTATTCCCTCAAGAACAGAAGTGGCTTATGAATCAGAACAGAATCAGCGGGAAGCGAGGAGTCGTTGGAAGGTTGGAATAGAATATAAATAATTAAAATTGACCTATTTACGAATTAATTAAGTTAAGCAATACGATAAATTTACAACGTAACGTTCTGAAAAGCATAGCTACCAGATGAATGTATTCCTTTTTACTATTTCAATACAAAATATGCGTTTAAGCCTATGCACTCGTCAAATTTAATTCAACGAAAAGTCAATGCAACGTCCGTATCTCACGATAACCAATAAATACTATGAAAAAATCCGCTCTTATACTACTAAGGTTGCAAAAGAACCCATGTTCCGCCAAGCAAGCCACCGTAAGCTTGATTGTCTTCACGTATCTACAAAAGCTGAATATGAGCTTTGGTAAAAAGCACGATTTTTTCACAGGAAAAACACGGGCACAGAATAGTTAATAGTACACGGGTGAACTATTAAGTTGTCTTTAAATAATTACAGATGGCGCTGTACCGTACAATGCATGCAAAGCTAGTAGTCACCGTGAGCCGCCGCTCCCGGTACTAGGCACTTATAACCCTAGATATTTGGGAAAACTTTTGCTAAAGGAAGCCGAGGGTGACTAGCTGATACCATTTTCATAATTATTTTAACAGACTTAATGACAAATCATAACTTATTTTATAGTTTTACTAATAGTTTGATTATTTTAAATGTATTTACTTTAACATTCTTTAATTATAGATTTTCCAATGGCATTTTTTTTCATCTGCTATACTCCGCACGCCGAATGATGACGTTTCAACTGACAGTTGTATTAGTTATGCGAAACAATTTCGATAAAATACTGTTTTTTCAGGCAAATGTCATGTCATTCAGCCAGGTCATTCAACATAATAAGCAATATTTATTTATTTTGAAAAAAAAGACTACGCGCATTGATGGACATAAAACACTAGATAAAAAAGTAACAGCCTTATTATATTTTATTTTACTATACTTTAATTTTTATTCAAATTGTATAATTTAAAGAATTCAAAATTCTTTTTGAATTGAATTTTAAAGAATTCATAATTAGCTGGCAATTATGGATTACATGGAAAAGTATTTAAAAGGAGGCCATAGACCTACCGTATTTTTTTAATTCAGTCATGTCATGTCTTGTCAGTCTGTTTTGTCTTCTTGTCACACCGCATCACATCGCGTCATACGAGTACTCTAACGCCTTGTATGCGCCACGTCTTTCTTTGTTAGCTGAGTTTTGTTTCTGTTTTCTGATTGTGTGTGTGTGTGTGTGATTTTCTGTTACCTGTTTGTTGATTTTCGGTTTTGCAAAATGCCGAAAAGACAGCGGAAAACTGTTCTCAACAGTGAAGTTCGCGAGTTTGTAGTTCGTTTGCGAGACTATTTTGCTCGTGAACAACAAAATGGCGGACCCTTGTTACCGCTTGACAATGTTCGCGATCGTGTAGCCGATGCTCTAGGAATCGGAAAGGCTACTGTTTCTCGAATAACAAAGGAAAAATTTGGGGAGTCGTCCATGGAGGACAATAAACTATTAACACCAAAGAAGAAAAAGAAAAGGTTATGTCATATAACAGAACCTGATGAATTTGATTTAGATGCTATACGCAATCATATTTATGGTTACTACCTACGAGGTGAACTACCGACCTGCCAGAAGTTATTATCTTCATTAAAAGCTGCAGAACTCTTCAAAGGCGGTGCTACTTCTCTTAGAATTGTTTTGAAAAAATGTGGATACCGCTATAAAAAATGTGACAAGAGAAAAATATTAATGGAGCGTACTGACATAGCTTTACTACGATGCGATTTTCTTCGCAAAATCAAACAAATTGATAACTGGGAGAAGGTAGTATACCTTGATGAGACATGCCTGAACGCCAATCATACTGTAGGTAAGGCATGGACGGATGACACAGCCAAATCCAGCACAAAAACTCCTGAAGGAAAGGGCCAGCGCTTAATCATTTGCCACGCTGGCACAGCTACAGGTTTTGTGCCGAATTGCCTGTGGGCTTTTAAGTCAGTGAAAACAACGGAGACCACGAGGAAATGAATTTCGAAAACTTTAAGACATGGTTTATAAAACTATTAGAAAATTTGAATTAGCCTCACTATATTTTAATGGACAATGCTTCATATCACTCAGTTCAAATTACCAAACCCCCCAGCAGAACTGAACATAAATTATAGAGTGGTTCCACGGCAATGGTGTGGAAACTGACAGTCAGATGTTAAAAAAAGAGTTGGTTAGACTGTTGAACTTTCACAAACTGTTGACTGTTCAACTTTCTGTTATTTGTTGATTTGATGTGATAGGACGTCAGTACAATGTTAAGCGCTAACGAACTGTCATAGGGATCATCATTCAGCGTGCGGATTGTAGGTAGATTGTTTGGTGTACAAGGATATTCAACGAGTTTCATTCCACTAGTTGCCCATGAGCCTTCGTGCGTGAATTACTGCTGCCGAAACCGCGAAACACACAACAGAAACTAGTTCCCGTTATAGCCCATGTGTTATTTCAGAGTATAATCTATCTCTGCGCCTACTTTCATTCATATTATTTTTGCGTGAAGGAGTAGCAAACATCCGTCCATCCGTCAGAACAAACTTTCACGTCACGTTAATATAAGAGCGTTTTCACACTCATCCGATATCCGAAATCCGATATCCGACATTCACCTCCAGCGACGGTCGCCGCAAGCTTCATGATTATAGAGCGATTTTGTACAGAAATTGCATCCCCTTTACAGTAATGGGGATAAAAGGTTTACCTTGCCACAGCTTCCCCCATTTCCACTGTATAGGTATCAGGCACACAGTACTTCATAAGAGATCATAATTAAGTCTCTTTCACAATTGTTCTGAACCCTTCTAACACATCATAAGGGGGCGTGAGCAATATAAATCACACAGGGACATATTTTACCATGGTCTAGACAGCGACATTCTCGACCAAACCGTTCACTACACTCGTACTCAGTCAAGAAGGAAGGAAATGTTGTGATTCGTTAATTATTGAAGTAAATTGGAAGCCATCTAGTTTCAGAATCCATCTATTGGGACCATTTAGTTTTATTTTCTGCACTTTTCTGTAGTTTTACCAAAACTTTCACTTTCAAATTATTAGGCATAAAACGTTAGAAGTTAGTTTATTAGAACGTTTAAATATAAATAATTAAAATGAATCGATTCTCATATTTCGGGCTACAAAGGCCGTTTTGAAAATCAACCCTGGACATCAATCTAGCATAATATAATGAACCAGGTGCAGTATACACTTCAGCATACTATAAAGGTATGATCTGCCCACTATTGCCTTAATTCGAGTATCATCCCAATAATTCTTTCTGTCACATCGTATGTATACACATTACAATATGCTGTCCTAGTACAGGTGTGAAAATGCAATACATATTACTCTCCTAGTAGGTTTTTTATACCACTTAGATGGCAGACAAGCGTGTGCAACACCAGGGGATTGATGCCCGGGCTGCTGACCCTGTAAGCACTACGGCCGTCACGGACAGGTGCGGCAGTTGTCGGCTGCCCCACCGTAGCAGCCCAAAAGGCTGCCGACAAGCCGATCCTCGCGGTAGACGGTGTGCCGCTCCCCTTATCGTGATCGCAAGGGTTTTGACGCATACCGTCAGTCTACCGATTTGTCGTTATTCGCATTTCGTCACGAAGTCGAAAAAGGTCCCATTCGCATTCGGTCTCATTCACATTCAGTCCCATTCACATTCAATCTTATTCGTATTATAGTAGCCGCGCTGTGTTTGGACTCATTTTGATCAGCGTTTAATTTCCCACACGACGTAATTTGCCAAATAAGTCATCTATTCACAGACACGTTTGTGACAGTGTTTTTCAGCGCCATCAGTCATAACACGTCCCGTCACAGCTATAGGTCGTCTGTATCGGTGGCGCATTGATCGAATGTGCGACTGCTTTTTTTGTGTGTGTAGAGAACAGTTTTATGTTATTTCTAGACAAAAGATAAAACTGTTCAATATTTGAAATTAAACATGGCCAGCTGATGACAATAAGCATAGCAAATAGTTGAATGTGCTTGATTTACTCAACACTTGAATACTCTTGTACCGCTTCCCCACCTCTAATACCCGTACTCATTCCGCCGACAGAATATGAACACGCCCCTTTTACGTGATACTTCAGGTGATTGTTCAGTTTTAATAGCAATTCATGACATAAAACATGGCATAAGGGGACCATGACTTACTTACACATGAACTATACTTCATATCGTTTCATTCTCATAATATAACAAAACCAATTTATTTCAGAAAAGTATTACAAACTGCAAAAGAAAATCGTCACTTGGAATACAGCTACGGATCCTAAATCGCCATTCACTTGATTACTATAATGCACCTTATTGTGTGGTATTATAGTTGACTATATTATGAAGTGCTAAAGGTAGTAACTACTATTTTCTTACTATTGCTAAGCACGAGATTAAAACTCCTCCCTGCTATGAGTTCCTAGTACCGAAAAGCGAAGTTTTGGCCGGACGTCCTGTGCAAAACGCTTAAGTATGTTGACCTATATTGCAGTTTAAGAACAAGAATTGTGGATTTTTTATACGGCGTTTCCCTACAGAATAACGCGGCCATAGTAACCTCGTGTTGTATTCCTAGTGGTGAGCAGAGTAGTCAAAGCTCAATGGAGAGTCCTACCTGAGTAGGCTTGTTCTGCTTTATCTTCTGCACCGATGGCACAAAAGCTCCCTGCTGTTACAGGATCGGCAGCACGAGTGTGACTCCTCTGCAGTTACACACGTCCATAGGCGCCGGTGACCACTTTCCATCAGATAGGCCGTGTGCTTGTCTTCCATTTATGCATACTCTTCGAGTCTAACACATATACTCTTGAAAACGCATTTACAAAGCGACTTGGGAATCTTGTCAACTTCGATTAGAATATTTTTCTTAAGTTGTGTCACAACACACACGCTCGGATTGTGACACAACACATTTGTGAAGTACAGATCTTAAGTGTATTAAGTGTATATTAAGTGTACAAGAAAAAATCACAAAGGTTTAATTTGCTGACATAGTGCCACGGTATGTTTTTTGCTGGAAATAACTGCCGCACTTCATTCATGGACCGTGTGTTTTGGTTGAATCATAGTCCATGATTCAACCATAGTTCGAAGTTCTCTACAAATTCACAGTTGTAGTATGACCAGACTATGGTGATTTTCAAAGAAATAGGTTTATTAATATTTATTTATTTATTTATTTAGGTTCACCAACAACTGTTTACATTTATACAATACACTATAACAGTATAAGATGATCAAGCACAATGCAACGTAACAGTCTCTTAAAGGTAAACACCGCTTGCGTATTTAAAAAAAAACCATCAACAGTTAACAATTACATTACAATATTAGCACTAGTGCCATTAAGTTAGTGGCGAGCCAAGAAACGTGAACAAAACAAAAATACCACTACAAGACTAAGTTTGCGCGAGAAATTGGCTACATAAAATCTGGTAAGGTGCTAATTGTGAATTTTACCTTGGCAACAGTATCAGCGTGGCAATCAATCTGGTCGCTGCAGCTATTTATTGATCTACAGATTCTGGCGTAGGGAGAATGAGCACCCAGAACTGTTCTCCGCAGTGGCGGACAAAGTGGGGTGATTGGGTTGCGTGGGAGTCTCGACGGAACACGAAATCTGAACAATGACAGCAAGGGTGGGCAGGATATCTTATTCTGAATAATTTTGCTCGCAAACACCATTTCGTGAAGGTTTCGGCGATTAGCAAATGACGTCATATTGATGTGCGTCAACCTATGTTTGTAGGATCGTGTTTTAAAAATTGTTGTAGTGTTTTAATAAATCAATTAATCAATAAGATCACCACAGTCCAATCTTATAGCCGAGAACCTTGCTGACGGAAGCAACGAATACTGTCACGATGGTTAATCGAGGCGTGTTTCAGAGAGCGAAAATCCACTCAAACTGCAGGCCTTGATAAAGAGCACGGTGCTCTCTACTCCACTGTTCTAAGGCTAAAAATTCGGTCTCTAGAGCAGAATGTCATGAAAGCAATATGTTATGATTGCAGATAATCATTAACGCAGATAGCAGCGCTCGAGCTTCCAACGACACCCCCGCGCACCCATACGTTGCGTACAGAAACTATATTTTATTTAAACTTTAAAATTTGCCACGAAACACCCCGTGAAATAAAGTACCCGAGGCGTTCCTCAGTACCACCGACAAAAGCCACGTGGAACGTACTTGTATTGACGACCTCTGTGATTTAATGGTGAAGCATGCGGCTGCTACGTCACAGACCGCAGATTGGATTTCCGCTCAGTGAAAAAAATGTATAGGTATGTCCATTGCATTGGTCTGGGTATAACTTGTGAATGATATATATGATTTGAAGGAATATACAAAAGAAAATTTATAGGTATCAGGCAGACAGAACTTCATAAGAGATCGTAATTCTTTGTCTCTTTAAAAAATGTTCTGAACCTCTCTAACACGTCATAAGGTGCGTGAACATAGATTTCGCAGCAAAAAAAATCTAAATCTATGAGCGTGAACGAGGCAATTCACTTATTCACACCTGTGTAAGGAATATAATTCACATAGACATTTCACCACGCTCCAGACAGTGACGTTCTCGGTCAAACCTTACCTATTATCATCATTATATCAAAACACACCTGTTATCCAATAATCAACTTCAAGGAAATATTTGAATTCGTTAATTATTGGAGTAAATTCGAGAAACGAAAAGCCATCTATTTAACTCCACTTTTCTTTAGTTTTGCCAAAATTTTCTTTCAAGTGAATGTTTCACTTCCAATTCATGAAGTATAGAAAATTTGAAGTTAGTTTATAAAGCTTGGTTTCCACGGTCCGTTCTAATGACAGACCACGCCGCGCCAAGACAGGCCAACGCACCGTGGGAACTGGCGCGCCTATCGCGGCCTATCACAGTCTGGCGTGGCGCGTCCGATTCATCGCGAGTCGGTAACTTCAAAGGCACGGCACGACGAGGTGCAAATGTAAGCACGAGGCCGGTGATTCCATTCGCGTTTAAAAATAATATGAGTCGATTCTCATGTTCCGAGCAGCCAGGATCACAAGAGGCTTTTTGAAAATCAGGCCTGGATATTAGCCTTGATTACTTGATGCATAAGTACATTTTTATTATTATTTTCATTTTCAACATTTAAAAAATAAAACATCGGGGACGCTATTTCTGAACGGGCCTTAAAAATTGCGGGTATAGTAAAGTGTTGAACAAGATGCAAAAAGTTTGTCCTGTTAATAGGTAAGAAATTATTTCTATGTTTACAAAATCAAACCTATTATATACAAATTAAATTAAATTAATAAAGTTACTATATATACATAATACTAAATAAAAAATAAAAACTAAAACTAAAAGTTAAAATGCGTCGTGGAATTCATCCGCATCGCATGCCTCTTGTGGTAGCGTTCCCAGAAGACTGGCAGCATTGCCACGTTGTATGGCAATGCTTAATCTCTGACCTAAAAAGAGGCCAGCCTTCTGGTCACGAGAAGCGTCGACCATACGCTTCGCAATCTCCCTGAAGAGGTTGCGGGCGCTCGGACCCCAAGGCCCAAACGTTTCGACTCCAAACGGCACAAATTCATAATCTCCAATGAGATTGGAGTATTTGCGCCGCTTAAGAGCCTCTGCAGAAGCTGCAGCAGCACCGGCACAACCAGCCGTGCCAGGTATATGGCTAGGGGCAATGGTGTCAACGCATGTTGCGTCCCACACCAGAGTCCTACCCATTTTCCAAGGCATTAATGACATACCATCCGGTCTCTTGCCATCGTCGCGCGCCAAACCGTTTGGTTCAAGCACAGCAGGCACACCAGCGGTGACAAGAGCACGGCGGATTATGTCGTTGAGGCTGGCGTGCCGTGGAATTCGCCCAGCGCTCCTGCAGCACGACAGGCCATGGTGTCCGAGTCGGTCAACTGCTTCTCCACAACGGCATTGATGCGGAGAGACACACGGCGCACCTAGGCGGAGGCACGTCGAGATGCAAAATATTCATAAAATCATAAAAGACAGCGATAAACAACTAGCGATGAAGTCAATATTTTAATACCAAAAGTGTTGAAACAGCAAGTTACTTAAGCGGAATTAAGTTGTCTTCTGTTTCGTCAATAAACACGACATTGTCCCAATCCGTAATTTTATTTACCTGACGTAAGAATGTTATTCTCTTCAAAATAATATCGTAGCGTTCTAGCAGGATTTTCCGCTTGTCGGATTTTTTAAATCTAAAGCCAATCGATTTCAAAACCTTTGATAGAGACGATTTGCCTCCAAAAAATAAGCCTGCGCCTTTTAACGAACTCAATAGCTTTTGCCGTGTAGGATATTCTTTTCTCGAGTAATATCCATAAATGTGGTTGCGAATTGCAGCAGCATCAAAATTATCAACGTCAACAATTTTCTTCTCCCTCTTTCGTTTTTTCGGTGTACGTAAAGTATTATCTTCTGAGCCTGATGGTCCGTATTTCTCTTTCAGAATTTGAGTTACTGTCTTCTTCCCTATTCCCAATGCTTCGGCAACGCGTTCTCTCAGTGGTTTCAATGGTAAAAGAGGCCCATCGTTAACTGATTCACGTCCAAAATAATTGTACAATTTCAGCACTAGTTCGCGAGATTGACTGTTTAGAGTTTTCCCCCGTTTCGACATAGTAAGACTGTAATGTTTTTCTTGTTTAATAATCGTTAAGCAATCGGATTCCAATTTATAGCCAGGTAAACGTAGTCAGTAAGATCAGTTCAATGAAAAAGCCGGATCAGAAGAAAATAACAGAGAGCACACCAAAAACGCACAGTCACTTCACACAACAACAAAAGACTGCGTCATCATCATGTTATGGCGACATGACATGCGTCATCGACAGGCACTGGTGTTGCCAGCAACATCCACCTAAATTGCACCCAACATCAATGACCTTTCTATTTAGTTATTTTTTTGTATTTTTATAGTTAGTTAAAAGAATAATAAATATGTATAATTAGGTTTTATTATAATCACAACGTGGTTATAAATTTATGGTGATTTTTCTTCACAAGTAATCATTGCATTCGATTCAACTTACAATCCTATCAGCTTTCGATTTTTAGAGTAACATCCCTAGTGTTTAAAAAGAAAAAGGGTTGACTGACGCAACATTGTAACGACGTTCAGTTCTTTAGATCAGAAATTGTTTATTATGTTTAGAATGGTTTATTAGTGAAAGCAAATCGTAAAATTACTCGTATCGGTCATTATTACAATAAATATGTAAACGTAATTGAAAAAAGTTAAGCAATTGTGCAGTTCTTATTTTATGCCCGCCGTTACAAGGTTACGTTGTTGAATTTTGATGAAATGTCAAAAGTGACCTATTATCTTGTCCCTACTTTATTTATTTCTATTGCGGTATTTCACGTCAGTTTGTTTTAACCGTAGGTAAATGTTTATATTCTTTCATTTATAGATTTCACAATGGCATATTTTCTAAAACGAGATTGTTTGTGATTCTTATTCTACAAGTTGTTGCCCACTTTCTTACACATCACGAAGGAGTTTGATTGAGACACCTCACGTATGCATACAATGCAGACCTGTGTAAGTAATACACCGGCTGATTTTATAGTCATTTCGGAGTGAAAAATTACTGGCACAATCTCGATAGCGAAATCAGTTTGAAGTATTAAGTTGGCGCAAAAAAACAACTGATACAAAAATTTTTCAATTTTAAGGTTGTTAGTCTCGCGTTTGACGGTCTCACCTGTTGGCAAGTGGCGATGTGATCGATGTAATGTGATGTAACCTATACACTTTACTTAAAGATCACCAAAAAAAAACGTTTAGTACATATAAGTGGAATGTGCACAGTACGTCGGCGGTGGGGTGCCGTTCGATGATGGAAGGGGCTTGGGGAGCATCTTATAAAATACCGAGAGACATGCAACGCTTCACCGGTGTTCGAAGCTCTGAAGCCTATTCTCGTCGAGGGCATCGTTTCTAATAAGCCTCTTGGATTATTACTTTATGGTCACAAGTGCTTTAAGCTGGACATATTTTGCTGGTATTTACATGAAATTGTAAAAAACATCCTTAACAGTGGTCTCAAAATAGACATTATACACACACGCCATCTTTTAGAAGTTGCACACAACTTGTGGCCGCCTTGGAACCTTACGCTGAACAAGAAGCAACACCTCTTACCACTCATGAAATATAAAAGAGGGCAGCACTTCTGACTGATAAGGCTTTTTGTTTTCTCTATAATTGTAACCGGTTCACATATTCTCATAGGTATTCTTGGGTCTTCGGAAAGCCGCATAAGATCTACCTATCCTCTTATATACCTTCCTGCACCCGCAGCACCAAGAAGTGTTTGGCTGTATCAATTATAGAGCTTAGTGGTTAAAAGATTTAAGTCGGCCTTACGATCGAGAGGTCTCAGGTTCGAATCCTGGCCATTGCACTACCGATGTAAACCCACTTCCAACACCAGCAATTCAGCTTAGCTGGAGGGGTTAGAGAGAATATTAGTAATTTCGATTCTAATATTCTGTAAAAAAAATATATGATTTTTAAATGTAAAAAAAAGTTCACTTAAAGTTTAAGACATGTAGAAAACAATGAAATGTAAGTTTTTCGAATTCTTCCACTATTTCTACAAGATATTTTGAAAAGCAAAAGGAAGGTCAAAGCAGCTACTTGCGGGGTGTTCGGCCTCAATTGGCTCAATTAAGGCTCTTTTTATGATTTTTCTAGAACATTTTTAATTTTTTACATTCGCATCAGCATCTGCAGTATTGATAGGGAATTAGGCTGGCTCCCTATCCGCACCAGTTCACGCTGTAGCTACGGACCCTCCCGAGAATACGATTCAATTCCACGACCGCAATCTTCAAAATAGAAAAACTTCGCTAGCGCGATTCAGGTTTTTCGTTGATTTAACGATAACGGCTGAATATAATTTACTGATAAAATAACCATTTGGAAGGGGATACCAATATCTTATTCTTTAATAATTTTATTTGAATTTAGAATGCTTCTTGATTATTTTGAGAGCAGTTTTGTATTCTTAATATTTGCTTATGGGATTCGTATGAGAGCGAAAGGGACAAGCAGTTGTTTCCTCTCACGTCCTTGTCGCACTTATGTAAGGGGTGTAGCTACATTTTGGCTCTACGTTTGAAATGTGAAGGCATTGACTTCATGAGAGAAACGAATCCTACTTTCAAGGCGTTGGAAAGAGATATCTACGTTCTGTCTATAAGCTGTTAAAGTGCAATTTATTGAATAGGAAAATATGAATGTACTATTTTTTTGTCACGGGCTGCGCACTTGTAGAGGCTCTCATATATCAGAAAAATAAAAATAAAAACAAAAATCGTCAGTGCGGCCGCTTCCATTAGTTTCCTTTACTCATAAAATCAGGCGGCTAAAATCTGCGGCGGTTTGGCCGCAGTGCAGCCTAAGCATTACTCCTCATGAAATGGAGATTCTCATACACTGAAATCCAGGTCATCATATTATTATGAAGACGTAATATGTTATACATATTATGTAAAATATCTTCTTCAAGAATAATGCCGTACGTCATGTCCATTTTGACATTTGCGACATCAGTAATCCTTTTTCAAGTCATTTAACGAACTACTAGGAATTAAATTAACCAAACATATATTGACTTGGTAATACATGTATTTAAAAGTAAAATACTTGTGAGAGTAAGTACAAAATACTGTAGAAAGGATTATACTATACTATTAATATGTATCAAGATGTTTGCGTGTGAGCCCCAACAACATTTTCAAAGCCTAAACAAATTCATCCGTACGCTAAAGTTCTATAAACGTAGCACAAACATTTCTACCTTTACACTCTACGGTTTTAGCTACGGAGCATCGTAGCGAATGGCTACGGTGTTCCGTAGAATGCGTCAAAACACATTTATTTCTGAACAAACTTAAATTTGTGTAGATAATCAATACTAAATACTGAAATATCTAACTATGATAGTTACACAAAATACAGTTTAAGTTATTTAATTTTTTAATTGGTATTAACATTTTTAGGGCAATACTGCAGCTATAGTAGTAGTCAATTACTTACTCGACTATCCTTAGAGGGGGTGAGCGTAATGTTAGGATTATTGTTTATTGTATAAAAAGCATTAGAGGAACTTTATCATTTCTAGTCTTTTAGATATTTACTTTTAGCTAAGTAGCCAAGCTTGCGTATTACTCGAGAGATGGCGCTGTACCGCACGACACACCAAAACCGAAACACACAAATTTTCTACGTAATCTGCCGCTCCCGGTACCAGGGACGCATAAACCTAAACAGTTGAAAAAGAAATTGAACTTTCATCTGCTAGGTAGATAGTTTGGTGTAAAAGGATTGTCAAACAATTCATTCCACCAGTTGCCCATAAGCCTGCGTGCGTGAATTACTGATACCGAGTCCTCAACTACAGGAACTAGTTCCCGTTATAGCCCATGTGATATTTCAGAGTATAATCTATCTCTGTGCCTACTTTCATTCAGATTCTTTTTGCGTGAAAGAATAGCAAACATCTGTCCATCTGTCCAAACAAACTTTCACGTCACGTTAATATTAGAGCTACAAAAACTACAGGATGTCGTTAATAATATCATAGATTGTTTTGAATAACTAAGGTAGCAAACATTGGACCTCAAGCGACTGCCGCCGCAAGAATTCATGATTAAAGACCGGTTTCGGACAGAAATTGCATCCCCTATACAGTAATGATGATAAAAGCTTCACGTTGTCGCATCATTTCCACTGTACAGGTATCAGGCACACAGTACTTTATAAGAGATCATAATTAACTAATATTTTACTATTGTCTCTTTTAAAATTGTTCTGAATCTCTCCAACACAACATGAAGGAGCGTGAACGAAATTTAAGCACAGAATAGATAATAGTACTAGAGTAATTTAAGGAATATAAATCACACAGGAACATATTTCACCACGCACCGGATTGCGACATTCTCGGCCAAACCGTTCACTACACACTCGTACTCAGTCAACAAGGAAGGAAATATTTCATCTATTTTCAAATATTGAACAGCTTTGCCAAAACTTTCTTCCAAGTGAAAGTTTCACTCTCAAAATATTAGGTAAAGAACGTTAGAAGTTAGTTTATTAGAACGTTTAAAAAGAAATCGATTCTCATGGTTTGGGCACCAGAGTCACAAGGGCAGTTATGTAAATCAACCCTGGACATCAGTCTAGCTTAATATGATAGACCAGGTGCGGTACACACTTCAGCACACTAAAAAGGTATGATGTGCCCACTATTGCCTTGATTCGAGTGTCCCAATTATTCTTTCTATTACATCGCATTGCCTAGTGCATTGCGCCGAACAAATACAACACACGTCACAATATGCTGTCCTAGTACAGGTGTGAAAATACAATACACATTGCTCTCCTAGTAGGTTTTTTATACCACTTAGGTGGCAAACAAGCACACGGCCCACCTGGTGGAAAGTGGTTACCATGACCTATGGACACCAGTGTGCAACACCATGGAACTCACACTCGTGCTGCCGATCCTGTAACCACAGAGAGTTTCTTGCCATCAGTGCAGAAGACAAAGCAGAACAAGCCTTTTCAGGTAGGATTCTCCACTGACCTTAGACTACTTTTTGAAATTATAGTTATGAGAAGTATATCAGCAAGTACATTGCATAATAATCTAAAGCCTTAATTGCTGCATAATAATTAATTTTACAGACAGAATTGATAATGGTACTGATCTATAAATTCATACTAAAATGAAACTTACTAAAATGGCATTCTATAGGATTCGGCTTTTCCTTATGATTACATGTAATCCAGTAGTTATTTAAACGTTTGAAAGTCATGGGCCCAAAGTACTCACCATTAATTTGCAATTGATTATAATGCGAATGGTTTTATATCATGCCTTATCAACTTCACCAGTAAACTCTCTTATGTCACGCATTTGGGTATTGTCCTGTAGTTAAAATAAATTGTTTAACTGAGGTCATTAAATACAGAATGGTAAAAGAGTGGTAGAAGTGGTGTCTGTGCTTATTTTTTAGTAAATTCACCATTTATTACACGTGATAACCAAAAAAAAATAGAAACGTCATTCTTTTTGTCTGTGGCTAGTGTGCCAATAGAAAATTGATTAATTGTTTCTGCCAGTCCGCAAGTACCAAAAAGTTTTGCAATTCGTTTTTACTGGTGAAATTATAGTTATAATAAATAACTATAATTTCACAAATTAATAAAATTTGTGTCTACAAGTACTAGTTATGAAGAAAACGATATATGTATCTAGTACACCACCCATGCACATAAACTGTGATACTGATACTGTGATTTGATGTGAAGTCCTTAACGTTTTAAATTTTTACTACCTTGAATTTGCAAGGGTAATTATCTATTTAAGATTATATCAATTACAAATGAATTCAAAAACGACGTATGATACACGTGTGTATTGTTGATTTCCGTCTCCAAACAACTCTTCAAGCAACTACTTCAACTTATAAATAATTCTTCCACAGTCGTGTGGAGGGCGATTCGACTTTCAAATTGTAGTTTCCCAATGTACTGCTACTTAGACGATGTTTTTGCAAGCGTTCATAATTTTTCCTTTATATGTGTATGGGCATGGAGAATATATTCGTCGCATCGCAGGTCCGTGTCACCCGAGAAGCCCCATCAGATGTACAACAAATATCTTATGTATCAAAAATTGACGTGAACATATAACATTGGAACAATGCAATTGGTCAGTAGTGAACAGGGTTATACAATACAGGCTTTATTACTCCATGCATTTCTGAGAAAAAGGTCTTGACATGCAGCCAGACAATGGAGTCATCCTTTAAGGGTACCGGTAGTTCCTTATAAAGTATGGTAAACGTACAAAACCAAGAAAAGCCTTTACAGCGCTCCTAAAATAGCCAATCGACACACTCGCCATCTTTTAGACGTAGCACGCAACTGGTGGTCACCTTGGAACCTTAAGCTAGACAAGCAAAGAGGGCAGCACTTCTGTAAATAGATAAAACCTTTTGCTTTCTCTATACTTGTAACCAGATCACAAAAGCTCATAGATCTTTTTGGGTCTTTGGAGAGCCGTATAGAATCTACTTATTATCTGCTATACCTCCCTGCTCCCAATATTCCCTCTAAGTACAATGAAGTATTTGGCTGTATCAATTATTCACAGTCTAAATGTATAAGAAGAAAAGCAAAGTAACTATATTTAAGATAAGTCAAAAATATTAAAAATAACCCCCCTCCGTTTCCAAATACAAGTTTTGATTTAGATAATTAGAGTTGTACTCAAAGCTCTATTTACATACGTTCAATGAGAGACGTAGCGCCATCATAATATGGTTGACTATATTTCCAGTTAGAAACTGTACTTGGTACTTTCTAAGTACATATTCCAAATGTAGTGATTTATGTTCCTGTTTGCTATGCTTCCCTGGTACTGAAAGCGACCAGCTGATCGAAGTATGCATTTTGACAAACTGAACATTGACCTACAGTCTACAGACATCGATGAAATTAAATGACAAACATCATTATAGTAGTTTATGATACTGTTGCATAATAAGGGTTCTTATAACACGAGTGTGTTTTAAAAAAACGAGCCGTAGGCGAGTTTTTTTATATAATCACACGAGTGTTATAAGACCAAGTTATGTACAGTGTCATACACTACTTTATCTACTCTCATACTATAATAAAACTAATTTATTTTACAAACCAAACCAAACTTTGTTTAATTTAAATGTATAAAACAAAAAAAAAAATTGTTCGCGCCAAGGCGCAAGGTTCTCTATTTTTATTCCTAAAATTTTATGTCATAATTTAACATTGCATAATGTTACTTGTCATAACATTATTTACGCATAATACTCATTTGCCATAACTTTTTAAGCATAATTTTTTTACTCCTATTTACTATAAGCATAATATTTAATAAGCATAATATCCCAAAGCATAAGTTTACTTAAGCATAACGACGCATAACCATAACTATTCCGAAAAATTCACAACAACATTTTTATTAAAATTACACTATTTTATACATTGCTCTCGTCAAACTTGGAGGCACGTCAAAGTGCATTTAACCTAATGTTCTTTTGACCTAATTGGTCGACGGAGCCCCGCTACGCGGGGCTCCTACTTCTGGGTGGTTTATAAAAAAATAACCACGAAGGCCTAATGCGGGAGCTTCGCTACGCTCCGCTCCCGCATTAGCCTTCTAACCTAACCTATCCGAGTCGGGGTGCTCTAAAGACCAGATTGCATCCAGATCCTGGCCAGTTTGCTAGCACCATGTTAGCAGGCGTTTATCATTATACCAAATAACTATTAGACAAATAAACAATATGCTTTACAACTTTATGCATATTGATGTTATGAATAAAAACATTAGGATATACAATATTTATGCTTAATAACACAGTATGCTAAAAACCAATTATGGCACATAATTATTATGACAAAGAAAATTATGCCTAATTTGTTATGGCAATTTAAATTAGGACAAAAACTATTATGACAAAAGATGGAATCCCAAGGCGCAAACGTCGATTGCGCATGCGTGTTTCTTTTTTTTCCCGAATCGGCGGATTCTTTTTTTAAAGTTGAGGTTTGGTCCAGATGGAGGTTGTATAGGTGTATCGTTATGATTAAAAAGTTATTTTATGATATAGGTGTCCATACAAGACCTGTATCGTAATAAAACTTTTTTTTTGGCCTGTGCGTAATGTTTGTCATAAGAGTTTTGATTTCAATTTTATAATCTTTGTATTATAGTATCAGAGTAGATAAAAAATTTAATGTTACCTCTTAAGTCAGGCCTTTAAAAGGCTCTTATGAAATGACATCTAAATAATTTAAAATAAGAGGTTCATCAATATCTGATTATGATTCGAACTTGAGAAAACCTTGAATCAGTCGTGCAGAGGGATTTTGTAAATATTTATCCTCTAGAGCGAGGTGTGTGTGAACTGACTGTAAAATATTTCAAAGCGAAACATGTGGCTCAAAATTCTCTAGAGAATAATTACAGCCAGAGCAACAGCCATAATTACTATGAAAAATGCCTAGCCCCTTAATAATTATAAAAAATAAATACACAAAATTACGTCTATATAGTATTAGGGGGATAGACAGAGAAAGTTAGTCAGTTCGAGTCCGACATAACCTCGCCCTCCATTGGCTATCCGTGGGGATTTCCCGCAAGTAAAAAAAAGCACTTTTTAATGAACTTATTTGTAATTCTTGAACGAGTTATAGTAGCCGCACCGTGCTTGGACTCATTTTGTTCAGCCTTTAAATTCCCACACGACGAAATTTGACAAATAACTTGTCTATTCACAGACACTTCTGTGACGCAGTGTGACTTAGCGTCATCAGTGGTAACACGACACGTCACAGCTACGGGTCATCTGTATCGATAGCGCATTGATAGAATGTACACTACTGTATTTTTTGCTTCTTTCTAGTGACAGTAAACATGACCAAATGATGACAATAAGCATAGCAAAAAAGTTGGAGAAATGTGAATGATTCACTCCACAATTGAATACTTATGAACCATTATTCTCACAATATAATAAAACCATTTTATTGCAGAAAACTATTACAAATTGCAAAAGAAAATCGTTATCTGGAACGCTGCTCCACTCACGGATCTTATATCGCCATTCACTTGATTACTTTAATGCACCTTATCGTGTGGTATTATAGTTGATTATATTATGAAGTGCTAAAGGTAGTACTATTTTCTTACTATTGCTGAACTCGAGATTTAAACTACTCCCTACTATGAATTCCTAGTACCGAAAACCGAAGTTGGCCGAACGTCCTGTGCAAAACGTTAGTATGGTGACCTGTATTGCAGTTTGAGAACAAGAATTGTGTATTTTTTATACGGCGTTTCCCTACAGAATACAGCAGCCATAGGAACCTCGTGTTGTATTCCTAGTGGTGAGCAGAGTAGTCAATGCTCAGTGGAGTGTCCTGCCTGAGAAGGCTTGTTCATCTGCTTTGTCTTCTGCACTGATGGCACAGAAACTCTCTGCTGTTACAGGACCGGCAGCACGAGTGTGACTCCTCTGCGGTTGCACACGTCCATAAGCGTCGGTAACCACTTTCCATCAGGAAGGCCGTTGTCATCCAAGTTGTTTAAAAAAAATGTGGCCGCTGAGTCTGACATACTCTTTGGGTCCAGCATGCATATTTTCTAAAACGCATTCACAAAGCAACTTGGAAATTTTGTCAATTTCGATTCCAATATTTTCCAGTTGTGTCACAATGCTCGGATTTGTTTTGTAAAGAACGGATCTTGAGTATCCTTACAAGAAAAAGTCACAAGGGTTTAATTTGCTGACATAGTGCCACGGTGTGTTTTTTTCTGGAAATAACTGCCGCACTGCATTCATGGACTGTGTTTTGGTTGAATCATGGACTATTCTGTAGTTCTCGACAAATTCACAGTTGTATTATGACCACGTTGATTAAAAAGAAATGGGTTTATTGAACAATCGATAATTCAATAAGCCTGAATTGTGAATTTTTATTGTGACTTACAAATTTTATTTTATTTTTGAAGTGAAAACTTCTTTAGCGACGTTGGATGGGTGTAAAATGTTATGGAAGCGTCAGGATTAGTTGACCTTTGAACCGTAACCGACGACTGACGTCATACAAGATTAGGTACAGACTATGTATTTTGCAAGTTATATGTCGTCGTAGCGAAAGGGGTAAGCACTTCGACTGTAAGTCCTTATAGTTTCAGATAGTATCGGGTTCAAACCACCTGGCCTTCTGAAACTTTTTGTGATTATTTTTTCTTTTTGTAATTTATTACTTTTTATGATTATTTTTTCTTTCTGTAATTTATTACTTTTTGTGATTATTTTTTCTTTTCATAATTTATTAATTTCTTCTGACAGAAAATTAGCAGAAAATAAGTGATAGGTTCTATGATTAGCGCTATATTATAGGTATGGTATGGTATGTTCTTTTTTTCTTTTTCTATGTATATAACGAAGAAAGAAAAAAAGAAAATGTTTTCACTTCTGCCGGCACTCCCAGAGTGCAACCCGTCTTTTTTTAAATTTAGTTTGTGACTTTGAAGTCTTTTTTTGAATTTGTATAACGAAATAGTATTAATATGTGACATAACATACTTTATATTGCATGCTGTGTTCGCATCAAGTAGAATACAATCACGCAATGACTTTAGTAAGCTGTACTGTAAGACATATTTGTGTTTGTATTTAGTTTAATGAACCAAAAAAAAATCTCTCCTAAGGGTTTATTAAATGTTGATCCTATAGCCGAGAACCTTGCTGACTTAAGATACGAATATCGTTACGATAATTAATTGACGCGTGTTTCAGGAAGCGGAAATTCACTCAAAATATAAGCCTTGATAGTTCTTACTATCAAGGCCTATACTACGGTGCTCTCAACTCCACTGTTCTATGGCTAAAAATTCGGTCTCTAGAGCAG
Organism: Eilema caniola; assembly: GCA_949126895.1. Taxonomy (NCBI): domain Eukaryota; kingdom Metazoa; phylum Arthropoda; class Insecta; order Lepidoptera; family Erebidae; genus Eilema; species Eilema caniola. The sequence continues at coordinate 49,688,841 of OX421460.1, read as the reverse complement.
AATGTGATGCAAGCAAAATGTCAAATACGTAAAATGTTATGATCGCAGATAATCATTGCAGATAACAGCGCTCGAGCTTCCAACGACACCCCCGCGGACCCCCGAAAAAACTATATTTATTTAAATTTTAAATTTTACCACGATTACCATGTGTATCAAAGTGCCCGAGGCGTTCCTCGACGACAAAAGTCACATAAACCATACTTATACTAACGACCCCTGTGATTTAGTTGCGAAGCATTCGACTGCTACGCCACAGATAGGAGATTCGATTTCCGACCAGTGAAAAAAATAGGATATCATAATTCTTTGTCTATTTCAAAATTATTCTGAATCTTTCTAATACCTCATAAAATGCACACCTGTGTAAGGAATATAAATCACATATAAACATTTCGCCACGCTCTAGACAGCGACATTCGCGGACAAACCATACCTAATATCATCATTATATCAAAACACACCTGTAATCCAACAATCAACATGAAGGAAATGTTTTTTATTTCACTTGGTCATAATGTAGCTCTAATCTCACCGAAATTAGGGGGTTTACTAGGTACATAAATCGTTTTCTTCATAACTAGCACAAACTTGTAGACATTTTGATAAATAAGTAACTATAATTTCAGTAGAAAAACGAATTGCGAAACTTTTTGGTAATGGTGGACTGGCGCGAATAATAAAATAATACACTGGCCACAGACTAAGAAATGGTGACTTTTTTTTTTTTTAACGTGAGTGAAAATCCTTCATGGATGCTATGCCGGACTCCTACCGACTAAAAAACCCTCACGTACCGCCTAATAGCCTGCGGTTGGTAGCCCCGGGTAAGCCCTCGGAAGGATGTCCCAGGTCTACCAACAGACCTACGGCTGCGGCCTCACCTAGGAGGTTCGGGTGTTATCCCGCGTCTATGGGGGGGGGGTTCGGGTGTCACCCCGCTTCTTGGGGGAGGGGGGGCGTGCGTGATCTCTCACGTCACGCTGCCGTCATGGGCCTGCTTCTGTAAGGACGGTGAGCAGCCCACTCACCGTCCTCAGGACCCCGGTCATGGAGGCCGATGGTCTTCGGCGAAGACACGTCGGCGGCGCCCAAGCCGCCGACTGCGGAACTCGGGTGGGAGAGTTCTCTCCCGCTCCCGCCCCGCCACCTCTTTCGCGAGCATGACCTGTTCACAGAAAGAGACGGCGCAGTCCCACTTACTCCCGCTGGAGACCATGGCTCGCACCATGGTCTCGAGCGAGAGAGTGTCCACGTCCAGACCCACCACGAGGACCTGGTGCTGTTCCGCCCACGCTGTGCACTCCACCAGCGTGTGGAGCGATGTGTCGTCGCTGCGGTCCTCGCAGTGCTGACACTCGGCCGTGGTTTCCCGGTGTCTTCGCCACAGATATCTACCGAAGCTACCATGCCCGGTAAGTATCTGTGACAACCGGTAGGAGAGAGCACCATGTCTCCTCTCCAGCCACTCTTCCATGACCGGTCTGACGGCCGCGATTGTGGCGAATCCCCCCTTTGGTTGCTCAAGTCGCACCTTCCATGTCTCCATGGTTTCCTGGTGGAGTTGGGACCGCTGGGCCTCGATTTCTCGAGACGCAGGCCTTTGGCCCCGCTCCAGCGCCTCCTTGCGCCATTTAAATAGAGACGCAAGGGCTCTCGCTTCCAGGTCCCATGGAGGGGTCCCGGCTAGGAGACATGCCGTTTCACCTGAGATCGTGCGGTATCCCCTTATCACCCTGATGGCCATCGCCCTCTGCGGGCTCAGCAATCTAGCCACATTGGTGGCCGTCAGGGTTTCCGCCCATACGGGGGCCCCGTATAGGGCCATACAGACTTTACTTAAAGTTTTAAACAGAGAGAAAATTTAAGTTTTATTTGAGTAAAAGTTTTTAGAATTATACACGTTCAAGATGTCTTTTTTTTATTTAAATACGAAGTTGCATGAAATAACAGGCAATAGGTATATTAATTTATCTGTTCTATTGAACACGATCTGTTTGTATTAAATTTTTTTTTAGAATAATGCAACTCAACCAATAAAATTAAAAAAAGTGATTATTCCACCCGTGATTTAATAACAATAAAAAAACACAGTTTGATAATAGGTATCATTATGTGCCTAATTTCGGTGAGATTAGAGCCATATTATAAGCAAGTGAAATGAAAAAAAAAACTTCCTTGATGCTGGTTTGATGAAACACAACAAATAAATCGTGTTGCTCTGTGGAGCATAACCTTTACTTCCTAATAATCTAATATGATGAAAGAAGGGTCGTCTTATAATATAAAAAGAATGATCATTGACGTACGTGGATTATTTTTTATCTCATCTTATACTATGTTGTCGTAGCTAATTCTATCTGATCCTACCTTAAATATTTTACTAAAAGGTAATCCATGTGAAAGTGATAATTTAAGTGTTTGATACGAATCCTTAAGTAAGGGTATTCAAGTGGAAGTCCGTTTCGATCCCCCGGGGATCGAAATGGAATAGCGGTACCTTCTGGATCTCCTTAGGGATCTAAACAGGGGATCCAAGCGAAACACTCGAAGGTTCCAGTGCTATGGCATGCTTTAGAAGAGGCCCATGTCCAGCAGTGGAGTACAATAGGCTACTTGATTGGTTTTTTGTTTCAGTAAGATTTAAAGCATAAACGACGTGTGAGCTATATATTAGCGCGTTTTTTTGACGAAGTAAGCCGGTTCATTGCTTATTGAGAGAGACTCTACAGCAATGTTTCCTATTGGTGTTGGAGAGTGAGATATTAGTCGCTTCCACAAAAGACGTGAAAGAAATTTCAAATATTCCACATTTGATTCTTCATACAGCTTAATAAATAAAAGTATCTAACTCAAGTTAATATCTTTCTTCCTATTTACTTTAAAATAACATACAACACGCCATACTCTGCCTGTACATATTTATACCTCACAGTGCGAGAGAGCAGTTCGATATTTCATCCCTGGATTACCAGGACCCCAGTGCAGTGCAAGGGATGTACTGCAGGACTATCACCTGCTTTAAAATGCATCTCCTCCGTTGCACTAGCACGCTAGTAATTCATGGCGAGGATATCGAACGGGCCGTCGCGATGCTTTGCAAGGGTATATAAGTTGTTCGTAACTAAAGTCATTACTAAATCAGTAACATCAAACTTAGTAAACTTACTTAATTTGTAAAAGTGAGAGTAAGTGCGGTAACCGCGCTATAAGGAGAACTTTAAAGTGATCTTTTGAAATGTTCATGATCATTAAGACGCATAGTTGCAGACGAGTTCTATATGTTCATTTTCATTTAACTGGATTCGGTAATGTTGGTTTTGAATTAATATATGTGCTAACAGTGATTACCGAGACACGACGCATGTATAACATGTTACGTAAGAAGTGCTACGGTATGTTACTCTGCACTCACGCATTAATACCATCTGTGTGTCACACGAACCCCAAGCACATAATGTTTTATACCAATAACGTTGTACGCAATTCTCAATGTAAACAAATACAGTAATATTCCTAATGATGTATTTGTTTTAGGTTATATAATTAGTACGACGTAAAACTGCATTTAGTTTTGCCCAAGAATTCTGACACTTTGAAAATTTTGAAATATAAGTCGTTGATTTTCATAATACCAGATCAAAAAATATTGTAAAACAGTCGAACAAGTAGTATTTCCCCAATGAAGACAACTAATCTAGCATTATCAAGCACAAACCTAGATCCTAGAACAACGAAGCAGTAGGTACCTGGTAAAATGCTATAGACAGTTAGTTACAGAAATGTTCACTTTTGCAGGTGTGCTACAAGTCTCTTGTTGTATGCGTCCTTGGTACTGGCGGTGAGTGAACACGACTGCTAACTTCGCGGAAAGAGCACCGCGTGCAGCGCCATCTATTGAGTGTAAAGTAATATTAAAAGAAAACTTAGTATCTAGGTTTTAGAATAATGTATCAAACTAAACATCTTAATTACATACAAATACTGTGTGAAAACGAAACTTCTTAACAATTAGGCATGATAATGAATTCGTCTATACTAAAAAGTTATCTTATTTTATTTAGTCATTGGCCACTTCGTCAAGTAGTATTTTAGTTGACTCTTTAGTCAGGTTTACAGAGAAAACAGGTGAAAGTGGTACCTAAGAAGTTACTCTCACCCTTACAAATGCGAACGCTTCCAGAAATCCAATACAAGACTGTACTATGTGCTTTTAGTTTATGTTTGCCTAGTACTGCAAGTGATGAAATAACCTGGAATGCAAATTTCGTGTACACAGTACGGGACAACGCCATCTATCGACCACAAGACGATATGATCAAACGATGCACGTATTTAAATTTTATTTATACATCCACTTTGTAACAGGGGCTTTTAAATGAATCTTTATTTGCGAGAAATATGAAACAGACCTTAAATCCGAAGGTAACATTGAAAGTATATAAGTATATTATTTTGTAACACCTTTCCATCTATGATTCAATATTATAGTCAAACAGTCTGCCTGTCACTGTTGTGATAACAACATCTTTATTTGCTATATTTATCAAATAAAACCATTAATTATAAAACTTGTTTCCATCATCTCATAAGTAATACAGTCCAATCCACATTAGCTATCATTTTCCATTCTCGCCGTAGCATTCCATCGAAACTCAGTTATCTTTATAGTTTTTACACTCACACATGGTATATTTGAAAACGATTGAATATGGGATAGTGAGTGATTTACCTGCCGTCGAATGAGATGGTAAATTTCACTTCAATAATATGGACTACCGTGGTTAAGTGGTATGTGAAGCGTTGGGGCAGCTCGAAGGTAGTGAGTTCTATCCCGAGTATTTTGATTTACTTGTTTTGGTTACTAAATTAGTTTTGTTTTTGTTATTTATTTTATTTGTGGTATAGAAGACCCTTATAATTGACTATTATAGTTTACATGTTTTGTAGGCTCAAAAGTGATAACTATGGTAAATAAAACATCTTGTTACAATCAATAGGTATAATAATAAAAAGCATTATATGATGATTAAGAATAAAAAAAAAACATTTATTTCGGACAGTAAGGAATCCATATTTTGTTAGTATCAGTATACCTAAAACATGTTAGTAAAATTGACAGGTATTGTTCGTAATCCATTCTGTATTAATTAATGTCAAAATAGGGCAATACAAGCAATGTCACACAGTAAATTTTTAGTAGGTACCTAATACAAATTTGTATAAATATAAGTAACTTGATGAATAAAGATGATGATTTTATCCTTCTACACGTTTTAGCCAGATAAGTATAGACGCTTTATTTAATTTTCTACCATTTGCTCCAGTAGGTAAATTTAATATAAGTGAATGAATCAACAATAATATAATTTCTAACTTCGTTAACAATAACATCAGGCGCTTATGGTTTACCCATCAACTTAATATTATTCTATCGTTTCTTTCATATTAATCATGATTATATAAATAATATTCAATTACTATTATATATACTATTACCAGCTGACCCGGCGAACTTCGTACCGTAAATTTTTTTTCGCCTGCGTCGTGGCGACAGACCCCATTCCCACTTCATACTCTACTATATTAAGCATGTATTGTACATTTAAACCTTCCTCTTCAATCACTCTATATACTAAAAACCGCATCCAGATCCGATGCGTGGTTTTAAAGATTTAAGCATACATAGGGATATAGGGACAGCTAATGCGTGCAAAAATCCTGGCACAGAATCAGGCTTCTATCCGCAACAGTACTAGGCAAACATAGCTTACTAGCAGTACTTTTATTTGTTATATCGAGGTGGCATGTCCAGCGCCACCCCGCTAAGCCACGCCTTATGGAGTGGGGTGGGAGCGGGAGTAGGGGTGTCAGCGGAAATGTCTAGCTTCGGTTTATGAATGAAACCGATTTGAATCTCCATCGTACTTATAAGGTCCTGGTACAGGCGCGGGCCAAAACGTCCCTCAGTATAGATAGTGCCGAACCTGCCGCTCAGGGACGTTGTCAAGCGCAAGTAAAGTAAACCTTTAGTCTGTTTTTTAATTTCAGATAATAAAATGACATTACCAATGTTGCCGGTTTATTGCAATTAAAAAATAGTCATGTGCCACCAGCATCGGAAGTTGTCGATAAATTAAATTTAGTACATACAGATTTTTGTATGTTATTTTATAGTTAACTTATACGGATAGTGTACGAAACTAAAGAACTTTTTAATTTGAACTTTTTTTTAAATATAATAAAGCCAAACCACTTGTATCTAGGCCACAAACATTGTCGGTAGTTTCGAGCACGACACTAAGCACTAAAAGCTGGTATCACTATTTCACAATTTGACATTTGCAATATTATCAATTAAAAAAACGGACTATAACCGTTAACGGTGAGAATAAGACTAGACTATAACTAAGACTATAACCGTTAAGAAGAATGCTTTCTTGTTTTTCATCCTAGCGTTAATCGCAGTAGCATTCGAAGCTTGGAACTTGGAGCCTGGGTTCCGCTTTACCAGTCTTAAATGCTGATTTGGCCGAACTTCAATATTTTCCGTAAAGCGACTAGCATCTGACCTTCACAACCCATAGGCGATATTGAAGCATTGCAGTTACACCAGTCATTGGATTTTTGAGGGCTCCAACTACCCGTAACGACTGCCATAGATGTTCGTATGGCAACTGGGAGCGACGGCTTAACGTGCTCTCCGAGGCACGGTCAGACCAATGGGAATACCCATATTAATGCAAACAATTTGTTTTATACTATGTAGTAATGTAAACAATATAGTATTATTCGGTTTTACATCGGGTATTATTATATACAACTAAATTATTTATTTAAATTGTATAATGTATATAATGGTAAAAATACCTTTATTAATATATGGTCTATCCTTATCTGATTCAAAACACATTCCGTCACTAAAGCTGGATCTTATTTTTTTAAACTAACTTTTAAACTCTCGCGTGCCACGATATATAAATATAAAACGGGAATTAACGCGATCATGGTATTGGTACTTACATACCTTTGATTGCCTATCGTTTTGCGAGTAGATGAAGAACCTACCTCACGGATTCGAAGACGGCGGACGTCCACAGCTGATCCAGTCAGCCTGTGACCACGTCCGGTGTAACCTGGTCGAAACATCAGGCAATCAAAAGTATGTAAGTACCTATTACCATGATCGCGTTAATTCCCGTTTTCTCACTTATTTCCTTATTTTTTTTATGTAATCTTTTTGCACAAATAGAAAATGATTGTACAAAGGTGGACTTAATGCTATGTGCATTTTAACCAGTCAACCTTAGGGTGATGCAGAGATATTTATTCCAAAGGTAGGTGATTTATTCAAGGTCAAAAGTCAAAAATTGAGTTTTTCGCGATTTTCAGCAAAACGGTAAGTATCTAGACAGAAATTGTAGATCATAAAATTATCTATAAAAATGGCAGATTATAATTATAATATAATCAAAATATAATTATAATTTACACTTGTCACTATTGTTTTGAACAAACCACGACTGCAAACGCGCAATAATCTGATTATTAGTTTAAACCAAATATAATACGCTAATATAAAGTATAATTACCCCAATTTAAATTATTATATATATTTATTAAAATACTAATTATGTTATTACAACTAAAAATAAAATATAATTAAATAACTAACATACACTACAACTAAAAATTAAATATAATAAAATTAACATGATTCAAACAACCCGCCCAGTATCGTTCCCGGTGCAAAGGTGCCCATGATGCTGGCAGCGTTACCTCGCTGAATTGCGATAGCCAATCTTTGCCCCAGGATGGGCACAAAATAATATTGTGGCTCCATTGCGGCGTATTTTAACTTTTTCTTGCTCGCCGCGTCCTCAGCTGCAGCCGCGGGAGAGTTGACGGTGCGACTCAGGTGCGAGGCCGCGACAGTGCTGACGCATGTGGCATCCCACACTAGGCACTTGCCATTTTTCCACGGGACCAGAGTCAAACCGTCCGGACGCTTCCCATCTGATCTGCTGAGGCCTGGGGGCTCCAGCATGCAAGGTACATTCGCCGATATAAAAGCCCTACGAACTATATCATTTAGGGCATGGTGGCGCGGAAACCTACCTGTGCAGCGACGGCAACTTAGTGCGTGATGGCCGTCTTCCTCTACCATGGAGCCGCAGATGCATCTATGTGATTCACAGACCTTGCAGCCCAGGCGAAGCGCCACTGCCACCCGCAAAGAGTTATCGTCTAATAAGGTGCCCAGGTGCGGTGACGGAAGTGCCTGTAACCAAGCCCCCGATTCAGGTTGCGATACAGCCCTAAGCCTCGCCAGATCAACGCCCGTCGCACTGTTCAGCATCTCCCCCATCGCCTTTTTGGTACCGATACTATCCCATGCCCGTTGTACGTGTGGCGTTGCCGGATGCGGTTCATTCGGGTTGAGTATCGACCATGCCGCCAGTGCCTCACACGCATAAGGTATACCGACTTGATCGCCATTTGAGGAGAGTATATAAGCGACCAGGTCCGCCACCCCATGTGCCGATGCAATGAAGGCCGGCAAGCCAACATCCGTCATGCGCCGCAGTCCGAGACCACCACATCTTATTGGTAGGGATGCTTGAAGCCAATGCCACTCGTCAAGTGTGACATTGAGTATTGACTCTGCGGTATCTTTTAGAGTGTTGTCAAACGAGCAGACTGCCTCAGGGCAGAGCCAGGTTGGTGTAGTCCGCAACAGGTAGGTGATTTTGGGAACGGCAAAACACATGCGAAGTAGCAGAACAGCAACATGGGCTGAAAGAGATTTTAGCTGTTCCTGAGCGGAGAGGAGAAGGATATCACGGGAAGTTATGGCTTCAGTGACTGCCTCCAGAAAAATGGGAGACCCCAATATATTGAAAGTGGAGGGAGTAAGTTCCCTGAGGCCTGGAAAAAGCGTATTAAAAAGAGGTAAGTGTTTACGAGCTCCTGGGCTGCAGGGGAAAAACTCGCACTTAGAGGAATTCACCTCTAAACCCAGTTCCTTGAGGCGTGGGATTAGAACCTCGAGGTCCTGGGCGACCACCTCGGGCTCTCCACCAATCGTACCATCATCCAAGTACCACAGGTTCAAGGGTGCTTTAAGGTCTGAGATGATCTCGTGGATAGCCAAGCTAAACACTAGTGGGCCGAGTGGATCTCCCTGCTGAGCCCCTACTTGCGAAAGTATGAGTTCATTTTTGAAGAATAGGTTCGAAGGTAAATGATAGGCTTGGTGAAGAAAGGGGTAGAGGGACGGAGTTTTATCCATAACTGAGCTCAGCAAGACATCTCTTTCTAGACTGTTAAAAGCGTTGCGAACGTCGATTTTCAAAATAACGCAGTTGGCGTTCTGCGGCTCCATCACATAGGCCCTGGTGGCATGAATAGCAGCCTCGCAGCCTCGGGGCGTACCAAAACCTAGCTGAAGTGGTTGCAGATACATGGACATCTCTTCCTTGACTGCGCGGCATGCCAGCTTAGCAGTCAAACGGCGGAAAGTACTACCTACTGCAATCGGCCTGATTCCACCATCCTTTTTAATTAGGGCACAAAGCGAAGCGCCGTACATATAAGGACACACCTCAGGATTTAACTGACCGCTGAGTAAGAAATTGGACAGCTTCGTCAGACTACCTATTAAGCGTTGCCCGTTTTCGCCTGCCGCCCTAGAAGTGAGCTCTTTTAGGTGTCCCGGGCGAATACCGTCTAAGCCTGCCGCGGAACCATTATAAAATGAGTTGAGCGCCTTGGCTACGTCGTCAGCCGTTACCGTGACAGGCGTGAACGATGTATCGGGCGCCGGCGAGGGATCGAGAGGGCGCGACGGCCTGGCATGTTTGAGTTTCAAGGCATCTAGTGTCTCGGGACCGTCCTGCGCAAATTTGTCCTCTGACATCAGCAAGCGAACGGCTCCCCTAAGGTCACCCTCGAATACCTTTGATTCTATTTTTTTTCTTTTTGAATACGACCTATGGTTTTCCCCCGGGCTGTCGTATTCGTCTTCAAATCTGTAGGAACCCGAGGAATCAATATTTGCCTTCACTTTCGATGTCATATTGCCCGGCCGAGACTTAGACGGTACCCTCAGAGCGCTATAGGCAAAGGACAATAGCGTGCACCATTCGTCCACACTATTTCCGTCTACGCATCTGTCAATAATGTTGCAAAGTTTACCTGCTGCTTGAATACGTGCGCCCTTGGGTATGTGCCGCATCACTGGAATACCTGCTTTCAGAGTGGCTAACTTTTCCAGGGGACACCAATGCGAAGGAACCGCTCCCGAGTGCGTCTGCTGACTGATAGGTGCATCATCGTTCGATCGTCCGGTGCGTGGTGGCCTATTATGAATGCGCGTGATATGCATTTTGAGGCCGCGCGAACTGAAAGTGCGTGACGACCCCAGGCAGTGTGGGCATGTTGTTTGTGAATCGCTCATGTTCTTGGATGTCGACCGAACGCGCAAGAGACAAAAGAAAAATAGAAAAATGAATATATATATAAAGAGCCAAAAAAAAGGGACAGCCAGCGTGAAACTATACAAAAAGATAAGAAAAACTAAAAAAAAAACTTTTCTATCTTGGTCTATGCTGCCTCAGCGTCTCGCAGACCCCACTGGGCGATCGATGATGGACGACGAAACAAAACTTGCCGACTCGCCAGCCTCACTGGTGATGTAGCCGACCGAGTGGGCTAAACACACTTGGAACTTATCCTCGTCAGGGGACAGGTCCATAATACTTGTAAAAAATGCACAAATATATTCATTTTTACTTTTTTAGACGGAACTGAGGTTAAATTTAACGAAATTGTTGAATAAATAGTACAAATTTACTATTGATTTGTTTTTGACATCTGTCTCTCTTGACGTCTTCGTTTTTTTTTAACACAAAATAAATTCACAATTTAAATCTTCACCAAACGTAATGTATGAATTACCACTATAATTCTCGTAAGAATTCCTAGGTTCAATCGGAATAGAATGTCTATACCTGCATTCTAGCTAGACACCTAGTGTGAATCTGATGGACCATGAACCCGTACCAATGGCGATCACGGACGTGTTTGACTTTAAATGTGTGTGTGTGTGTGTGTGTGTGTGTGTGTGTGTGTGTGTGTGTGTGTGCGTGTGTGTAAAGGAAACAAAGTTTTACTAGCTATATGAAGTGGGATGTGATCTAGTTTTTAGACTTTCCTACAACTAGATCACGGAGACAGATCAAATGACAGCGATTCATTAGGTATGTAGGTGTTCATAGAAAGGTATGATGAAGTAATTAGGAACTTCTAATTATCAATTCAGAAGCGCGTTGCGTCCAGACACGACTCGGCACAAAGTCTTATCTCACTTCGTCCCTATTTACACTTGCTTAAAACAGCAGAGTTTAAATACATGTCAATGCAATCAGTCTACGTGCCAAAGCGGTGTCCCAAAACCCAACTCAACCACGAAAGGCCAGGAATCACTTTTTATCGAGACGCAGGGTCTAAACCCCCCGCATTGCCTCACCGCGCACACACCCTTAGGTAGCCGCTTGCGTTGGGTACGCTTGTACCGTATACAAGGCGTGATAATTTGTTAAACGATCTCTTTGTTAACTTGCAAGCTTATAATTACATTCAAATGATAACATGCCTTCGTGCAACGTAATGAATTTTATTCTACAGAATATCAAACCATTCAAATTGATACAGTATAATAATATACCAACATTATATTCCCAATTTAACCAATTAGGTATTTGACTGACCAGTCAAATTAGTTACTTTTTATTAAACGTCAAAACGGTAAGTTATAAGGAAAATTGTATGAAAAAATATTAGTGACGTCATAATTTTTAATAGTCAAATCATTCACTGTTAATGGTTGAGTGGATGATTAAAAATAAATAAGAACCATAAAATAAGAACCGACGCAACTGTTTTCACTATTTTTCTATTCTTAATTTAATAAGCTCAGCTAAATATCGCTAGGTGGCGTTGTTCGTAATGACATCAGCTCCGTAATTAAATTCGTTTATAAATATTATAATTCGTCCAAAAAGTTTGAAGATACGTTTATAAGTTAAATAAAGGAATAAGTCATAACTACAAATGTTATCTATGAAAAATAATAAGTGTGTCAATGTAAAACAACTGAGTTGTGAAAAATAAAACTGTTCTGTGCAAAAGTGTAAAATCAATGCAAAATTAGCAATACTAAACTAAATCAGTGCTCCAGATTTAAATAAATACCAGATTAAACATAACTTTTAACATTATAACTATTATAAGTGACAAAAACATTAAACTTGAACTGTGAAATATTGATTCAAATAGTGCACAATCACTGCCAATCATTTCGTGCCAAATATTGAGTTTAGTGACATCTAGGCAATTGGCTGAGATATAGCAATTTGTCGATAAAACAGAGTACCTACCTGTATATAAAAGCAAACCATTATTTCGCTAATAACCCCACTGTCACTGTGGCGCAGCTAAACTGGACACCGACTGGCACGCAGGAGGCCTAAGTTCAAATCCTACCTGTTTCATCGAACACTTTTTGTGATTGCTGTCACCAATATTCTTTCTATTTACAATGGATAGAGATAATATTACAATAAGACGACCGGCAATAAAATCACTGTCGTTGGACGATTCTACTACTTCCCTGTTTGAATCCACAGCGATAAGTTTACCTAATGCGTCACTAGGTGAACACCACGAAAAAATTACGGAGTTACAAGAACAAATCGATAAATTAACGTCAAGTCTACAAAGCGCTAATCAGGAAATCGACAATCTTAATTGCGAAAACATTCGACTTAAATTAGAATTAGATAAGTCAAATAAGAAGATTGATCTATACAGGAAAGTTGGACTAGACGGAACAAAATGTGTAATGCCTGTACAAAGAATTAAATCAAAGTCTAGAAGAATAAGCTTGAGTGTAACCTCCACTCCGATACAGCGTACGTTAACTCTCACGAAACCTGATAAAAGTATGGAACTACCTGTAAACCAGGTCTATACTTGTACTAGCAAATTACCAGGAATAGATTCTGACCGCATTATGAGATCCGAAAATGCATCAGAGGTTGACAAACAAAGAAAAAGAATTGTTATTCTGGCGGATCAGCAAGGTCAGGGAATCCGAAAATCACTTCAAACCCTTGTTGGTTCTGAGACGAGTGTTAGCTGTTACTGGAAACCAGGAGCAAATATGTGTGATGTATTGAATTCCATGACAAGTGATGTTAGTACTTTGAATTGTAATGACTTTTTAGTTGTATTAGCGGGTATGAATGACACTAATCCGTTTGACATACATACACAGCTCAACCATTTTTTCATGCGTAATAGATATGTTAATGTTCTGCTGTGCGAAGTTCCTTACAATAAATCCTTGAATGAGACCAAACTAAACTATGAATTGAAATTCGTAAGTCACCAGTATTATAATAGTACATTCGTTGATATGAATTACACGGCATTTTTGCCTCATAAAATTAACCGAGCTTCGTGTATTAGTAGATATTTACTGAAAGAAATTATAAAATGCGACTACACAAAAAAACTGCAGCAATATAAGGTACTTCAGCAGTCACAAGGACTAGTTGTAAAACAAAAATTAACGGTTGAACAGAGCACGCAGACTGACTACTGTGACATACCCGATCTGATTGACGAGTGTACTGCTGCTACTACTAGTAATTACATATCAGAAAATAATGAACCACCAGAACCTCTTTTTCGTGTATAGCAATATAACAATTATGCACCAAAATATAAATGGACTATTGACTAAATCGGGTGCCTTTACAGTTCATGTGGAAAATTTAAGTTGTAAGGATAAATAAATTGATATATTATGTTTTTGTGAACACAATATGATAGCATTAGATACAGATTTGTTATATATTCCTAATTTCACGTTAGCGACCTATTTTGCAAGACGAGTAAGGCGGGGGGGTACCTGCATTATGGTGAGAAATGGACTTAGGTATAAGGCTATTGAAAATGTACCGCCTTGTAGTGTGCCGGGGATAACCGAATGCTGTGGAGTAGATCTTATTGATCATAACATCATATTATTATGTATATATAGACCTCCACAAAGAGATCAGGTAAAATATAAATTTAATGTGTTTTTTGATGTGTTGTACCGGGTTCTTTCATTGTTTCCTTTCAATAGTAATAAGAAGTTGATAGTATGTGGAGATTTTAACATTGATATTCTGAAAACAACAACTTATTCCCAGCAATTCAATCAAATACTTTAAGGGTTTCAATTGAAATGCGAAATAAACAAACCTACTCGGTTATGCAGTGGAACCTGCATTGATAACTTTGCACATAATTTACGGGGATGTAAAAGTGAAGTATTGGAACTAGCAGTATCGGACCATACAGCGCAACTACTGCACTGCCCTGTCAACAAAACGTGCAGAATTAACTTTTGGTTTGCTGAGAGGCGTAACTACTGTAATAATAATATGGAGAAATTCGTTGACTGCCTAAAAAGTGTTGATTTTGCTGAAGTATACGCGGAAACTGATTGTAATTGTGCTTTTGATATGTTCCACGAGATGTTTTCATATATATATAATCTATGTTTTCCTAAAATTAGAATCAAGATCTCTACAAAAATAAAACCCAAATGGGTAACTAATGGTATTAGAGCTTGTAGTAAAAGAAAGCGCGAACTCTTGTGGGTATACAGACGATGTCCTACTGAGCGCAATAAACTAAATTTTAAGTGCCTATCTCGCAGGCTCAAGAAAATCATTAATTTAACACAAAAACAACAAAATAATAAATATGTACGTTGTTCTAAAAATAAATGTAAAGCTACATGGAAAATAATAAACAAGGCTAAAGTTAACTACCCTACTGAAGGTATCGGGCAAGTAAAAGTAAATAACCAAGTAATAACTAATCCTATGGCAATTGCACAAACATTTAATAACTTCTTTGCGGATCAGGCAGAAAAGATAAAGGATACCAGATACTTCAATTCTATCAAATCTGGCAAATCCTCCTCTATGTTTATGCAGCCAACCATACCGCAGGACATATTTAGAATTATAAACCAACTAAAAAATACAGCTAGCACTGGGTATGATGAAATAAGGACGAGTGTTGTAAAAAAGGTATCGTTGTACATTGCGCCTGTCTTAAGTCACATTATTAACTCCTGCATTATGCACGGTATATATCCCGACAAATTAAAAAAAACCGTTGTAAAGCCCCTTTTTAAAAAAGGAGACAAGGAAGATCTCTCATGTTATAGGCCCATTGCTTTAGTACCAATTTTTACAAAAATATTTGAGCGAGTCATTTATGATAATGTGAACAATTATTTTGAAGGACATAATCTTTTTGCTGAACAACAGAAAGGGTTCAGAAAAAATAAATCTATCGATACAGCCATTTTTGATTTTTTACAAATAATTATGGCTAGAGTTGATAAACGTTTGCCCGTGGTGGCTCTTTATATGGATATGACGAAGGCATTTGACTATGTAGACCATAATATTCTCATTAACAAATTAAATTCATACGGCATTAGGGGAAACTTGTCGAGTCTCATCGAGTCGTACTTAACAAATCGCCAACAGGTAACTATAATTAACAGGATAAGTTGTAAATCTAACACTGAACATCATTACCAGTCAGATGTAAGAAATATAGTTTACGGTGTGCCGCAAGGGAGTACGCTAGGGCCGTTGCTGTTCAACATTTACATCAATGACTTTCCGTCAGCAACAACATTTCCCATGGTGATGTTTGCCGATGATGCTACGATTGTATTTGACAAACCTAATATGCACCTAATTGAATTGGAAGTGAATAATAGTATTGGCTCTCTTGTTGCGTGGCTTGAAGCGCAAAATTTAAAAATTAATATCGGAAAAACTACTGTAATGAACTTCGGTAGAAACATAGACAAGGACCTACATCTAAATATTAAATATAATGAAATAAAAGTTAATGAAGCTACAGTAACAAAATTTACACAATACACTTATACACACTGTTTTGGTTAATGCAAGCTCTCGTAATATTTTTAAAACATTGATTTGTACGGAGACGATGTTAGCAAAGGCACAGTGGCGCCACACCACCAGTGGTAAATTAAATCAACACGCATACGCCCTATACATGCTAAATGGGTCTTCAAATCAAAATACTGTACTCACGGCATACCATGGGTTAGTTGCGTCCACTCTAAGGTACGGGATTATATTTTGGGGGAATGCGGTTGGCAAAGATTTGGTATTTAAGGCACAAAAGCGTTGTATCAGAGCAATATGCAACTTACATATCACTGACACTTGTAAGCCACATTTTATAAGGCTAAAATTATTAACAATGCCATCTATGTACATTCTCGAAATGTGTATGTTCGTAAGACGAAACTGGTCAAAATTTTCAGCAGTAAGTAGTGGCCGTAGAGCAGGTAAACTCCATGTGGTAGCGTCTAAAACAACCATGTATAAAAACAGTGTCTTCTGCATGGCACCTACAATTTATAATAAACTGCCTCAATGTATACGTTCCACCGAAGTTTTACAAGAGTTGAAAAGTAAATTGCTCACATTATTATTAGATAAAGCATATTATTCGATCAATGAGTATTTGAATGAGAAATTTTAATGTTTTATTGTTATTAATTTATAATTCATTGGATATATTACGTTGACATACAAACATATTATTATTATATGAATATATGACATTAGAATGTATTATTTTTAACAGTATGAGCAATGTATTATTATGAGCAATTTGACCTAATCTTGTAAGCGAAATCTACTAACCATAACTTTAAGTTCCAATACTAACCATAATGACATTTAATTTTAATTTGTACGCCATGTAAGTGGTAGGACATAGTGCACTTATATTTATAATTTTTATATCTCTGTTAAACCTATGTTCAACAATTTAATAAATAAATAAATAAATAATTTATTTCAACTACAGGAAAGTACCCAATTTAACCAGCTGGTCATGCATTTTTAATTTTATCCATACTAATATTATAAATGCGAAAGTAACTCTGTCTGTCTGTCTGTATGTTACGCTTTCACGCCTAAACCGCTGAACTGATCTTGATGAAATTTGGAACAGAGGTATATTAGAGCTTGAGAACGGACATAGGCTACCTTTTATCACGAGAAAGGGGGTTTAAGGGGGGGAAATAGGGGGTGAAAGTTTGTCATTTCTGAAGAAATCTTAACGAAATTTGGTAAAGAGGTAGATTAGAGCTTAGGAACGGACATAGGCTACCTTTTATCCCGAAAAGGGGGGTAGAAGGGGGGGGACTAGGGCCTTTGGTACGAAAGTTTGTCATATTTAAAGATTTCTTGATGAATTTTAGTACAGAGATAGTTTATAGCTTGGGAACGAACATAAGCTACTTTTTATCGCGAAAAGGGAGGAAGAAGGGGGAGGGACCAGGGCCTTGGGATAAAAGTTTATCGTTTTAGAAGATTTCCTGATGAAATTTGGTACAGAGATAGTTTAGAGCTTGGGAACGGACATAGACTACCTTTTATTGCGAAAAGGGGGGTAGAAGGGGGTGGACTAGGGCCTTGGGAGGAAAGTTTGTCATTTTTGAAGATTTCTTGATGAAATTTGGTACAGAGATAATTTAGAGCTTGGAAACAGATATAGGCTACCTTTGATCGCGAATAATGTGGTAAAAGGGGGGGGGGGGATAAGGACTAGATAGTTAATATGAAAGTTTGTCATTTATGATGATATCCTGATGATATATTTGGTACAGAGATGGATTGAAGCTTGGGAACGAACATAGGCTACCTATTGACGCGAAAATGGAGGCATAGGGGGGGGGGGGGGGGTAATAAGGGATTAAATCATTTGATGATATGCTGTAAAGGCGAATAGGGAGGCGAGTGGAAAGATGAATGTAGTGGCGAGTAGAGATCGAATAGAGAGTTGAGTTGAGGTGCGAGTACCTATCTACTCGCACCTCTACTCAATTGTGGAGAGTCAAGTAGACAGGCGAAAAGAAAATCGAATGGATGGGCAAGTAGAGAGGCCAATGGAAAGGCGAGTATAGAGAAAAGTACAAAGTCGAGTAGAGAGGGGAACAGAGATGTCAGTATAGAGTCAAGTATAAATTCAAATACAGAGGCGAGTAAAAAGTCGAGTAGAGAGTCGAATATAGAGGCGAGTAGAAAGTCGAGAACAGAGGTGAGTACATAGTCGAGGACAAAGTTGAGTAGAGAGGCGAATTTAATGCTCAATAGCGTCAGCTCAACACTAAGCGATAACCGACATCCACGCGGGCGGAGCCGCGGGCAACAGCTAGTTATTACATAAATATTATAGTACTATGCGCTTATCTCGGCGAGAGCTCTGTTTAATTTATAACAACATTAACAAATATCGTATTATACGCAAAATGTTATGAACGCAGATGGTCATTAACGCAGATGTTCTTGATCGCTGGTGACTACCTACAGCGCTCTAGCTTCCAACGACACCCCCGGACCCCCCTCACACGTAGCGTTCAGCAACTTTGTTTAAACTTTAAAATTTGCCACGAACCACCATGTATAACAAAGTAAAAGAGATACTCCTCAGTACCACGAAGAAGTTCAAGCGGACAATACTTTTACTAACGACCACTGTGATTTAGTGGTGATCCATTTGACTGATAAGCCACAGATAGTAGGTTCGATTCCCGCTTGTAAGAACTTTTTACACGAGAGTACTATTTGCGTTATTTCTGTGTATATGTATAATTAGTAGACACATACAAATAAAATTTATAGGTAACAGGCACACAGAACTTCATAAGAGATCATTATTAAGAAATATTTTATCTTTGTCTCTTTCAAACTTGTTCTGAACCTCTCTAACACATCATAAGTGGGCGTGAACCAGACAACTCACGTATACACACCTGTGTAAGGAATATAAATCACACAGGGACATTTCCAGACAGCGACTTTCTCGGCCAAACCTTACCTATTAGCATCATTATATCAAAACACACCTGTAATAGACCAGGGTAGAAGCCTTTAAAAATAATAAAAAGTGAAAAAAAAATTAGTAGGATGAAACCCATTAGAAAAGGAGGAGAATATTATTAAAATGAAAGAAAAAATAATTTACGGGCGATCTGAGGTCGGGAAGGGGATGGCGGTGAGTTTATATGGGTAAAAACGGGTTTCCTCGATTTCCGGCAAAACTAAAAGTCCTATGGAAAAAAGTCAAATGGCAAAGTTGTAGGTAATAAAAAGATCTAAAACTTTTGTATTTACACTTTTTTCACATAACCTCAAAATTTATGTGAAAAATTCTAAAAACCAAGTTTTTGGTTTATTATTTTTATCTTTTTCAAATAAATTTCTTTTTTCACGAAATTTGGTGAAAACTTACCTTTTTATGTCCTAAATACGCTGTAATTTATTTGATTAGAAATATTTATTTTTTCACCTTATTTTGAATTATTATCGAAAAAGCACCCTAATTTTCAATCAAAAATTCACCCGTCAAAATATCAGCTTTCTTCAAAAAGTTGGTATGTTTTCTGTTCGTTGAAATCTCTACTTACCGATGGTGAAAAAATAATAATATGTTACTTTAGTAAAACTTCCCAGAAAATGCAAGAAATCGAACAAGACTCGAATTCGAAATTTATTTTTTAATTATTATATACAATTTTGAGCTATTTATTAAAGTTTACACTTTAATTACTCGAAAAACGTAAGATTACATGTTACACGTTTACTTAAAAGAAAAAGAAAACTGTTCGAATCTGTATAGGAAGGTAAGTACTATCTCTATTTTTATCTGGATAAATCAACTCAAACATAAAAATCGTAATATTTTCTTTAAAAAATAGTATGCTTAACGTAACAACAAAAGATTAAAATTGAACGATATTTTAGTACATGATTAAAAAATAATAATCTTCTTTGTTTTGCACAAACAAACTTAGTTACTCCCATGAAAAAAAAAACATGTCAAATTGTATTAAAAATCTATAAAAAATATATACTTAAATGTATATTATAAAATATATCAATCAATTAGCCCACTGCAGTCCACTGCTGGACATAGGCCTCCCCCAATGTGCGCCATTTCGTACGATCCTCCGCCTTCAGCATCCAGTCCGTCCCAGCCACCTTTTTCAGGTCATCGGTCCATCTGGCTAGGGGCGTCCTACCCTTCGTTTGCCTTCTCGCGGTCTCCACTCTAGGACTCGTCTGCTCCAACGGCCACCGGTCCTTCGACAGACGTGGCCAGCCCATTGCCACTTCAGCTTGCTTATTCTGCGAGCTATGTCGGTAACTTTGGTTCTTTGTCGGATCACCTCGTTTTGAATTCTATCTTTCAGAGAAACTCCAAGCATAGCTCGCTCCATAGCCCGCTGCGCGACTTTTAGTTTATGGACTAGCCCTACCGTTAGTGTCCACGTTTTGGCACCGTAAGTCATAACAGGTAGGATGCACTGGCCAAAGACCTTTGTTTTCAGGCATTACGGTAGAGGTAGAGAAGACTCGACGTAGTTTGCGAAATGCTGCCCAGCCCAGCTGAATTCTTCTGGCTAGTTCTTTCTCGAAGTTGTTTTTACCGAGCTGGATAACCTGGCCCTGGTATACATATTTTTGAACAACTTCGAACGTCGCCACTTCGATGGCAATCTGTCTGACTGACGATTCTGTTGTTATGGCAGGACGTGCTTCTTATTTATTCAATTATTATTTATACAACTATATTTCCTGATAGAAATCACGTCCCGTGTGTACGTGCCATAGATGTGGTCCACGGTGCTATACCTGCTATGCCTTTTCGAAACCCGGCTTGCTCCGGTGGCTGGAACTCGTCGAGTTTACCCGCGAGGCGATTTGTGACGACCCTCGAGAACAACTTGTAGACGTGGCTCAGGAGCGAGATGGGCCTGTAGTTCTTCAACAAGGTCTTGTCGCCTTTTTTGAAGAACAGTATCACCGCACTCTCGCTCCACGCCCTAGGTGTTAGACCCTGTTGGATGACGGAATTAAAAGACTTGCTAGCTCTTTCAGGATTGGAATCTCGCCTGCTTTCAGGAGCTCAGTATTAATTCCGTCATCACCAGGACACCTGTTGTTCTTCAGTTGCCTGAGAGCCGTCTCTATCTCGCACTGCTCGACATCGGGTATCTGCTCGGTGTAATGGCGCGTGAGCGGGGCTCTGTGGTCTTCATCACTGTGTCCCGTCGGTTTGCTCATCCGTGATGCTACAGCTGTCCATAGTATTTCTCGATCTCTTCAAGCATCCCGAACTTTGAGGTAATCATTTTGCCATCCACAGTTGAAGATTAGAGATTACACAAGTAGAGATTTCAACAAACAGAAAACATATCAACTTTCTGAAAAAAGCTGATATTTTGACGGGTGAATTTTCGATTGAAAATTAGGGTGCTTTTTCGGGGTGCTGGTTGGGTAACCTCCACGTCGGCTTCTCCGTTTCTTCCCCCTTTGGACCGCGGTCCTGGGGAGCGGAAGCGGGGGGGCTGGTGCACCCTGGACAACGGCTAACAGACTCCTACCTTGGGAGTTCTGTTGGCCGTTGACGAATAACCCGACGGCTGACCTCACGAGGAGGTCGTGGGATGGCGGGCCTGCAAGGCCCGCGGGAAGGGGTCCGAGGGATACCCTTCCATTCCAACAGCCCTTTTAAGGGCTAGCTGACCCCATTGCACGAGGGGGTCGTGGTATGGCGGGCCTGCAAGGCCCGCGGGGAGGGATCCGTAGGGTTCCTCCCACCTCAACAGCCCTTTTTAGGGCTAACCGCCGCTCCCGGTACCCCTCTGCTCTCAGCAGAGGAGACAGGGGAGAGGCGATTGGATCAGTTGGATCCGGGGACGGGTCGGCCTACTGCTCGCGCAGGGGCTGACGGGCATTCGTGCCTCCGTCGGCGTTGGGAGAGTTGGCTACTCCCCCGCATCGCGTAACCTCCGAGATATCGACAACCCGACAGCGAAGTCGTTTAAAACCTGTGGATACCGGGGGACCTCCACAGTATGTACCCCGCTTCCTGGAATGGCCGTCACCCAGGAAGTGTAATCCGAGCGGTTCTACTCGTGGGAACTTATGGAGTCTCTAAATCAAAAAACCCAAAAACCCAAACCCATTCCGAGCGAAACAGTCTGCGCGAAGGTCGCGCAGCGCCACGACGCGGAGGTCGCGTCCCTAGCGGTGTCAGATCACCTCGACACCGCTACCCAGAGCAGGGCTAGCAGCCCGGGCATGGCCACCCGGAGCTCCGCCGGGAAAAGGAACCTGGTTCCTTCCCCCCTGCCATTTGAGCCGGACCCGGAGGTCAGTATGACTGACTCGTCCACGACCAGCAGTGGACAGGAGGGGGAATATCTTTCTCCCCCGCCCAAGTTTGCGGCGCTCGGCCGCCGTAAGACGCGGGGTGGCAAAAGGGCTGCCCCACAGAAGCGTGCCCCAGCCCCAGTCCCGAAGGATGTCATGGCGCCGCCGAGTTCCTCCCCCTCGGCGGCGCCCTTGCCTTGTGCCGACAGCACCTCTACCGAGGTGGTGGAGGCCCTTAAAGGCCTGGCTAAGGCCCAGACTGGGGCTATGAAGCCGGAGGAGGACCGGCTCATGCGGTCGACGCTCCGCCTGGTTGAGCAGTACAATCTGCTCAGGGCGGAGCTAAGCAGTGCGCAGCGGGAGCGGGCTGACCTCGGCAGGCGTCAGGAGGCGCTGCTCCGAGAAACCGAGCAGCAGGCGGCGGAATACAGGAAGGAGATGGCCAAGATGGCGGCTGAGTTGGCGGTGCTCCAAGACCGAGTGTCCCGCTCGGAGAGGCGGAGGGTCGGAGCACAGCCGGAGCCGTCGCCGTCTTCGTCTTCGGCGCGAACTTCTCCACCTGTGCGGTCGAGGTCGCCGGTGCGGCCGGAGACGCCGCCGCCGCCGCGTTTGCCGCCGCCACCGCTCCCGCCTCGTTTGCCGGTCCCGCCGCCAGTGCATCCGAAGTTGCCGACGCCGCCGCGAGTGCCGCCGCGTTCGTCGGCAAACTCCGTGGAGGCCTGCATGGCGGCGATGGCGGCACAACAGGCGCGGCACGAGGAGTGGACGCGGAGCTGTCTGGAGGCCATCATGGCCTCCATTCACCGTCCACCCCTGGCGCAGCCGAGTGGCGGATACGCCGCGGCGGTCAAGCGGGGCCCCAACCGTACGATGGCGGCGGGGACCCCGCAGGAGTCGGCCCGCGGCGCGCCCACTGCGCCGGCTGCTCCGGCTACTGTCGCCGCGTCAGCCGGGGTTGCCCAAGCCAAGGGCAGGGGGAAGGGGAGGGGCAAGGGCAAGAAGTCCTCGGTCCCTGCCCCGGCCCTGGCACCGGTTTCGGCCCCGACTACCTCCAGTAGCTCTGCACCGGCGGGGGGCTGGGAGGTGGTCGGAGAGGCCAAAAAAAGGCGGAATGCTCGCAAAAAGGCAGCCAAAAGGGCCAAGAAGGCCCAGGCTGCTGCGAAGGGAGCGCCAGGAAGGCTGCGCGTCCCCCGTACCACGGCTGTCGTCTTAACGATGACACCGGAGGCGACGGAGAGGGGCGTGCAGTACGTGGACCTGGTAAAACAGGCGAGGGGCCTCATTGACATGAGGGCCCTCGACGTGGCGGGGACCCTCCGAGTGACTCACACTCGGACGGGTGCCCGGCTCATCCACGTTCCTGGCGCTACAAGCGGTCCCAAGGCTGATGCCATAGCGGCTAAGCTTAGGGAGACGCTGAATGCAGCCGACGTCCGGGTGTCCAGGCCCACCAAGTGCGCAGAGTTGCGCATTTCGGACCTGGACGACTCCATCACGGCCGATGAAATTCGGATCACCGTGGCGGAGGCCGGGGGCTGCCCCCCTGAAGCGGTCAAGGTCGGAGCAATCCGCTACGGCCGTCGCGGACAGGGGGCAGTAGTTGTCGGCTGCCCCATCGCAGCAGCCCAAAAGGCTGCCGACATGCGGACCCTCGCGGTGGGCGGAGTTGTAGGGGTGCGGGTACGCCTCCTACAGGACCGACCGGCTAGGTGCTTTAGGTGCCTGTCGGTCGGCCACGTGGGAGTGCAGTGCACGGCGGAGGTAACGGTCGGCGACCGTTGCTTCCGCTGTAGCCAACCCGGTCATAGGGCCGGTGGTTGCGAAGCTCCGCCACACTGTTTTAGGTGTGCGGCGGAGGGCAAGCCGGCCGACCACAGGGTTGGCAGCAAGGCCTGCACCCGCGGGGAGCCGAAGCCGCGAGGCGGGCGTTCCGCCAATGGTTCGGGGCGGGATGCGGAGATGGTTCCGTAATGGATTCCCAACTCCGCATCCTGCAGGCGAACCTGGGCCACGGTGCCGATGCTCAGGCCCTTCTGCTCCAGAGCATGGCACAGTGGTCCATACACGTCGCCGCTGTCGCCGATCCATACACTCACCGGCCCCTCGGGCCCGCCTGGGTGGTCGACCTGGATGGATCGGCGGCACTGGTGCATAACGCCGCTGCGGGTGCCCCTCCCCTTGTAGTGATCGCAAGGGAGCATGGCATCGTAGCGGCGCGTGTAGGGGAGATTGCGGTCGTGGCCGTTTATCTCACGCCGGGGTCACACCGACTCATCGGGCAGTATCGGCGGTCGCTGGAGCGGCTGACCGACGTCGTCAATGCCTGTACGCCTCGTCCGGTTCTTGTGCTCGGGGACTTCAACGCCTGGTCTCAGGCTTGGGGTTCCCGGCGCACAAACGCGCGAGGCAGGGCTCTGGAGAGCTGGGCCGATTCTCTCGGCTTAGTTCTCCAGAATCGCGGGGCCGAAGCCACGTATGTGGGCACGTTTGTGGCGGGGGAGCGCAGGTCGATCATAGACCTTTCGTTCGCGAGCGCTTCCCTGTCACTCCGCGTGCGGGACTGGCGTGTCGCCGTGGGGGTGGAGACACTGTCGGATCACCGTTACGTTCGGTTCGATGTCTCCCCTCCTGCGGGTGATGCGCCGGTCATATCGGCCCAACGCGAGCCGCGCTGGGTGTTGGGGCGACTGAATCGGGAGGACCTCCTGGAGGCCGCCATCGTACAGGCCTGGGCCATTGCGCCGGACAGGCCTGTCGACATAAACGATGAAGCGGCCTGGTTCCGGGAGGCCATGACACGGGTCTGCGATGCGGGTATGCCTAGGGCTCCAGCCTATAATCCGAGGCGTCGGGTCTACTGGTGGAATGCGGAGATCGCGAGGCTGCGTCAAGCCTGCGTGATCACGCACCGCCGGTGGGCTCGACTCCGTAGGAGGCGTAGCCGTACCGCAGATTCGGAGCCCCGACTGGCGGAGCTTCACGAGGGATACAGGGAGGCCCGGAATGCCCTCCGAGCGGAGATCAAGCGGTCAAAAGCCGCTTGCTACCGGGAGCTCCTGGAGACGCTGGAGCGGGACCCATGGGGGCGGCCTTACCTTATGGTAAGAGCAAAGCTGCGCCCCCGGGCCCCTCCGCTGACCCAGGTGCTCGAGCCGGCTCTGCTCGGAGGAGTGGTCGACTCCCTGTTCCCGGCGCGAGCGGAACATGTTCCGCCGCAGATGGCTCCGCCGCCTCGGTCGCCTACGGCGCCCAGTGCGGTGATTGACGACGACGTGCCCGAGGTCACTTGGGTAGAACTAGAGCTGGCGGTGCGAAGGCTGAGGGCCAAGAAGAACACCGCCCCGGGACCCGACGGCATTCCAGGCCGCGCGTGGGTCCTAGCTCTAGGGGAAGACGGTCTCGAACCCCGACTGAGAGGGTTCCTCAGCGCATGCTTGGAGCGGGGCCAGTTTCCGAAGATGTGGAAGACGGGGAAGCTGGTCCTCATCCGCAAGAAGGGACGCCCGGCGGACGAGCCGTCCGGGTACCGGCCCATAGTGCTGCTCGACGAGGTGGGCAAACTCTTTGAAAGAGTAATTGCCAAGCGCCTCGTCGAGCATCTCTCTAGAGTGGGGCCGGACCTGGCGAATACCCAGTTTGGGTTCCGCCGGTGGCGTTCCACTGTGGATGCCATCATGCGTGTGAGGACTCTGGCGGAGGATGCGGTCGCCCGGGGCGAGGTGATGTTGGCGGTGTCCTTGGACATCTCCAACGCCTTCAGCACCTTGCCCTGGAGTTGCATCAGGGAGGCACTCGTGTACCACGGTGTGCCTCTCTACCTCCGCCGCATAGTCGGGGCTTACCTAACGGAGAGAGCCGTCGTCTACCCGAGTTCGACCGGAGTCGGTAGGCGTGAGATGTCGTGCGGTGTCCCACAGGGATCGGTCCTGGGGCCGTTACTGTGGAACATCGGTTACGACTGGGTGCTTCGCGGTGACTTCGCGTACGGTGCCACCGTCACGTGTTATGCGGACGACACGCTGGTGACGGTGGGCGGGGCTACGCACCGCGAGGCGACCCTGAGGGCCACGACCGCGGTTGGTCAAGTCGTCGAACGGATCCGGCGGCTGGGTCTCGAGGTGGCTCTGCACAAGTCCGAGGCCATGTTCTTTCATGGTCCTCGGCGCAGGCCAGGCCCGGGAGCCAGCCTTACAGTGGGAGGCACTCCCGTCGACATCAAGCCCCAGCTGAAATACCTGGGGCTCGTGCTTGACGGTCGATGGGACTTCGGACAACATCTCCGAAGCCTGCGCCCCAAGTTGGTCACCACGGCGAATGCCCTGAGTCGGCTGTTGCCCAACTTGAAGGGCCCAGGGGCCTCCTGCAGGAGACTCTACGCGGGTGTCGTGCGGTCCATGGCCCTATATGGGTGCCCCGTGTGGGCGGACACCCTGGGGGCCAGATTCCTGCCTCTGCTCCGTACGGCGCAGAGGACGATGGCCTCCAGGGCCATCAGGGGATACCGCACGATATCCTTCGAAGCGGCGAGTCTCCTGGCCGGATCGCCACCGTGGATCCTGGAAGCGAGGGCCCTTTCGGCACTATACCAGTTCCGAAAGGAGGCGCGGGAGCGGGGATTCGATCCCGAGCCCGAGGACATTCGGGCCGAGAAATCCCGGCTCCACCAGGTCATGGTGGCCGAGTGGGAGCGACGACTTGGGCAACCACGCGCAGGGCACGCCGTCATTGCGGCGGTAAGGCCCATCATGGGGGAGTGGCTAGAGAGGCCTCACGGGAGCCTCTCGTACCGTCAGACGCAGATGATAACCGGGCACGGTTACTTCGGGCGGTATCTGCATCTGATGGGTATTGAGCCAACGCCCGAGTGCCATCACTGCGACGCGAGCGTGGACTCGGGGCTGCACACGCTCACCGAGTGTCCAGCGTTTGAGACGCCGAGGCGGGAGCTTGTGCAGGCCCTGGGGGTGAGAGTGCTCACGCTCTCCACCCTGCTCGCGGCGATGGTCCGCTGCGCGGATGCGTGGGCGGCCAGCGCCTCTTTCTGCGAGCAGGTCATGCTCGCGAAGGAGACAGCAGAGCGGGCGCGGCGCGGTGAGCGAGAGAGACTCGCTGACATCGCTGCTCGCGCCCGAAGGCGGCTCGGGCGTCGGAGGGCGCTTACAGACCTCCGCCCCCCATGAGCGCGGGCCTGAGGGTGACGGGTGGAGCCACCCGTCACCCTAGCAGAAGCAGGCCACGGCGGCGGCGCGCATCGTAGGACGATGCGCGCCTCCCCACACCGGGGTTGAGTCGGGGACGGCGTGGTCCCCACCTCCCGAGGAGGGCCAGACCGAAAGGGATGGCCCTGGGTCAGCCGGGGTGCGAGGGATATGTCGCAAGACAACCTCACCTTCGGCCTAGCACCACGACCCACAGACGGCGTGCGGTTTAGTCGGTTCGAGTCCGACATAACCCACCCCTCCGGCTCCGGAGGGGCGGGTATCCGTGGGGATTTCCCGCACGTTAAAAAAAAAAAAAAAAAAAAAAAAAAAGGGTGCTTTTTCGAAATTAATTCAAAATTAGGAAAAATATATATATATTACTAATCAAATAAATTACAGCGTATTTGGGACATAAAAATGTAAGTTTTCACCAAATTTTGTGAAAAAAGAAATTTATTTGAAAAAGAAAAAAATATAAAATCAAAACCTTGGTTTTTAGAATTTTTCACATAAATTTTGAGGTTATGTGAAAAAAGTGTAAATACAAAAGTTTTAGATCTTTTTATTACCTACAACGACTTTTAGTTTTACGTGAAATCGAGAAAAACCGTTTTTTACCCTTAAAACTCACCCCCATCCCCATCCCGACCTCAGATCGCCCGTAAATTATTTTTCCTTTCATTTTTATAATATTCCCCTCCTTTTCTAATGGGTTTCATTATTTTTTTGGTTTTAAAAATTATCGACCCTGGTCTATAATCCAACAATCAATTTGAAGGAAATGTTTTAATTCGTTATTTTTTAGAGTAACTTCGAGAGAAGAAAAGTCATCTACTTAACTCACTTTCGGTAGTTCTTCCAAGTGATTGTTTCACTTCCGATTCATTAAGTATAGAAAATTTGAAGTAAATTAATAAGCACGTTTAAAAATAAATAATTAGAATGAGTCGATTCTCATGTTTCGAGCTGCCAGAATCACAAGAGTCTACTTATTGATAGAAGAGAGTCCGGTGAAAGATTTCCTTTCGGTGTTGGAAGGTGAGAGAGCGGTTCGATATTCTATCCCTGGATTACCAGGATCCCAGTCAGTGCAAGGGACGTAGGACTATTAATTGAACTTTAAAATGCATCTCCTCTCTAGCACTAGCGCGCTAGTAATTCATGGCGAGGATATCGAACGGGCCTTCGCGATGCTAGGCAAGGTTAAGTTTGTCGTATTATCTATAAAATTAGTAGTGAATAAATAAAAAAGTGTAAAAGTGTAAGTAAGTGGGGTAATCGCGCTGTAAGAAACACCTTAAAGTGACCTTTCAAAGTAGTCATGACCTTTATGACGCATAGTTTCTTGCGAGTTATTATGTTAATTTTCATTGAACTGGACTTGGTAATGTTGATTTTGACTTGATATATGTGCTAACAGTGATTATGGAGATAACCGTAAATATTTTCACTGTATTATATAGATTATACTAATATTATAAATGGGAAAGTGTTTGTGTTTGTCTGTCTTTCACGGCTAAACCACTAAACCGATTTTTATGAAATTTGGGATAGGGGTAGATTAGGCCTTAAGACAAGACACAGGCTGTTGGTCGCGATAACCGACATCCACGCAGGCAGAGCCGCAGGCAAAAGCTAGTTTGTTTCTTCAATGGCCTAATAATTATGATTTACCCAAACCCGTACCATGGAGCTTATGCTACGTGCTACGAGCCATGTAGCAGCATGCTATGTCAGAAGTGCTCCTGTACGTTGAATCGGCCCTGTACATATGCTTTAATGCGTTGAGGTCCTCGGTGCCGTTTCACCACTTCCCCCGTGATACGATAACGTGACCAAAGCCTGGATATAAACGCTCTGACTGGTCCTCATGGCTTCAGAAACCGCAATTTGGGTAGGGCCAGCTTGAATCATGCCCACTGCTCTTAACATTTCGTTCCTGGTCAAGTGTCTACGTGGCATGATTAAATTAACACCACAGATGCATTTGACAACCTCGCCTTGAATTATTTTTTTTCTACTTAATTCGATAAAGATACTACTAAGGTAGCAAAAAAAACAAATAATCATTATGATGGTAAGCGGTTACCGTAGCTTCAGTAAAAAACTTATGAGCGCTAACAAAGGAAACAATATGACGACATCATATATACTTAATTACAATATGTAAAGGTTCCATGAGGTCTCAGCAAGATCTTCAGAGCTCAAACCAAATCCCCTACTCCATCGGTATACCTGCGGCTAATATTAAAGTTATAGCGGTAACATCCACCCAGTTACATTCCTATGCACACTACAGTTCTACGGTATAAGCAGCGTAGCCACGAACTACGGTGTTTCGTAGAGGTTCTACGGAAATCTCGGTCTACGGGACTTTACGTATATGGACTGCTCATTAAGGGCGACAACTTATTGGTAGAATTATTTTTTCAAAAGCAGTAGCAAAGTGTTACATTAATACTTCTAGTCTTCGAGACGTCATAGTTTTCATTGCAGTCATTGCAAATGCAATATACCGTCAAGAGGCCATGAAGCTTATTCTGTATTCATAGAACTCGAGAGATGGCGTTGTACCGCACGACATACGAAATCATAGGACCCAAATTTTCTACGTAATTGCCGCTCCCTGTACCAGGGGCGCATAAATCTGAAGAGGTTGAAACCATTCGCAAAGGGAGGATGGAGTTCCGTGCAGGGTGTTGCCATTTTAAGACTGAATCCGATAAATATTATGAAATGTTGGAGACTGTTTATTCGTTATTTTTTGGTTATCTATGGTAAAAAACAATAATAAAGTATTTAATAAGTAAATAAATTTGAAAATAACAAACGTGATTCATCACCGTTCTTCTCAAAGGACGTCATATATCGCATTAGTTCAACAAACAACAAATCCGCTTACGCCTAATAATAAAGACACATAATAATTAAGTTATTAATATTAAGTAAATAAATTAAATAAGTAATAAATAAAAATTAAGGTGAACATGATGAGGTGTGGAAATATAATCATTTGCTTTTCGTTGAATGAATACACAGGCAAACCAAAAAGGTGTCATTCAATAATTCTAGATGTCGCTGTACCGTATAATATTAGCTAGCTAGCAGCCAAGGCGAGCCGCCGCTCCGGATACTAGGCACGCATAACCCTGGAGAATCGGGAAAACATTTGCAAAGAGAGGTCGAGGGTGACACGCTGTAACTGTCCATACAATATTCAACCACATTATCTTAACAGACTTAAGGACGACATATTACAGTATTTAGATACAGTTATTTTGCTATAAAAGTAGGTAAATGTTAATACTCTTTCATTTGCACATTTCACAACGGCATGTTTTCTAAAAAGAGATTGCTTATGATTTTTATTCCACAAGCTGTTGCTCACTTTTTTACACATCATGAAGGAGTTTGGTTGAGACACCTTACGTATGCATACAATGCACACCTGTGTGAGTAATACACCGGCTGATGTTATAATCATTTCGGAGTGAAAAATTATTGCCGCAGTCTCGATAGCAAAATCAGTTTGAAGTATTAAGTTGGGGCAAAAAAAAACCGATAAGATTATTTTTCAATTTTAAGGTTGTTACTCTCGCATTAGACTATCTGACCTGTTGGCAAGTGGCGATGTGATCGACGGTGGAGCACATTTGCCTAGATGTAACCTATTCATTTCATTTGAAGATATTAAAGTTATAGCTATCCACAAACACAGATTCGGGCAAGGCATTCCATTCCTTGGCGGTACACAGATGAACGTATCACCAAATTGTTTAATACATATAAGTGGAATGTCCACAATTTGTCGGCGGTGGGATGCGGTGCGTCTGGTCGTTCGATTATGGAAGGAGCTTGGAGAGCATCTTAAAAAATACCGAGAGACATGTAACGGTTGACCGACGTTAGAAGCTATGAAGCCTATTCTCGTCTAGTGCATTGTTTCTGATGAGCCTCTTGGATTTATTCTCTATTCTCAAGTTTAGTGCTTTAAGCTGGTATTTTCCTGAAACTGTAAAAATTTCCTTCACAGCGTTCTCAAAATAGACATTAGACACACGCGCCATCTTTTAAAAGTAGCACGCAACTTGTGGCCGCCTTGGAACCTTACGCTGAACAATCAGGAATACTTCTTACCACTCATGAAATATAAAAGAGGGCAGCACTTCTGACTGATAAAGCTTTTTGTTTGCTCTATAATTGTAAGCGGTTCACATATTCTCATAGGTATTCTTAGGTCTTCTGAGAGCCGCATAAGATCTACCTATCCTCTTATATACCTTCCTGCACCCGCAGTACCAAGAAGTGTTTGACTGTATCAATTATTCTCAGTGTAAGTGTATACGAAGTAATGCAACAATGTCTATTCAACTGAATAAAAGTTCCTTAAAGTAAAAGCTTTCATTCCAATGATTAGAGTCGTTGCCAAAAGTGGTCAAGGAGAGAGCTTAGTGGTTAAAAGATTTAAGTAGGCCTTACGATCGAGAGGACTCAGGTTCGAATCCTGGCCATTGCACTACCGATGTAAACCCACTTCCAACACCAGCAATTCAGCTTAGCTGGAGGGGTTAGAGGAAATATAAGTAATTTCGATTCTAATATTCTTTTAAAAAATATATGATTTTTAAATGTAAAAAAAAAGTTCACTTAAAGTTTAAGACATGTAGAAAACAATGAAATGTAAGTTTATCGAATTCTTCCACTATTTCTACAAGATTTTTTGAAAAGCAAAAGGAAGGTCAAAGCAGCTACTTGCGGGGTGTTCGGCCTCAATTGGCTCAATTAAGGCTCTTTTTATGATTTTTCTAGAACACGTTTAATTTTTTACATTCGCATCAGCATCTGCAGTATTGATAGGGAATTAGGCTGGCTCCCTATCCGCACCAGTTCACGCTGTAGCTACGGACCCTCCCGAGAATACGATTCAATTCCACGACCGCAATCTTTAAAATAGAAAAACTTCGCTAGCGCGATTCAGGTTTTTCGTTGATTTAACGATAACGGCTGAATATAATTTACTGATAAAATAACCATTTGGAAGGGGATACCAATATCTTATTCTTTAATAATTTTATTTGAATTTAGCATGCTTCTTAATTATTTTAAGAGCAGTTTTGTCATCTGAATATTTGCTTATGGGATTCGTATGAGAGCGAAAGGGACAATCAGTTGTTTCCTCTCAGGTCCTTGTCGCACTTATGTAAGGGACGAAGCTACAATTTTGGCTCTATGTTGATATGTGAAAGTATTGATTTCGTAAGAGAAACGAAATCCACTTTCAAGGCGTTAGAAAGAGATATCTACGTTCTGTCTATAAGCTGTTAAAGTGCAATTTATTGAATGGCAAGGTATGAATGAACCATTTTTTATGTCACGGGCTGCGCACTTGTAGGGGCTCTCATGTTAAACTTCTTGGGGTTGCCTTCCTCTGCCCCTCATTAGAACCAAAAATCCTCAGGTCGTGTTCAGTTAGAAATCGTCTATACTTCTATGCAGAATTTTAAACCAATCAAAACTGAAACTGAAACTGCTGCCCTATTTTCCAAGATCTGTTATATAAAATGAACATTATAATATTATCACTCAAATAGTTGTTTATAAATCAGTACTAGCAGTTGCAGTTACAGTTACCGAAGCGCATGCCCAGTGCGGCGCTTTTACTGCTTTACTCCATAAAAATATATGAAATCATGAGATAAAACAAGAAATAAAAGGTTTTTGGTTAACTAATACGTAAAAAGCGTTTCATAATGTTTCATTGCCACTAAGTAATAATTCGACTTTGAGTCATGAACTATGAGAAATTTGCAAAGCGAGTCTACGCGTCAGATTAATATGTAGTTAATATTGATTGCTGTGCGCACCACAGTGGTCAATGCTCTGTATACTTACGTTCAATAACAGACTTAACACCATCTTAATATGGTTGACTATATTTCGAGTTGGTACTTTCTAAGTATTCCAAATTTAGTAATTTATTTTCTTGTTTGCTATGCCTCCCTGGTACTGAAAGCGAACAACCGATCCGAGGACGAACTGAATTACTACAAAAATGCCTTGCACCTTAATGATAAAAACGTAAACATTAAATCACGCCTATATATATTTGCGGTACTTGGGGGACAGTCAGTGACACCTGCTTCTATCGATATATACTTCACAATGCAGTAAACTTACGACGAAGTATACTTTATTAAGTTTCAATCTCATAATACAATAAAATTATTTAATTTCAGTAAACTATTGCAAACCGCAAAAGAAAATCGTCACTTGGAATGCTGCTCAACTCAAGGATCCTATATCGCCATTCACTTGACCACTATAATGCACCTTATCGTGTGGTATTATGGATGACTATATTAGGAAGTGCTAAAGGTAGTTCTATTTTCTTACTATTGCTGAACGCGAAATTTAAGCTCCTCACTGCTATGAGTTCTTAAAACTGCAAAGTTAAGTTTGCCGGACATTCCGTGCAAAATGTTAATATGGCGGCATGTTTATTTTAGTTTAAGAACAAGAACTGTCGATTTAGATTTTCTTTAAACCGTAATCCTCAAATATGGCCCCAGAGTCTGACAGACTCTTCGAGTCTAGCACGCATATTTTCAAAGACGCGCTTGCAAAGTGACTGGGAATTCCTATGACTTGGATCTGGGGGCACCGGAGTGACCCAACGAAGTCGTGCAAAAAAAACAAGCGGCACGGACGTGCCATTACTTTCTCGAAGCAAATCAGGATATTTTCGCCCCATAACTACGTTGTGGATGTAACTAGAACCCAGCACCCAAGCAGGCATTGCATTAACATGGTATATTTCAAATTTCGTTCAATTTGAACTAGTAGTTAGAATAATAATGAGTCAAAGTTTTTTTAATTTTATCACTCACTGACTGACCACTCATGAACATTCTAAGGCACTTCCAGTAGATCAAGAAGCTTGAAATTTAGCAAAAAATAGTAATTAGTATTTGAATCTAAGAAAATCTAAAATATTTTCAATTTAATTGTCTTAAGTTGTCACGTAATTATCTAAACTAACAAAAGCTTATAGTGACCACATCAATATGAAAAAACTTTAACGTTTTAAATACATATTTTGACTTGGTAATAGATGTATTTAAAAGTGGGACACTTGTGCGAGCTAGTAAAAAATACTGTAGAAAGGATTATACTATACTATTAATATGCACCAAGATGTTTGCTTGTGAGGCGCCAACAACATTTTTAAAGCCAATACAAATTCATCCTAACGCTAAAGTTCAGACATAGCACAATTATGCCTACCCTTACACGCTACGGTTTCAGCTACGGAGCATCGTAGCGAAGGGCTACGGTGTTTCGTAGAATGTGTCATAAGACATTTATTAAACCACGTTTTTGTTAAAAAACACAGTTTAAAAACTTACATTTGAGTATAAATAACAATACTAAATACTGAAATATCTAACTATGATAGCTACACAAAACACTGTTTAAGTTATTTAATTTTATAATTTAACTCATAACTAATAATTCATTTATTCAAAAGGATAATCATTACACGTCATATTTTATATTACAGCAAGTTTACCATTTAACTTCCTCGTCTGTAAAACATCTGCAATCTTTCACACATAAAATAAAAATTTTACAAATGACAACAATGTAGCATAACAGGTTTTCCTGCAGTCAAAATAATATGTCAATAGTTCAAATTCTAACAATGTCAAGTTCTAATAGGAGTCAAATTGTACAAGGTCAAAGTTAAATATTTTACATAATTCCAATCATGATAACCATTAATTAACAATAAGGTTTTGAAGTTAAATTTATCAACAATTATACTTATTTCACTGCTATCAGTTCGTCAAATGAGTAGAATGCTTGCTCGCATAGCCATCGCTTCAGTCGAAGTTTAAAGGACTCTATAGTTGGAGCTGAGGTCACGTTAGGTGGCAACTTGTTGTACACTAACGGCCCCATGACATGAGTCGTCTTTTCAGATTTTGCCAGTGACCTAGGTATCGATTTCAGTTTTTCGCGATCCCGTGTGTGATACGAATGCACATCGCCTCGCTTTTCAAACTGCTTAAAGTTAATTCTCACGTGGATCGCGACCTAGTATATCACTATTGACGGCAGGGTGAGTTTACCTAGCTGGGAAAAATATGGTCGAGCCGCATAGTCCTGCGGTATCCCAACTATAGCTCGCACGGCTCGCTTCTGCATTCGGAACGCGCGCTCCCAGTCAGCAGCGCGTCCCCATAGCTCTGCACCATACTAGAGCAGTAGCAGAGAATGTACCGTGGCAAAATAGCACGTTCTCACCTCAGTACTAGATATCACCCTGTCAATTCGTCTGAGAGCAAAGCATGCGCTTCCCATTTTATTGCAGACCCTGTCAATGTGGTTCTCCCACTTTAGGCACCTGTCGATTTCGAACCCGAGAAACGTGACGGTCTCGACTTGTGTAATGTTTAACCCATCCGCTGACACCACTAGTGGCTACATAGGTCGACCTGACAAATCAAAATTGATGTAATGTGTTTTTGTCAGATTGAGTACAAGGCCGTTCCCACTAAACCACTCATACAGCTGATTGGCGGTGTCATTAATTTTTTGCTGTAAAGCATCTACTGAGCCGGCTGTAACTATCGCAGCTACATCGTCTGCATACATAAATATATCAGCGTCACTGACCGCGCTCGGCAAATCGTTCAGGAGCAGTGAAAACAGGATATTTGAGACAGACGATCCTTGAGCTACCCCCATCTCAGACATCACCGGGTCAGACCGCACTACATCTCCGCATCCAACTACGACTTGTGATCTCTCTGACATTAAGCCTGTCATCAGTGCTTGGGCTGTCCCACCTACTCCATAGTATTTTAGTTTGACAGCCAGCACATCGCGGTGGGCAACATCAATTGCCTTCGAGAGATCGCAGCATATCAGTGCCACTTGCTTTCTGTTCTCGCGAGCGGTCATAATGCGATGGATCACATTACGCGTCAACGAGGTAGTTGATCGACCCCCGCGATATGCGTACTGTCGGTCAGGAAGCACGTTAGCCGCCTCCAAGTATTCAGTTATGCGAGAACACAAGCCATTTTCAAAAATTTTAGCAACAGCAGGGATAATAGACACGGGCATGTAGTTGTCCATGCATTCTTGGGTCCCCTTGCCTTTGTACAGAGGAGAGACCTTTGTTTGTTTCAGAGGGTTAGGGTTTTAATAAGATATTTAATAAACCTGATAGTACTAGGGCGAGAGGACTTGCCACCGCTTTTAACACTTCCATTGGTATACCGTAAATATCTTTTGATGGCTTAGGTGTAATGCGTTTACAAATAATGTCATAGACCTCACGTGGGCTAAACGGGCGCAACCACATTGAACGGTCCGCTGGCGGTCCAACCGCGCCAAGCCAGTCGCACACTGCGCTGATATCAGCACGCGGTGCACCACACGTGGCTGCCGCATATGCAAATCGATGGTTCATTGCATCTACAGTCGACTTTATATTAACATTTTTAGAGCAATACCTACTGCAGCTATGTTAGTAGTCAATTACTTACTCGACTATCCTTAGGGGGGGTGAGCGTAATGTTAGGATTTTTGTTTATTGTAACAAAAAGCATTAGAGGAACTTTATCATTTGTAGTCTTTTAGAAGTTTATATTTAGCTAAGTAGCCAAGAGTGCGTACTACTCGAGAGATGGTGCTGTACCGCACGACACACCTAACACACAAATTTTCTACGTAATCTGCCGCTCCCGGTACCAGGCGCGCATAAACCTAAAGAGTTTGATAACGTTCACAAATGGAAGGCGGAGTCACAAGCAGGCTGTTGCCAGCGCTTGGCCTTTTGAACCTTATAATACTATAATAACTAAAATAACTATAATACTTCCTAATTTATGTATTCAATGGTCGAAGACTGTTTATCATTTTGTTTACTGGCACACAATAGTACTAGCGCACGGTGTTGCAAAACACCCAATTTTGTGTCACTTACATTTTCTTCTCGAATACTGTCGTCATTATCATAAGAAACATCAGAGTAGAACGCCCGCGTCGCTGTGACTGCACGATTTTTTTGTAAAATCTCAAAATTTAGATTTTTTGAAGTCCGGAAGTACGAAAAATATTATTTATTTACTAACTAGCCTGTTTTGAATTATTCCGATAATACTCACTGAAGCTATATAGTATCTTAATTATGTGCGTACATATCGTCATTATAGTTTTGTTTGTAGTATGAGAGTAGATAAAACGTGTTGATGCATTAGCAATCTCCTCCCATAAGGCGGGAGAAAGCGATGCTGTGGTGGTTCGGTTCGATATCGACGGCTGTGAAGTAACAGGAGGCCAGTGCTGCACTGGAAATTATGTTCCTTATATGCTGAGGTATTTGTATAGTTAGTGGTGGAATATCATACTCTCAAAATACCATGTTCGTAAACCGCCATATTCGCAGAACGCGATATTCGTAATATGCAATGTATACAGTTGTACCATCAAATAAAAATCTTTTCAATTCATTTGCTCATAACATGGCTCTTATCTCACCGCAATTAGGCACATAATGATACCTATTATCATACTATGGTTTTCTGATTGTTATCAAATCACGAGTGGGAAATGACGGTTTATTTATTTTATTGGTTGAGTTGCATTATTTGATACAGAAAGATCGTATTCAATAGAACAAATAAATAAATACATCTACCTATTGCTTGTTCATTTCATGCAACTTCGTTTTTAAATAAAAAGATCATCTTGCACGTGTATAATGAACAAAACTTTTATTCAAATATTAATTTAGTTTTTTGTCCGTTTAAATCTTTAATTAAATTCTCAATTTTTTACACCTGATAAACAAAAAAATAGAAACGTCATACTTCTTGTCTGTGGCTAGTGTGCCAATAGAAAATTGATTATTTGTTTCCGCCAGTCCGCAAGTACCGAAAAG
Source organism: Eilema caniola (assembly GCA_949126895.1). Taxonomy (NCBI): domain Eukaryota; kingdom Metazoa; phylum Arthropoda; class Insecta; order Lepidoptera; family Erebidae; genus Eilema; species Eilema caniola. The sequence goes on along the minus strand of OX421460.1, from coordinate 49,650,337 downwards.
CTTTGCAATTCGTTTTTACTGGTGAAATCATAGTTATTTATTAATTTGTGTCTACAAGTACTAGTTATGAAGAAAACGATTAACTCACGGCTTGGGTCTCAATATCACCTCAGCGGTAAATACCAATTTTACACACAACCCTACTACAAAAGCAACTACTTCTACTTATAAATAATTCTTCCTCAGTCGTGTGGATGGCGATACGACTTTAAAATTGTATTTTCCCAATGTGCTGCTACTTGGATGATTTTTTTGCAAGCGTTCATGATTTCTCCTATAGTGCATGTGCATGGGCATGCAGAATAAATTCGCATTGCAGGTACGTGCCACCCGAGAAGCCTCACCAGATGTACAACAAATATCCAAAGTATCAAAAATTGACGTAAACATGAAACATTGGAACAATGCAACTGGTCAGTAGTGAACAGGGTTGTACAATGCAGGCTTTATTACTCCATGCATTTCTGAGAAAAAGGTCTGGACACGCAGACAGACAATGGAGTGATCGTTTAAGGGTACCGGTAGTTCCTTATAAAGTATGGTAAACGAACAAAACCAAGAAAACTATGTCCTTGACAGCGTTCATAAAATTTTGTCACACGCGCCATCTTTTAGAAGTAGCACGCAACTGGTGGTCACCTTGGAATCTTAAGCTAGACAAGCAAAGAGGGCAGCACTTCTGTAAATAGATAAAACCTTTTGGTTTCTCTTTAATTGTAACCAGATCACAAATGCTCATAGGTCTTTTTGGGTTCTTGGAGAGCCGTATAGAATCTATCTACTATACCTATAATCTGCTATACCTCCCTGCTCCCAATATTCCCTATCAGTACAATGACGTATTTGGCTGTATCAATTATTCTCAGTATAAATGTATAAGAAGAAAAGCAAAGTACCTAACTATATTTAAGATAAGTCAAAAAATATTAAAAATACCCCCCCCCCCCCCCCCCGTTTCCAACTAGTCAAAGCTCTATTTACATACGTTAAATGACAGACTTAGCGCCATCATAATATGATTGACTATATTTCCAGTTGGAAACTGCACTTAGTACTTGCTAAGTATTCCAAATGTAGTGATTTACGTTCCTGTTTGCTATGCTTCCCTGGTACTGAAAGCGACCAGCTGATCAAAGTATGCCTTTTGGCGAACTGAACTTTACCCTCCGTTACGGACATCGATGATATAAAACGACAAACATTATTAAAATTTTAATGTTACCTTCTAAGTCAGGCCTTTAAAAGGTTCCTATGAAATAACATCTAAATGATCTAAAATAAGAGGTTCATCAATGTCTGATTATGATTCGAACTTGAGAAAACCCTGAATCAGTCGTGCAGTGGGATTTTGTAAATATTTATCCTCTAGAGCGAGGTGTGTGTAAACTGACTGTAAAATATTTCAAAACGAAACATGTGGCTCAAAATTCTCTAGAGAATAATTACAGCTAGAGCAACAGCCATAATTACTACGAAAAATGTCTAGCCCCTTAATAATAATAAAAATACATACACAAAATCACGTCTATATAGTATTATATATCACGCCTTGCGGGATAGACAGAGAACGTCAGTCAGTTAGAGTCCGACGTAACCTCCTCCGCCATTGGCTATCCGTGGGGATTTGCCGCAAGTAAAAAAAAACACTATTTAATCAACTTCTTTGTTATTCTTGAACGAGTTATAGTAGCCACACCGTGTTTGGACTCATTTTGTTCAGCATTTAAATTCCCACACGACGCAATTTGACAAATAACTTATCTATTCACAAACACTTCTGTGACGCAGTGTGACTTAGCGTAAGTGGTAACACGACACGTCACACCTACGGGTCATCTGTATCGATAGCGCATTGATAGAATGTGCAAATACTGTATTTTTGCTTCTTCCTAGACAAAAGATAAAACTGTTCTCTACTTGACAGTAAACATGGCCAGCTGATGACAATAACCATAGCAAAATAGTTGTAGAAATGTGCATGATTTACTCCACAATTGAATACTCATGAACCACTTCCCCACCTCTAATACCCGCACTCATTCCACCCTCAGAATATGAACACGCACCTTTTACGTAATACTTCAGGCGATCGTTCAGTTTTAATAGCAATTCATGACATAAAACACAGCGTAACGGAATCATGTCTTACTAATACATGAAGTATACTTCATAACGTTTCATTCTCACAGTTTAATAAAACCATTTTATTTCAGAAAACTATGACAAATTGCAAAAGAAAATCGTTATCTGGAACGCTGCTCAACTCACGGATCCTATATGGCCTTTCACTTGATTACTATAATGCACCTTATCGTGTGGTATTATAGTTGATTATATTATGAAGTGCTAAAGGTAGTACTATTTTCTTACTAATGCTGAACTCGAGATTTAAACTACTCCCTGCTATGAATTCCTAGTACCGAGAAGCGAAGTTGGCCGAACTTCCTGTGCAAAACGTTAGTATGGTGACCTATATATTACAGCTTAAGAACAAGAATTGTGGATTTTTTATATGGCGTTTCCCTACAGAATAATGCGGCCATAGTAACCTCGTGTTTATTCCTAGTGGTGAGCGGAGTAGTCAATGCTCAGTGGAGAGTCCGTCCTGAGAAGGCTTGTTTTGCTTTGTCTTCTGCACTGATGGCACAGAAACTCTGTGGTTGCAGGACCGGCAAGCACGAGTGTGACTCCTCTGCGGTTGCACACGTACATAGGCACCGGTAACCACTCTCCATCAGGTAGGCCGTGAGCTTGTCTTCCATTCAAGTGGTTATAAAAAAAATATATGGCCACTCGGTCTGTCATACTCTTTTGGTCCAGCATGCATATTTTCTAAAACGCATTCACAAAGCAACTTTGAAATCTTGTCAACATCGATTCTAATGTTTTCCTTAAGTTGTGTCACAATGCTCGGATTTGTTTTGTAAAGAACGGATCTTGAGTATCCTTACAAGAAAAAGTCACAAGGGTTTAATTTGCTGACATAGTGCCACGGTATGTTTTTTTCTGGAAATAACTGCCTCACTGCATTCATGGACCGTGTGTTTTGGTTGAAGCATGGACTATTCTGTAGTTCTCTACAAATTCACAGTTGTAGTATGACCATGTTGATTGAAAGAAATGGGTGTATTAAACAATCGATTAATCAATAAGCCCTAATTGTGAATTTTTTTTTTGGACTTACAAATTTTATTTTATTATTTAAATTTAGTTTGTGAGTTTGAAGTCAAAAATAAAATAACAGAATTTTTTACATTTGTATAACGAAATATTCTTAATATTTGACATAACATATCTTATATTGCATGCTAGGTTCGCATTAAGTAGAATAAAAACACAACATAAAAAATGCAATGACTTTAGTAAACTGTAGTGTAAGACATATTTGTGGTTGTATTTAGTTTCGTGAACCATAAAAAGAAAAAAACACTCTCCTAATGGTTTATTAAATGTTGATCCTATAGCCGAGCCGACATTGCTGACTTAAGAGACGAATGCCGTTACGATCATTAATCGAGGCGTGTTTCAGAGAGCGGATCCACCCAAAATACAAGCCTTGATGGTAAGAATGTTCTATGGCTAAAAATTCGATATCTAGAGCAGAATGTGATGAAAGCAAAATGTCATATATAAATGAACAGGCAATAAGTAGGTATATTATAGTAGTTTATGATACTGTTGCATAAAAAGGGTTCTTATAACACGAGTGTGTTTATCACACGAGTGTTATAAAACCAAGTTATTTACAGTGTCATACACTACTTTATCTACTTTCATACTATAATACATAAACTAATTTATTTTACAAACAAAACCAAACTTTGTTAAACTTAAATGAAAAAAAAAACAGTTGGCGCCAAGGCGCAAAGGTCGATTGCGCATGCGCGTTTCTTTTTTTCTTACGAATCGGCCGTTTTTTTTTTAATAGAGGTTCAGTCCCGATCGAGTTTGTATAGGTGTATCGTTATGATTAAAAAGTTATTTAATGATATAGGTGTCCATACAAGACCTGTATCGTAATAAAACTTTTTTTTTGGTCTGTGCGTAATGTTTTTCATAAGAGTTTTGATTTTAATTTTATAATCTTTGTATTATAGTATCAGAGTAGATAAATTTATTTGTTCTATTGAACAGGTTTTTTTTATCCTATTTTTGTTTAAGAATAATGCAACCAATAAAATTAAATCACGGGTGGGATAATGACTTTTTATTTAGGTCATTAATGTATTTGTATTTTTAAAATGTATTTTTATTATTATTAAATCACGGGTGTGATCACCCGTGATTTAATAATAATAAAAATACATTTTGATACCAGGTATCATTATTTGCCTAATTTCAGTGAGATTAGATCCATATTATGAGCAAGTGAAATGAAAAAAAAAAACTTTCTTGATGCTGGTTTGATGAAACATAACAAAAAAATCGTACTGCTCTGTGGAACATAACCTTTACTTCCTAATAATCTAATACGATGAAAGAAGGGTGGTCTTATAATATAAAAAGGATGATCATTGCCGTACGAGGATTATTTTTTTATCTTATTTTGTACTATCTTGTCGTACCTTATTCTATCTCATCCCACCTTAATCATTTTACTAAAAGGTAATCCATGTGAAAGTGATAATTTAAGTGTTTGATACGATCCCTTAAGTGAGGGTTAAGGTATTCAAGTGGAAGTCCTCTTCGATCCCCCGGGCATCGAAATGGAATAGCATAGCGATTCTCCCTGGATATCCTGAGGGATCAAAACAGGGGATCCAAGCGAAACACTCGAAGGTTCGAGTGCTATGGCGTGCTTTAGAAGAGGCCTATGTTCAGCAGTGGAGCACAATAGGCTACTTGATTGGTTTTTTGTTTCAGTAAGATTTAGAGCATAAACGACGTGTGAGCTATATATTAATGCGTATTTTTGACGATAAGCCGGTTCATTGTTTATTGAGAGATACTCTAGCGCAATGTTTCCTATTGTTGTTGCAAAGTGAGATATTAGTCGCTTCCACAAAAGACGTGAAAGAAATTTCAAATATTCCACATTTGATTCATACAGCTTAATAAACCTATTTAACTCACGTTAATATCTTTTTTCCTATTTACTTTAAAATAACATACCTAAACCATGCCATACTCTGCCTGTACATATTTATACCTCACAGTACGGGAGAGCAGTTCGATATTCCATCCCTGGATTACCAGGATCCCAGTGTAGTGCAAGGTATGTACTGCAGGACTATCACTTGAACTTTAAAATACATCTCCTCTGTCACGCTAGCGCGCTAGTAATTCATGGCGAGGATATCGAACGGGCCGTCGCGATGCTTTGCAAGGTTATATATATAATAAGTTGTTCGTAACTATACTCATTGCTAAATCAGTAACGTCAAACTTAGTAAACTTCCCTAATTTGTAAAAGTGAGAGTAAATGCGGTAACCGTGCGTAATAAGGAGAACTTTAAAGTGACCTTTTTAAATTGTCATGATCATTATGACGCATAGTTGCAGGCTAGTTCTATATATATTAATTTTCATTTAACTGGATTCAGTAATGTTGCTTTTGAATTGATATATGCGTTAACCGTTATAGCCGTAAACATATTTGCTGTTTGTTTGAAATACAAATACAAGTCATTGAATTTTATAATACCAGCTCAAAAATTATTGTAAAACAGTCGAACACGTTGTATTTCCCCAGTCAAGACAACTAATCTAGCATAATCAAGCACAAACCTAATCCCCAGAACTTAAAGAAGTAGGTACCTGGTATAATGTAGTTACAAGAATGTTCACTTTTGCAGAAGATCTACAACCCTTTTGTTGTATGCGTCCCTGGTACTGGCGGTGAGCGAACACGACGGCAAACTTCGAGGATCGAGTGCCGCGTGCAGCACCATCTATTGAGTGTAAAGTAATATTAAGTGAAAACTTGGTTGGTTTTAGAAAAATGTATTAAACTAAACATCTTAATAATATAGAAATACTGTGTAAAAAACAAAACTTCTTAACATTTAGTCATGATAATGAATTCGTCTATATTAAAAAAATTATCTTATTTGTATTTGCCACTAAGGTGGACTACAAGGATGACCAAAAATGAAATGAAAATTATGAACATTGTTGCCTATTGTTCTTCTTTTTTTACACTGAAAAAGTCAGATAATGGTAACTTGGAAAAACAAAAACCAACCACTTTGTTCTCCAAGGCTTCCATGCAGGCATTTGATGAAGATGTAAAATGTGGTGGACAATGCTGGTTGCATATTTTCCACATAAACTTTCCATTCAAAAAATTCCTGTCGTAGCACCATATGGTAGGAATGCGTGTCTCTCATTTTTCTTTGAGCAATGAAAAATATTTTTATTATCACGTGAAAGAGTTTTCGGTTATTTCGCCACCAAAACTTCATCAAGTAGTATTTTAGTTGACTCTTGAGTCAGGTTGACAGAGGAAACAGGTGAAAGTGGTAACAACTCTCACCCTTACAAAATTAAATGCGAACGTTTCAACAAATCCAATACATGACTGTACTACGTGCTTTAAGTTTATGCTTGCCTAGTACGGCGAGTGATGAAATAACCTGGAATGCCAAATTCGTATACACGGTACGGCACAACGCCATCTATCGACCACAAGATGATATGATCAAATGTTGCAAGTTTTTATTATTCATACATCCACTTTGTAACAGTGGCTTTTACATGATTATTTATTTGCGAGAAATATGAAACAGACCTTAAAGCCGAAGGCAACATTGAAAGTATATAAGGAGTAAAAAAAGGAATCATGCGACCAACAAATCCGTTTCTGACATGTCTACGTGTGAATATAGAATGGAAGGAAGATTCAGCTAATGCAACGTGGTTTCACAATCAATTAGGAACAACATAATTAATAAGTTATACAAAAAGAAATATAGCAAAACTGGTTGGTGCACTTGTATATTGATATACAAGTGCACCAAATGGTATGCACCATGCAGGTTTCATACCACCATAAGCTTTAAAAAAAGGCTTATCATACACACAGGTGAACTACGGAATGATCCTTTTAGGGTTCAGGTAGTTAATTTTAAGGAAAACAAAAAAAATGACATGTAAACTACTACCATAATAGACTGTAGACAGATGCGCCCTCTTTTAAAAGTAGCACACAGCTGATCGCCACCATAAAACCTTATGCTCAACAGGGAGTAACACAACTAACTTTCCCACCCGAGGAACAAAATAATACATAATCACTTCTGAATAAATAAAACCTGTATTGCAATCATTACTTAGATGCTCTTTAAACTCTCTAAAACAATTCTGGTTAGACAAACCGATTATGACAATATAAAGAAAAACCCCTATTCAAATACAAATTTTGACCCAAATAATTTTTATTAAATAATATCTTCGAACCATTTTGTAAAAATAAACAATCACTTAAAGTTATATCAGACATAGAAAATAACGAAAGTTAAATAAGTTCGAAATGTATAAGGAAGTAAGATTACGCAAACACGGAGAAACTGCTAGAAATGTTTAAGTAGGTAGGAATAAGCTGTAAATATTCATAATTTTGATTATTTTGTTTAATATACTGCTACAACCCATCAATTAGAACAGATACAACATGAAACACAGGTTTACAGAACCTAGATCGGGTAATATTATATGTGAATTTCATATAAATACTTTAAATTTTATTTTAAGTTTTGCACATTTTTGTGATTATGTGTCATTTTGTGGGGAAATAGTACAGATGCACCTACAATATTTACTCAACAAAAAAAATTAATACGAATTTTAGTAAATATTGAACAAACAGACACATGTAAGCCCCATTTCCAGAACCTAAAAATATTAACACTGCCAGGCATATATATTCTGGAAATATGCAAGTTTGTCAGAAAATATCCCGAACACTACACTACACGTGAAAACATACAAAGTAGGTATATACTAAGACACAAAAATAGACTGAACCTGCCTACCTCTAAGCTGGCAATGCATTCTTCGGGTCCCTTGGTCATGTCAATAAAAGTATACAATAAGCTACCTGAGCACATAAAAAAAGAAGAAAAATTTAACATTTTTGTAAATAAACTAAAAAACCACCTATCAAGTAAAAGCTATTACAGCATACAAGAATACTTTGACGATAAAAACTAAATACATAACTCGGACATAGAAAATATTCAATTTCAATTTCATCGAAAAAACTCTCCATTAAAACAAAAATAATAGACAAAATACAATAAATAATTAGGTAATCAATTAAAATTCCAATTAAAAAATGACATTTAATATATAGACATGGAATATACAATAAAAATGTTTGCATTGTATGAACTTCATTTCATGTTAGTACTGTGTAATTTATGTATGAAATTGACATAAATATTTTATTTTGACATTTACATTAAATCTATCCACCTATTCTAATTCGAAAGTACGCGCATGTGTTTCAATGACATTAAGGAAATAAAAAAAAAATAAAAAAATACAAATTATACAATAAATAATTAGGTAATCAATTAAAATTCCAATTAAAAAATGACATTTAATATATAGACATGGAATATACAATAAAAATGTTTGCATTGTATGAACTTCATTTTATGTTAGTACTGTGTAATTTATGTATGAAATTGACATAAATATTAGGGGTTAAAGTATGAAATTGCCGATTTGTACTGACAAATTGAAATTCGTTTTTTTATTTATATAACGTATTTATTTAATCAAAATAATTACCATTATTATCTATACATTGCTGCCATCTAGTAGGAAGGTCATTTATGCCTTTGCGATAGAACTCTAGTGATCTAGATTCGACAAACTGTGTGAAAGCATTTTGTACTGCCTCCTGAGAATAAAACTTTTTATCACATAGAAAATTGTCCAAATCACGAAAAAAATGGTAGTCTGTTGGAGCAAGGTCTGGCGAATACGGAGGGTGACGGATAGTTTCTAATTGCAGTTCCTGCGGATAGTTTCTAATTGCAGTTCCTGTAGAGTTAAAACGGTTTCTCGTGCTGTATGAGGTCTCGCGTTATCATGGAGCAATAATGGTGAAGATCGATTCATGAGTCGGGGCTGTTTCACTGCTAGTTTTGCTATCATTGTTCGGAATTCGGCACAGTAGACATCTGCCGTTATTGCTTGACCAGATCGTAGAAAGCTATAGTGAATAACACCATGCTGAGACTACCAAACAGTTACCATTACCTTTTTATTGGTAAGCTTTGCTTTAGGACACTGTTGTGGCGTTTCACCTGGGGTCAGCCATTGCATTTTTCGCTTACGGTTATCGTAAAGAATCCACTTTTCATCACATGTCACAATTCGATCCAATATTCCTTCATTTCTGTATCGATTCAACAAGGCAACACAAGTTTCAACACGCATTTCTTTCTGCAGATCAGTCAAATCATGAGGTACCCATTTTTCACATTTTTTTATTTTATTGATTTGACGCAAATGAGTCAATATTGTTGGTAAGGTAACGTTAAACCATACAGCTAATTCCTGGGTAGTTTGGCTCGGATCGGCTTCCACCATGTCTTTCAATTCATTGTTATTCACCTGTGTGGACGGCCTTCCTCGTGGTTCGTTCTTCAAATCAAAGTTTCCACCACGAAAGCGTTTAAACCAAAATCGCACGGTGCGTTCATTAGCAGTCCCCTCTCCAAACGCAACATTGATATTGCGAGCTGTTTCTGCCGCGTTAGTTCCGCGTCGGAACTCGTATTCAAAAATCACTCGAATTTTCGAAGTATCCATCTTTCTTGTCTAAGCTGAATAAAAAAAACAACAGAAAGTCGATAATCGAATGTTGCACATTTTTAAATGAAGAACTACATAGGTACCATGTGGAAAAAGTTTCACTCAAAAATCTCAAACCATGAAGGTTCTATGTCAATTCGAAGTACCTATTACAATGAAACGGCAATTTCATACTTTAACCCCTATTATTTTATTTTGACATTTACATTAAATCTATCCACCCATTCTAATTTACAATTATGTTTCTAATTCGAAAGTACGCGCATGTGTTTCAATGACATTAAGAAAAAAAAAATAACTTAAGATTGTTTAATGTACCTGCATGAAAGTTTTTGACATATATATAGAATTGTATTAAATTGAGAATTGTATTGTATTGGATCGAATTGTATTGACCTTGACTAAATAATAATATATATAATTAAGTTTACCTGACTACACTCCTCTCTCCAAACATTGTGCTGTGCCCGACAGGGTCCATAATTGTAACCTTATATTTAAATCTATCAACTGTATCACATTATGGAATGCAATAAATGTATTGAGTATTGAGTATTAAACTACTTGTAATGTAGACATTAATATACCTAAATTACTTATATCATAATTGTAATAAATATTAATTTTATTATTATTCTAGAATGTGTGTGAATGTTTCGTCATTAATAATTTTACTTGACGTTTACTCTACACCTTGAGGTTGGCAGAATCATCGGTACCTATTTAACCGATGCAAAGCACCATTTGAATTAAATAAAAAGAAGTTAAGATTCAGTTAAGTGAAATTCTAGAATATGGGCCTTAAGGCTCTGAAGGGACTTATTGGACAGGTTGGGCATTTTTCATAGACAAAAAAGGAGGGGAACGTAGTATCGATATAATGTTTATATTCAATGCGGCCAGTAGTACCTATTTGTCAAATTGTGATCTCTTTGAAGTATGACACCTCTTTTTTTATTTATTTTATTATATACATACATACAGACTATTTTCCTTTACATATATATACAGACTATTTTCACTACAGCAAGCATTCCCAGAGTGCATTTTTTTTAATGATATATTTTTTGTGTTTATTTCTTTTTAGTCTCGTAGTTTTACAAGCTTTTTATCTGTCGAACTGGTTGTCATAGCCATATCGAGTTTGGACTCGTTTTGTTCAGTGTTTAATTTCACATATGATGCAATTATTTAATTACTCAATGTATTCTTAAGCAGGTCTGTGACGCAGCACAACTTGGGCCGTAGCGTTCCTAGCAGAGACACAACAACAAGGTAATCTGTATCGGTGGCGCATTTATAGAATGTGTGGCTGCCCATTATCAAAAGGGTCTCTAGTATCATACCTTCTTCCAAAACAGACGACAATGCTGTTTGCCACTTGACAGCAAACATGGTCAGTAAATGGCAATAGGCATCCGCCTAGTTACAAGGACATACGGGGAACATAGTTGATGTAGTATGCGCGTTACACCTCACACTGGAATATTCGTGTACCTCTCCCCAACCACTTCTACCCGCACTCATTCCACCGTCTGAATATGAAACATGATACTTTAGGCGGTCGCGGTCGTTCAGTTTTAATAGCATATCATGACATAAAACACTACATAAAGGGACTATAACTTATTAATACCTGAAGCACACTTCATAACGTTTCATTTTCATTTGATAATGAGGTCATTTTCTGTCAGAAATCTTTTGAAAACCCCAAGAGAAAATTCTCACCTGGACTGTTGCTCAAATCACGAGTCCTATATCATCATTTCTATTATTACAATAAAAGACTTTAACTTAACTTTAGCTTATTTTAATTTGAATTACATATTTTTTTCCATTGCTAAAATTGGGATCCAAGCTCCATACTGTTATGAGTTCCTAGTACAGAACAGCGAACTTGGCCCGAAGTCCTGTACAAAACGTTGAACTCTGACAGCCCGGCTACTCGTACAGCCCCAGAATTGTTTTAATATTGCCTTGTATTGTAACCATTAAAATATTCCTCACATATACTGAGGAGGAACACGTCAGACCAAATTACAGTCTCATGTATAAAATTGAATAATTGTCTGTAATTAAGGTGCTTACCTTAATTACAGACAATTGAATAGATTTGAATAAAAATTTGCACATAGTTAGACCATTTCTTGTAATGACACATAATTTAAATACATGATGACAAGGATAAGTTTTCTGTGGTAAACGGAATAATCCAGTCTCATAATAAAAACAGTAAAAAATGTTCATGTTTACAAACTGTGTCGATCAGTAAGATGCTGCAACATCAACAACTCCGTTGCTCTCAGATAATTTACAATTTACTAAAAATAATTCCTAGCCGAGACACTGAAGTCGACATCAGTAAGTGAGCCACTCGCTACCGAAGCGCCAACGAGACCGTCAAGCCGCTAAGAACGCCGCAGCAAGCGTCTCGCTGCGCTACAGACTTGTGAATAAATAATCAAGGTGGATGCACTACTACATTGGGTGTTAAATTAAATGGTGAACAGAAAGAGTCCAAACAGGACATGTTTACGATGACGCGTTTAAGAGATTAGTAACCTCCAAAACTACAGAGGTAATGCAACTAAACAGCGCTGAATGACACTGTAAATATTGATCATAGGTATGCTCCTGATCCATTCATGATTCGTTGTGAATAGCTAAGAACGAAATAGGGGCATGAGCGCTAGTCTGAGTATATTACGCACGCACACAAGTGGCCTGGATAAGGTGGAACGTGAACTGCACTTGTTATGGCGACTTCTGTGGTGTGGTGGTAAAGCGTTTTGCTGGTAGGTTCGATGTCATGGGTTCGATTCAATATCAGTGAACAAAATTAAATACGTGACTATGCTTATATGTATGTACATTTATACAGAAGAACAATTATCTTGGTTGAGCCTGCAAGTGCAACAAGCGTTCTAAATACATGTATTCATATCAACAAGCGTTCATTATGCACATTAATTATTCAATAATTATTATCTATATATATTCAAAATATGGACATATATTTTGTTAGTATATAAAAGAAATTATATTTCGAAGCTAGGCTTGTTTAATATCACTTTAGCAATGTACTGCATCTTACCTGTTTTCTGGTTTTCTACATATGTGTATCTTATGCATAAATTTCCATTATATGATATTTTTAGAACTCTTTGATACTCTGAAATCAATAATATATTTTATTAGATTATATTGTATTAGATGATATATTATTTTATGACATATCATCGATGTTATATGTATTCAGTAGTGAAATATTCGCCATCATATTTTAACAACCCTAAGACCTCGCAAATGATATCCATATTGATTTCAAAGAAAATAACGAGTTCATTATCGTTGATCACTAACCCCCTTATTAATAAACTTGGACTAACTTTAGCCTGAGACTAAACAAGGGTTAAGATGGTCTATCCTTATTCCTCATTAATTAATGAATAAGGATGGACTATCTTAATTCTTGTCTAGTCTGGGACTAAAGTTAGTCCAAGTTTATTAATAAGACCGTAAGTGCATAATATTCGTGATCAGAAACCCCAAAATTCTCCAAACGGATTACCAATATTAGAATCCCACCAAAAACATTTTCATGTAAAAATGTTGCCAAGACGAGTTTACGTAGCTTACCCTGTGAAAAAGTTATCAACAAGCCAGAGGCAACAAGCCAGATAAATAACACAAATAACATGAAAAAAAAAACAATATAAGCCCCCTTTACATTTGCAAAAAAATATGTTCTGTGGACTTTTAACGCCATCTAGGAGATGTGAGTGGAACAATATAGAGATTTAATATAATTTTGAAACCTACACAGAATTCAATTTACTTATATCAATCGCATCTAATTTGAGATTAGTCTAAGTGTTTTCTTCATTCAATAAAAATCTTGCAAATGTTGATAATGTTTTATTTTTTGTTTGTTTTATGTTCTGTTTTTTTTATTACACTACATTACACACTACAATACATTACATTACATTATTTCAATTGAATATTCGATGAAACACATATTAAACCAACTGAACATTACATGAAATGAGCATTATACTTTTTGATCAATAGCGCAAATGTTGTTATCGCAAATAAATATTCGATGGAATGAAAATTATGTCAATCGATATTATGCAAAGCCATTATTTTCTCAAACGTTGTTCGAAATAGTAACATGCGACCAAACGTTGTTTTACCAAACAAGGGTGAACCATTATAACTATACTAACATTTTTATTCTTTTATTTTAACTATCGCCTATACCATATGTACTTACTAAAATAATTGTAATATTAATACAACCACAATTATTTCAGCAATTTTATAAAAAATCTATGAATTTCGTAGCATTAAAAACCTTATTAGTCAGAAATCGAGAGACAACCGGACAGCAAAACCTTGACACCTTCGCGTCAAGGTTTTATCGCACGGCTCCCATCCAGCTATTCAGCTGTCGCGACGCGTGGCGTGGACCGAAATGCCTCATATTTAATTATTTAAAAGTATAATGATCTTACACTATACAGGTGGCTTAATTATACTGACGTACCGTCACAATATATACTTATTTGCAATATGTAAAGGTTGCGTGAGGTCTCAACCAGATCTTCAGTATACCTGCGGCAAATATTAAAGCTTTATAGCGGTATCACAACATTCACCCATTTACATTCCTATGCACGCTACAGTTCTACGGTACAAGCAGCGTAGCCACGAACTACAGTGTTCCGTAGAGGGTCTACGGAAATCTCGGTCTACGGGAATTTACGTATATGGACTGCGCATTAAGGGCTACATAATGGTAGCATTATTGTTCAAAAAGCAGTAGTACAGTGTTACATTAATATTTCTAGTCCTCGCGATGTTATAGTTTTCATTGCAGTAAATACAATTACAATATAACGTTAAGAGGCCATGAAGCTAATTTGGTATTCGTAGAACTCGAGAGATGGCGCTGTACCAGACGATGGCATGACACACGAAAACATAGGACCCAAGTTTTCTAAGTAATTGCCGGTCCCTGTACCAGGAGTGCATAAATCTGAAGGATTTGAAACCCTTCGCAAAGGGAGGGTGGAGTTCCGGGCAGGGTGTCGCCATTTTGAACCTTATATCGTCCTCGAGTCTGTTAAGATAATGTGGTTGAATATCGTAGGGGCGGTAACAGCACGTCGCCTTCGACCTCTCTTTCCAAACGTTTTCCCCACTCCCCAGGTATATGTGTGCCTAGTACCGGGAGCGGGTCGCGATGGCTACTAGCTAGCTAACATTGTACAGTACAGCGCCATCTAGAATTACTGATTGACATTTTTCTGGTTTGCCTGTGTATATTCAATGAAAAGTAAATGATTATATTTCCATACCTCATCATCTTCACTTTATTTTTTATTTATTTCATTTAGTGACTATTAATAACTTAACTATTAGGTGTCTTAATTATTAGGCTTCAGCGGGTTTGCTATGACATCACGTAGTTTTTGTAGAACTAATATGACGTCCTTTGAGAAGAACGGTGATGGATCACGTTTGTTAGTTTTGAATTTTATTTACTTATAAAATATTTCATTTCTATTTTTCCAATAGATAGCCAGAAAACATTGAATAAATAGTCCAACCTTTCGAAATATTTATCAGATTTAGACTTAAGGTATAAGTCATAATTTTTATTTCTTTTGCAGTATTTACAATTAGATTGTTTTAAACGTAGGTAAATGTTAATATGCTTTCATTTATAGCTTTCATAATGGCATATTTTCTAAAAAGAGATTATTTATGATCTTTATTCCACAAGCTGTTTCCCACTTTCGTACACATAATTGAATATGATTGAGACACCTCACGTATGCATCCCATGCCAACCTGTGTGAGTGCACACCGGCTGATTTTATAGTCGGTTCAGAGCGAATAATTATTGGCACATTTTAAGGTTATTAGTCTCGCGTTTGACGGTCTCACCTGTTGGCAAGTGGCGATGTGATCGACGCTGGAGCACACTTGCCTAGATGTAACCTATTCACATTACTTGAAGATATTAAAGTTATAGCTATCCACAAACACAGATTCCGGCAAGGCATTCCACTCCTTGGCGATACACATGATGAACGTATCACCAAATTGTTTAGTACATATAAGTGGAATGTCCACAATGTGTTGGCGGTGGGATGCAGTGCGTCTGGTCGTTCGATTATGGAAGGAGCTTGGAGAGCATCTTAAAAAATACCGAGAGACATGTAACGGTTGACCGACGTTAGAAGCTATGAAGCCTATTCTCGTCTAGTGCATTGTTTCTGATGAGCCTCTTGTATTGATTCTCTATTCTCAAGTGCTTTAAGCTGGTATTTGCCTGAAACTGTAAAAATTTCCTTTACAGCGTTCTCAAAATAGACAGTAGACACACGCGCCATCTTTTAGAAGTTGCACGCAACTTGTAGCCGCCTTGGAACCTCACGCTGAACAAGCAGGAATACCTCTTTTCTCTCAAGAAATATAGTAATATGTCACGCATCTAAAGAGAGCAGCACTACTGAGCGATAAAACTCTTGATATAATGTTATGAATCCTGGCCTTTACACAACCGACGTAAACCAACAATTTTTTTTTTAAAGAATTTTAGCAACCGAAAGTATCGAAATTACTAATATTCCCTCTAACCCCTCCAACTAAGCCAAATTACACAAGCAATTAAGCTTAACTGGAGGGGTTATAGGGAATACTAGTAGTTCCGATTCTAATATTCTTTTAAAAAAATGTGCTTTTAAATGCAAAAAAGTTCGTTTAAAGTTTAAGACATTTAAAAAACAATGAAATGTAAGTTTATCGAATTCTTCCACGGTTTCTACAAGATTTTATGAAAAGCAAAAGGAAGGTCAAAGCAGCTACTTGCGGGGTGTTCGGCCTCAATTGGCTCAATTAAGGCTCTTTTTATGATTTTTCTAGAACATTTTTAATTTATTACATTCGCATCAACATTTGCATATGACAGGGAATTAGGCTGGCTCCCTATCCGCACCAGTTCACGCTGTAGCTACGGACCTTCCCGAGAATACGATTCAATTGCACGACCACTATCTTCAAAATAGAAAAACTTCGCTAGCGCGATTCAGGGTTTTCGTTGATTTAACGAAAACAGCTGAATATAATTTACTGATAAAATGGCCATTTGGAAGGGGATACCAATATCTTATTCTCCAATAATTTTATTTGAATTTAGAATGCTTCTTGATTATTTTAAGAGCAGTTTTGTAATCTTAATATTTGCTTATGGGATTCGTATGAGAGCGAAAGGGACAAGCAGTTGTTTCCTCTTACATCCTTGTCGCACTTATGTAAGGGGTGAAGCAACAATTTTGGCTCTACAGTTGATATGTGAATGTATTGACTTCATGAGAGAAACGAAACCCACTTTCAAGGCGTTAGAAAGAGATATCTACGTTCTGTCTATAAGCTGTTAAAGTGCAATTTATTGAATAGAAAAGGTATAATGAATGAACCATTTTTCATGTTACGGGCTGCGCACTTGTAGGGGCTCTCATATATTAAATTCTTTGGAGTTCTCTCTTTGCATCAGAACCAAAAATCCTCAGGTTGTGTCCAGTTAGAACTTGTCTATAGTTCTATGAAAGAAGTATGTTGATGACGCATTTAAAAGAAAATTTTAAACCAATCCAAACTGAAAAGAACTAGCTGCTGCCATATTTTCCAAGATCTGTTATGTAAAATGAACATAATAATATTATCACTCAAATAGTTGTTTATAAATCAGTACTAGCGGTTGCAGTTACAGTTACCGAAGCGCATGCCCAGTGCGGCGCTTTTACTGCTTTACTTCATAAAAATATAAAATCATGAGATAAAACAAGAAATAAAAGGTGTTTGGTTAACTAATACGTAAAAAGCGTTTCATAATGTTTCATTGCCAGTAAGTAATAATTCGACTTTGAGTCATGAACTATGAGAAATTTGCAAAGCGAGTCTACGCGTCAGATTAATATGTAGTTAATATATTGCTGTGCGCACCACAGTGGTCAAAGCTCTGTCTACTTACGTTCAATAACAGACTTAACGCGTTCTTAATATAGTTGACAATATTTTGAGTTGGAAGCTGCAGTTGGTACTTTCTAAGGATTTCAAATTTAGTAATTTATGATCTTGTTTGCTATGCCTCCCTGGTACTGAAAGCGAACAGTCGATAGGAGGACGAACTGAATTACTAAAAAATGCCTTGCATCTTAGTAATAAAAATGCAAAAATAAAATCACGCCTATATTTTATTTTATTTATTTATTAATTTATTTCTCTCTCATTACCATTACAGTTCATAGAATTTATATACTTGCGGTGCATGCGGGATAGTCAGAGAAATCTGCTTTTGACGATATATACTTCACAATAAAGTACAGTTCATTAAGTTTCACAATCTCACAACATAACAAAACTAATTTATTTCAGTAAACTATTGCAAACCGCAATCGTCATCTGGAATGCTGCTTAACTCACGGCTGCTATATCGCCATTTACTTGATTACTATTATGCACCTTATCGTGTGGTATTTTATTTGATAATATTATGAAGTGCTCAAAGGTAGTACTATGTTATTACTATTTTTTTTTTAAAGACGCGTTTACAAAGTGACTGGGAAGTCCTGTGACTCCTGATCTGGGGGCACCGGAGTGACACAGCGAAGTCGAGCAAAAAAAAAGCGGCACGGACGTACTATTATTTTCTTCAAGCAATTCAGGACATTTTCCACTCATAACTACGTTGTGGCTTTAGTTAGAAGCAAGCACCTAAACAGGCATTGCAATAACATGGTATGTCAAATTTCGTTCAATTTGAACAAGTATTTAAAATAATAATGAGTCATAATTTCCTAATCGAACCGACTGACCAGTCATCGAAATTCGAAAGCACTTCTAGTAGACAAAGAAGCTTCAAATTTAGAAAAAAAATAGTGTTTAGTATAATTAATTAAGGAAAAACTAAAATATTTTCAATTTCAGTCCAATTTTCTAGTTACATTAACTGCTTAAATAACTTTGTAATTCCATATAAATATACATTCCTTAAGAGCCCTGCTGTTTTAAGCTGTTACGTGATTATCTACCCTTACAACGTGTTATAGACCACATCAATATGAAAAATTAACGTTTTAAATACATATATTGACTTGGCAATAAATGTATTTAAAAGTAGGACACTTGTGAGAGCAAGTACAAAATACTGTAGAAAGGATTACACTATACTGTACAATCAATATGCGCCAAGATGTTTGCATGTGAGGTGCCAACAATATTTTCAAAGCATAAACAAATTCATCCGTACGCTAAAGTTTAGACGTAGCACAAACATTTCTACCTTAACACTCTACGGTTTTAGCTACGGAGTTTCGTAGCTAAGGGCTACGGTGTTTCGTAGAATGCGTCACAAGACATTTATTTCTGAACAAACTTACCTTTGTGTTGAAGAACAATACTAAAGACTGAAAATCTAACTATGATAGTTACACAAAATACAGCTTAAGTTATATAACTTTTTTATTTGTATTAACATTTTTAAAGCAAAACAGCAGCTACATTAGTGGTCAATTACTTACTCGACTGTCCTTGTAAGGAGTTAGCGTAGTATTAAGATTATTTATTATAAATTGTGTAAAAATCATTAGAGGTACTTTATCATTTCTAGTCTTTTAGATGTTTACTTTTATCTAAGTAGCCAAGCTTGCGTATTACTCGAGAGATGGCGCTGTACCGCACGACACACCAAAACCTAGCACGCAAATTTTCTACGTAATTTGATGTTCCCGGTACCAGGGGCGCATAAACCTGAAGAGTTTGATAACGTTCGCAAATGGAGCGTGGAGTAACTCCACCCCCATTTGCAAGGCGATTGCCACCACTTGGCCTTCTGAACCTTATCACCCACGATTTAAGTCTATAATACTTGCTGAATGATGTGTTTAGTGGTTGAAGACTGTTTATCATTTTGTTAACTGTGTGCCATTAAACTAGCGCACAGAACAGAAGCTCACCCACTCCCAACCAATTCATTACCTTTCCTCGCATGTCAAACTAATGGGCGCTTTCATGGGCACCTAAAACAAAGATTGTCGGTAGTTAAAAGGTGTAAGAAAAGCACTTCAGGAAGAAGAGAGAAAAGTTCTGCTTGCTTCAGTTTTGTAAAGCGTCCTCTTTTCACAAGCTTTTATTTAACTTGCAATGTATGTTTGTTCGGGTGGAATCTTACAACTCAATTTTAAGGCACTTGCCCTCAACCGATTGAGCTGAAATTTGGTATGCACGTTCAGTTCGGATGACAATGCAAGAAAAAAAAAAGAAAAAAAAAAAAGATTGTTTTTAAAAAGGTTTTTCGAATATATCTTATTCGCACTGCCTTCATTAAATTTAAACCTTAAATACATCTTGCCTTTTAGTATAAATCATGAACTGGATACCAGCTTCACCCAGAAAGAAATTCGTGATAAATATTATATATTATAATAATTTTCAATTGACCGCGAAAGTGATTTCTTCTTTAGAAAATAACTTTAGAACTGGCGTGTTAAGTGACCTTATGGTAAACCGATTTTGAATTATTTACAAGCTGCATTTTTATGACATAAAATAAGTAAATATCAAAATAAAACATGATTATTTTTTATTATTTTATTTCCACGCGAAAATTAATTTTGATATTTATATGATTTTATTTATTTATTTAAGTAGGTAAACTTACATTGGATAGTTGTACACCGGAATTAAATTTTACTCAGATCGTATCAATCTATGAAATAAACATAAAATACCCAGTTCTGAAAGGATGGCATTTAAAACTACTTCAATTTTCTCCCATTTCATTTAACAAAAGCTACTGTGCCATTCAAAAACTTATTTCACCATTGAAAAGCTAAATTCGCTCTGAGTAACATTGGCTACATTGGTTACCATGGGAACGCTAGTTATTAATAAACCCACGCGCGACAGTTCCTCGTTTGAGTTTGGGTTCCTCTCGATTTTAATTTTTTTTACAACTTTAGGTCACCAGCTGACAGGTTTTCCACCGCGATATGAGCAGCTGACATTTTTTTTCCTTCAAGACATTGGCTTAACTGTAATTTAGCCAATTTTCAGCCGGGAGGAAATGACCGTTTTTTTTTTCATTTTTACCCCACACATGCTTACCCCACCGACAAAGTGCCAGCTGACAACCACGAAAATTCATGATTTACCTTCCTTAACCACTATACAAAGTATCTCCCGGGAGGCGATTGGTCATGAGAACCTGTCGCTGGCTTGCGGTCTATAAGAGTCTGATGATTCTAAATATTTTTACATTAATATTCTTGAATTACAAATCGTAAAATAAAATGCCAATATGTAGTGTACCTGGAGCACTACCAGAAGCCTAAAAGGCTCCAGGAGTGATCTCCTTCCACCCCGTATAGGACACGTCAATTTGACATCACCTCGCCTGATGGTAAGCTGAAGGCAAAGTCTCAGGAAAAAGGGTCACCATTACATATACCTACCATGTTAACAATGGTGGCACTCAGCCTGACAGCCTCATCAGATGCTTTTCACGCCCCGCTTGAAGGACCCGGGACTGTAGGAAGAAGTCTTAATGGTGCGACAAAGAAAAGATTCACCGAACCGCTTGGTTCTTGAACAAATATTCTGCACCAGCCATTAAAACAACTCACATTACAATATACTGTCCTAATACAGTTTAATACAATCCACATTGCTCTCCTGGTAGGTATTTTTTTATACCAATTAGGTGGCAGACAGGCACACGGCCCACCTATTGGGAAATGGTTACCGTGGCATATGGACGTATACAACACCATGGGAGGGGAGTTACACTCGCGCTGCTGACCCTGCAAGAACATAAAGTTTCTGTGCCGTCAGCGTAGAAGACAAAGCAGCACCAGCCTTTGTTCTTGTTAAAACTCCCCATTGACAATGTTAAAAGTAGAGAGCTTTTGCTCCCGCAATGTACCTTGTTTTCCCACCCATACAGGGAGAGCATATTGTTACAAGAAGTTTTATTGATACAATGTGCTTGTAGGCCACTTCTTATAATAGCTATATTGTACTCAACTTCCGTCTTAGCTTTTAGTTGTGTAAATGGAGAAATATAACATACTAATTATTAACGAGTAGGTATATTATTATTTAAAACTATATGAAAGTGTATGTTTGTAATAATCGATTTATTTACTTATTGGGTTCACGTGAAGGATGAATGAAAATTATTTATTTATTTTGGAGTCTGACTACTGCTAGCGACTCGACAGAAGCGCATATGAAAGCATGTGAACATGCGTGAAAATCAATCAATGTACACACCTTTTTCTTGAGTGCTGGTAGCTCCCCGATCAACTCGCTGGAGCTAACGATAGGCTTATGTCAGTTATATCCATGATAATACTTTTTCGTGAACACGCGGTCCTTTAAATGATTTACGCTGTAGACAGCTATGCGTTCTGGCCACGCCGCGTATGCGTTGTGTCGCTGAGAACGTGTTTTAAACGTACTTTCTAAATGACAACTTTACAAGCTTTTATTTCGTTTCATCTGGCAGATAAATGACTATAGCGCTGAGTTAGTTGTTTTCTTTTTATGTGGCTTCCATATCAGGGTATTTGTTACCTTCGTTTGAAGTTGCAGTCGCCTATTTCTAAGCTGGCAGATGGCGGCTCCAATGTGCATGTGTATGGACATGCAAAATACATTCGGATCGCAGGTTCGTGCTACCTAAGAAGCCCCAACCAGATGAACAATAAATATCTAAATTTCCAATATTTTACGTAAACATAATTACATTGGAACATTTCAACTGGTCAGTAGTGAACAGCGTTATACAGGCATTTCTAAGAAAAATGTCTTGTTTCTAAGAAAAATGTCTTGACCCGCAGACAGACAGACAATGGAGTGATCCTTTAAGGGTACTGGTAGTTTCTTATAAAGTATTGTAAATGAACAAAACCAAGAAAAATGTCCTTTACAGCGCTCTTAAAATAGACAGTCGATACACACGCCATCTTTTAGAAGTAGCCCGCAACTGGTGGTTACCTTGGAACCTTAAGCTCGACAAGCAAAGAGGGCAGCACTTCTGTAAATAGATAAAACCTTCTGGTTTCTCTATAAATGTTACCTTATCCCAGATTCCCATAGGTCTTCTTGGGTCCTTGGAGAGCCGTATAGAATCCACCTATCTGCTATACTTCCCTGCGGATCTACTGCCATGAAATATTTGGCTGAATCAATTATTCTCAGTCTATATTTATTCTGTGATAAAGGATTCTTCTACAACTTTTCAGATGTGTCAAAAATATTATTGATGATGATTAGAGTCGTTGCCTCCACACGAAGCAGGTTATAAAATATGACATAAGATACTCTGACGCAGGGTTCCTATCAGTATTGGAAGGTGAGATGGTGGTCGCCCCCACAAACGCCGTAGAAGAAATTTCATATATTTCACATTTAATTCAGGATTACAGCTTAAAAAATAAAAGTATCTAACTCACGTTGATACCTTTTTGTCTTATTTACTTTAAAATAACATACATGCCATACTCTGCCTTTACATATTTTACCTTACAGTGCGAGAGAGCAGTTCAATATTCCACCCCTGGATTACCAGGACCCCAGTGCAGTGGAAGGTATGTAGTACAGGACTATCACTTTAACTTTAAAATGCATCTCCTCTGTTGCACTAGCGCGCTAGTAATTCATGGCGAGGATATCGAACGGGCCGTCGTGTCGCGATTATACCTTAGGTTTTATTAGTTGATCGTAACTATTCTCATTACGAAATCAGTAGTAAATAAATATGAAAAAAATGTAAAAGAAAGAGGAAGTGCGATAATCGCGCTGTAAGGAGAACTTTGAAGTGACCTTTTAAAATGGTCATTACCTTATCTTGCAGGCGAGTTCTATGTGTTAATTTTCATTTAACTGGACTCAGTAATGATGGTTTTGAATTGATATATGCACTAACAGTGATTATGGAGATAACGGTAAATATATTTGCTCTGTTGTATATAAATATGTTCTATATTTGTTTGTTAAAAGGCCTGATATGATTTCCCACAAATCGTAGCATGGAGCTTACGCTACGAGCTACGCTACGAGCCATGTAGCGGCATACTACGTAGGAACTGCTACGGTACGTTACTCTGCACGCAAGTATTTATACCATCTGTGTTTCACACGAACCCCACGTACATAATGTTTATAAAAATAGCTATGTACGTAATTCTCAATGTGTACAAATACATTAATATTCCTAACCATTTATATCGTCGGGGACGGCGTGGTCCCCACCTCCCGAGGAGGGCCAGACCGAAAGGGATGGCCCTGGGTCAGCCGGGGTGCGAGGGATATGCCGCAAGGCAACCTCACCTTCGGCCTAGCACCACGACCCACAGACGGCGTGCGGTTTAGTCGGTTCGAGTCCGACATAACCTTCCCCTCCGGCTCCGGAGGGGCGGGTATCCGTGGGGATTTCCCGCACGTAAAAAAAAAAAAATTTCTCCAGTCAAGACAACTAATCTAGCATACTCCAAGCTCAGATCTTAACCCCAGAATTAAAACAAGTACCAAAAAAACTCTAGATTTAAAACAAGTAAAAATGCTGTAGACAGCTAGTTACAGGAATGTTTACTTTTGCAGGTGATCTAGAACTCTTTAGTTGTGTGCGTCCCTGGTACTGGTAGTGAGCGAACACGACTGCTAACTTCGACGAACGTGCGCTGCGTGCAGCGCCATCTATTGAGTGTAAAGTAACATTAAAAGAAAACGTGGTACATTTTAGAAAAATGTATCAAACTATAGTACATTACTGCCGCGGCCACCAAGAGTAGTGTTGCCGGACGATCGTGAAGTATGCGGGCCGAGGCGCAGCCGAGGCAAGCATTACGGAGTCCAGCACAGCTCAGTTGTGGCCAAGACTTGTATAGTGCCTTTCTCAAACAATGAGCGGAAATTAAAATACAATTAGTTACCTACTTTTCAAAATCAATGAAGAACAAAGATCAACAGGAACAACATTTTTCATAATAAACAGCTTTCTGTTTGCAAGCCAGTTCTGTATTTAAATAATTTGGATAAGTTCTCCTTGGTTGGCATGGCTCGAAGTAAAAGATGGTTCCATTTTTTCAATTACACGACAGATATGAGTTTACATAGTAATTTATTTGGCCGCTAAAACACGACAGATATGGATTTTCATACAACTTTTGCCGGCCGTTGCTCGCATGTACAGCAATTTCGATTTATCTCGAAGAAGGTTGTCAAAATAATGTTCAAATTTCCAAGCATGTTTGAGAGAAAAATCTTAATAACGCAAAATAAGCAAATAACGCTAGTCTTTGTATTGGCCATCGAAACTTATTGAAGTAGTACTTTAGTTGACTCTTTAGTCAGGTTAACAGTGGTTTACAGGTCCCTTAAAAATGCGAACGTTTCCACAACTCATGACTCATGACTGTACTACGTACTTTAAGTTTATGCGTCCCTAGTACTGCGAGTGATGAAATAACCTGGAATGTAAATTTTGTGTACTCGGTACGGCACAACGCCATCTATCGATCACAAGAAGATATATTATGATCAAACGTGGTGCGTATTCAAATTTTGTTCATAAAACACTTTGAAACTGTGGATTTTAAATGAAACTTTACTACCGAGAAATAAGAAACAGACCATAAATCCGAACCTATATAGAGAAAAAAATGAATACTGCGAACAACAAATCCGTTTCCGGTATGTCTACGTGTGAACATAGAAAGAAATTGGTAACAACATATAATAAGTTATACAAAAAGTAACACAACAAAACAATAACCTTTGAAGTATTAAAACACAAATGCCCCAAAAGGTATGCACCAAAGCGGTGTGCAAGTTTAACACCACTATATACTTTTAAAAAATGGGCTCAACACACAGACAGACGTACTACGGAATGATCCTTTAAGGGTAGCGGTAGTTCTTTAGTAGGCAATCAAAAAAAAAAACAGAAAGAACCTGGACGGTAATATCAAAACAAACTGTTTGACTTAATGGCGTTTTAACAAAAAGTGTTCTACACATTTTGATTATTTTAAGGGCAGTTTTGTGATTGAAAATTTGCTTACGAGATTCTTGTGAGAGCGAACAGGACAAGCAGTTGTTTGCCCTAAAGTTCTCGTCGCACTCATATTATTTAAGGTGCAGCTGCATTTTACAATTGACAATAATTTACAACAAAAAAAACTATGTCTCGTAACTTAGAAAATAATTACTTGAACTTGAACTGGCAAGGTTCAGAGCTAACTATGACAGGAAACAAACTTCACAGAAAATTCGTTCAAAATATATCCAAGAATTATCTATGTTATGTTTTTTCACACTCAGAAGTGAAAGTAGGGATCTTTCAAAATTGTTGTTTTAAAAGGACAGTGTGTCTTATGGGGATAAACCCACCAAAGATCCAAAACATGCTCTGTTCACATTTGCTTATTGCGGTGAACCTATCGCTCTTTTTCATAATATTCACTTCAGTAGGTTTAACCATTACGTTAAGGTCAATCAGTATATCATCGAAAATATAAGAATCAGTAAGTTAATAAAAGTTGAGATCAAGATAACAGATAAAAAAGCTTCTGTTAGTTACTAATAACGAGGACGAATTCGCTGGCAACGACTATTAATATAAATAGTAAATTTACCTCAAAAATCTAGTCAAGACATTATTCTTCCTAATGATGAGTTCTAACCACATTAGCAATGTTAGTAAACAGCAAATTTTATTGGTTTACAAAGAAGGTAGAACAGGCGTGACACGAAACCATAAGGTGATTTAAACCTAATGTGCCGGCTAACATGAACAGCAGTAACAACGTTACAATCGATCAATTCCAATAAGAAAGTTAGGGAAGGTCTCCTAAAAACATTTTGCTGTACCTAAAATGGTAAAGATACCTCGCCTTACTCTCCCGTTCCAAATATACACCCTGTATAGAAAATGTCCTTTTCGAATAGATGGGTTGAAAAAGTGATTTGAATTTAGAACGTAATAATATATTATTCATAGAAATTGAGCGCAAATTGTTTGAATTGCTAGCTGGTACGTGTTGGACGCACGGCGCAGGGACCCGTATACACTAAAACAAGCACGTGAATTACGTCTCTGTTCTTGTAATCAGTTGGTACATTAAGTATCTCATATTAAAGGAATTAAAAGTAGAGTAGCCACTCGCGAGCAAAATATCTTTCCTTTGGGCGATGTACTTTGGCTTCCTCTCAGAGCTCAGGATTCTTTTAGAATTGCTTTAGAATCCCTTGCTACACTCAAATTTCTATTTCAGAACTCTTCGCGTTGCTCGTGATTCAAAGTAGCGCCCTCACCGTAAAAAATGGATGATATTTCTCAAGATTTATACGAATCAACTATTTTCGTCTAATTAAATCATTATTTTTAAACTTTCTAAATATTTACACTCAACGGGAAGGTAGCTGTCGAAAGCTTTTTCACCACGTAATTGGCATAAGAAAAGTTGTTACGTGGCAGTAGCACCTCACAGCTATTTCATTCTATCCCCCGTACTTTGCGCATGCCCAGTAGGATACAATTACCGCTATGCTCCTTAAAAATAACAATATGATGACATAAAACATGAAACAAAAGAAGTTTAACTAGCTAATACGTAAGAAGCATTTCATGACGTTTTGTTTTCACTAAGTAATATGACTACTTTATGTCATAAACTATCAGTAATTTGCAAGAAAATCTGTACATGTCCTATTTAGCTGTAGTTAATATCGATTGTTGCGAGTACCATAACAGTCAAAACTCCATTTCCTGACATACAATAATAGATTTAAAGTTATAGTAATATGGTTGAATATATTTTGGGGTGAAAACTGTCGTTGGCACTTTGTAGATAATATGAAAGTAGTAATTTTTGCTCCTCTTTGCTTTGCCTCCCTGGTACTGAAAGCGACCAGCCGATCGAAGTATGCCTCATGACAAACTGAACATTGCCCTATGTCACGGACATCGATGATACCTCCTGACAAACTGAACATTGCCCTTCGTCACGGACATCGATGATAGATTTTTTTTTAAGACAGATCAGACTGTTTAGGGCTTCTTATGAAATAACATCGAATTAAAAGAAAGGATTCGTCGACGTCTGATTGCAATCCAGACACAACGTCGTTCAGTAGGATTTTGTAAATTTCAAATCCTTCACTATGAAAAATACCTTGCACTTTAATAATACAAAAATAAAACTTATTTATATTTAATAAAACAAATTCTATTTAACTTTTGTACAAATTATCGTAACTATACCGTGTTTGGATTCGTTCTATTCAGCGTTTAATTTATATATTATATATGCACCTAATTTATGTACAGACGAGTTTATGATGCAGCGCGTTGCGCACCGCGGCGCTTCTGGAGTAAACGGCCACAAAAAGGTGGCAACGGCGAGGCAACTTAGTAGTGTTCAAACTTATAGACCCGTTATTCTTGGAATTTTAAGGTGTTAAAAGCAAAATATTTAGAGAATTTAGATTACGCAGACACGGAGAAACTGCTAAAAATGTTAAAGTAGATAGCGATAGGCTGTAAATGATTGTTATGCTGTTAATATAAATTACTCTAAATAATAGAATAGACACAGGTTACTCGTATCTCACTTTTCCGTATATAAAAAGAAGAAGTGACTTTTTGGGCGGGTTGGCGGTTTTCATAGAAAATAAAGGAGGGGAACCATAGATATAGTATATCCATAGAGTGGCAATAGGAGTGAAAGAGAGCTCCGGCATCTAATAGTACTTTTATGTGTTAGAAAGAGAGAGTAAACGATGCTGTCCGCGAGACCAAACATGTATTTGTTATTGGGAAATAGGGGACTATTGAGTGAACGCTTAAACTGTTTTATGATTATATAAATAATTCAAAGTCTTAGCAGTAATTCCAACAACATTTTATGATGCGTTTATGTGCAGTACCAGGTTGTGATTCATCAAAGAATAATAATCCCCAAAATTATTCATTTCATCAGTAAGTTAAATGTTTGTTTACAATCATCGTTTCTTCAAAAAAAATACATAAATGTGGCAGCTTTGGTGTATATATAATAAAAAAAACAATATGCAAATCACTGAAATGAAATGGAATAAATGAAAGTGTCCTTTTTAAGATATAATTAATACAGAAAATCAGGATAATTATAACCTCACCTTGTAGGGATGTGATCGCGACATTATTTCGTTGTATCGAATGTGATTGTGATGGCTGAAGGTTGAAAATTTTGTTTCTTGTGAACTTAGTGTAATGTATTAATTTAAGTGCAGCTGAATAAAATCTGTTTTCAAGGGTTGTGCTCGCATTTTCTATTCAAACCGGCCCCCACGCTCGTAACTATAATAGTACTGCGCCATTTAGAATATTATAATAGTGTCGATTGTATGCATGATTCTGTGTCTAATTGATTATTGACTGTTTGATATTTACATGAAGCCATTAGGTACTAATTTAATACTTCTGTACGTAATACTATTATTATTGGTGTTATTTCATTTCGTCATCATCAACCTAGCGATAGCCGCGGCACCGCAGGCAAAAAGGATGATAGACTTTCTAAAAATATATCACTGCCGAGAAATTTCATCGATATCGATAAAAGATCAGGAGCAACATTTTTGACGCACACATTGACATTACGTGCACATATAGACAATTCAATTTTAGTCTCGTCCGCTAGTTGACATTACCAATCTATGGAAAAGAAAAATACTAAATCTATGAGGGGAACGTTGTTTCGATATAGTGTTTATATTCAATGCGGCCAGTAGTACCTATTTGACAAATTGTGATAGTTCTGAATAGTTCACATTGCTTTGAAGTGTGACGCCTCTTTTGTATAGTAAATACTTTTTAACTTTTATATAGGTTATTTTCACTGCAGCAAGCTACCAAGCATTCCGGAGTGCGTTTAGTTGATGCAAAAAACACGTTTATTTATTACTTTATAGTATCGTAGATTGTTATCTGTTGAACTGGTTGTCGAAACCATATCAAGTTTGAACTCATTTTGTTCAGTTTTTAATTTTACATACGCTTCAATTATTTAATTACTCGATTAATTTATAAGCAGGTTTGTGACGCAGCACAACTTGGACCGTAGTGTTCCTAGCAGAAACTAGGCGAAAAGTGGCGCATTGATAGAATGTGCGGCTGCAGTGTATGAGGTCTCGAGTATCATACCTTCTTTCGAAACATAAGACATGGCTTTTTTCCAGTGGTCAGCAAATGGTCAGTCAATAGGCATCCTCATAGTCACAAGGACTACACTGCGCATGTTTCACCCCACACATGAATACTCGTGTACCTCTCGCCCACCGCTATTAATCGCACTCATTCCACCGTCAGAATATGAACACGCCCCTTTGACGTGATACTTCAGGCGATCGTTCGAATTTAATAGCAATTCATGACATAAAACACTACATAACGGGACTATAACTTAGTAACACGTGAAGTACACTTCATAACGTTTCATTCTCATTCGGTAATAAGGCCATTGTCTGTCAGAAATCTGTTGAAAACGGCAAAAAGAAATCCTAATATGGATTGTTGCTCGGATCACGAGTCCTATATCATCATTCACTTGATTACAATAAAATACTTTATTGAGTCGTATTATAGCTGATATTACTTTGAGTTACTAAAGGTAGAACGTATTTTCTTACTGTTGCTAATATTAGGATTCAAGCTCTAGACTGTTATGAGTTCCTGGTACAGAACAGCGAACTTGGCCCGAAGTCCTGTGCAAAACGTTAAACTCTGGCAGCCCGGCTCCTTGTAAAGCCCATGCCAAGGAACACGTCAGAATAAACTACAATCTAATATATAATTGAATAAAAATGTCTGTTATCACGATTTTTGTAAGTTGTAAGTAAGATAAGCTATTGAATAAATTTAAATAAAAATTTATTGAAATCACACATAATTAAAACGGGTGCGCATTGTCTTACATAACTTTTCAACTCCTATCATCGGAGGTCCGAAAATGTTTCTCATACCGTTTAAAATTATAATGATCGTTATTCATAAAAAAATTAAACTAAATATTAAAAAAACATAATAATTTCAATTCATAATATCACAAATTATATACTTAGTTTTTACTAATATTTGTTTTAGTATATTTGTTTATACTAATGATCGAAACTCATAATCATTCGAATAAATAACTATAATATTCATAAATGTATTTCATTCTAATAATTGTTTTTATAAATTTCTTAATCATAATTGCTACCAGAAGTGAGATGTTAGCAGACAAGTAGATATGGTTAGGGGGTTAGGTTATAATTGTGACCACAACAGCGCGCTAGCCGAGCGAGCGTAGCGAGGCAGCGGCCGGCGAAGCGCCAGAAACTCATTTTTGTTAGAAAAGTAGACAGAATTTATGCATTTAGAATTTTTTAAATTGGTCCCGCCGGTATTGAGAAAAACGTATAACTGACGGACAGACGGACACAAGGAATTGATAGAACGCAATGATGATGATGTTATGAAGAAAAAATATCTGAAAAAAAAAATGGATTTGAAATGGTTCTTGGTAGTAACAGTGTTAATAAATAGTAGTTTATGATACTGTTGCATAATAAGGGTTCTTATAACATGAGTGTGTTTAAAAAAACGAGCCGGTAGGCGAGTTTTTTTTATAGTATCACACGAGTGTTATAAGACTAAGTTATGTACAGTGTCATATACTACTTTATCTACTCTCATATCTACTCATATAAACTAATTAATTTTACAAACAAAACCAAACTTAGTTTAATTTAAATGTCAAATGTTGGCGCCAAGGCACAAACATAGATTGCGCATGCGTGTTTCTTTTTTTTTCTTCCGAATCGCCGATTCTTTTTTTAAAGTAGAGGTTCAGTTCAGATGGAGGTTGTGTAGGTGTATCGTTATGATTAAAAAGTTATTTAATGATATCGGTGTCCATACAAGACCTGTATCGTAATAAAACTTTTTTTTGGCCTGTGCGTAATGTTTGTCATAAGAGCTTTGATTTCAATTTTATAATCTTTGTATTATAGTATCAGAGTAGATAAAATATATAATCACTAACTGTTATGAGTTCCGATGATAGTAATAAAAATGTATGAATAAAAAAAGTATGAAAAATAAAATTATGAAGAGTGATGATTATGAACACAAATCGGTAGTAAGAAAAAGAATATGATTAAAAATTGTATGTGAGCCAATATGGACCCAATTAAAACACTTAATCCAGGAAACAGTTTCCTGTGGTAAAAAGAAAACGAAACTACGCTATGTGGGTGAAGCCGCGGGCATCATTCCGTCTCCTAAAATAAAAAATAAAAAATGTTTATGTTTACAAACTGTGTCAACTAGTAAGACGCCGCAACCACTAGGTATATCCTTTATTCTTAGATAATTAACAATTCACTAAAAAAATAATTCATAACCAAGACCCCGAAATTGAAACCAGTGAGAGAGCCACTCACTACCGAAAAACGAGACAGTCAAGCCACTAAGAATGCCTCAGCGCAGTTGTTGCTGCGCTACAGAGTCGTCCATAAATAATCAAGGTGGATGCACTACTACATTGGGTGTTAAATTAAATGGTGAACAAAATGAGTCCAAACAGGACATGTTTACGATAATGCGTTTAAGAGATTAGTAACTTCGAAAACTACAGAGGTAATGCAACTGAACAGCGATGAATGTGATCCATAAAGCCCCAAATGCTGGTACTGATAACCATAGGCTAAACGTATCAGTTCAATAATATTGACCCTGTAAATAGTGATAGAGGTATTCTCTGCGACATTCATGTTTCGTGAATAGTTGAGAGCGAAATACGCGCATGCACGCTAGTCTCAGTATAACACGCACGCAAACAAGTGGTCTGGCAAAGTTGGAACGTGCATTGCACTTGTGATGACGACCTCTGTGGTGTGGCGGTAAAGCGTTTGGCTGGGAGGTTTAATGCCATGGGTTCGATTCACGTTTAGCATTAAAAAATAAAACTTGACTATATCCTACGTGACGTAGCGACGAGCTACGGTGTTCCGTAGAAGGTCTACAGTTAGTCTACGGGACTTTACGTATATGACTGCGCATTTAGGGCGACAAATTAACGGTAGGATTATTATTTATTGTTTAAAAGGTATCAAGTACAGGGTTACATTAATATATTTAATCTTCGAGATATTATAGTTTTTATTGCAGTAATTGCACACTCAATATAATGTCAAGAGGTCACGAAGCTTATTTTGTATTCGTAAAATTCGAGAGATGGCGCTGTACCGCACGACACACCAACACCTAGCACACAAAATTTATACGTAATTTGCCGCTCCCGGTACCAGGGACGCATAAACCCTGAAGAGTTTGAAACTATTCGTAAACGGAGGGTGGATTTCCGGGCAGGTGTTTCCCATTTTGAACCTTATGGCTCATGCCTTAAGTCTATATGTTATAAATATTTTGAATAGTAGTAGTAGACTGTTTATTAATTGATTTCTGGTTATCTATGGTATAACAATAATAAAGTATTCCATACATAAATAAATTAATCAATCACCGTTATTCTCGAAGGACGTCATAAGCGCATCAGTTCTACTGTCGTGACTTTTCGTCACGATGTGTGAATATCACAACCAACTTAAGAAGTTATCAAGCGATAATTTTCAATTCATATCGCGTGGGGGAGTGTCGCGAATTTCCGTCACGAATAAATCTCCTTGTTAGCTAACTGGCCATTGATATCGCAATTTATGCTAAATTCAAATTCCGTTTATTTTGTCATGAATATGTCAATGAAAATTTCAGTATCAGTACAAAATTGTATCTATATAATTATGAATATGGAGATTTGTTATAGATTTGCAGAGCTGTAACGAATACAGCATCTCTCCGGAATCAGCTGAGTATTCTAGATTAGTTTTACTCTTTATTGAGTAATGATTCAAGTACGAGTCGTTATTAAGTCGGTGTCGGCGGTACCCTCACACTGTGCGTGCGCCTCAAAATCCATTGTAAGGGATAATCAGCGGTGTCTTCTCCTACGGGAGTTGTAGTTCCTGTAGGCCCATTAAGAGTGACGTTTATAACTAGAACTGAATCCTTGTGTATCTGCGCTTGTGTATATCAATAATGTGACTAAGAGATAAGGACGCTTAGCTCATTCCATTCATTTGGAATCAACGGTTACTTTCCCGTTGCAGATGCGTGAATCAATCATCATCCCTAAGCGAAGCTGAACCAACATGGCATGTCAGATATATTCTTCCGAATCCACAAATTTCTCTTCACGATATGGTGAAGACGCCTTCTTGTTTTCGCGACTAAATTAAACTATTAAACTACGTAATGTCTCAGCAAACCCGCTGAAGCCTAATAATTAATACACATAAGTATCAAGTTATTAATGGTCAGTAAATGAATTAAATAATAAATAAATAAAAATTAAGGTGAAGATGATGAGGTATGGAAAAATAATCATTTTCTTACACACATCACATTGAATGAATACACAGGCAAACAATAAAGGTGTCATTCCACACACATAAACAAACACACACGCACACACACACACACACACACACGCACACACACACACACATAAACAAACACACACACACACACACATTATACTACTACACACATATTTACTATATCTTCAATCTTTTTTTTGCAATAATTCTGTTTTCAAATTAGGTAATTCCAGAATAAAATTGTGATTTAACTAACCGGGAAGAGACTGAACTCCTCGACACAGGGCATCCTAGTGTGGGGTTCAGTGAATCAATATGTGTCTAGATTATTTCGTTAAGTTACTGTATACACATGACACCTTTATGCACATGCATTTTTGGAAACAATAAATAAAAATATAAAAAAATATTTTAAAAAGAGAGGTTGAGCCCCTACAATATCCAACGACATTATCTTCTCAAAGACTTGAGGACAATACATTATTTATTTATTTTGTAGTCTCTTTCTTCTTTATAGTCTCAAGTGCTTTAAGCTGGTTTTTTTGCTGGTATTTGCCTGAAACTGTAAAAAAGTCCTTAACAGCGTTCTTAAAATAGACATTATACACACACGCCATCTTTTAGAAGTAGCACGCAACTTGTGCCCGCTTTGGAACCTTACGCTGAACAAGCTGTAGGACTACATTCCACTCAAGTAATGTAATAATAAGTCCCCACATCTAAAGAGGGCAGCACTTCTGAGTTATAAAACTTTTTAATTTCTCTATAATTGAAACCAGATTACATATTCTTGTAAGACTTCTTGGGTCTTCGGAGAGCAACATAAAATATACCTATCCTCGTATATACCTCCATGCACCCGCAGTACCAAGAACTGTTTGGCTGTATCAATTATAAATGTAAGTGCATACGAAGTAATGCAAATATGTCTCTTCAACGTAGTAAAAGTTCCTGAAACTGCAAGCTTTCATTCCTGATTAGAGTCGTTGTCCAAATGTGTGAAACATTTTAATTTATTATGTTTTTAAATGCAAGAAAAGGTTTGCTTAAAGCTTAAGACATGTGGAAAACTATGAAATTTAAGTTTATCGAATTCTTTTTTTTTTTCACAAGATTTTTTTAAAAGCAAAAGGAAGGTCATGCTCAATTGGCTCAATTAAGGCTCTTTTTATAATTTTTCTGGAATATTTCCAATTTTTTGCTTTCACATCAACATATTTGAGATGACAGGGAATTAGGCTGGCTCCCTATCAGCACCAGTTTACGCTGTAGCTATGGACCCACCTGAGAATACGATTCAATTGCACGACCACAATCTTAAAATTGAAACACTTTGCCAGCACGATTCAGGTTTTCATTGATTTAACGATACTGCCTGAATATAGTTTACAGATAAAATAGCCATTTGGAAGGGGATACCAATATCATATTCTTATTTATATTTGAATTTAGAATTCTTCCTAATTATTTTAACAGCAGGTTTGTAATCTTAATATTTGCTTGTGGGATTCGTATGAGAGCGAAAGGGGCAAGCAGTTGTTTCCTCCTACTTCCTTGTCACACTTATGTAAGGGGTGAAGCTGCATTTTTGGCTCTACAGTTGATATGCGAAGAAATCGACTGCATGGGAGAAACGGAACCCATTTTCAAGGCGTTATAAGGAACGAACGGCATTCATACAATGAACCATTTTTAGTCACGCGCTGGCTCTCATAATTATACCAAAACCCCTTTGGGATGCCTTCCTCTACACCTCATTAGAAACAAAAATTCTCAGGTTGTGTTTATTTAGAACTTGTCTAAAGTACTATGGAAATTGTATGTTGATGGCGCATTTAAATAAAAATATTAAACCAATCCAAACTGAAAAGAACTAGTTGCTTCCGTATTTTCCCAGATCTGATACGTTAAACTGGCGAAATGTGGGTGCTAGCACCTCTGCCTACCCTTTCGGGGATAAAGGCGTGAGTTTATGTTATGATATGTTAAATGAACACAATAATATTATCACTCAAATACTTGTTTAAAGATCAGTACTAGCGGTTACAGTTACCAAAGCGCATGCCCAGTATGGCGCTTTTATTGCTTTACTCCATAAAAATACAAAATCATGAGATAAAACAAGAAATAAAAGGTGTTTGGTTAACTAATACGTAAAAAGCGTTTCATAATGTTTCATTGCTACTAAGTAATAATTCAACTTTGTGTCATGAACTATGAGAAATTTGCAAAACATTAATATTGGTTGTTGCGCGAACCACAGTTGTTAAAGCTCCGTTTACTTCAATAACAGATTTAAAGCCATCACAATATGGTTTGGTGGTTTGGTACTTTTTAAGTATTCCAAATGAAGTGATTTATGTTCCTGCTTGCTATGCCTCCCTGGTAGTGAAAGCGACCAGCCGATCGATGTATGCCTTTTGAACATTGCCCTCCGTTACGGATTTCAATGGTAGGAAACGCAAATCAAAATTATAATTTATTTATTATTATTATTTATTTTAATTTTTGTCTGATTATGATTCAATCTTGAGACAGCCCTGAATCAGATGACCAGTGGGATTTTGTAAATTTTTATCCTCTTGAGCGAGGTATGTGTGAATTGACTGTAAAACATTTTAAAACGAAACTTATGGCCTAATATTCTCTAGAGAATATGGATATGTGTGAGACAACCTCACCTCCGGTCTAGCACAACGACCCACAGACGGCGTGCGGTACGCGTCGGTTCGAATCCGACATAACCTCCCCCTCCGGCTCCGGCGAGTGGGGTAGGTAGTAATCCGTGGGGATTAAATCAATTTTTTTATAAATCTTAATCGCAGCCACATCGTGTTTGGACTCATTTTGTTCAACGTTTAATTTCCCACACAACGCAATTTTCCAAATAACTAATTTATTCACAGACACCTCTGTGACGCAGTTTAACTTAGTCCCGTCACAGCTACGGCTCATCTGTATCGGTGGCGCATTGATAGAATGTGTGACTGCTGTATTTTTGCTTCTTCCTAGTCTTCTCCAGTAAACATGGCCAGCTTATGATAATAAGCATAACAAAATAGTTGTGGTAATATGCATAATTTATAATTGCAAACTCATTTACCACTTCCCCACCTCTAAATACCTCCACTCATTCTACTATCAGAATATGAACACGCCCCTTTAACGTGATACTTCAGGCGATCGTTCAGTTTAAATAGCAAATCATAACATAAAACACTACATAACGGGACTATAACTTAATAATACGTGAAATACACTTCATAACTTTTCGTTCTCATTTGGTAATAAGACTGTTTTCTGTCAGAAATCTATTAAAAACTGCAAGAGAAAATCCTCATCTGGATTATTGCTCTAATCATGGGTCCTATATCGTCATCCCTTGATTACAATAAAAGACTTTATTGAGTCGTATTATAGCTGATGTTGTTTTGAAGTACATATTTTTTATGCATGCTTAAATTGGAATTCAAGCTCCATACTGTTATGAGTTCCTAGTACATAAGAGTGAAGTTGGCCCGAAGTCCTGTGCAAGACGATGAACTCTGTTGGCCCGAAGTCCTGTGCAAGACGATGAACTCTGTTGGCCCGGCTCCTTAGAAAGCCCGATAATTGTTTTAATATTGCCGTAGGACATAACGAGGATTAATATTAAACAGTAAACACGGTGGAAGATTTGGACCTTTCTTTTTTCTTTCTTTTCTTTTTTTTTTTTTCTTAGTAATTCTGAACTCGAGGTTTAAACTACTCACTGCTATGAGTTCGTAGTACCGACAAACGTAGTTGGCAGGTCGTTGCCTGACCTGTGCGTGTTTTGTTAATTTTTGTTTTTTTTTGTATTTCTACAGAATACCGCGGCCATAGACACGAGGTTACGTGTTGTAATGCTAGTGGTCAGCAGGCTTGACAGAGCCCAGCGGAGAGTCCTGCCTGAGTAGGCTTGTTGTGCTCTGTCGTCGGCACTCAAACTCTCTGTGGTAAAAGTTCGGCAGCACGAGCGTGACTCTTTTAGTGTTGCACAAGTCCATAGGCCACGGTAACTACTTTCCATCTGGCGGGCCGCGTGCTTGTCTACCATCTAAGTGTTATGAAAATAAAATATATTTTTGCTCTCCTGCGGGTGAAATGCACAGTCTTTGCACCGCGTCTTGTTTTTCCCACCTATACTGAGAGAGCATATTGTTACAAGAAGTTTTACTCACAGAATTTGCTTTAAGGCCAAGGCTAAGCTATGATAACGCTTTATTTTATTAAACTATCTTCTTAGCTTTTGGTTGTATAAGTAAATAAATAAACTAATTGTAAGAGTTGTTACGTTTGGATCCAAAAGGAATCGCTATTACATTTTTTTTTTTTGATCTCCAGGGGATCGTAAAGGCTTTACTATTTCACTTGGATCCTCTTACACTCGTTTAAGTGATCGTATAATACAAAACTAAAATTATAATAAAGTAAAATTATTACAAAAAATACTGAATTTAGTGTGTGAACTTGATATTTCCGATCTGTTAGAAGCCGGCGTGAGATGGGACAGTCTTATATTAAGAATATACAACTGCCCTAGTATTTTAGAATCAACTGAACAATTTTATTTATAAATAAATTAAAATATCTTATAGTTTAAAATTCTCATTAAAAAAACTCACAATGACATCTGGCGGGCAACTTAGTTTATTTTTTGTACATAACTCGGAAAGGGAAAAAATATTCATTGACCTTAAATTACCAAAGAACAAAAAAAATTAAAAGGGTCTATTGAACAAGGCAATGGGCAGTCAGTGAAAGCGTCCATATGCATTTTTCACGAACTCAATATTATAGTTTTATATTTGTATTCGTGTCTAAAATATAATATTGATTGAGTAACCATATTGTTGGAATATTATTAGGATGATTAAGTTGGTGGATTTAATAATCTCAATGCCGTTCTTATGCATCATTTAATTGTAGTTATTGGCGATTTTGACCCATTGATAAAATGGCCAAAAATGCAATTAAAAGTACATAAAAATAGAATTGAGATATAGATGTGACAGATTGAGATTCTGTTGAATATAACTGATTATATTGCATGAAGGCATAGAATTGAGTGTAGTTATAAGCTAAATCGAACAATGACATCGCCTGACAAATTTTATTCAAAGAAATTCACATTGGCGGGCTAGAGGTGCTGGCACACGTTTGCGCTGTACCTGCTAGCAACAAAGGGGGTAAATCATAGTGTGGGGGTTGAGACCCTGCGTTTGAATAAAAACTGATATTGCATGAGTCGAGAGACAGTTGAGCATGGACATAGCTTCGGCACACTGGCTGGTTTCATTCACATGAATTTAACTTTGCTGTTCTTAAGTAAGTGTTAATAGTGAGGAAGCCTGTACATATTTATGCCTCACAGTGCGAGAGATCATTTCGATATTCCATCCCTGGATTAACAGGACCTCAGTGCAGTAGAAGGTATGTATAGGACTAGCGCTTGAACTTTAAAATGCATCTCCTCTGTTGCACTAGTGCGCTAGTAATTCATGGCGAGGATATCGAACGGGCCGTCGCAATGCTACGTAAGGTTATTTTAGTTGGTTGAAACTATACTCATTATGAACTCAGTAGTAAAAAAAATTAATAAAATTGTAAAAGTTACAGTAAGTGCGGTAATTGCGCTGTAAGGAGTACTTTTAAGTGACCTTTTAAAATGGTCATGACCTTTATGTTCCACAGTTGGAGGCAAGTTCTCTGTGTTAATTTTCATTTAACTGGACTCAGTAATGTTAGTTTTGAATTGATATATGCGCCAACACTGACTATGGAGCTAAACGTAAATATATTTTCTCTGTTATATATAAATATGTAATATATTTGTTTGTTAAAAGGCCTGATACGATTTCCCACAACTCGTAGCATGTAGCTTTTGCTACGTGCTACGATACATGTAGCAGCATGCTACGTAGGAACTGCTACGGTACGTAACACTGCACTCACGCATTTACGCCCTCTATATGTCACGGGGAACCCATGTTCATAATGTTTATAACAAAAACGATGTACTCAATTCTCACTGTATACAAATACAGTATTATTCCTAATGATTTATATGTTTTAGATTATAATACTACTACGACTTAAAACTGCATTAGTTTTACACAAAAATAAATCTATTATATAATAAATCAAAGGAGTGCCCTTTTGAAACATTAATCATTATATTTGGTAAAACCAGCTGAAAAATGTCTGTTAATTAATCGAACAAATTTTATTTCCCCAGTCAAGACAACTAATCTAGCATAATCAAGCACAAACATTAACCCCAGAATAAACAAAAATACTTTGTGAGAAATGTAATACACAGCTAGTTACAATAATGTTTACTTTTTTGTAGGTGATCTACAACTCCTTAGTTGTATGCATCCCTGGTACTTAAGATGAGCGAACACGACTGCTAACTTAAAGGAACTAGCGCCGCGTGCAGCGCCATCTATTAAATGTAAAGTAACATTAAAATAAAACTTGGTAGGTTTTAGGAAAATATATCAAACTAAACATCTTTATAACGCAAAAAAAATACGCAAATTACGCTAGTTATCGGTCATCAAACCTTAAACAAGCAGTATTTTAGCTGACTCTTTTGTAAGGTTAACAGAGGTAACAGGTGAAAGTGTAATGGGAGTTAGCGCATGGGCTCTACTCTACATATAGCTGTGATCATCTAGTTTACCAATCGTTGAAATCTACTACAATAATCTATTTACATTCAATATTGACTCCTGAACGTATATTATATTTCGATTGACAAATGCTATGAGCGTCCATTTTAGTTCGATATTTTAGTTCGATCTCAAGGAATACATAGTTGCTTTAACAACTTAACTTCTCTTTATTGTAAACACCTTAGTTTCTTTTCAATTCTTTAGTTCTTTAAATAGTTTTAAAGTCAATGGCTATTTTTTCCACTATGAACCATGAACAAAATATGAAGTCAGGCTGGCCGCCAGATGTTGCAAAGCAACCCGAGCTTGTCGTGTCTTTTTGCTCTTAAATGTAAGTTTTAAAACCATATGATAATTTACTTTGTTTATAAATAAAATAGTTAAATTAATAGACATATTTTAAATAATTAGGGCAGCCGTATATTCCAATATAGATTGTCCCGTCTCAAAAGTGGAAACAAGTCACTCTCACCCTTACAAATACGAAAGTTTCCACAACTCCTATACATGACTGTACTAAGTGCTTTAAGTTTATGCGTCCCTAGTACTGCGAGTGATGAAATAACCTGGAATGTAAATTTTGTGTACACGGTACGGCACAACGCCATCTATCGACCACAAGAAGATATTATATGATCAAACGCAGCGTTTATTTAAATTCTATTCATAAATTCATTTTGTAACAGTGGATTTTACATAAATCTTCATTTTCGAGAAATAGGAAACAGATCTAGAATATAGAATATATAGAAATATAGAACAACTAGAAAGTATATAGAGAAAAAAAACGAATCCCGCGAACAACAAATTCATTTCCCGCATGTCTACGTGTGAGCATAGAAAGAAGGAAAGATTTATTTAACACAACTAAACAATAATGACATTTGAAGTATTGATACACGAATGCACTAAATCAGTAAATAATGAAAAAAAAATATAACAATCAATAACTTAATGAAAGTTAAGATCGCGATAACAGAAGAAAATCTTCTTTTAGTATTAAAAACGAGGATGAAGTCGCGGACAACGACTTATTAATGAAAATAGAAAATTTCCTTACAATATCAAGTCAAGACAATATTCTATTTTTATATATATTAAAACACTCTTTCTCACTCTTGTTTCGTACAAACATGTCGTATTAGTATAAATCAAATATTAGCATTATACAGTGACAAAATTAAATATAATTGTGTGGAACTGGTAAAGAGTGTTTTAATATACATAAAAATAGTAAAATGAAGTTCCATCAAGAAGTTTCAACAAATTCAATCAACTACAAGACAATATTCGTCTTGACAATGAGGTCTAACCACAGTTGCAATTTTAGTAAACAGCAATTTTCAATTTCGTAAAACTAGTGCCAGCTAACACGAACGAAAGTAGTTACGTTAAGGAAACTTCATTTTATTTTGCTATCACTTTATGATTTTTCTTAGGTAGCGCTCTTGAAATCTTAACCATGTTTTGTTATATCCTTTGGTTCCTAATATCCTGGTAGTTCAGGGACAGAATATTGAACCGCCCGGTCCCGCCTATCAGGTCACGCCTCCTTAGGGTAAAAACTTTGGCAATGAACTTCCCTTGTGCGAACTTGAAATCAATGTTCAACCTCCAGAATGTTTATGAAATCCTAGTACCGAGACGGGCGAGGATGGTATTCTCGATCCAAGGAGTCCTGATTCAGCGCTGTTTGAAGGAAGGGAATCGGTATTAAATTAAAGTTATTAATAGATATAGAAAATTATAAAAGATATTTGTCAAATTTGGAAACCTATCTTAAAAGATGTACATTTTATACCTCTTACAATATAATCTTTTTTGCAAAATAACATTATAAAGTATCTAGCTTTTGCCCGCGGCTCCGCCACAAAATATCTTAATAAATTGTATAATATATAAATAAGCTATATTATTGTAAAGTTTCATTAAAATTAATTTTTGTTTTAATGTGAAAGAGTAACAAACATCCACCCATCCATA
Organism: Eilema caniola; assembly: GCA_949126895.1. NCBI lineage: Eukaryota > Metazoa > Arthropoda > Insecta > Lepidoptera > Erebidae > Eilema > Eilema caniola. Next base: position 49,607,342 of record OX421460.1, on the reverse strand, counting down.
CTTACAAACTTTCGCGTTGATAATATTAATAGGATAAAAAAAACGTTTTTACTTTGTTAGCTTAAAAAGTGCGCGAAAGACGGTCAAATTTGTCGGCAGCTCGAGTGCACGGCAACTACTTTCCATCGGGTGGGCCGTGTGCTTGTCTGCCACCTAAGTGGTATAAAAAATGTGTATGACGTCAACAACAACAAGATATAATAAATCCATGGGTACGTAAGATATAATAATATCTGATCAAAGACGAGTATTACCTCTCACGGCGACGGACGAATAGTTATTACAGGACATGTTTTGTATTGTCAAAGCTTATTTGTTAAATGTGACACTTATATCATGACCTTAAACATAGAAATCAGTAGTTACAGTAAGCACACTATAGTCAAAGTTTACGGTTGATGAATCTGTTGTTCTTATTTTTAGAACCACTTTAATGTACCTAAGTAAGTAAGAAATCAGTTAACTCTACGATATAGCAGAATAATAATTACAATTGATCATAACTAATCAAAACCATCTGCAGGCTAACATAAGTATAGCGCTTCTCGTAATCACTAATCTCTAGAATCTAGGCATAAATACCTATTCCTATGTATTGAAAGTTATTGATATAAATATACTATTTCTTACAATGCCCTAATGATATGAAAAATTACGTACAAACAATATGTGCACCGGCACAATGGGCCATGACAATGGGTTTTATAGAAACTTACCGTGTCTATATAAAAAGAAAAGGTTATTTAGAAACCTCCCTGAAAAAAATTTCAATTTTTGTTCAGTCTAACTATCGGTTTTGTTAAAATATAACGCTGCATTACTTTGAAAGAAAGATACAAACAGGAAAGTATTACATTCCAACAATCGGCAGAGCAAACCTATATTTAGATAGGCGTGCACTGTCGGTTTCTATCTTTACTAAATTTTACCCACTTTTCACAATAGGAAGATAAGTTATTTTTATTTATTATTTAAAACGTAAGCAATCAAATCATAAACATAGACAGTTAAATCAGGATCATTTGCTTTAGCTTCACCCATTTGAAACGCACGAAATAATGAGTGACGTCACATGAACTGTCAACAGATTCGACCTCGTTTTGCTTCGTGTAAAATACAAATAAAAAAAAATCAACTTCATTTTGTAAAAATAAATTATTTATAATTCATATTTGAGTGAAATAACATTGTATACCAATACATTTCATATTTTATTGTAAAAGTTGTCAAATACCCAATTGATCTATTTGAATAAGATCCTAGAGTACCATTGGTACTTTAAGTACTATCTGTAACACGGACGTCTACCAGGATATCATAACTGTGATAGAGATTGCATATAGATATTTTATACAAACACATTACCTGGACATTGCCACAGTGTGTGTGAGTGCATAGAATGTATTGGTGCATCTGCCAGTCTCCCCTAAAGGCGTGAACAAAGGGAGCGGCGAGGCATGCGATACTCACTACGAGACTCGGTCAGTGTCACATGGAAGATGTATTGGAACACACATGTGAATGTACTGAGTGAGAACGCGTCTAAAGTAAAATTCGAAACCAGGACCTGTCAATTTTACTTGTTGTCGTCTCCTTATTCACTTAGATACCAAGGCACACCTCGGAAGCTCTCGGAAAAATGTATGAAACAATCGCGTTGTAATTACTACAAACATAGCTCGTGTACATGCACGGTAGTGTTGATGTGTGAGAAAATTAGAAATGTCATGGATGGCACTATTTGAAATTTGAGCTAATTTTCGAGTGAGATAGCGTAATTTTTCTCACTCTATCCCTTGGTGTCATGATTTACGTCACATCCGACGGAGGCGACAATCCTGTTGTTACAAAAAGTTATATTAATGATTTTTACATTAAAACGTATTTCCATCTTTTTCTTCGCTTTGGAAGAAAAGAATATGGCGATACATTTTAGTCCTGTCAATCAACAGAATTGGCACGAATAACAAAACAATACTACTACACGACTTTGATATGTTTATAGAGTAATTAAAACCGATTGTGTTTATAAAAACTAGCTGTTGCTCACGGTTTCGCCCGCGTGAAATTTTTCATTAATTATAAATAGTCTCCGTTCCGTTCGGTCTATAGGGCACATTTCTTAACCGATTGTCACCAAACATGGCATACATGTTCTTTGATTTAAAACATAATTTTTGCCTAGAGCTTTTTTAATCGAAGGAGAAAAGGGGTGTCTTTTCTGTCACGTTATTAATGAACGGATATTGATGATTTTTGGCTGAAATATCCGAACATGATTCCTTACAGGTAGTTCTGGAAAAAAAAGCATGAGAAAAGGCGGAGACGATTGTTGTGGCTTTTTTAAAAACGGATTGACAATATTTATTGGTGAAATATCCAGGGAGCTATAAAATAAAGATATGTATCGTATAAAAGAAATATAAGTGTGGATACCAGATTTGAGCTCCAGATGCCAAAAAATGATCTGGAACTCTTTACAGAACTACTAGTATTTATCCCTTAGTAATAAATGCTCCATTGCCAAGGGTGAGGTAGAACATTTCTTTATAAATGGTGTTTTTATTACGTACCAAGGTTTCTGAACCTCAACTGAATTACACGGATTTTATGCCCGGTTTTTGTAATAACTATCCTAATACTTATTTAGAATTGTCAACGGCGAGTAGGAAATTAGAAAAATGGCAGTTGAGCACACTTTAATTTAATAGTTTTAATTTATTTAAGTATCAATTATAATTTGTACTAAACGAAAGTTCACGGAAAGATATCTATTTATATTTTTAGAAACAAATGGTTTTAACCGCTCTATACTTTATAAAAATTAAGAATCATTATTTTGACAGCTCATGCCTATGAAGTGTGGCATTTTTTTTCGATTTGAATGTATCACAATTAATGTCGTCCATCATGGATTCCGTCATTGCCAGGTACCGCCCATTTTTTAACCCTAGAATGTATACTAATCTAAATCTGCATATGCTTTTGAGTTATATTCTTTATAATGTTAACAAAATAATACACCTATAATCAATATCGGTCCACCATAATGTCACTTAACATGCTAGTTCTAGAGCTATTTTCTAAAAATCCCGGACTATATGAAAATTATTATAATTGAGAAGATTTTTCACGAATTTATTCATGGGCGAACCTGGCATCCAGTTCATAAGTTTTTTTTATACTGTTCATTGATGACCCTTGGTAGAACTTGTTGTTACACATATTGAGAACACTTGTACTTTTTCTACAGTATTTATTATTGAACCGGACCAGTTTCGCAATGTTTATGAATATTTCTAATCGTAAACACCTCTAGTGTTTAAGATTAGAAAAATTACAAAAACATCAATGTAAACTTTTGAAGTTACCACAAGGCGAAACCGGTCAGGTTCAATAATAAATACTGTGGAAAAAGTAAATGTTCTTAAAATGTGTAGTTCATTAGTTATTTAGGTATATAAAAAGGCAAGATGCATTTGAGGGTTAAATTTCACTATAGTCATGTGTGAAAGAGAGGACGCCTTAAAAACCGAAGCTAGCCGAACTTTTCACTCTTCTTCCCGAAGTGCCGTTCCTACACATTTTACTGGTGACAACCTTTGTTTTAGGCGCCCATGAAAGCGCCCATGATTTTGACGTGCGGGGAGAGGAAATGAAATCGGTGGGAGGGGGTGAGCTTCCATTCTGTACGCTAGTACTATTATCTATTCTGTGACCAAGGCTAATTTGAGAAATAACCTAAAATAAACATTTTGAAACGATCAAACCTGAAAAGATTATATTATACTGCTCTCGTCACGAGTCCTAAAAGTGGAGAAAACCTTTCTACTAATCTCATACTAAATGTATGGGAGTGTTTAATGTCAAAATGTTAGATACCTCTCGTTAGATTTTTAAAAAGTTATTAATGACATTTTACTCATTAGGTAACGTACTTTTGATATCAGTTTAAAGTTTTTTGATATCTGTAATAGTTACGGAATAATCGCCTGGACACACTTAACGATGACACCGTGTATACACACGAATACTGCCTCAGCGGTAATCATCAACTCGACACGCATATACCATTATCTACTATTTATTTACGTGTCAGTAATTCTTACTCAGTTCCTACTCAAAACAAAAAGTTTAACCCCTATAGATTTGCATGGAAAAAGTTGGTTCCTTAGAGTCTTTTGATCCCCACATGAAGTAGGATCCAACAGGACAGCCTTCGTGACAGAACGGTAGTGAACGCTGCCGCTGCGCAGGTGGCGCGGGTTCGATCCCCGCTCAGTGCAAATATTTGTATGCATGAATATGGGTATTTGCATTGGTCTAGTCGTGCCTCGGAGAACACGTTAGGCGGTCGGTCCCGTTGTCATGCGAACATGTATGGCAGTCGTTACGGGTAGTTGGAGCCCTCAAAAGTCCAACAACTGGTCTAACTGCAATGCTTCGATATCGCCTTTGGGTTGTGGAGGTCAGAATGCAATCGCTTCACAGAAAATGTCGGAGTTTAGCCAAATACGCAGTTGGACTGGTAAATGCGGAACCCAGACTCCAAGTTCATAGCTTCGAATGCGAATGGGATTAACGCTAGGATGAAGCAGATGAAGTAAATTCGAGAGGCATAAAAAAAATTTGGAGATCTGGCAATTTTTTTGCTGACAGTACGATTTTCAGACTATTTTCACTACAGCAAGCTTTCCTGGAGTGCAATTTTTTTAATGCAAGGAAAGTGTTCTTGTTTCTTTTTAGTTTGATAGTTTTATAAGCTCTTTATCTGTCGAACTGGTTGTCGTAGCCACATCGAGTTTGGACTCATTTTGTTCAGTGCTTAATTTCACATAAGATGCGATTATTAAATTACCCAATTTATTCATAAGCACGTCTGTAATGCAGCACAACTTGAGCCGTAGCATTCCTAGCAGAAACACAAATACAAGGTTATCTGTATCGGTGGCACATTGATAGATACTACATAACGGGACTATAACTTAATAATACGTGAAGTATACTTCATAACGTTTCATTCTCATTCGGTAATAAGGCCATTGTCTGTCAGAAATTTATTGAAAACTGCAAGAGAAAATCCTCATCTGGATTGTTGCTCTAATCATAGGCCCTATAACGTCATACCCTTGATTACAATAAAAGACTTTATTGAGTCGTATTACAGCTTATTTTAAATTGCAGTTCATATTTTTTACTATTGCTAAAATTGGGATTCAAGCTCCATACTGTTATGATTTCCTAGTACAGAAGAGTGAAGTTCGCCCGAAGTCCTGTGCAAGACGTTGAACTCTGGTTGCCCGGCTACTTTATAAAGCCCGATAATTGTTATAATATTGCTGTTTAACAATCAAAATATTACTCACACGTACCGAGGAACACGTCAGATCAATTTACAGTATAATATATAATTTACAAATTAAAGACTTTTTTAAAAGCTTAACTTTACAAATATAAGGTTAAGCTTTTAAATAGATTAGAATGAAATTGGCATATATATAGAGCATTTCTTGAAATAACACATAATTACTAATTATTTATAATTACTAATATTGTTATTACTTATCTTCTATACTGTATACATCCATGTAAATAAAATTGAAGTGTCTGTTTGTAATATTGAAATAACTGTTTATTACTGCATGTACCTATATGAAAATAATACGATACATTCACCAAATTTTTTATTACAATTTTTGTCTGTTTATTGCGGCTGTTATCTGAAATAGCTGGATCGATTTTGACGGGACTTTTATTAGCTGGTAGCTGATGTCATAAGAAGTAAAATAAGCACGTTTATAAAAAAAATTAAGGTTAATAGCGTTGACTTAACACTAAGCGATAACCGACATCCACCCGGGCGGAGCCGCGGGCAACAGCTAGTCAATAATATTATGAATGTTTATGTTACTGATATTTTAACGAATGCTTTACATTATTATTATATTATTTTATGATATAACATCGATAGCACACTATTTCGTATAAGTATGTAGTAGTGGATTTTCGCTATTATTTTAAACCTCGTAAACGATTTCGATACGCACAAAAAATACCAAAGAGGAACTAGTAAGTACACCAATACCACCAATATAAGTGAACGAAATCGTATTTCAAACACAATGTAAATAAAATTTAAAAAAAAAGCAAGCCAGAAATAAGAAAAAATAATAAAAAGCTCAAGAAAGAAGTTTGAAAAGTAAAATCCGACTTACTTTTAAAAAACTAGATTGTTCGATCACATAACCACAAAACCAAACAGTTGACATAATTTTGAAAAAGCCTAGTTTGACGTGATTTAAGTTTATAAACTATTGTTTATGTACTGATGGTCTGACCCTAGTGACGTGGAAAAACGGCAAGTGCCTTGTGTGGGACACTACATGCGTCTGGATTGTCACAGCCACGCATTTGAGTCGCACCATCAACGCCCCGGCAGCGGCGACTGAGGACGTGACTACCAAGAAAAGGGCGAATAAAGCTGCAATGGAGCCACAAAATTATTTTGTGCCCATTGCGGTAGAACCTATGGGCAATTGGGGGTCGGTGGCAAAGAGCTTGTTCCTGGGGGCAAAGGATGCGATTCAACGAGGCAACCCGGCCCGCATCGTGGGCACCTTTCCGCCGGTAACGATACGAGGTCGGTTATTCGACACGACATTAGCATGTTTTTTCTCTAGTTGTATTATAATAAATAAACAAAACTTTCACTCAATATTTATTAATTGTTAACAATTTAAGCAAAACAATATATCAATTTAACTGGTAACTATGTTTTGAGCCGTTAGGAGTTGAAACGCTGGGTCCGTGGGGTCCAAGCGCGCTCGCGCTATTCAGAGAACTAGCAAAGCGACTAATCGATACTTCCCGTGACCATAGGGGAATGGGAGTTGTAATATATTATCTAAGTAGGTTTATTTATAATATTGTCAACTTTTTTTATCTAAACGCATTTTTACTTTTAAATTCAAATTTGTACTGACAGCTGCGTGTTCCTAACAAGCTTTGGAAAAACCAAGAAGCGGAGATTCGAGCCCCGGTTTCGATGGTGAAAACATCTCTTAAATCTGATTACTGAAGTTGTTCTTAATCTTTCAGAAGCCACTGACTCTTAAATGAATTTAGAATCATCAGGATTGTCAAGTCTCGTGCCTCAATGTTGTTCTGGTGAAGGACACTCTTAAATCTTTTGCTCCGATGAAAGGCAGCTGCTTCACCTAGAACTCTCACCTCGTAGTCTCGCCGGGGACGTATTCCACATTGAGTGCCTGTGCAAGCCTGGCCAATAACAGAACTTCCATCTTCTAAATGAACAGTTGAAGAGAAGATTTCAAGACCATCGTGTAGTTTTAATGACTATAAGTGTTTTTCTTGTGAACTGTGTATCTTATCTTGTGTGGACAATACAAAGTGCCATTTCCCTGTTCACGTCTTATTATTCCCCTCTTCCTTTAACAATCTGACGTACACTGGTCCCCCTCGAGGACCAGCTGTTACGTTACAGGGTATTTAAAATTTTGCCATAAATTGTACGCCACGCCATGGTGTCGCCAGTTCAAAGTTACACCGCCCATACGAACACGACTTGACAGTAACACAAACTCCCGGCGGCTGTATTTACTACGAGTGGTAAGTAACACTGTCTAGAATGTCGCACACTGTGAACATAAATATTCTAAATTTATTTTATTTATTCACAGGTGTTCTTCATCGAGCTGAAGATAAAAGATACTAATAAGGTAGAAAGAACCCAAAGAACTTTTCTAATGGTAAGCGGTTAACATGTCTCCAGTAAAACACTTGTGAGCAAAAACAAAGAAAAGAATATAAGGTCTGTGAGGTCTCAACAAGATCTTCAGAGCACAAGCCAAATCCTCTACTCCATCGGAATACCTGCAGCGAGTATTAAGGCTTTATAGCGGTATCACAACATACTACCATTTACATTCCTACGCACGCTAAAGTTATACGGTATAAGCAGCGTAGCTACGAGCTACGGTGTTTCGTAGAGGGTCTACATTAATCTCCGTCTACGGGACTTTACGTATTTGACTGCGCATTTAAGAGCGACAACTTATGGTAGCATTATTTTTGTTTAAAAAAGCAGTAGTACAGTGTTACATTAATATTTATTGTCTTCGAAATGTTGCAGTATTTACACATACAATATTCAATCGGCAATAAAGCTTCTTCGGTATTCAAAGAACTCAAGAGATGGCGCTGTACCGCACGACACACGAAACCCTTGCACACAAATTTTCTACGTAATTTGCGCTGCCTGTACCAGAGGCGCATAAGCCTGAAGTGTTTGAAACAATTCGCATAGGGATAGTGGAGTTTCGGGCAGGCTGTTGCATTTGAACCTTATGACATGCCTTAAGTCTATTACAGCATGTGATAGATATTTTGAATGGTTCTAGACTGTTTATTGTATTTTTCTGATCATTTATGGTAAATGAGACGATATTTTTAGCAATCCATGGATTCTCCGTGCAGGGGTCTCTTTGTGGTCCTTCGGTATATTTGTGTCCACGGTACATTAAGTTCCACAAGGACCACATATTTAATCGTTTTTGAATTAAGAAATATGTCAAGTCTAGATGACGAAACCCAACATGCTCCGAAATTTTATAGTGCTTTACATACGTGTCGTGAGACGGGACAGTCTATATTGGGATATACGCCTGTCCTAAGTATTTAGAATATGTCTATTAATATTACTATTTCATTCATATACAATGTAATAACCAGATAAGTTTAAATTCACACATTTAGGAGCACAAAGACACGAAAAGGTCGGACTGCGTTGCAACTATCTGGCGATTCATAGTGCAAAAAAATAGCCAACGACTTTAAAAACTATTCAAAGAAATAAAAGGAATTCAAGAAAAAAAAAAGGATCTTTAGAACAAAGCAATATTCAATTGGTTTAAGCGTTTTGGGTACAAACAGGACACTATGATCTTATGCACATGGTATGTTTAAAATATTCAGATGTTATAATAATTTTAACATTATCTTGCTTGAACGAATGCAAATATGAAACGATGATATTCATATAGTGTTGGAATATATTATTTATGATGACCAAGTAGGTGGAACTAAATGTAGATGTCATAATTAAGGCACCATATAATTGTAGATTTATGCGAGTTTGATCCAAATGGCCAAAAATGCAAATAAAAAAATACATAAAATAGAATTCTATCAAAAAAATTAATAATAATCAGAGCTCCGCCGAGATAAGCGCATAGTACTATAATACTTATGTAATTATATCATTAAAATGCATGACCAGCTGGTTAAATTGGTTAAATTGGTTGAATTGAGTATAAACTGTTTGTATATTATTTATATTATTATATGGTATCAACTTGCATGGTTTGATATTCTGTAGAAGGAAAATTAATTACATTGCACGAAGCCATGTTATCATTTAAATATAGTTATAAGCTGCAAGATAACAAATACATTGTCCATTACATTGCACACAAAGGATAGCGAGCTCCCGGCGCAGACGCTTACCTGAAAAGGGGCGCAGGGCGCGGGACGCTCAGACTTTGCGTCTCAATAAAAAGTGATTCCTAACGTTTCGTGAGGCCAGTTGGGATCTGACATTGCTTCGATACGCTGGTTAATGGCATTCACACGTTTTGGACGCTGCCGTTTTAAGCAAGTGCAAATATTGTGGATGTGATAAGACAGTGTCTTGAGTCGTGTTTTGAAAACAACGCGCTTCTGAATTGATATTTAGAAGTTCCTAATTACTTTATCATACCTTCCATCAACACCTATATTCCATTGATTTGCCGTCGATTGAAAAGTTCTTACAGGTAGATTTTTGACTGTAAGTCTGGGAGTTGAGACTGGCTTCCGGAGGCAAATCGAATACCTTTATCCCGATCATCTAGGATTCCGTGATCTAGTTGTAGGAAAGTCTAAAAACTAGAGCACTCCCTATTCCACGTAGCTAGTTTCAAGTTTGTTTTCCTTTACACAATTCGCAATACACACACATTTAAAATCACACACATCCATGTTCTTCTTGGTACGAGCTCATGGTCTACAGGTTACACTAGGTTTCTAGCTAGAATGCAGGTATAGACGTTCTATTGCGATAGAACCTAGGAATTCTTACGAGAATTATAGTGGTAATTGATACATTACGTTTGGTGAAAAGTTAATTTGTGCGTTTATTTTGTGTTAATATAATAATTGAAATTGGGGGTAATTATACGTTATAATAACGTATTATATTTTGTTATAAATAAATAAGCAGATTATTGTGCTTTTACAGTCGGGTTTTATTCAAAATAATAGTGACAAGTGTAAACTATAATTATAATTTGATTGAAGTTAGTATATCAACCATATACCTAAATCATATACATTGATTAACTCTACTTTACTTCACAAAGTCAGTACATTGAATAAACAAAAGGCTTTATTTATTGAGATCATTAAATTCACCACACAGTTGCTAATGAGAGACTAATTGACATCTCCGACATATACAAGATCTCACTCATTACATCATATCAGCCAAAGCTATATTCATTGAAACATCTGTAGGTAAATTCACTTAGCTCCTGGGTCATTTGGACCAGTATTTGAGCCCAAGTTTGTAATGTGTAGTGACACTAGTTTTCCTGCTGAAGCCTATTTGAGAAATTAAATATCCCATTAATAACTGACAGCCAACCATTGCTGTGAAAGTTTACGATACTGTTGTTGGAATAATAAGACTCATAATCATTATCATGTTACTTTCATAATTGCTTCAGTTGAATCATTAATGTCACGAGGTCTAAGGGTCTATCATTTTGTACTGGAGCTGAACGCTAACACGGAAACCTACAGTACACAGTGAAGTCAGCGGAGGTATTACAAGCTAAATTAAATTCATTGTGACGAGTTGAAGGAGAGCTTGATCTGTTGATCAGAGCTATCGATTCTTCGGAATTGATCTAAATCTCGCTTTTCGGAGCTTGAGATAATATTGCATTGCAATACACAACAAAAAAAATATATAATTGATCCGGATCACATATTATAAATCATATATGATATCTACGACAATTAAAGGCCTATAAAAATATAAATACAGCTGAAAAAGATGCCCAAGAGGCCAACACATAAAATCAAACTATCACAGACCTATATTTTGAATTTAATACTAATTCATTTGATTCCAAATAAATCCACAGTCTTGTCATCATAATATATATTCCATACATTCAGTAAAGTTAAATATACCACTGAGGTGGCAAACAAGCACACAGCTCACCTGAACTGTGAAATCATAATATATATTCCATACATTCAGTAAAGTTAAATATACCACTGAGGTGGCAAACAAGCACACAGCTCACCTGAACTGTGAAATCATAATATATATTCCATACATTCAGTAAAGTTAAATATACCACTGAGGTGGCAAACAAGCACACAGCTCACCTCAACTGTGAAATCATAATATATATTCCATACATCCAGTAAAGTTAAATATACCACTGAGGTGGCAAACAAGCACACAGCTCACCTCAACTGTGAAATCATAATATATATTCCATACATCCAGTAAAGTTAAATATACCACTGAGGTGGCAAACAAGCACACAGCTCACCTCAACTGTGAAATCATAATATATATTCCATACATCCAGTAAAGTTAAATATACCACTGAGGTGGCAAACAAGCACACAGCTCACCTCAACTGTGAAATCATAATATATATTCCATATATTCAGTAAAGTTAAATATACCACTGAGGTGGCAAACAAGCACACAGCTCACCTCAACTGTGAAATCATAATATATATTCCATATATACATTTAAAGTTAAAAGTTGGGATAGAGCATCATACTTTATATACCACTGAGGTGGCGAACAATCGATTTAAATAGACGCTCTTAGCATTTGTTATACGAATATATACATACGGTCAGGAGTCAATATTGAATGTAAATAGATTAGTGTAGTAGGTTTCGACGATAGCAATCTAGACGATCACAGCCAATGTAGCGTAGGGCCGTAGGCCCTAAGTTCCGTTACAGTCGATTAGGAGAGTCCAATCTGGTGCAGTATCTAAGATTGAATAAGGTTTGTTTCTGGATTATAAGGATGAACCTTCAGACACAAAGTTGATATGACGTCTGTTAGTAGTCAATCCTTTTTGGGCTCTAACTACTGCCAGACTCATTGCTTCGCGTATGATGAAAAGCACCTTATCGTGGCGGCGTGAGTATTGGCCTCTATCAAGAAGCACCCTATATCCTACTAATTTGTGCCTAGCCGTCCCTTTTGCCTAACCACACGTTTAACATTGTTTTTCTGTGGCCTTCCCCCACCTTACCAGATTACTATGGTCTGGAAGGGTCATCTGAAAGGCGTTAAGATAGAATTTTAACAGGGCCGGCGACCACTCATAACTCAAAGTGTGCCACTTTAAGGCCATCGGTATGCAGAACTCTCCCATTGTCAACCATTCGTTTTGGATTTCCAAATTCATCGCGTGCACTCGATATTTTTCATTTTCGTCTTGCTTCAGAAAGGACTTAAGTATATCCTGGTCCCTTTTTGGCTTTCGTACTCCCAACCCTAATTTGTTCGACTGGGCTCCTATCATAAATCGTTTATGGAATATAAGTCTAGATTCAAGCTCGGACGCGTTATTATCTTTCGGGAGTGCCCTGAATGTGTCATTTTGGGACTTACCTAAGATGTGGGCTTTGGTAACCCTAAGGTGTTTATAGAGGTCCGATGGTTTCTTTAATTTCATCCCAAAATTATTTTGATCCCTAAATAAAGCAGAGGGATCCGCAGAGTGCGCTAGTGTCCAATCCACGATTTTAGTGATTTTATGACAGTTGCATCTATTTTCGCGAGTAAGGTTTTGCCGAAATCATATACCAGAAAAGGCCAAGTCAGACGTGATGTTAAGTAGTTGTCGTAAATCCAAGCGTTTTTGATATTGTTCAGTGGTCTATCTTATTTAGGTCATTTAAGTTACATATTAATTGTTATGAGTTATTTATAGTCAGCATATTAACTAAATTATAAAGATATTAAAATTAAGGTGAAGATGATGAGGTATGGCACAATAATCATTTTCTTTTCCCTTGAATGAATACACAGGTAAACACAGACAAACCAGAAAGGTGTCATTCAACAATTCTTGATGTCGCTGTACCGTACAATGTAAGCTATCTACACTCGAGAGCAATGAATCCGGGTCACTCAAAGAATCCAAAAAATCTCGGAAAGTAAGAATGCTAGGTTAATTCAATAAATTGTATTTAATAGACAATTTAATACTCCTTAAATGAAAGTTAAAAAAATATGAGTCACCATACATTTTATTTACACAAAATTACATAAAGAAAAAAAACTGCTGATCTCTCCTTAAAACAAAAATAGGAAACATGAAATTTTTGAACTTTATGACGATTTTCTTGAATTTCAATACTTCGTATTACCTCCTCGTGCTTCCATTACTGCGTTTACGCGGTTTGGCATGCTGTACACCAAGTTCCTTATACGATTTTGGGGAATATTCTCCCATTCCTCTGTGAGAGCAATTTTGAGCTCAGGAAGCGTGATTGGGGGAGGGTTTCGTTGTTTTACGCATCTCCCTAGCTCGTCCCAAGCATGCTCGATCGGGTTGATATCCGGGCTGCGCGCTGGCCACTCCATACAAGTAATGTTCATCTCTTGAAGGTAGTCATTCACAATCCTACCTGTATGAGGTCGGGCATTGTCATGCATAAATATAGCATCCTCACCCAAATTGACCATAAATGGACCAACGTGTTCGTTGAGGATTTCTTCCACATATCTTACGCTAGTTAAAGAGCCGTTTTCTATGATCACCAGCTCTGTGCGACTTTCAGAGGAAATTCCGGCCCACACAAGTACAGACCCACCACCGTAGGCTACTTTTTCTTCGATGCATGCTTGCTTGAATCTTTCCCCTGGTCTTCTATACACTCTGTGTCTTCCATCGTGCTTGTAGAGCATAAATTTTGATTCGTCGGAGAACATAACTTTCGACCAATCTTCAATACTCCAATTTACGTGGTTCTGGGCATATCTTAGTCTTGAAATACGATGGCCACGCTCCAGTTTAGGGTTGCAGGTCTAAGGGGTTTTAAGTTAGATTCAGCAAGCCGACGTCTTACTGTCCATGCACTTGGGTTACTTCCTCCGAGGCGTCGAAACTGATTTGTGAGTTCAGTTCCTGTGAGAAAGCGATTTCGAAGCATGGTGTTCACCAAGTATCGGTCTTCTCGTGCTGTGGTACACCTAGTTCTGCCCGTTCCTGGTCTGCGTAGGTTAGAACCAGTTTCTTCGTAACGTCGGAGAACTCTTTGTACTGTTGACAGCGACACACCGACAGTCCTGGCTGTATCGCGCTGACTCCGGCCGGTTTCCACCAATGTAAGTATTCTGGTGCATTCTTCAAGTGTAAGCGACATGATTTCAGCTTGAATAATGAATATTGAGCACTATCAACCTGGTTTATGTACCAACATAAATGACAGATTACAAACAAAAGCAAAAACAAATCCTGTAATTTCGTAGTTCCATCTTCGACAGTGTTCCCTTTTCAAATTTGATTTTTTTATGATATAACTTTACAATAACTAAGAAGTTTTAATACTTTCATTTAAGGAGTATTAAATTGTCTATTAAATACAATTTATTGCATTAACCTAGCATTCTTACTTTCCGAGATTTTTTGGATTCTTTGAGTGACCCGGATTCATTGCTCTCGAGTGTAGTAGCCACCGCGACCCACCGCTCCCAGTACTAGGCACGCATAACCCTGGAGAGTTGGGAAAACGTTTACAAAGAGAGGTCGAAGGTGACGCGCTGTTACCGCAGTTAAAATATTCAACCACATTGTCTTCGCAGACTTGAGAAGATTTATTATTTATTTCTATTGCAGTATTCCTTAACAGTTAGATTATTATAAACGCAGATAAAAATGTTAATATTCTTTCCCAATGGCATATAATCTAAAAAAAAGTGAGAAAAATTTTGATTCAAAAACACTGTCAGTGACTTTTTATTCCACAAACTGTTGCCCCCTCACTTACAAATTACACACCCCACACTTACAAATGACACCTCATGTATGCATACAATGCACACCTGTGTGAGTAATACAACGGTTTCGATACCGAAATCGTTTTGAAGTATTAATTTGGCGCAAAAAGAAAACCGAAATGACTAAGAAAAGTAGTCATTTCGGTGTTCTTTAAAAGTTGTTAGCCTTGCGTTTGACCACAATCTCACCTATTGGCAAGTCACGACGTGGTCAACGGTGGAGCACTGTTCACTTTATTCGAAGAAATTAAAGTTATAGCTACCCGAAAACACAGATTTGAGCAAGGCATTCCACTCCTTGGCGGTACACATGACGAATGTATCGCCAAATCGTTTAGTGCATATAAGTGGAATGTCCACAGTGTGTCGGTGGTGGGGTGCTGTGCGTCTGGTCATTCAATGATAGAAGCAAAGAACTTGGAGAGCATCTGATAAAATACCAAGAGACATGCAACTCTACGCCGATGTTCTAGGCTCTGAAGCCTATTGTTGACTAGAGCATCGCTTCTGATCAACTGTAAAAATGTCCTTTACAGCGCTCTCAAAATACGACAGTAAACACACGCGCCATCTTTTAGAAGTAGCCCGCAACTTGTGGCCGCCTTGGAACCTTACGCTGAACAAGCAATAGGACCACTTTCCACCTAAGAAATATAATAATATGTCACTACATCTAAAGAGGGCAACACTTCTGAGTTATAAAACTTTTTGTTTTGTCTATAATTATAAGCAGATCACTTATTCTCATAGGTCTTCTTGGGTCTTTTGAGTGCCGCATATAAACTACATATCCTCTTATATACCTTCCTGCACCCGCAGTACCGAGAAGTGTTTGGCTGTTTCAATTATTCTCAGTGTAAGTAATGCAACTATATCTATTCAGCGTAGTAAAAGTTCCTGAACCTACAAGCTTTCAATCCTATGGTTTGAGTCGTTGTCCAAATGCGTTAAACATTTTAAGTTATTGTGAATTTTATATGTAAAAAAATATTTGCTTAAACTTAAAGATTATTGACTTCTTCCACTATTTCTACAAGATTTTTTGACAAACAAAAGGAAGGTCAAAGCAGCTACTTGCTGGGTGTTCGGCCTCAATTGGCTGAATTACATTTTAAATTTATTACATTCGCATCAACATTTGCATATGACAGGGAATTAGGCTGGCTCCCTATCCGCACCAGTTTACGCTGTAGCTACGGACCCTCCCGAAAATACGATTCAATTGCACGACCACTATCTTCAAAACAGAAAAACTTCGCTAGCGCGATTCAGGTTTTTCGTTGATTTAACGAAAACGGCTGAATATAATTTACTGATAAAATAGCCATTTGGAAGGGTATACCAATATCTTATTCTCCAATAATTTTATTTGAATTTAGAATGCTTCTTGATTATTTTACAGTCCGTCAAATCTAAGAAGTACCGTTTGACAGTTCTGACAATTGAATTATAGGGATGGGATGAAAAAATCGATTACTATAATATCCGAACTTTAAGAGATCGATTACTATAATATCCGAATTTTAAGAAATCAATTGTTATAATTAAATAAAAGAAATGTTTAGGATATTTTTTTATTCACTACTAGTACTAGTATCGTCGTCTTCGTCATCATCGTCATTTAAATTAATGACCAGTTGATTGTCCATTACATTATCAAAGTGTACGTCTCTTTCGAAGTCGTCCATTATTATTTTCTTTGTTTTTTGTACTACTTTACTCCAATCTTCCTGTGTAACTTGGGCACATGCTTCCTTTAATAAACCTTCCATTTTCTTGACACTGAAGGGTGGTTTTGTGTTGTGTCTTGCTGCATAACCTGTAAAACAATAATGTAACTACCTATTTGATAGCAGACGAAAACCATTGTTTAAATTATAAATGTTAGAAGTACTCGTGTTATTATTATAATATTATAAAATATTACCTTTAACTTGGGCCCAAATCAGTTCAATGGCATTATATTGGCAATGGTACGGAGGAAGTCGTATGACTTTGTGCCCGTGCTCTTCGGCCAATTGGTCAATTACATATGTCGGTTTTGGTGGTTTATGCAATTTCACTAACTGTAATAATTCAGCTTTTAATAGTGACATGTCGGCATCCACTCCTTTTCTTTGCAGCCATGCCACCAAATCTGCTTTCTTATTGGCTGACGTAGGTGCTTTATCAATTTGCACAGAGTGGTATGGGGCATTATCCATTATAATTGTGCTGTTAGGAGGGATATTCTGTAATAAATTTAAGAACCACTCTCGGAACCTTACTGCGTCTATTTCTTCATGATACTCTTTAGTGCTTTTGGATTGGAAAGCTAATAAAGAGTTTTCCACGAAGCCTGTAGACGCTGACCCAGCATGGCATATTATGAGGCGTCCACCTTTTCCTATCGACACCTTCGAGCACGAAGCTTCAGAATCATCAGTCCATGTTTTTGGCACAGAATGGTTGGAATTTAGCCAAGTTTCGTCCAAAAATATTACATTATCCCAGTTTATTATTATATTCGCGCAGGAATGTTAGTCGCTGCATAATTATGTCATGTCGCTCCATAACAATTTTTCGTTTGTCAACTTTTTTGTATCTGAAGCCAATTCCTGTTATTACCGTTCTCAACGACTCTATGCTTCCCTTATACAGCCCGGCATCTTTTAAAGTTGCACATAACTTTGCCAATGTTGGAAATTCGCCTCTTGTAAAATACCCGTATATATGGTTTCTAATAGCATGACTATCGAATTCATCGATGCCTGTCACAGGTTTATTTCTTTTTCGTTTTTTCGGTGTGTGAAGTACGTTACTGTCACTCCCCGAAGGCCCATATTTTTCACTTAATATTTTGCCAACGGTGCGGCTACCAATACCGAGAGCTTCACCGACGCGATCCCGAACTTGTGTAACTGGCAGTAGAAGTCCACCATTTTGAGATTCACGCTCAAAATACTCGTGTAATTTCACCACCAATTCACGAGCCTGGCTGTTCAAAGTACGTCCTCTTTTCGACATTATTAATAAACACTTGCTTAGTTCGGAGTCCAGTATAAATATTGCCAAGGTAAACGGATAAAGAATGATCAGTCCAGAAAAGTAATAGCCAAGTCACAAATTGTAAAACACAAACGAGAAAGCAAGTACGCGCACAGTCAGCTTCCAAGATGGCGAGAGACTGCTGACGCCGAACCGACCGAGCGGACCGCGTGCGCTTGTAGTTGGCAGTGTTGCCAGAAAAAAAAAATTGTAGAGACTTGGACACCTGCGATTTTGCCTATTGACCTAAAAATAATTAAATTAATTTATTTTAGGGTATCTGTGTATTCAGTGCATTATGCGGTCGCGCAGTAACGTCGTTAATTTATAACATCAGGCAACAACATTTTTGTGAATGGGTTCTACATACCTTATTTTTATTAGTTTTAGACGTAGAAATAAGACTTAGAAGAAAAAATTGTAATTGTAAAATCAATGGATGTGCTTGTTAAAAATTTGTTTATTTCTCTGTAATATGCAAACCCATACTATCATACACAAAAATAAATGTAAAAAACACTATCCCTGACTCCATTTACTATTTCGACAGCGTTAGCGCGAGAAACCCCGACTTATTTGGGCGCGAAAATCAAAAATCGACAAATCGCTTTCGACAACTTTTTAAAGAAGCAAATATATTTGATTTATAAATACGTTTTTTTGGTGAATGGGTTTTATCTCATATTTTACGATTACATAACTATTTAGTTATGTAATCGTAATATGTGAGATAAATCCCATTCACATGAAAAAATATTTGTTTGGTTGTCAAGTGTAATTTGTAAATAATACATTCGATTTTTCGTATATGTAAACGATTTTTTTGCATACAAGTGTATCCGAAGAGTCGCAACACTACGTGCAGTGACCTAACTACGTAACTTTGTAATGCGGTCAAGAATATAACTATTAGAAATTATTTACTGTGTAAATATGTGTTATTTTGCTTTGTTTGAAAGTTTTCAATTACATTTAGATATTAAGAATTGTACATTTTTAGATACAATAATGAAATCTTTCTAAATTCATGGTTTTATGAAAAAGGTTATCGAAACTGAATAATGTACGTATGAACAAAGTTGTTTCGGTTTGAAAAATATGAAACGTCAAACGGTACCTCTTAGATTTGATGGACTGTAAGAGCAGTTTTGTAATCTTAATATTTGCTTATGGGATTCGTATGAGAGCGAAAGGGACAAGCAGTTGTTTCCTCTTACATCCTTGTCGCACTTATGTAAGGGGTGAAGCAACAATTTTGGCTCTACAGTTGATATGTGAATGTATTGACTTCATGAGAGAAACGAAACCCACTTTCAAGGCGTTAGAAAGAGATAACTACATTCTGTCTGTAAGCTGTTCAAGTGCAATTTCACGTGAAACTTCAGGCGATCGTCCGGTTTCAATAGCAATTCATAACATAAAACATGGCATAAGGGGACCATGACTTTAATTTCACAATATAATTATTATATGCATTTTATTTCAGAAAACTATTACAAACTGCAAAACAAATCTTTAACTGCAATGCTGCTCAACTCACGGATCCTATCTCGCCATTCACTTGATTACTATAATGCACCTTATTGTGTGGTTTAATAGTTGATTATATAATGAAGTGCTAAAGATATTTAAGTACTATTTACTTACTATTACTAAAATAAAGATTTAAACTCCTAGCTGCCATGAGTTCCTAGTCGCGAAATGCGAAGTTGGCCCGACGTCCTGTAAGGGGCCATAGGGCAAAGGCCCCGCACTACATACAGCTGTGATCGTCTAGATTACCCATAGTTGAAAATAACCTACTTAGTTTTCATTCAATAATGATTCCTGAACGTAAGTATATATTCGAATAACAAATGCTATGGGCTTCTATTCAATTCTATAGTTTCACACTAGTGATACTACAAGGATTAGCCTCTATTTAACTGTTTGGAATATTATGATGACTAGACTGCGGGTTTATTTGAGATCAAATGTATTAAGTATATATACAGGGTGTAATCGTTAAGTGTGTCCAGGCGATTATTCCGTAACTATTACAGATATCAAAAAACTTTAAACTGATATCGAAAGTACGTTACCTAATGAATAAAATGACATCAATAACTTTTTAAAAATCAAACGAGAGGTATCTAATATTTTGACATTAAACACTCCCATACATTTAGTATGAGATTAGTAGAAAGGTTTTAGATACGTACACCAGAAGGGAATTCTCTATCTGGGTACTCTCTTTTGTAGGCGATAATGGCCGCTCTTTTGTTAAAATCATATTTGTAGTCAATTTTTAGCATATCTCTCTTTTCTCTTTTGGAATATGCCATTTTGCAATCAATAAATGAAACAATCACGATTATTAACGCAAATTTAAAAAAAAACAACGATAAATTGGCGGGAACAACAACCCGAGATAAAAGTTTTGAATTTAGAACGAACACCAAAGAGTATCTTTTTTTTGTAGTGCGTTGCTTTTCAGTTAGCTTAAATTTACTTAATGCGATATTAAAACACGGTTTATTACTAATTTCAAGTGGTACCTAAGATAATTATTTTACACATGTATCTATTTGAAAATCATATTATACGTAATCATAAAATATGATCAAGGTAAAATAGGTACTAGATCACTTAAAATAAGGAACTAAAACCTTTCTACTAATCTCATACTAAATGTATGGGAGTGTTTAATGTCAAAATTTTAGATACCTCTCGTTTGATTTTTAAAAAGTTTATTGATGTCATTTTACTCATTAGGTAACGTACTTTCGATATCAGTTTAAAGTTTTTTGATATCTGTAATAGTTACGGAATAATCGCCTGGACACACTTAACGATTACACCATGTATATATAGTCTTTTCAGCTGTATATTTTTTATATGCCATTAATTGGCTACGATATCATATATGATTTGTAGTGTATGGTCCGGATCATTGTTTTTTTGTATATTGCAATATTATATTCTCTCAAGCTCTGCAGAGTGAGATTATGATTAAACTCACCCTGCACTCGTCACAATTAATTTAATTCAGCTGGTAATACCACCGGAACTCCGCTGTATGCTATAGCATTTCAGTTACCCTTAAAGTTCCAGTATAAAATATGGGTCCCTTATTAGCCTCGCAATTTCAGTGATTCAGCTGAAGCAATTACAAAGATGATTGCATATGATTCGAATTAATTGAACAACAGTATAATTTACTTTCATAGTAGCGTATGGCTGTCATTTATTTAATGGATATGTAATTACTTAGATAGGCTACAGCATAATTCAGTGAAAAAATGCTGCTGCACACCGGCAGAATTAGCGGCACATAAAATTATGGTCTGGGGAGGGGTATGTTTAGGAGCTCACACGGAGTAAGTGGTAGTTGACGGCGGAAATCTGACTGCTGATCGGTATATCAGGGAGATTTTAGAGGAACATGTTGTGCCATTTGTGCCATTTGCTCCATTTATTGGTAACGACTTCATTTTAATTAATTATTTATTTATTTATTACATGGAAAACTTACAACTAAAAAACATGAATAGCGTTGGATTAGGCAATAGAAAGCCTGTAACAAGTTTTCGCTTATAGTTGCTGCATATGTTAAATATTGTGAGCAAAAACACGCATTGCGCAAACCATATTTATCTATAATAGTCAACACCAGCAACACAGAACATCAATTCCTAGGTTTAAAAAATGCTATACTCAAGCACCTTCTTGCCGCGGGCACACTTGTCGCGAAAGAGTATGTAGCTGTTTTGCCTGTAATTAAGTAATAATGTAAGAAGCATTCGTGGATAAAAGCGGTGGATTAAATCGAATTGACTTACATTAAAAAATCTAACAGGGCTTCTTACGGTAATTGGTACCGCGTCTTTGCGTGTGAGGCCCCAACAAAATTTTCAACGCCTAAAAAAAATTCATCTGTCATCTCGTCGTCATCAAAAGTTTCATAGACGTAGCACAAACATTCCTACGCTACAATCTACGGTTTAAGCTACAGTGCAACGTAGCGAAGGGCTACAGAATGCGTCGACTGTCTTTTGAAGGGGTCAACGTAATGTTGGGATTACTGTATGTTACAAAAAAGTATTAGAATAACTTAATCATTTCTAGTCTTTTAGTTGTTTACTTTTAGCACACCTCGGAAGCTCTCGGAAAAATGTATGAAACAATCGCGTTGTAATTACTACAAACGTAGCTCGTGTACATGCACGGTAGTGTTGATGTGTGAGAAAATTAGAAATGTCATGGATGGCACTATTTGAAATTTGAGCTAATTTTCGAGTAAGATAGCCTGATTTTTCTCGCTCTATCCCTTGGTGTCATGACTTTCGTCACATCCGACGGAGGCGACAATCATGTTATTACAAAAAATAAACTTTTTTGACATTAAAACGTATTTTCATCTTTTTCTTCGCTTCGGAAAAAAAGAATATGGCGAAACATTTTGGTCCTGTCAAACAGTAGAATCGGCACAAATAACAAAACAATACTACAACACAACTTTTATATGTTTACAGAGTAATTAATTCCGATTGTGTTTATAAAAAAAAACTAGCTGTTGCTCACGGTTTCACCCGCGTGAAATTTTTCATAAATTATAAATACTTAGTCTCGAGGGTACATTTCTTAACCGATTGTCACCAAAACATGGTCGCATACGTGTTCTTTGATTTAAAATATAATTTAAAAAAAATATTGCCAATGGCTTTTTTAATCGGAGGAGAAAAGGGGTGCTTTTTCTGTCGCCTTATTTATGAACGGATATTGATGATTTTTGGCTGAAATATCAAGTACATAATTCCTTACAGGTAGTTGTGGAAAAAGAAAGGCTTATTATAGGTGTACTTCGTTATAAAACGTTTGCTGTGGCTTTTTTAAGAACGGATTGTCAATATTTTTTGGTGAAATATCCAGGTATCTATAACATAAAGTTACGTATCGTATAAAAGAAATAAGGATACCAGATTTGGCCTCCAGATGCCAAAGAAATGATCTGGAACTCTTTACAGAACTACTAGTATTCATCCCTTAGTAATTTATGCTCCATAGCCAAGGGTGAGTGATTTATTATTTATAAATAGTGTTTTTATAACGTACCAAGTTTTCTGAACCTCAACTGAATGACACAGATTTTATTCCCGATTATTGTAATAATTATCCTAATACGTCGACGGCGAGTTGGAAAATAGAAAAATGGCATTTAAGCACACTTTAATTTAATAGTGTTAATTTATTTAATTATCAATTATAATTTTTAGTAAACGGAAGTTCACAGAAAGATAACTATTTATATTCTTCATAAACACAAATGGTTTTAACCACTCCATACTTTGTAAAATTTAAGAATCATAGTTTTGACAGCTCACGCCTATGAAGTGTGGCATTTTTTTCGATTAGTATGTATCACAATTAATGTCGTCTATCATGGATTTTGTCATGGCCAGGTACCGCCCATTTATGAACCCTAGAATGTATACTAATCTAGATCTGCACCGTATGCTTTTAAGTTATAATCTTTGTAGTGTAAAAAAAAAAATTAAGAACTGGGTACTTTATCCTGTTTTTCATAGACCGTGTTAATTTTCAATATTGGTGCGCACCGTCCTAAGAAAATTTAATTCCGGTTTACAACTATCCAATGTAAGTAAATACTTACTTAAATAAATAACTAAAATCATATTTTTCGGAAAGAAATAAAGTAACAGGAAAAAATCATGTTAATATTTACTTATTTAATGCCTCTAAAATGCAGTTTCTAAATAATACACATAAAATAATCAATATCAGTCCACCATAATGTCACTTAACACGCTAGTTCTAAACTTATTTTCTAAAGAATCCGGACTATATGACTTCACGAATTTATTCCTGGGCGAACCTGGCATCCAGGTCATTAGTTTTTTATATACTGTTGATTGATGGCACTTAGTGGAACTTGTTGTTACACATATTGAGAACACTTATACTTTTTCTACAGTATTTATTATAGAACCTGACCGGCTTCAAAATGTTTGTGAACATTTCTAGTCTTTAACATCTCTAGATTAGAAATATTTCAAAAACATTAATGTAAACTTTTGAAGATACCATAAGGCGAAAACGGTCAGGTACAATAATAAATACTCTAGAAAAAGTACAAATGTTTTCAATATGTGTAATTCATTAGTTATTTATACAAAAAGTCAAGATGCATTTAAGAGTTAAATTTTACTATAGGCATGTGTGAAAGAGAGGACGCTTTAAAAACCGAAGCTAGCCGAACTTTTCATTCTTCTCTCCGAAGTGCCGTTCTTACACCTTTTACCGGTGACAACCTTTGTTTTAGGCGCCCATGAAAGCGCCCATGATTTTGACGTGCGGGGAGAGGAAATGAAATCGGTCGGAGGGGGTGAGCTTCCATTCTGTACGCTAGTACTATTATCTATTCTGTGCTTTTAGCCAATTAGCCAAGCTTGCGTATTATTCAAGAGATGGCACTGTACCGCACGACACTCTAAAACCTAGTTAGTACATATATTTCTACATAATTTGCCGCTCCCGGCACCAGGGGCGCATAAACCTGAAAAGTATGATAAGGTTCGCAAATGGAGGGCGGAGTTATGAGCAGGCTGTTGCCAGCGCTTGGCCTTTTGAACCTTATCACCTACCATTTAAGTCTAAAATACTTCCTGATTGATGTGTTTAATGGTTATTTATTTTGTTTTCTGGTAATTTTTTATTCATTACTGATTTTAAAATAAAGTAGGTGCGTTGAAACAATCCACCCTCATACTACTAAGGTGGTAAAAGAACCCATGTTCCGCGAAACAAGCCACCGCAAGCTTGATTGTCTTCACGTGTCTACTTAGAAAGGTGAATATGAGCTTAGGTGAAATGCGTGATTTTTTCACAGGAAGAAATCAGGTACAGTCGACAAAGGACATTAACGAATGATTGGATATACACAGGCAAACACGGCAAAATATTCATTTGTCTTTAAATCATTCTAGATGTCGCTGTACCGTACAATGTACGCTAAGCTAGTAGCCACCGCGACACGCCGCTCCTGGTATTAGGCACGTATAACCTTGGAGAGTTAGGAAAACGTTTGCTAAAGGAGGCCGAGGGTGACTAGCTAGACTTGATGACAATGCCTTAATTATTTCAAAGTTACATTAATATTCTTTAATTATAGATTTTCCAATCGCTTGTTTTTTTTTAAGTTGAGAAGAGTTACTAAAAAATGAACATTTAGCTGCTAGGTAGCTTGTTTGGTGTAAAAGGATTGTCAAAGTGTTTCATTCCACTAGTTGCCCATGAGGCTGCGAACATGAGTTACTAATACCGAGACCGGGACCACAGGCACTAGTTCATATGGTCGCGGTTGGGGTCGGAAAGTAGCCTATGTGTTATTTAACACTAAAATCTTCTCTGTGCCTAATTTCATTCAGATTCCTTTGGTGTGAAAGAATAGCAAAAAATCTTCCATCCATACAAACAAAATCCATACAAACGCCACGATAATCAGACCTACAAAACTACGTGATGACATTAATAATATCAAAGATAGATTTGGTATGTAAGATAGCAAACAAATATATATTGGTCCTCCAGCAACGGTCGCCGCAAGCTAGGTATCATGAACACAGTACTTCATAAGAGATCGTAATTAATAAATATTTTACCTTTGTCTCTTTTAAAATTGTTCTGAATCTCCCCAAAACCACACGATGGAGAGTGAACGAGACAATTCACGTATACACACCGGTGTAAGGAATATAAATCAAATAGGGACATAGTTCACGACACACTTGTACTCAGGCAGAACTTGAAGGAAATATTTTAATTAAGGGTTATTTAAAAGCCATCTATTTTATAATCCATCTATAAGTACCCATATATTATTTTACCTCTGCACATTTCTGTGTACATTTCTGTGTTTTGCCAAAACTTGGTTCCCAGTTTCACTTTCAATTTATTAGGCATAGAACATTAGAAGTTTATTAGTTTTATTAGAACATTTAAAAATAAATAATTGAAACGAGTCGACTGTCATGTTTCGAGCTGCCAGAGTCGCAAGGGCTATTTTGAAAATCAGACCTTGACGTCAGTCCAGCATATAATGGACCAGGTGCGGTACACACTTCAGCACACTAAAAAGGTAGAATGTGCCCACAATTGCCTTGATTTGAGTGTGAAGGCATCCCAATTATGTTTAAAATTATCAATGATGGTTCACGTCTCATGGCGCCGAGCCGATTAAACACACATTACTACATTACTATATGCTATCCTGGTACAGACGTGAAAATTCAATACACAATACAATACAGTACATGTGTGCAACTGCAACACTTTGCTCTACTGGTAGGTTTTTTTGGGGTAGCTTTTCTACCACGGCCCATGTTGGCGATCTGTTCGCGGCGGCTCGGTTCGATATCAACGGCTGGGAAGTAACAGGAGGCCAGTGCGGCAGAGGAAATATGTTTAAGCACACAAGTTGCGATATCTCCTTTTATATGATGATGTATTTGTATGTTTCCGTGGTGGAATATTATATTCTCCAAAGAACATATTCGTAAAACACCATATTCGCAAAACACGATATTCGTTATGTAACGGGAATTAGGGCATAACTACATATAGCTGTGATCGTCTAGATTGCTATCGTTGAAATCTACTACAATAACCTATTTACATTAAATATTGACTTCTGGCCGTATGTATATATTCGTATAACAAATGCTAAGAACGTCTATTTAAATCGATAGTTTCACAGATCAGGTGAGCTGTGTGCTTGTCTGCCACCTTAGTGGTATATAAAAGTGTGACACTTTATCCCACCTTTTAACTTTAAATGTATGTATGGAATATATATTATAATGACAAGACTGTGGATTTATTTGAAATCAAATGAATTAATATTAAATTCAAATATAGGTCTGTGATAGTTTGATTTGTGTTTGGCCTCTTTGGGCGTCCTTTTCAGCTGTAATTATATTTTTATAGGCCTTTAGTTTTCGAAGATATCATATATGATTTGTAATTATGTGATCCGGATCAATTACATATTTTTTTGTTGTGTATTGCAATACAATATTATCTCAAGCCCCGAAGAGCGAGATTTAGATCAATTCCGAAGAATCGATAGCTCTGATCAACAGACCAAGCTCTCCTTCAGCTCGTCACAATGAATTTAATTTAGTTTGTAACACCTCCGCTGAACGTCATTGTATACCATAGGTTTCAGTTTAACGTCCAGCTCTAGTAGTGTGTGTGTGTATTGCGAATTGTGTAAAGGATAACAAAGTTTTACTAGCTACGTGAAATGGGGAGTGATCTAGTTTTTAGACTTTCCTACAACTAGATCACGGAGTCCTAGGAGATAGGGATAAAGGTATTCGATTCGCCTCCAGAAGCCAGTCTCAACTCCCAGACCTACAGTCAATAATCTACCTATAAGAACTTTTCAATGACAGCGATTCATTTAGGTATGTGGGTGTTGATAGGAAGGTATGATAAAGTAATTAGGAACTTCTAAATATCAATTCAGAAGCGCGTTGCGTCCGGACACGACTCGGCACAAAGTCTTATCTCACTTCGTCACTATTTACACTTGCTTGAAACAGCAGAGTTTAAATACATGTCATTGCAATCAGTCTACGTGCCAAAGCGATGTCCTAAACCCAACTGTCCCCTGAAACTCCAGGAATCACTTTTTATCGAGACGCAGGGTCCGCAGGGCCCGCTTTCATCATCTTTTGTGCGCAATGTGCTGGACGATATCTTTGTTAACTTTCAAGCTTATAATTACATTCAAATGATAACATGCCTTCGTGCAACGTAATGAATTTTATTCTAATGAATATCAAACCATGCAAATTGATACAGTATAATAATGAACCAACATTATATACCCAATTTAACCAATTTAACCAGCTGGTCATGCATTTTTAATTATATAATTACATAAATATTATACTACTATGCGCTTATCTCGGCGGAGCTCTGTATAATTATTATTTTTGATAGAATTCTATTTAAGGTATTTTTATTGCATTTTTGGCCATTTTATCCATGGATCAAACTCGCATAAATCTACAATTATATGGTGCTTAACAATGCACTGACATCAATTCCACCAACTTAGTCATCTGAATAATATATTCCAACAATATGAATAACATCGTTTCATATTTGCATTCGTTCAAGCAAGATAATTTTAGAAATATTATAACATCTGAATACTTTAAATACCATGTATTTAAAAATAAAGTATCGTGTTCCTAAAACGCTTTGACCAATTGAATATCGCTTTGTTCTAAAGAACGTTTTTTTTAATTTCTTTAGTTCTTTATTACGTCAGACAATTGAAATTCACAGGCGCGGTAGTCGCGAGATTTATAGAGAAAAGTGTGTTTCTCGTGCACGGAGTCTGTAAGACTATTTACATAGATAATGGTCCTCAGTTTGTAAGTAAGCAATTTAAGGATCTGTTAACTAAATATAATTTACCTAATATATATTATAACCCTAGATATCATGCCCAGACTAATCAGGCGGAAAGAGCTATTCGCAATGTAGTTCAAGCGATCTCGTGCTATGTGAAGTCTCAACACAAAACATGGGACGCGTTCTTAGTTGTAGTACAGCAATTCGAGCTTGTCGTGTCTTTGTGTTCCTGAATGTGAGCTTTTAAACTCATCTGATAATTTTCTTTGTATATGAATAAAATAGTAAAATTAATAGATATATTCTAAATAATTAGGGCAGGCGTATATTCCAATATGGACTGTTCCGTCTCAGTTATATTAATTGTAAATATTTGTACCATCAAATAATAATCTGTCATCACAACCCTTCAAGCAACTACTTCAACTTATAAATAATTCTTCCTTAGTCGTGTGGATGGTGCTTCTACTTTCAAATTGTATTAATTTTTTCCCAATTTGCTGCTTGGACGGTTTTCTTGGAGGGGCTCATGATTACCTCCAATATGCATGTGTATGGGCATGCAGGATACATTCGCATCGCAGGTTTGTGCCACCGGAGAAGCCTCACCAGATATACAACAAATATCTGCTTTCAAATTAAGATCCAGAGTTTAACATAAACATAATACATTGGAACATTGCAACTGGTCAGTAGTGAACAGGGTAATACAGACTTTATAACTTCATGCATTTCTGAGAAAGTCAAATTCAAGGTCAAAGGTCTTGAAACGCAGACAGACAAACAATGGAGTGATCCTTCAAGGGTACCGGTAGTTCCTAATATAAAGTATTGTAAACGAACAAAACATAGAAAACAAGTCCTTTACAGTGCTTTAAAAATAGACAGTCGATACACCACCATCTTTTAGAAGTAGCGCGCAACTGGTGGTCACCTTGCAACCTTAAGCTTGACAAGCACAGAGGGCAGCACTTATGTAAATAGATGAAACCTTTTGGTTTCTCTATAAATGTAACCACTTCTTGGGTCCTTGAAGAGCCTGCAGCTTCAGTACCATGAATTATTGGGCTGTATCAATTATACTCAGTCTAAATATATAAGAATATAAATAAAGGAAGTATATTTATTCAATGATAAAAGATTCGTTTATAACTTTTTCACAAAAGTTAAAAATATTGCTAAAAATAAATTTATAAAGCAAAGCCCTTTATCAACTTTAAGTTGTTATATGTTATATAATAGTTTTATAAGAGTATATAGAAAATAATAAAAAGTAAGTTTAGGAAGCACTTCTGTTGTTACTACGAGATATTTTGAGAAGCAAAAGGAAGGTTAAAGCAGCTACTGGCGGGGTGTTTGACCTCAATCGGCTAAATTGAGGCTCTTTTTATGCTTTCTTTGGAATATTTTGAATTTATCATTGCTTTTGCATCAATATATTTAAGATGATAAGGAATCTGACTGGCTCCCTACCCGCACCAGTTTACGCAGTAGCTACGGACCCATCTGAGATTACGTTTTAATTACCGACCACAATCTAGAATTAAAATACTTCACGTTTTGGAGAAAAGTACCAATATTTGCACAAACATCCTTTCATCCCAAAATACGTAACATCAAATATCAATGAAACACTTGTTTAAACATATTACAAATGGCAGCCGCAGCCACAGTTCCGAAACGCGTGCCCAGTACGGGGCATTTATCGCCTTACTCCGCTGAATAACAACATCATGAGATAAAACATGAAAAAAAAGATTGTTAGTTAACTATTACGTATAAACCATTTCATTATGTTTAATTGCCACTTAGTAATATTAATATTCATGTCATGAACTATTAGAACTTTGCACAACATGTCTACATTTCCCATTTAGCTGTAGTTAATTTTGAGGTAAAAGTTGTGATGTATGCTCCTGTTTACTATGCCTCCCTGGTACTGAAAGCGAACAACCGATCGAAGTAAGTATACCTTCGTTACAGACATAGATAATATGAAAGGCAAAAATATATCAAAATTTGATTGTGACCCCTAAGTCAAGCCGTTTAAGGGTTCGTCAGAAATAACATCTAAATGATCTCTAATTTCACCGCATTTAGGCACATAATGACAACTGTTATCAAACAGTGACTTTTTTCATCGTTATAATTCTCGTTCTTGATTTATTTTTTTAATTTTGTTCGTTTGAGTTGCTTTATTCCTAAAAACAATATAAGTATATATATATAAACGTGTTCACTAGTACAAATAAATTAATATACCTATTGCCTGCTTATTTCATGCAACTAAGAAAAAGAAGAAGAAGATAATTTCAAATTGTACGTGTTTAATAAACAAAACTATTCCACACTTTTTTTTGTTTTATTTTTAACCTGACCGGTTTCACCTCACGGCATTCTCAAAAGTAAGCTAAATACAATTTTTGTTTAAAACCATTGTATTTAGTAAACCTTGCCTTTTGAGAATGCCGTGAGGTGAAACCAGTCAGGTTAAAAATAAAACAAAATGTGGAAAAGTACAAGTGATACCATTATTCAATATGTGTAGTAGATTCCACCAAGTGCCATCAAATTCCAGTATAAATAAAAAAAACTATTCCATTAATAATAATTATAATTTTACTAACTGCTCATTTAAAAATTGTTTCCCTAAATAGTTTAGGAAAAGGGTTCTTAAAATATGAACGTGAGTTACAAATACGGCGCCTAAGTTTTAAATTATCACACGAGTGTTTAAAGACAAAGTAAGGTGCAGTTTCATAATTTAATAATTTATCATCTCATCATCATGAAATAATTAATGTAATTTGAGTAAAATGACAGATAATGTAGAATTACTGATCGCGTATGCGCGTCCACAGACAATGCAGAAAAAAATCTGCTAAAGTTTCAAAATTTATTTTTGTATTCTGTGCGTAAAAATCGTCAGTCACTAATGATAAGGCAGCATGGTCATAGCACCATATCCTACCCCGTAAGGAACAAAAGATATAAAAAGAAGTAAATATCACAATCGTTTTGTCTTCAATTTTTTAATGTTTACATTTCAGTACGAAAGTCAATTTTTAATTTTATTTTATTGACAAAGTATATTGAAAATCGTGACATGATACACGTATGTATTGTTGATTACAGCCCTTGGCTCTCTTAAGATCCTCACCTTACGTCTCGGGTTCTTTTTTCAGCAGTAGTCACCAACTTTACGCACTTGTACCATAATGTCCTATTAAAACGAATGATATGGCTCGAATTTCTCCGGACTAAATTTTTATTTAATCCTTCGCGAGTGCCACTGACCTGCCCTAAATAAATATAACAATATAACAACTAACAATTATAATTACCAGTTTTGAAAAACCTATCCAAGGGGATTTGCCGCAAGTAAAAATACTACTAAATCAAATTCTTTGTATTTTTGTACGAGTTATCGTAACCCTGCCGTGTTTGGACTCATTTTGTTCAGCGTTTAATTACACACACAATGCAATTATTCAAATAAGTTGTTTATTTTAAGGCACGTCTGTAACACAGTGTAAATTGGCGTCATCATTGGTAACACATCTCGTCACAACTACGGGTCTCCTGTATCGACGGCGCATTGATAGAATGTGTAGGACTGCTGTATTTTTTCTAATGTTTAGACAGAGGATAAAACTGTTCTCTACTTGACAGAAAACATGACCAGTTGATGACAATAGGCATAGCAAAATAGTTGGTGAAATATGCAGGATTCATCCCACACTTGAGTACTCGTCGACCACTCCTCCACCGCTACTGCCCGTACTCATTCCACTGTCAGAATATGAACACGCCCCTTTTACGTGATATTTCAGGTGGCCGTTCAGTTTTAATAACCATTTATGACATAAAACATGGCATAAAATTACCAAGACTTATTAATACATGAAGTATACTTCATAAAGTTTCATTCTCACTATATAATAAAACCATTTTATTTCAGTAAACTATTACAAACTGCAAAAGAAAATCGCCATTTGGAATTTTGCTCAACTCACGGATCCTATATCACCATTCACTTGATTACTATAATGCACCTTGTCGTGTGGTATTACAGTTGATTATGTTATGATGTGCTGTAGGTGGTACTATTTTCTTACTATTGCTGAACACGAGATTTAAACTCCTCACTGCTATGAGTTCCTAGTATCGAAAAGCGAAGTTGGCCGGACGTCTTATGCAAAGCTTAACTATGGCAGCACCTTTCATCGGAGTTTCAGAATTAAAAAAATTGCGGAATTTTTTAAACCACAATTGCCAACTTTTGTCCGTTGAGTTTGATATACTCGTCGAGTTTACGCATATGGTCGAAGGCGCGACAATGCGACTGGGAGACTCTGCTGACTTTGATTCGAATATTTTATTTAAGTTGTGACCCAAAGCTCGAATTTGTTTTGTTAAGTACGAATTTTAAGTATCCCCACAAGAAAAAGGGTTTCAATTTGGTGAACAAGGTGGCCATGTATGCACTGCATTCATGGGCACATTAGCAGTATGAGCGATGGCCCTGTCCAGTAGGAACCATGTGTTTTGGTTGATGTTTGAAATATTGTGTCATCGCGATGCATCTCTTTAAATTTACACTTACAATTCGACTTCGATTTTTACGATTTTCAAAAAAATTAATGCCCTTTGTTGATAGTTCGTCCTTAGCTACCGTAGGAGTAGTTCTTTGCCTAGGGTTATGAAATATTGGTCTTACAGCCCTGAACCCTTAATAAATTCCTGCTCATGACTGGATAAGTTGATCGATGGTACATCAGGTAAGCGACCAAGACCGTTACGATTATCAATAGAGGCGTGTTTCAGAGAGCGAAAATCCACTCAAAATGCAGGCCTTGATGGTAAGAGTGCGGTGCTCTCCATTTCACTATTCTATGGCTAAAAATCTGGTCTTTAGGACCAAATGCCATGTCATGCAAGTTTCTGTGTATGATATGTAGGTATAATTTTTAGGTAGATAACTCATTATTGTACACCAACATTAGATTACAAGAGATAGTAGTATGGATTACAGCAATTATAGTTAAATGAACAATGGGCGGCCTTATGGCATAAAAAATATGAATAAAATGTATGTACGTATGTATTTCTAGAACCTGTAACATAAGTTAGTTAAGATGCGTGCACTATGAGCCTAGATAGTGCTGAGCAGAATGTCGTAGAATATTTATTTACTCACAGATATTCTCCATCAACCTGAGGGTTAGGATATTAAAAAAACACACAGGGCTTACGGTAAGTGGTTATCCTGTTTCCAGTGGAACAGATACTATAGAAAAAAATATAACTTATAATATGCAAAAAGATGTATGCGTGTGAGGCTCCAAAAAAATTCAATGAAATGAATAAATATCTATTCTTTAAAATTCCTACTCATGCTACAGCTCTACGGTTTAAGCTACGGAGCATCGTAGCCAATTGCTACGGTGTTCCGTAGAAAGACTACGAAGTTCTTGGCCTTCGGAACTATAACGTCGACTGACGTTTGAGTCAACGGAGTCAATTTAATGTTAATATTATTGTTTTAAAAGCATTTTAGTTACATAAATATTAAATAGTCGTAAGATATTTACTTTTAACTTTTATATACAGCAACTGTGTCTTCAATTCAACGTTAAGTGACCAAAGTATTATCGTATTCGTAGCACTCAGGAGATGGCGCTGTACCGCACGACACACCAAAACCTAGCACACAAATTTTCTACGTAACTTGCCGCTCCCGGTACCAGGGGCGCATAAATCTGAAGAGTTTGATAACGTTCGCAAATGGAGGGCGGAGTTACGAGCAGGCTGTTGCCACTGCTTGGCATTATGAACCTTATCTCCTACGCTTTAAGTCTATTATATTATTTGATCGATATGTTGAATGGTTGAAGACTGCTGGACTAGTTGTACTCATTCGATTGCAATCAAAACAACGTAAGATTTTAAGTCTAACTAAGAACTTTCTAACAACAAAAACCTCATTTTAGCGTTCATCGCGAACATACATCTCAATTTTACAATTATTTAATAGTATAGATTCTTAAAAATGTGTGTGTTTTAAATTAACTTATTTTAAATTACTGAATGATTGATATGGTAAATGATGAAATATAGGATATCCTATGTAACAACCCGCCCTAAGGTGCAAAAAATGTCATATTCCGCAAGGTGAATATGACGAGCTTTGAAATTTGAAATTACATTTTTTTATGTACATGTCACGGGAAGAATCCAGGTACAGCTGACAAAGGAGATACACGGTTATACCTTTTCATAAAACAGTTACATATGTAAAAGTGCAACTACATTAAGGATTGAATGGGGTATACTCATGGAGAAGGAAATGATAGCGGAGAATTTGCAAGGCAATCGAGTCGCGAGCCTTCCATATGTCAAAACGACTCAATTGGTCTGTGACGTCACCATCTAGTTCTAGTGAAACGTCCTTGCGTTCGGTTGTCATTTTTGGTCAAAAGTTCAACGATAAAAATAGCTTTAACCTGGTTTAAGAATGAAGTGTGCAGTACAATGATGCACAAAGTATATAGATAAACAATTTAAACATTTTAAGGGTATAACATTCCATCAGTTCCATACAGAACCATCTGGCGTAGAGAAGAAATAAGTAACCTTGTCTTACATGTATGACTCAATTCATTTTATGAAAATTTCATCACAATAAGCTCACCCGAGTTCATAAGCAATTTCAAAAATGTTATTTTATTTATTAAATGGCATATATAGCTGAAATTGAAAATAAAAGTAAAAAAAATTGGGCCATCTGTCGGATTAAGGCCAAATCATTTAGCCCCCTAAATGATTTTGATATAATCCGAAAGGTGGCGCCTTATTTTTAAAAATTATTTACCTAATAATAGATTATTCTATAATTCTGTGTAGCGCTTAGTGGCGAACAGACAAACTATATTACAAAAATGACAAGGTCTGTTTCTGTTCGGTTTCGCTATGACGCACTAGATGGAGACGGGGACGAGGTATGACGTCATGCCCCCCGCGCCTCCCTTCCCACCCGCATTTGGTCACGCGTTTTTTTTTAAGAGAAATTTGACTATGGCATCTCCGCTACTTAATCATATTCTGTCCTCCGTGGGTATACTCAAGCAAACACGGGCAAACTATTAAGTTGTCTTTAAGCAATTCTAGATGGCGCTGTACCGTACAATGTACGCTAAGCTAGGAGCCACCGCGAGCCGCCGCTCCGGTGCTAGGCACGCATAACCTTGAAAGTTGGGAAAACGTTTGCAAACAGAGGTTGAGATTTTTTTTAATACCATTTAGGTGTTAGACGTGCACACGGTCCACCTAATGGCAAGTGGTTACTGTTGCCCATTGACGTGTGCAGCACCAGGTGAGTCACACTCGTGCTGGCGACCCTATAAACACAGAGAGTTCATTCCATCAGTGTAGAAGACCAAGCAGGACTAGCCTTTGGTCTTCTCACTGACAACACAACTCCCCAGTGAGCTCTGGCTACCCTACTCACCGTCAGGAACACAACATGAGGGTATTATGGCCATGGTATCCTGTAGGGCGGGGGTACTTCCCCAATCGGACTGCTCAACTGAACGGAAATACTGTCGTGTCCCACCTCCCACAATGTACGCACTGTTACCATTTTCATAATTATCTTTACAATCTTGACGACAGTGCATTATTTATTTCATAGGTTTTACTAATACTTTGATTATTGTAAACGTATTTACGTTAATATTCCATAATTACAGATTATAAAATGGCACATGCCACTAGTTGCCCATGAGCCTGCGTGCGAGAATTATGGATGCCGAGACCGCGACATTATGCCCATTTGTTATTTCTGAGTATAATCTGTCCCGTGCCTATTTTCATTCTGATTCATTTTGCGTGATAGTGGCAAACAGGCATCCATCTAAACAAACTTTCACGTTTATAATCTAAGAGATATGAGCTAGCTATATTAAAATAAGTCGGGTTTTCCTTCCTGACGCTATAACTCCAGAACGCACAAACCGATTTCTACGGTTTAGCATTCGTTGGAAAGGTCTCGGGCTCTGTGAGGTTTATAGCAAAGAAAATTCAGGAAAACCGACATCCACGCGGGCGGAGCCACGGGCAACAGCTAGTGAGCTAATAAAAGGATGTCGTTATTTATACCATAGATAGTTTTGATAACGAAGGTAGCAAAGAAACACATATCGGACCGCAAGCAACTATCACGGACCGCAAAACCTTCGTGAGTGGTTTGAAAATAGTAAGAGCATCCTCTATTACCAATAAAGGGGAAGCTTCACCTTGCCACAGCTTCCCCCATTTCCACTGTATAGGTATCAGGCGCACAGTACTTCATAAGAGATCATAATTAACTAATATTTTACCTTTGTCTCTTTCAAAATTGTTCTGAACCCTTCGAACACATCACGAAGGGGCGTGAACTAACGGGAATTCACGTATACACACTGGTATAAGGAATATAAATCACACAGGGACATTTCACCACGCTCCGGACAGTGATATTCTCGACAAACCGTTCACTTCACACTCGTACTCAGTCAAGAAGGAAGGAAATATTTCAAATGGTTAATTATTGGAGTAAATTAGAAGCCATCTTTTTTAGAATCCATCTATTAGAAGCCATATATTTTTTATTACTGCACTTTTCTGTACTTTTGCCAAAACTTGTTTCCAACCGACTGTATGCGGAAGGCGGAGGATCGTACGAAATGGCGCACATTGGGGGAGGCCTATGTCCAGCAGTGGACTGCAGTGGGCTGATTGATTGATTGATGCAACAAATTCACAACACATTGCAAAAATCTCAAATGAGAGAAGGAAAGGAAATCAGAGAAGGAAAAAAAATTGAAATGGCACACAATTTTTGAATTACTTATTTACAATTAGCCAGCCGCATTGCGATGGAAAAAATCATTTATTTGTTATTCTTCTTGCGTAAAATTTTTATTCATATTAAATATTTTTTATTAACAAATATGAATGCGGTTTAAATTGTGTCTTAAATTAAAATAATTCTTCGTTCAGTAAAATGTTCCATCTACAACATAATTTTTTTTGTTCTGATTCCTTAGCGCTATATTTATAGTTATTTATCTGCCAAATGAAACGAAATAAAACCTTGTAAGTTTTTTTTTTTTAGAAAAGTGCAAACCTTAAGTATCTCCAAATGTTAAAACACGCAGTGCTCGTAGACACAACATATAGGCGACTATGGTCTAGCAACGATGACGTAGATTAGTTAAAGATCCGAAGACAAGTATTTATTATTACCTACGTCTGAAACAATCCTATTGTTAGCTCTGGTGAGTTGTTCGAGGGAGTACTCAAGAAAAGCGTGTATATTGATTTATTATCACACATGTTTACAAGCTTTTGATGTGCATATGAGCTTCTGTCGAAACTGGCTAGCCGTAGACAGACTCCAAAAATGAATTAATTTATTTTATTTATCCCTCACGTGAACCCCATAAGTTAATTAATCGACTATTTCAAAAAAACACATTTAAATAATTTTGAATGGTATAAGTATATTTCACCACTTACACCACTAAAAACTAAGGAGGAAGTTTAATAAAATAAAGCTATTATAAGAAGTGGCCTACAAGCACATTGTATGAAACTTCTTGTAACAATATGCTCTCCCAGTATAGGTGGGAAAAACAAGGCGCATTGCGGGTGCAAAAGCTCTGCTTTTGCTCCAGTAGCCATATCATACCTTTTTAGTGTGCTGAAAAGTAAAACAAACATGACGAATTCAAATAATTTCGATTTCATGGACTTTTTGAACCACAAAAACATAACATAACGGCACCGCAAAAGATACCCTGATAGAAATACACCATTTTGATTTATTATGGAAAGGTTGACGGAAAATCTGTTAAATTTAGCTTTATTTTCGCAAAACATGACAAAAAAAAAACGAAAAATCTATATACATTGCCATATGAAATGTATATAGTTGTGCTTTCAAATAAAAATCTTTATCACAACCCTTCAAGCGACTACTAGAAATTACAAATAATTTTTCAAATTGTATTTTCCCAAATGTGCTACTTGGATGGTTTTCTTGGAAGCGCTCATGATTTCCTCATTGCATGCAGTCATGCATTATAAATTCGCATCGCAGGTCCATGCCACCCGAGAAGCCTCATCAGATATACAAAAAATACCTGATTTCAAATTAAGATCCAAAATTTGACGTAATCATAATACACTGGAACATTGCGACTGGTCAGTAGGGAACAGAGTTATACCAGGATTTATAACTCCATGCATTTGTGAGAAAAAGTTCAGACAGACAATAGAGTGATCCTTTAAGGGTACTGGTAGTTCCCTATAAAGTATTGTAAAGGAAAAAAAAAGAATAAATGTGTTTTACAGTGGTCTTTAAATAGAAAATCGAGACACACGCCATATTTTTGAAGTCGCACGCAGCTGGTGGTCACCTTGGAACTTTAAGCTCGCCAAGCGAGAAATGCAATACTGTAAATAGATGAAACCGTTTGGCTTCTCTATAAATATAACCAGATCACAGATGTGCATAGTGGGCTTCTTGAGTCCTTGGAGAGCCGTACAGAATGTATCTATTGTCTGCTATACCTCCTCCGATTTCAGTACCATTAAATATTCAGTCTAAGTGTATGAGAAGAAAAGAAAATAACGATATTTCAGATAAGTCAAAAATATTATTAAAAAAGAACTTATAAATTAAAGCCCCTTTTTCAAATACAATGTTTGATTCAGATCATAAGAGCAGTAATATTATTATATTTGGAATCAGCACAATGTGATGTATGTATTGCCTCTACACGAACTATGTTATTTAATAGTGTTGTAAGAGATGTAGAAATTAATAAAACATAAGTTTAGTAAACTCTTCTATTGTGTCTACAAGATTTTTTAAATAGCAAAAGGAAGGTCAAAGCAGCTACAGGCGGGGTGTTTGACCTCAATCGGCTCAATCAAGGCTCTTTTTATGCTTTTTCTGGAATATTTGTAATTTATCATTGCTTTCGCAACAACGTATTTCAGATGAAAGGGAATTAGGCTGGCTCCCTATCCGCACCAGTTTACGCTGTAGCTATGGACCCACCTGAGAATACGATTCAATTGCACGACCACAATCTTCAAAATAGAAACACTTCGCTAGCGCGATTCAGGTATTTCGTTGATTTCACGTTACTGGCTGAATATAATTTACATTTATGAAACAGCCATTTGGAAGGGGATACCAATATCTTATTCTTAATTGATTTTATTTGAATTTAGAATGCTTCTTGATTATTTTAAGAGCAGTTTTGTTATCTGAAAATTTGTTTATGGGATTCGTATGAGAGGGAACAGGGCAAGCAGTTGTTTCCCCTCACGTCCTTGTCGCACTTACGTAAGGGTGTAGCTACATTTTTGACTGTACAATAGATATGCGAAGGAATTAACTTCATGAGAGACATGAAACCCAGTCTCAAGGCGTTAGAAAGGGATAACTACGTTCTGTCTATAAGCATTTC
Source organism: Eilema caniola (assembly GCA_949126895.1). Classification (NCBI taxonomy): domain Eukaryota; kingdom Metazoa; phylum Arthropoda; class Insecta; order Lepidoptera; family Erebidae; genus Eilema; species Eilema caniola. Next base: position 49,567,249 of record OX421460.1, on the reverse strand, counting down.
AAGAGCAACTAATTGAATGGTAAGACATGAATGAACCATTTTCGTTTCGTCACGGGTTACGCAGATGCGTGGAACTCTCACATATGAAAGCACCCACGTTATGTCTTACTGCACCTTATTAGAACCAAGAAACCAAGAAACAACAATGAAGTTAATGTAAAATAATAGAAAAAAAACCATGAAGTCACTCAAATTTATTTTCTTCGGGTAGGTTTTAAGCGTTTGGCTAAGACCGTCTTAGGATTACAATTTCGACATTTAAACTGCTACAGTCCGTCAAATCTAAGAAGTACCGTTTGACAGTTCTGACAATTGAATTATAGGGATGGGATGAAAAAATCGATTACTATAATATCCGAACTTTAAGAGATCGATTACTATAATATCCGAATTTTAAGAAATCAATTGTTATAATTAAATAAAAGAAATGTTTAGGATATTTTTTTATTCACTATTAGTACTAGTATCGTCGTCTTCGTCATCATCGTCATTTAAATTAATGACCAGTTGATTGTCCATTACATTATCAAAGTGTACGTCTCTTTCGAAGTCGTCCATTATTATTTTCTTTGTTTTTTGTACTACTTTACTCCAATCTTCCTGTGTAACTTGGGCACATGCTTCCTTTAATAAACCTTCCATTTTCTTGACACTGAAGGGTGGTTTTGTGTTGTGTCTTGCTGCATAACCTGTAAAACAATAATGTAACTATTTGATAGCAGACGAAAACCATTGTTTAAATTATAAATGTTAGAAGTACTCGTGTTATTATTATAATATTATAAAATATTACCTTTAACTTGGGCCCAAATCAGTTCAATGGCATTATATTGGCAATGGTACGGAGGAAGTCGTATGACTTTGTGCCCGTGCTCTTCGGCCAATTGGTCAATTACATATGTCGGTTTTGGTGGTTTATGCAATTTCACTAACTGTAATAATTCAGCTTTTAATAGTGACATGTCGGCATCCACTCCTTTTCTTTGCAGCCATGCCACCAAATCTGCTTTCTTATTGGCTGACGTAGGTGCTTTATCAATTTGCACAGAGTGGTATGGGGCATTATCCATTATAATTGTGCTGTTAGGAGGGATATTCTGTAATAAATTTAAGAACCACTCTCGGAACCTTACTGCGTCCATTTCTTCATGATACTCTTTAGTGCTTTTGGATTGGAAAGCTAATAAAGAGTTTTCCACGAAGCCTGTAGACGCTGACCCAGCATGGCATATTATGAGGCGTCCACCTTTTCCTATCGGCACCTTCGAGCACGAAGCTTCAGAATCATCAGTCCATGTTTTCGGCACAGAATGGTTGGAATTTAGCCAAGTTTCGTCCAAAAATATTACATTATCCCAGTTTATAATTTGTTTAACTTCGCGCAGGAATGTTAGTCGCTGCATAATTATGTCATGTCGCTCCATAACAATTTTTCGTTTGTCAACTTTTTTGTATCTGAAGCCAATTCCTGTTATTACCGTTCTCAACGACTCTATGCTTCCCTTATACAGCCCGGCATCTTTTAAAGTTGCACATAACTTTGCCAATGTTGGAAATTCGCCTCTTGTAAAATACCCGTATATATGGTTTCTAATAGCATGACTATCGAATTCATCGATGCCTGTCACAGGTTTATTTCTTTTTCGTTTTTTCGGTGTGTGAAGTACGTTACTGTCACTCCCCGAAGGCCCATATTTTTCACTTAATATTTTGCCAACGGTGCGGCTACCAATACCGAGAGCTTCACCGACGCGATCCCGAACTTGTGTAACTGGCAGTAGAAGTCCACCATTTTGAGATTCACGCTCAAAATACTCGTGTAATTTCACCACCAATTCACGAGCCTGGCTGTTCAAAGTACGTCCTCTTTTCGACATTATTAATAAACACTTGCTTAGTTCGGAGTCCAGTATAAATATTGCCAAGGTAAACGGATAAAGAATGATCAGTCCAGAAAAGTAATAGCCAAGTCACAAATTGTAAAACACAAACGAGAAAGCAAGTACGCGCACAGTCAGCTTCCAAGATGGCGAGAGACTGCTGACGCCGAACCGACCGAGCGGACCGCGTGCGCTTGTAGTTGGCAGTGTTGCCAGAAAAAAAAATTGTAGAGACTTGGACACCAGCGATTTTGCCTATTGACCTAAAAATAATTAAATTAATTTCTTTTAGGGTATCTGTGTATTCAGTGCATTATGCGGTCGCGCAGTAACGTCGTTAATTTATAACATCAGGCAACAACATTTTTGTGAATGGGTTCTACATACCTTATTTTTATTAGTTTTAGACGTAGAAATAAGACTTAGAAGAAAAAATTGTAATTGTAAAATCAATGGATGTGCTTGTTAAAAATTTGTTTATTTCTCTGTAATATGCAAACCCATACTATCATACACAAAAATAAATGTAAAAAACACTATCCCTGACTCCATTTACTATTTCGACAGCGTTAGCGCGAGAAACCCCGACTTATTTGGGCGCGAAAATCAAAAATCGACAAATCGCTTTCGACAACTTTTTAAAGAAGCAAATATATTTGATTTATAAATACGTATTTTTGGTGAATGGGTTTTATCTCATATTTTACGATTACATAACTATTTAGTTATGTAATCGTAATATGTGAGATAAATCCCATTCACATGAAAAAATATTTGTTTGGTTGTCAAGTGTAATTTGTAAATAATACATTCGATTTTTCGTATATGTAAACGATTTTTTTGCATACAAGTGTATCCGAAGAGTCGCAACACTACGTGCAGTGACCTAACTACGTAACTTTGTAATGCGGTCAAGAATATAACTATTAGAAATTATTTACTGTGTAAATATGTGTTATTTTGCTTTGTTTGAAAGTTTTCAATTACATTTAGATATTAAGAATTGTACATTTTTAGATACAATAATGAAATCTTTCTAAATTCATGGTTTTATGAAAAAGGTTATCAAAACTGAATAATGTACGTATTAACAAAGTTGTTTCGGTTTGAAAAATATGAAACGTCAAACGGTACCTCTTAGATTTGATGGACTATAGTTCATCGGTACCTGCGGTTTTTTTATGATTGGCCTACTGACTTTGCTTTGACTTTGAAAAATATGTAAGATTTCATAACCACGTGCTGCTACGTAAACAAAATAGTGGAAGTGGGGGTAAACTCTTCGCACTTGTTGCTCTCCTGGTGGAGTCGCCGCGCTATTACACTTATTGATTCGTACCCTCTGTCAACCGCCATGCGCTCTCTCGGGCTTACCATATCAACCAAGTCTTACAATATAATCCAGTGTTGCCGTATAAGTACTACTTTAAAACTATTCAAAAAACAAAACTTAAATTATAAAATACAAAAAATAATGAAACAAAACCGAGTCCTTTGCGAACAAAAATTTATCCATATATTATGTTCTATTGAACTGGGTAGTAATTGGCAACACGCCAGTAGCTTAATAATACTTTTTATATCGGAGACACGTAAAAGGTACACATACATTCTTGAACCATAGCACATTCTTTGATAAGAAATCGCCCATAACGTTGTTTATTATTATATTAATATTGAATATTATAGTAATATTGAAAAATAAGCTTTCAAAATTGTTTTAATTTTCTTTTAAATACATCACGTTGTGCTGATTTCAAATATATTAAAAACTCGAAATCGGCAGACAAATTTAGTCAGGATAGTTGTAGTCTTGAGCGATTTTCATCAAGTGAGATGCAATGAAATCAATAACTGAACCGGCAATGATCGGGAGAACATGGACGCATGAAGGCTTAATGGCTTTTTGTACATAAGAGAGAGAGGGCATGCGCATGGACGGGACTTTCCCTTTCATTTATATCACAGTTTAGCATTTGCTACATATAGGAGAATAGCACTAAATTGCAATTCGTATATTATGATAGTCCGACCATCATGTAAATATGATAAATTGAGTTTGTTTAATCGGCAATTATACTGTAGCGAACCGCTACTTACCACTCACTTTGTTTTTGCAATTCTACGCTTCATGTTAGATTGTTCACATTCCATTTATACTTTATTGCATTCATTGCACTTCATTTACTTATATAGTAAAACATAATTACACAATTACAGTAATTATAGGTTTGGTTAATGAATTGTTCATACAGCTGTTTGCGTCTGACAATTTCAATCGGTCAGCGATCTGCCACAGATAACAAAATGACAGCCAACTTATGTATAAACTATTTAATGCATGATTACTTTTAAATATAAATTTTAGTTAGTAATTATATTAATTACTTTAGGAAATATAAAAAAGCATATTATACCGATCCGTTTGGATTAAATAATTATGTTTGGTTTCAACTAAGCAATAATTTAGAGTCTATGATTTGAGTAGCGTTTGACGATGGTCGACATCACGCTACACGCAATAAGTAAGTTTCAATCATAGATGTAGTATTTTTCTTTTCCATAGATTGGCATTACGAGTGAAAGAGAGCTCCGGCAACTAATAGTACTTTTATGTGTTAGAAAGAGAGAGTAAACGATGCTGTCAGCGAGACCAAACATGTATTTGTTATTGGGAAATAGGGGACTATTGAGTGAACGCTTAAACATTTTTTATGATTATATAAGTAATTCAAAGTCATAGCAGTAAAACCAACAACATTTTATGATGCGTTTATGTGCAGTACCAGGTTGTGATTCATCAAAGAAGAATAATCTCCAAAATTATTCATTTCAACAGTAAGTTAAATGTTTGTTTACAATCATCGTTTCTTAAAAAAAATACATATATGTGGCAGCTTTGGTGTATATATAATAAAAAAAACAATATGCAAATCACTGAAATGAATTAGAATAAACGAAAGTGTCCTTTTTAAGATATAATTAATACAGAAAATCTGGATAATTATAACCTCACCTTGTAGGGATGTGATCGCGACATTATTTCGTTGTATCGAATGTAATTGTGATGGCTGAAGGTTGAAAATTTTGTTTCTTGTGAACTTAGTGTAATGTATTCATTTAAGTGCAGCTGAATAAAATCTGTTTTCAACGGTTGTGCTCGCATTTTCTATTTAAACCGACCCCCAAACTGGTAAAAATATAATAGTACTGCGCCATTTAGAATATTATAATAGTATCGATTGTATGCATGATTCTGTGTCTCATTGATTATTGACTGTTTGATAGTTACATGAAGCCTTTAGGTACTAATGTAAAACTTCTGTACGTAGTACTATTATTTATCCTGTTCCCTTAGTAACAAATAATTTATATGCAGATTTCCTGTAAAACCTGATGTCAGAGACAAATGGCTTCGCATGTGAAATAGACCAAATTGGTCTCCACATAAATACACTCGAGAGCAATGAATCCGGGTCACTCAAAGAATCCAAAAAATCTCGGAAAGTAAGAATGCTAGGTTAATTCAATAAATTGTATTTAATAGACAATTTAATACTCCTTAAATGAAAGTTAAAAAAATATGAGTCACCATACATTTTATTTACACAAAATTACATAAAGAAAAAATACTGCTGATCTCTCTAATGTTCATCTCTTGAAGGTAGTCATTCACAATCCTACCTGTATGAGGTCGGGCATTGTCATGCATAAATATAGCATCCTCACCCAAATTGACCATAAATGGACCAACGTGTTCGTTGAGGATTTCTTCCACATATCTTACGCTAGTTAAAGAGCCGTTTTCTATGATCACCAGCTCTGTGCGACTTTCAGAGGAAATTCCGGCCCACACAAGTACAGACCCACCACCGTAGGCTACTTTTTCTTCGATGCATGCTTGCTTGAATCTTTCCCCTGGTCTTCTATACACTCTGTGTCTTCCATCGTGCTTGTAGAGCATAAATTTTGATTCGTCGGAGAACATAACTTTCGACCAATCTTCAATACTCCAATTTACGTGGTTCTGGGCATATCTTAGTCTTGAAATACGATGGCCACGCTCCAGTTTAGGGCCGTTTGCAGGTCTAAGGGGTTTTAAGTTAGATTCAGCAAGCCGACGTCTTACTGTCCATGCACTTGGGTTACTTCCTCCGAGGCGTCGAAACTGATTTGTGAGTTCAGTTCCTGTGAGAAAGCGATTTCGAAGCATGGTGTTCACCAAGTATCGGTCTTCTCGTGCTGTGGTACACCTAGTTCTGCCCGTTCCTGGTCTGCGTAGGTTAGAACCAGTTTCTTCGTAACGTCCGAGAACTCTTTGTACTGTTGACAGCGACACACCGACAGTCCTGGCTGTATCGCGCTGACTCCGGCCGGTTTCCACCAATGTAAGTATTCTGGTGCATTCTTCAAGTGTAAGCGACATGATTTCAGCTTGAATAATGAATATTGAGCACTATCAACCTGGTTTATGTACCAACATAAATGACAGATTACAAACAAAAGCAAAAACAAATCCTGTAATTTCGTAGTTCCATCTTCGACAGTGTTCCCTTTTCAAATTTGATTTTTTTATGATATAACTTTACAATAACTAAGAAGTTTTAATACTTTCATTTAAGGAGTATTAAATTGTCTATTAAATACAATTTATTGCATTAACCTAGCATTCTTACTTTCCGAGATTTTTTGGATTCTTTGAGTGACCCGGATTCATTGCTCTCGAGTGTATTTTACTAAATGCAGTAAACACTTCTATGAAAACTGCTTTTCAGCAATTGGTAAAAAGAGGAGGAGGTTACTACATGGTTCTGTTCCAACCATATCTATGCCAGTAAGGAATAGTTATGCTTAATTATTTCCAATAGCCCAGCTTTGAAGCCGGGGTCTGCATTTTTTATTAAGTGGCTTATTTGGCCATTACGGAAGCGACTGCCGTCTGACCTTATAGCCTGCACCAGAATGGCGTCCATTGTTCAGCAGGTGTAACAGCTAGCAGGTAAGGTTGGCTTGGGCCCCGAAAGTCTTAAGTACGGTCTGTATACACCCAAAATCAATAATGAAATTAGAAGTAGATCTTACATTCCTCTACAAGATATATAACATAAATTTTAATAGTTATTAAATAGTGTATAAACCTTTCTGCTAACACAAAGAACATATATTACATTTGAATTCAAGGTAAAAATTAAACCACTGCGTAGAACACTAACATATCTGAACAGAGATATTGAACCTGTATCTAGTACATCAACTAGTGCAATGGTAAGTAATCCCACTGAATTAACACCCAGGGAGAAGAAAATGTTGAAGGCAATTAGAACATTGAAGAAAAGAATAGCTGGCAAAGATAAAAAATTAAAAAATAAACGTGCACAAAAGAAACGAAAAATTACCAATTGCCTTTTTCTTTGGGCGGGGTTTTACAGCTTCTCAAAAAGCCTCGCTTTTAAAATCATGTTTAAGTGCGTTGCTAGAAACGAATGTGAGAGTAATGTCAATAACTTTTGATGAGATCCCATCGAATATAAATATGGCTAGATTATTGGGCGCTAATTTAGTGGTAGGCAAAAAGGATGATGGACTTTCTAAAAATATATCACTGCCGAGAAATTTCATCGATATCGATAAAAGATCAGGAGCAACAGTTTTGACGCACACATTGACATTACGTGCACATATAAGACAATTCAATTTTAGTCTCGTCTGCTAGTTGACATTACCAATCTATGGATACTATATCTATGGTTTCAATACACAATATATGAACAAAAACTTATTCCAAAACATAACGTAATATTTAGCCAATAAAAATATTCTTAATTCTTTAATTCTTCATTATATAAATTTTTCATCACACTCTTATTGTTAGCGTAACAAACATGAACGTCATCGCCGTTACGCTACAATACCTTGCGGAAAATACCACGTTGTTTTGAAATTTATATTGCTAGAAAGATAAGAAATATTTCTTCTCACTGCTTATACTGTTGATTGATGGCACTTGGTGGAACTTGCTACACATCTTCAATGAAAACACTTGTACTGTTCCACATTATTTATTGATTTCCTGACCGGTTTCGCCTTACGGCATTATCAAAGGTTGATACATGTTTTCATGTTTCATGTTTCTGATACCCAAAAAACACATATCAACCTTTGATAATGCCGTAAGGTGAAACCGGTCAGGAAATCAATAAATAATGTGGAACAGTACAAGTGATTTCATTGAAGATTTCTTCTCACATTTCTGATTGGCATAAATATAGAAAGATAATATTTTCTCCCACAACATCCATCGGTAGAAAGAGTGGGAATTCACGGATCATTGTTACCGCTGTAATAATATATATAAGTGAGTATCAATTTATCATTCAGAGACCGTAGTTTTATATTGTATAAAGCTAATATCAAAAGTGGTTGGCTTTTCATAACTTGGGAGTTCAGGTTTGACTCCCAAAAGTAGACTGTAAGTACCTATTCAGCGCACCACCACCACCAGTACCACAAACCGGAGCTTTAACCCTAAAATATTTACGACACGATAACGAGTCCCTAAGGATCAATAATTAATGACAACATATTTAATTGTTTATTATGTTTGTTTAACTTTCTTCTCGTTTACACTCATTATCCCTTGAAATGGCCAAAGCCAGTGGAGGAATATCCAAGTCAATTGATAGTGGCTATAAGTTGAAAGCTGTTTTTTACACATGTGCAAATCTCTGAACACCCAATCAATAACTGTAGTTACGTCTCCCGAATACTAGGATCTCATAAAATACAGAGACTTTACACTGTCTCCTATAGAGGAAGAAATATTGTCGCTCTCAGTTCCTCGTAACAGATTTATTTTCCGATAGCGCAATAAATAAAATTAAGGTTTTTAAACCCTGCTTTCAGCCTCCTTAAATGATTTGCTACTAAGAAAAAAATATTGTTCTTGTTGTTGATTTATTCCTAAATTGGCTCGATAGCCTAACTAACTGCTGTGTTAGGTTAGGAAAATCAACCATCTGGTTATAACACTCGCGGCGTAGTTGATATTTATCATGTACCTCAATATGGACAATACTTTGAAACTATTTCAGCCAAGGCCCGCCTACTGCTGGAGCTACTTATAGCATTATCAGACAAACATAACCATTAGCTATGCTCAGATATGCTACGCAAGTTTCAATCAACTGGTGCTAGGAAGACTTTTGTCGTAGATACAGCGTAGCGTGTAGCACCGTAGCTCGTAGCATTATTTTCATGTGACACGCAATAGGAAATGTAATAAAAATTCAAATGAGAATGTAGAGTGAAAGTGTAGAGGTACCTCTTAAAAATCATTCACGGTAAAATTAACATGAAATTTGTGCTACGGGCTTATATGCGTCATACCGGCTATAATAACCATGAGGCACGAGTGATGCAAACACCCCGAGCTAACGAAACGATCGAGGCGCCAGTACTAGGGGTGCATTAATTGAAAGAGATCGCATATCACAATTCTTCTAACACATATGTGTGTGAAATACTTTTACATGTCACGGCATATTCAACCATATCTGCTACCATTTCAGTATATAATAGAAATTGAAGAAGTTTTAGTTACCACGGTTCAGTTTCGATCGGTTACGATTTGAATGTGTGATTTTTTGGCCTTTTGCCAAAACTATTGTGGTTTCTAACATAAAAAGCTTAAAATTTTTATTTAAAATATAGCACTAGGAAATGCTCTTAATACAGCTGGCAACTTGATATAGAATCTGGAAAGTTTTAAGTCATAATATTGTGTTTGGTCGAAGTGAGAGCTTTGATCTAACACAACATTACGCGCCATGTTTACGCCGATACGTGTGTGTGGGGGGGGGGGGGGGGGGAAGAGGCACGTGGCACGATGTATAGTTTGCATGTTTTAGTGAGAACTATAAGTGGCAGAATTATGCTTTCTATTTCTAATGAGTATGTGATAATTTTTAAAATAAAGCAAATAAATTCATTTGCTAAGAGCCGCTAAAGTTAAATGGTAATTACTTTTAATAACTCTCTGTATATAATTTCTATTCAATCCCAAAAAAAAAGAAAACAGCAAACGAACATAGACAATTCTACATGCAACGTATCTATACTATTACATAAGAATAAAATAGAAAAAAAGACGACTGCAACTGTTGCGCTTACGAAATTGGTACCACCTGAAATGCCAATATACCTCCTGACCCTTCCAGCTAAGCTAAATAATGCTTATGTCACGCTAGGCTCCGATCCCAGGAGCTCTCAAACGTAAGCCGAATCTTACCCCGCAAAGCTACCGACAACGCTTTTATAGTTTTTTAATGGAGCAATCAAATCGTATGATAGTTGAACATGAGTTCTAAACACTATCTGGTACACATTGTACTAGAACATCATAACCGCTTAAGAGGTCCAATACATTCTCAGTTGCACACATATACTGGACACTTTGCAAGTGTGCATGAGTGCAATACATTGTTTAGTGCATCCGTGAAGTACGACACGCCTATGAGGCGTGACCTGGCGGTGCAACAACGATGGCACGATTCAATATTTTGTCCCTCAGTTACCAGTAGCTCAGTGAAGCAACAGAGATACACACTCATTTAGTCCGGTCAAAGTACCATTTCGAGGCTACAATAATTCGCACCCAGCTGCAAATTAGTAGGATTCTTGAAATCACTATCATAAATTAAATATTAAAAGTCCTCATCGGTCCGATACTTGGATTTTTCGTATTCAAGGTAAATACGTAGCTACACGTACCGTGTCGTACCGCTACCGTAGATAGGGTGGATAAGGGTGATTAGCCACATATTTACAATTTTCTATCCTGTCCCTTTATATGCTATAAGATCTTGCTTCTTTTTACATTTCATGATTCTAGCTCAACTGGAAGTATCCTAAAATCAAACTTCAAATTCAATGCAATCTAAGGATATTGCCGTTTATATAGCACAGTACGACCTAAATTAAGTTTCGTACGAAAGCCTCAGTGCGCAAGCCCGACTCGCACTTGACCGATTTTAAAAGATAATTTTATGATCTTTAACTTAATCGCAGACGTTTTTGATTTCATTTATGGTGATGTTTCGAACAATCCTTACAAATTTTACATGGGTGAGTATTATTGGACCCTCATTCCTATAATTTGGTTTAGATTGACCGGTCTTATTGTGTGGTCTTGAGTTCAGGAAGTTTTATATCACTTGTTGGATAAATATTCATGTTTTATATTACCTTCATACAATTTATGCATACTTTAAATTGTGGGTTACACTTTTTATATCTAGTTTCCTATTTTTATTAACGTCTAATATTATTTATATTAATAATAAGTAGTGGGTTGATTCAATTTGATAAATAATTAAGTAGCAGCATGTTTCATTTTCCTATTTGTTATGAGTGTAACTGTCACTTATTTACAGGGCCATTTGTAATTAACTAGCATCCTCCCAGGGGTAGGTAGCAGACATCATAAGTAACAACTTTTGTTGTATGACTTTTTGAAATTCGTTAAATTTTACTTTCACACATAAATAAATATTTCTTTAGTTCGGGTCTGAGAGTTATTAAATCTACGCCGCAGTTTACGCGCATCGTAAAAATTAGGTAAACAAACTCGTGTCATCAATTCATGCAACGCACGGATAGGAGGCGGGGCGGGGCGCGGAGCGGCGCGGCGCTGGCGCCTTTGACCTTAACCCATTTCTTTTTGCGAGCCGCCAGTCGGTCGCTATCTGCGCGCGCGTCACAGGTGTGCGTCACTTGTCCTTGTGTGCCACGATTTTTCGCGTTATCGTGTTGCGTCGATCTGACTATCGCCATGCCTTACCACTATTCCAATGTGGAATACACGGAAATGGTAAGGATGCTTGCAAGGTGTGATGATAATGTGGCCGAAGCTTGCCGCCAATATGCAGTAAGGTTTCCCAATCTACCTACACCGAGCCGGGCAACGATGTTATCTGCCACACAGCGATTACGCGATTACGGACAGTTCCAGCCCAGGTTCAGGGATAGTGGTCGTCCACCGAGGCACTCAGTACGGGAACAAGAAAGGATACTGGAGTTCTTTGGGGATAATCCTGCCGCAAGTACCTATGACGCCGCGCTACGGTTTAATGTATCGCAGTACTTCGCGTGGAGTGTCATTCACAACGAAGGAAAATATCCTTTCCATCTTCATCGTGTCCAGGAACTCACCGACCCAGACAAACCTGCGCGTGTGGATTTTTGCAATTGGTTGCTGGCTGAACGTCCTAAAGTTCTGTGGACTGATGAAGCTACCTTTGGTAGAGTGGGTTTATTCAATACCCACAATGAACATTTGTGGTGTTATGAAAATCCTCACGAACCCAGACCACATAATTTTCAACATCGTTTCAGTGTAAATGTTTGGGCGGGAATAATAAATACCACGTTACTGGGCCCCGTTTTTTTAGATCGACTCAATGGTGAAACATACCTATAATTTCTCACCGAAACGCTACCAGAGATAGAAGAAGACATACCGCTTGCAGACTTACGGGATATGTATTATCAACACGACGGCGCACCAGCGCATTATTCACGGCAGGTCAGAGACCATTTAAATAGGACGTATCCCGGCCGATGGATAGGACGTGGTGGACCTCGTGCGTGGCCTCCCAGGTCACCAGACATAACACCTCTGGACTTTTATTTATGGGGACACGTTAAAACAATGTTAAAACAATGGTGTACTCTGGCGCAGAAATTGAAAGCCGGGACGTGTTGAAAGAAAAAATAATTAGTGCCTTCAATCAAATTAAAACTAATCGGGCAGTGTTAGCCAGAGTGAATGAACAGTTAATTTTTAGGTGTGGTCTTTGTATTGGTGTTGAAGGTGACTATTTTGAACGTTATGTGCGGGATACTCATCGGCATGCGCGGGACTTGAACCTCAGAGGTAATAATTAATTGTACATACCTACTTTGTAAATTTTGTAATTGTACATACTTTGTAAATATCAACTATTAGTTCCATTATTGTAAATACGCTGATTCCACTTTTAATAAAATCATTACATTAAAAAATCAAAAGTGAATCATATCTACCTACCTACCAATGTTTGTTTAGACATTAATACATGATATTAGGTTATTAATCGTTACTCGGGTGATAAGTGTAGGTACGTTTCATCTTTAGCGTTTTTATGCATCTTTTTGGTTTTTTAATGTAGCCAGTCCTAAGCCTGGTAAAGTATGAAGGGATTGTGGACTTAGTGTAAATACCTAGTTACTTTCTACACGCAACAAACCACGCGAGCAATTAATAATCTGGCGAAGAAAGTACCTGGGTACTAGTAGGTATTATTCGGCAGCGCAAGCGCGCGGACGTTCGTGCGTCGACCTACAGTTTATGAATGAAATACCTACCTATTTTTACGATGCGCGTTTGCACGTAAACTGCGGCGTAGATTTAATAACTGTCAGACGCAAAACTAAATTAATATTTATTTTTGTATGAAAGTAAAATTTAACGAATTCCAAAAAGTCATACAACAAAAGTTGTTACTTATGATGTCTGCTACCTACTCCTGGGAGGATGCTAGTTAATTACAAATGGCCCTGTATATCAATCATCACTATCCAAGCATCTACACGCATATTTCCCTCCAAGGTAGGCAGAGGGAATAGTCTGCCATTTGACTCTATCCGTTCAAACTTCACGAGCATCTACAATTGTCAATAAACCTTTCATGCAAGCCCGCTACGTTCTCATTGACTTGATGTGTCGTAATGTAGTGTAAAACGTACATAGCTCCATGCGCTTCACAACCCCTTTGTGTTTTGACAGACCACGTGGAGTAGAGTACTACGTAGACTAGAGCGCATGCGGGAATAGGGGAACCCCATTCCCGTCCCTTCATTGAGCGTTAATGAATGAAACAGACACAACGACCTGTTGCACACTGCTGAGTGCCTGGTACCGGAACAGTACAATGTTCCATAGAATTTAAACATTAGGTTTTCACAAGGTGAGTTGAGTAAAGTTAAGTTAAGTTAAATCACCGGGCGACCGCCGGGTTAAGACGCGTGGCTTCTAGTACTAAGAGTGCATAAACATAAAGAGATTACAAATCGAAATATTATCAAGACTGTGATTTGTATTGTACAACTACAATATAGCTTCATTTAAGTCTATAACGCTAGTTACCTTAGCATAGAAAGGTTATGGTCAAAAGTGTGACTTTAAAGGTTTTTGGCCAATTTTTGGTCATTTCTAACAGAAAAAGTCAAAAATTGTTATTATAAAAGAGCGCTAGGAAATTTTCGTTATGCAGCAGGTAGCCTGATGCAGAACCTTTAATATTTAAAGTCATAATTCTGTGCTTGAACAAAGTGAAATCTACTTACGCTGTATAGTTTTATAAATGTGTGCCTCCACGCACAGTGAGTGGTGAGTGAAGATTTGTATGTGTCTCTTAGTATACTAAACATATTTATTTTAACAAATATAAAATCAACTCACTTGACATGAGGTCCTGTGCATCACCAGTCTTGTGTGTGTTGAGCTTCACGTTCTACCACGCTCGAAGTTGTTCCTACAACAATAATTACAATGTACAAATGCGTTCTATAAGGATTGTGTATTAGTTGCAGAAAACATTTTGACAGGATCACTTCATTTTCTGCCTGTCTATTTAATGGCATGATAATATTCTGTGAGATATATTAGTAGAAGAAGTCTTAGGAATTTTAAATCTGTCGAAATTTTGTAATAATAATTGTGTACAGAACCCTCAATGTATAAGTATTTAAATAAGCATAATTGACAAAAGTATTTGGCATAAACAGGACAAGCTTTTTAGTATAATACTTAACATTGTAACATATTATTTGACCAAACCCGTTTTTTTTATTTATCTAAATTTGCTATTTACAATTATTTGATTCAATTGGATGATTAGAATATGAATGTAATATAAACAATTTCTTTTAAATATTCAAATGATTTTTGATTCAAATACCTATCACTTTTTTAAGTTATGAAATACCTATCGCCGTCAAGTACCGAGAATTTTTAAAAAGTATCGTTGATTAAAACCAGAAATAAAATTTGTGTACTGGGGTGGTATAAAGCAGTAGATACAATGAATATAGTGGTTCAATGCCCATTTTTAAGGCTGATACGACATTACGCCAACGCAACAGCCACACTGGGCTCTGTCAGTTTTAAATGTGAAAGTGTGTGTGGGTCTGTTTGTTCGTCTTTCACGCCTAAACCACTGAACAAAATTTGACGAAATTTGGTTTAGGGGTAGATTAGACCTTAAGAAAGGACAAAGCAAAAACATAGCATACGAGTATAACTACCTCCGCACTGATGGCTACTCACGGGCGTTACAGAAAAATTATTAGACTATGTATACCGTGGATTGATGGTACTTGGTAGAATTTATTTTTACATATATTGAGAACACTTGTACATTTACAATACTGCGGCATAAGTGCAAGTGTTCTCAATGTAAGTAACTAGCGGCCGCCCGCGACTTCGTACGCGTAAAGTTACATACAAACTATCATCCCCATTTTAACCCCAAAAGGGGGTTCAATGGGATGAAGAGTATCCTATGTCCGTCTCCTGGTTCTAAGCTACATCCTCACCAATTTTCAACCAAATCGGTATAGCCGTTCTTGAGTTATAAGTAGTGTAACTAACACGACTTTGTTTTATGTATATAGATACTAGCTGTCGCCCGCGGCTCCGCCCGCTTGGATGTCGGTTATCGCGAATCGGGGTATGAAAAATAGATGTTGGCCGATTCTCAGACCTACCCGATATGCCCACAAAATTTCATGAGAATCGGTCGACCCGTTTCGGAGGAGTTTGGCAACGAAAACTGACACGAGAATTTTTATATTAGATTATAGTTAATTTAATTTTATGGAGACCCACTGTATAGTGGCTAAATTCATTAAGATACAAATAATTGAATTAGAACAGTGAATGTTACATTAAACTGTCTATTTATTTTAAGAGAGTTTTCCATATCGGTGAACTAAACATAGATTTTTTCACGTTTAAGGACATGAAAGCGTCAATCATAGTTGAAAAATTGAAAACTTGATACGCAGTATTGCTACGTCACAGCCGGCGCCTCTTGTTACCGTACTCATCCCACTGTAAGTTAGGGAAGCGCATGCGT
Organism: Eilema caniola; assembly: GCA_949126895.1. Taxonomy (NCBI): domain Eukaryota; kingdom Metazoa; phylum Arthropoda; class Insecta; order Lepidoptera; family Erebidae; genus Eilema; species Eilema caniola. Next base: position 49,551,192 of record OX421460.1, on the reverse strand, counting down.
AGTACACCACACTGTTCGACATGTTCAGTGAAATTTGCAAATAATGACATAAAACTTGAAAAAAATCATGTACAATTTACTGATACGAAAAGAGCTTTTAATAACGTTTAATATTCACTAAACAATTAAACTACTTTATGTCATAAACTTCTTAAACTTTGCAAAAGAGTTTCGGCCTACAGATTATTACTTGGGCCTCAGTAATTAAGTCTCCGTTTGTTGGTATACAATAATGGACCTAAACTCATAATGCAATGGTTGTTTTTACTATAACGTGGAAAAGTATTTGTTATCTTTTTGATACCGTTAAACTTGTGATGTAAGCTCTTCAATACTATGAAGTCCTGGTCCTGAGTATCGATGTTCATGTTCGCATTGTCACGTGTTTACTATGAATCCACTGACGACGGTATTGCTTATACTACGTCAGAAAGTCTACCAAGGAGTCAGATAAACTTCTTAGTTTTCGAAAATAATATTTTCGAATGTGAAGTTAGGCCGTAAAGCTTTGTTAACATGGTACTCGTATGTAATTGTGACCCTCTTTCCTGAGACTTTGCCTTCAGCTTACCATCAGGCGAGGTGAAGTCATATTGATGTGTCCTATTTATGTTAAAAACTTTCGTTTTCTCTGTAAAAACAAACTTCTGTAAAAATTCTCAATTTCGTCCGTGACAAATAAAAATAAAAGAAACCTCTTTTAGGCTATGGCTGATCGAGAGGCCCGCGCATAGGTAAAAGAAATTCCCGCTATTGCGAAGAAAAATTTCACAACATGTCCTCAGTGGTAATCATCAACTTTACAAATTTATACCATAATGTACTATTATAATAATACCAAAGGAGATGAAAAATGTTGGGTCGAAATATAATAAGCTGAGATATGGCTTAAAAAAATTGACATATTTTTTTATATACAAAAAAAAAAACAGCCAAATTAATTAAAATGGTTTATCGATGTTGAATCAATTGAAATAATTTGTATCTAAAGGGTTGTCTCAGTATGAGTGCACTTTTTCATTTTAAAATAAAACCAAGTATTTTACGACATAGTTGTGATATTTTTATTGTATTGTAAAGCAGACATGTTCCTATTAAGTATGGAATAAAATGTGCGACAAACGACCCCCAAAACTCCGATGACAGGCCATTACTCCTTCTATGAAATTTTTCATGACTTTTGCACAGAGATGTGGCTGTATCTCACCGATGACGCGTTGGATTTCCGATAAGAGCTTAGGAATTGTTTCAAGTTTATTCACATAAACCCGAGATTTCACAAAACCCCAAAGAATAAAATCGCACAGCGTTAAATCGCACGATCTTGGTGGCCAGTTGACATCAGAATTTCGTGAGATAATGTGTTCTGGACTTCACTTTGCTCCATTACCCTTTGAACGAATTGCCGGCGCTTTCCGTGGTCTGCTGGTTGGAGCTCCTGAGTTAGCTGAATCTTGTACGTATGAAGGTGGAGCTTCAGTCAAAATTCGCTGCGTAGTGCTTCGTGAAATTTGAAGTTGTTGAGAACGATGCCGAATTGATTTATTCGGCTTTTCGGTACACTCTCGTTTACAGCAGCAATGTTTTCAAGAGACCGACCGTCAGTTGACGCAAAGGATTCGTATTATCCATAACCGACCTAGTTTTTACATATTTTTTGACAACTCTTCGAATGGTGGACACATTAGATGCAAATTTGGCTGAAAATTTGGCGAAGTTTGCAAGCGTTTCCAGCGTAACTTTCTCCAGTTTTGTAATGAGTGTCCACAATTATAACGCGGTGTTCTTTCGAAAAGCGCACATTTTTAATAATCGGAAGAAGTAGAAGTGAAAGCTGTCAAATTTCATAGTTGCTACCTGCATGAAAAAAAAACATTCCAATTTTAAAAAGTGCACTCTTACTGAAAGCTTTATTTCTCCACTTAAGAATAATATATAATCTTTTGCCAATCTTTTTTATTTTCAAATTAAAAATAAAAAAGATTGGCATTAACATTTGACATTGACAGTTCTTTGCATATTACTATTTTAATTTCGTGTTTCCCGATGCATTTTGAGTGCTCTCCTGATTGTTTCTTATTTTAAATTTTTAAATTTGGATTCCGACTCTGCCAACCTTGTACGATACTAGCGTTCACACTGAACATCGAAGAAAGATGTTCAGACGTTTGATTTGGAATTGTTTTTCTGATTTTACGACTGTCTTGGAAGGAATATTGCTGAAAATATAGCGAACTGTAGGCTGCCTTTTAGTTAGTACCTTAGCTGGCCAGGTACCAAAATATTGATCCACCTGCACAACTCTTATATTTTAATTATAATAGAAGTTGAATAAACTGTGTATCACAAGGCCATGAGTACGAGAGTTCATAATAAGGCTTTTAAAACTTTTCCCACTAACTACAATACCAATTAGTGCTTAAAGAACTTAGTAATCAGATGTTTTTGGAACATAACCTCACTTTTACTAAACCGCTATAACTCTGATCTCAGATTGTCAAGGCCTATGAAATTTTCAAAAAGGGACTGGTACATCCATATTTATTAGTTGATACCATTCTTATCTTGTTACATTCTTGGCCCAGGAATGTATGTAATGGTTTCCGTCTCCTGTCTTATTATTTTGGTAAGAAGCGTATTGTTAAACTAATAGTAGTTATAGTTAGTACTAATACTGTTGCATAATAAGGGTTCTTATAACACGAGTGTTTTAAAAAAACGAGCCGTAGGCGAGTTTTTTTTATATTATCACACTGTTATAAGACCAAGTTATGTACAGTGTCAAACACTACTTTATCTACTCTCAAACTATAATACATAAACTAATTTATTTTACAAACCAAACCAAACTATGTTTAATTTAAATGTATAGAACAAAAAAATAAATGTTCGCGCCAAGGAGCAAACATCGATTGCGCATGCGTGTTTTTTTTTCCCGAATCGGCGGATTCTTTTTTTAAAGTAGAGATTTAGTCCAGTTGGAGGTTGTATAGGTGTATCGTTATGATTAAAAAGTTATTTTATGATACATGTGTCCATACAAGACCTGTATCGTAATAAAACTTTTTTTTGGCCTGTGCGTAATGTTTGTCATAAGAGTTTTGATTTCAATTTTATAATCTTTGTATTATAGTATCAGAGTAGATAAAATATATTAATCAATCGCCGTGCCAACGTACAACGTGCTAAAACATAGAAAGTGCACAGCGTGTCAATATCCGCACTGATACCAACAGAACAGAATGCACCAAGAAGTCCTTCGTATGATATAAATAGCTCGTGTAAGGAAACAAAGTTCAAATTACTAAAGACACAGAGTCCAAATTTCAATGTAGAATCGAAGTCATGCATTGAGCTGTAACTAAATTACTACAACCAGATTAAATCAGCCTTGTGTGCACGCGCACACCCACATACACACTCTCACACACACACACACACACACACACACACACACACACACACACATACACACACACACACACACACACACACACACACACACACACACACACACACACACACATTGGTAGTATTACGTACTAAGTAACAATTAAAACTCAATCAAATAGATTGTATACTCAAACTTTAGGCGATTAGGTTGAAAATGCCTTGGAGAGTTATCCGTGTGATATTGTTGCCCTTTGAATTTTTAAAAATTTAAAACACCTTCGGATCGTGCGTTCCTAGTAGTGCGAGCCCCACGGTCGTATAGCTAGCTATGCATTATTTCATCTTATTTGGTGGTTACAAATTTAATGTGACGCAAATATGAGTACAGATAGTTTTTGGAGTGCACTTGTTGTGATAAGATTGCATGTCAGACAGTTAAGGATGTCTTTAATCTGTAGGGTGCAAGTTTAAAGTGACGTAAGTGTGTGGGTGTAAGTTTAAATTCGTGACGTAGTGCCTACTTGATAGGGATATTTAACAAGTGCTCAACTACAGCTAAACGTTTCCATTGCTATACTTTTGTTCAAATTATGGCATTTTCCTATGTCACGTAGCATCCATTACATCTATTTAACGATCGATGTAGTATTAAAATCCATGACGTAGCTAATGCTACGCGGTATCTACAGATAGAAATTACGTAGAACGCGTAGACTGCACAAATCTGCTGCGTGTAGCTGACTTCCTACTTTTTCTAAAGTGGTATATTTATTTAAATTGTTTTTGTCAGCATTTTATATTTAATGAAAAGGTATCAAAAATTTCAAATCAAAAGTACAAATAATTACTCAGGAACAAGTAGTTGTAAAGATTAGACTTGCCCTTGACCCTCCGCTGCGTCACCGTCGTGTCCCAAATGAATCAATAACTGTACTCTGTGGCCCCGGACTACTAGGAGACCATGCAAAACGAAAAGGTTACGCTGTCTCTCATAGTTTTGGACACACGAGTGAGAGAGAAACACAGTTACTCTCGTTCTCTTGTTCCAATTTAAGAGTTCAGTTATAAATTCAACTTTTTCTTTTATAAGCCTCTCGGAAAACTGCGTGTCCAACACCGAACCTTTTCTTACAGCGTCAGTGAGACAAGTCGCTCTGCAGCTTAGTTAGGCAAAGTTTGCTCCCAAAAATCTTTGTAACCGAACTAATACTTAGGGAAAAAGTCAAATACCTTGGAATTATTCTCCACAGCCAACTGCTCTGGAGCTTAACCACAAATGTAACAAATGCACAAAAACCTTTTACTAATGCACAAGAATGATGGGAATCAAATGGGGACTCTGGCCAAATATAATTCTGTGGTTATATACAGCGGTCATAAGGCCCATGCTAGCCTATGGGGGCTTTGATATAGTGGTCTCGAACAGAATTGTGCACCGTGATTGCCAAGCTAAAGTACTTCCAAGAACTGGCCTTCTCATCAATCTGGCCGCTTTGCCTATTAATGACATACCATCTGAACTATTGACATTGTCGCGCTCCAAAACGTTTGGTTCAAGCACAACACATCGGCGGTGACTAGAGCACGGCGGATTAAGTTGTTGAGGCTTTCGTGCCGAGGAATTCGCCCAGCGCTTCTGGAGCACGACAGGCCATGGTGTGCGAGTCGGTCAACTGATTCTACACAACGGCATAGATTCGAAGAAACACACGGCGCACCTAATCGGAGGCACGTGGCGATGCGGAAGGTAGTATCATCTCACATAGTCTCTACGTTAGATGACAGAAGAGCTTGTAACCGAAGACCCGATTTCCATACTCTAATCGCCAGCAAACAAGCACGCTTAGCAGTACTAGAGCATATCCTCAATGTAAACACTTGTACTATTCCACATTATTTCTATATAATAATATATAATAATAATAATGTAGAATAGTACAAGTGTTTTCATTGAAGATGTGTAACAAGTTCCACCAAGTGCCATCAATCAACAGTATGAGCAGTAGACCATATGTTTAATTTTTCTTTAGTTTTTCTCTTTTCGTCATAGTGATACAGCAAAAATATCAATTTAAATAATTAAGAGTGATAATGGTAAAATCTATGAGTCAAAAAATAACATGAATATTTAATTACAATTACGAATCTTACAATAAAAAAGGAACACGATAAGGAACTATGAAAATGTCAAAACCAATTAATTCAGCAACGATGAATATAAGTTAGTACATTAGTATAGTCAAATTATACATTTTATGTTACAATTATACACGTCTACTTCTATTCATGTCAATAATATAGTGTTAATAATAATGTCACGCCAATTTCCAAAATCTCAACAAATTTTGTCCTGGATAGGATTGAATAGGGATTCTTTTAACGGCTCATATTATGACTTACGGTGCCGAAACGTGGACACTGACAGTAGTCTATAAACAAAAAGGTATACCGCAGCAAAAAAAATATGCCGGACTGCGTTTTCACGACGCGTACTAAATTTTGTTTTTAATTTTTTCTTTAAATTATTTACTATTTCAATTATCATAATGGCATAACTGGCTTTATAAAATAAATGGCGCGCAAATATAAAAATAAAAATATTAGTTAATCCAATTGTTAAATTAATCGTTGATTGTGATTTTTAGATATTGAAAGCTTGCTTTAATGTTTAAGCATAGTAAACGCTGCTTACGACTATTATCATAAGACAAAAAATGAAAAACATCTTATTTTGCGGCCTGCTGTACTAAGCTGCTACTGCTCTAAAGCACACTGACAACTCGTCCCTCATTTTGTTCTCCTGGTACTAGTTCAAATGTAGACGCACCGTGTCTCAACACCGTGCAACTACCAACACCATGTGACTACCAACGCTGTACATACAAATTGAAATCCACCATCATTTGCCTCGGAGTTCTTGTTCTTCTTTATTATTATATCGCAGGATTCTGCACCTGTTACAGTTCAAAGAATACAGTATAATGATAGATTATAAAAACAATTGTTGTAAAATAAACAATTAAGTAAAATATTCAATTATACATTATGAAAAAAATTTAAATTTGCAACAATAATGTCTTTAAATAAATAAATATTTAAAGACATTATTAAATAAATAAATATTTTTAATGTGAGTCTCTTTTAGATAAGATAGGAAGCAGAGGATTAAGGTTTCTACCCAAAGACGTATTATTAATAAATGGGTAGATACGTCCATGTAGTAACATGGCCGCTTTTAAACATGGTGCAAACAAACAAATATAAAGAAATTTTAGCTACTTATCAATAAAACGTCAAAATTATGTACTAATATATGTGAATTTTATAAATATTTATGTCAATAGTATTTACGAATGTATTATTATAGATCATTTTTTTCCCTACTTACTATTGCGTCTCTGATTGATGCATAAAATGATGATGAAATTCATCATTCTTTTGTCGCCTTTGTGCCGTGCGGACAACATATCTACAGTTCATAATATATTTTTGTTGTTATCCCAAAACATGGTTTTAACTTTTGAACCCCCTCTAGACATCCAATAAATAAAATTGCATTCTATGACCCAATCCTTCATACTTCACGAGCTTTCTCTACTGTCAATAATTACTTCAGACCTGCCCTTCCTTCAAAATTGTATTAATTTGGCCAATGTATGTACTGCGAGGTCGACCCCGGTTGGTCTGCCCAGTCGCCTGTGCCTTACATACCTATAATTTCAAAGGATTATGTTTGTGCAGTTATTAGAAATAACCTAAGTATGCTTTTTATATTGCATTTGTGCATTCAAAAATAAATATATTTCAAAGGCCAACATTGGAAGATTTGAGATGCGTGGGTATAGGGTCCCAACCATGTTTTTGGGACTGCAACTAACATTACATTGTGCTTGAAGCATTACATTTACAAAGAAAGAGAGAAACCTCTAATGTAGGCTTTCTCCTCAAGGGTTTGGACGTCAGAAGGTAGTCACTAACATTACAGCCGAGAATAACAACATCAGAAAGGGAAACAAAAAGCGCGGTCTCCTGACTCATAACTGTAAGCTTCACCCTCAACCAGTATAATTTCTAGGTTGACGTACAGGTAGATGAAGATATTGAGATGTTTATGGAGAGAAAAACGCCGTGGGCTGTCATTTTTACCTGGAAGAAGAAGGCGTGCATTTATGTAATAATCTGTTTTAAAAAGCAAGTAAAATGGAACATTATTCATATAGCGACAAATGTATATGGAAAGAGAGAAAATTTCAAACAGGTAACAAAAGAAAATTAAAGGTAAAAAAACTTATACCCTTCAGCGTGGTGATTCCTCCATGTTTTGCGTGTATACGAAAATATATCTATAGTACAAAATAGCCGCGAGATGATAGGGAGGTCATAAATCGTGAGAGCTGCCACTGTTTACACTTCCACTTTGGATGTGCACGGGAGACAGAGCGCGTGAACCTTTCGTTCGCACTTACATGTTTCTATACGCACTTATATATACATGTTTAAAGCACGCAAAATGTGCTACGAATTCCGATTAAAAGGAATACATTATTATGTTTACAACTATTTACTCAATAATAATACATTCTGTAAATCATAAAGTACGTAAATATAAGAAAAGAGTTTAGTTTTTGTAGTCTGTATAGCGATATTAAATCTGAACTTATTACAATGCACATAAGACATAAAATAGATTTCGCTCCTATTTGATAAATATTTCATACAGAGATAGCTCTCTAGTCCTATGATCTCCTGGTTGTCCAGGTGAGTAATATCACATATTGATTGACTTTGCGACGAGAAGCATGCGCAATATGCGCTGTCTGACTTTTATATCTTAACTAGCTGTAGACCGCGGCTACGCCCGCGCGGATGTCGCTTATCGTGTAGTGTTCCCAAGCTCTAATTCACCTCTGAACCAAATTGCACCAGGTTATCTTCAAAAATTACAAACTTTCATCCCCTATTCTCTCCCTTCCCTTCTTTAACCCCTTTTTGTGATAAAAGAGAGCCTATGTCCGTTCCTAAGCCTTATCCAACCCTGTATAAAGTATCAGCCCTTTGAGCGCGTAATTTTTTTGAATTCAAATAAATTGTGTAGGCCTGCTCAACCGCTAACCGCTAAGCCGCGCGCTTGCGCGATGCAGAACATCGTGGCTTAGCAACAGAAATAACTACACTGTCACTTCTCTATATATACCAGCCGGATATGTTGACATTAATGATCACTGCTCCGCTCCCTTAAGTAGTAGCGTGATGATATATAGCCTATGTGTTATTCTGATGTATAAGCTATATTATTGTTAAGTTTCATTAAAATCCATTCAGTAGTTTTAACGTGAAGGAGTAAAAAACATCTATCCATCCATCCATCCCTATTCACAAATTTTTGCATTTTTAATATTTGTAGGACGTTCATATGTATGAATTTCTCTGCCTATTTATTTTTGAGTCGCTTGACACATGTTTGTAATGAGAATTGCAAAAGGTTTTAAACTCAACTAAGTTTATCTTCTTCTACTGACGAATCAACGGTACTCCTACTCTCAAACTATTTTTCCTAGGTTGCTGTTACCTGGGTTACATTCTTGGAGGCATAGGAAATTCCCCCGGTACACATATATATGATACATCTACTCGTATCTTTTTTATAACCATATAAATTGCAAGAAGTGAAAAGGATACTGAAAACCGAGCTATGGCGCTTATTAGGAATAGCAGTGGACTGCAAGTTGGCTTATTCTTTAATAGTGGTTATCATCATCATCACCGTCACTGTCATGTTAGTCCCCGTCATATCTGGGGCTATCATTCCGAAAACTAGATATGTTCTGGGAAGGAGGGAGCATATTGCCCTATTTTTTTTAGAAACCATTAATTTATAACGGTTGCCAGATATTTTGACTAATGTCTCAACTAGGATAGCCAGGACGCCCAACAGCCAGGTGGAAGGACGACCTCATCAAGGTCGCCGGGAAGCGCTGGATGCGGGCTGCTTTAGCTGGGTCGTTCTGGAAGTTTATAGAAGAGGCCTATGTTCAACAGTGGATCAAGTGCGGCTGATTTGATGAATGTCTCAAATAGGATGAATGACGGAGTTTGTGTAGTGCCTCATACCCTCCCACCCCAAGCCACCTTATTGGGTGATGTATTCCCTTTCATTCACTTCGTTTACATCGACTGCTATGTTTCTATGCTAGCCTAGTAGTTGAATTTAGATGCTTCTTTATAAAGACATCAACGATTCGATCGTAAATTTTCGTTACTCAGCCTTTTACACTCGCACGCATACCAACAAAATAAGAAACGTGTATAATATTCATATATAATAAGGCAACCTGTAAAGTGTAGACCAAATGAGAAATCAAACTATTTAATTTTGTTAATATAGCCTTAGAATATAATACCCAATAAAAACGCGCAGCACCACATTTTCAGTCAGTTATCAAGATATGCAGGTTGTTTTACTCAAGCATTAAGATATTTCAAGACCGTGTAGGGTTATTGATTTTTAATCTTAATTACATGTTATTATACTCTGTCCATTCGTTTATATTCTTTTTGACAGCTCAGACACAATGGTCATATAACTTTGTTCTAGCGTCAACACCTAAAACTCTGAACAAAAATTAGGTGCCATTCATTGACAATTGCTTTCTGGCTGACAACATTTATTGTCAGCCAGAAAGCAATTTTAGGGATAGAGTGAGTCGATCGATGGTGTTCTTATTATAAAAACTTGAAAGCGTTACAATCGAAATCGACTAACATTTTTTTTTAAGTATTGCATTACTGCGGATTTTTCTTTATTAACATTTAATTGAGATATGAGACAAATTATTTGTCAAGTGGGCACTATGAAAGGATTTAGTGAAGGTGCTTTGTTGTCTTTATAATCAAAAAACAACTAAGATATATTCTGCAATGTGAATTAGGTATATGTTTTAGAGATTAGCATTTGCGTTATAGCTTACAATCGGTTTATGATAAATTTATAAAATGTACAGACACGAAATTATTAATATGTATAGATACCTATATAATAAATAAAACTACATAAAATCATGAAATCATTTGCATTTATCGTTTCATGATTTTTTTAATCGCGGTTTTAACCTTAATCAATAATTTAATCACTACTTCCATCTGTCATAAAGAAGATAAATAAATGGACAGAGGATAGTTCCTTTTAATCGACTGAATATGCTTAAGTTATTCTTTTCCTGTAATATTTTTTATGTCTTAGTAACCTGAAAAGTATTTAAATGTTATAGTTAGTTGATACGTGGATAACCTTACCTTATGCATTTAGTAGCTGTTTTATTACTTAATTGTAATAATTTTAACAACATCACTATATTTTTATAATTTAAATTAAATTGGTACTTTAGAGACCATGCAAGAAGAAGAGGATGACTACCAAAGCGACGGGAAGACGATTTGAAGAGAGAAAGGAGGATACGTACAGCACAGCATATACTGAAGTGGAAAGCCTTAGAGGAGGCCTTAATCGAAAGACAAGCAGTTAAGGTTAAAACTCCCTTCTTAGTTTTAACCTTAACTGCTTGTCTTTAACCGAATGCCGAGAATTTTGTTTAGATAGTAAGAATAAAAAGGTAAGAAATTATTAGTTTTAGTACCTCTATTTTATAACGTCATGTTTTAAATAATGATTTGTAAGTAAGCCTTCCCGTAGAGCGCCACCTATGCTCGGGCCCTCCCCGTGAGTAGCGGCAAAAGCCGTGAAACCAATTACTGCACCACGATGGCAAACCAAAGACCAAATAGTCCGCTAAACAAGCCAGCTCTGTGTGTAGTCTCGGTAAACATCGAAGGGTTCTCTCAAAATAAATCAGAGATTCTCTCTGATCTTTGCCGTCAAACTAAATGTGACATTCTTTGCGTCCAAGAAACCCACCGAGATTTGCCACAGAGACGCCCTCAAATAGCTGGACTCACGCTTATCGCCGAGATCCAACATCCGAAGCACGGTAACGCAGTGTTTGCTGCTCCCGGCGTAAGCATCGTGTCCACCTCGAGCTCGTCCCATAACGGCATTGAAGCCATTACCATCGAAACTGGGAACTGCACTATAACTTCTGTGTATAAGCCTCCTGGGACACTGTTCCAATTCGACCCTCCAGAAAATTTTGACAACCAGCCAGTGAAAGTTGTGATCGGAGATTTTAACAGCCGGGGTTCCAACTGGGGCTACAAAGACACGGACTTGAGTGGACATGCGGTGGAGGAGTGGGCTGAAACAAATGATTTGAGTCTGATTCATAATCCCAAGCAACCGGCCTCCTTTAACAGCGGCCGATGGAAAAAAGGGTACAATCCAGACTTAGTCTTTGTCACTTCTTCTATCAGCTCACAATGTGTCAAAAGTGTGTGTCCACCCATACCCCGTACCCAACACAGGCCCATCATGTGTATGGTACAGCCTATTGTCCGACCCATCAATGTCCCATTCAGACGCCGGTTCAACTTTGCCAGGGGAAACTGGGAGCTGTTCGCACAGTCCATCGATGATGCCCTTGTTAGCGTCTTGCCTAACCCGGAAAACTACAACCGCTTCGTGGATATCGTAGCAACCGTTTCGCGACGCTGTATACCTAGGGGGTGCAGGACGTCTTACATCCCGGGGCTATCGAGGGATTCTGCAGAACTACTAAGGCAATACGAGTCACTATATAACTCGGACCCTTTTTCAGAAGAGACCACCTTAATAGGCGAAGAGCTATTGGCAAATATTGGTGAAAAGCGAAGGGAGAGTTGGGTCAAGACAGTTACTAGTGTCAATATGACGCACAATAGTAAAAAGGCCTGGACTACTATCCGCAAACTCACAAGCGAACCCCCTCAACCCGCATCGCCCAGCCAAGTAACTGCCAATCAGATTGCTCACCAGCTTCTGCTTAGTGGTAAATCACCGAGCCGCCTCAGTAGGGTCCCCAAACTGAGAGGCATAATAAACACTTGTAACGATATCAGCAAACCCTTTAACTTGACTGATATCATTACCGCAATAAAACATCTTAAATGCGGTAAGGCCTCTGAAGTCGATGACATCTCGGTGGAGCAATTAAAACACCTCGGTCCTGTTGCGGTGTCCTGGTTGCTTCAAATGCTTAACCACTGCCTAGAGCACGCCTCTGTCCCCCGGCTCTGGCGAAAGGCAAAGGTCATCGCGATTCCTAAGCCGGGCAAACCAGCAGACGACCCGAAAAACTATCGGCCAATATCACTGTTATGCCATACGTACAAGCTGTTCGAAAGGATGCTGCTTGCCCGGCTAACCTGCTTGATTGACCCAAACCTGATTCCTGAGCAAGCCGGTTTCAGACCTGTGAAATCTTGCAGCAACCAGACTCTCAAATTAACGCAGCATATAGAGGACGGTTTCGAGGCAGGGATGGTTACAGGTGCTGCTTTCGTCGATTTATCTGCAGCTTATGATACCGTCAACCTGAGACGATTGCTGTGGAAGGTGGAGTCCATCACCAATGATAGTAAATTTGTCAACGTACTTCGCGAACTCCTGCACAATCGCCGGTTCCAGGTCCATTACCTGTCCGACAAAAGTCGTTGGAGAACACAAAAAAATGGTCTGCCTCAAGGCAGCGTCTTGGCACCCATCTTATTCAACGTGTATACCAACGACCAACCGTCCTCCCCCCACACCTCCCGCTTCCTATATGCAGACGATCTCGCTCTGACCTCCCAAGCTTCCAGTTTTGAACAGGTCGAACTCGATTTATCGAATGCCCTGCAAAGCCTGGGTGAGTACTATGATGCAAATTCTTTAAGGCCGAACCCGAGCAAAACTCAAACGTGCGTATTCCATCTACGCAACAAAGAAGCGGGCCGCAAGCTTGCCATCCAATGGCGTGGGGTGCCCATTGAGCATAACGACTTCCCGAAGTATTTGGGCGTCTTTTTGAATAGGTCACTAACTTTTAGAAAAAACTGCGAGAGCATTAAGCAGAAGGTGCATTCTAGGAACGGTCTCTTGCGTCGACTGGTTGCTTTAAAGTGGGGAGCTTCGCCTAATGTTCTGCGGACCACTGGCCTGGCGATCTCCTTCTCTGCAGGCGAATACGCAGGCCCAGTATGGAGCCGCTCAGCCCATGCAAAGTTAGTGGATACAGCATTAAACGAAACTTGCCGGATCATTACTGGTTGCCTAAAACCGACCCCGGTACAAATGCTGTATCCGCTAGCTGGAATAGCGCCTCCAGGGGTCCGCAGGACTGTGGCAGGCTCTTCCGAAAAGACCAAATTGCTAGACGACACTCGGCACCCACTATCCGATTACCATCCTGTGCCACAAAGGCTGAAAAGCCGCAACAGCTTTATGAAGTGTGTCTCCCCTCTTGAAGTCAGCGATCGGTCAAAGGAGAGATGCCGGTTGTGGCGGGAGACTGTCGACCTTCCTAGCCCTTTTGTCCCACTGTCTGAGAGTCCGCCACCTGGACATGAGTTGCCATGGCCCACCTGGAAATCTTTAAACAGACTCCGGACGCAGGTCGGCCGAAGTAAGGAGAACTTGTTCAGGTGGGGATTCTCAGATGGCTCTAACTTGGAGTGCAAGTGTGGTGCCGTTCCCCAAACGATGAAACACTTGACATCGTGCCCTGCGTGCCCCAACAACTGCACGCAGGAAGATCTAATGAATGCTACTGACAATGCGATTTTGGTAGCAAAGTTTTGGGCCGATACCATCTAGGTTTGCTGACGACACGATAAGAAGAAGAAGTACCTATGTAATCGGTATCATTAATAAAGGCTTATTTATTTATTTAATTTCTCCAGAGTTTTCTTTATGCGTCAGCTGAATGCCCAAGGCAGTCTCTCGCAGGCTAGCAGCACTAGCTCCTTAATAGCAGTGCCTCTATATTGGCTAATATAGGATCGTATACCCGTTATTTAAAAAAAAACAGTACTAGAGTAATCGTGATGCGGGGGCAGGGACCTCCGTCAAAAGCCTCTGTAGCTGCCACTGACAGCTTCTATCTAACCACTTGTCCGGCAGTCTCTGAAAAATATTTTTCTATACAATAGACATAAATAGCTGAAAGGGTACTACAACTTTTCTACTTTTTTATATAGGACACGTCAATTTGAAGTCACTTCGGTGATGGTAAGCTGAAGTTAGTCTGAACAAGATGCGGTTGAACTTCGATATTTTTGCGACTGCCATCTGACCTTCACAAACAATTGGCGATATCGATGTTCTGTTCATAAACTGGTTCGACTTTTTATAATAATTAGCTAGTATTTAGACTTACTTGTACAAAGCAGTCCTTGAAACAAAACATGAGATTGATTAAATTAGTGATTTATTTTATTTTAGAAGAATTGAATTAAGCGCCATTGACCATTTTTGCGTTAGTTTTCTTACAGAATTGGCAATGTCAATCAATAGTTAGCTCTACACGGATAGCTGTGCTCATGTGCAAAGCACCGAAGACCCAATCAATAGCGGTGTTTACGTCGCTGAAATACTAGGCGACCATGAAATATAAAGAGCTTACTATATCTCCCACAGTTTTGTCTACATGTGAGAGGGAGAAGCTTCCGCTTTCTCTTACAGATTTGTTATGAAATATCGTAAGGAGGGAAATTGATCTTTAAGCAGAAGTATTATGATCTTGATTTAAGTACAACAACGAAAATGTGTATGTGTTATACTTTACAATCCATCTAGCTACAACAATTTCTGTGGCACACCTACACGGGGTATATTTTAATATCAGTCAGTAAAGACGGGTATCTCAAGCGTTACTGTTACAGCAAAACGTTCTTAGAAGACTACCCTTTTTATCATCAAAGATTCTACTTCGTATTGTAATCAAAGTACAGGAATTTTCCTATAGTTGAAATAATTTAATAGGTGCATTATGACAGATGCCTTAAGTCATAGAAGGTAGTTTGGTACGATTGGAATGAAACATTAAACTAAGTCTAATCTAATATATAAAATTCTCGTGTCACAGTTTTCGTTACCAAACTCCTCCGAGAAGGCTCGACCGATTCTCATGAAATTTTGTGGGCATATCGGGTAGGTCTGAGAATCGGCCAACATCTATTTTTCATACCCCGATTCGCGATAACCGACATCCACGCGGGTGGAGCCGCGGGCGACAGCTAGTCATTTATAAATACATGTAGTGATGGGACTCGGGAAACTAGACTGCACTGAAAACGTTCAGTTTGGTTTTATTAAACTTAAAACACCTTATTTGATCTAAACATCTTCGATACAACTTTCACGCGTCTTGCCATCTTTTCATTGTTCTTTGTAGGTAATAAAAGCCTGAATTACAGGTACACCCACGATCTGATACAATTTAAAACTTAAAGATATAGACACTTATTTATACATTGCTTGATTTTGCTGAAGTAGCCATGCTGGAACCATCTGCTTACAGTTGTAGTGATTGAGGACGTTTAGTGTCAGGATATGGTGTAATCTCTTATAGAGGTAGGGTCTAAGAAATGCAAAAAAACTACGGATGAACGACGTACGTATGAGCATAGATTTAGCAACCAAGTGATTACGTCAAGAGGATTCTCTATAGTACGGTGTTAAGGAGTGTTGTCTGACTATTACGGAGAGAACTAATAATTGTCTTACCGTGAGTACTTGACAGAATTTATTCGGGGTTTGAAGTAGGAAACTTTGAGGATAGCTCTTTGCGCACATTCAGCTAACGTAATGTGAATTTGCGTAGTAACGTGTCAACGCAATATGCCAGAATAGACTGGCAGAGTGCTATATACACCATCTTCATAATCTCCTGTCTGCTGAGTAGTGTAATTGCTTGACGATGTAAATAAGTTTACGAACTCTTTTAGATAGTTGAACGATGTGTTCCTTCAAAGTGGAGGTGCGACCATGGTTTCCCTACGCGTGATAAAAACAGTGGCTTGTAACCATTCAGAGGGATAAATTTACTCATATAAAAATGGCCTCGTTTGTAAAAGCCACTTTAAACTTGACAATCGGCTACTTTCACCGTTTTTTATCTTAGGCAATCTACCACAGTAAATGGCTATTATATTAAGTACTGACCCCTGATATACTAATTATACCATACTGTGTGTGACGACGTGCCCTGTCGTCTGATACTATACACAACTCCATCAGGAGGGTCCTGTAAATCACGAATTCGTATTTCGTCAGCGGAATCATCTGGCCGACCCCAGATTTTTTTATCAACTTTCATAAAACTTCAATGCTTCAAAATTTACTCAGATGCTCCCAAGGTGGTAGGGGGTCCTACCATATTGGGAGCATCTGGGGAGCAGGTTCAATGGAGACAGCAACTTCACCACCGCATTACTTAAAAACATATACTCCAAAAGGCTCCCGAGGGAGTGACGTCTCCACTTGGAACTTACTCATTTATTTTCATTTTATAGCGTAACTACACCGAAACGAGTATGGATCCATTTTTATTGGATTTCATTAGTATGGTTCATTTGAGATGTATTAACATAACTTGTGTTGTATTGTTTATATTGTTGGTAATTGGGACAGTACTTGCATCAAACCAAATTACACTGCACAGCAGGTCGAACACACGCAAGTCTACATTCATATGTTACATAATTAATTATTTTAATAAACGGGAACTTAGTTTACAATTAATTCAATTAATTCAATTCTTGTTTGATGGCTTCTGTGTGTTGTGTGAAGAATACAAATGTCGTATGTACTGTTAGCGCGGGAGCATTGCAGTTGCTGACCAAAGAGTACAAGAGTATGTCACGGACATAGAGTAAAATAGTCAGCATAGATAAGGGTACTCTTTGCACGTCCATGGTGTTGCTTAGGTGCCATCTAAAAACCAGCGCTGTGCAACTTTTAGTTGTGCAGCTTTATGCTGAGATGGCGACCTATTTGGCACTCACGTAAATGTTTAGTTTTAAGTTACTTTAATTCACTAGTTTAATTTTAAGTTTGTGAGTTGCTAAATAAATTTATTTCTTTCTTTCTTTCTAATCTGTACTCTTGGTGCTTGAACAGGACATGTTCAAGCACCAAGAGTACAGATCAAGGACGTCTTCTGTCCGTAGATGCCGTTTCCCATTTTCTGGGTGATATAGTTAGCCTGAAAATTAACTTTTAGTCAAAAATAATTATTAGGTATATTGCTGACCCCTCAATAGGTATCTCTCGGGTCTCGCGGGTATCTGTTATTTTTCAGCTAAATTGGTTTTTAGTTAACGCGCGACGCGTTGTTTGGACCTAACGCCTATGAAGCGCCATCTGGTGGCAACAAAAAGTATCGAAATCCCTCATTGAATAGTATTGACCAAATGCAATACGGGTCGTAAGTAACATAAAATGTAACAAAAGTTACATTCTAGCAACGATGCGAAAACGCTTTTTTAACTTGAATCGATTATTCTCACAACGGAGTTAACGACACTACAACCCTAGACTACATCTGTCATAATGCACCTTTTAAATTATTTCAACTATAACCGTAGCTAAGTAGTGCAGTACTATTTACTATTTTATGCCTGCGAGTGAAGTCAGTATTGTGATTTACCGTGATTTTAATATTTTTGCATGTTTTACAAATTGCATTTACGGCCTTCCTATGGCCCATGTTTGATTAACTGCTTTAGTAATTTATTGCAACTATATGACGCAGTTTTGCTGGATGTATCTTTGAGGCTCATCAAGATTGTGAGAACCCTTGCCAATGTAACTCGAGAGCCAGTACATCTGCAGATCAACAGACGAGGCTCAGAAGTCACCGGGGTTGAGAAGTCAGACGTACCCATAAAAACCTAAACAAATCGGTTAGTTTGCACTTTGGGATTCGGGGTACGCGTTCTTACATTTTCTCCTTCTGATGGGAATTATCTTGGGTTTAAGGCAAAACCTGCCATCTGCTCCTCCAGCCTCGAAGAAAAGCTTCCTACCATACACCCAGTTCTGAAAATGTATAATAACAATGGTTACATAATTTAATTTGCCGAACGACTGCATTAAATTATTTTTTTTTTTGTTGGTTTCTTTATTATGAGGAAAACCTTTCTATAACGAAAATATATAAATACTGTGGCCATGGCTTGTATAATTATAAAATTGACTTACTTGACTCAAATTCCTGTAACCCTGTGTGACCGGGTTAGATGGTGCACGACTGTCATTTTTATCGGTATTGGGCTCTTCGTTCCTACTCGCTCCAAGTTTTTCCTGTAACAATATATTATAATATTATTGTTTCAATATTTGCAGTACCCTCCTTCCCTTGACTGCTTTTTATATCACTGAGGTGGCAGACAAGCACACGGTCCGCCTGATGGAAATTGATAACCGTGGCCTATGGACGTGTGTAACACCAGGGGAGTCACACTCGTGCTGCTTAAGTAATCTAAAGTAATACAACGGCTGTTACAAGGTGGATCACGAACCGATCTCCAGCCCCATACTTGAAATTAGTCTTTTATGGTTGCAGGAATATGCCCCATTATTTGCACTAATGTCATGAAGAGGATTTTCTAGCTATTTTATTTAGAAGTAAGTAAATTTGTATTCCAATATCCCTTTTTTTACGTGTGGGAAATCCCCACGGATGGTCCCCCTCCGGAGCTGGAGAGGGAGTTTATGTCGGACTCAAACCGATTAAACTGCACACCGTCAGTGGGTCGTTATGTTAGGCCGAATGTGAGGTTGTCAGCGACATATCCCTCGCTCCCCGACTGACCCGGGGCCATTCCTCTCGGTCTGGCCCGCCTCAGGATGGGGGACCATGCGGTCCCCAACTCGCCCCAGTGATCCTCCACCCATCAACCTCAAGCACGCGTTCATTGGGGGTGGAGATCGTTTTGCGCCCTCCAACGCCCAAGCCGCCTACGCACGCGGGCAGAGATGTCTGTGAGTCTGTCTTGCGCAGCGGACCATCGTCGCAAACAAGGTGGAAATCGTGATCACTCGCACTCCCAGGGCAACAAGCTCTCGCCTCGGGGTCTCCCACGCCGGACACTCGCGTGTGCAGATTCGACTCATCGTTCGCGTCGCAGTGATTATATTCCAACATCCCTACGGAATTATCGCGTGTGCGAGTAAAACTGCGTGAAGATGCAAGTATCTAGAAAAGTCAAAACCGGAGCCGAAGAGTATGCTCTATCCTTTTAAATATCTACGAAGGTCAAGGTTCCAGATTCCTCTCTACAATTGAGTTGTTAGAGCACAAGCTATATTGTCGTTGACTAAAGCAATACTAAAACCTCGTGATAAAAAATCAGTCAGGTGAATCAAATGTATTTCGTTGATGTCTTTTGGAAGCAGCATTGAAATTCGAGTACTAGGGAACGATAAAATCACAGGAGTAGATGAACACAACCATAGTAGCAAGGTGGGCGAAGGAGGGTGGGAGACAAAATTAGTTTGAGTTGACCAAGTTGTTCAGTACGAGGTTGTAGTACCAGGAGTTCATAGCATCGTAGAGGGTAGTTTTGTTCACATCGAAGCACGTGGCTATCGTTGATGTGTGACGCATTGCATTGATTTTATTTCGTCTCACTCTAACCTCATTAATGTAATTTTGATGGCAGAAATACCGGAATGTTGTTATTCGGGTCAGTAGATATTATTCGGGCATGGAGATCCGGAGCTTTGGAGTGTTTTTAAGGTAAAGAAAGTCGCTTCCGTAAAAGCCAAGGTAAGCTAAATCGAAAAAAGATATAGAGTAGAAGTTTTAGATGCAACCGAGCTTCGCTGATGATGATGAGGATGAAATATTATATTTGACTTATATCTTTTGGTAGTAGTAATCCTATCATTGCATTTAAAAGTAACGATAAGTTTGTCCATTATACTCGATACAATAAATCATGGCATTATCTAAACTGGTCAAAACTAAAAACCTAAATAATCCTGAATTTTTAGTCATCGTGATATTTACCAAACATTGTTTGGGGAGTTTGCAGAACTGTTGCAGACGTCGTGTTCACGGAGGAACAGCGCTTGCAACATTGGCGAAATATCGGAAACTCCAAATAATACATGGTAAAAATCTCTATAACTCTGTAAGTAATGTGAGACCATAATATTTCAAATACCAAAAAAATTCTAAACTCTCCAACAAAATACTTAATTACGAATTTCATGCGTGAATAGAAGATTCAAATCGTTTATTTACTTGAATGTTACGTAAAAAAATTCATGAAGAATAATTCATAAGTTCATTGATCTCTACTTTTTTTTTTCAAAGAGCAAAAGGAAGACTAATCAGTTACTGTACGTGGTGTTGAGCGTTAGCTCTCTCATCGTTCATTAGTGAGCATGATGAAAATTATAATTTTAAATAATCAAATCATAATACAAAGGGACTTAGGCTGGCTCCCCGGACAACCAGTTCACGCAGTAACTACGGACTCCCCACTTATCATTCTCATTTCATGTATATATACTAACATTCAGTCTAAAATTCTATATCGCGATTCGAGTTTTCCTTGGATTCCAACTCACTGGCTGCTTATTATTTTGAGGTGATTTTTTATTCAAAGACGGAGAAGAAAAAAATATTTTTTAAATTTTCTATTTGAAATTAGAATTGGTAGATCTTCTATTATGTTGGTTGGTACGTTAGGTGAGTGGTATGTGCGAGCGGGACGACATCTGTGGCACGCTTTTTCGTAAAGCTTTCTTTGTTTTGCGCGCCGATTTACTGAATGTGAGCAGAGATGGTGCTGTAAACACTTTATAATTATAAATTGCCATCACAAAAAGTTAAATAATTATGTAGATATCTTTTTATACAACTTAAATGGCATTTAAACACACGGTCCAACTGATGGAAGGCGGTTAAAGTGGCCTATGTCTTTCGTCAACAGCTATTTAGATTTTGTATGATATTATTAACAGTATTTGAAACTAAGATACAAAATAAATAATAAGGTATTACTTTAGGTTTTTTTTAAATTATATTAATGAAATTAATTGCATGAAGCAAGTACTTAAAAAAATAATTTGTACGTTTTACTTTACACAGTGCTCTCTAGAGACATAACTAAGTAAAGGTTGTGTGCTGAAGGGTGTTTTAGAATAATTTCAAGTATGTACGTAAATATATGTATGTATAAAATAAGGCGTAAACAAGAAGATGGCGCTAGTTGCCGTGTATACATCAGCTCTGCATTATAAAGTTTAAAAAAATAGTATAAAGCATATTCTTAGTTAATTCATGTTTTTAACTGGTAGCTAAGTGTCCAATAATCAACATTTATTGTTGGTGAAACTTTCTTTAAAGTGCGATAAGAGTTAGGAGTGTAAAATTAATACGGACTTTGAAGTGAAGTACATTCTCAAACAGTGAAACACAAAGTGGTGTATTAACGAACAAAGAATTGTGTTTTAACTTGCTCCACTATGAACAAGAAATGTAAACCAGAGAAGACCTATTTTAAATATTGAGTTCTTAAATATTAAAAGAAAAATCTTTGTAGTGTTGACTCACCTTCAATTATAAAAGATAATCAAAGCAGCGAACCTGATACTGATTTTTGTGTGTGAAGTATTAAACTGTGTTCATATATGAACATCAATTGGAAAAAGTGATAATCTAATGAGCATATAACAGACTTTTGGTTCTATAATAAAATAAACAGTTGAAACTTTTGAATCTCAGCTGATCGTCGGATGTCGATCCGCTTTATGAGCAGTGCACGCAATTCGCACGGTTGTGCAAGGCGCGCAAGGGTCATTACGGCGTGCGCCACCGCTTGGTGACGCCTTTGGGTTGCTTGCATCTAGTGAGTAAACAACGCAGACGGTACATTTGTATTGTACCTACGATTTATTTTCTTTGCGCGGCGAAATATTATCTTTTGAAAATGGCTTCCGTGGCTCTTACGTGGGGATGTTGTACTAATGAAGGGATTGATGAACATGAAAAATTTATCAAGTGTATCATTTGCAATAAATCTTACCATTTTCTCTGCTTATCGGTCCCGGAAATTTCTGGCGATTCCGATGCTTTCAATAAGTGGAAATGCCCGGGCTGTATGAACAAAGGAAAGAGAACTGCAATAAAAGACTCCACCCCTGTACGGAACGTTCCTGCTGTCAGAGGAAATAAAAGACCCGCCCTGAACTCTCCACCGACATCTAATGTGGTCACCGCAGCAGAAGTGCGCTCTATTGTGGAGGAGGTTATTCAAGCACAGTTCGCCTCGATGCTTCAACAATTCAATACTATTATAGTCAACTCCATCAACAAGGAATTAGCACCGGTTAAAAAGGACATCCAAGAGCTGCAAACCTCACTGAACTTCCACACCAAACAATTCGATAAACTCCAATCTGAGCATGCTGCCACAAAAAATAAAACGAGTCACCTGGAGGAAGACAATGCACAATTGAGAAACAAAGTCTCGGAATTGTGTACTAAAATTAATTATCTCGAGCAACATGCACGAACGAACAATTTGGAGCTTCAATGTCTACCAGAGAATAGAAATGAGAATCTCTACACCATTGTCAAAACATTGGGCTCGGTGGTTGGTTGTGAGGTTAAGGATACGGATATTTTTCACTCTACTCGAGTGGCAAAAAATAACACGCAAAGTTCCAGGCCCAGGTCCATAGTCATCCAAATGGCTAGTCCGAGAATGCGTGATCGGCTTCTTGCTGCTGTTATTACTCACAACAAAAAAAATGCACTCAACAAACTCAACACAGCTGATTTTGGACTTGCTTGCATCAAAAGTCCCGTTTACGTCGTCGAACACCTATCACCGACCAATAAAGCTCTTCATGCTGCTGCACGTCTTCACGCAAAGAAGAAGGGTTATAAATACGTTTGGGTAAGGAACGGCAAAATTTATGTCAAAAAGAACGAAGACGCCGATCATATTCTTATTGTAAATAGTGATAGTCTAAGTAAGATAGTGTGAAATATAAGTAATTATCTTTATATTCCAAGCATGTGTCTTGTCTGTTTCTTTACTAAAATTCAATACTCTACAAATATATTACCAGAATGTAGGTGGCTTGAAAACAAAAACCCAAAATTTTTATCTTGGTATTTGTTGCAATAATTATGACATTGTTATTCTGAGTGAGACTTGGCTAAATAGTTCTGTATTGAGCAGTGAGTTGTTTGATAATAGATATGTTGTATACAGAAGAGATAGGGAAACATCTGGTTCTAACAAAGAGGAGGGTGGTGGGGTGCTAATTGCCGTAAAAAATTATCTGAAATCTAAACGTGTTAGAGCCTGGGAGTGTAGCTGTGAGGACCTATGGGTGGTTCTGGATGTTCCGGGCTCATGTAACAAATCACAGGTAACTTTTTGTGCAGTATACTTGCCGCCCCCCGTATCCCTCTCAACTTTGGAATATTTTGTCGATAACTGTGGCTCTGTGACCGAACGGATGGCAGACTTGGAGCTTCTAATTGTGGGTGATTTGAACCTCTGGGAGATTGACTGGAAAAAAATAGCGAGCCTCAATGATTATTCTAGTTTAAGTGGCAAAGTTCAACTTATGTTAAATTTCTTACACGTCAACAGCCTTAATCAGTTGAATCTCGTTACTAACCATATGGACCGCACACTAGACTTGGTTCTCTCAACCATACCACTATGTAGTGTACATGAGTGCTATAATCCCATTAGTAAAATTCACAAACCACATCCACCTCTGGATATTACAGTCGCACTTAAAACAGAAACCAAACTTCCATACAATACAAATAATGTACGACCAAACTTCTACAAAGGAAATTACGATTTAATTCGCAACTTCCTAAAACAATTAGATTGGATTGTTCTGCTTGGGGACCGCGATGTGGATGAAATGTTAGAGGTGTTCTATGATTTTTTAAACACGGGAATTAAAAAATTCATACCAGTTTGTAGACCTAGAGGTAATGGGGTTCCTCCATGGTTCAATCACAAATTGATAAAATTGCTGAATGAAAAAAATAAGATCAGGAAGCGTTATAAAAAGTATAAAAACCCAATGGACGCAGTAGAATTAAAATATATCAGCAAAAACTGTAATAATTTGGCCATGGTTTGCTATAATAACTATACTAATCAGATTGAAGGTGAGCTAAGGAGGAATCCTAAGCTTTTTTGGTCGTACGTTAAGGCTAAACGAGGGGGGTCTAGCGCATATCCCAAGTCTATGACTAACGGGTCGATCAGCTCATCTGATGGTATGCAGATATGCGAGATGTTTGCAGAGTACTTCTCCTCTGTGTACAGCGACAGTAGTACACACTCTGATAGCGATTACATGTCTGAAAACTTACGCATGCTTGATCGTTTCAGTTTGTGTCTCGACTGTCCCCTAATAGAGCAAGGGAATGTGCACACAAAACTAAAAAGAATAGACATTGGGAAGGGCGCAGGTCCTGATGGAATACATCCTATATTTATTGCTAAGTGTTCTGCTGAGCTGGCTCAACCGCTAACTCTAATCTTCAATAAATCCTTGGCATCCGGTGTATTTCCTCTTAAATGGAAAATAGCTAAAGTGGTGCCAGTTCATAAGGCGGATGACATCACAACAATAAGCAACTATAGGCCTATATCCATCTTATCGGCATTCGCTAAGATCTTCGAATCCATGATCTGTCCTTGTGTTCATCGTCACTTAAAGTTATATTTAAGCGACCATCAACATGGATTTGTTTCACGTCGATCAACAAGTACTAATCTGGTTCCCTTCACGGAATTACTCATAAATGCTATTGATTCGGGCCATCAAGCTGACGTTATCTACACGGACTTTTCTAAAGCTTTTGACAAAGTGTCACATACAGTCCTTATCAACAAATTACAAGCCTATGGCATTTCGGGATCCTTACTTAGTTGGATAACTTCATATTTAAGAGAACGTGTCTTCACTGTCGTAGTTAATGGCTATGAGTCAGGCTTGCAACCTATTTTGTCAGGCGTTCCTCAAGGCTCGCATCTGGGTCCGATTCTTTTTGACTTCTTTATTAATGATATTCCAGAATGTTTTCATTTTTCTGAACCTTTTATGTATGCTGATGATCTCAAATTTGTGAAGATAATTGGATCGGATCAGGATGCTATGCATCTGCAAACTGATCTCAATAGGCTTATCGCATGGTGCAAAAGCAATGGAATGTCACCACGTAAAATACACGAGAAAAATAAATACTCTAAGCCACGATTACTACATCAATAGTGAAAAAATATCTGAGGTGACAACGGTTAGGGATCTCGGGGTAATTTTTGATAAAAAATTAACATTCATTCCGCATTTAGATAATGTAATTAAAAAAGCTTCGAGGATGCTAGGGTTTATGCTTAGGAATATTAAAAGTTTTCGCAATAATAACACAAAAATTTTGTTGTACAATAGCTTAATTAGAAGCCTGATAGATTACTGTAGTGTTATATGGCGTCCTCACTTTGCAACACATACTTTGCGTCTTGAACGTATTCAGAAGCGTTTTGTTTGGCACCTAGCATTTTCAAACGGCCTAGCTAAAAAAATACGCTCCTACGAATGCAGACTTGATCATTTTCGAATGAAAACTTTAGAACACCGCACAAAGCGTAACGACGCAATATTTGTGGGCAAAATCCTTCAGTATCAAATTGACTGTCCGAGGCTGTTGGCTCTCTTTAGATTTAAAGTTCCAGCAAGAACTCCTCGTAGGCCAATCACACCCCTCTGCCCACCTTTAAGAAGGACAGTTTTAGGTGCCAATTCTCCATACGCCAGATTGTCTCGAATCGTGAATGGTTTGAGCAGCTCGATTGACATACACTACGACGCCGTCACAAAACAAAAACTGATTTTAAGCCACCTATTGCATATTTAGTTGTAATAATTCTATAATAATTCTATAAAACTATATAAAGCTAGGTCTGTTAATTTTATTGTGTAGAACTGGTTGTATGTTTCTCATATAAAATAATGGCATGTGGTGTTTACCTTTAAGAAATTGTTACATTGTCCGATGTTTCTTTTGTACAAGCTCATGTTGCATTAATAAATGTAAACAATTGTTGGTGAACCAAATAAATAAATTAAAAAATATATTCAAACATATATTTACGCCTGTTAATCCCCGAAAGGATACACAGAGGTCTGGTTACATCTTCGTTTTGCCGACTATCATTTTCGGTCCTATGTAATAGGGATTTTCGGATAAATAATCTAGTTAGAGTCTGGCTAACGAAAGCTGAACCTAGCAAAAGGCGGCAAATTCAAAAAAAACTCAATATGGTATTACCAACTAAAGTAGGAATAAATAATTTTGATACTTTTCCTATTTTATATTTTTGATGATGAGGAATTATGCATATATTATAATAATAACTAATGTTTTTCGGTCGCAACTGTCGTCAAGTTTATCTGAAACACAATATTATATTCAATCTACTATATAAAAATAAGTCGGGTTTTTCTTCCTGACGCTATAACTCCAAAGTCAAAGTCAAAGTCAAAGTCAAAAATCATTTATTCTGTATAGACCATTAAAACGGTACTTACAAAACGTCAAGTTTAAAAAAAAA
The DNA here is from genome assembly GCA_949126895.1 of Eilema caniola. Classification (NCBI taxonomy): domain Eukaryota; kingdom Metazoa; phylum Arthropoda; class Insecta; order Lepidoptera; family Erebidae; genus Eilema; species Eilema caniola. The sequence goes on along the minus strand of OX421460.1, from coordinate 49,524,273 downwards.
TCTAGACTAGTTTAGCAAATGGACCACCGGTTCGAAACGCGGCCCCGACCTGAGAAGACTCCGGCAAGAAACTCAGCGGGCATTTTTTTTTTTTTTTTTGGTCTATTTACAAACATTTGCTTAGTCTACTTAGTCTAAATACAATAGTTTGCTTGAGTAGCATAGTTGAGCGAACAGCTCATTTCCAAGCTTGTTTATCATCTAAATATTCTTGGATTTTATAATAGCCTTTTTGGCACAGTTTAGTCTTAATTACATTTTTAAATTTATTTACAGGTAAATCTCTAATTTCATTAGGGAGCTTGTTGAAAAAGCGTATACAGTTGCCCCGGAAAGAATTACTAATTTTATGGAGTCTACTATCACAAGCTACAAGATTGTTTTTATGTCTTGTGTTTATATTATGCCTGTCACAAACTCTTGAAAATTTAGAGATATTTTTCCTTACATACATCAGGTTCTCGAAGATGTATTGTGACACTACGGTTAGAATGTCTATTTCTTTAAACTTTTCTCGAAGGGAAACTCTTGGGCCCAAATTATAAATAGCTCTCACAGCCCGCTTTTGTAAAATGAATATTGTGTTTAAATCCGCGGAATTACCCCAAAGGAGAATTCCGTAGCTTAAAATACTATGAAAATAACTGAAATAAACTATTCTAGCCGTATCCACGTCTGTTAATGTCCTAATCTTTTTTACAGCGTAAGAAGCCGAACTTAATCTACTGGATATTTTTTCAATATGCGATCGCCACTGCAATTTGGCGTCAATACTTAAACCTAAGAACACTGTTGATTCCACAAGGTTCAACACTTGTCCATTGAGTTGTACATTGGTTTCAACCTGTGTAACATTAGGTAATGTGAATTTTATACATTTAGTTTTGTTCCCATTAAGGCAAAGATTATTAGTATTAAACCAATGGACCACTCTTGTGATAACACCATTCACTTCGTCATAATTATTTTGTTGCCTTTTAATTTTAAATATTAACGAAGTATCGTCAGCAAATAAAATAATACTAGTTTTATCCCTTACGTAGTAGGGGAGGTCATTAATATATATTAAGAATAAAAATGGTCCAAGTATCGAACCTTGTGGAACACCCATCGAAATCAGAGATCCCACTGAACGTGTACCATTAACATCGACCCTCTGAATTCTATTGTTCAAATATGAAGTCAGAAGCTCGAGAGCCTTGTTCCTTATTCCATAATGTTCTAATTTCCTGATTAATGTGTCATGGTGGACGCAATCGAAAGCCTTGGATAGATCACAGAATACACCCAATGCATCATGCTTATCCTCCCAGGCCTCGTAAATACAATTTAACAATTCTATACCAGCATCAGCAGTCGAACGTCCCTTAGTAAACCCAAACTGTTTATCATGAAATAATTTGTTTTCACCAAAATGGGTCATCAACTGTCCTAGGATTAATTTCTCAAATACTTTACTCAAGGTCGGCAACACAGAAACGGGTCGGAAATTAGAAGGGTCTGTAGCACTGCCAGCCTTGAACAAAGGTATGACTTTGCTATGTTTCATTAAATCAGGAAATATACCGCTGTTGACACAGTCATTAAACACAGTTGCTAGATGGGGAGCAATGACATCAATGATACATGAAATAGTTTTGACTGATAATCCCCATAGATCCGCGGTCTTTTTGATATTAATAGAGTGAAACGCTTTGGTGATGTCCTTGCTATTAACAACTGAGAATACGAATGCGTCTTCACACTTGTTTATCGATTCCTTAAGCAATGACACAGCGGAAGTGGAAGACGACTGAAGAGTTTTAGTCGTTATTAACGGTATATTTGAAAAGAAATGTTCAAACTCTGTCGCAACTTCCAGATCCTCCGTGACATGGCGACCTTCTATTTTTAAATGAAAATCTCTTACATTTGATGGAGATTTCCCACATTCGGAATTTATAATATTCCAAGTAGTCTTAATTTTATTTACAGAATTAGAAATTTTATTTTTAATGAAGTTTGACTTCGCGAAGGAACAGGCTCGCTTAAATATTTTTGAGTAATTTTTAACATAATCCTGGAAAACAGGGTTGAAATTGTACGATTTTTCAGAATATAGATCATACAATCTCCTCCTGCTCTTATAAATCCCCGATGTTGCCCAATCACTGAAAACTGGACGGCCACCAATCGATAATGTTTTTGAGGTAAAAATTCTCCCAAACTCATTATTGATCAGGTTGATTAGGTCTGCGTAAGACTCTTCTACATTATTGTACGAGGGCAAGTCAGGTAGTTTGTTTACAATAGTTTCCTTGAAAGCGTCTAAACGGTATTGGTTAATTGGTACAATTTTAATTTCGTTTTTACTAATTTTACAATTATTTCTTTCACAAGTTATTAATTGGCCACGGTGATCCGAGTGTACAGCATCCACAATATATTTGTTGATTGGTTTAACATCCGTGAAAATATTATCAATACATGTGGCACTAGTTGCAGTTTTTCGAGTAGGTTCCGAAAACATATTAATAAGATTAAAGGACTTGAATAGATTTAACAATTTATTCTTCTCTACTGGCACTAGGGTGTTATCTAAAATATTTACGTTGAAGTCTCCACAAACTATTATCGCCTTTTGGGAGTAACGGCATTTAAAAAGCGCTTCTTCCATCCTTTCTTCAAATTTTGCATAGGGCGCGTCTGGGGGACTGTATACGCTTATTACAATGAACCGTTCAAACTCAATACTAGCTATCTCAATAACTCGTTCAATAGAGAGGCTGACTAAATCTTTACGCTCTTTAAATTTAATATTCTTATTAATAATAATTAGGGTGCCTCCACGTTTGAAATTTTGTCTACTGAACGAGCTAGCCACCTGGTGATTTTTGAAGTTGAACATGACTTGATGGTCTTTCAACCAATGTTCGGTTACACAGAAGATGTCAATATTATTCATGGTCATGTGCAACTCCAATTCCAAATCTTTACCATTGATCAATCCTTCGACATTTTGATGCACCAGGTTTAATAATTTATTTTTACAATATAAATTACATGCAGGAGACTCAACTGTCTCAAAAGCCGCATGCCCATGTCCGCTACATTCGGACATTATATGAAAAAAGTTGCTAGATTTTTTATCTGTTGTCAAAGAATTAAGTTTTTTTGGATAACCATATCCACTATGTCATTATTATTTTCTTCAAAAGAAGCAATGTTACTAGTCAGTTCTTTGACTATTATACTTAAAAAGTTACCTAGTAAGATTGCAACCTGACGTTGCAAAGATTTTGATAGTGAAAAACTATCTTTTGTCAAAATAAAAGTACTTTGTAATACATAATTACAGTCAAATAAATCTATGGTCCTACAATATGTAGTTAAGGTATGTAATTTTCTATTTATATTATACCTAATGCTGTTTTCACTAGCTGTGAAAGATTTACTGTAAGGTAATGCACACAATATTATCTGTTTAACTTTTAACTTTGTTAAGTCATTGTAAAAATTAATAAAATTATTTATGTTTGCATTGCCTCTTCTTCCAATAAGGATTACAAGTGTTGATTGTGGACAGTGTGTACTATATAGTGCTCTCTTAACTATTTGAGAGTAGGAGGCCCCCGGAAATGAATGGGTAATGACTGAATTCCCCAATTGATTGTACAAATGACAACCTAAACCCCTACCAATTTCATCACAATACACAACTGTTTTTCCTGTAAGTAAAGGTTGTGTTACCGTTGTTACAGGGACATCACTGAAGGCCATAATAGACTTTGCAGAATTCTCACTGCCCACAGAGTCAACTGATAGAGAGGTCGACCCTTCCTGAGATGGTATGGACAAGGTGGAGCACGGCAAGGATGTTTCCCAGTCAGATGATCCCTGTCTGTATAGATTTTCCAGAGAATGAAACCTTGCTTCATTATTATGACATGAGTCTACTAGGCCAGTTAACGCCTCAATGTACTCCCTTATTTCTTTTTGTGCAATCTGGTATTTTAACGTTAAGGAGTTTAAGGAGTCATTCAAACGCCTGATTTCTGACTGGAGTTGATACAAATCAGACTCATATTGGTCAGTCTGGGTTTTACCTACCTTTATTATCTGCCTTAATTGTAAATTGGATTTACAGGCCCTTCGATGTTTACTCATGCCCATTTTGAGACATCTTATCTGTTTTTGTGTCTTTGAAATAAATTTATTAAGTTTTATATATTTTTTTAACCTATTTCTGCCACTACTAACTAATCTTACCGAAGAATTCAATAATGATTTATCAGGACATATTATATTCCTTGATGTCACTGGAATATCTGGTGTAGAGATATCTATCAGGTCTGCAGTAATGCATGGCTCGAGACAAATTAGGTCCGGCTCCCCAGCCACCAGCTCACTATAGAGGCTGTTGGAGAGGGCAGCCTCATCTGCCAATCTGATTGATTCCATGTGAGTGATGGAATTATGCACATCACTCAATTCACACTCCAGAAAGCTTATGCGTTTCAAAGCTTGTTCGTGTGTGTTGCTGCATTCCTCCAGGCCGGTCAATGTTGCCTGGAGATGATCCCGCTGGAGTGTGAGCTCTGAGACCTGATTATGTAAGCCGGCCAACTCTTTTTTTAGTAGGGTGTTTTTGCCAACTACAGTCAGCACTTCCTGTTCACTTTCTTCCCGTTCCTCTATCAGCTGCCTATTGAGGCTCTTGCTAATCTCAAGTTCTTTTAAGGTGAGGCTTAATTTGTGTTGTAAGTCACGGGAGACTGCACTGCGGGTCATCATTGTTGATTTCATATTTTATTTTATTTCCTTGGAAAAGTTATTTGGTGGTACTGAAATGAAAGAAAAGTGTTAAGCAACTGGGTATAGATTTGATAAAGTTAAAGAATTAAAGTTAAAGGAATAAAAAGTAAGATTTTTTAAGATAAATTATCAACTGAGAAGGGAGGGTAAAAAACAAAAGTTATTAATATTTCTTGTATATGGGTAATTTAAGAGAGAATTATATAATATAGTGGTTAATTAAACTGAAATATAATTTGTTAGTGGTTAGTCTAAAAGTTTAGGAATATGTTAGATACTTTAGAACAAGTAGGTAGACAAAGAACAATAACTAATTTAATTAGGGATTACTTAAGTAGGAGTCAAATATGTTAGTGGCTGTACAGTATGAGTGTGTTGAATCTGTCTGGGGCTGTTTTGTTGGCGTCCTCAAGTTAGCCTTCCACTATTTGTCAAGGCAACTGAGACTGTAACAGAGCCCGCTGTGTGGATGGACGTTGCTCACAGCTATGTGAGCGTTTGTTTATGTCTTGTAGTGTATGAAAAGTATAAGGAATAAGTGTGACACCAAATACTTCCCTTGATTTCCAACGCAGCGCAGGCGCACAGGTTTTAAATTCAAATTCCGTTAGACACACCAGTGTTTCGGTTCTTGTTCACTTTTTAAGTAGTTACAGCAATTGAGGCAGCAGACAAAATATATACACACGTATTATCACTGTACGATTCGTATTTACACACTGGCTACTTTTTTATGGTATTTTATTAATTTACTTTATTAAAATTACGGAGCTACACAAATTTCACAGCTGTTCGGGCCAGTGTTGCCAGAGCAAAAAAACCAGAACGCACGAACCGATTTCCACGGTTTTGCATTCGTTACAAAGGTCTCGGGCTCCGTGAGGTTTATAGCAAAGAAAATTCACGAACATTTTCAACAGAAAAGCGGGAAAGCGATAATAGACATCCACGCGGGCGGAGCCGCGGGCAACAGCTAGTACTTTCTAATTAAAAGATACGCAAATAAACATTACACAGACAAATACTGTGCAAATATTGCATCTGTGTAAATAGTAAGTTAACTATGTGAAACACAAGAAACATACAATTTTGAATTAATATCTTAAATCAAGTGTCAAATTCATAACACCTTACTAACCTACGAATTCAGTCAAGACGTCTAAACATTCACTTTTTTGCATAAATAATGCTTCCTTCTCGTCTTGCTTTTGTTTAAATTTACTCATCATAGTAAATAACACCCGCCGCACTCCACTGTTTTTTTACCATGGGTTAAATATAATATAAATATATACATAATATTTATAGGTTTTACCCATGTTCGCTTAGAAATTTTCAAGAAACTCAATGTGCACAAACTCCGATATAACCTCAACAAGCAACAGATTGACTGACACTGTGATAATGACATTTATTGAGTGCTGCCATTTCTATAATAGCTTCAGCTTTCATTAGCCAGACTCTTATTATAAATCTGGGAGCACGGCAGTGCCCCCGCCAAGACGAGCCAAGCGGAGCGCAAGGGCATTCTTAAACTCTCATAACTTAGTTTGGATGATTCTAAATGGTTAAAATTTTCAAGATAGAACGCCATCGGTACAATTATTAAACATCCAAAGTTTGAATGTCGTAACTATTATACTAATGTAGATTTTATTAATGTCTCAAAACCCTTAATTTCGACACCGACTCATCTCTCACTGATCATCAAAATTGGGTGCTTCCTGAAGTCCTAGAAAGCTGAAATTTGGTATGTATGCTAATATCACTACAGAGACAACAAGAAAATTTAAAAACCTAACCTAACCTATCCCCTGCGAATAGAAGGTGGAAGCACCCATTACCTACTACGGTGGAAGTTTGTATGTGAGACGCACTACAGTTTGTGCTACATAAGTCAAAATTAATTAAAATATTTCTTATAACAAATAAAAAATACGTACGTCATAATTTTTAACCAACTTACAAAAACAAATGAAATCCCACCAAAAACATTTTCATGTAAAAATGCCTACAAGCTCTACACAACACCTTAGGTTTAGAGCGTGCAGTCTTTAGAGCTTGGCTTTATACGAGATCTGATAACTTTTTCACAGGGTAAGCTACGTAAACTTGTCTTGGCAACATTTTTACATGAAAATGTTTTTGGTGGGATACTGTTCTCGCGCTCATCGGCCTCTGTGACTATATGATAGCTTGGTACTTTAGTTTAAATACCTCCTCCAAAAGACATTAACGACGAAGACTCAGCTTTCAGGTCACTTATGTCAATATGAATACGTTGATCTATGGTATATAAATGTATAATAGAGCTCTGGAAGATGAATAATTGTTTATCTTTCAAACACTCATAATCTTGTCATACGATGCCGGACATAATTCGCGCTACGAATCTCCGTAACCTGTGGCTACGTAGCACCGTAGCACCTAGCTACGCTTGATACATTTTAATGTAGAACTCTGTACTATGCATTCCTTGATACTGTACAGTTCTATTACTGTTATATTCTGCTATTGCTGCAATGTATGTATCCACCACCATCTTCTTACGATTATAAGGAAAAAATTAGGAATATCGCTTGAGATACACCAATGGACATTTAGCAGTTCATAAGATTCTTTCTTTTGTTTGCAGTTGTACCGCCACTGGATCGCACGGGAATACTTTGTAAATAAAAATAACTCGATCGCAGCGCCACCTACTAGCTCCAAATTGCAAAGCTAAAAATTCTTCGACGCATAGTTAGGGTTCCGTAGTCTTGACTGCATTAAGAATTTCATACAAAAATAAAAATAAAACAATAAATTTTGGAGTTACCCTGTAACTTCTAAAATAGGAGAATGATAAAACTAAAAATATATTTGATGTACATTTACCATGTAAACTTCCACCGAAAATCGGTTCAAACGAGGTCTAGTAAGTAGTTTTTTTAAACATCAATCAAAATTACAACAAACTATAAGAACTTTTTAAATAACTTGCTTCTACAGAACCCTTCATGGGCTAGTTCCACTTGCACTTGGCCGCTTTTATTTTTTATTTAAAAGAGAATGAGAGAAATGAAAACTACTTTTGTACCCTTAACCGCTCTAGCTAAGCTAAATTGCTAGTGTTAGTATTGGGTTCACGTCGATAGTGTTATGGCCAGGGATTCAATTTCGTGACCTCTCCATCATAAAGCTGACACTTAAATCATTAAGTTGCTCTTTTCACCGTTTTATAGTGTTGAGAAGTCATATTCTTATGTTGTTTAGCAAAAGCACTGTTAAGTCTTTTAAAAGCTTATTCTTTCAAAAGCTTTAGTGCAGAATTATACTAATGTCTGCAACAGTACTAGGGCAATATAGTCCAGTAGTAGTTGTTTGTTTTTATAATTCAGGAAAATACTCGGTGGTGAGACACCCCGCTAAGCCACGCCTCTGGGGAAGGGGGCCTTCGAAATGTATTGCTGCTGTTTATGAATGAGATATCGAGGTTGAATCTCCATCACGCTTATGTTATCCTAGTACTTGTGCGGCAAAGTGTCTCTTACCCTGAGGGATGTTGAATTTGAGCAAAGTAAATTCTTTTTTTTTTATTTACATTTTGTTTTTTTTTCTTGAGATTTTGCATGGACATCAAAACTATTGTAGGCCCCAAATTTTTTAAAATGTTTGTTAAATATCTAGGATTGGTTATTAGATGTAAAGAAAACTCATTATTACTATTATAAGGTACTAGTGTTAGTCCATTGTTAGATTAGTCTAAGCTAATAGAACATAAATGGCAAAAATCTGTTAAAAGAATTGGTTGCTCGGTCGCATGGCTTATCATATTATGTGAACAATATACATGCATGCAAATTACACGCATGGAGTCAAAGAATTGATAATCGTCTTCTTTAAGTCGAACAATGAACCCCCTTGCCATAAGTGGGTATTTTTTTCAGTCCAAATAAAGCGTTTACATACATATTAAACGGGGCGTAGCGGTAGTGAACGCGGCCGCTGCGCAGGAGGCGCGAGTTCGATCCCGCTCAGTGGAAATATTTGTATTCATGAATATTGGTATTTGCATTGGTCTGGTCGTGCCTCGGAGAGCACGTTAAGCCGTCGGTCGCGGTTGTCACACAAACATCTATGGCAGTCGTTACGGGTAGTTGGAGCCATCAAAAATACAACAACTAGTCTAGCTGCAATGCTTCGATATCGCCTTTGGGTTGTAGAGGTCAGATGGTAGTCGCTTCACGGAAAATATCGAAGTTTAGCCAAATCCGCAGTTAGACTGGTAAAAGCGGACCCCAGACTCCAAGTTGAAAAGCTTCGGATGCGACTGAAATTAACGCTAGGATGAAGAAGACTGTACTTGTTAAACAATGGTTATTAAAAAAACGGTGACAGTTTTAATTTCATTGTTTTCTAAGCCTGACATTCTGCTCTGGAGACATTTTATTTATGACAGTTCCTTGTAGTTATGTCCCAATAACCAGTTTGATTTTATATGACAATCGACTTCGTTTGGGAAGAAGTTTCAGTTGCTTATACGGTTCAACAACGGATTTTATAATACACGAACAAGGCGCGCTTCGCTCTCACTTCCATCAAATATTAGGGGTTAAAGTATGAAATTGCCGATTTGTACTGACAAATTGAAATTCGTTTTTTTTTTTTAATTTAACCTATTTATTTAATCAAAATAATTACCATTATTATCTATACATTGCTGCCATCTAGTAGGAAGGTCATTTATGCCTTTGCGATAGAACTCTGGTGATCTAGATTCGACAAACTGTGTGAAAGCATTTTGTACTGCCTCCTGAGAAGAAAACTTTTTATCACATAGAAAATTGTCCAAATCACGAAAAAAATGGTAGTCTGTTGGAGCAAGGTCTGGCGAATACGGAGGGTGACGGATAGTTTCTGATTGCAGTTCCTGTAGAGTTAAAACGGTTTCTCGTGCTGTATGAGGTCTCGCGTTATCATGGAGCAATAATGGTGAAGATCGATTCATGAGTCGGGGCTGTTTCACTGCTAGTTTTGCTATCATTGTTCGGAGTTCGGCACAGTAGACATCTGCCGTTATTGCTTGACCAGATCGTAGAAAGCTATAGTGAATAACACCATGCTGCGACCACCAAACAGTTACCATTACCTTTTTATTGGTAAGCTTTGCTTTAGGACACGGTTGTGGCGTTTCACCTGGGGTCAGCCATTGCATTTTTCGCTTACGGTTATCGTAAAGAATCCACTTTTCATCACATGTTACAATTCGATCCAATATTCCTTCATTTCTGTATCGATTCAACAAGGCAACACAAGTTTCAACACGCATTTCTTTCTGCAGATCAGTCAAATCATGAGGTACCCATTTTTCACATTTTTTTATTTTATTGATTTGACGCAAATGAGTCAATATTGTTGGTAAGGTAACGTTAAACCATGCAGCTAATTCCTGGGTAGTTTGGCTCGGATCGGCTTCCACCATGTCTTTCAATTCATTGTTATTCACCTGTGTGGACGGCCTTCCTCGTGGTTCGTTCTTCAAATCAAAGTTTCCATCACGAAAGCGTTTAAACCAAAATCGCACGGTGCGTTCATTAGCAGGCCCCTCTCCAAACGCAACATTGATATTGCGAGCTGTTTCTGCCGCGTTAGTTCCGCGTCGGAACTCGTATTCAAAAATCACTCGAATTTTCGAAGTATCCATCTTTCTTGTCTAAGTTGAATAAAAAAAACAACTGAAAGTCGATAATCGAATGTTGCACATTTTTAAATGAAGAACTACATAGGTACCATGTGGAAAAAGTTTCACTCAAAAATCTCAAACCATGAAGGTTCTATGTCAATTCGAAGTACCTATTACAATGAAACGGCAATTTCATACTTTAACCCCTATTACAATATTTCAATACAAACTATTCCCTAATGCTGCCTTAATAAATATAATAATTTTGCCTAAAAAGCTTGCAAGTCGCATCTAAGAATATCACCGATTTTCTATTTGACGTAATGAACAAGACTCAATCATACAGATTTTCAGGCTTAAACTGTAGACCATAAAGTTGAAAATGCATTAAATGCCTTAGGATGTGATATTGAAATTAATCAGTTAATACTCTTTTGGTTCATGCGTTCCCAGTATTGTGGGCGCCGCGATCATATAGCTAGCTTAACATCAATTTGTTTGAGCAGCGATTACGAATGCGATATAGAAATATTATAATTCAATATAATACAGTAGGTACTAGTTTTCCGCCGCGGTTCCAGCCATGTGGACCTCTTATCTTCGGTTCTACTCAACCGATTGCAATAAAAAGAACGTAAGGTTGTAAGTCTGACTACGACCTTTTATAATAAAAAAACCGCATCAAAATAAATCCGTTATGTAATTTTTGCATCCATCACGAATAAATATTCCAAATGTAAATAAGTATTATGGATGTAGTTAATAAGGGATGGTACTGCAATTTTTACACTTGATTTTTTTTGTGTTATGTTAGTCGTTAATGTTGTTAATATTGTGATTATTTTTATTTATTAACCTAAATAGTCTAGGACAAATCCAATAAAACCAATTGTAAAAAATGAAGTATACTTTTGGTACTCAAAATCAAACTCAGATCAACCATCAAATATGGTAGTTCTGTCACCATATGTACTGAGCATTCTCCACCTAATATGACATAGGTAGGTGGATATCTGTTACATGTGATAACGCACGCAAATAGCGCGCAATCAGCGTCGCCCGAGACTACTGTAATATCACGAATAGTTCGAAATCCTATAATAACTTTTTCAATTCATTTACTCATAACATGAAACTTATCTCACCGCAATCAGGTACACAATGATACCTATTATCGAACCGTGGTTTTCTGATTGTTATTAAATCACCAGTAGGATAATGACTTTTTTTAATTCTTTTTGTATTGAGTTGTACTTAAGAAAACACTACGAGAAAAAGTCTAGTGGATGAACTCAAGCAATCGCACGATTCATCTTCGTCTGGCGTTCCCTCAACGTAAAGGTGTTGGTTGATTGTTTAGGGCCACCGCGTCTGCCGTAAAATAGACGCAATGCGCGCAACGTTGCACTACTAAAACTATTTTGAGAATAGAGTTTTATCATTTGGCTGCTCAATCGTGAAACTTGCCATGTTGATTTGACATCAATGACTGAATAAGGAACACCAGATTTGACAGATGCTACCAACACCACATGGCCGCCACAAACTGCAAAATATATGGCCTGAGGTTTCATAATAACCGCTGTACAACAAATGTCAAAAAAATTCAATGATAGATGAATGAACATATTCAAAACTATCCGATGCACATTTTACTAGAACAACTAGCTGTCGCCCGTGGCTCCGCCCGCGTGGATGTCGGTTATCGCGAATCGGACTATAATTTGAGATTTAAACTATCCTATCTCTCAAGTTGGATCGAACTGCACATGGTGTGCGAATTTTATTATAATCGGTTAAGTGGTTTAGGAGTTCATTGAGGACAAACATTGTGACACGAGATTTATATATATTAGGGGTTAAAGTATGAAATTGCCGATTTGTACTGACAAATTGAAATTCGTTTTTTTTTTTTCATTTAACGTATTTATTTGATCAAAATAATTACCATTATTATCTATACATTGCTGCCATCTAGTAGGAAGGTCATTTATGCCTTTGCGATTACCATTACCTTTTTATTGGTAAGCTTTGCTTTAGGACACTGTTGTGGCGTTTCACCTGGGGTCAGCCATTGCATTTTTCGCTTACGGTTATCGTAAAGAATCCACTTTTCATCACATGTCACAATTCGATCCAATATTCCTTCATTTCTGTATCGATTCAACAAGGCAACACAAGTTTCAACACGCATTTCTTTCTGCAGATCAGTCAAATCATGAGGTACCCATCTTTCACATTTTTTTATTTTATTTATTTGACGCAAATGAGTCAATATTGTTGGTAAGGTAACGTTAAACCATGCAGCTAATTCCTGGGTAGTTTGGCTCGGATCGGCTTCCACCATGTCTTTCAATTCATTGTTATTCACCTGTGTGGACGGCCTTCCTCGTGGTTCGTTCTTCAAATCAAAGTTTCCATCACGAAAGCGTTTAAACCAAAATCGCACGGTGCGTTCATTAGCAGTCCCCTCTCCAAACGCAACATTGATATTGCGAGCTGTTTCTGCCGCGTTAGTTCCGCGTCGGAACTCGTATTCAAAAATCACTCTAATTTTCGAAGTATCCATCTTTCTTGTCTAAGCTGAATAAAAAAAACAACTGAAAGTCGATAATCGAATGTTGCACATTTTTAAATGAAGAACTACATAGGTACCATGTGGAAAAAGTTTCACTCAAAAATCTCAAACCATGAAGGTTCTATGTCAATTCGAAGTACCTATTACAATGAAACGGCAATTTCATACTTTAACCCCTATTATTAATTTAAAGTGTGGAATTGTACGTTATACCCACCGATTTCATTTCCTCTCCCCGCACGTCAAAATCATGGGCGCTTTCATGGGCGCCTAAAACAAAGGTTGTCGCCAGTAAAATGTGTAAGAACGGCACTTCGGGAAGAAGAGTGAAAAGTTCGGCTAGCTTCGGTTTTTAAGGCGTCCTCTCTTTCACACATGACTATAATGAAATTTAACCCTCAAATGCATCTTGCCTTTTTATATAAATAACTAATGAACTACACATAGTAAGAACATTTGTACTTTTTCCACAGTATTTGAACCTGACCGGTTTCGCCTTATGGTAACTTCAAAAGTTTACATTGATGTTTTTGAAATGTTTCTAATCTTAAACACTAGAGGTGTTTACGACTAGAAATGTTCATAAACATTACGAAACTGGTCAGGTTCAATAATAAATACTGTAGAAAAAGTACAAGTGTTCTCAATATGTGTAACAACAAGTTCCGCCAAAGGTCATCAATGAACAATATAAAAAAAAACTAATGAACTGGATGCCAGGCCAGGTTCGCCCAAGAATAAATTCGTGAAAAATCTTATAAATTATAATAATTTTCATATTGTCCGGGTTTTTTAGAAAATAACTCTAGAACTAGCATGTTAAGTGACATTACGGTAGACCGATATTGATTATAGCTGTATTATTTTTTTAACATTATAAATATTATAACTCAAAAGTAGATGCAAATTTAGATTAATAAACATTGTAGGGTTAAAAAATGGGCGGTACCTGGCAATGACGGAATCCATGATGGACGACATTAATTGTGATACATTCAAATCGAAATAAAATGCGACACTTCATAGGCGTGAGCTGTCAAAATAATAATTCTTAAATTTTATAAAGTATAGAGCGGTTAAAACCATTTGTTTCTAAAAAATATAAATAGATATCCTTCCATGAACTTCCGTTAAGTATAAATTATAATTGATACTTAAATAAATTAACACTATTAAATCAAAGTGTGCTCAACTGCCATTTTTCTAATTTACTACTCGCCGTTGACAATTCTAAATAAGTATTAGGATAGTGTTATTACAAAAACCGGGCATAAAATCCGTGTCATTCAGTTGAGGTTCAGAAACCTTGGTACGTAATAAAAACACCATTTATAAAGAAATGTTCTACCTCACCCTTGGCAATGGAGCATTATTTACTAAGGGATAAATACTAGTAGTTCTGTAAAGAGTTCCAGATCATTTTTTGGCATCTGGAGATCAAATCTGGTATCCTCACTTATATTTCTTTTATACGATACGTGTATCTTTATTTTATAGCTTCCTGGATATTTCACCAATAAATATTGTCAATCCGTTCTTAAAAAAGCCACAACAAACGTCTCCGCCTTTTCTCATGTTTTTTTTTCCACAACTACCTACCTGTAAGGAATCATGTTCGGATATTTTAGCCAAAAATCATCAATTACCGTTCAAAAAACGTGACCGAAAAGCCACCCCTTTTCTCCTCCGATTAAAAAAGCTCTAGGCAAAAATGATGTTTTAAATCAAAGAACATGTATGCCATGTTTGGTGACAATCGGTTAAGAAATGTGCCCTATAGACCGAATGGAACGAAGACTATTTATAATTAATGAAAAATTTCACGCGGGTGAAACCGTGAGCCACAGCTAGTTTTTATAAACACAATCGGTCTTAATTACTCTATAAACATATCAAAGTCGTGTTGTAGTATTGTTTTGTTATTTGTGCCAATTCTGTTGTTTGACAGGACCAAAATGTATCGCCATATTCTTTTCTTCCGAAGTGAAGAAAAAGATGGAAATACGTTTTAATGTAAAAATCATTAATATGACTTTTTGTAACAACAGGATTGTCGCCTCCGTCGGATGTGACGTAAATCATGACACCAAGGGATAGAGTGAGAAAAATCACGCTATCTCACTCGAAAATTAGCTCAAATTTCAAATAGTGCCATCCATGACATTTCTAATTTTCTCACACATCAACACTACCGTGCATATACACGAGCTATGTTTGTAGTAATTACAACGCGATTGTTTCATACATTTTTCCGAGAGCTTCCGAGGTGTGGTTATACTCATGTATGATTGTTTTGCTTTCAAATTTTTAGTTTTGTTTTTAATGGCAACACAAAAATTCTACTTGCTTCCCTCAAAAAGCATTGTACCGAACGGACAGGATTTCCTTATCACCAAGTACAAAATTATAAACCAGCTCCTGTGTTTTGTTTTAACATTAATGCCCACCAGAAAAGAGCTATCAGCTCAGCTACAATGATACACGAGTATATCGTACAATCTCGCTTTAAGATAACGAGCAAATAATCTCGCGAATAAAGTCGAGGCTTTATTTAAAACAATAGTTACAGACCTACATTTTAAACTACAAGTAAAGCTCCCGACCTTAAGAGTTCCTACTTAACACAATCTCAGCTAGCACCACAGCCTCGACCGCTGTTTAACCAATCTACAATCTACACTATAATAAAATTATAGTTTCATTGTAGCTGGTAAATTGATGATATTTAAATCACATACGTTTGATTACACAACGGGCTTTATTTACTGAGATCATAAAATTTAGTGCACACTAGTAAATGTTTGCTAAATTTAAATTTTTTAAATTAAATTTGCTAATAAGAAACTAAGGTTCATACCACAGCCGAAATTTACACACATTGTCACCAGATGTTAGGTACAAATTATTTAGCTCCTGAATGACTAGATTCTGTATTAGAACGCCTCTGCTACCAATCACACGGAGTTTGTGATGTGCAGCGATTTAGTATTTCTGCTGAGGCCTATCAAAATAATTATAATTATATCCATTAAATAAATGACAGCCATTCACAGCTGTGAAAGTAAATTAAACTATTGATGAATTAATTTAAATCATATTCAATCATCTTCGTAATTACTTCGGCAGTCATTGAAATTGTGGGGCTATTAAGGGCTGGTACATTTTATACTGGAGCTTCAAGTGTAACTGAAAATTACACATTGGAATTTGTGGTGAAATTAAAAGCTGAATTAAATTAATTTTGGCAAGTGGAAAGTGAGCTTGGTCTATTGATCAACACTATCGATTCCCCGCAATTGATAAAAATCTCGTTCTGCGGGGCTTGGGATAAATTTGTATTGCAATTCACAATTAAAATAATGATCTGGATCACACATAACAAATCATATATGATACAATCGACAATTAAGGCCTATAGTAATAAATAGTAACTATGAAAACCTATTTTAAACGTAATAATATCCCAAAATACAAGTTTTATCATCGTAATATTCCAAGTATCTAAACTAAGTTCGTATAAAATATTATAACACACGCAATCGATTTGAATAAACGCCGATGGCAGTGTTAGACAATATATACGTTCATAAGTTAGTATTGAATGATAGCTAAGTTACCTATTGGAGTAGATTTGAACCATAGGTAAACTAGACGATCATAGCTATATGTAGCGTGTACACATATAGAAGGTTTTGCAAAGTGTGTGTGAATGCAATAATTTGAGTAGCGTATCCGCAAAACCTCACACCTGCATGATGCAGGACCTAGCGTACCGGCAATGCATTCAAATTTACATGTTGCTCATCATGAGCATGTAGGTTTTCTAGGAGTGAACGCCGTCAGAGCTCCCGACCTTAAGAGGGAAGCCAGCACCAGAGCCTCGACCGCTGTTTAGCCCGTTTACAGGTGGCGAGATTATATTGGGCCTAAAACGCATAGATGGGGCCCTGTGCAACATGTTGGCGTGTACATCATACTCAGATTGCTACATATTATTTTAGCCAAAACATCAAGGACAAGAAAAGGTCCGATTGTTCCTCTGCCCCGTGATGTTCTGGCGTATTCAGCTAAACCTGGCTTGAAGAATATATAGCACGCATGCGTAACTCTTGTCATTTAAGCTCCACCCATTCATATGTGCGAGAAAGTGACAGTAGGAAATTAGAGAGAAACAGAAGTGTGTCTGTGTGAGATTAGTGTTGTAACAAACACAGTGACCTGCATCGTAGAAAATTTTACCTCTTGGTCATTTATTAACCCTTGGTGTTCCGTGACCGAAACTGAGGCCATTGTGGTGGCGACATGACGTCCTTAGTCTCGGTCACCACACGCCACTGAAGACATAAGCTAGTTCGATAATCCTACCTACTTTTACTACTTTTCATACAATAAAATTAAGTTATTACTTAACTGATAAAGAATGATTAAAGCCGTAAGGTTGTTTAAATAATTTTAATGAAAAAAAATAGTAAGGCTTGTTTCTTTTTCAATATTCCTTTATCATTAGGCCTTATTAAATTCGTAGAGCATACTATTAAAATAGTAATAACAACTCTATGTAGAACAGTTAATGTTCGATTAATTAAGCTTTAAATTAAATATATAAGTTACGAGTCACGTAGAGGTCTCAGTAGGACTCAATGACCTGGCTTACTATTGTGAAACTTTGCAGTATGATAACCATATTTGGTTATCACTTACCCAAGATGTTTTTGCCTCTAAATAACCGCCAGATGATCGGGATGCCATGATACTTAAAGAGTTAGCACTATTGACACTTTCGCTTTAGGTGTTAATGAGACGGAGAACACCGCATTACAGACACGCTTACGAGTCAGGGTAGTTATCATGAACACCTCCTAAAGTGACATTTTGTTAAGACGGTAATAGTAATTTTAAATAAACATTTAATAAAGGCCACTCTATGTAAGTCCTTCCCGGCCATGTTGGAATATCTAGATTCATTGTCTCATAAAAGTTTTCGTTACGACAGTCACGTCACTGCAAAATTATAGGAACAGTGACTATATTGAAATACTGACATCTGAAACATTTTGAACTCTTTAGTCTACTATGAGGAGCATAAATCATTTCGTTCGTAGTTATACGCTACCAGCAGAAATTTTGCTACCGATTTAACAAAATATCTAACTCAGCAAAAACACTTCATGTAGTTCCTTATATATTTACGCATATTTAAACTAAGAAGGTAGGATATAATTAGGTAATAAAAAAAGACGGGTTGCACTCTGGGAGTGCCGGCAGAAGTGAAAACATTTTCTTTTGTTCTTTCTTCGTTATATACATAGAAAAAGATAAAAAGAACATACCATACCATACATATAATATAGCGCTAATCATAGAACCTATCACTTATTTTCTGCTAATTTTCTGTCAGAAGAAATTAATAAATTATGAAAAGAAAAAATAATCACATAAAATAATAAATTACAGAAAGAAAACATAATCATAAAAGTAATAAATTACAAAAAGAAAAAATAATCACGAAAAGTAATAAATATACACCAAAAGTAATATATAAGAAGAAACAATCACAAAAAATCCCTGAAAGCCAGGTGATTTGAACCCGATACTATCTGAAACTATAAGGACTTCCAGTCGAAGTGTTTACCGTTTAAGCTACGACGTATCTATTGTAATCTGCAAAATACATGTCTGTACCTAATCTTGTATGACGTCAGTCGTCGGTTACGGTTCAAAGGTCAACTAATCCTGACGCTTCCTTAACATTTTACACCCATCCAACGCAGCTAAAGAAGTTTTCACTTCAAAAAAAGATCTGATTCGTAATCTCGAAAGTTCTACATTGTTGAAGGTCAAATATTAAGATGTTATATTATGTAAACCATTTCTAAAGTAACTTTTTATGTGGATTTAATGGCACTGTGATCGTGTAAAATGATTTTTCATGAATTTACGGGCCAGTAGTAAGATCATTTCGCTTCAAGTTGTTAGAGGTTACGTACTTACTTACTCCCAAGTCTTTATGGCCTCCTGGTTGTCGAGGCAGAAATATCACCTATCGATTTACTTTGCGACGAGAAGCATGCGCAATATGAAATATCTCGTTTCAACTCGCTATCGAATACATTAAGCCGTCCGTTGAATAATACTCTGAGATAATAAAATAAAGTAAGTATTAAAAATATTATAAGAAGATACAGAATTCAATGGACGGCTTAATGTTTTCGATAGCGAGTTGAAAGAGATATTTCATATTGCGCATGCTTCTCGTCGCAAAATAAAACGATGATATTTCAGCCTTGACAACCAGGAGGCCTCAAAGACTTGATACATAACAGTATTGGTTCTATTCTTAAATTATCTAAATCTGTTCTCCTCTTCCTCATTAGAGCAGTAACCAATCCAACTAAAGTTTACAGTTTAGATTCCTGGTTTGCTCGTTTAATCCCCCTTTACATAATTTGATCTGCATGGCTTTTACGAGAGTCACTATCTAATCCCCGTCTTCTTGACCGTTGTTCAGTAGCTGAACAGACATACAGGTGAAATTAGCTCAAATATGTTGGTAACGCCATGTATCAAGTGGATTGGAGTTCAAAAGTGCATCGACAGGCTTTTTTCTATGTATTTGTCACTACCTAGCTAACTATTGCAAATTGATATCATCAGCCTTCACTCCGTCTCCCAGTTGCATCTAAAGTTTGAACTTGGAAGCCTAGGGCCCGCTGGTCTTTTTGATTGGTTTGTTACCCTTTCCGAGTGCAACCGCTATCTGTCCTTCCAATCCTGAGAGTAAGACCTGTATCACGTATTCCTCAACTGACATTACGTTACATTAAATTATGTTATATTACGAATACCCCATTTTTGACAATAAAGTTTAATCAGAATTAAATCCGTTTATAATCGTTATTGAAGTGCCGCACAATATATAGATGCTGCATACGTAATATATAACATTCCCGCACATATACTAGGAAAATATAATTTAAAAGAGGTTTAATGAATAGTGTGAATGCGAGAGCATTTCTGATGGCTATATTCTTCTAGGTGCTGAGCAAACAAATATATAGCCTACCACTACCACATTAAAGATCAGAATGTCAAATTTCTATGAATGGGTTCCTATGTGTATGAGCTTATTCTCTCCTTTCAAGTTCAAGGACTTATCTGATGGAGACAGCATATATTTCATTTCACTCACTTGCGTAGGGAGCATGTCAATAACTAGTGTTGTCTCACCAAAACATTTCAGCGTGCTTTAGAAAATCAAAATACCATTAACTTCAATTTTTTTGAATATTTATAGAAAAGTTAGGACAAAATGCTTTGTCTTCGTCCGTTCATGGGATATCGGACTGAAATAATTGTTATTTAAAAAACAGTTTGCGGTAGCATACCGTTTCAAATAAAAGTATTCCCAGTGTGGTGTGGAGGATGGTGGAGGCTGTAGTCAGAAGTGCTACCCATAGATGTCGAGACGACATATTTAACACTAATAGTGCCAAAAATCTGACCTCAAAAACAAATAAGGAGTATTCTAATTTCAAATTAATGAATGCTAAAAGATGGGTTTCGGTATTCTTTCAGACACAATTCGATTATTTGAAAATAACACTCAGTCAGTAAGATAAAATCTAAGGATTATCTGAATAGCGCTATCGGAAATTCTTCAATTTTAGAAAGTCGTCTATAAATTCGATATTATGCTCTAGGAGACCATAGCTACTACGTAAACTGGTGCGGATAGGTAGCCAGCATAATCCACTGTCTAGCAATATGCTGAAGCGATTAATATTTACAAAAAAAACCTTAATAAAATTACAAAGAGAGCCTTAGAGCCACCTCGTAGTAACTGCTTTGACTTCGATTTGGCAACTGAGAAACAAACGTAGAGATCAGTGTAAAAATTAAAAGAATACAAGAAATCTAGCAATACAATTCGTTAAAATAGCTTTATTTTAATATATTCGAATAAACTTTCGACAATGTTATATTTTCAATTTTTAATAATATATTATATTATATTATAATTTCCTCGATTAAATAGATTAGACCCAATCTATTCTTGTTCATAGAACCAATAGTATATAGCGTGTAACGAATGATAATGTTTTATGCTGGAGTTTTATGTGAGGTTAAATAAAGTGATTAAATGTGCTATGGGAGCACTGTAAAATTAATAAATATGTATAATGTTTGGCTGGCTAGCTAGTGAGACAGAAATGAAAGGATAGATTAACAATTTAGAACAATTGTAATCGATATAAAAAAAGCGTTACATGAATTTATCTTTAGATAGGTATTATAGAAATGAATCTCAGGGTGGATTCGCAATAAATATTCTGCCGAGGCGTTGTTTGATCCGTAGTGCAGAGATGGTAGTTTGCACTTAGCTCGTTCACTCCCGGCTGCTGATGTTGCCGGCGTGCCAGGGTCCTCGCTGGTGTGCCTCACGACCGAATGATGGCGTGAAGCCCGGTGCGAAGACCCTGGAAAAAGAAAGAGTGCGGGTCAGTTTGTCACAAGGGAACTACGTCCAGTGACCCGCTAAAATAATAGCAGGTGAAGATAATCTCCCCAGCGGCAGAACAGCGTAGCTAGAAGCTATAACAAAAAATATTTATAAATAGTGCAAGCTGGTGACGTGACCTCTGACCGTGGAGGTCATCGGTCTCGTGGCACTAAATAGTAGGCTGTAATAGCACAAAATATACATATTAAAATAAAACATAAATAAGCCATGCATATTAGCAGGCATAAAGCAGCGCCGCTGAGAAGTCTTCACCTGTTGAAAGAAGTAGGAAATGTTGATCTCAAAACTTACCCGGTGCCGACAGCAGTTGGCCGCCGGGGTCAAGAGTGACCTCCCACGGCAAAGGATAGCCGAAGAAAGGGGCCACTTCAGCGCCGTGAATAGACACTTAGGTAATGTTGTCCAATCTCGCTCGCACACCCATAGACAAATTAGTAATTTAGTGTCGAAAATACTAAATTATCGACTATTTTAGAGAATTTATTTCAAATAGATTTATAAAAAATCCACAACGTTACAATACCCCCCCAATTAGTTCTGGGTTGGGCGCCAATGTAACGAATGATAATGTTTTATGCTGGAGTTTTATGTGAGGTTAAATAAAGTGATTAAATGTGCTATGGGAGCACTGTAAAATTAATAAATATGTATAATGTTTGGCTGGCTAGCTAGTGAGACAGAAATGAAAGGATAGATTAACAATTTAGAACAATTGTAATCGATATAAAAAAGCGTTACATGAATTTATCTTTAGATAGGTATTATAGAAATGAATCTCAGGGTGGATTCGCAATAAATATTCTGCCGAGGCGTTGTTTGATCCGTAGTGCAGAGATGGTAGTTTGCACTTAGCTCGTTCACTCCCGGCTGCTGATGTTGCCGGCGTGCCAGGGTCCTCGCTGGTGTGCCTCACGACCGAATGATGGCGTGAAGCCCGGTGCGAAGACCCTGGAAAAAGAAAGAGTGCGGGTCAGTTTGTCACAAGGGAACTACGTCCAGTGACCCGCTAAAATAATAGCAGGTGAAGATAATCTCCCCAGCGGCAGAACAGCGTAGCTAGAAGCTATAACAAAAAATATTTATAAATAGTGCAAGCTGGTGACGTGACCTCTGACCGTGGAGGTCATCGGTCTCGTGGCACTAAATAGTAGGCTGTAATAGCACAAAATATACATATTAAAATAAAACATAAATAAGCCATGCATATTAGCAGGCATAAAGCTGCGCCGCTGAGAAGTCTTCACCTGTTGAAAGAAGTAGGAAATGTTGATCTCAAAACTTACCCGGTGCCGACAGCAGTTGGCCGCCGGGGTCAAGAGTGACCTCCCACGGCAAAGGATAGCCGAAGAAAGGGGCCACTTTAGCGCCGTGAATAGACACTTAGGTAATGTTGTCCAATCTCGCTCGCACACCCATAGACAAATTAGTAATTTAGTGTCGAAAATACTAAATCATCGACTATTTTAGAGAATTTATTTCAAATAGATTTATAAAAAATCCACAACGTTACAAGCGTAGAAGAATTCGACCTTATCTGTAGACAAAGCACTTTATGTACTTGAGATAGAGAATTACATTAAGGGGGAAAATTCCCTTATTTTGAAAGAGAAACAAAACTGCATTCACAAATTTTCAATAAATCGCTCGCGACACCGAGTAATCCGACCGAAACTAAAAAAAAACCAAAATTAAAAAAAAAATATATCTTGCATTTTTACTGTCTTTCCCACTAGTTCCATTGAGTTGTCCCATCATGGGACAACTGAGACGAATATGTCCCATTAGTTCCATGGGACAAGTAGAACTAATATAATGACTTCTCTTAGTCTGTAGATAATCAATTTGAGTGGCGCGGCCCCCGTTCTTGTAGGTGATCAGGTGCTCGGGTTTCTTCTTGAAAAACGTATTCACGACGGCCAGGTCAGTGGCGATGCAGGTTCGGAGAACGTTTCTCCCTCAGCGTCAGTTCTGCTGAATCCATAGCCGCCATGAACCCGTGCATACCTCAGTGCGCCTCACCCACGTGACCGTTCAGATCGCCACCCAGAATGATATCATGGGACAACGGAATGACGCGCAGCACATTACCGAGACGATCCCAAAACAGAGTCTTATCCGCGACGCTGCAACCGATCTGTGGGGTGTAGGCACTTACTAAGTGGGTTACCACCCCCTCAATAAGCAACCTAACTACCATTAGTCGGTTGCAAATGCGCTTGACTTCCAAAATACCGTCGTGGAATCGCTCGGCAAGCACTACCCCCACCCCGCTCCCCCCACCCCGCTCCCCCCACCCCGCTCCCCCCACCAGCAGAGCCTGTGTAGATCAGCTTGTAGCCGTGACCTATGTTCCGGCTCCTGTTGGCCTTCCACCGTGTCTCCTGCAAGAACGCCACGGCCACGCCACGCCTGGCGAGTATGGCCGCAAGATCTACGAAGCGTCCGGTCAGCGTGCCCACGTTCCAGGATGCAAAGCGGATCTTGGTTGAGGCTAGCGTCGTTAGCCGGGCTCGCCCAGGGCCTGGTAGCCCTTGCCCACTTGTCACAGGTGAAGGGCGATCCCCCTGCACTTCGTTTTGCGGCGACGCCCTAGCACTTTTCCTCAATCTGTTGGTTTTCCTATCCATCGTGATTGGCTAATTTGCTAATTACCATGGCGACTGCCGTCTGACCCTCGAACCCCCAGGGCGGAACCCAGGGGAGTAGCGAGCGTCAGAGCCTCTTCCGTTAGTCAGCAGGAACGCCATCGTGCAGGCCGAGGTTGACTTGGGCCCCTGAGATGTTGGCGGAGCCCCTTGCACCCAAAATATTGTACAATGAATTGTGGCCAAAATTAGAAAACTCAATGAACAATCGTATAAAAATGACACGATTCCAAATTCAAATGTAATATCTTTCTTATTTTTAATTGTAACAGTATTTATGGCCAGACTAGAGAGAGAGTTAAAGTCTGAAAACGTACAGTAGAGAGAATATGTAACTTTATTTTGCCGTTGTATACTATTTTTTCTTAATTATGCGCGGAAATATTGTCATTACTTTTAAATAAAGAACACGCGAAGTATCATATTTACGTAGACTGAAAAATCAAAATCACTCCCCGGCGCGTTCTTTGAATTTGGCACGAAGAGCGCGCCGGCAATGTTGTATGAAACGGTGCGCTGTTTGAATTTAGAACTCTATCATCTATCGTACACATTGCGTTCTCGTGGCTACAGATGCGTTTACCTTTCGGCACAAACTGCAAAATAAAATAAAAATTGGAAGTAGCGTTGTTATTTTGTTAATAAAATAATTAAAATGAGCTCCGATGATTTTGAAAGTGATAATGAAATGAACATTGACTGCACTCCACCAGATTGAAGATCGGAAGCTAAATTAGCGATGGAAAAGCTGCTTCCAGTGAAATCAAAAGAAAAATATATGAAAGTATATGAAAATTTCATGTTCTGGAAAAACGAGAAAAATGCAAAATTGTTCTCCGAAACAGTGTTTTTGGCGTATTTCAATGAAATTGCTAAACCTAAAAAGCCATCTACATTATAGGTGATTTATTTTATGCTGAAATGTACAGTTCATATTAAAAACGGCATTGACTTGAAGAACTACGGAACATTAACAACTTTTCTAAAACGACAATCGTGTCTGGGTTTAAGAGCAAAAAATCTAAGATTTTGACTGGTGAAAACATAAAGCAGTTTCTACTCGAAGCCCCAGATGATATATATTTAGCCACAAAGGTAAATGTAATTCTATTATACTTACTAATATTAAGAATGTGGAAGTTTGTAAAAATGTTTGTTTGAGACACAATTACGTAGGCGCCAAAACGGCTTGACTTATTTGGTTGAGTTGGTTGAGTGTTGGTACAGAGGTAGACTCTAATTTATATGTCGTTCTTAATATTATATTGTTCGTGAAAGCCGTAGCTTGATATTTATTTTTGTTTGTTACAGGTTGCTCTGAGTTGGATTGATACTGTTGACAGGAAATAATATTTGCGCGCTAGTACACCACTGGCAAAACATGCATACTCAATTTTGTGAACTTTATAACTTGCCTATACCATGTTTTTATGCAAATAAACTTTGATTTGATTTGATTGAAAAGACATAGAATGTAATGATAACACAGCAATAATAACCTTGTGTGACACTAAAACAAAGATTGACCGGATGTTTGTGGTCCGATGAGAGTTCCTTAACATTGAAAAAAAATATGAAAAACTTCGTCATGAGGTCACAAAATCGGATAGATCTTTTTTGAACTTTCAGAAAGTGTACAAAGCAAATCATCGGCAGACACCAAATAGCTAAAATGCCTAAAGAAATAGCAACTTATGTAACTTGATAAATTCTGAATATTACACTGGACATTGTTTCCGCAGATCTTCAGCCACTCTTCTTGCTGATTCCGGAGCGAATTTAACTATGCTAAAAAGACATGAAGGTTGAAAATAAACTGATATAACCAATACAATTAACCAAAACATCAAATTGCGACCGGTTAATGATTCGGAAACAACATCTTACCCACTCACCTCTTGCCAATTATCAAGTCCACAGCCATCCACTCCTAAACAGCGATTAAGTTGCCAGCCAACTACCACTGACCAAGTATCAAATTTCCAGCCGCAAACGTCAGAAATACAACAAACGAACATAAATTTGCCTGGAAAGTCGATAACATTTTCTTTTAATAATTGTCTTAACACGAGCAATTTAACTTTTAATACTAATTAAATTTACTATGTAAAAGGCCCTTTTTTATTTTCTTGCTTTTTTTTAAGAAAAGCACTAAATATGCCTCGTCCGAAATGGTAATTGCCTGTCTCATATTTCGTATCATCAAACTCATACTCGACCTGCAATTGCCTATTTCGCTGCCTTTGCAATAATGTACTATTACTGAATTGTTTTTTAACTGTATTTTCAGCTCACTTTTAATCAGAAGCTATAGGATCCTTTTCAAATACTATTCATAAGTGTTAAATAATGAAGCTGGTCCTAAAATCTAGTTCTATAGAGGGTGAAGGACGTAAAGGCTGTTTAACAATAATAATTATACTGTTCCCATCTATTTAAAACCTCTGATTTCGGCACACAACTCTAACTTTTAAGCTTAAAAGCCTAAACCATTCTTGTTCAATAAATGTAACTTATTTCAGCCACGGTATCTGAAACACGCAGAGAGCCTCTCACTGAACTTTGTTCTCCTGGTACTACGGCGGATGGTAACTGTTGCGGACGCGTATCACGACGTTCATTGTTGACTGAATAAGCTTAAAATGTTGATGCTGAGAAACTTTACGACGCATTTTGCACGTAAATATTTTATTGATTTATTTCAGTTTATTTTAATCCTACTAATATAATAAACGCGAATGTTTGTAAGTATGGATGCATGGATGTTTGTTACTTTTACGTAAAAACTACTGAATGGATTTTAATAAATAAGGTTTTACATCAGAATAACAAATAGGCTATAATTTATAACGACAACCTATATGGTAGCGATAGCCATCATCAATGCGGGCGGAGCCGCGGGTAAAAGCTAGTACCTAATAATAGTTTCTTGTTTTAAATGTTATTTATGTATTAGCTTAAAATAAAAAGAACGCTAAAACATTATAATTAATATAAATAAAAATACTTGAACATATGAATAACTTTGTCCTAGTATTCCCATCAACCTGATATTAAATAAAAAAATACTCGAGTTCACAAGTTAAAATTTTTGAAACGCCAATCTGATGTAGACTCTGGACACGAAATCTCCTTACAGATAAAAATACGACAGTGAAATGTTACGAACTGCATCAGATAGTGTATAAGTTGTTTGATTGCCTATCATAAGCAATAAGTTTTATACATTGCACTACGTCAGAATGGTAATAATAATCTCTTCAAAGTGGAAGCTGGAAAAAAGTGGAAGCTATTTTTGAGCTACTCTCGTAGCTCAAAAATAGCTTCCACACCAGTACGATACCGGTGGCATCTATATTTTCTGTGAGGCCACTTATGAGCTCTACTTCTATAAAATTGTGAACCTTTTCGAGTGAACACAAGGTGGCACGTGTGTGCTTTGCTGCATCTCCACCGTTGCACTGAGCTGCTGGTAGCTCATCTACAAATGAATATCGAACCGCCTCTTCGCGAATCTACTCGAAGGTAACGCCTCTAGGGGTGAGGGTTCGTTGCACTAATAATCGTTTATTGCATTTACACACACTTCGATAATATAAAACTTCTGTGTATGAATGGAACCTCAACAGTGCAGCTCCTTCGTATTTATGATATTCTAGTACAGTGCATTCGTGGGATAGTATTCAAATTTCGAATCCTACTCTCGTTCGGTATCACATCGCTCGAGAGACACGAAGGACTTCTAAAATGGTTATTACGTTTACACCAAGCACTTTTAACTACACAGGGTGGCAAAATAAGTCGGGCCCTGGAGAGAAACTACCTTAAATCCTTAATATGGCTAATTTTACTTAAAACTGACGTTCTTTTATTTTTTTAAAGGAACACAACTACATTCAAGAAAGCCTTGATCGCGTTAATCCCCCTTAACATTATTGTATATCATGAAACGCGATAGTTTGAAAGTTATTTTGAAAAAAAACTTTTTTCCTTGTTCACAACAGTAGCAGGTTAGATCCGAATCACTATTACGTTTCGTATGCATTAACACCACATTCCCGTTGTCAACGAGGTAGCCACATGCCCGTCACACATCCTATCCGGGGTTTTATCCCGTTTCGTATGCCGTTATCTCAAGTCACTGCGAGCGCTATTATTTAAAATAGCATAAAACGGTGTGAATAGAGATCAATGCTAAAATGTGCAATTATAAATAAAATGATCAGCTAAATTATATAAAGTGAAGCTATGGACTAGTTTAATGTAATAATAAATAGAATTAAATGGAATATCTGTTTAGATACTTGAAAATGTGTAAAAGAAATTTTATACAAAATCTAACGACCTACAAAAAAAAAACATTCACCCCGTTTTATAGCAATAAAGAAAATAATAATAAATAGACATTCATAACAAGTCGTAAACACTTTTAATTGTTACGACTCACATGTTGGAAGTGAATCAGAAATCAAATTGGATAAAGATGTTATACCGCTTTTGAGTTCGTTTTAATCAGAGTTTTGTTTCCTACCTCTTTGGGAAGAATAAATAAATTTTTCAGGCCCTCATGTCTCTTCAAACCAAGCAGGCATAAGCAGCGCGAGTTGCGTCTTGGATATTTCTGAAATCAAATCATATGAATAGGTTAATGCGTTGATCCCATTGGTCACGGGAACGAGATTGTTCACGGAACGGGTGCTTTACTCGCGTGAGAACATAACCATCGCGAGTAAAGCAGCGGGCTAGTTAAATATATAACTATTATTGAATACGCTAGACCGGATGACAGATTGAATATAAATTAGGAAGCTTTTGCTGCGATCAATTTAAATTCAGATTACAACAAATATCTAAACCAAGAACAAGTTTTATAAATAAGAGAATATTAAAATACGTCAAAATTGGTAAACGGCGAAGCTAGGCGAAAACACAAAGTCCCAGTCCCGGTTTCTCATATTTCCCCTGTGACGGTACCAGGCCCTTAGTAGTAGTTAAGAGGTCATGAAAGTCGTAGATCCTGTCCTTTTCCAATATTATCTGGTTCCCTCTAACACATGATGAGACTTAGAGGCGTGACAAGGATAGCTTGATTCGTACATGCGCCTTTAAAATTTCGACGACTTCTATGGCGTAGCAGTAGAGAGTTCGACTGTTACTTCGGATATTTCAGGTTTGATTCCCATTCAAGGCAAGTATGAGAGAAACGATATTCTTAGCAGTCCATGGATTCTCCGTGCGGGTGGCGGGTCGGTCGCGTTGCAGAGTTGGGACCTCGGGACAGTGCCTGGGACTTGCGACCCAAGTGTAGGTTTAGAAAGGGCCCCTTTTGTTGATGTACATCAACACACCTTCACTACCCAAGTTATGGGTAGTGAAGGTGGTTTATGGGTTGATGCGAACCTACTAGTGCCGCCTTAAATATTCATCCTATCAATGAGCTTATTGTAGCTCTCATAGGCCTAGATCTTGTAGAGAGATTTTGCTGGTATACCTCTCGCTCCCACTTCTACTGCATACAAACTAACTACGTAACCTTTTTTGATTAATTCGTTTGTGAGATCATAGTGTTTATTTTTCTTTAGTGAGTGGTCCTTCGGTATATTTGTTTCCCACGGTACAGTAAGTTCAACAAGGACCACATAATATAATCGATTTTGAATAAAGAAATATGTCAGGTCTAGATGACGAAACCACAACATCCTCCGGAATTTTATAGTGCTTTTCATACGTGTCGATTAGGAGAGTCCAATCTGGGGCAGTATCTTTGATTGAATAAGGTTTGTTCCTGGAATTTATGGATGAACCTTCAGACACAAAGTTGATATGACGTCCGTTTGTATATATATCCCCAGCGTTCGCACGTCCAAAGGCCACTATACATCGAGCGAGAGCTTATCTGCCTCATAAGCGTTATTAAAAACATATTTTATTCGGATATTCGAATAGCACCATCTCTCTTCCACGCCTGTGAAGTGTTCCGTACACAAACTACTTAAAATGTGTGTGTGAACAACGACGCGTATAGCTTCTGCTTTGATAAAATACAATATTATGACTTAAAATTTATGTCAATTTACTTTACTTTACTTGATTTATAGAGAGCATTTCTTTACGCTTGTTTTGTAATAAAAATCATTGAATTTTTATGTCAAAAATTAGAAGAATTTTTCAAATGAACTTCTCACAAGTCGTATTTCGAAACCATCATTGATTATACTGAAACGAAATAACCAAAACTCTATCAGTAACCATTAGAATCTCACATGCAAGCAAAATACGGTTGAAAATGCCGTGACACAGTATCCAGTCAGTTACGCAACTTGACTTTTGCAAGTACGCCCGATACAAACTGTTTGAAGTTATACATTCCTGGTATTATGAGCGGCGTGATCATGTGAAATGTATGACGAGCTAGCTAGCGCGAGACGATCACGCTCCTCGCAAAAGCCCCTCGTAACGCCTAACTGCAAAAGAACTTGAGAATGAATTTATCCATGGCGTAAGCAACCTCCGTGTCGAACAATCTGTATACTCGCGATTTACATGGCTGATTCTGTTGCATGCGGAATTAAAATTGTAAACAAATGGATTCAATATACCTTACTAACACTAAATGCCGATACATTCAAATAGGTTACTTTATATATGCGCAAAAGACTGTCTACAACCCGGCCCAACCACTTACTGTCTGAGCTAAACAGTAGAGAACCTAATAATAAGGGTAACAAGTGTTCTTGCTAGATTATAGCTATATAGATAAAATAAAATATCTAGGAATTAAAATAAATAGAACTTTTGTTTAAATATTAAATATTTAAAAAGCGAGCAAGAACATAGCGAAACATATTTGTGTTTACAAAAATAGGTATATCAGCGAATCAACATTGATTAAACAAGTCCACTATACCCTTTGTCAATGAATAGTGGTCTGTATTAGCGAGCGGGTAAATTAATTTTATTACGGTGAAAGAAGTACGTTTTCTCCGCGTCGACCAGCTATTTATATTTAGAACAGGACTGAAACAGCACGCAGCACTTCCCTAAAGCATCGCAATTGAAAAAATCCCTAAAGCAAATGGACCACCGGTTCGAAACGCGACCCTAACCTGACAAAACTCCGGCAAGAAACTCAGCGGGCATTATTTTTGGTCTATTAACAAGCAATTGCTTAGTCTACTTAGTCCAAATACAATAGTTTGCTTGAGTAGCATAAATGAGCGAACAGCTCATTTCCAAGCTTGTTTATATCTAAATATTCTTGAATTTATAATATCCTTTTTGGAACAGTTTAGTCTTAATTACATTTCTAAATTTATTCACAGGTAGATTTCTAATTTCATTAGGGAGTTTGTTGAAAAAGCGTATACTGAAGAATTACTAATTTTATGGAGTCTACTATCACAAGCTACAATATTGTTTTTATGTCTTGTATTTATAATTGTACATATATATATGTAATAACTAGCTGCCGCCCGCGGCTCCGCCCGCGTGGATGTCGGTTATCGCGAATCGGACTATAATTTGAGATTTAAACTATCCTATCTCTCAAGTTGGATCGAACTGCACATGGTGTGCGAATTTTATTATAATCGGTTAAGTGGTGTCCATTGAGGAAAAACATTGTGACACGAAATTTATATATATTAAGATTGTATCTGTAATAATATTATTGAGCTATTATTAATCTGCAATTGACGCCTGAGCCACAGGTAACTCTATAATTATTCAGAAATTATGTAAAATAAAATATGAAATTCCTAAGTAAAGACTAATATAAGACATTTATAACACACTCTGTGTTTACAGGGTCAGCAACACGAGTGTGACTCCCCTGGTGTTGCACACGTCCATTGGCCACGGTCACCGTTTTACATCAGGTGGGCCGTGTGCTTGTCTGCCACCCCAGTAGTATATAAAACATTACTGCACAAATATATATTATACATACTTAAAATACATACTCACGCACAATGTAACAACGCCAGATAGATTAAAAACCCAAGTAAAATACTGAACAACGATTGTAGAATAAATCTGATTTGATTTGTTGTACACTTGCTTGTGTTGACTAGCGTGTGGCTAGTGTTATGGAAATATTTTATG
The DNA here is from genome assembly GCA_949126895.1 of Eilema caniola. Lineage (NCBI taxonomy): Eukaryota > Metazoa > Arthropoda > Insecta > Lepidoptera > Erebidae > Eilema > Eilema caniola. The sequence continues at coordinate 49,491,967 of OX421460.1, read as the reverse complement.
GGTATTATATTATCACGAAGAACTACACCAAGTAAAGCTAGTATGCACGGGTTGTTGCTGGGATTATAATGTATATGTAAATTCTTGAAATTCACGGTATCTATGAGATTACTCAAGCACGCGGCAAAAAATGTGTAAATGTACAAACACACCTTTTTCTGCCATTGCACCACTTCAATAGCTCCATTGTGAGGTCACACCCAGCTCGTAGACGCATGGTGGTATTCTAAAAACACAATACAGAGCTATTAGTGACGTCATCGTAGCTGTTACGATCTACGCCGCGTAGCTGCGTAGTGCGTGACCGTAGCGGTAGCTTTGCAAATGTAACTTGAACACGTTCAAACCATAGTACAGAAAATACACATACATAATTCTGTGGTGTTTAGGTAAAAGGGGATGAGTCAAAAATTTGCCAAAATGAGATTTTACCGTATATGGAATGAATATGATATATGATGACTCATCCCCTTTTACCTAAACACCACAGAATTATTATATCAAGGTATGCTTATATGCATAGAATCTATTGGCTATTTTTTATGAAATTCTCCCAAAGTAATAAGAAATGATAGAAATAAGCGACGGTAGCTTAGTGTTTAAGGAGTCAGCTTTGTGATCGGGAGGCCCCGGTTTCAAATCCTCGCCATCGCATTACCGACGTGAACCCACTCTTAGCACAAATCACTTGTGCTTAGTAGGAGGGGTTAGAGGGGATATTAGTAATTTCGATAATTTCGGTTGCTAATATTATTAAAAAAAAACTCGTACAACTGACATTCTACTATATACGCTAAACAAAGCGAAATGTTTAAATAATAGTATCGATATTTCACAGCATTTGAATTGTTCTTTTTGAAATTCGTAAAATGCAGTTGTTGTAAGACATAAATCATCCTTCCTCAGTCCCGGCCGTACACGAGCCCTCCTCCTAGGAGTGCACAGTCCACTCTTATCAGTCTTACGGCTTTCTGTTCTTTTCCGTGAAGCAACTACCATCTGACCTTCACAGCCTGTTGGCTATATCAAAGTAAGTATTGAAGTTTGACCAGTTGTCGAAATTTTGGAGTTCGAACTACTGCCATAGATGTTCATATGACAACTTAGATTGACGGCGTAACGCAATGTTACCAGATATATTCATGCATACAAATAATTGTACTGAACGGGAATCGCACACTTTTAAGTTTAATCAAAATAAAAAAAAGTTAAAATAAAAACAACCGTTTTACAGATAACCCTACCACAGAAAGATGAATAATTAGTTAAATAGACAATCACTTTAAAAGTTGCGTGTTATTATTGGTATCGTATATAAGGCATTAATTAAACAAAACAAAAATTAACGTTAGAAACAAATTCTCCAAATTTATTTATTTGCATAGATAGCCTTCCTAGTTGGCACCAATTTAGTATTGCTGCTATAATGGATATTTGTGAAGGATGCGTGCATGTACGGCACATCGGCCTCGGTATTGCATGTCACGTTCTCCGCACATTGTGTACCAGGCGACCAGAGGTGGCCAGGAGCTACGAGCTAGGCTTGGGGCGGGGCTAAGTCCTGTAGTTCTATTTCTTTCTAATGTATTGCTTATTCACTCGCACGCATTAGAAGGCGTGGAAATTGATTGAGCATGCGCAAAGTGTTCATTTGTAGCGAGTTTTCCGACACTCGTCAGAGCGATACGGATAACGGAGGCAGTAGGACCTCCATTATCCCTATCGCCTCCTAAACACCTAGCTCTACTGGACATACAATGTAAAGTGTATTTTATTTTTTCAGAATCTAATCACAATAACATTGGAACAATGTTTGAACAATGAGCGCATGAAATATATAATTTGATGTACTTTATGCAATTTTTTTTTTGTAAATGTGGTTGCTCAACAAGCAGATCGATTCATTTTCTGATTGTAAAAAGAAGACTCCACTCGTTTAACCTCAAAACGAATTTTCAAGGAAATAATACATTTACTGTCACGTATTTATATAAAACTAAATGTAAATTAGTCAAGTTCATACAAATTTCGGCAGTTAAGGATATCCGTAAGGAAATCACCCGTAGATTTATAGAGTAAGATTGTCATGCGTTCAGTTGATAGCTTTGTCCGTTAGTCAGTAGCTGTGGGCCCTGAAGACAATACAATAAAGGGATATGTTTTAAAACATCCTGATGTCGAGATTTTAGGAACATGATTTGGGTAAGATATTACAAGTCATTGTATTGTTACGAAGGCAAATACTGCTGAACCGTTTAGTTTTCAAAGAATTTTTTTATTGAATTCATAAAACATTTTGCGGCTCGTCCCTCACGTGTGGTAAGGAACGCGTGGAAGGACCGCGTGGAAGGACCGCGTTGCACCATAGACGCCGGCGGTAGTGCGCACGCGTGGAGTGCGCCTCGCCGGAGCACAGGCGGCCGCAGCAGACTCAGCGGACACGTGCGGAGTCGAACGCACTTGTCCGCTAAGCCTGCCCAAACAAATAAGCAATCAAATCAAGTTAATTAGCCGCTTGCACAACGGTTATAATATTTTTTTTTTATTATAGTTATTCATTGTTCACTTTACATTGGTATTATTCTAACATTATTATTTTTGTATTGAATTCAATTTCACTTCAAAATGTAATATTTATAGAGTTAAATAATAAAAGCTATAACTATATCACAGGCAAACAAATTCTTTAAACAGTTTACACAGAACAGTTCCTTTAGATAGTGCAATCTTGGGGTTAAGCGGGTGGGCAGGAGGTGAGGTCTCGCACCGAGTAGCTATACAGTTACTCGGAATTAAACCATTCAGAGCTGTGTGATTAGAATTTTTTTAGGTCTCCGTAGCCGAAGGGCAAAAATCGGAACGCCTATGGATTCGTCATGTCTGTCTGTCTGTCCGTCCGTATGTCACTTGATAAGTAGATATATTTTGTGAACCACATTAAGATTTTCACCCGAAAATATAAAAGAAACTACTGGAACTTTTGTATTATGTTACTTGCTGCTACGGAACCCTTCATGGGCAACTCACACATGGTCGCTTTTTTTATTAGAAAATCAAAATAATTGATTTTCTATCGAATTATATACATATATAGCATAGTTAGCACAGCTTTGTACATATTTTCTGCGAAGTAAAACTAAGTTTAGAGTTATATTTGGATATCAATAAAATTAACTTCAATTGATTTTGGTTGATTGATGGCACCTGGTGGATTGTTACAGATATTGAGAATACACTTGTATTTTTTCCACAATATTTATCAATAAACCTGTTTTTAAGAAGAATGTTCATAACTGTTAATGTAAACCTGTGAGGATCCGATAAGGTGAAAACGGTCAGGTCCAATAATAATATTGTGAAAAAACTGAGTTCAAAAATCAATAAAATAATTTAATAGAAAAATAACTGAATTTACAGAATAACTGCCTGTAAGCTGGTAAATTCAGTTATTTTTCTTCAGTGTTTGTAAGTTCAAAAATAAATAAAATAATTTAATAGAAAAATAACTGAATTTACAGAATAACTGCCTGTAAGCTGGTAAATTCAGTTATTTTTCTTCAGTGTTTGTAATGGATTGTTCTTAAAATTGTTTCAATTTTCCCCCATTTAGTGATTTAATCCAGTCTTGCATGCTTTCGACCATAGAGTTTGAGTTTTGTTTCATAAGATTGACATAATGCCCTCAATAACATAAACGAGGCACTCATACTATATATATTATATAATTATAAGTCATGCTATATGTAATTAATGAGTTATGTTGTCTACCTTCTTAGTTCAAGACTAGGTAATTCCACCACGTCCTTCATAATGGAGCTTACCATGTCACAGGATCGTCCTAAAATTAGCTAAAAGCAATCATTTTCCATTTCCTATTTGATTTTGAGGAGTTCTCTGGTGTCTCCGGAGTCCAAGGTCCAGAACCCATAAAATTGATATGGGACCACCCGTTACTTATACTAAGCCCAATGCAAAAATATTTTTTGAAATCTGTTCACAAACGACGAAGTTATTCGCGAACAAACATAAAATAGCTTTTTAGAAGTCGGTTAGAAAATGAACTTGAATCATAATACGACATGTTAAATACCACGTGTCTAAAATAGAATATTCTTTAAAGTATTATTATGCTCGTTCCCATGGAATGCAAGTGTGCTTTCGGTTTCATCATTTCACATCTTTTATCATTAAAATTCAATAACATGTCGGTTAAAACTTGGAATTAAAATAATACAGAAATGTTCATGAAATGAATACTACTTGAACTACTACTACTATATAAAAATACTATGGGACCAAATGGCAACTATTACGCATTGAACGTAAATCGGATAATAAATCTCAGAGTAATCGGTGTACATACACCGATGGACCCTTCATGGGCGAGTCATGAAGGGTTCCGTAGCAGCAAGTAGCAAAATATAAAAGTTCTTGTAGTTCGCTGTGTAACTTTGACCGATTTTTTAATAATTTGAGTTGGTTGAATTATAGGTAAGTTGCGGCTTTCGATTTATGACGTGTTAAAAAAACCACTCGCTAGATCTTGTTCAAACCAACTTTCGGTGGAAGTTGAGATGGTAATGTCTCTCATATTTTTTTTTTAGTTTTATTGTTCTCTTATTTCACATTTTACCATTTTGGAAATGACTCTCACGGAAACTATTCGGTTTAGAAAAAAATGATAATACAAACCTCAATATCATCTACCATAGATATCATATACGCATGGGTTTGATGAAAAAAAATATCGAGTGTCTGTTCTAGGTACGGGGAAACTCATTGTTATGTTTTTTATTTTTGTGTGAAATTCTTAATGTGGTTCACAGAATACATCTAGTTACCAAGATCATAGTTTTTTTGGTTTTAAAAAAAGTGGCTATGACATACAGACGGACAGACAGACAGACATGACGAATCCATAAGGGTTCCCTTGTTTGTCATTTGGCTATGGAACCCTAAAAAAATATCGATCGAATTGAGAACCTCCTCATTTTAGCAAGTTGGTCAAAAAAGTATAAGTTCTCTGTGTTTTCAGTAAGTGTTTGCTAACTGAGAATTTGAACTGTCATCATTATCATTTCGTACAAGGAATAGAAAAAGGTAAACTAAACTACCTAAAAAAACTACTAGATGAAAATAACTACCCGGTCGTTAAGGTTCTGTTAAAACAATGCGGTGACTTCACGTGATGCTCTGGCAGCAGATTACAGTGGTTGCAGGGACGACGCCTCGACGTAATTTCGGCATTTGGCTACGTTTCGCCAGACCATCCTCAGCAAAGCGAAGCTTGCATGCACACTTCTGTGTCCGTCAGGGCAGCTGGTGTGACGCTGAAAGCAGAATGATATTCAACTAAGAACCTAAGGAGTTTACAAAGACGAGTAAATTGCTTTTAAAAAACTGGCCCGGTAAATCTAAACCAAATAATATGAGTGAGGCTGCAATAATTCACACCCAACTGAAATTTGGTAATGTTGTTCAAAACACAATCATAAATCAAATATAAAAGTCTTCATCGATCCGTTGCCTGGAAATTTTTGTTATTCGAGATCATAGAAAGAAGAGTTCGAAATCAGCAAAAATGTAGCTTCCCGTGCCACACCGTACTACTACCGTAGATAGGTGGGTTATAGTGATGAACTAGGTACATATTTACGGATTTCGAATTTTCCCTATATATAAGGTCTTCATCATCATCATCATCAGGCTATATTAGTCCACTGCTGGACATAGCCCTCCCCCAATGAGCGCCATAGCGCCATGCCGCATCCAGCATCTGCCTGCAGTCCTTCTTAGATCGTCATCCCACCTGGTCGGAGGGCGTCCTACACTACGCTTGCCGAGTCGCGGTCTCCACTCAAGAACACGTTTACCCCAACGGTTGTCGGTTCTTCGTGAGATATGGCCAGCCCATTGCCACTTCAGCTTGCTGATTCTTTGAGCTATGTCGATAACTTTGGTATATATATAAGGTCTTTGTTCTTCCCAAATTTAATGATTCATTCTAGCTCAACGGGCAGTATCCTAAAATCAAAATTCTAAATATAAGCAATCCAAGTAAATTAAACAGAATCCGGGTATCGGTTCAATGTAGACTTTTTAGAGTTGGTTGACGGTGTTAAATAATTCTACCAACTTTGCCGGGTGCAAATTATTGGGTTTGACGCATACCGTCCCATTCGTATTTTCGTCACATTGTACCCTCGGATTTTTATCTTCACCGGAGTAAATGTATATTCAAGTATTATTTGTGTCTTCTGAGTTCCGAAAAAGTTTGATGTTGATAAACTTGACGGATGATAATTATGGTAATCCTGATGATGTCCATGGTGATGATGTCCATGATGCTGATAGTGGTGGTGATGATGATATCGATGATAATGGTGATAGCGCAGACGAGCAAGATGATGATGTCTTTGACCATAGTAATAAAGGAAATGATCATATTTTTTTATATTGATATTAGTGATCCCGGTGATCACATTCGGAAATACAATAACCTGTATAAGACACCATAACATGTGCAAACCGAATTTTCAATATGGTCTAAGGGTAGAGCATAGGATTGGCGACACGAATAACACAGCTTGACAGCAAACTAATGACTAAAGGCGCGTATTTTTAAGTAAAAAACGAGTTAACCAGTAAATATTTTAATGATCATAATAATGAGTGAAAGTGTACCCGTCTACCTAGTTAGATAGTATCTAACTAAATGAATTTATTTTATTAATAATACGTAGAACTTCCACCCATAAAGTAGTCCGTAAACACATACTTAAACCATCAATTTATTAGATTGCTCGACACACACAAACATGATGTTTAAGTGTGCCAACAAGGGTGCGCGTAGCTCTCGCTGTGAACAAATACAATATTATGACTTAAAACATTACATTATTTAACGTCACTTTACTTGTATCATAAAGAACATTTCTTGGCGCTCCTTTCACAATAACAGTTTCCTGCATTTTATTTCACAAATCAGTGAAATTTTGACAAAATAGCTTACGATCCACTTTTCACTATCATTGTCATTTGTATTGAGAAGTAGTAACAACAACTTACAGGCAAAGAATAATAGACTTTATACGTAACTATTATGGTTCAAAATATCGTGGAGCGATAATAGTATGTTACACTCCCTCAGTCTTGCAAAATGTATTAATTATGAATCTTTTGGTTTATGTGTTCCTAGTACTAAAAACGATCCTTACAATTTTTTTACCTCATCGTTTCACATTTTCATGGCGAACCATTAGGTGGGCTTTGCTAATTATGTTGTATTATTTAATAAGAACTATCAATCAGCTTATAGCAGTCTACTGCTGGACATAGGCCTCTCCTAATGTTAGGAGCCTTTGGCCTACTGTTTCCACGCTGGCCACACGGGTTGGTACAGGGTTTTATTTCGAGCTTTTCTTCTCTCGCAGTGATCTCGTCCGCGTATTTGCCCCTTAGTCGCCTCGTACGACACCCTACTTGTATTCTGTCTCCCTTACCACACGGATTTAATGAGAACGCTAAATAAATATTCAACTAATGAGAGCTATCATTAACATGAAATATCCCAAAACTGAACCTGGACCGTATACACAGATTGATTTCATAACCTATTTTAGTTAAAACTACCTTCCTTCAAATTGAACCACTTATTGGTTATGTTTACACCTAAAGTTGACAACCAAATAAATAAATAAAATAAAATAAATAGGGGGTTAGAGCCATTTTTATAGAACACATCAATTTGGCTTCACCTCGCCTGATGGTAAGCTGAACGCAAAGTCTCAGGCAAGAGGGTTACCAATACAAACACGTACCATGTCAACAATAAAGTAGGGACAAGATAATAGGTCACTTTTGACAGATGTCAGTTTTATATTCATAGTGAGGTGACCTGCTTAAAAACATCGATTAAATGAATGAATCGAATGAATCGATACAGACTTGAAACATATGTGAATTTTAAAAATGATCATGCGAATCCCTGTCCCATTATTATTTTTTCTTTCATAAATTAAAGGAGCAAAATAAGACAAGTACCTACGTAATTTAACAAAAAAATTGCTTTTATTCACTTGAACTATCGGAACTGCTATCTTCATCACTGATGTCAGCACTCAGAGATATTATTAATTCATTTTCAATAATATTGTCTATTCTCACATCTCGTTCAAAATCTTGTAAAATTATTTTCTTTGTCTTCTCCACGACTTTTCGCCAGTCTTCTGTAGTGACTTCTGCACATGCAGTTTGTAGCAGAGTCATCATTTTAGCAGTACTGAAGGGTGGTTCAGTATTGTTCCGCGCTGCATGACCCTTTATTTGTGCCCAAATAAGCTCGATGGCGTTATACTGGCAATGGTAGGGAGGCAATCGAATAACTTCGTGTCCATGCTCTAAGGCTAGTTCATCGATTACATAGCGGAGCTTGGACGGCTTAGTTGCTTTTACCAGATTTAACAACTCAACTTTTAATAAAGTTGGACTTGCCTCCACACCATTTCTTACCAGCCACGAGACAATTTCTTGCTTTTTATTTGCTTGAGTTGGTGGTTTATCAACTTGTACAGAATGATACGGAGCATTGTTTATTATAATTTTCGATGGGTTTTCTAAGCTGACTAGCAGCTTCTCAAACCACTTTTTATAAACATCAAAGTTCATTTCCTCATGGTAATCTGTTGTAGTTTTAGAGGCGAAGGCGAGGAGGCAGTCTGGAATAAAACCTTGAGAAGCTGATCCCGCGTGACTTATAATAAGTCGGGCTCCTTTTCCCGATGGAACTTTTGAGGTGGAGGCCGCTGTATCATCGGTCCATGTCCGCGCAACCGTATGGTTCGCATTCAACCATGTTTCGTCAATAAACACGACATTGTCCCAATCCGTAATTTTATTTACCTGACGTAAGAATGTTATTCTCTTCAAAATAATATCGTAGCGTTCTAGCAGGATTTTCCGCTTGTCGGATTTTTTAAATCTAAAGCCAATCGATTTCAAAACCTTTGATAGAGACGATTTGCCTCCAAAAAATAAGCCTGCGCCTTTTAACGAACTCAATAGCTTTTTCCGTGTAGGATATTCTTTTCTCGAGTAATATCCATAAATGTGGTTGCGAATTGCAGCAGCATCAAAATTATCAACGTCAACAATTTTCTTCTCCCTCTTTCGTTTTTTCGGTGTACGTAAAGTATTATCTTCTGAGCCTGATGGTCCGTATTTCTCTTTCAGAATTTGAGTTACTGTCTTCTTCCCTATTCCCAATGCTTCGGCAACGCGTTCTCTCGGTGGTTTCAATGGTAAAAGAGGCCCATCGTTAACTGATTTACGTCCAAAATAATTGTACAATTTCAGCACTAGTTCGCGAGATTGACTGTTTAGAGTTTTCCCCCGTTTCGACATAGTAAGACTGTAATGTTTTTCTTGTTTAATAATCGTTAAGCAATCGGAGTCAGAAGAAAATAACAGAGAGCACACCAAAAACGCACAATCACTTCGCACAACAACAAAAGACTGCGTCATCATCATGTTATGGCGACATGACATGCGTCATCGACAGGCACTGGTGTTGCCAGCAACATCCACCTAAATTGCACCCAACATCAATGACCTTTCTATTTAGTTATTTTTTTGTATTTTTATAGTTAGTTAAAAGAATAATAAATATGTATAATTAGGTTTTATTATAATCTATAATCACAACGTGGTTATAAATTTATGGTGATTTTTCTTCACAAGTAATCATTGCATTCGATTCAACTTACAATCCTATCAGCTTTCGATTTTTAGAGTAACATCCCTAGTGTTTAAAAAGAAAAAGGGTTGATTGACGAAACATTGTAATGACGTTCAGTTCTTTAGATCAGAAATTGTTTATTATGTTTAGAATGGTTCATTAGTGAAAGCAAATCGTAAAATTACTCGTATCGGTCATTATTACAATAAATATGTAAACGTAATTGAAAAAAGTTAAGCAATTGTGCAGTTCTTATTTTATGCCCGCCGTTACAAGGTTACGTTGTTGAATTTTGATGAAATGTCAAAACTGACCTATTATCTTGTCCCTACTTTAGTAGCACTTAGCTTGAGGGCCTCATCAGATGCTTTTTCAAGCACCGCTTAAAGGATTTGTGACTGTAGGAAGAAGGAAACACGTGAGCTTGGTTCTTGAAGGAATGTTCTGCACCGTATGCGCGTGACATCTAAGCACTGCACGTGTTATCCTGTGTAGGAAAGGAGAGGGCGGGAATAAGAGCATTCTTTCTTAATGTTTTATTTTCAAAGAAATAACAACTAGCGAATGTTCTGTCTCTGTTTACATTAAAAGAACATGCAAGAGAGCGCATTGGCTCGTTCGATAAATCAGCCATAAAAAAACGCAAAATATCGCTAAATAAAAGGCCGGCGGCATACAAACAAACTCATATAATACCTCAAACGGCGAACTTAACAGGTAATTATGTTGTGCCAATTTTCTTTACAATGAATTGGCAAGAGAACCAGAAGGCGGGTTATTATCTTGCACAGTGGATAAGCATTGCTCTGGCGATGCTGCCAGCCTTCTGGGAACGTTACCGGTCGATGTGATGCAGAGTAATTTCACGACACATCATGTATGTAAGTAATTATTTATTTTATTTAATTTAAATAACATTTCCCAGATTTTAATTTTACTTAGAAGATGATGTAACCTTAATTTTTCGTATAAATAAATGACGACCAGTCAAGAAAGAGATATCGATGAGATCTTCCATCAGTCTATTAGTTAACTTGGGCCAAATAGTATTCAAAAATTATCATTAATTACACTATCTGGCATTGAACTCCGCCTCAATGAGAAAATCTTCGAATATTTATTGATGGGATAGTTTACTCCTTACTGTTGCCATTAGTTTTGAAGTAGGCTGATTTTTTTTTTGGTTAAGTAAAGTCATGAGAACGATTTACGCTGATCTTTCAAGTAACACTAGCTGATCAACATATTTGGTGTTTGACAGAAAAGATTTTACTCGATGGAGTTGCGATCCTAACTCAGAATAGGGCTCACATGTTTTGAGAATTTCATACCTACCAAACAGTCAGCGGTAGTTAGGAGTTAATTTTAAAAGTTACACCGCTGCCCCGGAAGGGTGGCTTCCCCTTTATCTCTATTTCTTTCCAATCTAGTTTTGTCTCGCTCATGTTGCCAATATATTAAAATTGCAAGATAGTACTTTTGTATAATTCTACTCTCCTAGTACTGTTGCCGGTGTTAACACGCTGTGCCCGTTCCGTGTTCAACACAGTGTTTAGTTGTTTAACGCAGTTCAAGCTCGCGGGTTAAACAGTCAACCTTGAAATCCGAAAACTTAAAGAAAAAAGAAAAAAATTAAAAAAAATAGTTTTCAAAAACAAAGTGCAAATACTATGTGATAAACGTGTTCCTGGTATGATTTATAAATAATTATTGTAATAAAAATTCTCATAGCGTTTCAATACGATAAAACAAAGGAAAGCTGACGATTATTTCTTAGTCATTTGGTTTGTTGTTAGTGGAATAAAATTATAGGATTAGGTTTAGATTACAATCTATTTCACAGAATATATAAGTGATTGATGACCAACTGGATATTACAAAAGCACACTAATTAGGCGATCTTCCTGACTTGATCTGTCCAACAGATCGACGTTAATGTATAGGTGGGATACCGAAGTTGATAAACAAAAAATAACTACATAGCTATATTCTTTAGGTTTCAGAGGAGAAAATAAATCAAATTCAAAGTGAACAGCACGGAGGTAAAAAGTGTCACAAACTTTTTTATTACCTATCCATCTAATATACACACACCGGTAAAATTAGCGAAACACAAAAAAGGAGAGTATAATAGTAGTTTATGATACTGTTGCTTATTAAGGGTTCTTAATAACACGAGTGTGTTTTGAAAAAACGAGCCGGCAGGCGAGCTTTTTTATAGTATCACACGAGTGTTATAAGACCAAGTTATGTACAGTGTCGTACACTACTTTATCTACTCTCATACTATAATACATAAACTAATTTATTTTACAAACAAAACCAAACTTTGTTTAATTTAAATGTAAAAAAAAAATATGTTGGCGCCAAGCGCGTTTCTTTTTTTTTTCTTCCGATACGGGCGTTTTTTTTTATTCACACCAAAAGTGGTGAATGTAACAATATTTCAAGCACGGTGTAGAAACACAGGGTTTCCGCAGAGTGTTAGCATCCGCACTTGTACCAGGGGAACATCATCTATAAAGAGGCCCTTCCCACGTTTCAACAATAGCATGAACATCCTGTACTATTATAAGTTTAGAAAAAGAAGCTTCCTCCTTCGCGTCATTTCAAAATAATAATTAAGAATCAGTATTTTGTGAGAATTGAATGAAAAGATATTACATTTTTCATCGTCTATATAACTCAGTACACTAGTGCTGCTACGAATGAATTTTTGGGGTATCAAAAATTCAGATATTATAGTGAAAAGTATGTTTTCCTCCTTCTCGTTTTTAAGAAAGGAGAATTTTCTTTAAAATTTATGCTATATTAAACTACCCATAACATTATAGTTCTAGAAATTACTCTATTTGATGTTGTTTTACCGCTTTTATCGCTTACAAAGATGGCAATACCATAATGAAGATATATTTCTTTTTATTAACATTAAACGATGAATATCAGTACATAGATTTAATTTTGCTTTGTTATTTTTACATAACACACACACACAACCCTCTTGCATGTAATTTAGTAATAAGTCTTTTTATGAAACCTCACTTTAATGTTGTTTCAACACTGTCTTTATTTTAATTTGTTTTAAGATGGAATTATTTTAGTTTTAATACCCTCAGGAGAGTGGCGTTGATGGCTGTGCCACAGTATATTACTTTTACAGCTGTCATCGATATTATTTTGTTTTTATTCTTTTAATGTTATAAATTCCAAATAGTTAAATATTATTTAAGACCTACATTGTACAGACTTAAGGCAAATAATTATATTTTGTAAACTATAGAAGAGTTACTGTTTAAAAATAATTCACAACATGTCTTTCTATAATACGCCATCTAGAGGCATAACGAAGCAAAAAGAGAGGTAGAAAGAATTGCAGGTTTCGAGTTGATAGCGCAAGGAAATAATTCATCAGGGGAATACTGCGCGGCGCCTCAATCGCTTTTCACAGTCGCATTTCTGTTCGCGCAATATCCAAGATAACAGAATACAATAGAAAGCATCAAAACGATGAGCCCTCATACAATGAGTCCAGGCTTTGCTATGGCTCTCTTTGATTACTATAAGCGAATGTAAATCAAATTCTTCGTAGTCAACTGTTTGATGAATACAAGCCGGTCCATAGCTTTGTGCCAATTTTCGCGCACACCAACTCCACTGTGTCTTATTTAGAATAATACGGAAGAGTGATGATTAGCTATTGACTGAATTATAGACTTCATATCGATAAAGCATTCGTTTCTGTCCGAACTATCGGCCAATTGAGAAAACAATAAAAACAGAAAAGCTTGCTATTATCATTTTTGTTGATAGTACACAGCCACTGCGTCACGAAATACATACAAAGCTAAGAAAGTATGCACTCCAACAATTACACTGACACGAAAGATACTGCTAAAAACGCTTGGTAAAACTAAAAAGTAATCGTTGCTGAAACTTCCTACAACTTGCTACTGCCCCGGTATCGATGCGCCAGTGCATCGATTGACCAACTTTGTTGATTAATTTTTTTTTTCTCAAACATGCAATGAAATATTGACATTACGTTCCTCTTAATAAGCTGCGAAGTATGACGTTTTAGGCGTGGCTAGGACCAGAGGCCGGTAATGGAATTTCATACAAAACTTGCAGGCCTCGCTTCGCTTGGCCGTCTATATGTCTTCGGCCGGCAACCCCTTTCTTCCCGGCCTCTGTAGTAATGTACTATTATGCGAATAACGTCAAAAGTTGGCGACGACATAAGTAAATTTCCCAATAGTGGGCTAGTGAGTATTGTTTTTATTGTATAGATAAAATAAATAAATATATTTACGATATTTTATGTGTGTGCCAAAGATGAATTTGCAAATAGTTGGGTTATTATCAAATATGACTCATACCCGTATAGGGGGCAAGAAATGGAATGAATCCCTTTCTTTTCAGCAAGTATGATATTGATGTAAAACTTTAGACTACATCATATTTCCGTAATAGTTTTCGCAGTTCTATCGATGACAGTTACCAATTACTCGAGCGAGAGCCTCGACTGTTAAGCAACACAGATTGCACAGATTTGTAGTTAGGTTAGCTAGGACCCCGAAGACCTTGGTGGAGCCCTATACCCTTACAAAATCATTATATTCATTATTATATATATTCATTAACTTTAGTCCGGACAATGTCAAACCTTCCCATCGATTGGACTTCTGGATTTTTTTTATTCTAAAAAAATATATTCTTCGGTCAAATTTAATATATTCTCGCATTTTTCTCATAAACGGCAAGTGTAATATAGAAATAGGTAAAACAAAGTTGTAAATCATGATTCACACAAAATAAAATGTATAACCAGTAGGTAACATGATTTACAATTTTGTCCAACAAACGTAAATGGCACTTGAGAAAAATGCGAGAATCCAATAATTTTACCCTTGCCACTGAATAAAAATCTGTGGAAGTCCAATCAATAGGGACGTTTGATATTTATTTCATTATATTGTATTTAAAACCCTCAGTAATTTTCAGCTCTATTTTATAATTATTATATGCAAGCTTAACACTATTTTATTCTTTTTTCTTGGATTACTTTGGTTTTGAGGTATTTTTAATTGACTGCAACCCGGAATGAATATCATAATAATAATACTTTTATGCCAAATACAACAATAAAATTTTTTATTATCTTCAAGCATACAATAAAGTTCTCAACGCTACAAAACGCAGTACGGCCGCGTAGCCGCGTAGCTAAGGCTACGAACCGTAGCAGAAGTATGCTACGACTCGTAGGCCCCAGACGGAATGAAAATCGCGTAGACCTAACCTGAAACTACACCCCTCGATGACCGGGAGCACATAGAGTCAAGGGAACTCGCTTATATGCATGAGAGAGGGAGAGCGCAATAACCACGTGCTAGGAAACGACGCTCTCCTTCTATCGGAGTAAAAATTACTATTAAAATTTCAATACATAACATTTTGTGCTTATTTTAGTGTTTTGTATTTTTTCTTACACTTAGTTATATACCTTATTCTATTTACCCATCAATTTCCCGGTATTTTCTTGATACTAGTATGAGAAAGACTAACCAAGTTACAAAGGATTTTGATGCATTTACAACTAGCCATTGCCAGCAAATTCATACTTATATTTGAGTTGTACGCATGTACGTTGCAGATGAATGGACCCAGTACTTGTTAGTTATTTTTTTTACCATCTCTCGTGGTTGACTTTGAAAGCCCTTATTCTCATATAACATGTCTTTTCTTGTTAAAATTGATTCAATAAGAAGTATGTTGACTAAATCCTTTCACAGCCTGCGTGTGCTGAATTGAATTCAATATGCCGTTATTGCGTTATAAAATAACATTTATATTTTCCTCGCTAGTATCAAATGTGCAATATACTTGAATGACAATGATTGTCTCACAAATATTGATGATGTATCTGTATCATAACCACAACGACCCGCCATTCATCCATCAACTGGCTGAAAGGACGAAAACCCAATGATTGCAGCCAACCTAGCACTAGGACAGCATAGGCTGGCAGAGTCACAAGCGAAACGCTTGCAAAAATAAAATTAAAATCATTTATGGCATTTTTAACCGTAGTAACTATACTATAAGGTTTTTTAATGTTACATTTTAGTTATATCAGTAATAATCTGATATGCGGTTTTGTATATTTTCTTCCAAATTAAGTTACTTACGGCATTCATGTAAAATGGCAAGTAAATGATAATATGAGCTGAAAGCTACACACCCCGATGTACATATTCACATTTGAGAATGTGTACGGAAGATAATCTCTTCTTGAGGAAATAGATAGATTTATTTATTAATAATTCTATTCGATTAAGATAGGAAAAAGTGAATATCCAGGTGGGCCTCGAACCCACGCTCTTTCCCTTACAGGGGGAATGCTCTGACCAGCTCAGTGGTCTTAATCGATTTGAAAAGTTAGCATAGGAAATGCTTCAAAATTTCGTTCAATAATTCTATTTATACAAATGTATAAACGTGTGCAGATTAGGTTAGGTAAAATGTTATAAATACAAATTATATGACGTTTTTTAAAGTAATATTTTTGCATTACAGGTTTTTTAATATATTCACAATTTAAAACACCGTTTTTAAGGCACCGCGTGTCTAAAACGGTATCACTACTAAAATACAACGGCAATGAGCGGGCAGAATACAATGCTGTCATTTTAAATACATACAAAATGACAAAATCCAATAGTCGGTTTATTTCATACCATAATAACGACAGAGATGCGAACAGTGCTGCATAGAGAGTGAAAGTGCAATATATTGATCGGATGAAGTTTTTTACTATGAGGCGTGACGTCACAGCGCGTCACGACGCGCGACGTCTCGGTTCGATATCCTTGCCATGAATTACTAGCACGCTAGTGCAGCAGAGGAGATGCATTTTAATTATTTAATGCATCCCTCCCGCTGCGCTGTGGTCCTGGTAATACAAGAATGGTATATCGATCCTTGGCATCGCTCTCTTAGGAGTGTATGGACAGGTGGAGAAGGACACAGTGCGAGATAGTTTGGATACCTACATGAATGAAGAAACTTTCTTGCGCTACCGACCCTGTTAGAACAGAGAGTTTCTGAGCCGTCAGTGTAGAAGATAAAGCAGGACAAGGACCTTTGGTCTCCCCACTGACAGCACAAAAACTCTCCATTGAGCTCTGGCTACCCTAGATGCAATTGGGAAACGCTGCGAAGATGTTGAAACGGAGCATACAAGTGTTTTATGATAATATGAAGTAAGAAGTACATCTTTAAAACGATGGCTTCAACACTATTTTGGGTAACCCTCGGGTTTATGATCTTTGAAGCCTAAGACAACTTTACTAGTAAGCCAATACATATGTAGGTTCAAGGTTGTTGTCTTTGACAAGACTCAGGTCAGACAGCAGTAGTTCGACCCACTTACCTGAGAGTCGTAATCACTGAACACAAGAAATGTTTCTAATAGCAGCGTTGATACTGTCAAAAACAGCTGTAAGAATATTTCTTGGGATTCAATCGATTATTTATTGTTTATAATATCTATTTAAAAAATTCTGAGTGGATCCTGGGTATTGAGTTGGGCGCTCATGTTGTAATATTTTTGAGGGTTTTTACACATTTAAGACAAATTCCAAGATATGCTCTGACATTGAATGAAATTTTGAAGCATTTACTATCGAAAAATCGATTAAAAAATCGATTAAGACACTCTGACAGTTTACATTAGTTATTAGAGATGTGTCCTACAAAACTTTCCAGTCCAACCGGAAAGATAGAAGTTGGACGGTTCCCTCCTTTTGTCCATTGCGTTATGCTTCACTTCATAGAAATGGCTTGAAGGCAATAAACACGCATGCGTCATTTTACTCATTCAAATCCCTACCAGTCATACGAGCGATAAGGACAGTACAAAACTAGAAAGAAACAGTAATATCCGGCGCGAATACAGCGTCCTGCAACAGGTACAACTTCCTACCTCTTTGTCATGTCTCGACTCCTGGTACGCAAGGATCAAAACTCCTGAAGTTCACACTGCTATGGCTACTTATTCATATTTACCGTTTGTAACTTTATAACCCTATGGGCAAAATATATTAGTTCGGTTTCTGATTTATCATACGGTAGAAATATTTTATAGTATTAAAGATATTGAAATTAAACCACTTTTTAACGGTTGACCGCGAACATGGCTGCTGAAAAGTAACCGAAACGTCGGTCTCAAAGTAAACAATAACAAATAAATCGCGATTGGATCCTTTAAAAAAATAGTTTCATTTCAATGAGCGATATTCGCGTAAACTTTAGAAAATATAAACTACAGTTACCGAAATAAAAGAATAAAAATTAATATAGAATTTATTGGGGGGACACTGAAGTATAACATGATTAATAAAACTAGATCAATAATTAAGACCAATTTTATTCGTTCCATCTCAGAATTCACACAATTGACAAAATCTGAGTAAATACCAGCCTTCATGTTCTTTTAGCCTCACTGCCTTATCGCCTTAAGAACTCAAGTTTAAATAGAATACAGTCAATGTATACAGCTAATACACAGCCAGGAAGCTACCTTAAAGGGCATCATAATAAAAAATAAGATAATTGAACTGATTGTTTTGTGTTGTATTGTACTTGGATTTCAATGTTTTTATTAGTTAGAGGTAACAGAATTATTAAATATGTTACAGTGGAAATGTATTGCAAGGGAAGAAAAAAAATAGATTCTAATGTAAAACTTAGGCTCATTCTGTAATATTTTATTTGCACTCTCATTTAACAAACCTCATGCAACTAAAAGAATTACGCTATTTGTAGTTTTTTTTTAATTTTTAGCTGACTAACGGCCGGTCCTAATATGTGATGCCAATCCGAAACCAGAATTTCGATCGACTCGTTGCTCAAAACATCCATATATTCAATTGATGGATCGCTTTGGTGGATGGGCGCAAATGAGTAATAATCGAACAAACGTCTTGTAGTAAAATAGATCCGTAAATTAGTAAAAATTAAAGGACATTAAAAATTTGAAATTTAAAGAAACGCTAAAAGCAGCTAACCCATAAAAACTAATTTCATACTATGTGACGCTGCTAAAAGCTAACTTCAACTCTGCAAAGTTAATCAATAACTGAAGTTACGCTACGGGAGTATCAGGCGACCATAAGTCGCAGAGGGTTGGCACTTACACTCTCGATAGCTTTCACTTATTTGTGTATATGCGAGAGGGAGAGCATCCCACGAAAACCACGTGCTAGTGGACCCCTCCCGACAGTGCCCCTACCCCTCAAATGTAAACAAGACTGTGGGAGACAGTGTAAGCTCTTTATATGTTATGATCGCCTAGTCCTCTGACGACGTAACTACAGTTATTGATTGAATCCTTGGTGATTTGCACATGTGCACAGCTTTCTACAAGAAGGAAAATTCGAAAATGGTGTTGCCAATTCCATAAGAAGAATATTTATTTTTTAAATCAATTTGGTAGAAATATTAAAACCATTCTGCAACTTAACAAATTTTGGAAACCTATCTTACAACATGAAGAATTTTATTTTATTTTCTTACAAAGGTACCTTTTCGCGAAAAACATCATAAATAAATAAAAATGCGTTTTTAGTTTGTTAGCTTGAAAAGTGCGCGAGAAACGGTCGCTCACGTCAAATTTGGATGTGACGGTCATCAATAAGATATGATATCTACGAGTACAAAAGATATAATAATATCTGATCAAAGACGAGTATTACGAGTCAAGGTGACAGATGGGTAGTAGTGACAAGACATGTTTTACATTGTTAAAGCTTATTTGTTGAATAGGACACTCAGACAATGATCTCAAACGTATAAATCAGTGGTTACAATTAGCACATCAAAATCCAAAGTTTCCAGTTGATGAATCTGTTTTTCTTATTTTTAGAACCATTTTGATGTACCTAGGTAAGTAATAAATCAATTTAACCTACGACATTGCACTAAATAATCATAACATTTTGTAGACTAAAATTAGTAACTAATCATAACTCTTGTAGGCTAACATTAGTATAGCGCTTCCCATAATTAGATTCTCGTAATCACTTTCCATTATATAGACATCAGATCTTGGCATAAATATCTAATATATAAAATTATCGTGTCACAGTTTTCGTTGCCAAACTCCTCCGAAACGGCTCGACCGATTCTCATGAAATTTTGTGGGCATATCGGGTAGGTCTGAGAATCGGCCAACATCTATTTTTCATATCCCGATTCGCGATAAACGACATCCACGCGGGCGGAGCCGCGGGCGACAGCTAGTATTCATATATTAATTCCTATGTATTCAAAGTAGCCGATATAAATATAATATCTCTTACAACCCCCAATGATATGAAAAATGACATACCATATTAACACCAGGATAATGGGACATGCTAATGGATTTTTCAGAAACTTATCGTGTCTATATAAAAGTCAAAGATAAAGATTTTTACTCAATCTAAAACAACATGGTTGCTTCTCATTGATGTCAATAATAATTCTACTTTACCTAGGTTTACCACCGCTTCCAAGGCCCTGATGGAGAAGAAACGGCGCAACAAACTACAGTGCGGCATTTGACTTCAACTTACAATATGTATATCTTCAAGGCTAAATAGTGTACAAATCTACATTTGTCTCGTATAAGAATGAACATACATATAAAAGGAATAGGTAATTCAGAAACCTCCCGAAAATCTTTTTCAAGTCGTTTTATAATCCAGTTATTGTTTTTATTAATAGATAACGGTGCATTACTTTAGATGAAGATACAGGAAAGATTAAAAAATCGCAACTTTATTTTGTGAAAATATATTATTTACAAGCCGTCAAGCTGAGTGCCACAATTGTTAACATGGTACATGTATATAATGGTGACCCTCTTTCCTGAGACTTTGCCTTCAGCTTACCACCAGGCGAGATAATGTCAAACTATCGAAGCCTACATTTTAGAAAAAAAAAACTTACTATTAATTAAGTTTTCGGGATATTTACCATGTAATGATTTATCGAGTTTCCGATATTTCTGCACTGTTGCAAGCGCCATGATCACGGAAGAACTGAAGTACTGGCGGTTGATAGAGAAAAGTTTTAAGCGCAGACATATCGGTCTACCCTCTTACGCACTCTTTTGTGACGCGTTACATTGTCATTACCACTACCACTGGTTTCACTAGAACTGCAAACTCGATCACGACTCACTACACTCACAGTATCCACTCGCGATTTTAATTCGGCTGGTTCACGGTTTTTGCATAGGCGGACCACTGGATACCAGACGTTCGGCAGTTGAAACCCTTCCTCACGATTGAAATTTTTATACTTTTTAATTTCAATCGCCTCTCTAACCAATCTTGGTATATAGTGGCGTTCTGTCGCAAGCATCTGAGGGTTATGTAACTCAATCCAGTGGTTTGTACCGGACTCCAGTAAATGTTGAGCGATTGCTGATTTTTGCGGTTCGTTATTTTTGACTGCCCTGATATGTTCTTTAATGCGGCACGTGACGGTTCTTTTGGTTTGTCCTATATAAGAAGAGCCGCAGCTACAGTCAATTTTATATACACCCGGCCTGTCAAGTGGAGAGCTATCTTTACGCGACCGTAAATATTGAGATAGCTTTTTGAATGGAGTAAAGATAGTTTTTATAGAGACCTTCTTCAGGATGTTGGCGACCTTATCTGTTACTCCTTTCATATATGGTAAGAAGGCTGGATGTCTCTCCACCCTGTAGTCCATGGGTTTGACGGTGCGTCTAGGTGGTCTGATCCGTCCATTGTACCCGTTTTTCTGTAGAACGCCGCTTATGTGTTTTAATTCATCCTCTAAATGTTCCTCATCACATAAGCTATATGCGCGGTCAGTAAGCAACATCACGACTGAGTTCAACTGGCTAGGATGATGATGAGAGTTTGCGTGTAGGTAGCGGTCTGTGTGAGTAGGTTTCCTGTACACGGAGTGGCTAAGAGAACCGTCTTTTCGAACACCGATCTTTACGTCCAGGAATGCAAGGGTTCTTTCTCTTTCTATTTCATACGTGAAACTTATGTTACCATGGATGCTGTTTAAATAAGCCATGTAATGATGTACCACATCCTCATCTCCCTTCATTATACAGAAAATGTCATCAACATACCGTTTCCAGACTTTGATGTGGGGGGTGTTGGTGATGGCTAGGTTTTCAAAATGTTCCATCCACATATTGGCTACCACTGGAGCTACCGGACTGCCCATTGCCACTCCAACTATCTGTAGGTAGTACTCGTTTCTGTATACGAAGTAGTTCGTCGTCAAACAATGTTGCACAGGGATGGCATATTCCATCGGAATTTTGTGTTCCGTAATTTTTCGTCTTATGACCTCCATACTGTCGGCTATCGGGACCCTTTTGAAGAGCGATTCTACGTCAAAACTGACCATCACTTCTTTTTTGTCCAAGTTGATTTGTTCCAAGATTTGTACGAAATGTCTTGAGTCCTTCACATATGATGTTTTTTCCCTACTAGTGGCTGCAAGATGCTCGCTACGTGTTTAGCTAGTTCATATGTTGGTGAGTCAATTTGACTTACAATTGGCCGCAAAGGTACATTTGTCTTGTGAACTTTTGGCAGACCATATAATTTGGGAGGTTGAAGGTTTCGAGGTCTCAGAAGATGCATGGCTGTTTCTTCACCGATATGTTCCCTGAATAGTTTTTCAGTGCTTCGGTTAGTTCTAGCGGTTGGGTTATATTTCACTTTTTTATAAGTTTTTTCATCACTGAGTAGTTGCTGAATTTTCTCGTCGTATTCTGTGACGTTTATAACTACTGTTGCGTTCCCTTTATCTGCCCTTAAGACTAACACCTTATCATCGTTTCGCCAGGCCGGGTGTATATAAAATTGACTGTAGCTGCGGCTCTTCTTATATAGGACAAACCAAAAGAACCGTCACGTGCCGCATTAAATAACATATCAGGGCAGTCAAAAATAACGAACCGCAAAAATCAGCAATCGCTCAACATATACTGGAGTCCGGTACAAACCACTGGATTGAGTTACATAACCCTCAGATGCTTGCGACAGAACGCCACTATATACCAAGATTGGTTAGAGAGGCGATTGAAATTAAAAAGTATAAAAATTGCAATCGTGAGGAAGGGTTTCAACTGCCGAACGTCTGGAATCCAGTGGTCCGCCTATGCAAAAACCGTGAACCAGCCGAATTAAAATCGCGAGTGGATACTGTGAGTGTAGTGAGTCGTGATCGAGTTTGCAGTTCTAGTGAAACCAGTGGTAGTGGTACTGATAATGTAACGCGTCACAAAAGAGTGCGTAAGAGGGTAGACCGATATGTCTGCGCTTAAAACTTTTCTCCATCAACCGCCAGTACTTCAGTTCTTCCGTGATCATGGCGCTTGCAACAGTGCCGAAATATCGGAAACTCGATAAATCATTACATGGTAAATATCCCGAAAACTTAATTAATAGTATAAACAACCATGATAGTTTAAAAACTTACTAGTTTTGAAACCCTGCGACACCTAGAAGAGGCGGCGCGTGTCATCCTGTCGGTCTTGAGCTTCATATTCCACCTCACGCCAACAGTTGCCTGGAACAATATACAAGATGTTTGTTTAACTAGATCAAAGATAGCTAGGATAGATTGCATGCCCCAGGCGGAGGATCGGGTGCTATGGAGCATATCGAACTGAACTGCTGGAATCAGTTTGATTGTCTGCCACCTATGTGGTATAATAATAACAAGCTCCCTAATGAAATTAGGGATTTACCTGCGGATAAATTTAAAAATGTAATTAAGACTAAACTGTAAGGCTATTTTAAAATCCAAGAATATTTAGATGATAAACAAGCTGAGCAAATGAGTTGTTCGCTCAATTATGGTATTCAAGGAAACTATTGTATTTAGACTAAGTATAGAGCAAATGTTTTGAAATAGACCAAAAGAAATGCCCGCTGAGTTTCCCGCCGGAGTCTTTTCAGGTCGAGGACGCGTTTCAAACCGTCGTTAGTCCATTTGCTAAACTTGTCTGGAATTTTATGTTTTTAAATTTGAAGTTTTGTAAGTGCCGTTTGAATGGTCTATACAGAATAAATGACGTATGAATTTGACTTTGACTTCGGCTTTGAATCCAGTATCCGAAAACTTACAGTAAAATTTGTTTATAAATACTTTTCTGATACAAGACATGATTTGTATGTAAATAATGCATGCAAAAAACCTGGCACAGAATCAGGCTTCTTGCCGCAACAGTACTAGGTAAACATAGCTCACTAGCAGTACTCTTGTTCGTTATATCTGGGAGGAATGTCCAGTGCCACCCCGCTAAGCCACGCCTTGTGGAGTGGGGTGGGAGCGGGAGTAGGGGTGGCAGCTTCTGTGAAATGAATCCGATGTTGAATCTCCATCGTACTTATGATGTCCTGGTACAGGCGCGGGCCAAAACGTCCCTCAGTATAGATAGTGCCGAACCTGCCGCTCAGGGACGTTGTCAGACACAAGCGCGAGTAAACCTAACCGTTAACGGTTAAGCATTCTTCTTTTTCATCCTAGCGGTAATCCCAGTAGCATCCGAAGCTTTCAACTTGGAGTCTGGGGTCCGGTTTACCAGTCCTAAATGCTGATTTGGCTGAACTTCAATATTTTCCGTGAAGCAACTGCCATCTGACCTCCACAACCCAAAGGCGATAATTGAAGCATTGCAGTTAGACCAGTTGTTGGATTTTAGAGGGCTCTTACTACCCGTAACGACTGCCATAGATGTTCGTATGGCAACTGGGAGCGACGCCTTAACGTGCTTTCCGAGGCACGACCAGACCAATGCGAATACCTATATTTATGCAAGCAAATATTTGCATATGGTGGAGATTAAACCCGCGCTTCTTGCGTAGCGGCCGCCGTCACTACCACTACACCACGGAGGTTACCCGTTCTTCTTATAGATATTTTGAAACGTAAGTATTTTTGTTATTGTTTAGGTATGTTATTTCATGTTACAAAAATGAAGTTTTATTTTATTTTTTTAGCAAATTAACACTCAGTTCGTATCCGACGAAAAGTAATTTTAGAATTACATTACATAACCGTAACCGCTTCCCATCAGGTGGGCCGTATGCTTGTCCGCCACCTAAGTGGTATTAAGGCAACATAAAAAGTTTTAACGAAATACCGACTTTGTAATTCACATAATAAGTGTATTGTACTTAGATTATATTACTTTTAATTACAAGGAAATAATAATAATGATGAGAAACGAATTACAATAACAAATAAAAAATAGTGGTGTGACTAACGGAAACTACATTCGCTGCGAAATTATGCTGTAAAAGCGTAACAACCCTAGTGGCTGATTTCTTACAGCTACTAGAGCTGCAGTCCTGGTTCGCGAGATGATGTGAGAACAACACCTTCTAAAGAATATAATGTGCTTTTAGGACTGCGTGACGCCCGATCACGTCCATAAGCCACGTTAACCACTACTCATCAGGTGGGCCGTGGGTAAAAAATATATTGTCAAATGCTGATACTGAAGCTGGATGACACAAACGCTCTGATTTCATAACACAGGGGTTGGTTATAACTGTAAGTTATTTCAAATACACATACATATATTCACGTCTTTAAATCCCCGACAGAGCAGTATTAACATCCATATTTCGCCCACTATGATTTTCAGATAGGCTCGCCCCATTGCGTTATTGGGGGGCGAGCCAATTACCAACAAACGGGCAATTTTTCATTGGCTGTGTCGCTGCGATCAAAGATCAGCGAGGTTCAGTTCCTGGTAAGATTGTCGATCCATTTGATCCATGACTTTTTATATTTGAATTTGTTATTTGCTCCCCGCGAATAAAGGCGCATCTACGACACCTGCACGTCGGAGGCGATGTTACGATGGTACGAAGACTTCAAAAGGCCGGTATTCATTTTATCTATTCGACCTAAGGCGTTTCCATTTGGTGTACCACGAGAGAGAGTTCCTGCCAAGTTTATGTATCTTGACTCAGGATGGGTGGTGAATGCTTTCAGTTTCGTCTGAAAGGCCAACATCTGCGCCCCATCAGATCTGTCTCCGATTCGCAGTGCGGCAATTACCCTTGGTTCCGCCGAACTAATTCGAGGTAGTCCAGCGAGGTCACTTCGTCTGTTGAAGATTGAATGTGAGGGTGGAACTGTAACGCAGCAATGTGCGTTCTTCATGTCAACAACCAAATAACGTAAAATATATGCCAGCTTACTATTTTATTGAGAGTAACAGATATCCTTTATTGTCTAAAGGAGGTGAGCAACATCCACGCACACATAGACAGCTGTGACAGACTCACTCCTCATAAATTCGGTGAGTCAACGTTAAGTAACTCAGTAGAAACCATGTGTTTTTTGAAGTGAAAACTTCTTTAGCGGCGTTTGATGGGTAAAAATTGTTAAACTCGCGCGTCAGGATCACTTGACCTTTGAACCGTAACCGACGACTGACGTCATACAATATTAACAGACTGTTTATTTTGCAAGATATGATAGGAAGCTTCTTAGTGTAGCGGTGAGCGCTTAGACTGTTAGTACTTATGGTTTCAGATAGTACCGGGTTCGAACCTGGGCTTCTGACTTTTTTTGTGATTATTTTTCTTTTTGTAATTTATTACTTTTTGTGATTATTTTTCTGTTTGTAATTTATTTCTGTTTGCAATTTATTAATTTCTTCTGACACAAAATTAGTGATAGGTTCTATGATTGGCGCTATATTATAGGTATGGTATGATATAGTATGGTATAGTATTTTTTTCTTTTTCTCTGTATATAACGAAGAAAGAATGAAAGAAAAAGTTTTCACTTCTGCCGGCACTCCCAGAGTGCAACCCGTGTTTTTTTTTTTCCGACAGAGTGTATCAATAAAACAATAACTTTAAACAAAAAAATACCACATCGTTTTCAAAAATGCATGTGAAAGTAATGTGGTTGAAAATGGTAAGCAGCCGAGACTGGCTGTCGCTGGTCAGAATCAACCTCGAACTGCCTGTGCAAATGTTTTCCCAACTCTACAGGGTTATGCGTGCCTAGTACCCGGAGCGGCGGGTTGCGGTGGTTACTGGCTCAGTGTAGGTACGGTACAGCGCCATCTAGAAATATTGAATGACAATTTAACGGTTTCTGTCTCTGTTTGAACTGAACGCATCTGCTACGCAAGAGGTGAAGGTTTGATACCCGCTCAGTGTAAACATTTGTATTCGTGAATATGGCTGATCGTCCCTCGGAGAGCACGTGAAGCCGTCGAAATCCGTTACCATGAACATCACTGACTGTCATTATGAGTAGTTAGAGCCCTGAAAAGTCCAACTACTGGTCAACCTGCAATGCTTCGATATTGCTAACGGGTTGTAGAGTTCAGATGGTAGTCACTTCATGGAAAATATTGACCCGCAATTTTATTGGAAAAGACGGACCCCAGGCTCCGATGTGAAAGCTTCAGTTGCGAACAGGACGAACGACTAAGATGAAGGAGAAGAGGTTGGTCTGTAATGATTTCTTTTAAAGACGAGCCTTTTTTAAACTCCGCTGTGGTTAATTTTCAACCTAACTGGAAAGCAACTATTTAAGACCCCTGGGAACTACAGAACTGGAAATTGCTAGGGGTCTTAAATACACCAAAGCATCGGTATCTTCTTAAAAAGAAAGAAAAAGAAAAACCAAATGTCTTCATCGATTGAATTATTTTTTTACTCAGGTTCAAAGGTCATTAGATTGTCGTATTTTTCTCATAAATGGCACAAAAAATTGGTTCTAATTTTTTTTTCGTGAGAATAATCATTTCCGAAATGTGCCCATTACAAAATTGGAAGAAGTAATCTACGATATATGATATTCCATTCCCCATACTATGATTCTTCAAAACAGAACCTGAACTGCTGATCCTTTGCACATGACATTTTCGCAGTAGATGCTATTCATGTTGCTAGGGGTGGTAGTGTGGTAACAACCACTCTAATGTCGTTTCTGCGATTCGATTACTCACATTTTTTCACGTCATTTCATTTTTTCACGATGTCCATTTTTTCACGTCATGTCCATTTTTATTTTCACGATGAGAAGACATTTTATCAGAAATTCTATTCAAAAATAAAACGCAACAAGAATTTTCTTATCTCTCACTTAGAATGATATAAAGATGACGCGTCAAATTCGAAATTCGTGGGTAAAAATTCTTTGCATTAACTTTTCAGTCAATGCTACCCACTTCCTACCCAAAACAAAGTTTAACGATTGTAGAAATTTGATTTTCTTACGGAAATGTATGGGAAAAATTATTAGCGATTTATGTATTTCCCAGTACTCAAAGCTGAAACGGTCCTTTAGAGTCTTTGATCCCAAATGAAGTAGGATCGATGGGCACAAAAAATTTGAACTTTTATCAGTTTCTTTGCTGTTTGTACGATTTTGCCAAAATCAGTAAATGCACTGCAATTTAACTTTTATATTTATTCACAATTACTGATAATATAACTAACGACCGAGTTCTAAATTAAAACACACTATTCGAAGCTACAAGCTACGGTGTATCGTAGCTGTTGGCTACGATGCCTCGTAGCACCTATATCATAGCACCTATGTGCGCTCACGTATGCACCACAAAGTGAGATATTTCACAATTATTGATATTTCAAAGTAAAGGTATTTTATCTTCTCTTGTGTAAAACTCTTTGTCCTAACGTTTGCCTAAGAGACAGTGCACAGCCTAAACAGCTGGTCTAAAAGACTTGAAATAAATAGATAGTGTTTGTTTTGGTGCGTGGAGGTGTACTAAGAAAGGAGTTTTTTTGAAATATAAATCTCAAGGGCCTAAAATAGGTAAGGGCACAAAAAACTAACATATTTTCATGATCTTTGATTATTATTTTAATTCATCTTTGTTGCGGAATAGCAATTATTATAATTTTATTAAAATGTGATATATTCATGAAATAATGTAATATTACATAATGAAAATATGACGTATTTGGACGCTATTTTCAATAACAAGATTGTAGTCATGGCAACGGGAAGTTAAAGTGAGTTTGTCAATTGTCAATCGTATCAACAATCTAATATCTGCTGTCAAAATTAAATCTTACAAACTGGGGATATTTCAGGATCATCTAGTTAATGATGAGTTAAAGAGCTAAAATTCAATAAAAGTGTCTACAAGCATACTTAATTATCACGATCGTGAGCAACCAAATCAGTTGAATTACGAAGTGTTTGTAATGTTGTTTGTGTTATTTGGTTTAGTTTGAATAACGTTTTATTTTGTGTTATTTACAACAACAAAAAAACCTTTTAATTGAGTTATAGGAAATAGTTATGTAAGCAAGAAGCTCAGGGCAGACTACGATTGTGGCGGTAAGATGCGTCATGGTGGAATAGCTGAAGAGACGCCACGGAAGCCTCTTCTACCGGCAGACGCAATGGCTATTTAGGTGAGTACCTTCACCGTATACAGCGGTGCCGTGTCCTCAAAGTAGCTCCCTTGGAGCGGGAAGCATCACGTTGCAGATCCTGACGTTGGACACATGGTCGGCAGTAATAGTGTGTAGAACGTCGTCGCCTTCATCTGGCAATCTCCCGTACCGTAGAAGGTGCACTAGATGATGAAGATCACAGAACGATCTTAATATCGCCATAAAAAAGCATGCCCATGGTAGCAACGCTTCGTGCTCGTGAGTACGCACGAATAGTTATAATATTTACCGAACCTCTTTTGATTGAGAAGAAATGATTTGATAAAAGTCTTCAAAAGTAACGGGCACATCAATATTTAGGTTTATTGTTCTACATGTTAACCGAGTTCGTATTTATGGACGTGATATTGCATCGCAGAGGATGCGGATTCAATTCCAGCTCCGTGCAAATATTTTTATACATGAATAATATATATTAGCTTTGGTCTGGATATTTTCGTGCATAGGAGTGAACATGTTGAAGTTCAGCCAAACTCGCAGTTAGACTGGAATAAGCTGACTCCGGACTTCGTTAGTTCTAATCGCATCCCTCGGAGTCCGGGGCTTGCTTGCTCCAGTCTAACTGCGTGTTTGGCTCAACTTTGACATTTTCCATAGAGCGACTACCATATGAGCTCCACAATACATTGATAATATTGAAGTATTACAGTTAGACCAGTTGTTGGAATTTTAAGAGTCCAACTACCCGTAACGACTGCCTTAGATGTTCGTATGTCAACCGGGACCGACGGCTTCACGTGCTCTCCGTATATAGCCACAGTAACAAAAAATGGCAAGCAATCACGTTTATTACAGACTAAAACAAATATTTAAGGTGGACTCCACCTTAAATATTTATTTTATTCAAATTTTAATATTTGTTGTTATAACGGAAACAAAAATATATCATCAGTAAAAATGTCTAATCTCTAACTAACACGGTTCGTGATAATCAGCCTGATGACAGACGAACAGATGGACCGACTTACAGAAAGTGCTGAAATCAAATGATGTCTGAACAGTGATGTCTTAGTAATAAGGCTCCATTCCTAGGCTGAGGGTATTTTGTTCAGAAAACATTTAAATAGGAATTAAATACAAATTAATTTATTCATTTGCGTGTAATGTGGTACAATGAGAGATCGTAACATAAAGTATAGTAAGTAACTATATGTTGTCCAAGCACATTTCGCCATAATGTTTGTAACCACTGAACTAGTCAGATGGATACTCACCGGCTTGCTCAAAGGCTGACAGAGTACTCTTTCCCAGGGCGCCTTTCCAGAGAGCTAGATGAGTGTGCACAGGGAAGTTAGGGTTCCAATGAAAACAACAGGTTACACACAGTATACACACATATATTTAGAAAGAATAGATTGCAGAGCAGATATACAAATAAGAAAATAAGTAGACAGACAGATACACAGAGCTAAGACATACGCATAAGAATGTAGATAGGCAGGCACAGGAGACAGAAATATAGGCAGACGAACACACACAGTAGGCACACGAAATACGGTACAGTCTACATACACAAATTCTGCTGTAAGTACAGCACAGTTGCGGCTACACCGGGATAGGTACCAGTAGTGTAACGGAACTTAGGGCCTACGGCCCTACGCTACACGTAGCTGTGATCGTCTAGACTGCTATCGTCGAAACCTACTACACTAATCTATTTACATTCAATATTGACTAATGACCGTATGTATATATTCGTATAACAAATGCTAAAAGCGTCTATTTAAATCGATAGTTCGCTACCTTAGTGGTATATAAAGTGTGACGTTCTATCCCAACTTTTAACTTCAAATGTATGTATGGAATATATTATATAGTCTCACAGTTCATGTGAGCTGTGTGCTTGTTTGCCACCTCAGTGGTATATTTAACTTTACTGTCTGTATGGAATATATATTATGATGACAAGACTGTGGATTTATTTGGAATCAAATGAATTAATATTAAATGCAAAATATAGGTCTGTGATAGTTTGATTTTATGTGTTTGGCCTCTTGGGCATCTTTTTCAGCTGTATTTATATTTTTATGGGCCTTTAATTGTCGTAGATATCATATATGATTTATAATATGTGATCCGGATCAATTATATATTTTTTTGTTGTTGTGTATTGCAATACAATATTATCTCAAGCTCCGAAGAGCGAGATTATCTCAAGCTCCGAAAAGCGAGATTTATATCGATTCCGAAGAATCGATAGCTCTGATCAATAGATCGAGCCCGCCTTCAACTCGTCACAATGAATTTAATTAAGTTTGCAACACCGCCGCTGAAACATCATTGTATACTGTAGATTTCAGTGGTAACGTTCAGCTCCAGTACAAAATGATGAATCCCTTTACCCTCATGACATTACTGATTCGACTGAAGCAATTATGAATATAAAATGATGATGACTGTGAGTCTTTTTTCTTTATTCTAACAACAGTATAGTATACCTTCCAAGTAACGATTGGCTGTCAGTTATTTATTGGATATTTAATTTCTCAGATAGGCTTCAGCAGAAAGACTAATGTCACTACTCGTTACAAACTGGAGCTCGAAATTACTGAACCCAAGTGATTCAGGAGCTAGATGATTTTACCTACAGATGTTTCAACGAGTAAATATACTCTGGTATGGCTATGGTATGATGTAAAGAGTGAGATCCAAAATATGTCGGAGACGTGAATTAGTCTCTCATTAGCAACTGTGTGCTGAATTTAATGATCCCAGTAAACAAAGCCCTTTGTTTAGTCAATGTAGGTATTTTCTTTGTATAATAACATAAAGTTAACCAATGATTTAAGTATGTAATTAATATATCAATTTCAATCAAAATATGATTATAATTTACACTTGTCACTATTATTTTGCATAAATCCCGACGGTAAACGCACAAAATCTGCTTATTAGTTTATACCAAAATATAATACGTTAATATAACGTATAATAACCCCAACTTCAATTATTATATTAACACAAAATCAATTCACAACTGAAATCTCCCCCAAACGTAATGTATGAATTACCACTATAATTCTCGTGAGAATTCCTAGGTTCTATCGCAATAGAACATGTCTACCTGCACTCTAGTTAGACACCTAGTGTAAAACCTGATGGATTATGAGCCCGTACCAATAGCGCTCACAAGCGTGTGTGATTCTATTGTGTGTGTGTGTATTGCGAATTGTGTAAGGGAATACAAGTCTTACTAGCTACGTGGAATAAGGAATGATCTAGTTTGAAACTTTCCTACAGCTAGATCACGGACCCTAGATGATCAGGAATGATAGGTATTCGATTTGCCTCCAGAAGCCAGTCTCAACTCCCAGACTTACAGTCAATAAATCTACCTATAAGAACTTATCAAATGACGGCAAATCAATGGAATTTTGGTATTGATAGGAAGGTATGATAAATTAATTAGGAACTTCTAAATATCAATTTAGAAGCGCGTTGTGTCTAGACACGACTCGGCACAAAGTCTTATCTCACTTCGTCACCATTTACACTTGCTTAAAACAGCAGAGTTTAAATATATGTCAACGCAAGCAGTCAACGTGCCAAACCCGTGATCCCAACACAACTGCCTGTGAAACGTTCGAAATCACTTTTTATCTACACGCAAAGGTCTACCCCCTCGCCGCGCATACCCTTACAGCAGGTAGCTGCCCGCCGGGCGCTATGGTATACAAAGTGTGATAATTGGTTACAGAATCTCTTTGTTAACTGGCAAGCTCATAATTACATTCAAATAATAACATGCTTTTCGTGCAACGTAATTAATATTATTCTACAGAATATCAAACCATGCAAATTGATACCATATAATATTACAAATAATATACCAACAGTATACACTCAATTTAACCAATATAACCAATTTAACCAGCTGGTCATGCATTTTAATGATATAATTACATAAGTATTATAGTACTATGCGCTTATCTCGGCGAGAGCTCTGATTATTTTTTTTTTTTTTGATAGAATTCTATTTCATGTATTTTTTTATTGCATTTTCGGCCAATTTCCATGGACCAAACTCGCATAAACCTACAGTTATATGGTGCCTAATCATGGCATTTAAATCAAATTCACCCACTTAGTCATCTTAATAATATATTCCAACAATAATGAATATCATTGTTTCATATTTGCATTCGTTCAAGCAAGATAAATTTAGAAGTATTATAATATCGGAATATTTTTAAAATACCATGTGCTTACAATAAAGTATCGTGCCTGCACCCCAAAATCTTCGCTTTGTCCTAAAGAACCTTTTTTTTTATCATTTCTTTTGTTCTTAAATAGTTTTAAAGTCGTTGGCTATTTTTTTGCACTATGAACCAACACAAAACATTACTGCCAGATGTGGCACGGTGCTCCGAGCTTGTCGTCTCTTTGTGATTCTAAATGTGAAATTTTAAATTCCTCTAGTTTTTATATGAATAAAATAGTAATAGCAATATTCTAAATACTTAGGGCAGGCGTATATTCCAATATAGACTGTCCCGTCTCAGTAGGTGGTGTACTGGCCTTTGAGTTGGGCTGTGCAGTCAAGGGGACGCTTGCAGAAAACCTTCTACCCTACAGCTGCTAGCGGCGAATCTCTCGCTGTACACCCAACTCGTGTTGGCCGCGCACTTGCGTGTGAGATGTAGAATGTTGCACGATATCGTGGAGATCTCTGAGGGCTTGATGTCAACAACCAAATAACGTAAAATATATGCCAGCTTACTATTTTATTGAGAGTAACAGATATCCTTTATTGTCTAAAGGAGGTGAGCAACATCCACGCACACATAGACAGCTGTGACAGACTCACTCCTCATAAATTCGGTGAGTCAACGTTAAGTAACTCAGTAGAAACCATGTGTTTTTTGAAGTGAAAACTTCTTTAGCGGCGTTTGATGGGTAAAAATTGTTAAACTCGCGCGTCAGGATCACTTGACCTTTGAACCGTAACCGACGACTGACGTCATACAATATTAACAGACTGTTTATTTTGCAAGATATGATAGGAAGCTTCTTAGTGTAGCGGTGAGCGCTTAGACTGTTAGTACTTATGGTTTCAGATAGTACCGGGTTCGAACCTGGGCTTCTGACTTTTTTGTGATTATTTTTCTTTTTGTAATTTATTACTTTTTGTGATTATTTTTCTGTTTGTAATTTATTTCTGTTTGCAATTTATTAATTTCTTCTGACACAAAATTAGTGATAGGTTCTATGGTTGGCGCTATATTATAGGTATGGTATGATATAGTATGGTATAGTATTTTTTTCTTTTTCTCTGTATATAACGAAGAAAGAATGAAAGAAAAAGTTTTCACTTCTGCCGGCACTCCCAGAGTGCAACCCGTGTTTTTTTTTTTCCGACAGAGTGTATCAATAAAACAATAACTTTAAACAAAAAAATACCACATCGTTTTCAAAAATGCATGTGAAAGTAATGTGGTTGAAAATGGTAAGCAGCCGAGACTGGCTGTCGCTGGTCAGAATCAACCTCGAACTGCCTGTGCAAATGTTTTCCCAACTCTACAGGGTTATGCGTGCCTAGTACCCGGAGCGGCGGGTTGCGGTGGTTACTGGCTCAGTGTAGGTACGGTACAGCGCCATCTAGAAATATTGAATGACAATTTAACGGTTTCTGTCTCTGTATGAACTGAACGCATCTGCTACGCAAGAGGTGAAGGTTTGATACCCGCTCAGTGTAAATATTTGTATTCGTGAATATGGCTGATCGTCCCTCGGAGAGCACGTGAAGCCGTCGAAATCCATTACCATGAACATCACTGACTGTCGTTATGAGTAGTTAGAGCCCTGAAAAGTCCAACTACTGGTCAACCTGCAATGCTTCGATATTGCTAACGGGTTGTAGAGTTCAGATGGTAGTCACTTCATGGAAAATATTGACCCGCAATTTTATTGGAAAAGACGGACCCCAGGCTCCGATGTGAAAGCTTCAGTTGCGAACAGGACGAACGACTAAGATGAAGGAGAAGAGGTTGGTCTGTAATGATTTCTTTTAAAGACGAGCCTTTTTTAAACTCCGCTGTGGTTAATTTTCAACCTAACTGGAAAGCAACTATTTAAGACCCCTGGGAACTACAGAACTGGAAATTGCTAGGGGTCTTAAATACACCAAAGCATCGGTATCTTCTTAAAAAGAAAGAAAAAGAAAAACCAAATGTCTTCATCGATTGAATTATTTTTTTACTCAGGTTCAAAGGTCATTAGATTGTCGTATTTTTCTCATAAATGGCACAAAAAATTGGTTCTAATTTTTTTTTCGTGAGAATAATCATTTCCGAAATGTGCCCATTACAAAATTGGAAGAAGTAATCTACGATATATGATATTCCATTCCCCATACTATGATTCTTCAAAACAGAACCTGAACTGCTGATCCTTTGCACATGACATTTTCGCAGTAGATGCTATTCATGTTGCTAGGGGTGGTAGTGTGGTAACAACCACTCTAATGTCGTTTCTGCGATTCGATTACTCACATTTTTTCACGTCATTTCATTTTTTCACGATGTCCATTTTTTCACGTCATGGCCATTTTTATTTTCACGATGAGAAGACATTTTATCAGAAATTCTATTCAAAAATAAAACGCAACAAGAATTTTCTTATCTCTCACTTAGAATGATATAAAGATGACGCGTCAAATTCGAAATTCGTGGGTAAAAATTCTTTGCATTAACTTTTCAGTCAATGCTACCCACTTCCTACCCAAAACAAAGTTTAACGATTGTAGAAATTTGATTTTCTTACGGAAATGTATGGGAAAAATTATTAGCGATTTATGTATTTCCCAGTACTCAAAGCTGAAACGGTCCTTTAGAGTCTTTGATCCCAAATGAAGTAGGATCGATGGGCACAAAAAATTTGAACTTTTATCAGTTTCTTTGCTGTTTGTACGATTTTGCCAAAATCAGTAAATGCACTGCAATTTAACTTTTATATTTATTCACAATTACTGATAATATAACTAACGACCGAGTTCTAAATTAAAACACACTATTCGAAGCTACAAGCTACGGTGTATCGTAGCTGTTGGCTACGATGCCTCGTAGCACCTATATCATAGCACCTATGTGCGCTCACGTATGCACCACAAAGTGAGATATTTCACAATTATTGATATTTCAAAGTAAAGGTATTTTATCTTCTCTTGTGTAAAACTCTTTGTCCTAACGTTTGCCTAAGAGACAGTGCACAGCCTAAACAGCTGGTCTAAAAGACTTGAAATAAATAGATAGTGTTTGTTTTGGTGCGTGGAGGTGTACTAAGAAAGGAGTTTTTTTGAAATATAAATCTCAAGGGCCTAAAATAGGTAAGGGCACAAAAAACTAACATATTTTCATGATCTTTGATTATTATTTTAATTCATCTTTGTTGCGGAATAGCAATTATTATAATTTTATTAAAATGTGATATATTCATGAAATAATGTAATATTACATAATGAAAATATGACGTATTTGGACGCTATTTTCAATAACAAGATTGTAGTCATGGCAACGGGAAGTTAAAGTGAGTTTGTCAATTGTCAATCGTATCAACAATCTAATATCTGCTGTCAAAATTAAATCTTACAAACTGGGGATATTTCAGGATCATCTAGTTAATGATGAGTTAAAGAGCTAAAATTCAATAAAAGTGTCTACAAGCATACTTAATTATCACGATCGTGAGCAACCAAATCAGTTGAATTACGAAGTGTTTGTAATGTTGTTTGTGTTATTTGGTTTAGTTTGAATAACGTTTTATTTTGTGTTATTTACAACAACAAAAAAACCTTTTAATTGAGTTATAGGAAATAGTTATGTAAGCAAGAAGCTCAGGGCAGACTACGATTGTGGCGGTAAGATGCGTCATGGTGGAATAGCTGAAGAGACGCCACGGAAGCCTCTTCTACCGGCAGACGCAATGGCTATTTAGGTGAGTACCTTCACCGTATACAGCGGTGCCGTGTCCTCAAAGTAGCTCCCTTGGAGCGGGAAGCATCACGTTGCAGATCCTGACGTTGGACACATGGTCGGCAGTAATAGTGTGTAGAACGTCGTCGCCTTCATCTGGCAATCTCCCGTACCGTAGAAGGTGCACTAGATGATGAAGATCACAGAACGATCTTAATATCGCCATAAAAAAGCATGCCCATGGTAGCAACGCTTCGTGCTCGTGAGTACGCACGAATAGTTATAATATTTACCGAACCTCTTTTGATTGAGAAGAAATGATTTGATAAAAGTCTTCAAAAGTAACGGGCACATCAATATTTAGGTTTATTGTTCTACATGTTAACCGAGTTCGTATTTATGGACGTGATATTGCATCGCAGAGGATGCGGATTCAATTCCAGCTCCGTGCAAATATTGTTATACATGAATAATATATATTAGCTTTGGTCTGGATATTTTCGTGCATGTTCACACATGTTGAAGTTCAGCCAAACTCGCAGTTAGACTGGAATAAGCTGACTCCGGACTTCGTTAGTTCTAATCGCATCCCTCGGAGTCCGGGGCTTGCTTGCTCCAGTCTAACTGCGTGTTTGGCTCAACTTTGACATTTTCCATAGAGCGACTACCATATGAGCTCCACAATACATTGTTAATATTGAAGTATTACAGTTAGACCAGTTGTTGGAATTTTAAGACTCCAACTACCCGTAACGACTGCCTTAGATGTTCGTATGTCAACCGGGACCGACGGCTTCACGTGCTCTCCGTATATAGCCACAGTAACAAAAAATGGCAAGCAATCACGTTTATTACAGACTAAAACAAATATTTAAGGTGGACTCCACCTTACCTACCACCACCTTATCCACCTATTTTATTCAAATTTTAATATTTGTTGTTATAACGGAAACAAAAATATATCATCAGTAAAAATGTCTAATCTCTAACTAACACGGTTCGTGATAATCAGCCTGATGACAGACGAACAGATGGACCGACTTACAGAAAGTGCTGAAATCAAATGATGTCTGAACAGTGATGTCTTAGTAATAAGGCTCCATTCCTAGGCTGAGGGTATTTTATTCAGAAAACATTTAAATAGGAATCAAATACAAATTAATTTATTCATTTGCGTGTAATGTGGTACAATGAGAGATCGTAACATAAAGTATAGTAAGTAACTATATGTTGTCCAAGCACATTTCGCCATAATGTTTGGAACCACTGAACTAGTCAGATGGATACTCACCGGCTTGCTCAAAGGCTGACAGAGTACTCTTTCCCAGGGCGCCTTTCCAGAGAGCTAGATGAGTGTGCACAGGGAAGTTAGGGTTCCAATGAAAACAACAGGTTACACACAGTATACACACATATATTTAGAAAGAATAGATTGCAGAGCAGATATACAAATAAGAAAATAAGTAGACAGACAGATACACAGAGCTAAGACATACGCATAAGAATGTAGATAGGCAGGCACAGGAGACAGAAATATAGGCAGACGAACACACACAGTAGGCACACGAAATACGATACAGTCTACATACACAGATTCTGCTGTAAGTACAGCACAGCTGCGGCTACACCGGGATAGGTACCAGTAGGTGGTGTACTGGCCTTTGAGTTGGGCTGTGCAGTCAAGGGGACGCTTGCAGAAAACCTTCTACCCTACAGCTGCTAGCGGCGAATCTCTCGCTGTACACCCAACTCGTGTTGGCCGCGCACTTGCGAGTGAGATGTAGAATGTTGCACGATATCGTGGAGATCTCTGAGGGCTCTCAAAGCTCCAACTTAGGACCCTGAGTGAAACAGACAACAAATGAGTTGTGAACAACACTACAGGCCCAGATCGAGTTCTCTTAACGAGAGAAATAAAAACTTACCAGATTATCTGGGAGCAATCTATCACTTATTGCAATGTGACAGGCAGATGACCACTTGTTAGTTTTAGAAGAATAGAGATTTACTAAGACACAGAGTAACGTTTCGAGTCTGGCTGAGACAAATTAGAAGTTTTTTTCTGAATGTCGGTGCAGGTCTATTTATAGCCGAAATTCAGAAGCTTCGCGAGCTATCTTCAAATACGCTGATCATGATGAAGTTCATTAGACCAAAGACAAACTAATTTAGCTGCTGACAACCATAGACAGAAATAGAAAACCCATAAGCAACAACTACATACTAAACATTTATTATTAATATAAAATGCTTAAAGATATAGCATACTAAACGTGAATATTTCCATTTTATTTTAGTTTAAAACATATTTAATCATAATAGTTCAAAACTATGGGACAACTAGCGCCACCCCACGGTCGATATGATCAATCAATTCATCAGTCACCATAGCCGTATATAAAGTTCCTAAGGGATACGACAGATGGCACTGAAACACAAAAATCGATATATATTGAGAGTTCGAAATTACAATGTTACATGTTGGCATGCAAATAGTTTATAATACACGTTTTTTGGAAATATATAATTTAACACCACTCGCCCTAGGCAAACTAAGTGAAAGCGACTATCAGTCTGGAATTATACAAGGAAATAAAACTTAGAATGTTCAAAAATTGTAAATATGAAAACAACAGCGTACATTATTCTAAGTAAAGATGTGTTATATATTACAGCTCCATCTTGCAGCTCCAGTAGAGTGAGATGAATCTCCGTGGAGTGCGGGGGACAGCGGAAGCTGTAGGCAGGATAGCGGTTGTTCTGACTACAGCCTTCGCGTAACAGATGTCGCGACCATGTTTGGCACCATTGGTTAGTGCATAAATACGTTTAAAATCATCAGGGATCATTCTAATTTTAAATAAAAATATATGAAAAAATAGGTATTGGTATCCTTTCTTTCTTTTTCTTCCTTTTTTTCAGTTGTAGTGGAAATCTTAAGCAAATTTTCTTGTTATCGAGCCTTCATTTCTCAGTCAAACTCACTCAGTGACTGCGTGTGGCATGACATACGCTCATACTTATACTTTTGTTTAAACAGGAGATACTGAAGCGAGAATTCAGCTTTCAGTGCAAGGGCTTGTTAGCTCAGTCGGTTAGAGCATCGTGCTAATAACGCGAGGGTCGAGGGTTCGAATCCCTCACGAGCCACTCTTTTTGGAAATATGTATTTTTTTTAAATTAGTACATGAGTACCATTTAAGTACCAGTAAGTGCAAAGTGTATTCTTAACTCAGAAAAGTAGTATGTTTTTAATCTAAAGTGAATATCTTGATATGCCATTTAACTTAAGTTTTAAGTTAGTTTCTATAGCCTTTAAATAAATGGTGTATGTATACTTTGCTGCAACTTAGTAATAATTGATACTTTTAATATACAAATAAATATAACTTTTCATATAAAATATATACCGAGAGAGCGCATGGCAGCTGACAGAGGGTACGAATCAATAAATGAAATAACGCGGCGACTCCACCAGGAGAGCAACAAGTGCGGAGAGCTTTTTCACTACCATCATTTTGTTTACCTTGTAGCACGTGGCACCCATCTCACGTGGATACCATCACACGTGACCCTATATCACGTGGCTTCACTACAATCTCAAGTTTTCAGAGTCAAGAATCAGTTGTTATGGTAGATAATAACGGTGCTTCAAAGTATTAAAAATTCTAAAACAGATTTTGTCTAACCTAATATGTTTAATATAGTGAACGCAGTTTGTTTGGTACTATAGCAGATACCGAGATGACCAAGCCAGAACTACTCCGGATCCTCCAGTGAATTGTTCCAGGTTCCCAAACCAATTCCAACACCAAACTACTCGTAACTATTATACCAAGCAATATTTACACGAATACACCGTTTACTCGAAATGATGCATATTGATGACGAAACAACTAAGGGACGCCACACATACGGAACAAATTGACAATACCAATTATATTGTATCTGTGCGACCCTTATTGTTCAGTATTATGGGTTAATTTAGTGTGCGGTTAGCCTAAGACTTGTTTTAAATTGTGTAAACGTGGTATACGTTGAAGAGTATTATTTTGAAGTGATTATCGGTAATTGTGATGCACATGTCAGTGCGCCTAGAATGCGCCGGCGGCGCGCGCACCCTCGCGGTGAGACGGGACAGTCTATATTGGAATATACGCCTGCCCTAAGTATTTAAAATATGTCTATTAATATTACTATTTCATTAATATACAATGTAATAACCAGATAAGTTTAAAAGCGCACATTTAGGAGCACAACGACACGACAAGCTTTTGTTCATGGGTCATAATGGAAAAAAAAGGTAGCTATTGACTTTAAAAACTATTCAAAGAAATAAAGGAATTCAAGGGAAAAAAAGGATCTTTAGAACAAAGCGATATTCAATTGGTTTAAGCGTTTTGGGTACAAACAGGATACTATGATCTTAAGCACATGGTATTTTTAAAATATTCAGATGTTATAATAATTTTAACATTAGCTTGCTTGAACGAATGCAAATATGAAACGATGATATTCATATTGTTAGAATATATTATTTATGATGACTAAGTAGGTGGACTTAATGTAAATGCCATAATTAAGGCACCATATAATTGTAGATTTATGCGAGTTTGATCCATGGATATAAATGGCCAAAATGCATTTAAAAAATACATAAAATAGAATTCTATCAAAAAAATAATAATAATCAGAGCTCCGCCGAGATAAGCGCATAGTACTATAATGTATAAACTTATGTAATTATATCATTAAAATGCATGGCCAGCTGGTTAAATTGGTTAAATTGAGTATATACTGTTGGTATATTATTTATATTATTATATGGTATCAATTTGCATGGTTTGATATTCTGTAGAAGGAAATTAATTACATTGCACGAAGGCATGTTATCATTTAAATAATTATAAGCTGCAAGATAACAAATACATTGTCCATTAAATTGCACACAAACGATTTAGCGAGCTCCCGGCGCAGACGCTTACCTGGAAAAGGGCGCGCGGCGAGGGACGCTCAGACCCTGCGTCTCAATAAAAAGTGATTTCTAACGTTTCGTGGGACAGTTGGGTTCTGACATCGCTTCGACACGCTGGCTACTAACATTCACACGTTTTGGACGCTGCCGTTTCAAGCAATTGCAAATATTGTGGATGTGATAAGACAGTGTCTTGAGTCGTGTTTTGAAAACAACGCGCTTCTGAATTGATATTTAGAAGTTCCTAATTACTTTATGATACCTTTCTAACAATACCAAAATTCCTAAGATTCGCTACTTTGTTAAGTACTGGTAGGTCAATTATTGTTTAAATCTGGAAGTTGAGACTGGCTTCTGGGGGCGATTCGAATACCTTTCATCCCAATCATCTAGGCTTCCGTGATCTAGTTATAGGAAAGTCTAAAAACTAGAGCACTCCCTATTCCACGTAGCTAGTTTCAAGTTTGTTTTCCTTTACACAATTCGCAATACACACACATTTAAAATCATACACATCCATGTTCATCTTGGTACGAGCTCATGGTCTGCAGGTTACACTAGGTTTCTAGCTAGAATGCAGGTATAGACGTTCTATTGCGATAGAACCTAGGAATTCTTACGAGAATTATAGTGGTCATTTATACATTACGTTTGGTGAAAAGTTAATTGGTGCGTTTATTTTGTGTTAATATAATATTTGAAATTGGGGTAATTATACGTTATAATAACGTATTATATTTTGTTATAAATAAATAAGCAGATTATTGTGCTTTTACAGTCGGGATTTATTCAAAATAATAGTGACAAGTGTAACTATAATTATAATTTGATTGAAGTTAGTATATTAACTATATACCTAAATCATATACATTGATTAACTCTACTTTACTTCACAATGTCAGTACATTGAATAAACAAAAGGCTTTATTTACTGAGATCATTAAATTCAGCACACAGTTGCTAATGAGAGACTAATTGACATCTCCGACATTACTAGATCTCATTCAGTACATCATATCATAGCCAAAGCTATACTCATTGAAACATCTGTAGGTAAATTCACCTAGCTGCTGAGTCATTTGGACCCAGTATTTAAGCTCGAGTTTGTAATGTGTAGTGACACTAGTTCTTCTGCTGAAGCCTATCTGAGAAATTAAATATCCCATTAGTAACTGACAGCCAACCATTGCTGTGAAAGTATACGATACTGTTGTTGGAATAATAAGACTCATAATCATTATCATTTTACCTTCATAATTGCTTCAGTTGAATCAGTAATGTCACGAGGTCTAAGGGTGTAACGTTAAGACTGAAACCTACAGTACACAATGAAGTTAGAGGAGGTATTACAAACTAAATTAAATTCATTGTGACGAGTTGAAGGAGAGCTTGATCTGTTGATCAGAGCTATCGATTCTTCGGAATTGATCTAAATCTCGCTTTTCGGAGTTTGAGATAATATTGTATTGCAATACACAACAAAAAATATATAATTGATCCGGATCACATAATTACAAATCATATATGATATCTTCGAAAATTAAAGGCCTATAAAAATATAAGTACAGCTGAAAAGGACGCCCAAAGAGGCCAAACACAAATCAAACTATCACAGACCTATATTTTTGAATTTAATATTAATTCATTTGATTCCAAATAAATCCACAGCCTTGTCATCATAATATATATTCCATACATACAGTGAAGTTAAATATGCCACTGAGGTGGCGAACAAGCACACAGCTCACCTGAACTGTGAAATCATAATATATATTCCATACATCCAGTAAAGTTAAATATACCACTAAGGTGGCAAACAAGCACACAGCTCACATGAACTGTGAAACTATATAATATATTCCATACATACATTATAAGTTAAAAGTTGGGATAGAGCGTCACACTTTATATACCACTAAGGTGGCGAACTATCGATTTAAATAGACGCTTTTAGCATTTGTTATACGAAATATATATACGATCAGGAGTCAATATTGAATGTAAATAGATTAGTGTAGTAGGTTTCGACGATAGCAAGCTAGACGATCACAGCTACATGTAGCGTAGGGCCGTAGGCTCTAAGTTCCGTTACAGCGGCAGCGTGAGGAGTGCGGGGGAAGCGGACCGCGTGCAGCCGGCCTCACCATCAATGCCCTCGTGCAACTCGTCCTTTGAACTTACGACGCAGCGGTCCGTGGATATTTCGGTATTGCCATTTTGTAAGAAGAATATTAATTATCATTCAAAATTATTTCATATTCCCCCAACCCCCACTAAAAAAAGCTAAAGTTGGTTCAAGTCAGAAGTGTAATGGCTATGATTCGAACCCGTGACGTCTCAAGCATAAGATTTGTTCCTTAAACACTGAGTTCGTAGCTGGTTTATATGTAATATTAAGTATAATCGAAGATTATGTCAACAATAATATGTATTAATTACAGTTCATAATCATTGTCAAGTTTCAATGAAGATCAAATATTGATCCATTCCCTGCATCGGTGAGATTTATTTTGAAGAAATGATTTCTACAACAGCCTGGAAGAATAACATGGAAAAAACCGATGGTCTACTTTGGAGTAAAAGTTCGATATTGGGTAAGTACGTTCTAATTATTTCTTAACTTACTTAAGCCGAAAAATCCTTAATAATTTTATTACTTTTCGTTAAGACGTCAGTATATTATATTCTTTTCAAATC
Organism: Eilema caniola; assembly: GCA_949126895.1. Taxonomy (NCBI): domain Eukaryota; kingdom Metazoa; phylum Arthropoda; class Insecta; order Lepidoptera; family Erebidae; genus Eilema; species Eilema caniola. The sequence continues at coordinate 49,447,135 of OX421460.1, read as the reverse complement.
TATTACATTTATTTTTCAGCCAATTCAGTAATCATTATTTTTACAAAAATCGCCATTGGAATAATTAGGTTTTTTAATACTGACCATAAAAAGTTGCATTCAAACGTTGACCTTGATAAGACTTCGTGTATGAAGCCCGCCTGGATATCGGTTACCATTTACCGGTACATACCGGTTTTGTTCATATCTTCTCCGGTTCTACTCAAACAATTGCGATTAAACATACGTTTGTTTACGTTTGATCCGAATGAGAACGTATTAAAATCCATTCAGTAGTTTTTGCGGACTTCGCAAACTCAAAAGTAGGAAAGAGAATAAGAGGACTCCGGGCTCCGAGCAGAAGGCCTCAGAAATAATTAGGGGCGACGCTAGGTGATGATGAATAAATCCACAACTGTGAACAATTCTTAGCAAATTATTTAACGTATTGTTAAACGATGCTAAAATCTTCGAGGGATGCTTAAGGATATAATCAGGTGGCAGGCGTGTTATCTCTGCTTACCCTGGAGGGAAAAAGACGTGAGTATATGTATGTAGTAAGTACTCTCGGCGTTACAGCACTTAGGGTGTGCTTGCAGGCGCGCTTTTATTAAAGTCCAAACCTTACATGTCCATGTAGAAATATACTGCTTCCGGGCTGTTTGGCCGTGGTCTATGTGAAACTTGCGTTCCAGACCATCTGTGAACCTCAACACCTACAAAACGAGATACGCAACTTGGACTCGGCCTTCCAAGCTAATGGATTCTCTGCACATGAAATACGGAGAGCTCTTCACCCAAAGAAAGCTTCGCAGACAAACCAGGATGAGGAGAAACCTGCTCCGATAGGGAAGGCTTTCTTGCCATACATTCGTGGTATTGCAGATCGTATCGGAAGACTGCTAGAAGCTTATAACATCAAGCCGATCTTCAAGCCCACGACGCAGCTAAGGAATTTTCACCGTTCGGTCAAGGACCCTCATGATCCACTATCGTCAGCTGGAGTTTACAGAATCCCCTGCTCATGTGGCTCGGTATACTGTAATGGAACTTAGGGCCTACGGCCCTACGCTACATGTAGCTGTGATCGTCTAGATTGCTATCGTCGAAACCTACTACACTAATCTATTTACATTCAATATTGACTCCTGACCGTATGTATATATTCGTATAACAAATGCTAAGAGCGTCTATTTAAATCGATAGTTCGTCACCTTAATGGTATATAAAGTGTGACGTTCCCGCCCAACTTTTAACTTTAAATGTATGTATGGAATATATTATATAGTTTCACAGTTCATGTGAGCTGTGTGCTTGTTTGCCACCTTAGTGGTATATTTAACTTTACTGGATGTATGGAATATATATTATGATTTCACAGTTCAGGTGAGCTGTGTGCTTGTTCGCCACCTCAGTGATATATTTAACTTTACTGTATGTACGGAATATATATTATGATGACAAGACTGTGGATTTATTTGGAATCAAATAAATTAATATTAAATTCAAAATATAGGTCTGTGATAGTTTGATTTGTGTTTGGCCTCTTGGGCATCTTTTTCAGCTGTATTTATATTTTTATAGGCCTTTAATTGTCGTAGATATCATATATGATTTATTATATGTGATCCGGATCAATTATATATATTTTTGTTGTGTATTGCAATACAATATTATCTCAAGCTCCGAAAAGCGAGATTTAGATCAATTCCAAAGAATCGATAGCTCTGATCAACAGATCAAGCTCTCCTTCAACTCGTCACAATGAATTTAATTTAGTTTGTAATACCTCCGCTAACTTCATTGTGTACTGTAGGTTTCAGTGTTAGCGTTCAGCTCCAGTACAAAATGATAGACCCTTAGACCTCGTGACATTAATGATTCAACTGAAGCAATTATGAAGGTAAAATGATAATGATTATGAGTCACAACAGTATCGTAAACTTTTTCAGCAATGGTTGGCTGTCAGTTATTAATGGGATATTTAATTTCTCAAATAGGCTTCAGCAGAAAATCTATTGTCACTACACATTACAAACTCGAGCTTAAATACTGGGTCCAAATGACTCAGCAGCTAGGTGAATTTACCTTCAGATGTTTCAATGAGTATAGCTTTCGCTATGATATGATGTAATGAATGAGATCTAGTATATGTCGGAGATGTCAATTAGTCTCTCATTAGCAACTGTGTGCTGAATTTAATGATCTCAGTAAATAAAGCCTTTTGTTTATTCAATGTACTGACTTTGTGAAGTAAAGTAGAGTTAATCAATGTATATGATTTAGATATATATTTAATATACTAACTTCAATCAAATTATAATTATAGTTTACACTTGTCACTATTATTTTGAATAAAACCCGACTGTAAAAGCACAGTAATCTGCTTATTTATTTATAACAAAATATAATACGTTATTATAACGTATAATTACCCCAATTTCAATTATTATATTAACACAAAATAAATTCACAAACTAAATCTTCACCACACGTAATGTATAAATGACCACTATAATTCTCGTAAGAATTCCTAGGTTCTATCGCAATAGAACGTCTATACCTGCATTCTAGCTAGAACCCTAGTGTAACCTGCAGACCATGAGCTCGTACCAAGATGAACATGGATGTATATGATTTTAAATGTGTGTGTATTGCGAATTGTGTAAAGGAAAACAAACTTGAAACTAGCTACGTGGAATAGGGAGTGCTCTAGTTTTTAGACTTTCCTACAACTAGATCACGGAAGCCTAGATGATTGGGATGAAAGGTATTCGAATCGCCCCCAGAAGCCAGTCTCAACTTCCAGATTTAAACAATAATTGACCTACCAGTACTTAACAAAGTAGCGAATCTTAGGAATTTTGGTATTGTTAGAAAGGTATGATAAAGTAATTAGGAACTTCTAAATATCAATTCAGAAGCGCGTTGTTTTCAAAACACGACTCAAGACACTGTCTTATCACATCCACAATATTTGCACTTGCTTAAAACGGCAGCGTCCAAAACGTGTGAATGCTAGTAGCCAGCGTGTCGAAGCGATGTCAGAACCCAACTGTCCCACAAAATGTTAGAAATCACTTTTTATTGAGACGCAAGGTCTGAGCGCCCCGCGCCGCGCCCATTTTCAGATAAGCGTCTGCGCCGGGAGCTTGCTAAATCCTTTGTGTGCAATTTAATGGACAATGTATTTGTTATCTTGCAGCTTATAACTATATTTAAATGATAACATGCCTTCGTGCAATGTAATTAATTTCCTTCTACAGAATATCAAACCATGCAAATTGATACCATATAATAATATAAATAATATACCAACAGTATATACTCAATTTAACCAATTTAACCAGCTGGTCATGCATTGTAATGATATAATTACATAAGTATTATAGTACTATGTGCTTATCTCGGCGGAGCTCTGATTATTATTATTTTTTTGATAGAATTCTATTTTATGTATTTTTTTAATTGCATTTTGGCCATTTATATCCATGGATCAAACTCGCATAAATCTACAATTATATGGTGCCTTAATTATGGCATTTACATTAAGTCCACCTACTTAGTCATCATAAATAATATATTCCAACAATATGAATATCATCGTTTCATATTTGCATTCGTTCAAGCAAGATAATGTTAAAATTATTATAACATCTGAATATTTTAAAAATACCATGTGCATAAGATCATAATCCTGTCTGTACCCAAAACGCTTAAACCAATTGAATATCGCTTTGTTCTAAAGATCCTTTTTTTTCCCTTGAATTCCTTTATTTCTTTGAATAGTTTTTAAAGTCAATAGCTACATTTTTTTTTCATTATGACCCATGAACAAAAGCTTGTCGTGTCGTTGCGCTCCCAAATGTGTGAATTTAAACTTATCTGGTTATTACATTGTATATGAATGAAATAGTAATATTAATAGACATATTTTAAAATACAGGCAGGCGTATATTCCAATATAGACTGTCCCGTCTCAGTACGTGAGCACCACCCAAAGAAGCATCAAGACCCGCTTGTCGGAACATGAACGTAATTGCCGCCTCTGCCACTTCGACAAGTCAGCGGTTGCAGAACACACCCAAGAGGATGGGAATCATACCATTGAATTTCAGAACACGAAAGTTCTAGCTACCACTACACATTTTTTCCCACGTATACTTCGAGAAGCCATCGAAATATTCAAGCATCCCAACCACTTCAACCGAAAAAACGAGGGATTTCAGCTCCAAAAAGATTGGTACCCAGCACTGAGAGCCATTCGGTATCACAGTACAAACAACCAATCAGGATTGAGTACGTTGGCGCCACAGCCTTCGACCAATCAGAATCGAGTGAGTCGATTCCCCGCTGCGACCGTGCCTATAAATACGGCAGTGATTCAAGACTTCGCGCCAGTTGCAACTCAGCCGCCAACGAGGCAAGGACCACGGACCTGCGCCACTGAAGATGTCGACCGTAGTGATCGACGAAACGTCTGGAACGCAAGTTTCACATAGACCACGGCCAAACAGCCCGGAAACAGTATATTCTACATGCAACGCCGGCCGTGAAAGCCTGAAGACTTATAATAAAGCAATAGATATTTCGACATGAGCGGAAGAGACAGGGTGGTTGCAGCTAGCTATTATGGAAATGCGCTATCAATTTTATTGCTAGACCCTTTCGGAGCACACGAAAATCCTTGCAATATTGTTTATCATACCTGTTGTTGTCTCGTCCGAAGATGATGAATAATTTACTGATGTAGTTATCTCCTGGTCACTATGTGGCGTCACATAAGTTTAAATCCTAAAAAAAAAACTTTGGAACGCTCCCTTATGCTAGTTACCTCTGGTATAATCTATGGACTTCATTAGTTTCTTATGTCAACTTACAGGTAAGCTTGTTAGATTGTTCAATAATCTACTATTTTCAAAAATATACGAATAATTATTAAATATCTGAATATTTTTAAAGTAAAGTTGGAGGGTATTGTTTTGTAAATCATGAAAATTTCACAAGCACAATAAATGTATTAACATTTTTATAAAAATTAATCATCGTCTACAGACATATCCTCTCCATCTGATGACGAATCTTCGCCGACATGAATAATGAGAGATTGCTCTACCATATTACCAACAGCGATATCTCGTTTCCAGTCAGACAATATTATTTGTTTAGTCCTTGCAACTACACTTGCCCAATTTTCAGCACTGACGTGGCTACATGCATCATTCAGTAAAACCAGAGTCTTATTTGCCGTAAAAGGTGAACTTGTATTCCGCCTTGCTGTGTACGCTTTCACATTTGCCCATATCAATTCTATGTCATACTGACAGTGGTATGGCGGTAGTCTTAGTACTGTGTGTCCATGTTTTGCTGCTAGTTCGTTCACAACATATCTTGGTGGTTCCCGATTTTCTTTTAATATACGGACTAACTCACTTTGCAACATAGACTCATCTACGTTGTGGCCACAATCACGAAGATATCGGTCTTTTTATTGGCTTGCGTGGGCATTTTATTTATAATTCGTGAGTGATATGGCGCGTTATCCATAATAATCCTTGAGGGTTCCTCCAACTTATGTAATAAATCTTCAAACCAACTTACAAATACTTCTGAATCCATCTCCTCGTGGTAAGCTTTGGTTTTTTTTTCGATTTAAAAGACAATAACGCATAATTAATAAATCTCTTCATAGTGCCGGCGTGACAAATAATAAGTCTTTCCCCTTTTCTCATAGGTACTTTTGAGGTTGATGCTGCAGTGTCATCCGCCCAACTCCTTTGCATTAAGCCAGGTTTCATATATAAATACTACATTTCCCTAGTCTTCAATTTGTTTAGCTTTTCTTAAAAAGTTACACCGAGCTAGAGCAATGTCTGTGCGTTCCATTAGTACTTTTCTTTTGCCCCCAGTTTTATATGCAAAACCTATTTGTTTCAATACTTTCGCCAGTGAAGACTTCTGTCCACGGAACAAACCACAGTGTTGCGAAGCGCAATAGCTAACCTTTTTAAATATGAAATGATCATAATGTCTGAAAAATTAACTTCTCACAATTACTTAAAGGTTATTTTTATATTACTTACAGATGTATTGGCAAAAATTAAATTAAATTAATAAAGTTGTGGAGGAACTGGGTGTGATGTTCCTCCAACACAAATGGAGGATCCTCCGACCAGGCAAGGTGATCACGCCTGGCGGGCCGCGGCCCAACGATTGTCGTTGGGATGTTGTATATCTATTGTACCCAGCGCGGGAACTTCACTTTCGCGATGCAGGATTTGTAGTGTCGTAGTAGTTCGGCTTGATGACGCTAGATGGCGCTGGGTACATGTGGTATCGCCACATCACTCCCCTCCAAGACCGGAGGTTGATTGCGATGAGTCAGCTGTCTTAGCTCTCTTGAGGAGCGTGCCACTGCCAGTCTTGAGTAGTTCCGTTTCGTCGGATCTGGACGCCGCTTATTCCATTGACGGAACAGTCATCCACGCTAGTCCCAGTGAGTCGGGACTACCGCTGGTCCCGAAGATGCGGGGCAAGTGCGGTGCTGCGGTGCTGCGGTCCTGCGTTGAATGCCCAGCGAGTTGGGGCTCGAAGCGTCGAGATGAAAACTCGGCGAGCCGCTAGTGAGGCGAGGCGAATCCTCGGTGAGTTGAGGTGAGTCCTCGGCAGTGACGGGGCGAATCCTCGATAAGGCGAGGTAGTCCCCCGTGTATTGGGGCGAAATGGCTGAGTTACTACGTAGACGGGAGAGATGTCCTCTTCTTACGTGACCGTATGAACGTGTACTGTGTGCCGTAGATGCAGGCGTGGCCGAAGGGTAACCAGGCTGCAGCGATCGCTGCATGCTGTGGTAGCCTTGTAAAGGCCGAAGGTGCTGGATGGCGAAGACTTGATTACCGCTCATGCGGAAGAAGTGAATAGAATGTGACGATGAGAATGCTGCTGATATGCTCAGCGAAGGTTACGTGATCAGATCACGTCGCACAGTGTCACGAGCCTTTATCATAAATCCATTTTTGCAACATTGTTATTGGTGATTTATTGATATGGCAACATATTCTACAATACTTACTTCATCAAATGTAGGTATCTATATTTTTTAAAGAATAATATTTTGGTAAATGTGGGTAAGTAAACTTTGTCATTGTTGATGCAACAAAACAGTTAGTGCGCGCGTAATTAACTTTCCTGCTATAGTTACAAGTGATATTCAACTTTTATCGGTGTTATATCGCTATAATAGTTTTAATTAGTTTGTAATCTGTCTAATTTGGTGTTATAATAATTCAGAATGTGTGACATTGGTAAGTTATTCATATTTTACTTAATACGAAAAAAAAACATTTAACTGAGACTTTGATTTGACTTTTAAAAAAATCACATCATATCACATCTCTATTTTTTTTAAATATGCTAGCTTTATTAGTAAACAATATGTTAGCTAACTTTTAGGTTGCTAGGCCATGCTAAAATTGAGTTATTTCGTTTTAGGTATGAGTACTCGTCAAATAAAAAACGTTGAAGTTTTCGAAGTCTGACGTTTAGCGGACTTACACGAAAAAAACAATGCCGTTTATCAACATATTTTAAATTATTATGAACTTGAGGAGTCTCCACAATTAATTAAAGATAGTGTCAAAAAGACAGCAAGATTATTTTGTATGAGAGCGAGTACATATTGGAGATCGAGTAGTAGAATGCCCGAAGTGATGAATACAAAATACAAAACTTGGCTTGATAACTATTTAGCTACTGAAACAATAGTGAAAGATTACTGCTTTGGTAATGAAACGGTGGGCACATCATCGGCAGGTATTCAAACAAAACGTGGTAGACCTAAAACTAACTTTACTGACTTAAATTTAGCTTCAAAAAAACGACGAGTTTTGGATTTAGTTCAAACCCGAGACAGTAGTGAATTAGAATTTGCGGCTAAATGATCATCACATAAGTCACCTGATAAGGAGAGTTTATCTTCATTATCACCTTTTGATGCATTGGCCTTGTATATAGACTTAGATTTATCGCATCGGAAATATAATAGGTTAAGAGAGGTCGTGAATTTATTGCATCCTAACACTGAATGAAAGTTAGAGATGAGATATTACCTAACGCCATTAGTAGTACTGAAACAGTAGCAGAGGTCAATTTACAAGACTTACTATACAAAACAGCCGAATCTATTGTGAAAACTGCTGAAAAGAGCAAAGAAATCTTTACAGTAGGTTCTTCATTAACATTGATCTGTAAATGGGGATTTGATGGATCATCTGGTCATAGTACTTATAAACAGAAGTTTCACAATGACAATGCCTCAGATGAATTTTTGTTTTTAACTGCCTTGGTGCCAATTAGATTAGTTGATAATGAAACACAACTTGTTAAATGGCAAAATAAAACACCGTCTTCTACATATTTCTGCCGACCTATTAGGTTATTATTTAGTAAAGAAACTACCAATCTTATAAAAGAAGAAGAAAGAAGAGTAGGTCAATTAATAAATGATTTAGAAAGCTCTGTGATAAAATTACAAGAGCCTAGCAGTGCGGTAACAATTTCATATGATATGATATTTACAATGATTGATGGTGCTGTTTGTCACACATTGAGTGGTGTCAGTTCTACTCAAACGTGTTATATATGTGGAGCAACTCCAAAATTAATGAATTCGCCATCAGTGTTTGATAGGGTCCCTAACACAACAACATACAAGTATGGTTTATCAACTCTTCATAACTGGATCAGATCTTTTGAATTCCTACTTCATGTTGCGTATAGATTGCCTTTGAAGTGTTGGCAAGTTCGAGGTCAGACACAAAAAGATATATTCAATGAGAACAAAAAAAGAATTCAAAACGAATTTAAGCAAAAGATGGGCCTTATAGTTGATAAACCTAAACCAGGGTATGGATCCACGAATGACGGCAACACAGCCAGAATATTTTTTTAAAACAGTACATTATCAAACGAAATAACTGGCATCGATCAGAGTTTAATTGAAAATTTTTATCTTATTAACAGAATTATTTCAAGTGGATTCAAAATTAATTTAGATAAATTTAAGGAACTCCTGAAAGAAATCAATAGTTTATATTTAAGTTTATATCCATGGTACAATATACCAACATCTATACATAAAATTTTAGTTCATTCGACCGAATTAATACAATCTTTTCCCTTACCAATTGGCCAACTTTCTGAAGATGCTTTAGAAGGAAGACATAAAGATTCTAGAAATTACAGAGAACACCATACACGCAAAACTTCGAGACCGAATACTAATCACGATCTAATTACCATAATGTTACTGACTTCCGATCCATTAATATCTACAATACGATCAGGCAACAAACATAAAAAAAATATACTAGATCCTGACTTAAGACAATATTTAGATCTATAATAAAAATATATCACCTATACTTCTATGTTTTAATCACACATATGTATATATGTAGGTATATATATTATATTAGTTTAAACGTACAGTTTTCCCAAAATAAGATTTATGATAAACATTTGTATAGAGTAGCGACACTGTGCGTCGGGGTCACCACTGTGGAGGAACTGGGTGTGATGTTCCTCCAACACAAATGGAGGATCCTCCGACCAGGCAAGGTGATCACGCCTGGCGGGCCGCGGCCCAACGTATGTCGTTGGGATGTTGTATATCTATTGTACCCAGCGCGGGAACTTCACTTTCGCGATGCAGGATTTGTAGTGTCGTAGTAGTTCGGCTTGATGACGCTAGATGGCGCTGGGTACATGTGGTATCGCCACAAAGTTACCTACCATATACACACAATACTAAATAAAATAAAATAAAAACTAAAACTATAAGAAAATGCGTCGTGGAATTCATCCGCATCGCATGCCTCTTGTGGTAGCGTTCCCAGAAGACTGGCAGCATTGCCACGTTGTATGGCAATGCTTAATCTCTGACCTAAAAAGAGGCCTGTAACATGGAGATCAGTGATAAGAAACAAGCAACCTCGCTTACAGAATAGGGACACTGTGAGTGTGGTATGTGACGGTACATATCGAAAAGAAAATATTGAAAATGTGCGGGTAGATGAAGAACCTACTACCTCACGGAATCGAAGACGGCGGGCGTGCACCGCTGAGCCAGTCAGCCTGCGACCACGGCCGATGTAACCTGGTCGAAACGTCAGGTAATCAAAAGTATGTAAGTACCTATACCATGAGCACGTTAATTCCAGTTCTCTTAATTATATATCACAATTTATGTTGTCCATCATGGACTACGCCATTGCCAGGCCATTAAAATGTAAACTGATCTAGATCTGCGTCGCATGCTTTTACGTAATAAGCTTTTTATGACAGAGTGTTTGTAAAGGAAGGCTGCTCAAAGAAATCACTTCAAAAGCCATATTCAATTTTGATGACTGCCGTTGACTGGACAATACTCGTAGACACGTATGAAACACACTACAAAATAACGGAGGATATCTGTGCCTCATCATCCAGACCCGACATACTCCTTTATTCATAATTGCATAGGCGTGCAGTGCTTGTAGAACTCACAGTACCGTGGGAAACTAATATACCTAAAGACCACGCTATTAAGACAAACAAATACTTTGACTTGACCAACGAGTTAACCAAAAACGGCTACGTGGTTAAACTATACGCCGTAGAAATAGGAGCAAGGGGAATTCCAGCTAAATCCCTGTATTACTTACTTAAAGACCTCGGAATGCCAAAAGCTAAGCAAAAGCTTCAGTAAGCTCTTTACTAAAACGAATATCAAAAGCAGCATTGATAGGATCTCACCAAATTTGGATAGGTAGGGGGGGGGGGGAACACTACTGACAGTGGGGGTGAGCGCTGATGCATCACAAGGTGGCCACCCTAAACCTACATCTGGTTCGCAAGTCCCAGTCGCCGTCACGGTGTTCCTCTCAGTACCACGCTATGGACCCGGCGACCGCGTGGTGAATCCATGGAGTGCTGAGAATCGGATCTCTAAAAGATATGTTATTTAAGAACTGGGTATTTGACGTTTATTTCATAGATCGTGTCAATTTTCAATGCTGGCGCACCAACTGAGTACAATTTATTTCGGTTCATAACTATCCAATGTAAGTATACCTACTTAAATAAATAAACAAAATCGCATAAATATCAAAAAATAGTTTTCGGATGGAAATTAACGAATAAGAAATATGTAATCATATTTTTATTTTAATATTTCCTAATTTACGTCACAAAAGTGCAGTTTCTAAATAATACACCTATATTCAAAATCCGTTCACCATAAGGTCACTTAACATGCTAGTTCTAAAGTTATTTTTAAATCAGAATTCACTTTCGCGGTCTATATGAAATTCATTAAAATTTATAAGACTTTTCACGCATTTTTTTCTGGGCATCCATGGTATCCAGTTCATTAATTTTTTATACAAAAAGGCAAGATGCACAATACGCAGTGCGAAAGAGAGGGCGCTTTACAAAACTAAAGCAAGTCGAACTTTCCACTTTTCTTCCCGAAGTGCCTTTTAACTACTGACAAACTTTGTTTTAGATGCCCATGAAAGCGCCTATGAATTTAACGCACACATGGAGAGAGGTAATTTATTCGGTGGGAGGGGGTGACCTTCCGTTCTGTACACTAGAACTATTCTGTGCCAGTAAACAAAATGATAAACAGTCTTCGACCAGTAAAGACATTAATCAGGAAGTATTATAGACTTAAACTGTAGGTGATAAAGTTCAAAATGCCAAGCGGTGGTAATAGCCTGCTCGTAACTCCGCCCTCCATTGACAAACGTTATCAAACTCTTCAGGTTTATGCGCCCCTGGTACCGGGAGCGGCAAGTTACGTAGTAAATTTGTGTGTTAGGTTTTCATGTGTCGCGCGGTACAGCGCCATCTCTCGAGTAATACGCAAGCTTGGCTACTTGGCTAAAAGTAAACATCTAAAAGACTAGAAATGATAAAGTACCGCTAATGGTTTTTATACAATAAACAATAATCCTAACATTCAATGGACAGTCGAGTAAGTAATTGACCACTAATGTAGCTGCTGTATTGCTCTAAAAATGTTAATACAAATAATAAAATTAAATAACTTAAACTATATTTTTGTGTACCTACCTATCGTAGTTACATTTTTCAGTATTTAGTATTGTCTTTCTACACACATGTAAGTTTGTACAGAAATAAATGTCGTATGACGAATTCTACGAAACACCGTAGCCCTTTGTTACGATACTCCGTAGCTGAAACCGTAGAGTGAAGTGTAGGAATGTTTGTGCTACGTCCATAGAACTTTAGGGTACGGATGAATTTGTTTGAAATTTTTTTAGGCCGCTCACATGCAAACATCTTGGTGCATATTAACAGTATTAGTATAATCCTTTCTACAGTATTTTATACTCGCGCTCACAAGTGTCCCATTTTTAAATATATATATTGCCAAGTCAATATAATTATGTATTTAAAACGTTAATGTTTTTTTATATTAATATGGTCACTATAAGATTTTGTTAAGTTAGATAATTACGTAACAACTTAAGACATGTATTTAATGTTAATGTATGTAGAAAACTGGACGGAAATTGAAAATGTTTTAGGTTTTCCTAGATTCATACACTAAACACTAATTATTTTCTAAATTTGAATCTTGTTTGTCTAGAAGTGCCTCATAATTTTGATGATTCGTCAGTCAGTGAGTGACAAAATTAGGAAACTAGTTATTTTAACAACCCATTAAGTGTCGTTATGGGCTGTTAACGTTTTTGATTATCCCACCATGCCCTAACAGATGATTATCTTCCTTAATATGGCGTTAAATTTAATTCCCAGTAGTTTGTTAAATCACTTGACAAAGGATTACTGATGTCACAAATGTCAAAATGGATGTGACGCACGAGATTATTCTCGAAGAAGATATTTTACAAAATATGTACAACATATTACGTCTTCATAATAATACGATGACCTCGATTGCAGTGTATGAGAATCACCTTTTCATGAGGAGTAATGCTTAGGCTGCACTGCGGCTAAACCGCCGCGAATTTTAGCCGCTTGATTTTATGAGTAAAGGAAACTAATCGAAGCGGCCGCACTGACGATTTTTGCTGATGTTTTTCTGTCTGATGCGACCATTTTCGGGAACCAGCCAAATCTCCCAATAATAAATCAATATTTGATTTGATTGACGTTTCAACCGACTAAATGTAATAAAAACACTGATTACTTTGTTTTTGCACAATAAGCTGTAGCGTAACATCATGTTTGTTACGCTAACAATAAGAGTGTGATGAAAAATTTATATAATTACCTGGATGAGCGAAGCCAGCATATACATTGGACCTTTTAGGTTAAGGGCCGTATTGTGCAGATATTTAGTCATCGTTGCATTGGATTCAGAAAAGAAAACACTGTTCTATACTTACAACACTATTTAATTGTAAATTATTACAACATTACATGCAAAGCACAGTAAATATAGTCTTGGTAATTATACACTATTACAATAACTATTTTTGTGCAACAGCACAACGCCAATATTAATAAATGTACTTATTATAATCAGTGGTTACACAGATATGAAGCCTGCTAGACTAGCCCTACGATTAAATGGTAACCTTGGGATCAGCTAATTACCATTAGTCCAGCAAATTTAATATAGTCAGATGCCCGTCCCTCCGTGCATCATGACTACGACGCTTGTCGTTAATTACCACCAGTCCAGCGACATCTCATATTATCTGATGCTCGCCCCCACGTGCATCATGACTTCGACGTTTGTCGTTAACGACTGGTGCGGCGTTAAATGTTTAAGTAGAAAGGTTGCTTGACTCAGGAAGAGAAAATCAATTTGTGGGCCATTCGTAGTTGGCGACATAGAAAATAAAAAGGTAGGTAAGAATTGAGCCGATGTGTAAACATCGGTTACCAGCGAAATCCGTTGGTCCAGAGCCGGGTCGTTTGAGTTCAGGGAGATGCTGTCAGCACCACTCCGGTGAGCGTCACGGGTGTCAGGGCGGACGGTGTCAGGGTTGACGGTGTCAGGGTGGACCCGCTGTGCAGCAAAATAGAAACACAATGGCATTAGAACGCGGAATTCGCACAACGTTTCCACTTCTACGATTCTCGATAATTATTTATATAATCATAAATACCTTTTATCGCGAGTCTTATTGTAGTATTTTTAAGCACCTAGTGGCACCTCCAATACACGAAACGACAAGAAATGATCTTCGCAGCTCATCTTTTCGTCTGTCGGGCTTCGAATGTCAAAAAACGCGGTTTAAGGTATGTCAAAAGTACGTCTTTGAATTGTCGCTACTGTTTATTTCGTTTCGCAAAATTCAACGTTCTAGAACATTCCAAGCACTTTTGTTTTGTCAAACAAATAGAAACGCGTATTTAGAAGCGACCATCCTACATTTTCTTTTCCTATACGTAACCAGAATTAAGAATATCTTTATTGGCTAAATATTACGTTCTGTTTTGGAATAAATTTTTAGTCATATATTGAGTATTGAAACTTGCTTACTGCGTAAAACGTGATGTCGACCATCGATAAACGCTACTCAAATCATAGACTCTAAACTATCGCTTAGTTGAAACCAAACATAATTATTTAATCCAAACGGATCGGTAAAATATGCTTTTTTATATATCCTAAAGTAATATAATTACTAACTAAAATTTATATTTAAAAGTGATCATGCATTAAATAGTTTATACATAAGTTGGCCGTCATTTTGTTATCTGTGGCAGATCGCTGACCAATTGACATTGTCAGACGCAAACAGCTGTATAAACAATTCATTAACCAAACCTATAATTATTGTAATTGTGTAACTATGTTTTACTATGTAAGTAAATCTAGTGCAATGAATGCGAATAAAGTACAAATGGAATGTGAACAATCTAACATGAAGCGTAGAATTGCAAAAACAAAGTGAGTTAAGTAGCGAAACGCTACAAAGCGTTACTTCAATTTGGTTTGGTTATATCACAGATTATATTAACACGTGTAATATTATGCACCCATGAGAAAAAGCGGCATGGCTCGAACCAACTATACGGCTGGTGATAACATTTTGTTACGTTCATTTTAAATTAAGAGCAATTGTTTTAGAAACAATTCCATTCTGATTGATTTACTCATGGCCTGTTACTTATCTCCCGTGGGACGTTCGCTACTATAACACTGGTGTTAATTTTGATGCCTGATTATCTAATGCCCGCTTATAAAAAAATTGAAGAAATTAGCCCTTAAGCTACCAGTTCCAATTGAACAACATTTTAAATATACCGTGTTAATACAATACTTGCTTGGGTGCTGGCTTCTAGTTACATCCGCAATCAAGCTGTGGGTAGAAAATCAATCGCAAAAATAATGCAATGTCCGTGCCGCTTTTTTTTGCTCGACTTCGCTGGGTCACTCCGGTTCCCCCAGATCCAAGCCATAGGAATTCCCAGTCACTTTGTAAACGCGTCTTTGAAAATATGCGTGCTAGACTCGAAGAGTCTGTCAGACTCTGGGGCCACAATTGAAGATTACGGTTTAAAAAAAAACTAAATCCACCATTCTCGTTCTTAAACCGCAATAAACAGGCCGCCATGGTAACATTTTGCACAGGACGTCAGGCCAACTCCGTTTTGCAGTACTAGGAACTCATAGCGGTGAGGAGTTTAAATCTCAAGTTCAGAAATAGTAAGAAAATAGCTATGAAAATACCTTTGAGCACTTCATAATATAATCAACTAAAATACCACACGATAAGGTGCATGTAAATGGCGATATAGCAGCCGTGAGTAAAGCAGCATTCCAGATTACGATTGCGGTTTGCAATAGTTTACTAATATAAAATAGTTTTGTTATATTGTGAGATTGTAAAACTTAATGAAGTATATATATATCGTCGGAAGCAGGTGTGACTGTGTCTGACTATCCGCATGTACCGCAAGTATATAGGCGTGATTTTATGTTTACATTTTTATCATTAAGGTGCAAGGTATTTTTATAGTAATTCAGTTCGTCCTCGGATAAGCTGTTCGCTTTCAGTACCAGGGAGGCATAGCAAACAAGAACATAAATTACTAAATTTGGAATACTTAGAAAGTACCAACTGCAGTTTCCAACTCAAAATATAGTCAACCATATTATGATGGCGCTAAGTCTGTTATTGAACGTCAGTAAATGGAGCTTTGACCACTGTGGTGCGCACAGCAATCAATATTAACTACATCTTAATCGGACGCGTAGACTCGTTTTGCAAATTTCTCATAGTTCATGACACAAAGTTGAATTATTACTTACTGGCAATGAAATATTATGAAACGCTTTTTACGTATTAGTTAACCAAACGCCTTTTATTTCTTGTTTTATCTTATGATTTTATATTTTTATGGAGTAAAGCAGTAAAAGCGCCGCACTGGGCATGCGCTTAGGTAACTGTAACTGCAACCGCTAAGTACTGATTTATAAAACAGTATTTGAGTGATAATATTTATGTTCATTTTACATAACAGATCTTGGAAAATATGGCAGCAGCTAGTTCTTTTCAGTTTTGATTGGTTTAAAATTATGCATAGAAGTATAGACGATTTCTAACTGAACACGACCTGAGGATTTTTGGTTCTTATCAGGGGCAGAGGAAATCAACCCCAAGTAGTTTAGTATATGAGAGCCCCTACAAGTGCGCAGCCCGTGACATAAACAATGGTTCATTCATACCTTGCTATTCAATAAATTGCACTTTTACAGCTTATAGACAGAACGTAGATATCTCTTTCTAACGCCTTGAAAGTGGATTTCGTTTCTCTTACGAAATCAATACTTTCACATATCAACTGTAGAGCCAAAATTATAGCTTCACCCCTTACATAAGTGCGACAAGGACCTGAGAGGAAACAACCGATTGTCCCTTTCGCTCTCATACGAATCCCATAAGCAAATATTAAGAATACAAAACTGCTCTTAAAATAATCAAGAGGCATTCTAAATTCAAATAAAATTATTAAAGAATAAGATATTGGTATCCCCTTCCAAATGGTTATTTTAGCAGTAAATTATATTCAGCCGTTTTCGTTAAATCAACGAAAAACCTGAATCGCGCTAGCGAAGTTTTTTTATTTTGAAGATTGCGGTCGTGGAATTGAATCGTATTCTCGGGAGGGTCCGTAGCTACAGCGTAAACTGGTGTGGATAGGGAGCCAGCCTAATTCCCTGTCAATACTGCAGATGCTGATGCGAATGTAAAAAATTAAACGTGTTCTAGAAAAATCATAAAAAGAGCCTTAATTGAGCCAATTGAGGCCGAACACCCCGCAAGTAGCTGCTTTGACCTTCCTTTTGCTTTTTAAAAAATCTTGTAGAAATAGTGGAAGATTCGATAAACTTACATTTCATTGTTTTCTACAGGTCTTAAACTTTAAGCGACCTTTTTTTACATTCAAAAATCACGTTTTTAAAAGAATATTAGAATCGAAATTACTAATTTTCCTGTAACCCATCCAGCTAAGCTAAATTGCTTGTATTAGGAGTGGGTTCCCATCTGTAGTGTAATGGCCAGGATTCGAACCCGGGACCTCTCGATCATAAGGTCGACTTAAACCTCTTAACCACTAAGTTCTCTCCTTAACCACTAAGCCACCAACGCCGACATAAAATGTTTCGCACATTTGGGCAACGACTCTAATCATAGGAATGAAAGCTTGTACTTTAAGGAACTTAAGGTTAAACAAAACAGTATTTTACTTAACAGTTAAATAGACATAGTTAAATAGGTATAATAGAAATATACACTGAGAATAATTGATACAGCCAAACACTTCTTGGTAGTGCGGGTGCAGGAAGGTATATAAAAGGATGTGTAGATTTTATGCGGCTCTCCGAAGACCCAAGAAGACCTATGAGAATATGTGATCCGGTTACAATTATAGAGAAAACAAAAAGCTTTATCAGTCAGAAGTGCTGCCCTCTTTTATATTTCATGAGTGGTAAGAGGTGTTGCTTCTTGTTCAGCGTAAGGTTCCAAGGCGGCCACAAGTTGCGTGCTACTTCTAAAAGATGGCGTGTGTGTCTACTGTCTATTTTGAGACCACTGTTAAGGATGTTTTTTTACAATTTCATGTAAATTCCAGCAAAATACGTCCAGCTTAAAGCACTTGTGACCATAAAGTAATAATCCAAGAGGCTTATTAGAAACGATGCCCTCGACGAGAATAGGCTTCAGAGCTTCGAACATCGGTGAAGCGTTGCATGTCTCTCGGTATTTTATAAGATGCTCTCCAAGCCCCTTCCATCATCGAACGACCAGAAGCACGGCACCCCACCGCCGACACACTGTGGACATTTCACTTATATGTACTAAACGATTTGGCGATAAGTTCATTATGTGTACTGTCAAGATGTGGAATGCCTTGTCCGATGCTATGTTTTCGGATAGCTACAACTTTTATATTTTCAAGTAAAGTGAATAGGTTACTTCAAGGCAAGCGTGCTCATCGTCGACCACATCGCCACTTGGCAACAGGTGAGATAGTCAAAACGCGAGACGAACAACTTTAAAATTTAAAAATATTTGCTTCGGTTTTTTTTGCGCGAAATTAATACTTCAAAACGATTTCGCTATCGAGTCTGTGCCAGTAAGTTTTGACTCCGAAATGCCTATAAAATCAGCCGGTGTATAATGCACTTTCTTACCATCATGAAAGAGTTTGATTGAGACACCTCACGTATGCATACAATGCTCACCTGTGGGAGTTATTATTACTCACTCTCAATCAAACTCCAACATGATGTGTAAGAAAGTGGGAAACAGTTTGTGGAATAAAAATCATAAGCAATCTCTTTTTAGAAAATATGCCATTGTGAAAGCTGTTGATGAAAGAATATTAACATCTACCTACGTTTAAAACAATCTAACTGTAAATGCTGCAAAAAAAATAAATAATATATCATCTTCAAGTCTGTGAAGATAATGTGGTTGAACATGTAAGAATGCGTCACCCTCGACCTCCCCCATCACAACGGTATAGTGTGTTCGGGAGCTATGCATGGCTTTAGAGATATCCTCATACATAGCCTCCACCTCGTCGTCGGGGTGTTTCGAGGTCGGTGCGTGTGCCTGTATGACCTTCAGCGAATACCGTTTGGTGATTCTGAGTATAAGGTACGCTACCCTCGTCGAAACACTCTCGATCTGGACCACGTTGTTGACAAGGGACCTGTGGACGATAAACCCGACACCACCCTGGGACAGTATGTCGCCCTCCCGGAAATAGAGCAGGTTACCGGATTTGAGGATCATGGTGTCCTGCCCCTCTCTCCGGACTTCACACAATCCTACGATATCCCACCGTAACCTGCTCAATTCTTCCTCGAGTTCAGCGAGCTTCTCGTCGGTTCGCAGTGTGAGCGTGTTGTACGTTGCCAGGGCCAAAGGTCGTCGGGGTTGGTAGCCTGGCATCTGCCGGGGATTCTTCGCACCCCTTGCCCCGCCGTTACCATGGTCGCTACCATAGCCAGGAATAGCGGGGCCGCCGGGGACTAGGGGCCGTTTCTTGTGTTTCCTCATCATGGGGGGTTATGCCGTAATCGCCACGCTTGGCAGGCGGGTTGGCGATCGTTGTTTAGTGGCTAGTACGCGGAAAGATGCTGCTGCCCATCCTCCGGTATTTGAATCCCTTAGTCGCCTCTTACGACACCCACGGGAGGAGATGGGGTGGTGCTATTCTAGGGCCACACCACAGGCAAATTTCATCAGGAAATCTTCAAAAATGACAATCTTTGATCCCAAGGCCCTAGTCCCCCCTCCTTCTATCCCTCTTTTTGCGATAAAAGGTAGTCTATGTCCGTTCCCAAGCTGTAAACTATCTCTGTACCAAATTTCATCAGGAAATCTTCTAAAACGATAAACTTTTATCCCAAGGCCCTGGTCCCCCCCCTTCTTCCCCCCTTTTCGCGATAATATGTAGCCTATGTCCGTTCCCAAGCTCTAAACTATCTCTGTACCAAATTTCATTAAGAAATCTTCAAAAATGAAAAACTTTCATCCCAAAGCCCTAGTCCCCCCCTTCTACCCCCCCTTTTCGCGATCAAAGGTAGCCTATGTCCGTTCCCAAGCTCTAATCTACCTCTGTACCCAATTTCATTAAGATATCTTCAGAAATGACAAACTTTCATAAAAACTTTCATCCCCTATTTCCCCCCCTTAAACTCCCTTTCTCGTGATAAAAGGTAGCCTATGTCCGTTCTCAAGCTCTAATATACCACTGTACCAAATTTCATCAAGATCGGTTCAGTGGTTTAGGCGTGAAAGCGTAACATACAGACAGACAGAAAGACAGACAGACAGACAGACAGACAGGTTACTTTCGCATTTATAATATTAGTATGGATTTTGTGTACATATTATTTCAGGTATGTCATTAAACATTAAATTTTTATTTAATTGTATAAAACTAATTGCAACTTTTATCTTCAAAGTATTCTTGTACACTGTAATAGCTTTTAATTAGTAGAAAGCTTTTTAGTTTGTTCACAAATCTGCAAAACTTTTCTTCATTTTTTATAGTTTCGGGCAACCTATTATAAATTTTTATTGACATGACCAAAGGACCAGAAGAATGTATTTCAAGTTTGGAGGTTGGGAGGTTTAGTCTATTTTTGTGTCTCAGAGTATACATAGGTTTCTTATTTAGCGCGTAAACAAAATGTTAAATTTACTTAAAGTTTCAAACAGAGAGATAACAAAAGATACTTATTTGAGTGAAAAGTTTTGTTGATACACGTACGAAAAGAAATTTTCTATTTAAATATGAAGTTGCATGAAATGAACAAGCAATAGGAAGGCATATTCATTTATTTTATTCTTTTGAACAGTATCGATTTTTTTTAAGAACAATGCTACTCAACTAATAAAATAAAATAAAAATCTAGTATCCCACTCGTGAAATAAGAACAATCAAAAAACAACAGTTTGATAATAGGTATCATTATTATGTGCCTAATTGGGGTGAGATTAGAGCCATATTATGAGCAAGTGTAATCAGTAAGTATGTATCATACTCCAACGATTTTCATGAAATTTAGTATAATACAGGGGGTTTCGAGGGCGATACATCGATCCAGCTAGGATTCATTTTTAGAAAATGTCCTAAAAAAAGTATATCGAGCAAATCATTCAGGTACTTCTGTTTAATAGTGCATGCACAAAAACCTGGCACAGAATGCCGAAACAGTACTAGGCAAACATAGCTTAGTAGCAGTACTTTTTTTGTTATATCAGAACGGAATGTTGAACGCCACCCCGTTAGGCCACGCCTTATGGAGTGGGTAGGAATGGGAGTGTCTGCGGCGATGTCTGGCTTCTGTTTATGAATGAACCCAAAAGTTGTATCTCCATCATATTTATGATGCCCTGGTACAGGCACGGGCCAAAACGTCCCTCAGTATCGATAGTTCCGAACCTGCCGCTCAGAGGACGTTGTGACACAAGCGCGAGTAAACCGAATTTCTTCTTATGAATATTTTTAGTATGTACGTATTTTGTCATACGTATCCAGGAATGATATTTATTGTTAAATAATTCAAGTTTTAAAGCAATTCAAGTAACTAATAAAGATTTTATTAGCAAATTAATCCCCAGATCGTATCCGATGCAATGGAATTTTGAAATTAAATACTACATTACATAAAAAGTTGTAATGAATTATCGACTTTGTAATTCATATGAAGTGTATTTTTGCACTTAAATAAGCTTATGTTGTTTTGCATTATAACGAAATAATAATAACCTAACCACGCAACTACAGAACTTCGATATTATTATTTATTATTATTACTTCACTATAATCTGGCCTCCACAACCCACCGGTAATATCGACATTCTGTAGTTAGAGCATGACTAACTGATGTCACAGAAATATATTTCAATTTACTCATTTCTCAAAATAATGCTCCAATAACATTTTTTTTAACGTCAATTCTACTTAAGCTTAAAATCCAGGCAAAATAGACAAAATAAAATGTTGAGCTTGCATAAACTCGCATAGAGGTGAAAATTGCTAGGGGTCTTAAATACACTATAATAAAAGAATAGTACATCACTGCCATGGCCACCAAGTGTAGTGTTGCCGGACGATCGTGCATCGAGGCACGCATTACGGAGTCCGGCAACGCTCAGTTGTGGCCCAGGCTTGTATAGTGCTTTTCTCAAACAATGCGCGGAAATTAAAATACAATTAGTTACCTACTTTTAAAATCGCAAAAAAAAGAACAACAGTAATTTTTCACTCGGGAAAATGTTCATTTGTGTTTTATATTTCTTAATAAACAGCTTTCTATTTGCAAGCCAGTTCTGTATTTAAATAATGCCTTGGATAAGTTGCCTACTTGGTTGCCATGGTTCGGAGTAAAAGATGATTCCATTTTTTAATTACACGACAGATATGGATTTTCATACAACTTTTGCCGGCCGCTGCTCGCATGCAGCAATTCCGATTTATCTCGAAGAAGGTTGTCAAAATAATGTTCAAATTTCCAAGCATGTTTGAGTCCATTGAAATATTACATTTTCTTGGGCATAGCGTGCATATGTCATAGGATGAAATTTAGTTTTTGACATTAAGGATTTTGGATTCAGTATAAAGTTAAATCCGAGTTTTTGAGATTGCAACCCTCATGTCACGTCAACATCTTGATAAAATGGGTTCAAAAAAACAAATTGTTGCAAATAAGATCATTTACAACTTTTGTCAACAAGCCCCAGACCTAAAATCATTTAGGTGCCCTAAATGATTTTGCTATAATCCAAAAGATAGTAAAATATATTTTTGGAAAAAAATATTTGCCTTATTATATATTATTCTAGAATTCCGTGTAACTACACAAATATTGAAAGACTTTGTTTCCGTTCGGTTTCGCTATGACGCACTAGATGTAGTCGGGAGACAAGGTATGACGTCATGCCCCCCGCATTTGGTCACGCGTTTTCCTTAAGAGAAATTGGACAGTGGCATCTCCGCTACTTAATCATATTCTGTCCTCTGTGGTTGGAACCATTATATTTAATCTGTTTAGTTTTCGTGGAGTTCCCTCGTTTAATTTTACCATATCTGTTAGAGAGATTTTATCCGTATGATTGACCCCATCAGCTGATGGTACAGAATTCTTCTGTCGGTTCAATTACCGGACGTGGTAAGCCACTTTCGAAATTTTTTCTTTAAAAGTAAGAATATAATATATGTATCCTTTTAGTGAAAATCGCTATCTCCAATATTTAGAGTACTTTCCCTCCAGGTACGGTCGAAAAGTTCCAAGCTGTATATACTTTTTGTTTTTGGTTTTACAACTGAAGTTACTTTATAGAAGTTGCAGATGATTCGCAACCAATAGTGTTAACTATTTTTTGTGGGATCTATAGTTCAATAAAAAAATCAATTAAAAATCGAAAATTGATCATAAAAGGATTTTTTTGTCAATAATTGAAACACGATAGCTGCAATAGTGTGGATACTGTCTAAAAAAGCCCTTTTTTTCACGATTAGAAGACATTTTATCAGAAATTCTGAAATAATAACCAACACGAATTTTCTAAGCTCACACTAAGAATGACATAAAGAATTATTTTTTTTGTATTTACTATTCAGTAAATCCTACCCACTTCCTTCCCAAAAAAAGTTTGACAATTGTAGAAATTTGATTTTCTTGCTGAAATGTATGGGAAACGTTGTTAGAGATTTATGTCTTTCCTAATACCCAAAACTAAAACGGTCCTTTAGGGTCTTATGATACCTACATGAAGAAGGATCGATGGACACAAAAGGATTGCCCTTTTAGCAATATTTTTGCTGGCTGTACAATTTTGACAAAATCAGTAAATGCAGTTCAAAATATCTCAAAAGTTATGGAAGGTCTCCTAAGAACATTATGCTGTAACTACAACGGTTAAGGTACTTCCCCTTATCGCCATATTTCAAAAATATTCCCTGTATGTCACAATGATTGAAACTAAAGTAAATAATAGGCCATTACGAAGATAAACTTTCACCTCATATGCTCATAACTGCAATTCAACTTTCAAATTTATTCACAACTAGCTGTTGCCCGCGGCTCCGCCCGCGTGGATGTCAGGTATCGCTTAGTGTTGATTAAACGTTATTTTTCTTAAATAAAAGTAGCCTAAGTTACTCCTTATTACATCAGCTACCTGCTATTAAAAGTCCCATCAAAATCGGTCCGGCCATTTCGGAGATAAGCTGGAACAAACAGACAGCCAGACAGACAAAAATTGTAAAAAATGTCATTTGGTATGTAAAAAAACGGTAATTTCAATATTACAAACAGACACGCCATTTTTTTTAAAGATTAGTGGATCTAAAGATAGAGTTCTAAATTAAAACATACTATTTAAAGCTACAAGCTACGGTGTTTCGTAGCTGTTAGCTACGGTATTTCGTAGCAACCGATATGGGACATAAAACATTTGTATCACAAAGTGACATGTTTCACAATAATTGATATTTCAAAGTAAAGGTCTATTATATATAATAATATTTAAATTTGTTCAGAAAACAATTTAATACGATTTCACACCACTCGCCATAAGCAAACTAAGTGAAAGCAACTATCAGTCCGGAATTATATATAAACAAATAAAAGATAGAATATTCAATGAAATAAATTATTATTTATTTATTACTTTTAATAATTTATTTTATTTTATACTTTTTAGTTTATTATTATAATAATAATATTTATATTTTTGTAATCGTACCTCACTCGATAAATTTGAGTGACATTTTTTTACCACATACATTTTGGCGCCAAAAAACCAACATATAGCTTGTCTTCATTTTTTATGTACCCGAGAACACTTGGGCAATAAATACCTTTCATTTGTGACATGAATCGGTGAAATCCGTAAGGTGGTTCAGAAGATATGAGGTAATAAAGAATATTACAACCATACATATAAGATACGCGCGAAAAACATAACTCTGTTTGGCAGTCGGGTAAAAGTTGTAAATAAATAAGTTAAAAAACAACTATGTACAAAATTCTAAATATCTTTACTTTACTCAGAATATTGTTTACAGTCGTTATTTGAACTTCTGCACAAATAAACATTGTTTTATATTACAGCTCCATCTTGCAGATAAAGTCGAGTGAGATGAATCTCCGTGGAGTGCGGGGGATGGCGGAAGCTGTAGGCAGGACCGCGGTTGTTCTGACTACAGCCTTCACGTAACAGATGTCGCGACCATGTTTGGCACCATTGGTTAGTGCGTAAATACGTTTAAAGTCATCGGGGATCATTCTAATTTTAAATAAAAATATATGAAAAAGTAGGTATTGGTATCCTTTCTTATATGATAGGGTCATTTGAATATTGCACTCAGCCAGTGAGCTGATATCTGATGATTACTTGAATGGCGCTATCGAAAAATCTTTACGTTTTAGGAAGTCTTCGATAAATTCGACACGTTCCTCGGGGAGTCCGTAGCTACTGCGTGAACTGGTGCGATCGGGGGACCAGCCTAATTCCCTTTCTAGCAATAAGTTGCAATAAATTCACAAAAGCAATAAAAAGAGCCTCACGGCCTTTACACCACGTCAGTAGCTGCTTTGACTTCCTTTTGCTACTTTAGCCAAATTCTAAAAACTTCCTGTATCTATCTATAAATATATCACGGAAACGGATCGATACCAATTTGGAATTGAGAACATTTATGTATACCAATAATACTAAGCTGTGTCTGGCACAAGTACTGGTACAACACTGGAACTGGTATGTAACATTCACAATGCCTTTTCCATTTTTTACGGACAGTCTTGCCTGTTTGTCTGTTTGTGATAAATGCAAAATTGACCAAACAGATTTAGTTAAAGAGGTAATTTGCCTTTTATAAATTTTTTCATTCTGTGAATTTTAGCTGAATATGTTAAAACTCTCTAAAATTGTTTCGACTTTCTGTTGAACCCATATTACGCAAATAAATTACTTAGCAACGCTGATTAACTAGGTAGGTATTAATAAAAAACAAAAAACTGTTTACGACTGAAAGTTGCAGTGGAAATTTAAAACCCATTTTCTTGTTATCGAGCCTTCATTTCTCAGTCAGACTCACTCAGTGACTGCGTGTGGCATGACATACGCTCATACTTATACTTTTGTGAAAACAGGAGATACTGAAGCAAGAATTCAGCTTTCAATGCAAGGGCTTGTTAGCTCAGTCGGTTAGAGCATCGTGCTAATAACGCGAGGGTCGAGGGTTCGAATCCCTCACGAGCCACTCTTTTTGGAAATATGTTTTTTTTTTAATTAGAATGGGTACCATAAGTATCAGTAAGTACAAAGTGTATTCTTAACTCAGAGAAGAACAATGTTTTCTAATTAAGAAGAATATCTTAATATGCCATTTAACTTAAGTTTAAAAATTCGTTTATTTACTCACCACAAGCAGAATAGAAAACTGATACATTGTTCGATTAGTAATTGCTACTTTATACAATAAATGGTGTATGTATACTTTGGTGAAATTTAGTAATAACTTGATGATACTGTTAATATACAAATACACTAACTTTTAATATAACCGAGAGAGCGCATAGCAGCTGACAGAGGGTACGAATCAATAAGTGAAATAGCGCGGCGACTCCACCAGGAGAGCAACTAGTGCGGAGAGTTTACCCTCACTACCATTATTTTGTTTACCTTGTAGCACGTGGCACCCATATCACGTGGCTTCACTACAATATTTACGTTTAAAAAGTCAAAAATCATTTGTTATGGTAGAAAATAACGATGCTTAAAAAGTATTAAAAATTTAAAAATTTTAAAAATTTAATAATTTCGTCTAAAATGTTCAATATAGTGAACGTAGTTAATAATATTATGTTCAATATAGTAATTCTTTGGTCTAGACAATCTAAGAGGTTAATAGTAATGGTCGTGAGCTATGACTATCCGTGACAAGGGCCCTGTTCAGCTGACAACGAACCCAGTCAGTCCGACATAGCTATCAGTCATGAAGGCCGCAGACCATGTATCCAAACACGTGCTATCGCATGTGTGTATATCCTAAGGTGGGAATATAAATAGTGAAAGCTCTCTGTGTATCCTGTTCTCCCTATTCTCTGGCCGTTATTTAGTACTTATAGTACTATTACGTTAGATGGACATGGCCTGTGGCATGGCCTCGGTGCCAAATGGAGATATTTATTTCATATTTTGTATCACTTTTGGTTGTTTTAAGACTTAGGAGATATCTGTATTACTGTTAATTATATTAATTGTAATCTAAAAAACAGATAGTTCTAGATATTAAATTTCATTTCCTTCTGCATCTTCTTTAGAATTAGGAAGTTAAGTAAACAAAACTAGTGACAGTTCTTAGGTACTAAACTGTAATATACAAATCATTGTGTTTTTAAATTTCTCGTGGTTACAGAAAATCCTTTTATTAATAGCTTTCAATTATTGTGATCGAACCTTGCTTCCTCTCCCAAGACTCAATCATCATCATCAATCAATCTTCATCTCTAGAACATTTTTTGGCCAAAATACGCCACACAGCCGGTATTGACATATCGCTGAATTCTCAATGGTATAGACGTGTGGCTTAACTTGATAACGTCTTGTTTAGTTAAGTTAAATCAAATTCAGGCATTAGATAGGATAACAGCAGAATAATATAAATAACTTCTCCTCAATGCAAGGAATATTCAGTTCGAAAAAAATTGTAGGAATGCCTTCTAATGGGAAATAATATTTTTTTCCATTTATCGTATTAACTTATTAAATTAAAACTTATTTTTTTCCATTTATTTAATGCCTTTAACTCGGTTAACAGGGACACTTTGTTGACACAAGCTAAATTAGAAACCCCCAAAATTTTTAAATTTCTTTGGCAATGCTATAGGCACCCTTCTAAATTACTTTATAAAGATAATATTTTAAACTCAGCGGTAGGGTGTCAACAAGGTGATCCTCTTGGGCCAGTCATTTTTAGCCTGGCTATTCACCCCATAATTCAGCGACTAAATTCTAAATTCAACATTTGGTATCTGGATGATGGTACTCTTGGTGGTGACGTAGAGACAGTATTAAAAGATTTGGCATTTCTAAAAGAAGAATTTAGTTCAATTGGCCTAGAATTAAATTCCACCAAATGTGAAATTTTTCTTTGTGATCAAACTGATAGTCTTTCGGTACTCTCAAAATTTAATGCTTTGGCTCCAAATTTAAAAGTTTTACAAAAGAGTTCTCTCCGCCTCCTTGGGTCACCAATTCTAGAAGATGCCTATGAGTCTTTTGTGGTAGAGAAAATACAAAATTTTTGTGAAGTCTCGGACCACCTGTACCAAATTAATATTCATTCAGCCTTTACCATCATTCGGTTTTGTCTTTTCGTACCAAAATTTACACATGCTCTGCGTTCATCTCAACTTTTTAAATGTTCGTCTCTTTTAGGTCAAGTGGATAGACTGTTGCAAGACACTCTATGCAAAATTCTAAACATTAATTTGAGCGACCGAGTGTGGCTTCAGGCGTCCCTCCCAATTCGCCTCGGCGGCCTCGGCGTTCGCAAAATTGCAGATGTAAGTATGCCGGCGTTTCTATCTTCGGTCTATGGCACTGAAGAATTAGTCAGGAAAATTCTGTCTTCTTCACTGATTAATTCAGATGTGCCAGGTAAGGCCGAAGCTTTAAATGCTTGGAAAATGACCTGCCCAAATTCCGTCATGCCCGCCAACCCATCTTCTCAAAGGCAATGGGATGAGCCGCTCAGTAGTGGTGTTAAAAAACATTTATTCAGTACAGCTACCACTGATGCTGAGCGTGCTCGCCTTTTGGCTGTGGGGGAATGGGAATCTGGTGTTTGGCTCCAGGCACTTCCTTCGCCCAACATTGGTACAATGTTGGACGACACGACCTTCCGCATCGCAACTTGCCTACGTTTGGGGGCACCGTGTGTCTCTCCGCATCGATGTCTATGTGGAGAAGCAGTCGATTGCCTTGGACATCACGGATTATCTTGTAGCAGGAGCGCAGGCCGCATGTCCCGACATGCCAACATTAACGATGTTATCCGTCGGGCTCTTGTCACCGCCGGGGTGCCAGCTATTCTTGAACCTGTTGGCTTGGCGCGCGTCGATGGCAGGAGACCGGACGGTATGTCGTTGTTACCTTGGAAGATGGGTAGGCCTTTGGTGTGGGACGCAACTTGCGTCGACACCCTGGCGCCTTCCCATCTTCCAAGTACAATGGACTGCGCATGTGCTGCTGCTGCATCAGCGGAGACTCTCAAACGGCGCAAATATACCAATTTAACTGGTAATTATATTTTTGAGCCGTTTGGAGTCGAAACGTTGGGTCCGTGGGGTCCAAGCGCGCGCGCGCTATTCAAAGAAATAGCGAAGCGCCTAATCGACTCTTCCCGTGACCATAGGGCTGGCCTTTACCTCGCTCAAAGAATTAGTATCGCTATTCAGCGTGGTAATGCCGCCAGCCTTTTAGGCACGGCACCAGTAGAGGTCGATGGGGAGGAATTTTTCGATGCCTAAAGTTGCAGTCTCTCCCCCTCTTTTATGTTATTTTTGTATGTATTATATAGCATAATTTTTATTATTTAGTATTATTCTGTATTATAATTGTAATATATTAAACTGTATAAAATGATTACTTACTATAATACACTTGAACAATTTATCGTATTCCTAGTTCTAACTTAGGAAAATAAAACATTTCGATCCTTATAGGTAGATTTATTAACAGTCCCGGTACTGACATGGAAATAGAGACCGCATTATCGTAAAGATACTACTAGCGGTTTAGTCTATACGTTGTCTCTAAGTCAATCAGTCAGGACAAAGAGTTTTATATAAGAAATAATTTTTAG
This sequence comes from Eilema caniola, assembly GCA_949126895.1. NCBI lineage: Eukaryota > Metazoa > Arthropoda > Insecta > Lepidoptera > Erebidae > Eilema > Eilema caniola. The sequence goes on along the minus strand of OX421460.1, from coordinate 49,417,261 downwards.
ATTTTAGAAATTAGCTTTTAACAATATAATGTTTATTTTTTATGATCAATCCTGTACAAATTTAATTTTTCATACAGGATTCTATGTGTACACTTTAACATCTATTTATCACGCTCACTGTCCATGCAGAAACCACGAACATATCCCTCCGTGCATATTCATGCAATGTCCGTGCACAATCCTGAGTATTGGAGTCACTTCACGAATATATATATATATATATATATATATATAAACATATACTTATTGTTCCACTATTGATCTATTGGTTGGTTTGATGTCAGTAAATGAATATTAGTCTTGTCATCGTCTGGTTAGAATATAGCATCGTTACTGAAAACAATTTATTTCGCCTCTCGATATTCGTCACTGCAAATACCTCTGCTTCGTCATAATACTGCGGCAGAGATACATGTTATTGATACCACTTAGTATCCCCAAGTTCTGTCATAGTGACAATCAACAATCTTTCACAGTGACTGTAAGTCACTATGAAAGATTTTTTATGGAGTAGAATTTATGTAGTACGGATGACATGAAACAAATTATTGTACCAAAGGAGTTGTTTCAAAATGTATGGAGCCCCGGCCTGGTCATTATAAAGTATATGTAATACAGGGACGTATTAATAAGAACCGTTTAAAACTATTTATTTAGCATAAAAAGATTGTAACAAAGCGAGAATTTATATAATGCATTGCAACACACCAAAAAACTGTCATGGCGCTTGATCTCCTCTGATCCTTCATTTTTCTTTGAGAATTGTCAAATGTCAATGTCAAAATGTCAGTGAATGACATTACGACTTATTTGTTATGATATTTCATGATATAATACACTACTTTTGTTTTTATGCTTAGACTGCTTAGAGGTAAAAGACCCGCGGTAGCCTAATGGAATGGGTAATGGACTGCTGAGACGAGGTCTCTGGTTCGATCCTAGGTTTTACCATGGCACTCACCAATGACTTTTCGATGCTTTTCGAAGTTATGTGTGTAATTAATGGTTAATGGTAATAGGCTCGCCACCTATTACATTGGGACCTCGATGTCCTAAGTAGCCATAGAGGGAAACCTGATGTAAACCGTAAACCAACCCATCTGACCAGCACACTACTGTTTATTATTACCACCAATAGTATAATGACAAGATTGCAATAATCTATAATAGATTTAGGCTCAAATATCTTATTATTTCATACAATTACCATGTCATGTTAAACATATCTTGAACTTTCTTTAAAAGATCTACCTGATCTAGTCAGAAAAAATAAAAGGCATATAGCTTATTTAGAATACTATGTGAACCTCTAAACAGTAGGGTGTATAATAGTAAATAAAACAGTGTTTGACTATATAATTTTAATCATTTTCTACATCATCCCTTACAATTAAAATGTCATCCAAAAATGAAACCGGTGCAGCAATAGTATCTTGATGCCGAGCCCAACCCAAATACCAAACAATCGTTATTATATGTGCACAACAACCTACTATTCGTTGTCCAGCAATACAGCTACAATAACAACCTTTTATTCTGTCATCCCAACTTGTTCTTTGACTCGCCACCAGTATATATGTATAATGTACTTCCTGATTGATGGCGAGATTTTATACGACCCCTTATTAATAAGGGGTTTTGTTGGGATGTGGTTGTTGTGGACACTGCTTCCAAATGCTCAGGTAAGCAGAGCAACAGTTCAAAAACTAAAGCCGGGTAAACACAGAATCACACAGTACAAAATCCAAAGTATACAAGCCAAGTTGTTTCAAAGATCTCCGAAATTCATATAATATGCACAGCGAACTAAATCTCAAGGTACGATGACCATTGACCAATGAAAGACACAACACACGGCCGGCAACCATGACAGTTGACAGTGACAGGTGACAGCTGATATGTAGATCGTTTTATTGTGAAAGATTTGGATTTCATAGAGGCTGCGATGTTGAAAATAATTAACAATTATCATTTATGTACACCGCCAAGAAACATTGAAACAAGATATGTACATTTTTGCCAAATTCTAGGTAATTTTCTCGATTTATTGATATACGAAACTCCGACCAGGCACGAAATGAAACATCTCCTTTCTAAATGAAATTTAAGACCTTAAAGTCCTGCATGTAATCATTGTCTCGTGTATGAATCCAGTGTGCGGGAACTACTGCATATTACTCATAAGTTTTTTAGGGTTATATAATCGAACAAAACAATTGAAACTTAGTTTTATCTGTCTGTCACACTGTATAAAGTATCCATCCTTGTAATGTAACGGAACTTAGGGCCAACGGCCCTACGCTACATGTGGCTGTGATCGTCTAGATTGCTATCGTCGAAACCTACTACACTAATCTATTTACATTCAATATTGACTCCTGACCGTATGTATATATTCGTATAACAAATGCTAAGAGCGTCTATTTAAATCGATAGTTCGCCACTTAGTGGTATATAAAGTGAGACGTTCTATCCCAACTTTTAACTTTAAATGTATGTATGGAATATATTATATGATTTCACAGTTCAGGTGAGCTGTGTGCTTTTTTGCCACCTCAGTGGTATATTTAACTTTACTGTATGTACGGAATATATATTATGATGACAAGACTGTGGATTTATTTGGAATCAAATGAATTAATATTAAATTCAAAATATAGGTCTGTGATAGTTTGATTTATGTGTGGCCTCTTTGGGCGTCTTTTTCAGCTGTATTAATATTTTTATAGGCCTTTAATTATCGTAGATATCATATATGATTTATAATATGTGATCCGGATCAATTATATTTTTTTTTTGTTATGTATTGCAATGCAATATCTCAAGCTCCGAAAAGCGAGATTTAGATCAATTCCGAAGAATCGATAGCTCTGATCAACAGATCAAGCTCTCCTTCAACTCGTCACAATGAATTTAATTTAGTTTGTAATACCTCCGCTAACTTCATTGTGTACTGTAGGTTTCAGTGTTAGCGTTCAGCTCCAGTACAAAATGATAGACCCTTAGACCTCGTGACAATACTGATTCAACTGAAGCAATTATGAAGGTAAAATGATAATGATTATGAGTCTTATTATTCCAACAACAGTATCGTATACTTTCACAGCAATGGTTGGCTGCCAGTTATTAATGGGATATTTAATTTCTCAGATAGGCTTCAGCAGAACAACTAGTGTCACTACATATTACAAACTTGGGCTCAAATACTGGTCCAAATGACCCAGGAGCTAAGTGAATTTACCTACAGATGTTTCAATGAGTATAGCTTTGGCTGATATGATGTAATGAGTGAGATCTTGTATATGTCGGAGATGTCAATTAGTCTCTCATTAGCAACTGTGTGCTGAATTTAATGATCTCAATAAATAAAGCCTTTTGTTTATTCAATGTACTGACTTTGTGAATTAAAGTAGAGTTAATCAATGTATATGATTTAGGTGTATAGTTAATATACTAACTTCAATCAAATTATAATTATAGTTTACACTTGTCACTATTATTTTGAATAAAACCCGACTGTAAAAGCACAATAATCTGCTTATTTATTTATAACAAAATATAATACGTTATTATAACGTATAATTACCCCAATTTCAATTATTATATTAACACAAAATAAATGCACAAATTAACTTTTCACCAAACGTAATCTATAAATTACCACTATAATTCTCGTAAGAATTCCTAGGTTCTATCGCAATAGAACGTCTACGCCTGCATTCTAGCTAGAAACCTAGTGTGACCTGCAGACCATGAGCTCGTACCAAGATGAACATGGATGTGTATGATTTTAGATGTGTGTGTATTGCGAATTGTGTAAAGGAAAACAAACTTGAAACTAGCTACGTGGAATAGGGAGTGCTCTAGTTTTTAGACTTTCCTACAACTAGATCACTGAAGCCTAGATGATTGGGATTCGAATCGCCTCCAGAAGCCAGTCTCAGCTCCCAGACTTACAGTCAATAATTTACCTATAAGAACTTGCCAAAGACAGCGATCCAAAGGAATATAGATGTTGTTAGGAAGGTATGATAAAGTAATTAGGAACTTCTAAATATCAATTCAGAAGCGTGTTGTTTTCAAAACACGACTCAAGACACTGTCTTATCACATCCACAATATTTGCACTTGCTTAAAACGGCAGCGTCCAAAACGTATGAATGCTAGTAGCCAGCGTATCGAAGCGATGTCCGAACCCAACTGGCCTCACGAAACGTTAGGAATCACTTTTTATCAAAGACGCAGGGTCTGAGCGTCTCTCGCCGCGCGCCCTTTTCAGGTAAGCGTCTGTGCCGGGAGCTCACCAAATCCTTTGTGTGCAATTCAATGGACAATGCATTTGTTATCGTGCAGCTTATAATTATATTTAAATGATAACATGCCTTCGTGCAATGTAATTAATTTCCTTCTACAGAATATCAAACCATGCAAATTGATACCATATAATAATATAATTAATATACCAACAGTATATACTCAATTTAACCAATTTAACCAGCTGGTCATGCATTTTAATGATATAATTACATAAATATTATAGTACTATGCGCTTATCTCGGCGGAGCTCTGATTAATATTTTTTTTTTGATAGAATTCTATTTTATGTATTTTTTTAATTGCATTTTGGCCATTTATATCCATGGATCAAACTCGCATAAATCTACAATTATTTACATTTAGTCCACCTACTTAGTCATCATAAATAATATATTCTAACAATATGAATATCATCGTTTCATATTTGCATTCGTTCAAGCAAGATAATTTTAGAAATATTATAACATCTGAATATTTTAAACACCATGTGCTTACAATAAAGTATCGTGCCTGCACCCAAAATCTTCGCTTTGTCCTAAAGAACCTTTTTTTTCCATTTCTTTTGTTCTTAAAATAGTTTTAAAGTCGCTGGCTATTTTTTTGCACTATGAACCAACCCAGGACATTACCGCCATATGGTTGCAACGCAGTCTGACCTTTTCGTGTCTCTGTGCTCCTAAATGAATGAAATGAAATAGTAATATTAATAGACATATTCTAAATACTTAGGACAGGCGTATATCCTAATATAGACTGTCCCGTCTCAGTAAAACCACAAGGCTAATCGTAATCTTAATCTGTTTACACTCTGCAAAGCTCGTGCCATGTGACTTGATCGTGCTCCCCCTGAAGAAACCACGGACAAAGTTTACTTACGAGTGTATACTGCAATGAAACAACCGCAATACAAATACCAGTTAAGTATGTTATATAAATCAATTACTATCACATTGTGTGAACAGCTATAGATATACATATAAGTATATAAGCTGGCTACGGCCTCAGTCGCGGCCACTGTACACCAAGAGTTAATAAATGCCTAAGAGGTAGAAATTATTCGTTCGAAGGCTATTCGTACCCTACACACACAAACACACGTTTCCGTTTCATTCTAGTTTTCCTCTGTCCCTCTCTGGTACGTATGAATGGGTGGAGCTTGAATGACAAGAACTACGCATGCGTTAATATTTTCTTAAACCCCAATTTAATTTAATACCACATTACGGATAAGACGGATGAACGGATCTTTTCATATCCTTGATGTTTGCCCAAAACACTTAGTGGCAATCGTCTCTGAAGAGACATGCAGATAGTTAGAACATTTCAACACATACAGGTAGTTAATTTCAACGTTAACACAGTGTCCTGTGGAAATAAAGCCACGGAGTCGGTCAGTGGCTCTTCATAATTCATGCCCTCCTTGTATATTAAACGAAAGGCTTTAAAAAATTAGTTTGCCTACTAATGTTTCTATAATGTTAAGGTAACTTCATCAAAATTGACATTCCATTTGCACCCAAAATTTACACTTTGAAACCCAAGGGTCGCTTATTTTTATTAATTGACATGTCGACTTTTCCGGGACTGACTACAGTCGGATGTCTCAACTGCAAGAGGACCTGTGCCAGAACCTCGTTCCTGGTTTAGCAGGTTTAAGTTTCTCGTTGATGTCTTTGTAAGGTGGCAGTGAAATTCAACTACCAGGGTATCACAAACTTAGAGAGAGCACTGAACATGAACGAAACGCATCCCCCTAAGCGGGTAGGTGTAGGAAAGTATGAGGGTCGAGATAGAAGTTCCTTACATTCCCATGCAACAAATACAGGAAGGTGAAATATTATAAAATAATTTATTAAGTAGGTACATGTATCTATTTTTTATTTTATAATTAAAAGTATATTACGGAGTAATACTAAATAATAAAATTGGTGAATGGCAAGTATAAAATATTCTTTAAGAAGGATACTAGCAACCGGAATTTTAAATATTCGATTAAGAGTTTTATTAGTGTAAATAAAGCGCTAAGTACTGCTCTATGCAGCAAGAAAAATCATCATAAGTTTTAAGTCATAATCTTGTGTTTGATAGAAGTGAGAGCGTTGAACGCCAACGTTGATGATAAACAGATCTGTGCTTCAGATACGTGTACTGTGCTAATTATGAGTGTGTAGCGTAATTGTGGAAATTCAGGAACTACTTAGATTAAGTTCACCGTTTATAAACTGAGATTTTATTAGTGTGAATTTTATAAAGATTTCAATCAAAGAAGAATCAAAGTTAAAAGTAGTTAAACTTTGCGTTTTTATGAACAGAAGCAAACAGAACCGCAGCTCTATTTGCTAACGGGCTATTTGTGTTAATATTTAACTCGTTACAAACATGCTATCGGGTCAATCAATATGAATAACCATAGTCACGTCATTTACAAGTATATTACGGAGTAATACTAAGTAATAAAATTGGTGAATGGCAAGTATAAAATATTCTTTAAGAAGGTACTAATAATATTAGTATAATAAATAAATATAATAATACTAGTAGCCGGAATTTTGAACATTCCCTCTAACCGCTAGGAGTGGGTACACGTCAGAAGTGTTAATGGCCAGGTTTCGAACCCGGGACATCTCGATCGTTATAACTAAGCGTTTTATAAACCCAACTGCTACAGTTCCTTGCCATTTACTTACAATTATTAACATTAATTTTTTAACAACAACACAAGCAACACTATTATTTTTATTTCTTGTGTTAAGAAATAACAATAACAGTGTTAATGTTTTTAATATATGTTTTTATATTTATATATGTATTAAATAATAATATAATTTATAAGATGTCAAATGTTAATAAAGAAACATAATAAAAGAGGCACAAAGTCCCGTATTAAATTTATCAATATATGTATGTTAAGTTAAAACCTCCTTCAACCCCATCAGATGTGAATATTTCAAATAGAAGTTAACTGTGTGCAGCTTCGAAAGCCTAAAAAATTTATGAAAACGTAAGTAACATACGTGTGTGAGTGTGTGTGCGTGTTGTTTATTGCTGTTTCTTATGATACAATAGTAATGAGGACACGAGAGCGGCGTCGCCCTCTCTACGTGAGTGGACAATACTATGAGAGTCAGCGAAACCTCTACGTATTGCGTGGTCTCCTAGTCATCCGGTGGCACAGAGTACGGTTATTGATTCACTTGGGGCACGGCGGTGACGTCGCGAGCGGTCAAGGGCATGTTTGATAATTTTGTCGCAGAGAAGTAACAAGTAGAATTTTTGTTATCCAATAATTGTTCCGACTTATAGCCATTCCGGCAACCTTTTTGTCCCTCATTCAATTGCCTGCACTCGGCAAGCTGGTGGCTCCTACCTCAAAGACCGTCACGTCCCGTTTGAAGAACCCGGGATTGTATTAATAGAGAAATCCTACAACTTCAGCATAGTTGTGGTTCAAAGTTCAATTAGTTGGGCTTGACTGGCAATGGCGCAACTATATTTATTCAAGTGTGTTTAATCTATTCGCACTACGAAATCACTGTGGATGGATGCTGCGTAGAGCCCACCATTAACTACGTCGTTGTTAGTGCTACAGTAATGCTACGGTGTTACGAAATATTGAAAATAATAAGCTGTTCTGAGTGACATGACACAGAATCATCATCATCATATTAGCCGCACATAGACCACTGTTGAACATAGGCCTCTCCTATTGACACAATAATTATACAGTCAAAATAAACGAAACAAAACAGTAAGCTTGCATACATTCAAATAAAGCTTGACAAATTTCGAAATCGCGATATCTCCGAAATAGTGCGTCATTATTTTTCGTAAAAAATAGTTTTAGGTCATTTTTGTATGTAGTTACACGATCTACAACTTTGTCCCACTTACTTGTACGCTACCACTTGCCGTTTACGAGGAAAATGCAAGAATAAAATATTTTTGACCTTTCGACCTTGAATTAAAAAAAAGCATAAAAGTCCAGTCGATGGGGACGTTTGACATTTCTTTTGTTATGGTCTCTGCCAATTTATAACTCTAGGCGGCTTCATGAAACCTCATATGTTTATCTGAATTAGAAGCAATTTCATACTCTGTGATTATATTTACATGGTGCTTCTGGTGTAAGATGGTTCATCGTTTTTTTTTGAAGTGAAAACTTCTTTAGCAGCGTTGGATGGGTGTAAAATGTTAAGGAAGCGTCAGGATTAGTTGACCTTTGAACCATAACCGACGACTGACGTCATACAAGATTGGTACAGACTATCTATTTTGCAATTTACAACAGATAGCGTCGTAGCTTAAACGGTAAGCACTTCGACTGTAAGTTCTTATAGTTTCAGATAGTATCGGGTTCAAACCACCTGGCCTTCAGGGATTTTTTGTGATTGTTTTTTCTTATTATAAAACTTTTGGTGATAATTTTTTCTTTTTGTATTTTTTTACTTTTTATGTTTATTTTTTCTTTCTGTAATTTATTATTCTTTGTGATTATTTTTTCTTTTCATAATTTATTAATTTCTTCTGACAGAAAATTAGCAGAAAATAAGTGATAGGTTAGCGCTATATTATAGGTATGGTATGGTATGTTCTTTTTTATCTTTTTCTGTGTATATAACGAAGAAAGAAAAAAAGAAAATGTTTTCACTTCTGCCGGCACTCCCAGAGTGCAACCCGTCTTTTTTTTTCTTTGGTTCTGACCAGGGCCGGAAGACGATGATGAAGGAAGTACATACAACCAAATGCAATGGGTTTATTTGTATCGTATTACGTATCCTGTGCCCTAACTACCAAATACGTCTGTTTAAGATCATACAAATATTTATACAGAACATATCCACATACAATAAATCTAATGTATAAAATCAAAGGAGAGCTAGCTACACCGTCACGACGCTCGCAGTACTAGGGACGCATAAGCCGAAAGACTCGTTTTCAACAAATAACTAAAGGGTTGTTATGTCGCATATTGCTAACACTCCAAGCCATTTCCAATCGCATCATCCACATTTTAGGACTGAAAGTCGATTTATTTGTGATTTGGTTGTTACATTAAAGTAAAAATAGGTGATAATGCGAAATTGCCGGCTTTTTTATGCCGAAATTCAGTATTCCGAAATAAAGTACTAGGTACTGCTCTATGCAGCAAGAAAAATCATCATAAGTTTTGGATCATAATCTTGTGTTTGATAATAGTGAGAGCGTCGAACGCCAACGTTGATGATACACTGATGTGTGCTTCCGATACGTGTACTGTGCTAATTGAGTGTGTAGCGTAATTGTGGAAATTCGGAAACTACTTCAAGTTAACTTTACCGTTTAAAAACTGAGATTTTATTAGTGTGAATTTTATAAAGATTTCAATCAAAGAAGAATCAAAGTTAAAAGTAGTTAAACTTTGCAGTATTATGAACAGAAGCAAACAGAACCGCAACACTATTTGCTAACGGGCTATTTGTGTTAATATTCAACGCGTTACAAACATGCTATCGGGTTAATCAATATGAATAACCAGAGTCATGTCATGTTAGAATAGCAGTAGAAACTTATATTTTAGAACTTTTGTTTACTCTCCGTAGGAATAAGAAAACTTTGATTTAATACTTTTGTCTGGATGAATGGCTAACGTTTTTTTGAATTAGGCAAAATTAATGATCTTATACTTGTTTTAGTTAAGTCAATAATAAGATTGATTTACAATCTATTTATTGCAAAAAGCGGGTCACGCACCCAACTTATAATTTGGGCCCAAATGAAAGTTGAAAACAAAAACAACGTAACCCTAGTGCCATATGTACCTACTGGCCGCTATACTTGTTTCTTCTATCGCTCTTTAGTAATAAATAGTTAATAAAGCGAGAATAGACGCAACTATTTTTTACCCGCACATATACTAGGCTACCATAACCACGGTAGAAATCGTCTATATCTCGTTCATACACAGAAACTAGACATACACAAAGTCTCCCCCTTCCCTTCATAGGCGGGGCCTGGGGCGGTACAGCGGGCTTCTGAATACTAGAAACCACAGCTAAACTATGCTTTCCCAGTACCATCTGTTATGGAAATAGCCATGGTTCTGAAGACAAAGCAATTTAGTGCATGAAAAAGGGTATTGCAAAAGTTACTAAATTAATATAAATAAATATTCTAGATGTGATTAATTTGGCCCAAGTAACTTCCTGACACCATCACTATAAATATTCGTCTAGGTCATAAATGAACTACTGAGAACCTGAACCTACATGAAAAGGTATAGCGGAGATGAAAGTACGCGGAAGGCTGAGGAGCCGTTGCTATAGTATGTTACAATGCTCTAGCAATGTCTGATCTGTGTTTAGGTTTGTAGAAACGACAGCTTGCCGGTACCATTTCTTAACACTCATTCTAATTACAGCTGACTATTAAAAGGAGCAGCCGTGAGTTTTATTACTAGATTCTTATCTTACAGGCTTCACTTATCCTTTACAAATACGACTGAAAATCGATTTAAATAGAAAAAAAAAAATAGGTATAGGCGGGGCTTAAACCCGCGGTCTTTGCCTTACAGAGGCAATGCTTTGAGCGCTAAGCAACCAGACCTCACCCTAACCAATCCAAAATTTTTCCTTTTACATCCGTCTTTGAAGCGACGGTGGAATCGACATAAATATTTAGTTTATTTAGCATGAAAAATGCTTAAAAATTTAATTCAAAATGACTGAAAATTTAAATCTAGGAATATTGATTTGAAATTTTATAAGTCCTTGTGACCTAGGCCCTCTAGATGATATCCACGAGGTGAAACCTCAAGAACAGTATGTAGCAATTAAAACTGACAGCTACTATATAAATCACCATAATATGTAATAACAATGACTAATCTTCACAAATATAGAAAATGCTAATGTAGATCATGAGTCAGAAAGACGTCCTGCAGTGAGAGAGATACGTAGGCAGTCGCAGCAGGACGTGGCGTGGAGCGTCGAGTACCAGGGACGCATGAACCGAAAGAGTTCTGTAAAATAATTGTGGTTCAACATTTCACCAGTAAGTGTTTTTTGGGCATGTATCATAGAAAGTGTTGTTATTTAAACTATTTAGACTACAATCTTAAATTTTTATGTTCCTGAATGAAAGTTAAATTAGAACGAATAATTAACAAATGTAAATAATTCCAGTTAGAACCTTTTGGATTACTTTGATATTTATAAGCTATATTATACACTAACAACAACCCATATTTGAATATTGGTGTCTTCATTGAACCGTAACTATCTGCAAAATTTCTATGATTACGTGTGAATACCACTTTGTCTGAAGCGCGGGAATGGTAGAATTCTCTTGGTGCCTTGAAAATAACTGGTACAATATACGTCACAAAGTAGATTATATATATAACACGTGACATTGTGAACATCGACTCTCAGAACCAGGAATCCAAAGCATTGAAGAGCCTACATAACCAATTTTACAGTATTTAAAATATATTAAGAACAAGCGACACTTTACACTAAAAGCAACCTTGCTGTAATGAATTGAGCATCTATTATTGTACGTCTTTGAACGATGCTTTAAGTATCAAGTTACGGGTAACAATCTGTAGGTAGAAACTCTTTTACTAATATCTTATAGTTTATGACACAAAGTACCCATAAGACTTAGTGAAGATGAAACGTTATGAAATGCTCTTTACGTGTCACAAAACTTTACATAGTTAGTTTCATGTTTTATGTCATGATTTGCCAATTCTACTGAACGTAACAAGAAAGTTGTTACTGCGCATGTCCGAATCTCCAACTGGGACAAACACGGGAAACAAGAGAAACTGGCTGTGAGGTAACTCCAATTTATTATTTTCAGCTTGTTATTATCCTTAAAAATGTTATTGCCTAATACAAAAGAAATAAAAACGTACAACTTAATATACGGACGAGTACGTATGGGGGCACTACAAACAGCAGATGCAAATTTTTGTATTACCACTTTTATAAATCTTTTATTGTTGCGATTGTTACTGATCGCATAAAAGTACACAAGTGAGAAGAAAGCGCCAGGTGTGTCGGCGGCGTGTACAGTCTGCGAACGATCTTGACTACAAAGTCTCTAAGCGTTCTTAAAACTTGCACAAATATGTACAGGGCGTGGGGTTGTATGTGTGCGATGCGTGTTGCTCACGGTGACGTCTGCAGACATTTTTTTATGGCTAATTTTCTAGAACAAGAAACCCCACTAACTTAACCATAAAAACTAGTGTTTACAAAAAAGTTGTTGTGTCTGAACAGAGAAATAATATCCGAAGATGACTAAATTGTCTTCTGATTGAACCTTGGGGAAGGTTCTGTTTAATCAAAATAACCGACCACCTCGTAGACAAAGTGTTAACCAACACCTATTTTGGCAGTGAAGAACAAAAAGCACGTGAAGACATCCTGTGGGACGTTAAACCAAAAGTTTAAGAACATTTCATATATTTATTATTATATGTATTATGATATATATTTATTTATTGCATATTAGTATATCAAAGTTTTCTTAATATACTCCGTTTAAATTAACGTGAAAATTGCCGACCAGACCAAATAATTGGTGTTGTTTTGAAAGTTGTTACCTACAATTCTTTAAGGTGCAGGTGAACTTACCAAAAGTCCCCAGAGGTGGGAGAGGGAAAGAAAGGTCCCTTTTTTAGCTTATATATTGAAAACTATTAATAATCACTCTTTAGGTACCTCTATATTATTTGTCTGCATTGAATTTCATATAAAGGGGGATGCCGGATTTTGTATGTACCCTCCAACAGACATGGAATGCATGTTAGGTTGTTTGCTCCTACCCAAAAAAGGACAAAACACCTGATGCTGTTATTTAAAAAAGGTTTTCCAAAAAATGTGTTTATTTTTATACAAAAGTATGTTTTTCTTAAACAAAGTTAATATCTTGAGACTTGTAATTTCACAAAATGTACTGAGCGCAGTTGAGTGTCTTTTGAGGATAGTGTGGGAGCTATGCACTCATAAAATATATCAAACCAATATGCACGCGCCAGGGTCTCGTTTCTCTCGGGACTAGTGGGCATATATGCTGGAAACTATACCGAATCATCAAAACATTTCGGCGGTCACCCACAGTTCGTACTGGGTCGGAGTAGACTATAGCAGACCAACTGCGTTTAGTGCATTTTGTGAAACCTGTGGAGTCAAGATATACCGGTAACTATACTGTCATAGACAAATCAATTCAAAAATTCCAAAGATAACGCTCGAAAACAACTGGAAGTATACTTAGGAAGTATGTGGAACCGGAGCGTCCAGTTTAGTCTTATGTTGCGCACATTACGGTGGGTACATGGTTCGGTATTTGTGGCAGTAACAGCAAATCCCGTGGTCTATAAGGACTTTAATCATTATGTCCGGTCGATTGCTCTTCAGAAGATCGGTTTTGGTTCGGAGCATACCAAGTTCGGTGGTTCGCTCTGCACCAAATCCGGTGGCCCGTTAGGGGTTTTTTAAGAATGCTCGCTCTCACAGAATAAATACAGATATATGCAACTTGGCGCGAACTAGACTACCTGCGTCTACGCACACCGCACTTTTTTTGCAGCTTCGTATGCATCCGCTTTAATCACATTCGCCTAATCTATAGGCAAAGAAAAATATTTCATTTACATTTTACATCACACAAGAGTTGCCCGAAGTCATTTTATCAACTTTTAAGTATTCATGGGGATTTCGGCAGCACTGAACAAACTATTTATACCAAACCATTAATTTACGTTCTAATGCCGGACAAGAGAGAAAAGACATACTCCGCCCTTTTTGAATTGTTGAAAGTAAAATTACCGTATTTAAAAATTGAGCTTTTGCACTGCGACTTTGAAATAGCTTTATGTAACGCTTTAACTGCAGCATTTCCAAATGTCACCGTAAAAGGGTGTTTTTACCACTGGACCCGCAACATGTGGCGTAAAGCTAAACAATTAAAACACAAAAGTAAAGATCAGAGGCGAATTGTCGAACTCTGTGCCATTCTTCCATTATTCTATCAAGAATGTATATTAGATGGCTGGAACTATAAACTAAATATAAGAACTGAATATCAATCGTTTACTCAGAAAACGTAACCATTGAAACATTATTAGTGTGTTCGGTCTCCGCCATCAAACTAATAATATTTTAGAAGCATTCCATTCAAAATTAAATAAAGTTTTAAATAAAAACGTGACATTGTTGCGTTTGCTCAATTTCCTAATTAAAAATGAAAAGTTTAACAGATTGCAAACGTCTACAAAAAGAAACAAAATATAAGCCAAGATGCCAGAATTCGGAATATTATGCTGCAATTTATGAATGATCTGATAACAATTGGCCATGCCTTGAAAAAATTAAGGTAAACTCTGTAAGTAGTAAGACAATCTCAGTTCTGTTTTTGTAAGAGATTTTGTTAACATTTTAGTTTTAAAGTTTAAGTTATTAAAATATTAATATTATTATTTTAGTTAGTAAAGTAAAACACTATTAAATATAGAATAACTAAAAAAATAAAATAGTAAAATACATATCCTTGTTTTGTTTCATTGTACCGTTCGGAATTTTATATGAAGCCATAAATTACTTTAATATGGTTTACTCGAGTAGTTGGTTCGATAGGCACAAAAACACACACTGAGTTCCGATCGGAACAACTAGTTGTTCAGTTTCGTTGGTCGGAGCGGTAAAAGGGAACTTTTGTATAAAAATATTAGTAAAAAAATCTATCCTTCTACTAGACGCTCTAAAATGTAAGCCCCATACATATCAAGTATGTCGCCATAGTAAAAAATATCTATCCTACTAGACGCTTCGACTGTCATAATATGTTTTAAATCTGTCGGTGGGTGGGGATGTTTTCATGCAATGTCCTTATGTCCAGACATTAACACATTTTATTGAACTTCTATTATAATTAAAATATTGAATTGTGCAAGTGGAATAATATATTGGTACCTAGCCAGCTACAGCAGGCTGCTGATCCAGTTACAATAGTTTCTAAGAATAGCCGCCCTTCCTAGTTGTCTACTAAAATATAAACATAGTAAGTTTAGTCGGCCTAGGGTATGGGGCTTGTGTGTAAATTTGTAAGTCACCTACCACCTTTACGCAGATGACTTACAAATTTACACACAAGCCCCATTAATTGAAATCCATGAAGCTTTTACAATCATAAACAATGACTTGGAGCGCGTATGTGAATGGAGTAACGAAATAGAATATGTCACAGTTTATCATTGTAGGTAGCCCCAGGATGATTGCTCGTGTAGACTGGGCAAAACTGCCACAAGTAATTTTTAATGGCATGCCACTACACATAAGTGATAGTGTGAAAAATTTGAGTATACATATTGAACGGACTTTGTCCTGGAGTACTCAACTGAGGGAGATTAGTCGCAAATTATTTACTTCAGCAGGCTCTTTGCGAAGACTACGTAATTTTCTGCCAACAACTACAATGATTTCGCTTGCGCAGTCGCTTTTACTTCCAATACTAGACTATACAGATGCTAGTTATCTTGATCTTACTGAGGAGCAACTTGATAAGCTTGAGCGGCTTCAAAATTTTTGAATAAGGTTCAAATATGGCTTACGCAAATATGATCATGTATCCGAATATCGCAACATGCTCAAGTGGCTCCCAATTCGCCTTCACATCCTTTCTTTACTTTACAACATCCTGTTTAACCCTGTTACTCCCCCTTATCTCAAAGAACGTTTCAAGTTCCTTCGTGACACGCATTCGAGGTTTTTGAGATCATCGGAGAACTTGAGAGTGTACATTTCAATGCATTCTACTATTTTCACTGACAAATCGTTTACTGTTATGGCTGCACGTCTGTCAAATGCTCTACCTGTTTCTATCAGGCGAGCTCAAACATTAGGGTCATTAAAAAACTGGTGACTGGGTACTATCTGTCGTTATAAGATATCAGTACTTATATGTGTAGTATGTTTTATGATTGTACATGTCTGTACAAAATATAATGTTGTATATTGTATTAATGTATTGTATGTATTATATGTAGATCTTATATATGTAGGCATTGTATGTAGATATTGAGTGTATTATATGTAGGCATTGTATGTAGATATTGTGTGTATTGTATGTAGGTATTGTATATAGTATACATACATGTATTTATGTTTTTGTTGTTTTATTCCTACACCAAAAACCCACGTGTGACTTCTATGCACTGCTGTCCATCCAAAGGTTGCCTGGAAGAGATTGCTATTTGCAATAAGGCCGCCCATTGTACATTGAATTGTTTTGATTTCTTTAAATTTGTTTCTTTTGGTGCACAATAAAGAATATTTGTATTTGTATTGTATTTGTATAGCACTGATTAGTTACTATCCCACAATCACAGTGATCCATAGTATCAGAAATATTCCATCCAAGACAGTCGTTAAATTCAAAAGACAATTCCAATCAAACGTGTGAACATCTTCGGTATCCAGTGTGAAAGCAACTATCGCAGCAGTCAATGTCAAATGTCAATGCCAATTATTTAAATTATTCTCATATAAAGATATAGATACAAATTATTTCAATCGATTCAACATCGATAAACAATTTGATTTAACAATTTAATGATTAATTATTATTTTATGACTATTGATATTATGTACGTATTTCAATTAATTGTAATGAAGTTGTAGTGTGCATGTCTAATAATTGTTTATATGCCTCTAATTTGCATGCCGCAAGGCCAAATGTAGTGACACATTTGTAACAAACATGTACAAACCCTAAACCTACATTTGCAAATAAATGAAATAAATAAATAAATTAGTCTTGTTATATTAATACTACCGTTGTTAAATTATATTGTAAAGAAGTAAATTATACTGCATATAAATAGCATGAGTTAATTGCCTACTTAATGCAAAACTTTATTTTTTTGTAATTTAGTAATCGAGTAATTAAATCGTCACTGCACCTAAAACTATCTATTTCATTTTTCTTTTGATTGATTTGAGATTGAGAATCTTGCTGATTTTTTGTATTTTTAAATAAAAAAATATTAAAATTTTTGAAACCATATCTCACATTATAACATTTTGGCCCAAAATTTTCCATCTCCATTGGACACACATTCCACTCCATTTTACACAGATAGTTTACGAGCCTGGGAACGGACATAGGCTACCTTTTGTCGTGAAAAAAGGGGGTGTAAGGGGGGGGGGTGAATAGAGGGGGGTGACATTTTGTCAGTTTGAAGATATCGTGATGAAAGATGATCTTAATGAAATTTGAAGCAATAGTGATTACATGCTTAAAAAGATTTGTAAGAAGTCCACACTACGGACACCCATCGCCTTCCAGGCCTTCATAAGGAAGTTATTCTTTACCCTAAGTTACCTACGGATTACGCCACCATCAAGTTTCCCCGCCACACTTGCATCCACCCTTAGACGTACCGAGCACCACCTTCCCCGCTTCGAGATTAACTACCTGAATCTTGTCCCAGCAATCCGGAACAACTTCGTCTACAATATTGTAGTAATTAGGGCAAAATCTAATCTTTGCTTTCTTTTATATTATATAATTGTTAAGTGACCCGAAAAACGTTGTTTTGCTGTACTAAAATGGAGGGTGGTATACAAGAGTGAAAATTAAGGATTATATATGTACCTATTTAATGCAAGATTATTAATTTATTAATACATATTATTTAAAAAAAACAAAGGAATTGTCCAATAAATGAAATAAAATTGATCTCCTACCTTGGTGTTAACATATCAATGTATTGACAATTCAAGTGTACTTCCCCTCCGGAGCCGGAGGGGGAGGTGATGTCGGACTCGTACCGACTAAACCGCACGCCGTCTCTGGGTCGTAGTGCTAGGCCGAAGGTGAGGTTGTCATGCGACATATCCCTCGTACCCCGGCTGACCCAGGGCCATCCCTCTCGGTGTGGCCCTCCTCGGGAGGACAATTCAAGTGTACATAAAAAATAAATCAATTTTGATGTGTTGACAATGCTGGTGTATATAACTCAATGGTGTATATAACTCAAAAATAAGTCATTTTCAGGGTAAATTAGACTAGTAAATTATGCATCTTAAATGTGTATTTTTAGCTACATACATACATACATATAATCACGCCTTTATCCCCGGAGGGTTAGGCAGAGGTGAATTAACATCCACATTTCACCAATCTGTATTAGGTCCCACGTAATAGGGGGTGAGCCTATCGACGTATTTCGGGCACTATTGTTGACTCGAGCCACGCATCTGAGGCTGAGTCTAGGCTGTACATATCTTTCTGATGTTAAGTTAATCAGCCCTATCCCTTAGTCGCCTTGTACGACACCACATGGGAAGAGAAGGGGTGGCCCAAATTCTACTCTGCCGGGAACCACGCGGCTAATTAATTTTTAGCTAAACATGGAATAAGATTACTTAAAGTATCTAGAAACAAAAAAAAATACCAAACCTAGGTAAAAATTCATAGATGTTGAAATTCACCTTTATAGAGTATTCCCTCAAGTACAGAAGTGGCTTAGGAGTCAACTGCCCCCTAAATTATCGGGTTGGAAGCGAGGAGCCGATGGAAACTTGGAGCTAATTACAACCTTAGATCCCTCTGCTCCTGACATGTTGCTAAGTTACATTTTCTGACGAAGTGGTTCCACTGGAAAAATGTAGTTGCCTTAATATTCTATTCATAAAACTAGAAAGATTTTTTGGCAGCATGATATTTTAAAATAAGCAGCATGATATAATAATGTACGTAGAAGTAACTATTACAGATATATTATTAATAGTTTTCAATAGACAAGCCAAAAACTGAAAAAAGGGACATTGACCTCCCTCCCCCACCGCCGCCGGTGTATTGTCTCGCCCTCGGGGTCTTTCAGTATGTGCAACTGTACCAAATTTGAAAACTGTACGAAGTATTTGGTCTGATTTCTCTAAAGTACCTTTTTTGCAGAAAAATATAGAAAATGTATATGAGGCGACTTGCTTATTAAAAAAAAGACAAGAAATGGCTACTTGGTACCGTATTTTCCAATTATGCTACGTCTCTTACTACTCTCTATGAATATAAAAGTTAGTTCACGCGGTATCGATAGATGGCTCTTAGCGATTAAAATACAAGCTATCGTTTGTGTCGGCGAGACCTTTATAAGGGCTTGGGTCCGCAGTACTCGTTACATAGGCCTCACATAACAACAATTTAACAATTTTTATATACTCTCTAGCTAGGTTGCTTCTAGCTAGAAAGTGAAAAATTATCAGATACCTACTTCTTGAATAGCATTACCTATCTGTGCGTAAATATCGAAACACAGCCGGTCAACTGACTCCATCCCTAAAATTGCGCTTTGGCTGACGTGACGTTGTCAATGACAACTATAATTGTACTTCACGTGCTTCTTCTTCTTCACTAGGCATGGGTAATCTTGATTCAGCTGTCTGAAACGATTCACTAGACTGAATTAATTCACCTTAAGGAACCTACCTACCACCTATTCACCTTAACAATTCACTAATCGCTTGTGCTATAATTCAGATTTAAAGTATTTAGTCGCTGAATGACTCGCTGAATGAGTTTTAATAATACTCCCTAACGAGTCTGAAAATGTGGTCTGATTAAGGGATACCTTTGTATTTAATTAAATATACTTTATGACAACTTACAAAAAATAATAATTATGTTTAGTAGGTACAAGTGGTCATTAACAATTTCCAACAGGCTAAACTAAACAGTAATAAGGCAACAGTGACCATGTAGGTCACTCATTTTCACATGAAATGGCTTATATTCATCAGGATTTAGGATAAAAACATAACAAAACCAAACGAATTACCTATCATTTATAAACAACGACAAATCAACAGCTAAGCCAAACTAAACACGGGGACATCCCCAAAGTACTTTTAAAGTATAACCCAAACAAATAAATAGTCAACTCTCAGCATCAATGCTCATACAGCTCAGATGCCTTCCCAATTTTGTAGTATAGTATCATCTTTAAATAGATAGACTCTAATTCCACTAGAGTAGTCTGTGAAACGGAAATCTCCCGACACCACCCCAACGATTCCGAACTCTCGTAGTCAGTCGGCACTTCAGCACTGGGCGGACACTCGATGAATCGGTGAATCACTGAATTGTTAAGGTTTAGAGGGAATAGTTAAGTTATCGAGTCACCATAGTGAAATGATTCTTCTTAATGCCTCTCATTCAGTTTACCCATCTCTATTCTTCACTGCCAAAATATGTTTTGGTTGACACTTTTCCGTCCATGAGGCTGTTGGTTATTGTGATCAAACATAGCCTACTAAATATTCCCTAAGATTTAATCAGAAGACAATTTAGTCGACTATCACAAAGTGACAAGTTTCACAATTATTGATATTTCAAAGTAAAGTTCTACTATACAGGGTGAAAGATTTTGACCTTACCTGGAGAGGAAGTACACTAAATACTGGAGATAGTGAATTTCCCTCAAAGGAAACATTACTTTAAAAAAAAAAAAGAAACAAAACTGCATCATTTATTTTGGAAAACTTGCTTGCAACACCCGGAAAAAACAGGTAAAAATACAGGAAATTATTTTTTCGGATGCGATGACCGTAAGTGCAGTTTTGATCCTTTTTAAAATAAAGCATTTCAAACATCCTTTTAGTGAAATTCGCTATCTCCTGTATTTAGAGTACTTCCTCTTCAGGTAAGGTCAAAATCTTCCACTCTGTATTATTATAATATTTAATTTTGTTCAGTCGATCAGCCGCTTTACCAATTCTTTATAAAGAAAACGGGCTCTTGGACCCCATATCCTCAACGTGGCAATACTACCAGCCTATTGGGACGTAACCGATCAGAGATGATGCGGAGGAATTTCACGACGCATTACGTATGTAAATAATTATTTATTTTAATATTTGTATCTAGTTTTCAATTTCATTTAATTGTATTTAAGTTATATCTGTTTCTTTTATTATTATAAATATACATTAACTTAGGTTATGTTATATTACCAATACTGAACACAAAATTAACCTAGAAGGTTCAAAATTGTAAATAAAAAAACAACTGCGTACATTATTCTAAGTTAAGATACGTATTATATTACAGCTCCATCTTGCAGCTCCAGTAGAGTGAGATGAATCTCCGTGGAGTGCGGGGGATGGCGGAAACTGTAGGCAGGACCGCGGTTGTTCAGACTACAGCCTTCACGTAACAGATGTCGCGACCATGTTTGGCACCATTGGTTAGTGCGTAAGTACGTTTTAAACCATCGAGGAACATTCTAATTTTAATAAAAATATATAAAAAATAGGTATAGATTGCATATTGATGTTCAATTGCAGATAAGAAGGAGACATATGAAGACCATAAAATGACCACTTGTTTATTATTTCATTGATATTTCATCTGCAACGTTCATATTCCAGTGACATTTGTTACTGATGTTGCTACAACAACAACAAAATAGAGACGAGTCGAATTGTACTGGTGCGGTATTGACTAAAATAAGATTTTGCCATTAACACAGCGTTAATAGGTAGTTATTATGTTCTATATACCAGTAGTTTATGATTTCCATCTAATAAACCTGAAATTAAAGCAAAATAAAGCGAAAACTACAAATAAGTTTTCAATTTTTATTTTTATTTTAGTGTGGTTATTTTGTCTGACATGATTTTAAAAAAAACTGAGTTGTCAGGGCTAGTTGTCAAGTTTGTTTGAATGTTACTGTAGGTTCTGGCACGAAGGCTTTATAATACAACAATGACATTGAAAACACCAAAATGAACTCAAAATGTATGTCCCTACTAACATCCAATATTGACATTATGAACGGCTCGTAAATTGAGACCATTTTACGCATTTGCATTCAAAACTGTGAAAAAGATTAATTTTATGATAGTGAAAAAGTGACCATTTTACCATTTTTAGTCAAATAGGACACGTGATGATCAGTAAATGAACATCCATACTAATATTATAAATGCGAAAGTAACTCTGTCTGTCTGTCTGTCTGTCTGTCTGTATGTTACGCTTTCACGCCTAAACCACTGAACCTATCTTGATGAAATTTGGTATAGGTGTAGATTAGACCTTGAGAAAGGACATAGGCTATGTTTGGTCGCGATAACCGACATCCACGCGGGCGGAGCCGCGGGCAAAAGCTAGTACAATATATGGCCTTTTTAGACCTACTGATATCTGATGATTATTTGAATCGCGCTATCGAAGTTCTAGAAAGACATTTCGACATTTTCCTCGGGTAGCCGTAGTTACTGCTTGAACTGGTGCGAATGGGGTACAAGCGTAATTCCCTTTCTAGGAATATGTTGCAGTATAATTCGCAAAAGCAATAAAAAGAGCCTCACGGCCGAACACCCCGTAATAGCTGCTTTGACTTTCTACGTAACCCTAAAAATGTATGAAAACGTAAGTAACATACGTGTGTGTGTATGTGTGCGTGTATGTAGAATAAGAGTTTAGAGTGTATAACATTTATTTTAACAAAAAGAATGTATTCTGGAATGGCGACCGCGTACGGGCAAACTTGGTGTAGGACGCCCAACGGCCAGGTGGAAGGCGACCTCATCAAGGTCGCCGGGAAGCGCTGGATGCGGGCTGCTTTAGATCGGTCGTTCTAAAAGTCTATAGGAGAGGGCTATGTTCAACAGTGGACTACGTGCGGCTGATATAATGATGATGATGAATGCATTTTATAGCACAATTTTAATAAACTATTAGGCTTAAGGGCCATCCATTAATCACGTGAGGCTTGAAAAGGGAGGGGTTCGACAAAAATCACGAAATGTCACAAGGAGGCTCAAAATCAGATCTTAGAATAATATGTAAGTATAGTGCCTGCTAGCACAACATAAAAAATCTGTGCTGGCAACTCTGTCATGGCTCCAACCAATCAACAAGCACTATGGTGTCGATGTCATATGTGGCGTTGGCTCTTGTGTGACCTTGACTTGCTGTTGCCAGGCAACGAACGAAGTATTCACGTGCCATATATAACGGCACATCACACGTTAAGATTCTTTATCTACTCTGATACTATAATACAAAGATCATAAAATTGAAATCAAAACTCTTATGACAAACATTATGCACAGGCCAAAAAAAAAGTTTTATTACGATACAGGTCTTGTATGGACACCTATATTATAAAATAACTTTTTAATCACATATCTGAAATATATTTGAAATGTATAAAATATATATGAAAATCAGCCAAAAGTTAGTTATTAAAAATATATTTACGATATATATTTTATATACATTTATATATTTTTTATAGATTTTTAATATATTTTTATGTATTTTGAAGTTTTTTTCATGGGAGTAACTAAATTTGTTTGTGCAAAACACAGGAGATTATTATTTTTTAATCTTGTACTAAAATTCGTTCAAATGTGTGTTACGTTAAGCATACTATTTTTTAAAGAAAATATTACTATTTTTATGTGTGAGTTAATTTAAACGGATAAAAATAGAGATAGTATTTACCTTTCTATACAGATTCGAACAGTTTTCTTTTTTTTTTTTAAAGTAAACTTGTAACATGTAATCTTACGTTTTTCGAGTAATTAAAGTGTAAATTTTAATAAATAGCTGAAAATTGTATATAATAATTAAAAAAGAAATTTCGAATTCGAGTCTTTTTCGATTTTTGGCATTTTCTGAGAAGATTTACTATTGTAACATATTTTTGTTCTTTCACCATCGGAAAGTAGAGATTTCAACGAACAGAAAACATACCAACTTTTTGATGAAAGCTGATATTTTGACGGGTGAATTTTCGATTGAAAATTAGGGTGCTTTTTCGATATTAATTCAAAATAAGGCGCAAAAATAAATATTTCTGATCAAATAAATTACAGCGTATTTGGAACATAAAAAGGTAAGTTTTCACCAAATTTCATGAAAAAAGAAATTTATTTGAAAAAAAAAATAAAAAACCAAAATCTTGGTTTTTTATTTTTCACATAAATTTTGAGGTTATGTGAAAAAAGTGTTAATACAAAAGTTTAAGATCTTTTTATGACCTACAACTTTGCCACTTGACTTTTTTCCATAGGACTTTTAGTTTTGCCGGAAATCGAGAAAAACCGTTTTTTACCCTTAAAACTCACCCCCATCCCCTTCCCGACCTCAGATCGCCCGTAATTTATTTTTCCTTGCATTTTTATAATATTCCCCTCCTTTTCTAATGGGTTTCATCCTACTATTATTTTTTTTCACTTTTTATTATTTTTAAAGGCTTCTACCCTGGTCTATAAGGGGAAGGGAGAGTTATAATGCTAAAAAATAAAATCACGAGATTAATGGACTTGGAGATTAACTATCAATATGCTAAATCTCACTGGCCTACGTGCACGAAATTTTTGTCAAAGGATAATATTTTCTTTTTTTATTAAAACATTTATTGCGGAATACTATCCATAGTGTTAGTAACAATATTACTAATAGAATAGGGTTATTAGGTACATTTCCTTTATTTTGTTTTGTTTTACATAGTATACGACGGAGATGGGACAGACTCACATGTGAATCCGTACCCATCTCCGTTGCACAGGTGAATCCTGACGATCCGCGAACACGCCAACAATACTATTAGAGCTGCCCGCGCACACGGTTAGCATAGAGGCACATCGCTTCCTCATAATCGCTTCGAAACCACCCGTGCGCGCCTCGGCAAAGTGCCACGGCAGCCCCACCAGAACCCTAAACGCGTTATTGTATTGAACGCGTTAAAGTATTTATAGTTAAGCTTTTGTTATTTTACCTTATCTTAAGTTTTGAACATCGTGTATATCCCCTATTAATTTTTGTCCAATAATAAAGATTAGTCAATTTATTAATAACCGTATTTGTCTATTGCTGTTTCTTATAATACAATAAAAAAATGAAGAAATGAGAGAGGCCGTGGCCCTCTCTAACTCGTATAGACAAAACTGTGCGAGTCAGTGTAACCTCTCCGTGTTGCGTGGTCTCCTAGTCATCTGGGGGCACAAAGTACAGTTATTGATTCACTTGGGGCACGGCGGTGACGTCGCGAACGTTCAAGGGCATGTTTGATAATTTTAAGTTAAGTAAGAAGTAGAATTTTTGTTATTTAATATTTTTTCCGACTTATAGCCATTCATGCAACCTTTTTTCAGCCATTCAATTGACTGCAGCCCGCAAGATGGTGGCTCCTACCTCAAAGGCCGTCACGTCCCGTTTGAAAAACCGGATTGTAAGAAGAGAGAAATACTACAACTTTAACATCATGCATCACTCTACTGAATGTACCACATGACCGCCTTTTGCATGACTGGGTAATAGGTAGTTGAGGTCCAGAGTTCAATCCCCAGTTGGGCTTGACTGGCAATGGCACCATTTTTATTGGAGTGTGTTCAATCTATTCGTACTGTACTGTGGATGGACGCTGCGTAGCGCGCACCATTAGCTACGTCGCGGTTAGTGCTACAGTAAGGCTACGGTGTTGCGAAATATTGAATTTAATAAGCTGTACTGAGTGACATGACCCAGAATAATACAGTCAAAATAGACGAAATAAAATAGTAAACTTGCATAAATTCGCATAGAGTTAAAAACAAATAATAGTTAAAAAAAACTGAAAAACATTTTTTATAGAGAACCGAACTAAAAAAAATTTGTAAATAACTTAAAAAATATGTTACTTAAAATTTTCAATAAATATAAATTAATAATACTGTAAATTAAAAAAAAAAAGTATTTTATTTAAAAAAAAAATGTGAGGTGCATGGTGACAATAGTTATAAATATTTTATTGACAGATATGAGTAAAATGATTCTCATTTTAATAACTTATTAAATAGCACACCACGCTTTTAAAAAAAATAAAATACATTTTTGTTATTTACACTATTATTTTTATTATATTACTATTATTATAATTTATTTTTATTAAACATTTTAACACTATTCTCAATTTATATGTATTTTGAATTTGTTTTAGTTCGGTTCTCTATAAAAATCAAATCAAATAAGTCATCGGTCCCCGATAAACCTACAAAGTTTGAACGAAATCTGGGCGTTTAAAGTGGGTCAAAATCGCGCCCAAATGAGTCAGTTACACGTAAACATACGAACAAACAAATATACAGGTGAAGCTAATAGTAAATTGTCATCGGTCCTCGATAAATCTACTAAGTTTAAATGAAATCTGGCCGTTTAAAGTAGGTCAAAATCGCGCCCAAAGAAGTCGTTTACAAACAAATACAAGCAAAAGAACATACAGGTGAAGCTAATAAAAAGCGTGTAAAATATCAAATCTAAGCGCTAGGCTACATCGCAGTACCTACTAGGGACGCATAAGCTGAAAGACTCGTTTCGAACAAATTTCGAAAATTTACCGTTAAAAAAAATCGAGATTTTATAATGTGAATTTAAAAAAAAAAAACAATTATAATAGTTTTCTTTGTGGTTTTATGAGCAGAAGCAAACAGAACCGCAAAACTATTTTGCTAACGGACTATTTGTGTTAATATTTAACTCGTTACAAATATGCTATCGGGTTAATCATTATGAATAACCAGAGTCATGTCATGTTAAAATAGCAGTAGTAACTTATATTTTACAACTTTTGTTTGGTCTCCGTAGGAATAAGAAAACTTTGATTTAGTACTTGTGTCTAGATTGATGGCTGTCGTTTAATTGTGTTAGGTGAAATTAATATTCTTACTTGTTTCAGTTAAGTTAATAACAAGATTGAAATACAATCTATTTATTGCAAAAAGAGGGTCACGCATCCAACTTATAATTTGAAAAACATAAACATTCTAACCGTAGTGCCGTATGTAACTACTGGCCGCCATACTGAAGTTTCTTCTATCGCTCTTTAGTTGTAGTTAATTTCAGATAGTTTTAACTAAGCGAGAATAGACGCAACTATTTTTTACCCGCACATATACTAGGCTACCATAACCACGGTAGAAATCGCCTATATCTCGTTTATACACAGAAACTAGACATTCACGATGTGTCCCCATTCCATTTCCATTCATAGGCGGAGCCTGGGGAGGTACAGCGGGCTTGTGAATACTAGCAACTATAGGCATACTATGCTCTCCCAGTACCAACTGTTATGGAAATAGCCACGGTGCTGAACACAAAGCAAATTAGCGCATGTATGAAGGAATTGCAAGAGTTACTAAGCAATATAAATAAAGTTACTAAGTAATATAGATAAATATTCTAGATGTGATTAATTTTGGCCCAAGTAACTTCCTAGCATCATCATGACTATAAATATTCGTCTAGCTCATAAATGTACTACTGAGAACCTGGACCTACATGAAAAGGTAGCAGAGATGAAAGTACGCGGAAGGCTGAGGAGCTGTTGCTAGTGTGTATTATAATGCTCTAGCAATGTTTTGATCTTGAGATTTGTACATACGACTGCCTTCCGGCACAATTTGTTAACACTCATTGTAATTACAGCTTACTTAGAAAATGATCAGCCGTGAGTTTTATTTCCAGATTCTTATTTTACAGGCTTTACGTATCCCTTAAAAATATGACTGAAATATTCAATGAAAACATTGATTTCCTTGTGACCTAGGCCCTCTAGATGATATTCACGAGGTGAAACCTCAAGAACAGTATGTAGCAATCAAAACTGACAGCTACTACGAGTATATAAATCACCATAATATGTAATAACAATGACTAATCTTCACAAATATAGAAAATGCTAATGTAGATCATGAGTCAGAAAGCCGTCCTGCAGAGAGAGAGATACGTTGGCAGTCGCAGCAGGACGTGGCGTGGAGCGTCGAGTACCAGGGACGAATGAACCGAAAGAGTTCTGTAAAATAATTGTGGTTCAACATTTCACCAGTAAGTGTTTTTTGGGCATGTATCATAGAAAGTATTGTTATTTAAACTATTTAGACCATAATCTTAAATGTTTATGTTCCTGAATGAAAGTTAAATTAGAGCAAATAATTAACAAATGTAAATAATTCCAGTTAAAACCTTTTAGATTACTTTGATATTTATATGCTATATTATACAATAATTTGAATATTGATTTCTTCATCAAAAAGAAATATTGCAGGTGGGCAATATTTCTTTGATTCACTTATTGATAATGTAACAGGGAACACCACTTTGTAAGGAGCGCGGTAATGGCAGAATTTTCTTGGTGTCTTGAAAATAACTGGTACAAAATACGTCACAAAATAGATTGTATACATAACACGTGACATTGTGAACATCGACTCTCAGAACTAGGAATACAAAGCAATGAAGAGCCTAATAACTAATTTTACGGTATCAAAAATATATTAAGAACAAGCAACACTTCACAGTAAAAGCAACCTTGCTGTTATAAATTGAGGTCTGTTATTGAATGTCTATAAATGATGATAATGACAAGCAACACTACTGCCGTAATGTAAACATTGGCTCCGTATTTAATATATTAGAAAAATACAAATTATTAGGTTTTATTTACAAAAAAAGTGCTTGATGATTACCAATACGTCCAAATAATGAGCAAAAGTGTTAACAGTGACTCGCAATAGTGAACAAAGTAATATAATAACAGTGAAGTTTAAGTTGCAGTTCAGTTACGGGAAGTACTTAAAAGTGCAAAAACTTATAACAATCTTCTTTGTTACTGAAAATATTTGCCCGTACTACACACCTTCAAACCTAACCCTGTGAAAAAGTGAGAAATGCTAGAATCTAAATACATGGAATCAGATAGAAACAGTTAAATTCAAACCATAACAACATTTTCAAAATAGCAAGAAAGACCCAATAAAAGAAAAAGGCACGGTAACAATAAAGACCTAAAACTATATGACCATAGTAATGTAGAAGAGGGAATAGGCGCTTTTATATTGGGTAAGATACGATAAATCGGTATCGTGTCGGTATCGTACAACTGTGACGCCCATGTATGGAATTGACGGTAACGACAGAAATATAAAAGCGGCAAATAATGACCAATAGCCCAACTACAACATAATTAATTAAGAATATATTAAATTAATTTGCCAAGGTCTGTATAATTGTTTCTATTAACATAACACAGTGTTGGGTGACTGCATCAGCACCATAAATTATACTACTTTAGTACATCTGAAAATATTAGTAACTGCTTCACCGCTCGCTGGGGGTACAAAATGGAAGACATTAATAATATAACACTAAGAAGACCCATAGGTAAATTAACATCCATAGACACCAACAACATGTACGACTCCCTGGAAAATTCTGACACAGAGGAATTATTGAGTACAAGTTTGGATGCTACCTGTGCGATTACGTTGTACAAAGATGAAATAAAAAAAGAAGTGAATGATCTTAAATCTATTTTACAGAGTACCCAAAATGAATTAGACAATGTGATACTAGAAAATATGGATCTAAAAAAACAAATAGCCCACCTGACTCATGAAATTACGATTCTAAAACAAATATGCCAGAGCCCCTTATCTTCGCTTCGAAAAGCGCAGCAGTCGACAAGGAAATTAAGCGCCAGGCGCCGACTAACGGATTCGTTTAGCGGCAACACTCCACAATCACAGAATCCTGCACAAATTCTGGATATTCAAAATAAAACGGATAATGCATTCACCTCCGCCGAAGAAGAACCTAAATCACTAAACAATATAGCTCCCGAAAATTTAATTGTTCCCTTATCTCAGCGCTTACAAGGTGATGTAGAATTCACAGGAACATATTTGAACCAGCAGCCAATAAAGAAACACAAGCTATGCATTCTAAGTGCGAACAACTCTAACAATGTAATATCAATAGCAAGAGATACCTTCAACGAAGATTATGAATACTGTCATTACATTACGACAGGTGGCAATGCAGAGCAATTATTGAAAAGCATGACTACGAAACTAGACGATTACACGATGGAAGACTTCTGCGTTATACTGCTGGGAGAAGATGATTTTAGGAGGACAAATAATTATATGGACACTATCTATAAAATACGAGAAACTCTAAAAGACCTGACGTACACAAATGTTATTATCTGTTTCCCCACTTACAAATATAAGATTAACTGTAACTTATTCAATTGGCGGGTGGAAACTTTTATTAGCTTGTTAAATTTAGACGTATTAAATCATGGATATGTTTATCTATTGGACAGCAACCTAAATTTAAAGTACGACAACAGCATGTTTGACAGACGCTCTGGTAAAATAAATAACCTGGGTATGCAAGTTATACTTCGTGACTTATTAGGCCTTATGAATCAGATAAAAATATACAACAAATGTGATTGTAGTCTACCTTCAACCGAGCTTTTTCGAGACAAATGACGTGTGTATCGACGTATGTGGTGAACCGTTGGAACACACACACAGTGAGGATAGGGTAGGTATAGTAAATGACTTCAAATCCGAACATTTGCAACGAATTACATTTTTTCATCAAAACGTGTGTGGGTTGTAAAGCAAAATAAATGGATTTGAGGTTTATTTAAACGACCTCAACAAAGAAATCCACTATATATGTGTAACGGAACACTTTTTAACGAAATTATCGGCGCCGTCACTTTATTTCCCACGCTATACACTCGCTTCATGTAACACACGAACAAACAAAAAAAGGGGAGGTTCTCTAATCTTGGTTCAATTAAACAGAAAAACGGAAGAATTACAAACTTGCAAAAAATTATACAAACAGGATGTGTTTGAAATATGTGGTGTCCGAGACTGTGACACAAATTTAAATGTAATTTGTTTATATAGAATTCCTGATAGCAAAAATTTTGATGAATTTATAGTAAAATTCGAAGCATTGTTACAGCACTTTTTAAAGAAGCAATGTATAATATGTGGCGACTTCAACGTTGACCTTTTAAAGACTGACAGTGAGCGGCACTCATTTCTGACATTAATTAAATGCTACAATTTTGATTATTTTATAAATACTTATACTTTTGTTAGGAATTCAATAATGTCCTGTATTGATAACATAATAACAAATATACCAAAAACTAATATTGAGAATGTAGAAGTAGACCACAATGGACTATCTGATGGACATGCTGGGGTATCCTGTACAGCTATGATAAAATCTGCAACTCAAAAAAACAAACAGCCTAATCACATATGCAAATACATAAGGTCATATAGTGATAAGAATAAAACATTGTTTAGGAATACGCTGTTGAACACCAATTGGAATACAGGTATAAATACTTTTATAAATAGATTTCTTAATATACACTCTTCAAGTTTTCCATTACATTATAAGAAAATAAATACTAATAAAATTGTTAACAGTAAATGGATAACGAAAGGAATAAAAACATCTAGCAAATTTAAACGTGTGCTCAGCTGCGTAAACAAGGAGCATTGTGACGAATCAATCTTAAAATATAGACATAGGTATTTTCAAATTTATAAAAAAGTTATTAAGAATGCAAAAAAGAATGTAGTCAGGAAAGAGGTAGCTAATGCAGTAAACCCAAGTAAAACAATTTGGAACATTGTAAATCGTCGCAAAATCGCAGAGAAGTGTTTCAACCAGGAAAACCTCGTTCTAAAAATTGATAATAGAATTATTGATACACCCCAACTGATAGTCAACATATTCTCAGATACCTTTGCAAATACCAATGTGTTATGCTCTGGTGATCACAGTGAGGTGGCAATGAGATGTTTAACTGAAAATATCAGTAGAGTAGAAAACCCCATGAACTTCGACCCTATTTGGCCAACCGAGATATTTAAGATGGTCAGACAAATGCCGTCTAAAAACTCTACAGGTTATGATGACATTCCTCTGTCAGTATTTAAGGAGAACATTGATTTACTAGCCGAACCAATTGCTGAGATGTTAAATAAATGCGTTGATATGGGGGAGTTTCCCGATCAATTTAAGATAGCCAAGATTTTGCCAATATTCAAGAAGGGTTGTAAAACTGAACCCGCAAATTATAGACCAATCTCATTGTTACCAGTTTTCTCTAAAATATTTGAAAAAGTCATGAAAAATAGACTCATAGGTCACATGAATTCGAGTAACATCTTAAATTGCAGGCAATTCGGGTACCAGAAAGGTATGGGGACTTTAGATGCTATAGACACATTGATAGGTGATGTAGTGGGTCATTTAAACCAGAAACGCAAAGTGGCAGGACTATTCCTTGATCTCAGTTCTGCATTTGACAATGTTGAGCATGAATTGCTTTTAAAAAAACTGGAGCACTATGGAGTACGTAATAATGTTCTAAAGTTATTCCAATCTTATTTATCAAACAGGAAGCAGTTTGTTGAGACAAAAGTAGTGATAGAAGGTATAGAAAAATCATATAAATCTAAAGCAATAATAATAAGAAGAGGGGTGCCTCAAGGATCCGTCTTGGGACCAATCTTCTTTAACTTATTTATAAATGATCTGGCAGATTACGTTTGTAATGAGATTCCTGATATGAAACTCGTGCTCTTTGCTGACGACACAAATGCAATAATTTCAGGTGATAGCATTCACGATCTTGAAACCAAGGTAAATACTGCATTATCTACTTTTGAGAAATGGTTTGCAATGAACAACTTGAATTTAAATGTTACTAAGACGAAGTGTATGCTGTTCAAATCTACGTCAAAAGCTAATGTAGAATTAAGAGTACAGTCTCTAGGCACTGATGTTGATATGGTGGATTCAGTCAGATTCCTAGGTGTTCAACTTGATACCATACTAAATTGGAAACAAGAGTTGTTGGCTATAGTTAACTCCTTGAGCTCTGCTTGTTATGCCATAAGAAGTTTAAGAGATGAGTTAACAATCGAACAATTGAAAACTGTTTACTTTGCCCTAGTTGAATCAAAACTTAGATACAGCATATTGTTCTGGGGAAATAGCTATGAATATAATATCGACTCAGCTTTTGTTGTGCAAAAAAGAGCTATACGAACCATTGTACGCATTAGTCAGACGGAATCATGCAAACCTCATTTTATTGAACTAAAAATTCTGACAGTGCCATGCTTATATATTTTAGTGCTTATGACGAACCTAATGAAAAATTTACACAAATATGAAACAGTTAGTGAAAGAGATTTAAGACTAAAAAGTCGCAGAAAAGACTTAAATAGTGTCATTGTGCCAAAGCTAAATGTTGTAAAGCATAGTTCAGGGGTACAGGCTGTGAAGGTCTTTAATAGACTCCCCATTGAACTGAAAACTATTACCAGTGTCAATATTTTTAAGCTAAAGCTAAGGGAATATTTATTAGAAAAATGCTTTTATGACATTGATGAGTTTCTGAATCATAATGATACATAATTTAAAATCGATTATTGAGTTGATAATTTTAATTTATTTAGTATTTTATTGATGAATTTTAACATGACATAACCATTGACATTCACATTTCTGTAAACCTACTTCAATTTACTATCACATCTAATGATAGTATTGACATTGTTATTGATTTTGCTAAATGAGTTTTTTTTTTATTGGTTTTCGAATGATAATATCACATGACTTGGAATTGATTATTATAATGTTATTTTTTATTTTATTGATCAATTTTAACATGTAACGGTTGATATTTTACATTGTTATTGATTTGCATGTATTCATTTTGCTCGAAATTTTTGACATTTTTATTGATTGCCATGTATTTTACTGTTATAATTTCTACACGAATTATGTTTGTTAAGAAATAAATGAATTGAATTGAATTGAATTGATGCTTTAAGTATCGAGTTTAGAGTAACAATCCGTAGGTAGAAACTGTTTTACAAATTTCTAATAGTTTATGACACAAAGTACCCATAACACTTAGTGAAGTTGAAACGTTATGTAATGCTCTTTACGTGTCACTAAACTTTACATGGTTCGTTTCATGTTTTATGTCATGATTTGCCAATTCTACTGAACGTATCAAGAAAGTATTTACTGCGCATGTCGGAATCTCACACTGAGCCAAACACGGGAAACAATGTTGTTTGTAAGCGCATAGCTCCATCATCTGTAGACGGATTTACAAAATTATTTTATTTGTTCAAAAGAAGTTTATGCTGAAATGGTCACATTTAAATTTTTCAGACTTACTCTAGCTTATTATCTATCTTAATATGTATTTCTAGTTAAACATGGAAAAAGATTACCAAAATATCTAGAAACAAAAAATACCACCAAAATTAGGTAAAAATTCATAGATGTTGAATTTCGCCATGTACAGAACTGGCTTACAATTCCCCCAAGTTCTCTTATTATACCGGTTGCTCGGTATACCTGAAGCATCATCTTTTCTAGAAACAATAATGGAACAAGCGCCGATCTCTCTGTGGCCAAGTTAAGTTGATTTAGTCACGAATTATAAGAGGCTGTCTTATATTTGACCTTTCGTATTTATTAAAGTAAGGTAATAATGTCGAGATACAATTTGAATATTTGAATGCAGATAAATAATGTATGTTGTTAACTAAAAAGATATTATTAATAGTTTTCAATATACAAACCGAAACTGAAAAAGGAACCTTTACCCCCTTCCCCCACCGCCGCCTTGTATCCCACTTTCGGGGAATTTTAGTATGTGCAACTGTACCAAATTTGAAAACTGCACGAATTATTTGGTCTGATTTTTTTAGAAGCATTCGAAAGTAAAAGTAAAAGTATTTTTCAATTATGCTACGTCCCTTACTACTCTCTATAAATATAAACGTTAGTTCATGCGGCATCGATAGATGGCTCTTATCGAGTCACACTCCTGCCGATTCTGTAACCACAGAGAGTTTCGGTGCCATCAATTCAGAAAACAAAGCAGAACAAGCCTTCTCAGGCAGGACTCTCCACTGAGCATTGACTACTCTGCTCACCACTAGGAATACGACACGAGGTTTTCATGGCCGCGGTATTCTGTAGGGAAACGCCGTATAAAAATCCAAATTCTTGATCTTAAACTGCAAAGCAGGTCACCATAGTAACGTTTTTCACAGGACGTTTTTTTAGTTATTTTTATATAGGAATTTGACTTCACTTCGCCCGATGGTAACCAGAAGGCAAATTCTTAGGAAAGACGGTCACCATTACATACACGTACCTACCATATTAAAAATGGTGGCACTCAGCTTGAAGGCCTCATCAAAAGAGGATTGTCACTTGTCACCGCAGCACCGCGTGACACCCACCGATCCCACTAGTGCTGCGACCACAATCTCCCCTGCCCGGCTATGCACTTGCTGAACCCTGAACGCAATCCAACTAAGATTAGATTACTATGGAGGTGTTTTCGTAATCGTGCACGATGGTTTCCCACCCGGCCGAAATTTGTGACAAATTTGTACCATCAAATTTCTAGCACCGGCCAACTTCGCTTTTAGCAGTGAGGAGTTTAAATCACGAGTTAAGCAATAGTACTACTGCCTTGAGCACTTCATAATATAACAATAACTATAATACCACACGATAAGGTGCATTATAGTAATCAAATGAATGGCGATAAAGGAGCCGTGAGTTGAGCAGCGTTCCGGATAACGATTTTGTTTTGCAGTTTGTAATAGTTTTACTGAAATAAAATGGTTGTATTTTATGGTAAAAATGAAACGTTATGAAGATACTTCATGGATTAGTAAGTCGTGGTCCCCTCATGCCATGTTTTATGTGATGATTTGCTATTAAAACTGAAAGATTGTCTGAAGTATCACGTAACAATGTTTATATTCTGACGGTGGAATGAGTGCGGGTATTAGAGTTGGGAAAGTGGTACACGTGTTTGCAAGTGTGGGGTAAATCATGCACATTTCGCTATGCTTATTGTCATCAGCTGGCCATATTTACTGTCAAGTAGAAACCAGTTTCATCATCATCAGTAGTCGCACATTCTATCAATGCGCCACCGAAACAGATGAGCCATATATAATACGTTAGTTACTTGGAAAATTGGGTTGTGTAGGAAATTAATTGCTGAACAAAATGAGTCCAAACACGGTGTGGCTACACACGGTGGATCAAGAGTTATACAAAATTTAATTGAATATTGGCCCTTTTTTACATGCGGGAAATTAACAGTAGAAGAAACTCGTGAAGTATCTAAATATAGAAGCTAATGTCTCTGACTATCCCGCAAGGCGTGATATATATTACTATATAGACGTGATTTTATGTATATATTTTTATTAGTAAGGTACAAGGCATTATTCATAGCAATCAATATACGGCTGTTGCTATGGCAGTAATTATTCTCTAGAGAATTTGGAGTCATATGTTTGGCTTTAAAATGTTTGACAGTCAGTACTATACAAAATTTACAAAATCCCACTGGAAGTATGATTCAGGGCTGTCTCAAGGTCGAATCATAATCAGACATTGATGAACCTCTTATATCATTTAGATGTTATTTCTAAAGAACCATACGGCCTGACTTAAGAGGTCACATAAAAATTTTAATACTGTTTTGCATTTCCCATCATCGGTGACGGAGGGCTTCAGTTGGTCAAAAGACATACTTCGATCGGCTGGACGCTTTCAGTACCAGGGAGACATAGCAAGCAGGAACATAAATCACTTCATTTGGAATACTTAGAAGGTATCAACTGCAATTTCCAACTCAACATATAGGCAACCATATTATGACGGCGTTAAGTCTGTTTTTGAACTTAAGTAAATGGAGTTTTAACTGCTGTGGTGCGCACAACAATTCATAGTAACTACATCTTAATCGGAAACGTAGACTCGTTTTGCAAATTTCTCATAGTTCATGACACAAAGTTGAATTATTACTTAGTGGCAATGAATCATTATGAAACGTTTTTTACGTATTAGTTAACCAAACACCTGTTATTTCTTGTTTTATCTCATGATTTTGGTATTCTATGGAGTAA
The DNA here is from genome assembly GCA_949126895.1 of Eilema caniola. NCBI lineage: Eukaryota > Metazoa > Arthropoda > Insecta > Lepidoptera > Erebidae > Eilema > Eilema caniola. The sequence continues at coordinate 49,380,107 of OX421460.1, read as the reverse complement.
AGCAGCAAAAGCCCCGTACTGGGCTGGGCATGCACTTCGGTAACTGTAACAGCAACCGCTAGTACTGATCTATAAACAATTATTTGAGTGATAATATTGTTATGTTCATTTTACAGATCAGATCTTGGAAAATACAGAAGCAGCTAGTTCTTTTCAGTTTGGATTAGTTTTAAACTTCCATAGTAATTTAGACGAGTTCTAACTAAACATAACCTGAGGATTTGCAGGAGGTGCAGAGGAAGGCATCCCAGAGAGGTTTCAGTATATGAGAGCCCCAATAAGTGCGAAGCCCAGAACTTAAAAAATGGTTCATTTATACCTGGCCATTCAATAAATTGCATTTGAACAGTTTATAGTTAGAACGTAGTTTTCTCTTTCTAACGCCTTGAAAGCGGATTTTGTTTCTCTCACGAAGTCAATGCCTTCGCATGTCAACTGTGGAGCTAAAATATAGCTACACACCCCTCAGATAAGTGCGACAAGGACATAAGAGGAAACAACTGCCTGTCATTTTCACTCTCATACGAGTCCCATAAGCAAATATTCAGATTACAAAACTGCTCTTAAAATAATCAAGAAGCATTCTAAATTCAAATAAAATTATTGAAGAATAAGATGTTGGGATCCCCCTTCTAAATGGCTTTTCACCTGTACATTATATTCAGCCAGTAATTTTAAATCAAATTTTAGATTATGGTCGGGCAATTGAAACATATTCTCAGGTTAGTCCGTAGCTACTGCGTAAACGGGTGCGGACAGGGAGCCAGCCTGATTCCCTATCATCTGAAATTTGTTGATGTGAAAGCAATGATTAATTACAAATAATCCAAAAAAAGTTATAAAAAGAGCCTTAATTGAGCCGATTGAGGTTAAACACCCCGCAAATAGCTGCTTTGACCTTCCTTTTGCCTTTCAAAACATTTTGTAGAAACAGTAAAATAATTCGATAAATTTACATTTCATTGTTTTCTACACTTACTTACACTTTAATCTTTTTTTTACATTTAAAATCACTATTTTATAATATGTTCCACGCATTTGGGCAACGACTGTAATAACAGAAATGAAAGCTTATAGTCTAAGGAACTTTAATTCAGTTGAATAGACATAGTTGCATTACTTTGTATACACTTACACTGAGAATATTTGGTACAGCCAAATAATTTATGGTACTGAGGACGCAGGAAAGTATATCAGAGAATAGGTGTAGATTCTATGCGGCTCTCCGAGGACCCCAGAAGACCTATGAGATTATGTGATCTGGTTACATTTATAGACAAACCAAAAGGTTTTATAATTTAGAAGTGCTGCCCTCTTCAAATTTGGTGACATATTATTATATTTCTTGGGTGGGAAGTGGTGTTACTGCTTGCTCAGCATAAGGTTCCAAGGCGGCCACAAGTTTCGTCCTACTTCAAAAAGATGGCGTGTGTTTCTACTATTTATTTTGAGAGTGCTGTAAAGGACATTTTTACAGTTTCAGACAAATTACAGCAAAATACCAGCTTGAAGGCATCATCATCGACATTTGGACGTTATCCTGATTACATCCGAGGCTAGGGTGGTGCTCTGGTCCAGTACCAGCTTGAAGTACCTGAGACGATAGAGAAACGAGCCAAGAGGCCCATCAACAACAATGCTCTAGTGGAGAATAGGCTTCAGAGCCTAGAACATCGGCGAAGTGTTGCATGTCTCTCGGTATTTTATCGGATGCACATCGGTGTGCGGGCTGCCGTTGCACCAATATACCGTGGACATTTCATTTTAAATGTACTAAACGATTTGGCGATACGTTCATCGTGTGTACCTTGCCCGTATCTGTTTTTCCGGATAACTATAACTCGAATATCTTCAAGTAGAGAGAATAGATTACTTCTAGGCAAGTGTGCTCCACCGTCGACCACATCGTCACTTGCAAACAGGTGAGATAGAGGTCAAACGCGAGCCTAAAAACCTTAAAACAGAAAAATAATGACGAGCCAAGCGAAACGCCAGGGTACTACCTACCTTTCAAAACCCTTAATTTCATCACTGACTCATCACTCACTGATCATCAAAATTGTTAGGGTATTTGGTATATAAGCTAATATGACTACAAAGACAACAAAAAAATTAAAAACCTAACCTAACCTATCCCCTGGGAATAGGAGGTGGAAGCACAGATTACCTACTACGGTGGAAGTTTGTAAATGAGACTTACACAACAGTTTGTGCTACATAGTCAAAATTAATTAAAATATTTCTACGCGATATTTTTTTTTATTTTGGTTATAAATTTAACTTTAATAACATTGTAGTAATGCTTCGCGACAAATAATATATTAAATACTAGCTTTTGCCCGCGGCTTTTAGTGTTGAGCCGACACTATTGAACATTATATTCGACTCTCTACTCGACTTTTTACTCGCCTCTATACTTGAATTTATACTCGACTCTCTACTGACTACTATGTACTCTCCTCTATACTCGCCTTTCCTCGAATCGAATCTCTACTCAACTCTATTCGATCTCTACTCGCCTCTACATTCGTCTCTCCACTCGCCTCACTATTTGCCTCTCTACTCGACTATCTACTGCACTCTATGTGATTCTATACTCACCTCTCTACTGGCTTCTCTAGTCGCATATCTACTCGCCCCTGTAGTCGATTCTACTTGACTTTCTATTTGACCTCTACATGCCTATCCACTCGCCCCTATAACGATCTCTACACGCCTCTTCACTCTCTTCTTTATTTGGCTCGGGACGGACATAGTCGAGGATGTCCGTTCCGAAGCTCTAATCCACCTTTGTTTTAAATTTCATGAGTATATCTTCCAAAAAAACTTCTTACTATTTATCCGCTATTCACCCACTTTTTTGCGCGATTGAAAAATGATAAACTTTAATCCCCTAACCCTACTAGGTGTAGAATTAACGTTACCTAATCTATTAGTGGTGTGTATATATAGACCCCCGAAGTCTGACAGGGAGAGTTTAAATATCTTTTTCAATAATTTAGATAGTATACTGAGTATGTGCTGTAGGAATATTAAAAATAAAATAGTTGTATGTGGTGATTTCAACATCGACACACTTCAGAACTCAAAATCGGCTAAGGAATTTCAGCATCTACTCTGGAGCTATAACTTGAAACTCAGTATAAATCAACCAACTAGACTAGTTAGTGGTAAATGTATTGACAATATAGTCCATAACATGAAGGGTGCTAATACTAATGTACACGATCTGGGTTTGTCCGACCACACCGCCCAAACTATGAAGTGCCCTATAAAAAAGACTTGCACTATCAAGCACTGGTTCGTCTTACGGCGAGACTATTGCTTGAATAACACTAAAACGTTTTTTAAATGCATAGAAAGTCTTAGCTTTGGTGATGTCTACGAAGATTCCAATCCTGAAAGCGCTTTTAACTCTTTTCATGACATGTTTAGATTTTTCTATGATATCTGTTTTCCCTTGAAACGAATAAGAATCTCTCTACGCCGGAAATCTAGATGGATTACTAAAGGTATTAGATTGTGTTGCAAACGGAAGAGTAGTAGAATGCTTTGGAAATATAGACTTTCCCCGAATAGTAATAATAAAGACATACTTAATCAATATTCGAATCGCTTAAAGAAAATTATTCGATTGACTCAGCATTCGCGGAACACTTATAACGTAAATACTGCTAAAAATAAAATGAAACTTGGGACATCATAAATAGAAATAAACTACAATACCCAAAAGTAGACTTGCCTAACAGTTTAATAGTTGATAGAAAAGAAGTAAATGACCCACAAATAATTGCCCAAATTTTTAATGACTATTTTATAGACAGTATACAAAGTAAAAATTGTGACATAAATCCTAATGTATATGAAAATATAGATATAAATACAAAATCCATTTTCATGACGCCAACATCTCCCTCTGAAATTCTTGGCATAATAAATTCTTTAAACAATACTAACAGTCATGGTTTTGATGGTATTATTACAAAAATAATTAAAATAGTAGCAGTACTGATTGCACCACCTTTAAGCCACATTATAAATCTGTGTATTGAACATGGTTACTTTCCTGAAAGGCTAAAAATTACTACCATAAAGCCAATATATAAAAAAGGTGACCAAAAAACTGTTAGCAACTACAGGCCAATAGCACTAATTCCTATTTTTGCAAAAATTATTGAGAAGATTATTCACAGTAGACTTTACTCCTTTTTTGAAAGTAACAATATATTTACTAAGGAACAATATGGCTTTAGAAAAGGTAAGTCCATAAATATGGCTGTATTTGACGTGATAAGTAAAATAATTAGTAAGGTTGACACGAAAACGCCGGTTGCTGCTGTTCTAATGGACATGACCAAAGCTTTTGATCATGTAGACCATAGTATACTGCTTCTTAAATTGGAAAGATATGGCATTCGGGGAAATGTACTTGAACTTATGAAATCATACCTGACCAATCGTACCCAGATGACATGTTTCAGTAGATTGTGTAAAGGATCTTTAACAGAGACTACATATACATCGCAGACTAGGAAGATGCCTTGTTCCGTTCCCCAGGGTTCCATATTGGGCCCGCTATTATTCATTGTGTACATTAACGATATGCCTAAATATTCAAATCATCAGATGGTTTTGTTTGCCGATGACAGTACTCTTATATGTACAGGACAAAACCTCGACCGTTATCAAGGCGAAATAAACAACTCTCTGAATGGTATAATCCAGTGGCTAATTAGGAACAATTTGCAAATTAATTTGAGTAAAACAAAAATTATACAGTTCAATCAAAAAACTAATACCCCTAAAATTTGTATACAATATGGAAGTGCAACTATAGCCGAGACTGATAATGCTAAGTTTCTAGGCCTATATATCGATAGTCAACTGACATGGAAATTACACATAGAAACCCTCTGTAAAAAGCTAAGACAATATGCATATGCTTTGTATCAACTATCAAAAACAGCGAACCGCTTCACGGTCTTGACTGCCTATAACGCATACGTGGCTAGCAATATAAGATATGGCATTATTTTTTGGGGCAATTCCACGGACCGAGATGACGTTTTCTTGGCACAGAAAAGATGTGTGCGAGCATTTTGTAAGCTCCGTCCGACAGATAGCTGTAGGCCATATTTTGTAGAACTAAATTTACTGACATTCCCCTGTATGTACATCTACGAAGTAGCAGTATTTGTGAAAAACAACTTTAATTATTATGAGACGCTTCAATCTAAGCGGCACACTGGTACTATCTGTATACCGAGACACAAAACTGCATTGTGTGCTAAAAGTATTATTGTCATGGGTCCAAAGATTTATAACGGTGTACTGGGATCTATAAGGAGCGAAAAGCAAATAATTACATTTAAGAAATGCCTGTATAAATTCTTAGTTCAAAAGTGTTATTACTCCGTTATGGACTTTCTTAATGACAAATGTAAGTGACATATAGAAAGCGTGAAAATCGTTTGACTCGATCATAAAACTTGGATGGCAATTTAATTATACCCACATTCAAATTTAATCATGAATATTTTAAAAATCTATTGACATCTGCTAAATTGTACTTATTTTATATTATTATTTGTGTTTATTTTGCTAATCTATATTAAAATTTTATTGACCTAGGTACTGACATTGAATATTTACTGAATAATTTGATTGACCTAATAAATTGACTAAGATAGAATCCATCGACATGTTGTTATATTGTGCGTAATTGTTATTGTATGATTATGTTATAATTAATAATAAATATTTCACTGTAACCAATTAATAATAAATTCCATATCTTAAAAATTTAAATTGTATAGTTAGTATACTGCATGGAACTGTTGGCTATATGGCTGCCTTAATTATATTTGCATGCCGCTTTGGCGGTCGAGTATGGTGACACAACTAAATATAACGACATCATGTAAACCCATATTCCGCAAAATAAATGATTTGATTTGATTTGATACCCCCCCCCCCCCTTTTTTCACGATAAAATGTAGCCTATGTCCGTTCCCTAGCTCATATCCATCTCGGTACCAAATTTCATCAGGATATCTTCAAAAATCACAATCTTTAATCCCTTATCCCCCCCCCCCCTTAAACCTCCTTTTTTGCGATAAAAGGTTACCTATATTCGTTACCAAGCTTTTATATCTCTGTACCAAATTTCATCAGGATATTGTCAAAAAATGACAAATCTTCATCCCAAAGCTATATTCTCTCCCTTCTACCCCCTTTTATGCGATCAAAGGTTAGCCTGTGTCCGGTCCCAAGCTTTAACATATCTCTGTACCAAATTTCTCAAATAATGACATTCATAGCCCCACTCCCCAGTTCAAAGGCGAAGGGTCGCGATAAAAGGTAGCCTATGTTCGTTCCCAAGCTCTAATTCATCTCTGTGCTAAATTTCATCAGGATATCTTCAACACTGACAAACTTTCATCCCCTATACCCCCCCCCCCCTTAGACCCCCTTTTTTACAACAAAAGGTAGCCTATGTTCATTCCTAAGCTCTAATATACCCCTATACCAAATTTGATCAAAATCGGTTCAGTGTTCAGTGGTTTAGGCGTGAAAGCGTAACTACAGACAGACAGAGTTACTTTCGCTATTTGGGATAAGTAGAATTTTTTACTATTCTAGTGGGAATGCACTTCTCAATTATGGAGTAGATAGTTTCATATAAAACAGCAACAGCTTTTTCAGCGGATTGGCCTTTTAACAGGTTAGTCCAGTCAACACTGTCGATTTCACTGTTTATTAATGAATAGTTAGCATTTTAGGTGAAATAGTATATAATGGCGGATGATGTTCATTTACATTAACGAGAGGAACAGGTACGAGGGAGGACCCACTTTCATAAATGTTGGTAATAAATAAATTTAGTATACGGCCGTTGTTGTTTTTCAATGAATTTACTTGAGCAGAATTCAATGAGGATCGAAGTCCATCATAAGACGATTACATTGATCATTAGCATCACTATTAAATACATCGGGTTCTAAATGAAGGTTACGTTGTCACCACGCTAGGACTAGAAATATTAATGTAACACTGTACTAATTCTTTTTAAATAATAAACAATAATCCTACCGTTAAGTTCTTGCCCTAAATGCGTAGTCATATACGTAAATGCCCGTAGACCGAGATTTATGTAGCCCCTTTACAGAACACCGTAGCTCGTGGCTACGCTGCTTATACCGTAGAGCTGTAGTGTGCATAGGAATGTAACTGGGTGGATGTTGTGATATCGCTATAAAGCTTTAATATTCGCGGCAGGTATACCGATGGAGTAGAGAATGTGTAACCACTTTGCACTAAATAAATCATACTTCCTTTCTATGTTCACACGTAGACATGCCGTAAACGGATTTGTTGTTCGCAAGATCCGTTTCTATATAATACTTTCTATGTTGCCTTCGGCTTTAAGGTCTGTTTCATACCTATCGCAAATGAAGATTCATTTAAAATCCACAGTTACAAAGTGGATTTATAAACAAAATTTAAATACGCGCTACGTTTGATCATATCTTCTTGCGCTCGATAGATGGCGTTGTGCCATACCGTGTACACAAAATTTGCATTCCAGGTTATTTCATCACTCGCAGTACTAGGAACGCATAAACTTGAAGCACGTAGTGCAGTCGTCGAAACGTTCGCATTTGTAAAGGTGAGAGTAACTTATTACCACTTTCACCTGTTACCTATGTTAAACTGTCTGAATAGGTACTACTTGATTAAGTTTTGGTGGCCGTTGACTTGAGATTAGCCCCATAAATCGTCAACGTTGTTGATAATCGAATTGCTGCTGGATAGGACAAGTGTTTCTTTTTTTTATTGTTGGCTTAACTGTATATTGCGCGATTTCAAATTGACATAAACTCTGTCGCACGATCTCAATAATATTTGAATCAAGAGAAATGAGTGACACGCATATACACTATGGTGCGACAACGGGAATAAAGCTAATACACGCGCTACGTATCTCCGTATATAGCAAATAAACGGGTGACGTAGTACCGTTGTTTTTAACAATTATTTAACCTTTAACTATGAACGTGAAATTGTTGTTACATACACTTGGACGTGCCGTCTCACAGACCGCTACCTTTAAAGGCTGTTCTATCTAGTTAAGCAAGCATTGTACCAGTTCTTATTTGAATTTTGAATTACAATTCCTTAAAATCTTTAATTTAATTAAATAATATGTACTTGTGTTCGAATAAATTTAACCATATAACAAAAAAAGACGCTTTTTATACATTTTTACTCTAAATCACTGGATAGAAACATTATCTAAGTAAAATTACTTACTAAGTCAGTTTTATAAGTTTTACTATAAAATATAAAGAATATAAGAAACTTAAAGCAAATATGACAAATTTAACGATGGTTCAACTTGTGCATATTTGTAGGCAATTCTCGTATAATGGTTTGGAATATTGCAGGCATATTGGCTTTTGACAGACTAGACAAGTGCGGGTCGTCTTTCTTTTTGTCTTTGTTGTGTGTAGTTTTTTCTCAAATTCGTAGCTCATAGAATGGCAAAACTCAGCCCAATTTATTACAGAAACGTATGCGTGCGATCTCACAGACCGTTCTCAAAATTTAAAGTGATATTACTTACGAAAAACACCGCTGGCGTTGTAAATTTCTTTGTCGACAGTCGGTTTACCACTTAATCTGAAGGTACTGGGACGAACAGACGTGTGGGGTACGCGGGATTAGAGGGACACGTGAATCATAAACTGCGAGCAGTCTGGGACACCGCAATTTTAAATTATTTGTAATGGTTTTTCTCACGCATTTACAGGTTAAATATAGCACAAGTTTTTATGGAAAATTTGCAGCGTATGCAGCCAGCATTGTCGACTATATTTTCCATCTTCAACAAAAGCCTGCATAAGAAGCCTTGGAGAACAAAGTGGTTGGTATTTGTTTTTCAACTTGAGACGATATTCTTAGCAATCCATGGATTCTCCGTGCGGGTGCCGGGTCCATCGCGTTGCTGAGTTGGGAACTCGGAACAGTGCCTGGGACTTGCGACCCAAGTGTAGGTTTAGAAGGGGCCCCTTTTGTTGATGTACATCAACACTCACCTTCACTACCCAAGTTCCCCTCCCTGCCTAACCAAATTTGATACGAACCTACTAGTGCCGCTTTAGACATTCGTCCTAGTAATGAGCTTATTGTAGCTCTCGATAGGCCTAGATCTTTAAGTAGGTTATAGAGAGATTTAGCTGGTATACCTCTAGCTCCCACTTCTACTGCATACAAATTAACCACGTAACCGTTTTTGATTAATTCGTTTGTGAGATCATAGTATTTATTTTTCTTAAGTGTGTGGTCCTTCGGTATATTTGTTTCCCACGGTACAGTAAGTTCCACAAGGACCACATATTTTGTCGTTTTCGAGTATAGAAATATGTCCGGTCTAGATGACGAAACCCCAACATCCTCCGGAATTTTATAGTGCTTTTCATACGTGTCGATTAGGAGAGTCCAATCTGGGGCAGTATCTAAGATTGAATAAGGTTTGTTCCTGGATTTTATGGATGAACCTTCAGACACAAAGTTGATATGACGTCTGTTAGTAGTCAATCCTTTTTGGGCTCTAGCTACATTACATTTTTTTACATTATTTTTGGTAGTCCTTTCAAGTTTAATTTGTTGTATGAGGCACACTAATTTACTGCTCTGTCCGTAGATAACTTTTTAGTATAGATGAATTTATTGTGGGGTGACTTAAATGTTAAGAAGTTTTACTCACTTTTCATATTTCTATGTTATTAAATTAAATTAGTTTGATATATTTTTCTAAAACGTACAAAGTCCTCTTTAAACGTTACTTTACAGTCAAAAGATGGCGTTGCACGCGGCGCTCGTTCCTTAAAGTTAGCAGTCGTGGTCGCTCACTGCCAATACCAGGGTCGCATAAAACTAAGGAGTTGTAGATCACCTGCAAAAGCCTGTAATAGAAATCACCTGTAACTAACTGTCTACAGCATTTTTCACAAGGTACTTGTTTTAATTCTGCGGTTAAAATATGTGCTTGATTATGCTAGATTAGTTGTCTTGGCTGGGGAAATATAACTTCAATTGTTTTACAACAATTTCTGAGCTAGTCTTACAAAACTCAATGATTTATATACTCGTATACAGGGTGTATTTTTGAAACGGGGCAGTAAGGGCAAGTACCTTAACCGTTGCAGTTACAGCAAAACGTTCTTAGAAGACCTTCCCTAACTTTTTGACATATTTTGAACTGCATTCACAGATTTTGTAAAAAACTTACAGTTGGCAAAAAAAAAATGCAAAAAGTCCAAAAATTTTTTTTTATGCCAATCGATTCTATTTCATGTGGGGATCAAAAAACTTTATGAGACCATTTTAGCTTTCAGTACTAGGAAAGACAGAAATCGCCAAAAACGTTTCCCATACATTTCGGCAACAGAAACAAATTTCTACGATGGTCTAACTTTTTGTTATGGCCAGGAAGTGGGTAGAATTGACTGTGAAGTAAATAAAAAGAATTTTTACCCTCAAATTTCGAATTTGATTCGAAAATCTGTGTGTTATTCTTAGTTTCAGCTGAGAAACTTCGTATGAGTTATTAATTAAGGATTTTCGCTAAAATGTCTTCTAATCGTGAAAAAATTGACTTATTAGAAGCGTATTTTGTCAATGATCGAAATGCGGGAGCTGCATTAGTGTGGTACCGCAATAAGTATCCGTTGCGGCATGTGCCAACAAGAAAGGTTATTACAAATCTTTTGAAAAACCTGGAATTGCAGGGTTCTTTCAAAAGAAAGCGGCAGCCTCGTGTGGACATGGACACGGAGATTGCGGTTCTAACTTATGTCGAAGCATATCCAGAGGTATCGTCCAGGCAAGTTGCCCTTGAAGTAGGTGTTTCCCACTCCCTTGTGATAAAGATATGGAAGAAATATGGCTACAAGTGCTATCGATATGGGCGCATAGTTCAAGTGTTACATCCGGGTGATGATGTTCGAAGGCTTACTTTTTGCAGATGGCTAAGAGGAAAAATAAGCAGAGATCATGAATTTTTAAATTACATACTGTGGTCAGACGAAACGAATTTTTCCAATAACGGTATGTACAACAGAAAAAATCACCACTATTGGTCCAAAAAAAATCCACTAAGAGTTACGGCAAGTCATAATCAGGTTCGCTTCTCATTCAACTGTTGGTGTGGTATAATGTCCAATCGAGTCATAATGGTGGAATTTTATGAAGGGAAACTGAATTCTGCCATGTATAATGAAGTCATTTTACACCATCTTGAAAACGAGATGGACGAATGGCCCCTGTCGGAATTGCGAAAAGTTCATTTTCAACAAGATGGTGCTCTGCCACATAACAGTCACCTTTCACGTTCCAATTTGAGCCGCCTATTCGGTACACAGTGGATAGGTACACATGGTCCAACACAGTGGCCACCTCGTAGCCCCGATCTAACACCACTTGATTTTTTTTTATGGGGCTTCGTGAAAAACGAGGTGTATAAGACGACGTACGCCAGTGTTCAAGAGCTCAAGGATGCATTAATGACCATTTTACGTAATATTCATCCCAGAACATTATTAGCCGCCATTCGTTCAGTGCAAAAAAGGATAGACTTATGTATTCGTGAAAATGGAAATCATTTTGAGCAATTTATTTCATAAACCAATTTCTTAAATGTTTAAATGTTTTTTTTTATTTAAAAAAGTTCAAAATTTTACCTGACCTATGAGTTTCGAGTTGATTTATCACATTTCCGTACGAAATGTATGGGAAAGGTCTTTGGCGATTTCTGTCTTTTCTAGTACTGAAAGCTAAAATGGTCCCATAGAGTTTTTTGATCCCCACATGAAATAGAATCGATTGGCATAAAAAAAAATATTTTGAACTTTTTGCATTTTTTTTGCTAACTAAGTTTTTTACAAAATCTGTGAATGCAGTTCAAAATGTCCCAAAATGTTAGGGAAGGTCTTTTAAGAACGTTTTGCTGTAACTGCAACGGTTAAGGTACTTGCCCTTACTGCCCCGTTTCAAAAATACACCCTGTATATTCAAATTTTCAAATTTTCAAATTGTCAGTTTTTTGTGCAAACTTATAATAACCTAAAACATATACACGATTGGGAATATTACTGTATATGTTAACAGTGAGAATTACGTACATAGGTATTGTAATAAACATTATGTGCGTGGGGTTCATGTGAAATACAGTTGAATAAATGCGTGAGTGCAGATCATGGAGAAGGAAATGATAGCGGAGATGTTGCAAGGCAATCGAGTCGCGAGCCTTCCATATGTCAAAACGACTCAATTGGTCTGTGACGTCACCATCTAGTTCTAGTGAAACGTCCTTGCGTTCGGTTGTCATTTTAGGTCAAAAGTTCAACGATAAAAATAGCTTTAACCTGGTTTAAGAATAAAGTGTGCAGTACAAGGATGCACAAAGTATATAGATAAACAATTTAAACATTTTAAGGGTACAACATTTCATCAGTAAGATTTTTTTTGAAAAAAATGTCGTTACAGAACCATCTGGCGTAGAGAAGAAATAAGTAACCTTGTCTTACATTTATAGTAGTTGTAATAATAACTCAATTCATTTTATGAAAACTTCATCACAATAATCTAGCCCGAGTTCATTAGCAATTTCGAAAACGTTATTTTATTTATTAAATGGCATATTTGGCTGAAATTGAAAATAAAAGTAATAAAAATTGGGCCATCTGTCGGTATAAGGCCAAATCATTTAGCCCCCTAAATGATTTTGCTATAAACCGAAAGATGGCGCCTTATTTAAAAAAATATTTACCTAATAATAGATTGTTCTAGAATTCTGTGTAGCGCTTAGTGGCGAATAGTCAAACTATATAACAAAAATGACAAGGTCTGTTTCTGTTCGGTTTCGCTATGACGCACTAGATGGAGATGGGGACGAGGTATGACGTCATGCCCCCCGCGTCTCCCTTCCCATCCGCATTCGGTCACGCGTTTTTCTTAAGAGAAATTTGACTATGCCATCTCCGCTACTTAATCATATTCTGTCCTCCGTGGTGCAGATAAACGTAGCATACTGCTACAGGGCTCGTAGCACGTAGCATAAGCTCCATGCTACGAGTTGTGAGAAATAAATCAGGCCTTTTAACAAACAAATATATAAAAGTAGCTATTGCTCGCGGCTCTAACCGCGTGGATGTCAGTTATCACGACCAAACATAGCCAATGGCACACCTCGGAAGCTCTCGGAAAAATGTATGAAACAATCGCGTTGTAATTACTACAAACATAGCTCGTGTACATGCAAGGTAGTGTTGATGTGTGAGAAAATTAGAAATGTCATGGATGGCACTATTTGAAATTTGAACTAATTTGAGAGTGATTTTTCTCAGTCTATCCCTTGGTATCATGATTTACGTCACATCCGACGGAGGCGACAATCCTGTTGTTACAAAAAGTCATATTAATGATTTTTACATTAAAACGTATTGCCATCTTTTTCTTCGCTTTGGAAGAAAAGAATATGGCGATACATTTTGGTCCTGTCAATCAACAGAATTGGCACAAATAACAAAACAATACTACAACACGACTTTGATATGTTTATAGAGTAATCAAAACCGATTGTGTTTATAAAAACTAGCTGTTGTTCATGGTTTCGCCCGCGTGAAATTTTTCATTAATTATAAATAGTCTCCGTTCCGTTCGGTCTATAGGGCACATTTCTTAACCGATTGTCACCAAACATGGCCATACATGTTCTTTCATTTAAAACATCATTTTTGCCTAGAGCTTTTTTAATCGGAGGAGAAAGGGGGTGCCTTTTCTGTTTTTTGTCAACAACAATTGTCAACGGCGAGTAGGAAATTAGAAAAATGGCAGTTGAGTACACTTTAATTTAATAGTGTTAATTTATTTAAGTATCAATTATAATTAATACTAAACGGAAGTTCACGGAAAGATATCTATTTATGTTTTTTAGTAACAAATGGTTTTAACCGCTCTATACTTTATAAAATTTAAGAATCATTATTTTGACAGCTCACGCCTATGAAGTGTGGCATATTTTTTCGATTTGAATGTATCACAATTAATGTCGTCCATCATGGATTCCGTCATTGCCAGGTACCGCCCATTTTTTAACCCTAGAATGTATACTAATCTAAATCTGCATCATATGCTTCTGAGTTATAATACTTATGATGTTAAAAAAATAATACACCTATAATCAATATCGGTCCACCATAATGTCACTTAATGAAAATTATTATAATTGATAAGATTTTTCACGAATTTATTCCTGGGCGAACCTGACATCCAGTTCATTAGTTTTTTTTTAAACTGTTCATTGATGACCCTTGGTGGAACTTGTTGTTACACATATTGAGAACACTTGTACTTTTTCTACAGTATTTATTATTGAACCTGACCAGTTTCGCAATGTTTATGAACATTTCTAGTGCCTCTAGTGTTTAAGATTAGCAACATTTCAAAAACATCAATGTAAACTTTTGAAGTTACCATAAGGCGAAACCGGTCAGGTTCAATAATAAATACTGTGGAAAAAGTACAAATGTTCTTACTATGTGTAGTTCATTAGTTATTTATACAAAAAGGCAAGATGTATTTGAGGGTTAAATTTCACCATAGTCATGTGTGAAAGAGAGGACGCCCTAAAAACCGAAGCTAGCCGAACTTTTCACTCTTCTTCCCGAAGTGCCGTTACTACACATTTTACTGGCGACAACCTTTGTTTTAGGCGCCCATAAAAGCGCCCATGATTTTGACGTGCGGGGAGAGGAAATGAAATCGGTGGGAGGGGGTGAGCTTCCATTCTGTACGCTAGTACTATTATCTATTCTGTGCCAATGGCCTTTCTCAAGGTCTAATCTACCCCTATGCCAAATTTCATCAAAATCGGTTCAGTGGTTTAGGTGTGAAAGACGAATAAGCAGACACACACACTTTCACATTTTTAATATTAGTATGGATATGTATTTAACTTGCCTGCAACTATGCGTCATAAAGATCATGACCATTTTAAAAGGTCACTTTAAAATTCTCCTTACAAAGTGATTACCGCACTTACTCTCACTTTTTCAAATTAGGTAAGTTTATTAAGTTTAAAGTTACTGATTTCATAATGTGTATAGTTACGACCAACTAATATAACCTTACTGCGACGGCCCGTTCGATATCCTCGCCATGAACTACTAGCGCGCTAGTGCAACAGAGGAGATGCATTTTAAAGTTCACGTGATAGTCCTGTAGTACATCCCTTGCACTGCACTGGTGTCCTGGTAATCCAGGGCTGGAATATCGAACTCTCTCGCACTGTGAGTTATAAATATGTACAGGTACGGTATGGCATGGTGTATGTTATTTTGAAGTAAATAGGAAAAACAGGTATTAATGTGAGTTGATTACTTTAATTTATTAAGCTGTAACCCCGAATTAAATGTAATATTTTTGAAATTCTTCTACAGCTTTTGTGGGAGCGACTGCCATCTTACCTTCCAACACCGATAGGAAACCCTGAGCCTGAGTCTCTTCTGTCACTAAGCAGATGTATCAGGTCACGGGGGAGGTAGTTGGGCGTTTAAAATATGCATTCATATGGCTCACAACTCACACATCGTTTATGCTCTCAATTGTACTGAAATAATCAACCAATCAAGTAGTCGATTGTAGTCCACTGCTGCACATAGGACTCTTCTAAAGCACACCATAGCACTCGATTCACCGGGTATTCCGTTTGGATCCCCCATTCTGGCCCGCGCCGAGGGCCATGAAAGAACATAGCCTTGAACTTGTGCAGAGCCACCTCGAGACCCAACCGCCGGATCCCTTTCACGACTTGAGCATCAGCGGCCGTGGCCCTTAGAGTCGCTTCGTGGTGTATAGCTCCGCATAACACGTGACGGTGGCACCGTACGCGAGCTCGCTGCGAAGCACCCAGTCGTAACCAATGTTCCACAGGAGCGGCCCTAGGACCCATCGCTGCGGAACACCGCACATCTCACGCCTACTAACTACGGTCGAACTTGGGTAGATGACAGCTCTCTCCGTCAGGTACGCCCCGACTGTGCGGCAAAGGTAGGGAGGCACATCGTGCTACATAAATTATCGCGCCTCCCTGATGTAACTACAGGGCAAGGTGTTAAAACCGCCAAAATCACCTCGCCCACATCGACCGCATCCTCCGTCAGAGCCAAAGCCAAATTGTGTATTCGTCAGATCCGGTCCCACTCTAGAGAGATGCTCGACGAGGCGCTTGGCAAAACTCTGAGCTTGCCCACCTCGTCGAGCAACACTATGGGCCGGTACCCAAACAGCACGTCCGCCGGGCATCCCTTCTTTCGGATGGGGACCAGTCCCCCCGTCCTCCACATCTTAGGAAACTGGCCCCGCGCCAAACATACGCTGAGGAACCCTCTAGTCTGGGTTAGAGACCATCTTCCCCTAGAGCTAGGACCCACGTGCGGCATGGAATGCCGTCTGGTCTCGGGGTGGTGTTCTTCTTGGCTCTCAGCTTTCGCACCGCCAGGTCTAGTTCTACCTAAATGACCTCGTGCATGTCGCCTTAAATCACCACGCTGGGTGCCATAGGCAACCGAGGCAGCGAAGTCATCTGCGATGGAATATGTTCCGCCCGCGTCGGGAACAGGGATTCGACCATTCCTCCAAGCAGAGCCGGCTCGAGAACCTGGGTCAACAATGGGGTCCGAGAGTGCAGCTTTTATCTTACCATACAGTAAGGCCGCCCCCATGGGTCCCGCTCCAGTGTCATGGAAGCACGTAAGTAGCACGGATGACATGAAACAAAGACAATGTTTCTAAATTAAATTTAAGACCTTAAAGTCATACATGTAATGATTCTATCGTTTTTGAGTCTAGTGTGCAGTAACTACTGCATATTATTTACTGAACTACTTATAAGTTTTTCGAGGTTGAACAATGGAACAAAATAATTAAAACTTAGTTTCATCTGTCTGTCACAATATGTAAAGCATCCATCCTTGTAATACCACAATTCTAATCGTAATAATCTATTTACAGTCTGCAAAGCTCGTGCTATGTGACCTGATCATGCTCCTCCTGAGGGAACCACGGACAAAGTTTACTTACGAGTGTATACTGCAGTAAAACAGTCGCAATACAAATATCAGTTAAGTATGTTATATAAATTATTTACTATCACATTGTGTGAATAGTTTTCTTGCGCCGATGACGGCCATGAGAGTGGCAGACTACGGCCTCAGTCGCGGCCACTGTACACCAAGAGTTAATAAAGGCCTAGGAGGTAGAAATATTCGTTCGACGGCTATTCGTATCCTACACACACAAATACACTTCTCCGTTTCATTCTAGTTTTCCTCTGTCCCTCTCCGATACGTATGAATGGGTGGAGCTTAAATAACAAGAACTACGCATGCGTAAATATTTGCTCAAAACCCAATTTAATTTACTGCCACATTACGGATAATACGGATGAACGTATCTTCTCATATCCTTGATGTTTGACCAAAACACTTAGTGGCAATCATCTCTGAAGAGACATGCAGATAGTTCGAACATTTCAACACATACAGTTAGTTAATCTCAACGTTAAGAGTGTTCTGTGGAAGTAATGTCACGGAGTTGTCAGCGTTTTTGCTGTTGGTGCACAGCTCTTCATAATTCATGCTCCCCTTATACTTAAAACGAAGAAGGCTTTAAAAAATTAGTTTGCGTACTTATGTTTCCATAATGTTATTATGGTAACTTCACAGGTTTAAGGTTCTCGTTGGTGTCTTTTTAAGGCGATAGTGAAATTCAAGTACCAGGAAATCATAAAGTTAGAGAAAGCACTGAACATGAACGAAATGCATCCCTCGAAGGGGTTAGGTGTAGGAAGGTATGAAGGTCGAGATAGAAGTTCCTTACATTCCCATACAACAACTACAGAAAGGTGCAGGCATTTCATTTTTAATTACGCACACCGGCAGAATTAGCGGAACACAAATAAAAGGAGAGTATTGAATAGTTAGCTTTATTTTTAAACAAATAATAATTAAACATGAAACAATAGTTAAATTAACATGTTTTGTCATTAATTTGCAACACCATACTTAAAGTTCAATAAAAAAAAACTTAACCTAACAAAATGCATTTTTCTTAGGTTAAGTTTTTTTATTTTATATATATATATATATATATAAAAAATATAAGTATATATTATATATATATATATATTTATTTCGGCGGCATGCCCAGACGGCTGGAATCCTTAATCAGGGCACGAGGGGGAAACACTCATCATTAACCATTCATTTAATTAATTTTAAACCGTCATAAAATCTAAAAAAAATCAAATGTTTCTCTGTCACTACGAAATCTAAGAAAAACGCATTTTGTTTAGAAAGTTTTCTTTAAATCAAACTTTAAGTATGGTATTGAAAATTAATGTCAACATGTTAATTTAACTGTTATTTCATTTTTAATTATTATGTGTTTAAAAATAAAGCTAACTATTCTATACTCTCCTTTGTTTGTGTTCCGCTCATTCTGCCGGTGTGTGTATTATAATGTTTTTCTACAAAATGTGCACAAATAATTTCGTGAAATATTATACAATGGTAAATGGTAAATATAAAATAAGTATATTTAAAAAAATAGCTACCGATATTACTAATATTCCCTCTAACCCTCCAACTAAGCTTAATTGCTTGTGCTCAGAGTGGGTTCACGTCGGTAGTATAATAGCCAGGATTCAAACCCGGGACCTTTCGATCGTAGAGCCGGCTCCTTAACCACTAAACTAAAAAAATACTACAATAGGAGCGAATTTTACTTTACCGTTTTCCATAATATAATTTTATGTTTTGGCTTTTTTACCGTGGCCTATAGACGTATCGTCGGGGCGTCACACCCGTGCTTTGTCTAAACACAGTGTTGGTCGTCACACGGAGTTGAAACACAGCGTGTCTACATCCGCACTAGTACCAGGAGAACAGTACCAGAGAGAAGTTGGAAGTGTGTTTGCAATACCAGAGCTTGAACAAATGATGCGTTTTAAGCCCCAGCTGCTAAGCTTCCGCGCCATTTTCTTGCAATTGTTTAAATAAATTTTTGAAATAATAACACAGATAGTTTGTAAATACTGATGTTAATTGCAAGTAACTTAAATACTTGGTACCCATTGGTCGAAATTCGTCCATAATTAATTAAAAAATTATAAGTTTGAATATTAGTTGACCCCAGACTAACAATAAATAAGGGTTTGGGAAATTTCATACTTGTAAAAAGAGATATAAAGTCACCTATTAATTTAACAATACTTATATAATTAGGTTAAAACCTCCTTCAGCTTCATCAGGTGTGAACATTTCAAATAGGTATGGACTGTGTGCGATAACGTAAGCCTAAAATATGTGTGTGTGTGTGTGTGTGTGTTTGTGTGTGTATGTGTGTGTATGTGTGTGTATGTGTGTGTGTGTGTGTGTGTGTGTGTGTGTTTGTGTGTGTGTGTGTGTGTGTAAGTGTGTGTGTGTGTGTGTGTGTGTGTGTGTGTGTGTGTGTTTATGTGTGTAGAAAAAGAATATAATATAATGTATTTTGTATAATTTTGATAAAATATTAGGCTTAGGGGCCATCCATTAATCACGTGAGGAGCCAATATTTTTTTGTCAAACGCGTGATTTCTAAACCGAAAAAAGGCGTATTGAGTACGCGCCCCGCAAGCGAATAGGATGTGACGATGAGAATGCTGCTGATATGCTCTGCGAAGGTTACGTGATCAGATCATGTCGGGGTCACCACTGTGGAGGAACGAGGTGTGATGTTCCTCTAACACAAAGGGAGGATCCTCCGACCAGGCAAGGTGATCACGCCTGGCGGGCCGCGGCCCAACGATTGTCGTTGGGATGTTGTATATGTATTGTACCAGCGCAGGAACTTCACTTTCGCGATGCAGGATTTTTAGTATCGTAGTAGTTCGGCTTGATGTCGCTAGATGGCGCTGGGTACATGTGGTATCGCCACAGGGTATTAAAAAATACAAAAAAAAGATCACGTGATTAATGGACAGCCCCTTATGCACTTCTCTGCCGTATAAACTATCAATATACCAACGTGACCGAAAATTTTGTAAAAGGGATTCAAAATGTTCGCTTCACGTATTAATAGGTATATAGAATTTACTAAGGTAGTTTTAGTTATAGCAATTGTTATTTTACCTTATCTTAAGTATTGAACATCGTGTATCTCCTATTTATTTCTGTCGAATAATGAAGATTAGTTATTATATTTATAGCTGTATTTGTCTATTGCTGTTTCTTATAATACAATAAAGAAATAAGGAAACGAGAGACGCCGTGGCCCTCGTGCGGACAAAACCGTGAAAGTCAGCGTAACCTCTCCGTGTTAAGTGGTCTCCTAGTCATCCGGGGGCACAGAGTACGGTTGTTGATACACTTGGGGCACGGCAGTGACGTCGCGGAAGGTCAAGGGCATGTTTTATAATTTTTTGTTCAATAATTGTTCCGACTTATAGCCATTCCTGAAACCTTTTTTCATCCATTCAATTGACTGCATCCCGCAAGATGGTAGCTCCTACCTCAAAGGCCATCACGTCCCGTTTGCAGAACCCGGGATTATAAGAAGAGATAAATACTACAACTTCAGCACCATGCATAACTCTACTGAATCAACCACATGACCGCCTTTTAATAAAGTAAAAATTAAACTAATGGGTAGTTGAGGTTCAGAGTTCAATCCCGAGTTGGGCTTGACCGGCAATGGCGCCATTTTTATCGGAGTGTGTTCAATCTATTCGTACTACGAAATTATTGTGGATGGATGCTGCGTAGCGCGCACCATTAGCTACGTCGTAGATAGTGCCCAGTAATGCTACGGTGTTACGAAATATTGAAAATAATAAGCTGTTCTGAGTGACATGACACAGAATAATACAGTCAAAATAAACGAAATAAAATAGTAAGCTTGCATAAATTCGCATAGACTTAAAAAATTCCAATTTTGAAATCGCGATATGCCGGAAATAGTGACCCGCAAAGAAATATTTTTAGGTCATTTTTGTAAGTAATTACACGATCTCTAACTTTGTTTCACTTAATTCTGCGTTTTTAATTGCCATTTATGAGAAAAATAAAAGAATCCAATATTTTTGACATTTGACTTTAAAGTATAAAAATACAGAAGTCCAGTCGATGGAGACGTTTGTTTTTTTTTATTATGGTGTATTTAAAACCTGTGCCAAGTTTTAGCCCTATACGACATCATGCAACCTCAAATGTTTTTCAGAATTAGAAGCAATTTCATACTCTGTGATTATATTCATAATGGTGTTACTGAGGTAAGATGGTTCATTGTTTATTTTTTAAGATTATGACCAGCAGGTCTAAAATGGCCAGATTGCATATTGATGTTCATTTGCAGATAAGTAGGAGATATATGAAGTCCATAAAATGGCCACTTGTTTTTTATTTCATTCATATTTCATCTGCAACGTTCATATTCCAGTGACATTTGCTACTGATGTTGCTACAACAAAAAAAAATACAGACGAGCGGAATCGTACTTGTGCGGTATTGACTAGAATAAGATTTTGCCATTAACATAGCGTTAATTGATAGTTATTATGTTCTATACACCAATATTTCATGATTTCGATCCAATAAACCTGGATTTAAAGCAAAATAAAACGAATACTACAAATAAGTTTTCTATTTTTATTTTAAGCTATTGCATAGCTTCTATCGAGGGCCTTGAGCGCGGGGACCGAATCCAGAAATTCCGTAACGAAGAAACCTCACGCTCGTTTCTTTTCGGCAGTCTTCGACACGGTGTTTGTGTGCGTGCAACTAGCCGTATTGTACAACTCTACGAAGCTCGCACGAATCGAGACGAGCTGCTCCGAATTCGGACGAATACATAAGCAGCTGTTTATGAGAAAGTATATAGGTGTATAGGTATTTATGTACAACAGTGAATAGCTATACTTGTAAAATTTGTGTATAAAGTGTTTTGAATATGAATGAACAAAGTGCATTTATTATTAATGAAGAAAGTCACGAAAAAATAGGGAAAGAAAATGAGTGAGTACTCTATATACATACATTTTATTATTATCACAAATGCAGTATTAATTTTTAATTATAAAATAAAATAATTATAATTGCATAAGTTGATACAAAATGCTATGCAATAGCTTTACCGCGGTAGTCCCCGAGTGCCACACGTCTTTTTTATTTCAGTGTGGCTATTTTGTACGACATGATTTACAAAAAAACTAAGTTGTCAGTGTTATTTGTCAAGTTTTTTGAATGTTTCTATAGGTTCTGGCACGAAGGCTTTATAATACAACAATGACAATGAAAACACCAAAATGAACGCAAAATGTAAGTCCTAAACCACGGAGGACAGAATATGATTAAGTAGCGGAGATGCCATAGTCAAATATCTCTTAAGAAAAACGCGTGACCAAATGCGGGTGGGAAGGGAGACGCGGGGGGCATGACGTCATACCTCGTCCCCGTCTCCATCTAGTGCGTCATAGCGAAACCGAACAGAAACAGACCTTGTCATTTTTGTTTTATAGTTTGACTATTCGCCACTAAGCGCTACACAGAATTCTGGTTATTTTTATCGTATTACGTATCCTACGCCCCAACCACCAAATACGTCTGTTATCGTTTAAACACATATTTATACAGAACATATCCACATAAATAATACCCAATCTAATGTAACGAGGTAGCTACACCACACCGTCACGACGCTCGCAGTACTAAGGACGCATAAGCCGAAAGACTCGTTTCCAACAACTTAGGGATGCTATGTCGCATATTGCAAACACTTCAAGTCAATTCCAATCGTGTCGTTCACAGTTTAAGACTGAAGGTCTATTTATTTGTGATGTGGTTGTTACATCGAAGTGAAAATCGGTGAAAATCTGGTAATGCGGATTGCCCCAGGTTTTATGTTAAAATTCATACAGTTTTTGACATGGAGGATAAGAATTTTTGTCAGTAAAAGAAGCGCTAGGAAAGTCTCTTTTTGCAGCAAGTAAACTGATTAAAATCATCATAAGTTAAGTCATAATCTTGTGTTTGATAGAAGTGAGAGCGTTGAACGCCAACGTTGATGATACACAGATGTGTGCGTCTGATAGGTGTATTGTGTTAATTGTGAGTGTGTGAGTATCTTGTGAGGGTTTGAGTATCGATCCTTCAGTTTTCGGTCCCGACGGTGTAATTATGGAAATTGGGACAAACTTTCAAGTTAACTTTTTACCGTTTAAAAAAAAATCAAAAAGTGAATTTTATAAATATTTCAATCAAAGAAGAATCAAAGTTATTAACATACCCAATTAGCAATCATCTTCAGGAGGGACTTGGAAATTATGAACAGAAGCAAACAGAACCGCAACACAATAATTATGCTAACGGGCTATTTGTGTTAAAATTTTAACCAGAGTCATGTCATGTTAAAATAGCAGTAGAAACTTATATTTTAGAACTTTTGTTCCGTCTCCGTAGGAATAAGAAGACTTTGAATAAGTACTTGTGTCTAGATGAATTGCTGTCGTTTTATTGTATTAAGTAAAATTAATGATCTTTCAGTTAAGTTAATTACAAGATTGATATACAATCTATTTATTGCAAAAAGCGGGTTACGCATCCAACTTATAATTTAGGCCCAAATGAAAGTTGAAAACAAAAAATTTCTAACCGTAGTGCCGTATGTACCTACCTACTGGCCGCGCCGTACTTAAGTTTTCTAAGTGCTCTCTGGTAGTTTTGTTTTTTTTTTTTTTTAATCTAGCGCCTTCGACCCACGTCGAAGCCCTATTCTTTCACAGGTTTCCCTAGGCTCTAATATTTCATACTCATTACATCTTAAAATCTATGGGTAATAATCACGCATTCATTCCGTCCTCTAGTACCATACAATTTCTCGCATTTATACCTCTCGTACTTTCACGCCATGCCTTTCATACTTTGGGAGTGTGAGGAGGAGGGGAGGGGGGGAATATCTATAACTTTATTCATTAACTCTATATCTTTTACAGTATCTTACTTAATTTCTACTTTACGATTACTTTTACATTTTTCCACAGTTTAAAATCTTCTACTAGATATTTTAAATAAATATCTACGCGAGACTCTCTACACTCTATTTCTATGTAACACTGATTTTATAATTTTATCCCAATATTCTAAGAAGTATTGCTGGTATTCTTTTGACACAAGAACAGGTAAGTTTTTGACGTTAATCTCGATGTTTATTCTTTGTTCCAGATTGTGGCGATCCCGAGCATGAATCGGGCAGTCAACGACCAAGTGGACGACCGTCTCGTCGACGCCCGGCTCGCAGGCGCATGATGGGTCCGCCTTACACTTGAAACGGTTCAAGTATTCGGAGAACCCACCATGCCCTGTAAGGAGCTGGGTCGTGGTGCCGGCGATCTTCATCTTTCGGACGATCCTATATGCATCCAGAGCGCAAGGGAAGAAAAGCTTGGTAACAGAAGCCGTGTGACCCAGCCTGTACCTTTCGTTCCATTTGCGAAGCGAGGTCTGACGCAGGCCCCGCTTCACGAATGAGACTGGGCACAGGCTGTAGCGTGGCGCTATCTTCGACCGCAGAGCCGCCTCTTTGGCGAGCTGGTCGGCTCGTTCGTTGCCCTCCAACCCTGCGTGGGCCTTGACCCAGAACAAGGATATTTCCTTGCCCTGGGTCAATCCCCGCCTGATGGTCGACCTGGCCTCAACTGCCAGTGGGTGGAGGCGTGGCGGTTCGTGACCGTCATGAGTGCGGCTCTGCTGTCGCTGAAAACGCCAAATGTGGCCGCTCCTCGCTTGAGGGCCTCACTGGCCGCTTTGCATATGGCCAGGAGCTCTGCTTGGTAGACGGTGCAGTACGGGGAGGGAGCAAGTTTGAGGGTCTTGGTTTCGGTGCCGTTATTCCATATGGATAACGCTGCACCGACGCGACCCTCAATCTTGCTCCCATCCGTAAAGATTTGTATTTGTGTCTGCGTTTTGACGCGCTGGTAATGTTCCTCGTCTACCAGACTTACGAACTCCAGGTTCATATGCTCCGCGGGGTGAGGCTTCTCAATAGCGGAAGACATCCGCTCGATCTCCCTATCCTTCAACCATGACTGGGGCACTTATACGAGGCCACCTCGCGAACTCTGAGGTCCAGAGGGAGCATCCCAGCCAAGATCAACCCCGAGTGTAGGGAGACCGTGCGGTAGCCTTTGCAGAGCTTCTGAGCGAAGCCGCGCTGCACCACATTCAGCTGCTTCTGAATGCCAAGCTTCTCCACCGCAGGACACCAGCTGCTGGCTGCATATAGCACCGTCGGTTCCACAGCAGCGTTGTAGATGGTCCGGATCACCTCGGGTTGTAATCCCCAGCTGATCCGGGCCATCCGCGCCAATTTGTGGTAGATGCCGATCGCCTTTCTGCATACATTTGTGACGTGTGTGTTAAATGTGAGCTTGTGGTCTATAGTGAGCCCCAGAATTTTGATTTCCTTGGACAGCCCAATGTCTATCCCGCCCATGCTGAGGCGTGGTGCATCGTACTTAAGCCTCCGCGTGATTACCATCGCACAAGTTTTGTGCGGTGCGAATTTCAGCTTAATTTCGATGCCCCACTCCCGCACATGCTCGAGAGAGGCATTGGCCTGTCTCTCAATCTCCAGGGCGTTGTCCCCATCGAACACCAGCACCACATCGTCCGCGAATGCCTGTGCGTGAACCGCCCTATCCTTTAGCTGATGTAGTACGGGATCCAGTAAGAGGTTCCACAGTAACGGTCCGCCAATAGAGCCCTGGACGCATCCCTTCTCCGTAGAGCGTCTGCACTCCTCGCCCGCATACCTAACCCTTACTACCCTGTCGCTAAGGTAACTACTGATGACTCGTCTCAAGTTCGCCGGACACTTCTCCTCCGCCAGTCGCACCTTTATGGCCGGCCACCATGTGCTCTCTGGTAGTAGTTAATTTCAGATAGTTAACTAAGCGAGAATAGACGCAACTATTTTTTACCCGCACATATACTAAGCTACCATAACCACGGTAGACATCGTCTATATCTCGTTTATACACAGAAACTAGACATACACGAAGTTTCCCCCTTCCATTCATAGGCGGTGCCTACGGCGGTACAGCGGGCTTGCGAATACTAGGAACCACAGCTATACTATAATCTCCCAGTACCAACTGTTATGGAAATATCCACGGTTCTGAATACAAAGCAATTTAGTGCATGTAAGAAGGAATTGCAAAAGTTACTAAGCAATATAAATAAATATTCTAGAGGTGATTAATGTTGGCTATCCTGGCGCCATCACTATACATATTCGGCTACATCATAAATGAACTACGAGAACTTGAACCTATATGAAAAGGTATAGCGGAGATGGAAAGTACGCGGAAGGCTGAGGAGCTGTTGCTAGTGTGTATAATAATGTTTTAGCAATATTTTAATCTTGAGATTTGTACTTACGGCTGCTTGCTGGTACAATTTCTTAAAGGCGCCCACTCACTAACAGTTTACCGGACGACGGCCGGACGATATAAATCTGTCAGTTAATCGCAATAACCACACACTAACAGTTTCGTTAACGATTTTGGACTGACGACTAATACGATCCGATAGTGTGTGGCCGCCGAACGATTCCGGACAGTTCTAGGCCGGACAGTCTTAGGCCGTCAGGGCGAACGAGCACACATTATCAGGCAGTCGACCGACGTCTCGTGTGAGCATTTTTACGTTATAACCTCAGAATAACACAGTGAATTTATTTTATTATTTTGTCTGAAGTAATAACATTATGATGACATGTGCCTACGAGTACATCACTAGTTTTTATTAACATTTTATTCATTTTATGTACATAATCGTCTATATTTCTTATGCACATCGTCCATAAGGTTCAAAATAGCTAACACCTATTTCTCACAATGATTAGCACGTACTTATATAAGAATAACGTAGTGCAAGCTATTTTCAACCTTATTGAAATCACACCGCATCTAGTTTTTTTCTTATATTCGTGATCAGCGGCATTTATTTATGCGAAAAAAACATATAATTAAGAAAATGTCAATAAGGTCGAAAATCGCTTGCACTGTTTCGTAGTCTCTATGTAACTGTTATCAGACCAAAACCGGCAGGCGATCGTACGACGTAAAACTGACGACTCACAACTGGTAGTGTGTGGTTGCAAAACTGACAACGGGGAATTGCCGGCAGGCCAAAATCGCTTTAGTGTGTTGGCGCTATCGGCTTAGGACTGCAGGCCGCCGGACAGATCAGAAACTGCAGGCAGACTGCAGGCGGACTGTTAGTGAGTGGGCGCCTTAACACTTATTGTAATTACAGCCGACTTTTAAAAGGGGCAGCCGTGAGTTTTTTATGTATAGATTCTTATTTTAAAGGTCTCACTTATCCCTTACAAATATGACTGAAAATTTCAATCTAGGAATATTGATTTGAAATTTCATTATCCTTGTGACCTAGGCCCTCTAGATGATATTCACAAGGTGAAACCTGAAGAAGTATGTAGCAATTAAATCTGACAGCTACTATATAAATCACCAGTTGTAATAGATGATAAGCATTGCCATTCGAAGTGGCAATGCTACCAGCTTCTGGGAACGTTACCGGTCAGTGATGATGCGAAGGAATTTCACGACGCATTATAGATGTAAATATTTCATATATATAGTTTAGCTTGTTTTATTTTCTAGTTTTAAATTTACTTTATTTTCAATAATATTTCATTGTACATATTATCCAGATGTAATAACAATAACTAATCTTCACAAATATAGAAAGTGCTAATGTAGATCACGAGTCAGAAAGACGTCCTGCAGTGAGAGAGATACGTAGGCAGTCGCAGTAGGACGTGGCGTGGAGCGTCGGGTACCAGGGACGCATGAACCGAAAGAGTTCTGTAAAATAATTGTGGTTCAACATTTCACCAGTAAGTTTTTTTTGGTTATGTATCATAGAAAGTGATGTTATTAAAACTATTTAGACTACAATCTTTATTTTTTATGTTCCTGAATAAAAGTGAAATTAGAACAAAGATTAAACAAATGTAAATAATTCAAGTAAACACCTTTAGATTAATTTGATATTTATAACCTATATAATACAATAATAACAACCCATATTTGGATATTGATGTTTTCATTAAACCTAAACTATCTGCAAAATTTCTTTGATTTACTTATTGATAATGTATCAGGGAACACCACTCTTTATGGAGCGCGGGAATAAAAATAACTGGTACAATATACGTCACAAAGTAGATTGTATACATAACACGTGACATTGTGAACATCGACTCGCAGAACCAGGAATCCAAAACAATGAAGAGCCTAATAACTAATTTTACTGTATCAAAATATATAAGAACAAGCGACACTTTACAGTAAAAGCAACCTTGCTATTATTAATTGAGATCTAATATTGTACATCTATAAACGATGCTTTAAGTATCGAGTTTGGAGTTACAATCTTTAGGTAGAAACTCTTTTGCTATAATCCGCACGCTAAATGATGATCCGTATGACAGTTCGTTAGCGCTTAACACTGTACTGACGTCCTATCACATCAAATCCTTTAGAGGTCCAATTAAAAAGACGAAAAAATCATAATTGTGTACAATTGTAAATTATAAAAATGAATATTAAGACATTATTACGTAATGTTCGGAAATAATAGAAAAAAACTCAATGCAAATGTACATGGTACGTGCTGCAAAAGTTACGTCGTCAAGCTGTTATCGACTAAGAAGGGACACATCGATAAACAAAATATCGATAATTTGTTGGAAATATAAAAGAAATGCTTTGAGTTTGTATTTTATTTATATCAATCTAAATCTGATACAGGGTCAATCGGATCTTCAAAATCTGAGTCTGAACTGCAGCTATCCGTGACGTTTATTATTAACGGTTGGTCAATGATATTGTCGTATTGTACATCTCGATCCCAGTCAGTGTAATCCATAATTGCCAGCTAATTATAAATTCTTTAAAATTCAATTCAAAAAGAATTTTAAATTCTTTAAATTATGCAATTTGAATAAAAATTAAAGTATAGTAAAATAAAATATAATAAGGCTGTTACTTTTTTATCTAGTGTTTTATGTCCATCAATGCGCGTAGTCTTTTTTTCAAAATAAATAAATATTGCTTATTATGTTGAATGACCTGGCTGAATGACATGACATTTGCCTGAAAAAACAGTATTTTATCGAAATTGTTTCGCATAACTAATACAACTGTCAGTTGAAACGTCATAGGGATCATCATTCGGCGTGCGGAGTATAATTTCTAATAGTTTATGACACAAAGTACCCATAATACTTAGTGAAGATGAAACGTTATAAAATGCTCTTTACGTGTCACTAAACTTTACATGGTTCGTTTCATGTTTTATGTCATGATTTGCCAATTTTACTGAACATATCAAGGAAGTTGTTACTGCGCATGTCCGAATCTCACACTGGGACAAACACGGGAAACAATGTTACGTTTGTTCGCGCATTATCTGTAGACGGATTTAAAAAAATATTTCATTTGTTCGAAAGAGGCTTATGCTGAAATGGTCACATTTAAATATTACAGGATTACTCTAGCATATTAAGTATCTTAATATGTATTTCTAGCTAAACATTGAAAAAGATTACCTAATTATCAAGAAACAAAAAAATCACCAAACTCCAAAAACATCATAGATGTTGAAATTCGCCTTTACCTAAAGAGACTCAAAAAGCTGGCAACACCGGCACTGTTTACTTCTGGTACGTACTTTAATTCCAAAAATAAATTTATTATCATTTTCTTACGAAGTGAAAAGTGCACAATTCAAGCACAGTAACTTTTTGGTGAACGTAATATTGTTTGCAAGAACTACGACCAACTGCTTTAACTGTTATATGAATTACGTTAACGAGTTAACTAAGTGCCTAATCTAGGTCAAATCAAGTTTTAATGTACGCATCATTAAATATCTCCAACTAAAATGAAACTATTAAGAAATTAAGTTATGTGATACGTGAATTCAATAACATTAGTCAACAATAACAAAATGCAAAACATCATATGACGGTTTTATATAGAATATTTTAATTTTGGACTTTGTACCCAATATTCAGGGCCATCTTCATCATATAGTCGGTGAATAGCAGAACAAAATTACTAACTCTGCTACTTGACACCAGAGGGCCAATAATACCAGCCCTGGGAAATGGTAGTTTTTGGTAGCAAAATGTCTACATCTGAGAATACTAGATTGGATCGAAACTCAAAATAATTTTATGCGATTTCTACATCACTTATCTCAAATGGTGTTTGCATATTAAGCTTCCATTTGCACTATGAGTACCTAAATCATTACGAATTTATTCTTATTATGCCTCTCAAAAGACCACCGCCAATATCTCCTAAATCTAGTTCTGACACGAAGTTAAACTCAGGCGGAGCAACTGAATCACAATGACTAATGTATGGAGCCCGAAACCCGTGGCAAACGAACTCGGAGTCGTAAACGTCCCCATGATTACGAACTAACTTCATTCATGAATGATGTGACGAAAAGTATTGATACCTTCAAAAACAACAGGATGTAAAATAATAGGGGTTAAAGTATGAAATTGCTGTTTCATTGTAATAGTTACTTCGAATTGACATAGAACCTTCATGGTTTGAGATTTTTGAGTGAAACTTTTTCCACATGGTACCTATGTATGTGTTCTTCATTTAAAAATGTGCAACATTCGATTATCGACTTTCAGTTGTTTTTTTTATTCAGCTTAGACAAGAAAGATGGATACTTCGAAAATACGAGTGATTTTTGAATACGAGTTCCGACGCGGAACTAACGCGGCAGAAACAGCTCGCAATATCAATGTTGCGTTTGGAGAGGGGACTGCTAATGAACGCACCGTGCGATTTTGGTTTAAACGCTTTCGTGATGGAAACTTTGATTTGAAGAACGAACCACGAGGAAGGCCGTCCACACAGGTGAATAACAATGAATTGAAAGACATGGTAGAAGCTGATCCGAGCCAAACTACCCAGGAATTAGCTGCATGGTTTAACGTTACCTTACCAACAATATTGAGTCATTTGCGTCAAATCAATAAAATAAAAAAATGTGAAAAATGGGTACCTCATGATTTGACTGATCTGCAGAAAGAAATGCGTGTTGAAACTTGTGTTGCCTTGTTGAATCGATACAGAAATGAAGGAATATTGGATCGAATTGTGACATGTGATGAAAAGTGGATTCTTTACGATAACCGTAAGCGAAAAATGCAATGGCTGACCCCAGGTGAAACGCCACAACAGTGTCCTAAAGCAAAGCTTACCAATAAAAAGGTAATGGTAACTGTTTGGTGGTCTCAGCATGGTGTTATTCACTATAGCTTTCTACGATCTGGTCAAGCAATAACGGCAGATGTCTACTGTGCCGAACTCCGAACAATGATAGCAAAACTAGCAGTGAAACAGCCCCGACTCATGAATCGATCTTCACCATTATTGCTCCATGATAACGCGAGACCTCATACAGCACGAGAAACCGTTTTAACTCTACAGGAACTGCAATTAGAAACTATCCGTCACCCTCCGTATTCGCCAGACCTTGCTCCAACAGACTACCATTTTTTTGTGATTTGGACAATTTTCTATGTGATAAAAAGTTTTCTTCTCAGGAGGCAGTACAAAATGCTTTCACACAGTTTGTCGAATCTAGATCACCAGAGTTCTATCGCAAAGGCATAAATGACCTTCCTACTAGATGGCAGCAATGTATAGATAATAATGGTAATTATTTTGATTTAATAAATACGTTAAATTAAAAAAAAAAACGAATTTCAATTTGTCAGTACAAATCGGCAATTTCATACTTTAACCCCTAATATAATGCTTGGCAATCCTCATTGCAAAAAATAATGAATCAAAACACTGAAATCAAAACAGCAAAACAGAAAAAAAGCTATCAAAGAACTAAGCTGAAAAAAATACTGTTCATAAGCGCATATACAAGTGTTGGAGAATAAAATTAAACATCTTGAGAGATCGTATAGACTGTCTAGTCTCGAAATAAAAAAAATATTCCTCCAAATAAAAGAGACACAAAGACTGAACTTTTCAAAATAGTCAATAATATTTGAAAGGCCCTCGATTACAACATACCAGAATCTTATGTTAGAGATGTATTTCGGGTTCACACAAAAAAGATGAGAATAAACCCATTATTGTGGATTTTATGTCAGCCATCACAAAGGAGAACGTTATAAAAAGAAGCTAAGCTCCACCATATTAAGCTTCCAGGGCCACAAGTCCCTATTTACATATCGGAAAATTTAACAGCTAAAACGAAGAATCGTATTTTTCCGAGCTAGATGGCTGGCCAAACTGTTAGACAACAGTTTTTGCTGGGTTACCAACGGCAAGATTTTTATTCGAAAACAAGTTAGAGCTCCTCAGATGCGCATTGAAACAGAGACTGACTTGAATAAATTGAAGGACAAAAAGCACCGATGCATTTGCTTTTTGTTTGTGTTTTTAAATTGAAGGACAAAAAGCAAATGCATCGGATTGACTAGTCCCTATAATATTGTTACGAGCGTGGGGGTCGGTTTAAATAGAAAATGCGAGGACAACCGTTGAAGACAGATTTTATTCAGCTGCACTTAACTTACAGCAAAGCGCGTACAAATTCGATAACTCTTCCTTACACAATACACAGTCACTTGTATAATCGCACTGTATCGCTTCGCACACTTTATCGCAATGATCGCTTCGAATTCTAGTCGTAGACTAACTTGAGCAGCGGCTGTTAGCTCGCCTTTTATATAAGGCGCGGCCGAGTAGCGAAAGATCGAGAAAAGACAGGTACGTTCTGAAAAAGACAGGAACTTTCTGGGAGGTTCTATTAGGTCTTGTGTCTCTTTCTATTCGTTCCATTCCTTCTAGAACAGTGACGTCAAGGCATGCTGTCTCTTTCTAGCCTGACGTCTCGTTCTATTCATTCCATTCCTTCTAGAACAGTGACGTCAAGGCATGCTGTCTCTTTCTATAGTGCCGTCTCGCTCACTCCTATGGAAATTTGGCCATATATTGAAGTGGCCAAGCGCCGGGCGTAGCACTACCCCCTTCTTAGACATGCTCGTCCCGAGCATTATTAGATCCGTAGTATCTCGCCAGTCGGTCAACATGTACAACCTTCAAGGGGCTTCGCTGGTTGCGTTGTATCCGGTATGTAACGTCATTGATCCTGGTGACAACTTTATACGGCCCTTCCCAGGTTGGAGACAACTTCGGAGATTTGCCTTTGCGACGCATCGGATTGTGTAGCCATACCAACGAGCCTTCGTCGAACCCGGCTTGATGAGAGTTGCGGTCGTATCGGGTTTTCATTCTGTCGCTTGCCTGGAGCCCAGATTCACGGACGTGGGTGTGAACGTCATTTAGTCTATCGCGCAATGCACTAGCATATTCCGTGATTTCTTGCGGTGAATCTGGAGGACGTCCAGTCAGTAGATCAGCCGGTAGTCTCAGTTCTCTGCCAAAGTTTGCACACGCAGGCGTCACCGTTGTGTTTTCATGTATCGCTGTTCTATAAGACAACAAGAACAAAGGAATATGACTATCCCAGTCCTTCTGGTGGCTCTCAACAACCTTAGCCAAATGCCTTTCCAAGGTTTGGTTAAATCTTTCAACCATTCCGTCAGACTGCGGATGATATGGGGTGGTCCTGGTTTTATGAATACCCATTATCCTACAGGTTTCTTGAAATACCTGTGATTCAAAATTCCTTCCCTGGTCACTGTGTATTTCCAGAGGAACTCCATATCGGCAAAACACTTCCGTGACTAGTCTTTCCGCGACTGTAGTTGCTTCCTGGTTAGGTATGGCAAAAGCCTCCGGCCATTTAGTAAAGTAGTCCATTACTACTAGGATGTATTTGTTTCCAGACTCCGATGCAGGAAATGGCCCTGCAACATCTAATGCAATCCTTTCCCAAGGCGCTCCAACATTGTATAGCTTCAATGCTCCCCTGCTCCTTGTATGCGACCCTTTTACCGATGCGCAGCATGTACATTTCCTACACCAATCTTCAACATCCTCACGGCAATGGATCCAATAGAATCGTTGACGAATCTTCATCAACGTCTTCTTCACACCAAGATGGCCGCCTGAAGTTCCGTCATGAAATGATCTCAAAACCTCATTAATTTTAATCTTTGGGACAACCAACTGCAGATGTGAGTCTTTCCCGTTTGCAGACTCCCATTTTCTACACAGGACTCCATTGTGTATCACGAGGCTTTCCCATTGTGCCCAGTAGCTCTTCGTAGCTGCACTCATTTGGGAGACATCACTCCATTTCGGCTTAGGTGTTCCTGCCTTTATCCATTCGAGAATAGGCTTGATGTCTCGATCCTCTTGCTGTGCTTGCTGCATGGCTTCGCTACTCCACTCATCGCTGACAGTATCAGTCCTTATTATTCTAATCGCTACACTGTCTTTAGCTTCTTGCCTGACACAATGGTTACATTCCACCGGACAAGGTCTTCGAGAGAGCGCATCTGCATTTCCATGCGCTTTCCCACTCCGATGTTCGATGACGAAGTCGTATTCCTGGAGCTGTTCAATCCATCTTGCCACTTGTCCTTCTGGATTTTTAAATTGTAGCAACCATTTTAAAGCAGCATGATCAGTCCTCAGATGAAACTTGCGGCCCAGCAGAAACTTACTGAAATGCTGCAATGTCTTAACCACGGCCAGTAATTCCCTTCGTGTAACACAGTAATTTCTCTCTGGTTTAGACAAAGACTTACTAAAGTAAGCAATCACGGCCTCCTTGTCTCCTTTTCTCTGGGACAGGACTCCTCCTATCCCAGTATTGCTGGCATCTGTGTCGACGACGAACTCATTTTCTGCATCTGGAAAACCCAAGATTGGTGTTTCACA
This sequence comes from Eilema caniola, assembly GCA_949126895.1. NCBI lineage: Eukaryota > Metazoa > Arthropoda > Insecta > Lepidoptera > Erebidae > Eilema > Eilema caniola. The sequence continues at coordinate 49,345,072 of OX421460.1, read as the reverse complement.
GAGTCTTTGCTTAAGGTCTTTGAAAGCGGCTTCACATTGTTCATCCCAGCTAAATTTCCGTTTTTCTTCCGTTAATCGATGCAAAGGCTTCGCAATATCGGAGAAGCTTTTCACGAACCGCCGGTAGTATGAACACAGACCTAAAAAGGCACGAACGTCGGTCTTATCTTTTGGTGTCGGCCAATCTTTCACGGCACTTATCTTCTCAGGGTCTGTTTGTATATCCCATCCTTCGAAATAACATGCCCCAAATAATTCACTTGTCGTTTAAAAAGTGAACACTTCTTTGGACTGAGTTTTAAGTTGGCACCCTGTAGTTTAGTCAAAACTTGCTCTAGTTTGCTGAGGTGATCGTCGAAGTCTTTTCCAATGATGATTTTGTCATCCAAATATACCAGACAGGCTTCTCCCAGCAGTCCAGCAAGTATTTGTTCCATCAATCTCTCAAATGTGGCCGGAGCATTACATAATCCAAATGGCATGACGTCGAACTGCCAGAGACCTTTTCCAGTAGAAAACGCAGTTTTCTCCTTATCTAGTTGACTGATTTGAACTTGCCAATACCCACTCTTGAGGTCCAATGTTGAGAACCACTGCATGCCACTTAAGGTGTCCAAAGTGTCATCTATCCTTGGCAACGGATAACTATCTTTTTTCGTAACATCATTCAGTCGGCGATAATCGACGCAGAATCTGGTGGTTCCATCCTTTTTCTTTACAAGGACTTCCGGAGAACACCATGGACTGACCGAGGGTTCAATGATACGGTCCTTCTTCATCTCTTCAATCATTTCCTCCACCTCCTTTTCTCGAGCAATCGGTACACGTCGTGGTCGTTGACGGATTGGCGTTACCTCACCAGTATCGATTTTATGCTGTACTACTCCAGTTCTGCCAATATCACCACCATGCATAGAAAAGACGTTTTTATAACGTAGTAGCATGTTCCGCGCCTTCAGCATCTCTACCTTACTGAGGTCATTGCGACAATCTTCTAGTAGTTTCAGCACTGTTGATTCTCTGTCACTTGTGGCATCGCTTTTGGTCGAACCCTGGCAACTACGTATCCACGAGATCTCCTCACAAGTGCCAAGCAGTGTCCCTTTGTTTAAGACGCACTCGTTGTTGCTCATATTTAAAATTCTTATAACGGCTGTGGTTGGTGTTGTTACCACAGTACGAGCTGGTATCCAGGGACTACTGCCGTCTACTTTTTCCACCAATGCACAGCGATGAGAATTGATGCCATATTGAGGTAGTCTTATTGGCACTAGGGTCTGTGATTTAGGCTGGAGTACAGTTCGTTTTGCACAGTACACTTTTCCACATGCGCCACCTTCCATGGGAATTTCGTCGAACCCAAGTTTCAGAACGCCACAATCCACGTCGATTTTACAGCGATATTTTCTCATAAAATCCAATCCAATGATGCAGTCATCTAAGATATCAGCGACGATGACTTTATGCCAATAGGTCTTATCACCGACTTCCAACGCCACTTCTTGCTCTCCTCGGACGGAAAGCAATTTTTCAAGCAATCTGCATATAAGGCTTGGACCACGGCACTTGCCAACAAGGATCCTAACATTGCTGAAGTGAAGCGGAAATTGAATGCCGCCTCGAGGTCCAGTAAAAAAGCTACTGCCAGGGCGAAGTTTGAGTTCATCGGTGGAATTGGCGAGCGGCTTACTCGTTACCCATCCGGTAGTCGAGCATTTTGGTCGCTCGCCAAAGCTGCCGAGGGAAACTTCTGCCATTCCTGCCTACCGCTGCTGCAAAAACCCGACGGTAGCCTAGCTCATGGCGCTAAGGAGAAAGCCGATCTTTTGGGTAATCTCTTTGCGTCAAACTCGACGATGAACGACGGGAATGCCGAGCCACCTATTATCCCCAACTGTGGTACTTTCATGTCTGAAATTAAAATCACACAACGGGTGGTCCGGCGGGAACTCAAGTCCCTGGATGTTCGGAAGTCGAGTGGGCCGGATGGAATACCGGCGATGGTGCTCAGGCACTGTGCCCCCGAATTGTGCCCAGTACTTACACGGCTTTTCGCGCTCTCTTACTCCGCAAGACAAGTCCCAGCCTCGTGGAAGACTGCATTTGTGCATCCTGTGCCTAAGAAAGGCGACAGGACAGACCCGTCCAATTACAGGCCTATTGCTATAACCTCCCTTCTCTCGAAGGTAATGGAGCGTGTGATTAATGCACAGCTCCTGGGATACCTTGAGGGAAACGACCTACTGAGCGACCGACAGTATGGCTTTCGCCACCGTCGCTCCACTGGTGACCTTCTTGTGTATCTCACAAACCGATGGGCGCAAGCTATCGAGAGTCGGGGCGAGGCATTAGCGGTCAGCCTCGATATAGCAAAGGCCTTTGACCGGGTCTGGCACAGAGGTCTTCTTTCGAAGTTGCCACGCTACGGACTTCCCGAGGGACTTTGCGAATGGATTGCCAGCTTTTTGTCCAACAGAAGTATCCAAGCCGTCGTTGATGGCAGCTGCTCGGACCGCATGGACATAAACGCTGGTGTCCCACAAGGCTCCGTGTTGTCCCCGACGCTGTTTCTGCTGCATATCAATGACATGCTATCTGATGGATCTATTCATTGTTATGCGGACGACAGTACCGGGGATACGTGTTACACGGGTCGTGCAAATATCCCTCAATTCGAGGTGGAGAAGAGACGCGAACAACTTGTGTCTGAAATCGAGACTACTCTCTCGGGAGTATCCGATTGGGGTCGACTTAACCTAGTCCAATTTAACCCCACTAAGACACAAGTATGTGTATTCACCGCTAAGAAAACCCCATTTATTGTAGCGCCGCAATTCCTGGGCACACCACTTTCCATCTCTTCGAGTATTGGGATCCTAGGTGTCGACATCTCAAGCGACGTTCAGTTCCGCAACCATTTGGAGGACAAGGTCAAGCTGGCCTCAAAGAAACTTGGAGTGCTCAACAGGGCGAAGCAGTACTTCACTGCGGGGCAACGACTTCTGCTTTATAAGGCACAAATTCGGCCCCACATGGAGTACTGCTGTCACCTTTTTGCCGGAGCGCCTGCATACCAGCTTGGCCCCTTCGACTCATTGCAAAGACGGGCGTTGAGGCTCGTCGACAATCCCATACTCACAGGTGATGTGGAACCTCTCAGCCTCAGAAGGGACTTTGCCTCGCTGTGTGTGTTCTACCGCCTATACAATGGTTTGTGCTCAGATGAATTGTTTGACATGATGCCCACCGCTGCATTCTATCATCGCACCACTCGCCATAGGCAGGGAATTCATCATCACACACTGCGACCGGGAATGGTGCGCACCGTGCGTTTTGAAAGGAACTTCATCCCACGCACGCTCAGGTTGTGGAATGAACTTCCTGCCGTGGTTTTCCCAAGCGACTACAATATGGGGTTCTTCAAGAAGGGTATTAGAAGGTATTTACAGGGTCGGTAGCACGATTGTGATGCCCCTGGTGTTGCAAACGTCCATAGGCCACGGTAACCACTTCCCATCAGGTGGGCCGTGTGCTTGTCTACCACCTAAGTGGCATAAAAAAAAAATAAAAACAATGCGCTGGCCGGTAGCTGTCTGCAGATGGAGATGCTTAAGTTGATGTAGATGATCTCTAGGTACATTTTTCACCAGCCGAGAGCTAATCACGGTCCGACTTGCTCCAGTATCAATGGTGAGGTGGCACGGTGATCCATCAATACCTCCTTCGATGACCAGACTATTTCCATCATTAGCTTGAGAGATCAGAATTGGGACTTTTACACTACCAGCCAGCACCCGTCCCGCAGTCCTGGCGTTTACTCGTTTCCCTGTTGCTCCGGCGCATCTGGATGTCGCGCCGTTTGTTCTTGGCCATTACCTTGTTGAGTCCGTTTCGGGCAGCTAGACCGAATATGTCCTTGCTCTTTGCAGAAATAACACCTGGGTGTGAATTCCCGACGGTACACACGTTGCTCATTTGTTGAGATCTCACGCAATCTATGTGGTCGAGGGTCATGTCGTACAGCTTCCACTTCAAGGGCGTGAGCAACAGCATCTTTAAGGGTTGCATGGTGACCCAGACGGACGGCAGCTCTAACCTCCAAGTCTCTGATCCCGTCAATAAAAGCTTGCACCAAAATGCTGCCAAAAAATGACGAGGAAGCTCCTTGGTAAGCTTTTCTCACGAGCTTTTCTATTTCCAAAGCCCACTGCTGCAGAGACTCATTAAGACGCTGGTTTCTGTCCTTCAATTGGGCACGGTAGACATGTTCCAAGTGACTATCACCGTAACGTGATTCCAACGCTTCAAGAAGGCGGTCGTAAGTCACTTCACCTCCAAGCGCCTCTAAAACACTGAGTGCTTGGTCTCGTAACCCCAATGTTAATGCTGTTTTGGCTTGCTCCTTATCCCAACCGTTCGCCTTTGCCACAGACTCGAACTGCAGTTTGTATGCAGTCCACGAGGAGGTCCCATCAAATGGCGGTACTTTGAACTTTCCGACAGCCTGTGCAGATGAAATGGTTACAGAGCCAGCTGTTCCGCAAGCTATTTTCGTCTCCAATTTTTTTACGTTTTGAGCCACAGACTGCAGCCGCTCCTCATAACTCTCAAATTTCGTGTCGATGCTTCCTAATTTTTCGTCGTGGCTTTCTAATTTTACGTCGTGGCAGTCGAGCTTGTCTTGCACTGAATGAATTTCTCTTTGCCATTCCGCTTTAGACTCTTTCAAGAAGGCAAATAGATCTTCTTGTTGTTCCCGGAGCTGAACCTTTAGTTGCAAGGCCTGCTCTTCCTGGCGACGGGCCTGCTCTTCCTGGCGACGGGCCTGCTCTTCCTGGCGACGGGCCTGCTCTTCCTGGCGTCGGGCCTGCTCAGCCTGGTGACGGGCCTGCTCTGCCTGGTGACGGGCCTGCTCTTCCTGGCGACGGATCAGCTCCTCCTGTTGTTGCTGGAGCTGTGCCTTCAATTGCAGAGTCTGCTCTTCCTGGCGACGGGCCTGCTCTGCCTGGTGACGGGCTTGCTCCTTCAATAAGGTCATAATCGCGCTCAGGTTAATTTCCGATGATGATCTTGAAGCACCCGTCGACGTACTCGGAGTACCCGCAGCCTCTTCCGCGGCCTGGCTTCGGGTTTTAACTCCCTCCCTGTCGTCTCTCGGCGTTATCGGCATTTTCTATCCCACTTCTGACACCAGTTGTTACGAGCGTGGGGGTCGGTTTAAATAGAAAATGCGAGGACAACCGTTGAAGACAGATTTTATTCAGCTGCACTTAACTTACAGCAAAGCGCGTACAAATTCGATAACTCTTCCTTACACAATACACAGTCACTTGTATAATCGCACTGTATCGCTTCGCACACTTTATCGCAATGATCGCTTCGAATTCTAGTCGTAGACTAACTTGAGCAGCGGCTGTTAGCTCGCCTTTTATATAAGGCGCGGCCGAGTAGCGAAAGATCGAGAAAAGACAGGTACGTTCTGAAAAAGACAGGAACTTTCTGGGAGGTTCTATTAGGTCTTGTGTCTCTTTCTATTCGTTCCATTCCTTCTAGAACAGTGACGTCAAGGCATGCTGTCTCTTTCTAGCCTGACGTCTCGTTCTATTCATTCCATTCCTTCTAGAACAGTGACGTCAAGGCATGCTGTCTCTTTCTATAGTGCCGTCTCGCTCACTTCTATGGAAATTTGGCCATATATTGAAGTGGCCAAGCGCCGGGCGTAGCACTATTCATTAATCAATTGTTATTTGTTGTTGTTATTGGTATTATTTTCGATTGCCAGTTATTCTGTGTTATTTTGTTAATAGCTTTTGCATGCAAATAATTTACTCCTGTCTTGTAGTTGTGTGTAACATTAAAGAATACTATCATTATGCTGATTCGTCACAAACTCATATTAGAAAATTCCAACAAACGCCACTGTTGGTATTGACCGACTCTAAAAATTATTTGTACCGTGAGCACCGTAAGTGTGCCTTGGGATCAGGGTCGTACATTCATTTTTATACTCCCACTATTAACTATGGCCACTGATTTACTCAGGTGGGTACTCACCGGCTCGCTCAGGGGCTGATGCAGAGTACTCTTTCCCAGGGCGCCTTTTTTACAGAGCTATATGAGTGTGTGCACAGGGAAGCTAGGGCTCCAATAAAAACAGCTGGTCATCGGGTTGTACACACATACAGCAGACCTCTCCGTGGAGCAGCTCTCGGCAGCCAATGCACCTCAACGTATGCCGCAGGTACACTGAGGGAGTGCTGATATCTTCAGGGGCTCACAAGCTCCAACCATAGAACCCTGTATAAAACAGACCTTTCGTAAGCTGTGACCACATATATGGGCCCGCCATCAGTCCCATCAAACAGAGTTAATAAAGACTTACCAGAGTATCTGGGAGCAAGATTTTCACCAAACAATAATGACTTCAGAAATTGGCACAGAGATTTTTACTTAAGCAGAGTTGGATAATCACACTTATAGTGAAGCTTCCAGCTGGTTCGAGAATTGAAAATAGCTGTTCCGGGAGAATCGGCGCAGGTCTATTTATAGCCGATAGATCGAATATTCCCGAACAATCTTCAAAAATTATGCTCATTCATAGTCAGGTTAATTAGAATCATAAACAAACTCATTAGCTGCGCATGACCCGTAGACAATAACTAGACGAGTTATGACCAATAATAAAATAATTATGACATGCTTACCGATATATCACAATTGAGGAAATAAATCCCATTTATTTTACTATTTTTAATTTGTAAATGAAACAATTAATAAACTCGACCACAAATTTTATAAATATACTGTGGGACACTCAGCGCCATCCAACGGTCGAGGGTGAGAACTAGAACGATATCGATCGTAGTTTGAGACCTACATTGCCACACAACTATACATAGTTCCTATGCGAATTTGTAGATGGCACTGAAACAAAAAAATGTATGCACTACTACGGATGAAAAATACCATGTTACATGGCTACAATGATGGATATTTCCTCAGACATGGATGTACTCTCTGCATCTACATCATTGGTTTGCAGTCCAGAATGTTTAGATACACATATTCGTAAATCTAAACAACCAAAAATGGTTTTAAATGTAAATATTAGAAGTACCTACTAACTGTAACCTAGACAAACTCACTTTACTGGTATCAAGTACTGATATCGAGTTTCATGTGTTATTCAAATCAAAATGATGGCGTGCTCCTGTATGTGTGCTCCAGTATTGATCATAGCGTTACTGTACCTAGATTTTTGGGTGGGAAGTACCTTGTAATGAAATGTGGCCATGAGTTTGCTATTGTTGGCATCTATCGCTCTCCCTCCTATACAAGAACTGATTGCTTCTCGGCTAGTCTAGATCAAGTTCTATCATCTCTTTCTGCGATAAAAACGATGACGTTAATTGTTGACATTAATATTAATATTTTACCGAATGTCAGAGAACCAGAAACCGATCAACATTTGGAGTTAACTGTATCTCATGGCTTACTGCCTGATCGCCTTTCTTCCTACACGAAAGAACAGCTGTCTCGATCACGTTATGGTGCGATCAAATAGAGAATCATCTACTTTTGTTCTTGATTATTATATAACGGACCACGCACCGTTAGTTTTTTGTGCATATCCCCAATTGGTACATCGCAGTGATGTAAGGACTTTTACTCGGAAAAACCGCCCTACGTTGCTGACTGAATTATCCCGCTCTGATTATGCATTGATTTATTCTACTTCTGATGTCAACCTCGCTACAGAAATGTTGATCTACTTGATATCGAATGCTATTCATCTTAACTCAAACGTGGGTGTAACTTTAACCCTATTAACCGTAAGTGGAATTACTCAAAAATAAAAATAACTCTAAAGGATTGTGTGAACTATTAAAACTATTAGATGTATGAAAATAACGGTTCTACCCCTACTTGAGTTGCTAAAGTTATGTGAAAATGAGCAACATTCGATAAATCGAGTTAATAATTTTTTGCCGGAAAATACAACCCATTCATTTTATGCCGAGTTCATATGTCAACTTAAAACGTACTGCCCGGGGCAATTCCATGGGGTTGTTGGATACCGATGAGTCTGAGGTTGAAGCGATTATTGTCGGCATTCGAAGTGACTCTGCAGTGGGTATCGACAACATACCTGCCTCTGTGATTAAAGCTTCAAGGCACATTCTTGTTCCCCATATTATGCATATTTGCAACCTCTGCCTGAAAACTGTAATTTTTCCAGATATATTAAAGAGAGAAGATTCCTTATTATCCCGGTTTTCTAAAATGGGATGAGAGATAGTATCACAACTTATAGCCCCATATCCGTTCTGACTAACCTTTCCAAAATATTAGACAACAATCTAAATAAAAGAGTCTTACACACTATTTAGAATCTAATAATCTTATTGTAATAACGCAGTTTGGCTTCAGACAGGGTTAGTCTACTGAAGGCGCTATAGTAGAACTCACTGAAAGGGTAGTGAGGCTGCTTGATGGGGGGTCTAAGACTATTGAAATTTATTTATTTATTTAATAAACACACAAAACAGAATGCTATCATTACAGTACCATTACATGAAAATTGCATTTTAAAGTACTGGATCACATTCTAAAACTATGTATGCCCAATTGCATTGAAACAATTACATCAAACAAATACTAAAGAATATTTGTTATAGTTACTAATTATTATGATTAATAACAAGTTTTTATAAATAATGAGTTAGTTTTATGAATCAGCAAGTTTAAGGCTCAACGCTAACATGCTAACGCTGCCAAACTGAAATTTGATGTACTTATGATGTATTTATGTATTTTAGGCGATTTGTTTATTATGCGAACGCGAAAAAAAGACAAGAAATGGCTACTTAGTACCGTATTTTTCAATTGTGATATATACTCTCTATGAATATAAAAGTTAGTTCACGCTGCGTCACTAGATGGCTCTCAGCGATTAAAATACAAGCTATCGTTTGTTTCGGCGAGACCTTTATAAGGTCCGTAGTATTCTTCAATATGTTAGCGAGCAAAGCGAGTACACAATACACATATTTGTGTACGAAAATTTTTGTAGACTCTCTAGGTCATCCTAGAGAGTTAAAAATTATCATATACTACATGAATAGCGGTGTCTATCTGTGCGTATGTCCGTCATTGACGGACATATCGTAACATAGCCGAGTATAGCTCAGGACATACATATATCTTGGACTTCAAAATATGTACTCCATACGCGCAGTACACGTTTCTTGGTTGTCTTCTGATGTGCTATAAAATATATTTATTTAAAATTTATTTATTTATTTAATGAACACACAAAACAGAATGCAATCATTGCAGTACCATTACATGAAAATTGCATTTTAAAGATCTGGCTCACATTCTAAAACTATGTATGCCCAATTGCATTGAAACAATTACATCAAACAAATACTAAAGAATATTTGTTATAGTTACTAATTAATTATTATGATTAATAACAAGTTTTTATAAATAATGAGTTAGTTTTATGAATCAGCAAGTTTAAGGCTCAACGCTAACATGCTAACGCTGCCAAACTGAAATTTGATGTACTTATGATGTATTTATGTATTTTAGGCGATTTGTTTATTATGCGAACGCGAAAAAAAGACAAGAAATGGCTACTTAGTACCGTATTTTTCAATTGTGATATATACTCTCTATGAATATAAAAGTTAGTTCACGCTGCGTCACTAGATGGCTCTCAGCGATTAAAATACAAGCTATCGTTTGTTTCGGCGAGACCTTTATAAGGTCCGTAGTATTCTTCAATATGTTAGCAGAGCAAAGCGAGTACACAATACACATATTTGTGTACGAAAATTTTTGTAGACTCTCTAGGTCATCCTAGAGGGTTAAAAATTATCATATACTACATGAATAGCGGTATCTATCTGTGCGTATGTCCGTCATTGACGGACATATCGTAACATAGCCGAGTATAGCTCAGGACATACATATATCTTGGACTTCAAAATATGTACTCCATACGCGCAGTACACGTTTCTTGGTTGTCTTCTGATGTGCTATAAAATATATTTATTTAAAATTTATTTATTTATTTAATGAACACACAAAACAGAATGCAATCATTGCAGTACCATTACATGAAAATTGCATTTTAAAGATCTGGATCACATTCTAAAACTATGTATGCCCAATTGCATTGAAACAATTACATCAAACAAATACTAAAGAATATTTGTTATAGTTACTAATTAATTATTATGATTAATAACAAGTTTTTATAAATAATGAGTTAGTTTTATGAATCAGCAAGTTTAAGGCTCAACGCTAACATGCTAACGCTGCCAAACTGAAATTTGATGTACTTATGATGTATTTATGTATTTTAAGCGATTTGTTTATTATGCGAACGCGAAAAAAAAGACAAGAAATGGCTACTTAGTACCGTATTTTTCAATTGTGATATATACTCTCTATGAATACAAAAGTTAGTTCACGCTGCGTCACTAGATGGCTCTCAGCGATTAAAATACAAGCTATCGTTTGTTTCGGCGAGACCTTTATAACGTCCGTAGTATTCTTCAAATAGCTATTCCACGCTCATATTTGAAGAAGCTAAAGTCAATTTTTGTAGACTCTCTAGGTCATCCTAGAGAGTTAAAAATTATCATATACTACATGAATAGCGGTATCTATCTGTGCGTATGTCCGTCATTGACGGACATATCGTAACATAGCCAGGTATAGCTCAGGACATACATATATCTTGGACTTCAAATGTACTCCATACGCGCAGTACACGTTTCTTGGTTGTCTTCTGATGATAGCACTGGAAGAGCTCAAATTTACCAAGCCTAGACTATTACATTACATGACAATCCGCGCGCGTCAGGGCCTCGCTTGTCTCGCGACTTCGGTGCAAGGATACGTATATGTATTGTGTTCTACGGTATATTAAACTGAAGTAAATGTTAATAAGAGCGAGAAGACTAACTCTGTTATAGAGACCTGCGCTCGCCAGACAGGTGCGAAGTACAGTATGCTGCTGTTTACAGTTGATATGAAGCGAGAGGCCCTTCCCTAATTCACGCCTTAGCAACCACAAATTATGTATTTTTAATAACATTAAATGACATTAATGACTATTGTTTATATATTCATACAGGCTGTATTTTCGAGACGGGTCAGTAAGGGCAGATACAGTAAAATTTTCTTAGGTGACTATCCATAACTTTTAAGATTTTCTGATTGTAGTTTTAGGCATTGACGCTAGATCATAGTGATATTGACCACTGTATGTGAACCGTCTAAAATACAATAATATAGTGGACGAACTATAATTCGATTTTTTCCATGAATATTTAATTATCTTGATCCTTGAAATTTTGGTTGTACCTCACACCTGCATCCTGTACTTCACGTGCTTCTTCTTCTTCACTGCCAAGTGTTGGTTGACACTTTTCCATCCACGAGGTGGTCGGTTATTGTGATCAAACATAGCCTACATCCTTCCCTAAGATTTTTAAGAACACTTCGAGACTTTGTAGTTAAGATCGTTCGCTGACTGTACACGCCGCCGACACATCTGGCGCTTTCTACACGATGATGTCTGCAGACATTTGTTTATCTCTGATTTTCTAGAAGAAGGACGTGTTGACTATTTTTGAAATACCCCACCAACCTAACCGTAATAACTAGTGTTTACAAAAAAGTAGTTGTGTCTAAAAAAAGGAATAATTTACGAAATCGACTAAATTATCTTTGGATTACACCTTTGGAAAGGATATAGGCAATGTTTGGTCACACGACCACCTCGTAGACGGAGTATAAGTATCTTGGCTTGGGTGTGAGGCCAAACCAAAAGTTTAAGGGCCAAGACATTAAAATTTTCACGGAAATTTAAAACAATTACACTACTATTGCGTGCAACTTTTAGTTATTCATATACGCGATTTCATAGTCGATTGAGCCCTACCCACTAGAGCTCAGTCGAATCGTTTATCAAATTACAGAGTTTTTAGGCCTAGATATTTTCTTTATTAGAAGAGTCGTTAGAGCCAATTGGGTTAAGTATTAAAATACAGGTTTGTGAAACTATCAAATTGAATAGACGCTCATAGCATTTGTTATTCGAAGATATTGATGCGTTCAGGAGTCGAAATTGAATGATAGAATAGGTTACTAAAGTAGATTTCAACATAGATAAACTAGACGATCACAGCTATATGTAGCGTAGGGCCTTTGCCCTATGTCCTGTTACACTCGGCCTTTTTCATAATGGCACAGACATAATATTCAGGGACTAAAATCATCAAATTGAATAAAAATAACAATTTTATATTCCACAGCAACACTAACGATAGTTCTCTCACTGCAAAATCCTCGGTGAGTAGAAATACGATAGCTAGCTGCCGATAAAAACTATACCATCCGCCAAATTGATACTATGGTTAACTATACCATTACTATTACAAAACTACTTGGTTAAACGACAGTAGTGGCGCTGTTCGGGTTTCCATATAAAATAATTCGATTACAATTACCATAACCAGAACCATAGCATTTCGTGCTAAGGGCACAGTTGAATCGCCTATCAAATATTCAGAATTAATTGATAGAGTCTTTTGTACGAGCACAAACTGTAATCACGAAACATGCTGACGTTAATTTGTAGTACTTATTTTACTTATTTATTTTGCGAAAACCAAAAAATAATGAGAACAAATTGCAACACTCTGAATCTAAAAAAAATAAATGTGGGATTGATAGTTTTGAATGCGTATCCGAACGCAGCGAATGAGTGAAAGAGAGGATAGCAGTGTGCGTAACAGACAAAGGACGAACGGGGAGATGAAAAGATGGCAAGACGCGTGAAAGTTGTATCGAAGATGTTTAGATAAAAAAAGGTGTTTTAAGTTTAAAAACACCAAATTGAACGTTTTCAGTGCAGTCTAGTTTTTTCTCTGCTATCTCTATGAATATAAACGTTAGTTCACGCAGCATCAATAGATGGCTCTTAGCGATTAAAATACAGGCTAGTTTAGATGACAGTGTTGCCACGACACTTTATTAAGTCTTACAAAGAAACTACAAGTGGCGTGTGTATATTAATATGGTTCAATTAACTATAAATATTTTTGTAAAAAATCATTTACAAGTTTAATTATTATTATTTTTTAATAGAAAACGTTAACTTTATTTGACAAATAATTATATTCAATACACACATAAGAAATTGCAAGATAGTATTTTAAGGGTATTTAGTTTATTAAAACCAATAATAAAATTTAATAACATGATTTTAAACATAATCAACTGATCAACTTAGTAATGCAAAAATAACCATTATAAATATTTACATAAGATTTAGATTGCTAATCGGTATTTTGTGACGAAGTCTCTCAGCCCCTCACATGCTACTTCTTCTTTCACACAGCCAACAGCCATTATTGTATTAGAGCTGCGCGCGCAGCTCACTCAATGAGTGAACTGGAGATCGGTGACCGGCAGACCGAATGACATTTGAGGTGAACGAATACCGATGACCGATCCACGTCTAAGGAACATGTCTATTCAGTCAGTGTAATTGAATCATTCCTAATCGTTCATCGTTCGCGAACCTCACAAGACTAGTAGACATGCGCAAATCAGTACCCTTTGAAGTAATGTCAATATGACATGACTTTTCGTACCGCGTAATATGGCATTACACCAGTACTCAGTACTCTAAACACGACCTTCCTAAAACATATTCAGACAGTATTACTGTTATATTATTATACCATATGCCTCAATGCCACATACTTGCAGTGCCATCACCTACCTATTACTCGTATCTAAACAATTTGTAGCGGAATGGCATTTGGTTTTTAGAAAGTATGTACATATTTGTGTCATTAATTTATGGACAAAGTTGATTTACCTTCATCCTTAACCTTGATAAAAGTATATTGAATACTATTGATCAATAAAACGATTTTCCAGGCTTAGGACTGTCAATATTCATGAACCACAACATAACAACTGTTTATCAATGAAGTATTATAAAAACTGTAGCTACATGATGCAGAAACATAGTGTACAAACACTAGTGTAAAAACAATTAGCTACTTACAAATAATACGTCAATATTATTATTTTTATATGAATTTTATTTCAATTATATTAACAATATTTTGACATAACAAATATTATTATTACGAATTTATTATTAAAGACGATTTTTTTTTCGTAGTGTTTTCTATTTATTTATTTATTAAAAAAGTTATGGTTAGTAGATTTCGCTTACAAAATTAGGTCAAATTGCTCATAATAATACATTGCTCATACTGTTCAAAATAATACATTCTAATGTGATATATATTCATATAATAATAATATGATTGTATGTCGCGTTTCTGATTGGTGGATGAAATTATGACCATGTCACCATTTTTGGGTTAGTACCTACAATGTATCTATAGTTTATAAATACACTAATGCTCTAACTAAATAGCGCGGGTTTTCAAAAATATACAAAAGAACGAAAACACGCAAGTTATGATTTACGACTTACGGGACGGTGTCAAATAAATATAAACTTTATGCATAGCACGTAGCGTTCATCGCAATTTAACAAAACCAGCGAAATAAACAGGGACCGAATCCTTGCCAAACCGAACATCGCGAGTAGGTATTACAGTAGCTCTAAAAAGGCCGAATCCTTGCCAAACCGAACATCGCGAGTAGGTATTACAGTAGGTCTAAAAAGGCCATATTGTATGTTCATTTACGGATCATCATGTGTGCTATTTGATAAAAATGGTCAAATGGGCACTTTTTGACTATCATAAACTGAAGCTTCATTTGAGTACATCATCTCATTTGACAGTTTCGTATGCAAATGCGTAAAATGGTCTCAATTTATGCGCCATTCATAATGTCAAATTCGTGACGTATTTGATGTTAGTCGGGACTTACATTGTTCGGGGAACGATAACTTTAGCGCGTTGGGTTCGGAAATTCGTGAGTAAAAGTTGTTGATTTTGGTGGTAATTATTTTATAATATAAATGTTATAATTAATGTTAATGTTTGATGAATGTTCGAGTGTGCCCGGTCGCGACGGAATCGACTACGATGCTATAGTGATCGCGATGACCGCTATTGGTACACTAATTATTTCTAATTATTAACTTCTAAATGAAGTGTCTCGACACGCGCCCGGGCTCACCTCACGTGTTCGATGTCAGCATTTACACCGAACATCTTACCGAGAGCGAAGTGAATGAGGTGAGAGTAAAAGTAGAATTTGTTAGTTTTGATGTAGCGGAGAGATGTGACAAGGTTGGTAATTGCGACACCACAACCAATGGCGCAGGGGGAGCTGGCTCTGGCGCTGCCTGCCTACCGCGACGCAAACGGAGGCAGAAGAAAGCGCCGGCAGCGATGACGGCGATAGCCCACGATCCGTAAATCAGGGCATAGTGGTGTATGTCATGAACTGATATGTCGTTAGATAGGATATGGGGTTCTTCTTTCAACCTCTCGAGTTTCTCCTCTATTTCGGTAAATGGTGACTGGGTGCTATTGAGTTGGTTGTTGCCCAATGGCAACATAGTGAACCTAACAGTACCCGAAACAGAGCTCAATAGCTCTGTTTCGGGTACTGTTAGGTTCACAATGTTGTTTATTGGAGCGATTTCGAATCGGTCTACATTAACAGATAAGTCCAGGCGACTCTGTTGGATCTTGTGACTGTAGACAGTGTAGTTATCTGTCTTTGCAATGCAGTTTTCGCCGAGGTATACTAGGCTAGCTCCAGTGAAGGTACGGGCAGTTATTGTATTCGTACACATGAAGCGTATGGAGCACTGTTGGCAGCCGTTAGACTCGTCCACTGATTTTGGCATAGAGATGTTACAGTCTTACATCGGTTGATGTTTTCCTTCACACACAGATCTGTATCGGCTTTAAATTGAAATATGGGTGTTTTCAATTGGCACAGGTAAGTGGTCGGATCCCGTTCTATGCAGTGTTGCCAGTCTCTATCAGTAATAGGGAGGTATGCGTCCTTTTGTAAATTGATAGCTACATGTGTTTCGATGGGGACGATGGTTGTCATATAGTTGTTTAACTGTTGCGGTATTGGTATAATATTATACAACTGATAGCTATCTCGGTTAATTAGCGGAATTCTTATCTCAAAGATCAAATAGTTTTCTGCGAGCCGTGCTCGTACCTTAAGGAGGTGATAAATGTTGTGTAGGTCTGTTTGCAGATTTTCAATTGGTAGAGCGAGGTCTTTATTCAATTGTCCTGAGATGATACTTAGTTCGCCTTGCAATTGTGGCGGGTCTATCAGGTAAATATTAAGGTGCCCATTATAGACACTTGTTATTGTATCTATCAAGCTATCTTGGATGTATTTAAGGTGGTTTAGCAACGTATTGGTTGCAATAGTGCACATCGAAAAGTCAGTTATAATTTCAGCTTCGTTTATTTTGGCTACCAATACATCGGTAGTCTTATCCAGATGCATTAGATGCTTGTTGATCATCTGATGTTGTGCTTCCATTGTCTCCTTTGTTCGTTTCAACAAGTTATTTTCAGCTTCTATAATGGAGGTTTGGTTTCGCCACAATAGCGCGAGGTGGTTTTGATTCTGTCGTACTAGAGCAATGTCTTTAGCATATTGTTCCGCGAATCGGTCGTCCAACCCGCCAAATAAGGTGTTTGCTAGATACCCGATACCGTTGACCAGGCCTCGTCGCTGTCGCGTGCGCGTACTCACGTGGTGACGTAACAAAACATTGTTGTTGTGAATCAGTTCATTAATTGAGTGACCTAATTGTAACATGAGAAGGCCACAGTGTGTCTGTTGTTTAACAACGTCGCAAAGTTTCTCGAGGTATGTATAATATTTCCGACAAGCGGAGTTCCCTTCCCAGTAAGGTTGAAGATCATAATACGCCACTAATTTCCATTCATCTCTGATTAGTTGGATGTTTGATAGTTTGTCGAAATAAAAGCCCTGTTGTTTATTTAAACTTGTAACATTGAAGCAATCACCTGTTGTGATAGTGGAAATTAGATACATAAAGGTCAGTAATGTTGTTATGAAATTGGATAGTTTGTTTTTATATAGGCGTCGAGTGCGGTTTCTTGTTTCGGGTGGTTGATTAATGTCAGGTGCAGTTATGTTAGATGTTTCAGCTTGATGTAAAGGTAACACAGATAGTTTAGTGATTGGCCTTTTTATCAAACCGTTGCCTGTTTTTATCGTGGCGATTCTCACGTAGTTATCCGCGGCAGGGTGGACCTCGACTATCCTTCCTAGGGCCCATCTCCCCGAGAGAAGGTTGTCTTCGTGTATGACCACCAACTCTCCAACCTTGATGTTCGGTTGGGGTGATCGCCACTTTCCTCTTGGTGTTAATTGGCTCAGATACTCCGACTTCCACCTCTTCCATAGGTCTTGAAGTAGTTTTTGTGTCAAGTGCCAACGTGTTCGGGCATCTTCGCCGGTTTCAATGACCGTGACTCCTGCTCTTCCAGTCAGAAAGTGTGCTGGTGTTAGACAGTCTAGGTCGTCTATGTTTTCTGTTAGAGCACATAGGGGGCGCGAGTTTAGGCAAGCTTCGATTTGAGCTAGCAATGTCGAATACTCTTCAAAGGTCAGCTTCTGTTGTCCTACCACGCGCTTAAGGTGATCCTTTGTGCTCCTCAAGTTTCTTTCCCATAAGCCTCCCGAGGCGGGATTAGCCGGCGCATTGAAGTGCCATTCGATGTTCATGTTGAGACGGGACAGTGTATATTCCAATATACGCCTGCCCTAAGTATTTAGAATGTTGCTATTACTATTTTATTCATATAAAAACTAGAGGAATTTAAAAGTTCACATTTAGAATCACAAAGAGACGACAAGCTCGGAGTACCGTGCCACATCTGGCAGTAATGTTTTGTGTTAGTTATAGTGCAAAAAAATAGCCAACGACTTTAAAACTATTTAAGAACAAAAGAAATGATAAAAAAAAAGGTTCTTTAGGACAAAGCGAAGATTTTGGGGTGCAGGCACGATACTTTATTGTAAGCACATGGTATTTTAAAAATATTCCGATATTATAATACTTCTAAATTTATCTTGCTTGAACGAATGCAAATATGAAACAATGATATTCATTATTGTTGGAATATATTATTAAGATGACTAAGTGGGTGGATTTGATTTAAATGCCATGAGTAGGCACCATATAACTGTAGGTGTATGCGAGTTTGATCCATGGAAATTGGCCGAAAATGCAATTAAAAAAAAATACATGAAATAGAATTCTATCAAAAAAAAAAAAATAATCAGAGCTCTCGCCGAGATAAGCGCATAGTACTATAATACTTATGTAATTATATCATTAAAATGCATGACCAGCTGGTTACATTGGTTAAATTGGTTAAATTGAGTATATACTGTTTGTATATTATTATATGGTATCAATTTGCATGGTTTGATATTCTGTAGAAAGAAATTAATTACATTGCACGAAGGCATGTTATCATTTAAATATAGTTATAAGCTGCACGACAGCAAAATACATTGTCCATTAAATTACACACAAAGGATTTAGCGAGCTCCCGGCGCAAGCGACTACCTGAAAGGGGCGCGCAGGGCGCGGGACGCCCAGACTTTGCGTCTCAATAAAAAGTGATTTCTAACGTTTGGTGAGGCCAGTTGGGCTCTGACATCGCTTCAATACGCTGACTAACTGGCATTCACACGTTTTGGACGCTGCCGTTTTAAGCAAGTGCAAATATTGTGGATGTGATAAGACAGTGTCTTGAGTCGTGTTTTGAAAACAACGCGCTTCTGAATTGATATTTAGAAGTTCCTAATTACTTTATCATACCTTTCTAACAACATCTATATTCCGTTGGATCGCCGTCTTTGGCAAGTTCTTATAGGTAAATTATTGACTGTAAGTCTGGGAGCTGAGACTGGCTTCTGGAGGCGATCCGAATACCTTTATCCCGATCATCTAGGATTCCGTGATCTAGTTGTAGGAAAGTCTAAAAACTAGAGCACTCCCTATTCCACGTAGCTAGTTTCAAGTTTGTTTTCCTTTACACAATTCGCAATATACACACATTTAAAATCACACACATCCATGTTCTTCTTGGTACGAGCTCATGGTCTACAGGTTACACTAGGTTTCTAGCTAGAATGCAGGTATAGACGTTCTATTGCGATAGAACCTAGGAATTCTTACGAGAATTATAGTGGTAATTGATACATTACGTTTAGTGAAAAGTTAATTTGCGCGTTTATTTTGTGTTAATATAATAATTGAAATTGGGGTAATTATACGTTATAATAACGTATTATATTTGTTATAAATAAATAAGCAGATTATTGTGCTTTTACCGTCGGGATTTATTCAAAATAATAGTGACAAGTGTAAATTATAATCATATTTTGATTGAAATTGGTACATTAATTATATACTTAAATCATTGGTTAACTTTATGTTATTATACAAAGAAAATACCTACATTGACTAAACAAAAGGCTTTGTTTACTGGGATCATTAAATTCAGCACACAGTTGCTAATGAGAGACTAATTGACGTCTCCGACATATTTTGGATCTCACTCTTTACATCATACCATAGCCGAAATATACTCGTTGAAACATCTGTAGGTAAAATCATCTAGCTCCTGAATCACTTGGGTTCAGTAATTTCGAGCTCCAGTTTGTAATGTGTAGTGACACTAGTTTTCCTGCTGAAGCTTATCTGAGATATTAAATATCCCATTAATAACTGACGGCCAACCATTGCTGTAAAAGTTTACGATACTGTTGTTGGAATAATAACACTCATAATCATTATCATTTTACCTTCATAATTGCTTCAGTTGAATCATTAATGTCATGAGGGTAAAGGGATTCATCATTTTGTACTGGAGCTGAACGTTACCACTGAAATCTACAGTATACAATGATGTTTCAGTGGAGGAATTACAAGCTAAATTAAATTCATTGTGACGAGTTGAAGGAGAGCTCGATCTATTGATCAGAGCTATCGATTCTTCGGAATCGATATAAATCTCGCTTTTCGGAGCTTGAGATAATCTCGCTTTTCGGAGCTTGAGATAATATTGCATTGCAATACACAACAAAAAAATATATAATTGATCCGGATCACATATTATAAATCATATATGATATCTACGACAATTAAAGGCCTATAAAAATATAAATACAGCTGAAAAAGATGCCCAAGAGGCCAAACACATAAAATCAAACTATCACAGACCTATATTTTGAATTTAATACTAATTCATTTGATTCCAAATAAATCCACAGTCTTGTCATCATAATATATATTCCATACATCCAGTAAAGTTAAATATACCACTAAGGTGACAAACAAGCACACAGCTCACCTGATCTGTGAAACTACATAAAATATATTCCGTACATACAGTAAAGTTAAATATATCACTGAGGTGGCAAACAAGCACACAGCTCAACTCAACTGTGAAATCATAATATATATTCCATATATACATTTAAAGTTAAAAGTTGGGATAGAGCATCATACTTTATATACCACTGAAGTGGCGAACAATCGATTTAAATAGACGCTCTTAGCATTTGATAAACGAATAGATACATACGGTCAGGAGTCAATATTGAATGTAAATAGATTAGTGTAGTAGGTTTCAAAGACGATCACAGCTACGTGTAGCGTAGGGCCGTAGGCCCTAAGTTCCGTTACAATGTCAGTAACTTCTGCTAGAAAACTGTCACTGAAAATTCTTTGAAGGTGGTCCCACTCTTCCTGTAAGACCTTGCTTGCTCCCACAAAGTTTGTTCCATTGTATATGTGACGAGGAGCTCCTTTTCGGGCTGACAGTCTTCGTAAGGCTGGTAAAAAGGCTGAGGTGGTCAATTCGGAAACTAACTCCAAGTGGACGGCTTTGGTCACCATGCATATGAAGATAGCGATATATCCCTTTGATGTTTGCCCGCCTCGGCCCTTGTTCCTTTTCACTTCCACAAATCCCGAATAGTCCACACCTGTATGATAAAAGGGGCTGGCTGGGTTTGTTCGAGCGGCAAGTGGGTCTCCCATTTATTGATATTGTCTCCTATTTTCATATTTGCGACATGTTATGCATTTACGGAGCTCTTTCTTTACTGTATTGTTGCCACCAGGAATCCAGTACTCATGCCTCAACGTGCCTAGGGTGAGACGGGGACCTCCGTGAAATGTTAGTTTGTGCACCGTATCTATGAGTAACTCAGCGAGCCGGGAGTTGTTTGGTATTATTTTGGGGTGTTTCATCTCCATGCTAATGTTTGCGTTGGCAAGTCGCCCCCCTACTCGCAAGATGTCGTCCTTGTCAAGAAACGGGTTCAATTCAAGCAGTTTACTCTTTGGGTTCACCGCGCCTTGTTTTTGTAAACTCTCCCTGTCTGACTCATATGCACAACTTTGTACATGTTTTATTATAATTAATTTTGCATGACGTAGTACTGGTAATGTGAGATAATTGGGTCGTTGGCGATTCTTCGTAAAGGTGAATGCTCGTAATATGTAGGCCAGATACGTAATATTTTATTGAAGGAGCTGTGTTTTGTTACATTCCTGTTGGATATCCTTTGGTACTTCAGTGTCCCATGGGGTGTTAGATTTCCAAACCTTTTGGAATAATAATTTTAGTTTTATCACTATAGGGGCCAACCTCCGTTTTGTTAATTTTTTCGGGTTTGAAATTTGGGAGTTAAAACTAAAACAGTCCTCTTTAGGATTCCATCCTAATCCTAAGATTTTTGACGTGTTTTCGGTCTTGAAGTTAAATGTTTCAGTCGCATTAGTCTGTTTTGTTGACAGCAACTCTTGTTTATTCGAAGCCCATTTACGTAGGTTAAAGCCTCCCGCTTTTAGTAGAAGGGTGAGGTCCTTAATCAAATGTTGGCCCTGTTCTAGGCTGTAGCATCCGTGTACTAGGTCATCCATGTAGAATGCTTCTTGTAGGACTCTTGAGGCTTCGGGGTATGAGTCGTATTCGTCTTTGGCAAGCCGTTTTAGCGTCATCATTGCTAGGAATGGCGCGGGCTTGGTTCCATATGTCACAGTCATTAGCACAAATGACTGTAATGGTTTTTCTGGTGATTCCCTCCAAACGATCCTCTGCAGCGGGGTGTCCAATTTGTTGACTAGAATTTGGCGATACATTTTTTCGATGTCAGCTGTAAAAGCGACTGGGTATTGTCTCCACTTTACTAGTAGGTTTTGTAAGTCAAGCTGTAAATTGGGCCCTGTAAACATCAAATCGTTCAATGAGTATCCTGTTGATGTCTTAGCTGATGCATTGAATACGACTCTGTATTTTGTAGTTGTGGACTCCGCCCGTTCCACTCCGTGGTGGGGTATGTAGCATTCGGGTGTAATAGTATTGTTTCCTACACAGGGTTTCATATGACCGAGTTCTATGTATTCCGACATAAATTCACAATAAGAGGTCGCCAATTGCTGTTTATTGTGCAAATTTTTCTCCAAATTTTTGAATTGTGCCACAGCTATGTTTTCCGAGGAGCCTAGTTTCGACTCTACATCGCCTTTCAATGGCAGGCGAACGATATATCGACCTTCGGCATCTCTAGTGGTTGTTTCCTCATAATGTTTGAGGCATTGTAGGTCTTCCGATGACATCTCTCCTTCTTCAGCAACCTCTTCTACTTCCCAAAATTGTTGCATGTCATCTATGTTATTTATAATGACATTACAATGGAATGTTTGTGCCGCTCCGCATAGTATCCAGCCTAGATTTGTTTGTTGAGCGACGGGTTGTGCGGTATCCTCCCCTTTTATGATGCCGCTGAGTATAATTTGAGAGTATACGTCGGCTCCCAGCAATAAGTCGACTGGGCGGCTGATGTAAAACTCTGGGTCTGCTAAATTAATGTTTGTAATGGCGGGCCAGGCTGGTTTGTTAAAGGTCTTGTTCGGAAGGCGCTTTATTAGGTTGGCCATAATGATTACTTCCGCGTTGAACCGGAAGTCATTGTAGAGTGACTCACACGTAACTCTAATCTTTCCCTTAGAGCTGTTTTTCCGTTGTCCAACTCCGTAGATAAGTCCTTTGTAACTTTCTCTCTTGATACCTAAAATCTGAGCAGCATGTTCCGTTATCAGTGATACTTGCGAACCCTGATCCACTAGTGCGCGCATGTTGTGGAAGGTACCATCCGCTTGCTAGAACTTTCAGTTGTGCAGTTGCCAACAGTATCTCGGGATGGTTCTCGTTATACACGTGTGAGCTACTGCCCTCCTTATTGTCGGTGGATGTTGCAATAGTCTGACATGAGGTCGATGGCTTAGATGCTGAGTTGACACAGGCCTCGTGCAATATAGTGTTCTGACGTTCCGTGCAGTTTCGACATGTATGTGCGGAATTGCAATCTTTCCCATTATGCGATAATAAGCAGTTCAGACAAAGCCCGAGTTTCTTGACAGTCATCAATTTCTTTTCATTTGGTAATTGTAAAAAAGTTTTGCAATTATACAAGCCATGCGTATTTTTGCATAGTGGGCATTTGAAGACGGCCCCGGTCACTTTGTCAGATTTCGCAACTGACGCATTGCTTGTGCTCTATCGACGTATCTAGCAACGTGTTTTCTATGAGATGAAAATATGTTATTGTTCCCGGGGCTCTGCGCCTGTTTCTGTGGAGGTACTTCCTGTTTTCGACGGGCGGAGGTTTCTAACGTAGTAAACTTGCTTTCCAGAAAGTTTAATAGGTCACTGAGTACCGGCAGAATACGTGGGTTTTTCATTGACTCCATATAGTCGTTGTGGGTATCGGGGTCCATTTTCTGGGCCAATAAATGTACTATAATTGGGTCCCATGACTGTGTATCCACCCCTAAGTTCTTGATGGCGTTAAGGGTTTCTATTGTTACGTCATGCATCTTTTTAAGAAGTGCTACCGAGTTATGTTGTATGTTAGGTAAGCCAAATAAACTATTCATGTGGGATGTGAAAATCAATCTGTGATTATTATAACGATTGTTTAGAATTTCCCAACATGATGTATAGTTATCGGACGAAATACTTAGGTGCTGAATTATTTTTTTAGGTTCTCCTATCACCTTTGTTCTTAGAATTTGTATTTTTTGCGAATTCGGCATCATTGTGTTGTTGTGTATGGCATCTAAAAATAAATCTTTAAATGACATCCAGTTGTTATAATTACCATTGAATGTAGGGATCTCTACTTTTGGCGTAGAGTGTTCTTTATAGTGCGCTGACCACATTCTCTCGTTCATTTCCCTTTTCAAGGTGTAAAATTGTTGTTCATGAGAAGAGAAATTTGCTTCATACGTCTCTTCTCCTCCTTCTAACTCGCCATCGATTTGCAAATGCAATTTATCAATGACTGACCACCGATGTTCTAGAGATTTTAGGGCATCTTCAAACTCCCATATGACGATTAACTGTTCTATATTCAGGTTGTTTATTTGTAGCTTAAATGCTCGGAAGTTAGCTTGCTGGCGTAAAAGATTTGCGCCAGCAAGCTTGTTGTAACTCCCAGTATGTTTGTTTGGTGAACACAAGAGTCGCTTCTTGGGTTCATCTGTTGTTCTAGAAGAATACAGTTGGTGTTCCATATCCCCAGCTGTTTTCTCCAATAAACCTGTTTTACCTAACATGCTACCCGAAGTCGAGGCATATTGCTCTAAGCTGCCTGTCTGGATTGCCGTTATATAGTTATGGTGAATGATTTTAGCCGCTTCGTAGCACCCATCAGTAAAGTAAGGATCGGCAGGACTAACTATCTTGATCAGAAGCTCATGGTGATTCTGTATGTCTTGCCACAATGACTCTACTTTCGCCCTCTGATTTTTATAGTAGTCAGCTCTACTCTTCCTATCCTTCCCATCTTTCTTGAAATTGGCGAAGTGATTTTCCAGCTCCGCCAAGCGTACACGCTGTTCTTCAATTTGAGACATCGTAAAGTTAGTGTTAAAAATGGAAAGCTCTTACTTGAGATGCAGCTGACGACGTGCGGCTTACGTGCGTTGATGGCGGCTGTTTGATCACGAACTACTGCTCCCTGGCACTATCCTCGTTCCACTAAATGTATCGCTAGTTATCACTTCACGCGGTTTGCACTCGGATACGGTGACGCTACGCGTAAAGTCCTTAAGGCTTCGAAGGACCAATGTTCGGGGAACGATAACTTTAGCGCGTTGGGTTCGGAAATTCGTGAGTAATAGTTGTCGATTTTGGTGGTAATTATTTTATAATATAAATGTTATAATTAATGTTAATGTTTGAGAATGTTCGAGTGTGCCCGGTCGCGACGGAATCGACTACGATGCTATAGTGATCGCGATGACCGCTATTGGTACACTAATTATTTCTTATTATTAACTTCTAAATGAAGTGTCTCGACACGCGCCCGGGCTCACCTCACGTGTTCGATGTCAGCATTTACACCGAACATACATTTTGCGTTCATTTTGGTGTTATCATTGTCATTATTGTATTATAAAGCCTTCGTGCCAGAAACTACAGAAACATTCAAACAAACTTGAGAACTAACACTGACAACTTAGTTTTGTTGTAAAAAATCATGTCAGACAAAATAAAAATAGAAAACGTATTTGTAGTGTTCGCTTCATTTTGCTTTAAATTTAGTTTTATTAGATGGGAACCACGAACTATTGGTTTAAAGAGCATATTAACTACCGTTTAAAGCTGTGAAGTAAATGGCAAATTCTTATTTTAGTCTATACCGCACAAGTGTGATTCGACTCGTCTCTATATATTTTTTGTTGTAACAACAATAGTAACAAATGACACTAGTATATATGTTGTAGATGAAATGTGAATGCAATATTAAGCAAGTCACCATTTTATGGTCTTGATATGTCTCCGACTTATCTGCAAATGAACATCAATATGCATTGTAGCCTTTTTAGACCTGCTGGTCAGTGCAAGCCATGATTTTCAAAAGGTAATAGGTACTGTTAATAGGTACTGTTATAGTACACGGTCATATGTCAATAGATAGATAGATAGATAGATAATTCTTTATTGTACACCAACAGATTTACAGTAGGACAAGTAGGTAGCATGTATACAGTTTAATGTACAATGGGCGGCCTTATCGCTGGAAGCGATTTCTTCCAGGCAACATTGGGATGGACAGCAGTGAGATAAAAATTGAGATATGGTTTAGTTATCAGATAAGCTATATACCTACTTAATAAAAACCAAATGAAGGGAGAGAGAGAAGTACAAGTAGATATACAACTTTACATAAAATATTATAAACAAATACAACTATAACACATAAATATATATATATTATTATAAGGAAATAGTACATACTTATAAGAAGACTAAACATTGAGTGTGAATATAATGATGATCCATCATAATATACAAGATGATAGGTAGTGATCCTTTACCATTCTTTTAAATATATCTAGGGATTTTGCCTGTCTTATGCTAAACGGCATCGCGTTCCATAAGCGCACAGCCCTGACTGTGAACGACTTGTCAACAAAATCAGTGAAATGCATTGGCATTCTGAGCCTCAAATTCTCAGATGACCTCAGGCATCTCGTATGTGTGTCATGGAGGAACTGGAATCGTTCTTTGAGATAAAAGGGAGTGGTGGAATTAAACAATACATTATATAACAATGTTAGAATATGAGCATTCCTGCGAAGCCGAATTGGGAGCCACTTTAGTTGGTTACGGAAATCTGACACGTGATCATACTTGCGTAGACCAAATATGAATCTGATGCAAAAAATTTGAAGTCGCTCAAGTCTATCTAGTTGCTCCTCTGTGAGATCGGGATAGCTGACATCGGCGTAATCTAGATCAGGAAGAAGAAGTGATTGTGCGAGCGCAGTCTTAGTGGCAATTGGAAGGAAGTTGACGCAAAAGTTTTCGACTGGTTTCCTGTAACTGGATATTCCAAGAAAATGATTTATCCATGTAGATGCCCAAGTTCTTGACACTATCACTAACTGATACAACCGCTCCGCCCATAATAATCTGAGGAAGCTGGGGCCAATCTATTTTGGAAGTCAACCTTGGACAACCAATAACAATTATTTGTGTCTTGGATGAATTTAGGGTAAGTCCATGGTTCTTGCTCCAATCGTAAATCCGATCCAGGTCCTTGTTGAGCACAGTAAATGCATTAGACAAGTTGTTTGGAGGAGCTTGGGTGTAAATTTGTAGGTCATCGGCATAAAGGTGGTATGATGAAAGTAGTTTATCGGAGATTGTATTTATAAAAATGGCGAAAAGTAACGGAGATAGAACGCCACCCTGCGGTACACCAGCGACCGTGTTGCACCAGAAAGAATAAGATTCTTTGACGCGAACACGCTGGTGGCGACCAAACAGGTAACTACGAAACCACGCAATAGCCGTTGGACATATGTTAATAGAGCCGAGTATACCAAGCAGGATTTCGAATCTACGGTGTTAAAAGCATTGCTAAAATCAAGTTATGATAAAAGCGTACTATCCCAGTCCACTATCCATGCCCAGTCTTATGTCTTCAGTGATATTGACCAATGCTGTCGCAGTACTGTGTCCAGGTCGGAAGCCGGATTGCAGCGGGTTTAGTAGCGCATTTTTATTTAGAAAGGAGCTGAGTTGTGAGTGAATAAGGCGTTCTAAAGCTTTAGAAAGGAAAGGAAGGATAGACATAGGACGACAGTCAGAAATGGAGCATGGCTTGGATTTCTTAGGTAAAGGAATTATCAGGGCACTTTTCCATGAGGATGGAAAAATAGCAGAAGAAATGGAGAAGTTAAAGATATGACTTAGGATAGGAAGAATTTGCTCCAGTATTGGCATAATCATATTTCGGCTAACAGCATCGCTACCGACAGCATTGGATGAAATCGACAAAATGCTCTTCTTAACATCACAAGCGGACAATTGGTGAAGATGAAAGGTGGATGATCAGGAGTTGGAATAGATGAAAGATATTGGAGAGTGTTGGTTTTAGTAGCTCCATTAAAATTGGGCGAAGAAGAGAAATTTGCGTTTAGTGCATCTAAGTTTAAAATTTTAGTTTTAATTTTTAAGATTTCCTCATGAAATTTGGTGCATAGGTGAATTAGAGCTTCGAAACGGACATAGTCGAGTAGCGAACCAAATATAGAAGCGAGTGGAGAGGCGATTAGAGATTGTCATAGGGACGATTGGATAGGCATGTAAAGATCGAAAGTCGAGTAGAGTCGACTACAGGGGCGAGTAGATATGCGACTAGAGAGCCAAATAGAATGCAGTAAAGGGTTGAGTAGAGATCGAATAGAGAGTTGAGTAGAGGTGCGAGTAGATAGGCGAGTGGGGAGAGTCAAGTAGAGAGGCGAAAAGAGAATCGAATGGATGGGCAAGTAGAGAGGCCAATGAAAAGGCGAGTATAGAGAAGAGTACAAAGTCGAGTAGAGAGGGGAACAGAGAAGTCAGTAGAGAGTCGAGGCGATAGAGGCGAGTAGAAAGTCGAATATTGAGGCGAGTAGAAACTCGAGAACAGAGGTGAGGACATAGTCGAGGACAAAGTTGAGTAGAGAGGCGAATTTAATGCTCAATAGCGTCGGATCAACACTAAGCGATAACCGACATCCACGCGGGCGGAGCCGCGGGCAACAGCTAGTAACTTATACTTTTAAAAAATATAGTGTGACATATTTCAGTTTTTATTTAATTTTATAATGTTTTTGTTTTTATTTATTGTTTTTAAATTTAAATGTAGAGTTAAATAATTCATTAAACAAATGCGTGAAATTTTATTACTGCCGGACTTCGTAAGGGTTGGAATGTATTAAATCGGTTACGAAAATAATCGATTAACGTTACAAAATCGTATTCGCATCGTTGCTAGAATGTTACTTTTGTTACATTTTAGGTTACTTTCGAGTCGTATCGCATTTGGTCATTATTATCCAATTAACCAGCCGTATCACCGGCGAAAAGAACTGAACCGAAAAATCATTTGAACGGTAGAGGTATCGTGGGGAATACCAGCGACATCGTCTTTAAGCCTTTTCATTACAACAACAACATTTACACTTCTTTGAAACTAAATCGTAATATTATAACATTTTCAGTTCAGTAGCGTGCTAATACTGTTTTGTTGTCTATGTTGAATAAGTATTTTAATAAAACGTAACAAAAAGTAAAGAGCAAAGATAAACTTCGTACGATAAAAATGTAACAACCTAAGCCACAAAATACAGCTATAACACTAATGCCCATTTTCACTAAACTAGAATAAAGCATCGCCTAACTAGGAAACGCTTATCTGTAGGCATCGCCTAAGCTGATTTGTCTGTTTCACCAAACCTTTACCTCTAGGTAATTCCTTACAAGGCAGTTGCTTAGCTAGGTGACATTTGTCTATGCTTTCGCGTCTTATGTTGGTAAACTGTCCATTGACGTTTGACAATTTGGTACCTATTTTCATTTTAATTTCACTCTGATTTGGATATTTTATTGAAAATGAATAGGAAAGGTGCTCCAAATTTTACGGAAGAAGAAAAGATGAGATTTTTGAGGTTAATACAAGCAAAAGGTCGTGCTACAATAACTTGAGTTAAACCAATATTTAAGTTTTAAAAGTATAACAAACCCAATATAATTGTGTGGTAGGTGTAAAATTATAACCTCAAGATTAATAAAAAATAAGTAGACACCTTTTTTTGTAAGTATATAAATTACATAACTATGTACCTAATGTTTAATTAATTTTTTAAAGCTTACCGGTCACTATCAAACTGCAACTCCTCATCGATTTGATGTAAAACAGACAACACAGTGGATTTGGACATCCTATACCTTCTAAAAAAAACTGTATCGTCAAATTGTTGGAAATTATTGATCCTAGGTCGAATTATTCTGGGTCTT
Organism: Eilema caniola; assembly: GCA_949126895.1. Lineage (NCBI taxonomy): Eukaryota > Metazoa > Arthropoda > Insecta > Lepidoptera > Erebidae > Eilema > Eilema caniola. The sequence continues at coordinate 49,315,157 of OX421460.1, read as the reverse complement.
GTATTGACACGTTGTCCCAATTCATCAATAAAGTCCAAAAATTCTGGTAAACTCATTATATCAAGGAAAATAAATTACAGCAAATCAGTAAATTTCTATGAACGCCTACAATCTGTCATATAAAGGCGATGCTTAAGAGCAAAGCACAGCCTAAACCATGTCCTAACTTTAAGCGTCACCTAACGGCGCTAGTTATTTCCTAACGGTTAGTGAAACGTATTTTTGTCCTAGGCGACTCCTAAATATTTGGGCATCAAATTTAGGCGATTCCTATGTTTAGTGAAAACGGGCGTAAAAATCTTACGAGATCTTGCAAAAACAAAGAATCACGCAATTCAAATAAAGAATCACGCAATCTCGTGGTGCAGTCAATTGACTGATCAAATCTTCTTATATATGATGATATGATATGATGAATTGCAATTCTGTTAGTCTCACTAAAACTCGAGAACGGCTGAACCGGTTTGGCTAATTTTAGTCTTGAAATATTTGTGGATGTCCAGGGAAGGTTTAAACGGTGAGAAAATATGAGAAATTGCTACTTTTTTATTGATTCCTAGCGGTAGGAAGTTTGCCGTTAGCTAGTATAAAATAAATCGATTACAATTACCATAACCAGAACCATAGTTTTTCGTGCTAGGGGCACAGTAGAATCGATAAAATATTCAGATTTCATGAATGGAGTATTTCGTACGAACACGAACTATAATCACGAAAGCCCGATTTTCACTTTTAACCATTTTTTGACTTCGTGCTGACATTGATTTTCGGTACTTATTTCACTTCCTATTTATTCGAAAACCAAAAAATTCTTCAGTTTCCTTGTTACTAATAACAATATCCTTTGATTTCCACACGATATAGGATCGATTGGCACTAAAAAAAACAGTTGTACATGTAATCCGGTCTATTTAGACATTCGAAGGTACATGAAGTCCCAACAAGCTGAAATTCAGTAAAATTATTCAAAACATAATCTAATATATAAAATTCTCGTGTCACAGTTTTCGTTGCCATACTCCTCCGAAACGGCTCGACCGATCCTCACGAAATTTTGTGGGCATATCGGGTAGGTCTGAGAATCGGCCAACATCTATTTTTCATACCCCGATTCGCGATAACCGACATCCACGCGGGCGGAGCCGCGGGCGACAGCTAGTTATAAATTATATCTAAAAGTTCCTCGTCATTCCCCTGTATGGATTTTTTATTCAAGTTCAAAGGTAAAAAAATAGTATCTCCCGATTATCAGCAAAACGGTAAGTTTTATCATAAAAGTATCACACAAAAATTGTAGATCATAAAATTACCTATAAAAATGTACCAATACTTTTTTTCCTACGAGCCACCGTTTCTGGGATATCACGATTCAAAAAGTTTTAAGTTGTTATCGTCATAATATGCACACGTTTTCACGCCACTTATGAAGTAGTGTACAGCGTGTTTTTTTTAATGTGGTTCCCCCAGTAGAGGACTCCACGGGTCAGTTGTGATCCTGTTTAATGGGAAACTGTTGCAAAATAACGGAAATTTTCAAAAATTAGAAAAGTAAAAGCGATGTAAATTTTAAAAAAGTGGGGGAACTCCATTCGCCTGATTCGTAAGTTTCAAATTCTTCTTGTTCTTCTTCTTCTCCTGCTTCTTCTTCATCTTCATTTTAGTAAATTGCGTCAATAGTGATGTTTCGCATGACACTTCGTCGGAATCAAACGAATCCTCCATTGTTTGTGATTCAACATTAGAACACGACCGGCCTTGACAATTTGTGCAGGCCAGAGAACAAAACAGTTCGACTTTTTTGCAACCACATTTAGCACTGCATCCCTTTTTGCGGTTGCAGAAATTTGTGTTCAGAAGTTTGAACTGGCTCTAATATATTGTTGACCAACTTCCAACCCCAGTCTGTAGGGGTCTAGCTGATAACCAAGCCACACTTGAACTTGGTAATATACCCGAATAAGATGTTGATGAGCAGCAAATGAGGTTGGAGGAGGACAAGCTAATTGAACTTGTTTTTTATTTTTAGTATTTCTAACGGAACATATACGGTTACAACACATACGTAAAACCGTATGTAGAAAAATGAAACCGGATGCCTTTGGTAATAATTTCTTGTTGGATTTTTTTCTTAAAACCAGGAAAAGCTCAACATCAATCAGGTTCAAAATTTACCTACTTTTGTAAAGTGTCATTTTTACACGCAATAACTGGCTGTGATACATATGCATTTTGCAAGAGGGGTAAAATAGCAGTTTTCAAAATGTTTGAAAAACAAGATTTAGTTCAACGTGCTGAAGTTTTTAAAAAGAGAATCTTTTTCTCTAACGCGCTACTAACACTATGTTTACAAATCTATTTCAATTCGATTAAAAAGAAAAGCTACAAATGTGAAAATACTGAGCTTCTCATAAAGCGCCATCTATTCGAGAAGCACTGACTGACAAACTAACAAAAATTGTGTAAAGATGAAAAAGACAACAGCTGTTCCTTCATGTGACAACGTCATTGATTGAAAGAGACACACGCATGCGCAAATTTATACTGGTTTGTAATTAAGGTACAGTTCCAATGAAGCAACGAAAAATCCTACTAATGTTATAAATGTAAAAGTTTGTTTGGATGGATGAGATTTATAGATATTTCTTACATGCAAAAACTAGAGATCTGGATGAAAATATATAGAGATAGATTATAGTCTAGAATAACACATAGGCTTCTTTTAACCGGTGTGGGTCGTGATTATGATCATCAAGGAATAAGATATTTCTGTGAGTCTGATACTTTTTGCTTGAAGTACAAGGCTAACAGAAACTTCGGTCACTGGACTAGACTATCTGTGGGACTGGTACTTTTTGCAACGCATATTAGGCTCACAGATACTACAAGGAACTTTATCGAACAAGGAATTTTATCTGTGCAAAACGCATATAAAATGAAATAGAAACCAAAATGTCTGCGAGAAATACTGGGCTAACACAAGGGAATTTATAACAAATACAAAATGAATGTGGACGAAGTCATTGTCAGAAACTAGTATATAAATGTTGGAGGATCATCCGAATGCAAGCACGACAGCGCACTTAGATGATGCCATTAACGCGATCGATTGTTCCTTAAAGTATCTAACTTGAAGGGCTCACGGCAATGGCTCGCTGCGCGGATGCGTGGGGGGCCGGCTTCTCCTTTTGCGAGTTTCTGTGATCCTTGTACTTGTGAATCAAAAACCGGCCCATGGAATTAGGGATTTCGTGATGTACCGTAACCACGACCCACAGGAACTTATTCCTGGGATAAAAGTAGCCTTCTGTGCCTAATTTCATTCATTCAGTTTAGTTTAGCTTTCTTTTAGTTTCTAGTTTTAAATTTAATTTAGTATTGTTTTATTGTACATACTTTGAAAAATAAAGGAATCATTCATCCAGATATCCATTCGATAGTTTTTGCGGGAAAGAGTATTAAATAAACATCCATCCATCACGCCTGCTTCTTTTTGTATGAAGTACCAGGCTCACAGAAACTTCATTTATTATACTTTAGGAACTTCGCTTGGCGACATAAAAACAGTAAAAATAAAAAGTACAGGTCTTTTATGGCAACTGTATCGTAATATACATTTTTTCCATTATGACACAGCTGCAGCTGGACACAAGGAGGTATCAATGCATTTTTCCTATATAATCTGTGGACGCGGTGTAACGCGCATGCGCGGAGCAGTGAATGAATTATGACGCCCACCTTTCCTATCATTTTAAGCCAATTATACTAAAAATATTTCATTAGATTAGATATAGTAGTATTTGCAACTGCACATAATTTGGTCCTAAAAAACTCGTGTGATGCTTTAAATTACATTTTTAAACTCACCGTATTTTAAGAACATATTATTGCATAATAAGGCAACAGTTACATAAACTTCTATATTAAAACATAGGTTACTTTTTGTCGTGGGGATAAGTTCCTGTGGGTTGCGGGTAACCGGAGGGCGAGGGATATGTCGATGACAACCTCACCTTCGGCCTACCACAACGACCCACAGACGGCGTTTAGTCGGTTCGAGTCCGACATAACCTCCCTCTCCGGCTCCGGACAACTTCCCGCAAGTAAAAAAAAGGGAGATATCTGCTAAACGCTAATCAACGAGGCTCTGACGCAGACTTCTCTCAGGCTTGTGATGTTAGATGGCAGTCGCTCCCGGAAAAGCCGAGGTATCAATCAAAGACAGGTCTAGGTATCACGATCGCAATATTGGAACTGTACCTTAAGGGCTGGAGGGAGAGAGGGTAAAAAGTGAATCAATACATTCATTAGTGACGTCACCCCGCAACAGGTGCCACGTGCTCGGATGTAAACAAGATTACTTCTATGATGTTCTGAACTCCTGGTATCACAACCTATCTGGTTTCGATCTTTCAGGAACCTTTATATTTTTATAGATATTATTATTACATTATAGGCTCACTTTTGGCCTCAGTCATATCTGATGGTAAGTGATAATGACATGTGGACCATGTGGTCTACGGTGGACCACGTTTATGATTCTTTTACGACGATGATTTAAAGTAAAAAGGGTGTATGTATGTATGCATATGGCCCCTTCAAGATCTACGGGAATCATGACAGCCTCACTGCAAGAGGCAGTTGTCGCGAAGTTCCTTCACGAAATACAAACTTTTTATGATTCGTACTCTTTGGTTGGTTTCACTGGCAGCTCAATCTATATAATTCTATTTTCTTTACTGTCAAGTATAAATACGTATGAGCATGGAACATGGACGTTCGGATGATGCTGATGAACGAAGTTGAGAAAGTCATGATAATGCATATCGTATCCTCCCAGGAGCGGGAAGGGGAGGTTATGTCGGACTCGAAACGACTTAACCGCACGCCGTCTGTGGGTCGTTGTGCTAGGTTGCCACATATCCCTCGCACCCCGGTTCACCCAGGGCCATCCTTCTCGGTCTGGCCCTCCTCGGGCATGAACATTGACTGATGAATTCGAAAAGAACTTAATTAAAGCAGTAGTAAGTAACTTTGAGTTATAAAATTTAGTTTCTTTATTTTTGTATGATTTATAGAATTTTAGAGGATAAATAGTTGAAAATTATAAAATTTTGTTTCTTTATTTTTGTTTAATTTATAGAATTTTAGAGAATAAATAGTTGAAAATTAATCTGTTTATTGGGTTTTATATGAAAATACATTACCTGGTACATTGATACGCCATCTGGTGACAAGTTTACTACGCAGCAACCAATTGCAGCTTCCAAGACGGTATTGTAGTTTGCTAGTGTACAACTAGGAGGCGTCACTATCTCATTGGGGCTGTTGGCTTTTTTCCGCATCAATACCAGGATAACAAAATGTATCAGGAAGTTCTACGCTCAAAAGCCCTAGTCGAACTTGGTCACACTAAGGACAATAAATAAAATAAATAGTCTAGCAACCAAACATTTCAAAAAGAAACATAGAAGTTGGTAAAATAATAATAATTCTTGAAGATAGCAACAATGGGAATAAAATCATAGGGGTTAAAGTATGAAATTGCCGATTTGTACTGACAAATTGAAATTCCTTTTTTTTTATCTGTACATAACTTGGTCTTATTATGCAACAGTATCATAAACTACTATAATTTAACGTATTTATTTAATCAAAATAATAACCATTATTATCTATACATTGCTGCCATCTAGTAGGAAGGTCATTTATGCCTTTGCGATAGAACTCTGGTGATCTAGATTCGACAAACTGTGTGAAAGCATTTTGTACTGCCTCCTGAGAAGAAAACTTTTTATCACATAGAAAATTGTCCAAATCACGAAAAAAATGGTAGTCTGTTGGAGCAAGGTCTGGCGAATACGGAGGGTGACGGATAGTTTCTAATTGCAGTTCCTGTAGAGTTAAACAGGTTTCTCGTGCTGTATGAGGTCTCGCGTTATCATGGAGCAATAATGGTGAAGATCGATTCATGAGTCGTGGCTGTTTCACTGCTAGTTTTGCTATCATTGTTCGGAGTTCGGCACAGTAGACATCTGCCGTTATTGCTTGACCAGATCGTAGAAAGCTATAGTGAATAACACCATGCTAAGACCACCAAACAGTTACCATTACCTTTTTATTGGTAAGCTTTGCTTTAGGACACTGTTGTGGCGTTTCACCTGGGGTCAGCCATTGCATTTTTCGCTTACGGTTATCGTAAAGAATCCACTTTTCATCACATGTCACAATTCGATCCAATATTCCTTCATTTCTGTATCGATTCAACAAGGCAACACAAGTTTCAACACGCATTTCTTTCTGCAGATCAGTCAAATCATGAGGTACCCATTTTTCACATTTTTTTTATTTTATTGATTTGACGCAAATGAGTCAATATTGTTGGTAAGGTAACGTTAAACCATGCAGCTAATTCCTGGGTAGTTTGGCTCGGATCGGCTTCCACCATGTCTTTCAATTCATTGTTATTCACCTGTGTGGACGGCCTTCCTCGTGGTTCGTTCTTCAAATCAAAGTTTCCATCACGAAAGCGTTTAAACCAAAATCGCACGGTGCGTTCATTAGCAGTCCCCTCTCCAAACGCAACATTGATATTGTGAGCTGTTTCTGCCGCGTTAGTTCCGCGTCGGAACTCGTATTCAAAAATCACTCAAATTTTCGAAGTATCCATCTTTCTTGTCTAAGCTGAATAAAAAAAACAACTGAAAGTCGATAATCGAATGTTGCACATTTTTAAATGAAGAACTACATAGGTACCATGTGGAAAAAGTTTCACTCAAAAATCTCAAACCATGAAGGTTCTATGTCAATTCGAAGTACCTATTACAATGAAACGGCAATTCCATACTTTAACCCCTATTATATTAACATCAAATCATCAAAGTTATAATATACGTTTTCCTTGTTGAGGAGTGCAATCGGTGCAGAAACATCGTATATGTGTTTTTAGCTGACTTATACTTAGGTTAATATATATCTAGTGGCTTGCGACGGGGAAAATAAATGGAACCTTAACAAAACAACAGATTTTCCGACAATATCTGTCTCAATTAGAAACATAGATGCACGAAATTGTAAATATTCATTTATTCAAGCCGCAAAACAATTACAATGGCTTGAGAACTTGAACTTCAAGAAACTTCCCTTTCGTCTTGTTGCTTTAGTTAAAGATGGTAACAATGTATTAGCGTTCCATTTTTGTTAAAGAGATTTAGGATCTAATGATTGAACCAATCGTTTGTGGATGCGATTGTTGCCGGTTTGATTACCGGGTGTGGCGATTTTTCAGAAACAAACGAATGCAGTGTTGTTTCTTTCAAAAAATAAGGGAATGTTTACTTTGGTGAAATTTAGTATTTAGTGTACTTTCCCTCCAGGTATCGTGGAAATTTTTCACCTTATGTGAATTTGTTAAGAGTTTTTTTGTTTGTTTCTATAAACGTATTTTTTTGTAAAAGTATATTAGTAGATGAGCGTACTGAAGGCGCCATCTGTTTCACCCCAACTGATTAAGGGTGCTGCATCCCGTCAATTGATGGCGCTTTTTGCAATACGCTATTCAACTACCTCCCCCCACTTCTTGCCCCTACCCCCCTGGTGGTAGTTTGGTGTGAGTGAAAACAGATAGGGGATCAAAAATAAAGTTATTAGTCTCGAGGGCTCGTTAGCTCAGTGGTTAGAGCATCGTGCTAATAACGCGATGGTCGAGGGTTCGAGCCCCTCACGAGCCATACTTTTTTAGGAAAATATTGCTTTCTAATTAATATTAGTTTGAATAATAAATATTGTGGTGCACTATTAAGACGTTTTACTATTATAAAAGTACCCTATTGCCCTTGATCGCGACTTCACTTGAGGCAGACCTTACCTATTTCATTCGAAGGTTCTTTAGAAACTTTTACTTTACTATTCTTGTTTATATTTGGGTTTTTTTTTAAATATGATGATGCGGTATGTTTTTATTTTATTTTATTACGTTTTCATTCTTTGTCAAATTTAACACAATGTAAAAGTTGTTCTGATAAATAAATGAATAAAAAAACGAAAACGTGAGGTAAATTGCGAAGATTTTTTTTTTGTTTTTAGAAATCTAACGATAATTCAATGTTAGGCGTAGGTCAAAATGCGTACTGTTGCAAGTTTTTATTTGATATTGAATACATTTGTCAGGGTGGCGCTGCAATTTGTAGTCTATTTCTTTTAAATATTCTTTTTTTTTAATTTTATTAATTACCTGCATGGTCGGCAGCACGACTGTAATGTCCCTGGTGTTGCATAAATCCATTGCCACGGTAACAACTTTCCATCAAGTGGGACGTATGCTTGCCTGCCACCTAGGTGGTATAAAAAACTTATTGACAAAGTGTTATTGAACTCCATGCGGTAATAAAACTGGACATAAATACATCGCGAACATCGACTTTCAGTACTAGGGACTCATAGCTGTGAAGAACCTAAATTACAACTTTAACGATATCAAAAACATGGGAAGTACAAAACACACTTCACAATATAATCAAACCTATTGTTATGACATTAGGTCTATTATAGTACGCCAATAAACGGGGCCTTAAGTACCGATGTTCGAGTAACAAACTGTAGGCTGAATTTCTTTTGCAAATTTCTAATAGTTTATGACACAATGTACCCATAAAACTTGATTAATATGAAATATTATGAAATGCTCTTTAAGTGTAAGTAAATAATATTTGGTTTCTTTCATGTTTTATGTCATGATTTTGCAAATTTTACTGAACATGGCGAAAAGTATCGTGTACTACGCATGCGCTTCGGAGAGAAGGAGGAGCCGGCTGTGACGTAGTAAATCTGTGTATGAAGTTTTGAACGTTTTAACAATAATTCACGCTATTGTCTTATTTATGAGAAAATAACGGGTTGTTGGGTCTGCTCGCCCATCAGGGAGAGACGAATTAAATAATTATACTAAAATCAAATATAGAGTAAGCTGGAAGCTGTTTTATAGTGGTCCAGCGGTAACCAAAGTACACGCACGCATTTTAAGCATATTCTAATTTGTAATAAACCAGAGAAGATTAGTGTGACAAAAACAAAATATTAAAAACTAATAGTTATTCATTGATCTCGATACTGAACATATAACAACTGACATGTTATGAGCTAAGTAGCAAGGCTATTGACCGCATTTGTTGTTGCGTCGTCAGATCTTTCGCACAAAGTTAAAATAGAACTGATTATTATAAATTAGCACTGACCTCTTTTTATCTCCACGGCCGCTGTAATTAGCTGTTTAAACCTGGAAAGAGTAAAAAATATTATTGTTCAAATAGTAATAATACAGTTATTTTTTTTTTACAGTTAATTTCTTTTTTTTTTAAGAATATTAGCAACCGAAATTATCGAAATTACTAATATTCCCTCTAACCCCTCCAACTAAGCTAAATTGCTAGTGTTAAGAGTGGGTTCACGTCGGTAGAGTAATGGCCAGGATTCGAACCCGGGACCTCTCGATCGTAAGGCCGCCTCCTTAACCACTAAGCTACCGTCGCTTTCAATAGTATAATACATCTTCTTCTTCATCCTAGCGTTAATCCCAGACGCATCCGAAGCTTTTCAACTTGGAGTCTGAGGTCCGCTTTTTACCAGTCTGACTGCGGATTTGGCTAATCTTCGAGATTTTCCGTGAAGCGACTGCCATCTGACCTCCAGAAGCCAAAGGCGATATAGAAGCATTGCAGCTAGACTAGTTGTTGGATATTTGAGGGCTCCAACTACAAATAACGACTGCCATAGATGTTTGTATGACAACCGGGACCGGCGGCTTAACGTGCTCTCCGCTGCACGATCAGACCAATGCAAATATCCATATTCATACATACAAATATTTGCACTGAGCGGGGATCGAACCCGCGCCTCCTGCGCAGCGGCCGCGTTCACTACCGCTACGCCACGGAGGCTGTCAAGTGTATAATACAATTATTTAGTTTTAATTATGTTACAAGCGTCTGAAGCTTCCATATTGATATCAGCAGGTGGTATGTGAAATTGCTGGCTACTGTATAGTAGAAACTGATTATTCACAGTAAGCCAGTGGCCAGTAGAACATGGCCCAAGCTTGAGGCCTTACCAAAGGAGACCAAAAGAAGAAATATCAGGATCTCGGGCTCCGAACAACGCTAAGATGATAAAGAGATATGGTCATTGGTCGGCAACAGTCAGGTTGTGACGTCACGCGGCTGCAGCTCATATTTGATTTAACTTCTTCGAAGTTAAAATGAAAATGAATCAGAATAAGGATTTCACGGAAATTACGGAATACTATCCGTTGCCAACACCTGTACTAGGATATCATGAACGTAATGGAGGTTCAATTTCGCGGTCGCATGTCTGCATATAAGGTACACACATATTTGAGGAGTGTGTGAGTGTTATTGGTCGGTGCATCAGCCCCACACCCCAACGAGGCGTGACGTTCAAGTGCAAGGATGCCGTCCGATGTTCTGTTCCTCTCTAACCTACAGGCTGATGCAGCACAGGAAATGCATTCCAGCACACGTGTGTGGACTTATACTCAGTTTAGAATACGTTTAAAGTTTTCTAAGAGAAGTACCCCGTGTAGTGGTTGGCAAGAGTTCTGTCAAAAAAACAAGATTATTTGAAAGTTTAGAACCACCGTAGCCCGAAAGAAGTGTATCAGACTACATATACTGCACATTGCCCTACGACGAGTCGCAAGTACATGATCCGTAGTACTACCGGCGATGTGACGTGTTTGTGTGTGTTGGGATGCGTATGCGAACAGGACCCTGATTCTGCTAATATTATGACATAACAAAACCATTATCATACCGCTGGCAATGCATTAAATGTCATTAAATTTTAGACATTATATATGAGTCTCAAAATCCAAAATGAAAAAAGAAAGAGTTTATAACATTTTTAATTCACTCTACAAGATTGTCATTTAATTTTAGACTTTTAATAGTATACTAGTTAAATGGCATTGATTATAGTGTCTGTGATACCGCAGTGGTTTTGTCATGAAAAAAATAATTGCAGAATCAGGGCCTAGATGAACAAATAAATACTAAACTTAATTAGACATCGTCTAAGCGAAACATCGCTTCGAACTGTTGTATCGCTGCGAAACATCGAACACCCGGCTGCACCAGAGGCACCTTCCCATCGAATATCGAGGTCCACTTACTTCTCCTCTTGTTGTTTCGATTATAAGACTTTTATGAAAGAGAGTACTGACAGAATAACTTACGCCAGATTCTCGTCCGTCAAGGGCGAGTGCACCTACTCGTACACAATAGACCAGACGTTTATTCAGTATTTTTTAAGATACTGTGAAACTTTACACTGATATGTTGGCAATGGGTTCGCCATATATATCATATTTTGCGAAATAAGGGTTGTAATACAACTCTACCTTACCCTCGGGAATTTTTCAGGCGTGAATTTTAACTGTGCAAACATGTTAACTGATATAAAATCTGCATTAGCTAATGTATAAATAAAGTAGGAAGTTTAAATATTTTTTTGCGGCTTCCCAACCCCTTTTCTAAAACAGTTTGCTCGATAGTCAGAAGATTTAGTCTACCAAGTAATTAAACCCCATATTCTACCTGCAATGGCATGGGAACAGTGCCATTGTCGGTTGGCATAGTGCCACATAATACAGAGTGTATATAAGTATATTAGGTGTTTTCACTGTAATGCTTTTTACGTTGCAGGTTGCAGAAAAGATTCGATAAAAACAATCACGTGAATTATTGTTAAAACATTCAAGACTTTATATGCTGATGTACTACGTCACAACAGGTTCCTACTTTCCTTTAATTTGAATGCCTAAATATGTCAATTTGCATTGGTCTGGGGGTGTATCTATGTAAAATTATGTATCTATTCACAAAAGAAAACGTACCTAAGTATGTATAGAAGTCATAACAAAGGCTAGTTAGGTTATATATATACATAAGGTCTAAATAGTGTTGGGTTGTGAATGTCCTAGAATATTTACTCATGTACTATACTCATTCAAATTAAATAAAATAGACGTTGATTCAATGATTCTCCTCTGCTGCACTAACCTACAGGTAACATTTATGCAACAATGCTTGCAGGTAAGTTAGGGACAGAACATCGGACAGCACTGTCGCACTACTAGGTCACGCCTCAGGGGGTGGGACTTTGCGGATGCACTAACTTATTCGTTGCACTTTAAACTGTTCGTTTTTATGCTATCCTAGTACAGGTGATGCACCTGTACCAGGATAGCAAACCTGCAATTCCAGTATCGTGTGTTTTCAGCGAAGTTCATTAGATATTGTTTCTTCGTACTGAAATCACGCTACAGTTGCCAGTTCAATAGATATTGTTTCTTCGTACTGAAATCACGCTACAGTGGCTGTTACATTCAGTTATATTTTTATAATAGTTTTGCCTCTATTCGTAGAATGTCTTCTTTTTCGATTGATAGCTTCACCACTAAGCTACCGATGACGCCTAGATAAGCTGGCAACGAATGACTAAGAAACATATTATGTCCAGTGTCGAGCAGTGGAGTGAACGCCACATAAGGTTAAGGTTAAGGTAATTAACGACGATGCAATTTGCGGGCAAGCCCTCAAAGACATGTATTCACTAACTCTTAGGAGCGTTAAGCAATCGCTTTAGAGATGAACTTCTTAACTATCCATGGATTCACCGTGCCGGTGCTAGGTACATCGTTTGGCAGATAGATCTCGAAGCTTGTGACTCTGGTTGTTGGTCTAGGGGCACCTAGTTCTGCTGCCACTGCCAGGATCCAAGTCCATTATTGATCTTGTTTAGTTTATAAGTCCAAAAAAATATTTGCTGTAGGTTACTAGATAGGACACGTTAAACTTATACAGTTACAAAATTATTTAAATACAAACCCGTTTACTTTAGGTTTGGACCTGACGTCGGTCAGACCCAATGATACACCTATCAGCAACGTAACGGACGTTTCGCATCAAACGGATGAATTTTTCACAGTGCGTCCGTCTGATGGGCGCAGTGATGCGATCACTTCTTTTGATTGCCGATGCCATTACATTCGGATTTTCGTAGTGAGCGTACGTGTGATACCAAAAAGCGCACATAAGAAAATTAAAGAGATATACTAAATATGATCGAATTTACATTTGTCTCGTGTCAAAATAATGTATGTATGTATGTGTATGTATGTATGTAAATAATAAATAAAGTATATAAAAAACTTATAATAATTTTTTTTTTTTTTATATAGGACACGTCAATTTGACTTCACCTCGCCTGATGGTAAGCTGAAGGCAAAGTCTCAGAAAAGAGGGTCACCATTACAAACACGTACCATGTTAACAATGGTGGCCCTCAGCTTGACGGCCTCATCAGATGCTTTTTCACGCCCCGCTTAAAGGACCCGGGACTGTAGGAAGAAGGAAACACGTGAGCTGGCAAGGAGTTCCAGGTCTTAATGGTGCGACAAAGAAAGGAGTCACCAAACCGCTTGGTTCTTGAGGGAATATTCTGCACCGTATACGGGTGACATCTAAGCCCTGCTCGTGTTGTCCTATGTAGGAAAGGAGAGGGCGGGACCAGTTGGAAGAGCTCATCAGAACATTCACCATGGTAGAGACGGTAAAATACTGCCAAGGATGCAACATCTCTACGCATCTGCAAAGGCTCAAGGGTGCTTGTGACCTCGAGATTCCCAATAATGCGGACCGCACGTCGCTGCAACCTGTCGAGAGCATCTAATAAGTACTTTGCGGATCCATCCCAGAGATGCGAGCAGTATTCCACGCAGGACCGAATTTGGGTCTTGTATAGAAGACACCGCTGCTCCGGCGTGAAAAACCGTCTCACTCTGTTCAAGACTCCGAGTTTACGCGAGGCTGTTTTGATGATACTCTCGATGTAGTTTTTGTTATGAAGTTTGCAGCGAACATCCATACCGAGGATAGTCAGGTTGTCTTGCAGTGGCAGTGGAGTGCTCTGAAGAGTGGGAAGGGGAAGGAAAGAAGATACCTTTGCTGTGAACGCACATGCCTGTGTCTTCTTGGCATTGAACTCGACCAGGTTCTCAGAGCCCCATTGGGAAATGTTGTTCAGGATCCGGTCAAGCTCAGTGACAAGAAGCTGCCTTTTATCTGCGATATCCGACTGCTTATCCGCAGGACGTCCATGATAACTCCCGTGCAAAGTGCTATCATCTGCATAGCAATGAATGCTGCCGGTAGACAGCATGTCATTGATACGCAGAAGAAAGAGAGTAGGGGACAGGACGGACCCCTGCGGCACACCAGCATTTACCTGCAAGAACTCCGAGGCGCGTCCATCACAAAGGACGCGAATACGGCGATCCTGCAAGAAGCTAGCAACCCAGTTGCATAGTCTAGGGGGCAGACCGAAGGCTGGTAGCTTGGAAAGAAGCGATTTGTGCCAGACTCTATCGAAAGCTTTGGCGATGTCAAGACCAATTGCCAGTGACTCGCCGTGCTTGTCCATAGCCTCACCCCAAAGATGGGTAACATACGCCAGAAGATCACCCGTTGACCGTTTCGGCCTGAAGCCATATTGCCGGTCATTAATTAGGGAGTGATCTTCAAGGTGACGCATGAGCTGTTTGTTAATTATGTGCTCGAACACCTTGCACAGCACTGAGGTGTTGGCTATGGGTCGATAGTTAGTCGGGTCTGAGCGATCCCCTTTCTTGGGGATCGGCTGTACATTCGCCTCCTTCCAAGCCGAAGGCACTGTACCCGAGCTGTAGGACAACTGGTACAGCCGCGCAAGCATTGGAGACAACTCCGCTGCACATTTTTGCAGAACCACCGCCGGAATACCGTCCGGACCACTGGCTTTCCGTACATCGAGTGACTGCAGCACTGCACGGACATCGCGTTGCCTGATACGAATATCAGGCATTGCATGGTCACTGATCGGTAGTGTCGGTGGCTGCATGCCACAATCATCGATTCGGGCGTTGGCCGCAAAGAGATTAGCCAGCAAATTTGCTTTCTCTTGCGACTCATGGGCCAGGGATCCATCGGGGTTGCGCAGCGGCGGCAGCGAAGGCTGGCAGAAGTTGGCTTGCACGGCTTTGGCCAGTCGCCAGTAGCCACGGCTGCCCGTGGGATGCGCTACTAGTTCCTGACCAAGCCGCGCTATGCGCTGGGCATCCGCTCTGATATAAGCCCTCTTGCAGACCTTTGTGGCTCTATTGTACGCCGCCTTGAAGTGGCCCACGTTAGGATCGCACATAGCGCGCGCCCTCACCCAAGCGCGGTACGCGGACTGTTTATGATTAACAGCCTCCGCGCACTCGCGCCCGAACCAGGGGCGGGCTCTGCGGGCACCGGCGACATCAGTGTAGGGGATATAATATTCCATGCCCAGACTGATCTCACCGGCGACAGCAGTTGCGCCCTCAGATGGGTTCTTACCTTCAAAGCAGCGTTCAACCCACGGGATCGATGCAAAATAGTCACGCAATCCATCCCAGTCTGCTGACGAGTAGTACCAGAGACGCCGTTTCCCCTGTACGGGTCGTGGTGGCGCTTTAATGGGCACCTTGGAACGGGCCAGACTATGGTCAGATCCGCCTAAAGCGGCACTCACCGAAACACTGTACTGGTCCGGGCGACTCGTCAGCAGAAGGTCCAGCAGAGAGACCTCATGGTCCGACCTTTTTGGTATTCTAGTAAATTCGTGTACCAGTTGGGTCAGGCCATGCGCCAGAGCAAATGCATGGGCGGCTCTTCCCGCATGGGTTGTTTTAGAGGAACCCAACCAGATCTCATGGTGGGCGTTAAAATCCCCCAAAAACACCAGCTCAGCGTTCGGAAACCGCTCCTGCGCATTATCTGCCGCCTGACTCAGGTATTCGAAGAGTCGAGTTGTCTCGGCATCTCCTGTATGGGAGCGGTAGAGGCACACATAGATCTGACTCATAGAACCATGGTCTATGTGTACCCAAAGGGTGGAGAAGGATGGGTCCTCTAGGCAGCGCAAACGGCGACAACAAACATCCGCCCTAACAAACACGCACACCCCGGCTTTTGCACGGAAATTCTCCTCGAGGACATAGCCGGGGTAGAGCAAGTAGGTCGTGTCGTCAGGGCGGCGTATTTGTGTCTCCGTAAGATATAGCAGTGCTGGTTTTGCCGTCTCCAGGTGTTGGTGGACGGCGTTGAGGTTTGTATGGAGCCCACAGATGTTCGTGGACTCCACCTCAAATAGCGAGCCCGTGGGAGAATGTCTTGCCGCTGTGTAGCCCAGTATTCTATTTTGCGCTGCCATAAGGAGGAGGTAAGGGAAGGCGTTAATCTAAGTGAAACGGGCAAATGTAATGTAGGACGCCCAACGGCCCGGTGGAAGGACGACCTCACCAAGGTCGCCGGAAAGCGCTGGATGCAGGGAATTTTAATTACAACTTCAGCGTTTGCAATTATGAAGTTTAACTAAATAGTTCTGTACAAAATTTCGAGATTGACCATTTGCTACATAATTATTGGCACGAATTATTCACGTGTAGAAGTTTCGTAGCACAACCACAGTCTTATTATTTCTTACAGTCGGTCGACTCAGTACTTGCGCTGGTGTTCAAAGAGGGAGACATACAAGGGCATAATAAACTCACATAGTCTGAGCTCTCTAATCAGAAGAAAATGTTACTTTAATCTCTGCATATCGGGACTAAAGTTCCTCATTAATCTCTAGGGACTAAAGTATTTTTTTTTAATTTACTTTGAAAGCTCCTAAACAGCCAACAGCTAATCACGGTATTTGTGAATGGGAGGATAATCACCTTTTTAGTGATTGTGTATAGAAATAACCTCAAAATGACATTTTAAAAACTAAAACACGCATTTAATTTCGTGAAACACGATTAATGATATTAATTTAATTAATTATTTTGTAAGTATTAAGGATTATTCTATTTTATTATGCATTTCCAATTAGTTTTAAATTATTTTTCTAGTTTGAATCTGTTGGCTAAATATGCAAGCATTTAAAGCGTACGTCAATTAACAAAATAAAAAATGCGGGACAAATTTCTTTGCAATTTGAATTTTGAATAGAACTTTTCTAAGGTTAGATGAACGATTAATACGTAATTTTAAGAAACTTCGTTACTATAAATATTATAATTTTGTATAGAACGACGTTTTTTTCCCTCGCATTCAAAGTGAAAAGTAGAGTGTTTAACGTGGGACTAAACAACCATAATGACACTCGAACTATTAGCCAAACGTCTCATGTTGTTATGGTTTGTTTTAGTCCCTTGTTGAACAATCTACTATTTTGATCGACTTCAATAAGAAGGAAGGCCCTTAATTTGTAGGAATATTATTTTTTACAAGCTTTTTATTTATTTAATTGCAATGTATTTCCTGTATGTATGTGTGTAACTATGTTTGTTCGGGTCAAATCTTGAAACTTGATTTTAAAGCAAATATCGTCAACCGATTTAGATGAAATTATGCAAATAATTTCCATTTGGAATGCAATTCATAAATATGGTACCATGGTTGTTCTGATGGAATAGAAAAGTGACCATAGTTATTCCAAAATTAATGTGCCTTTTGTTGTGGCAACTATCAGGCCCTTGACTGAGTTTCTGTGTGTAAAGAAATCGAACTACTAGTAGTGATATAGTAATACTGTGGCACAACTGACTCCATAATGTGTTTTTTTTTCAATAGGCCGTTATGCACTTGGGTAGTTCGATTTATTTCTTTGTATTAGCTAAGTCCCAAGTTCATAAATGCAAAGTTGATTGATTTAATACTATAAATAATATAATAATCTGTTAACAATACTTAATTATCAGGAGTAATGTGCGTGGGGAAATCTTGAAATATATAATTCTGTATATGTAAAAAGATTTTGTAGAATTTTTTAATATTTGGCTGGACCAATGCGCGATGTATCCTTAACAAAATTGTATACTACCCTTTTGGCAGTTTTTTCTGAACAATTTTTTGAAATTTTTTTGTTTGGCAAAAAATCTGTTTTTATTAATAATGGAAAGTTAAGTGACCAATTTCTGTAATGATTGTGAATGATATAACGTGTATTACTCGTATATACAAAACTATGCTAACTAATAATACGTAAAAAGGGGGAGATACTGCAACTTTAGGCATATTTTTATATTATCCTTATGACTAAATGCGTCATTGGCTGTATCGTGTGTACAAACTTTCAATACGTCGTCATCTAGTATTGCAAAATGTTGGACCTTCAAAATCAAACACGGTGTTGAAACACAGAACATCCGCAGCGTGTTAACATCCGCACCAATACCAAGAGAACAGAATCGCACGAAAGTATTCAGTTTGCAAATTCTTGTGAGGCTGTGTTCCCAATTTATTCATTAAAGAAAACCTATCTAAGTGTAACTCATATATTACCTACAAGCTAGTTAAGATTATTTTAGGGCACGCCGTGATTGCGGAGGGCACGCCGTGATTGCGGCGGTAAGACCCATCATGGGGGAGTGGCTAGAGAGGCCACACGGTAGCCTCTCGTACCGTCAGACGCAGATTATCACCGGGCACGGTAGCTTCGGGCGGTATCTGCATCTGATGGGTATAGAGCCAACGCCCCAGTGCCATCACTGCGACGCGAGCGTGGACTCGGGGCTGCACACGCTCACCGTGTGTCCGGCCTTTGAGACGCCGAGGCGGGAGCTTGTGGCGGCCCTGGGGGTGAGAGCGCTCACGCTCTCCACCCTGCTCGCGGCGATCGTCCGCTGCGCGGATGCGTGGGCGGCCAGCTCCTCCTTCTGCGAGCAGGTCATGTTCGCGAAGGAGACAGAAGAGCGGGCGCGGTGCGATGAGCGAGAAAGGCTCGCTGACATCGCTGCACGCGCCCGAAGGCGGCTCGGGCGTCGGAGGGCGCAAACTGACCTCCGCCCCCCATGAGCGCGGGCCTGAGGGTGACGGGTGGAGCCGCCCGTCACCCTAGCGGAAGCAGGCCACGGCGGCGGCGCGCATCGTAGGACGATGCGCGTCCCCCCACACCGGGGTTGAGTCGGGGACCGCGTGGTCCCCACCTCCCGAGGAGGGCCAGACCGAGAGGGATGGCCCTGGGTCAGCCGGGGCGCGAGGGATATGTCGCATGACAACCTCACCTTCGGCCTAGCACTACGACCCAGAGACGGCGTGCGGTTTAGTCGGTTCGAGTCCGACATAACCTACCCCTCCGGCTCCGGAGGGGTGGGTACCCGTGGGGATTTCCCGCACGTAAAAAAATTTATATATATTTTAGCACTGAATGTCATAATAGATGTAATTATGACCCAAGTTAGCGCTGTATATATCATAAATATACGCACACCGGCTGCATTAGCGGAACACAAAAAAGGAGAGTATGAAATATATAGCTTTATTTTTAAACGAATAATAATTAAACATGAAAGAACAGTTAAATTAACATGTTTTGACATTAATTTGTAAAACCATGCTTAAAGTTGTTTTGATGTTTACACGTTTAAGGGTGCAAAACTATAACGCTGCTATTGTTTTTTAAAGTTGTTATTGAAAAGTTCAATAACTATTCTAAGTTTTCGAAAATGACCAAATAAGCAAAGATGGAGGTGAACAGGCGGGGCTGAGCCCAAACTTCCCTCACACTCTAAACCAACCCCTTCAGGGAGATGTGTTTCATTCACATTCATTCATTTGACTTATTGTACCCTGGTACTCGAATTTCAATGCTTCTATCAAACGACATCAACGACAAACTTTGCTTATTCTGAGTTTTTGAACAGATCGTTTTCACTTTAAGCATTTTATATTCATTAAAAATTAAAAATGTTTAATGAATACATACAAAATTTATGAATAGTTAATATGTATAAACAGCCTCCAAGTTGAAAAGCTTCAGATGCGACTTGAGATGAAGGAAGTATATTTATTTATATTTCAAGTCCTGTTTATCAAAGATTGAATTTTAATCTGGTTGTGGACGTCCTTGCGAAATCGTAATCGTTGTTTGGTGAGTCCTTAGCTACGAAGGGAACCTTCATGGAAATGTAATCTGCCCTTGCATTTTTTTGCCATTGACTGTTTCGTTATCCCTGCGGTTAGGTTGTGAGACCACGACAATGCCTAGGATATCAGGACTATATACCGGAGTATGGACCGGATATACTGGACCAATGTCCGGACATCGAAAATATTTTCCACAAAATTGGAGTGAAGGACATCCGAAAAGGCTCATATTGATTTTTTTACTAGTATGCGAGATGTTTATGTCTGTAGTTTATTATTATTTAAATTATTTTGATATTTTAAGAGAGTGGTGTAATTAATATTATAAACGGCCTACTATCGATTCCTGTGCATAGGATTACAACCAATTAATTGCAGAAAATCTTCGAAAATTTTATTAAATACTTGCATATAAGCTAGAACAGAATCATGCTAATTTCCGCAACAATACTAGGAAAACATAGTCTAGGTGTAGTACTTGGTGTTCGTAATACGGGGGTGGTATGGGGCGGTTGAATCCGCGCTGTGGCACTTCGCTAAGCCCCGCCCAATGGGGTGAGGTTGCCTTCGAGAATATCTGGCCTATATTTATGGAAAAAAGTTGAGTCTCTATCGCTCTTATGATGACCTGGTACAAGTGCGGCAGTTTCGGCCTGAGAGACGTCTTCTTTTGGCAACAACGTCCCTTAGGTGAACATAATGTTATCATTAGGAATAGCTCAGCTCAATAAAATAAAAGAAGAGGTTTCTGTTTGTAACAATATAATAAAAATTGCATCTGCATATTAGGTATACTTAATTGAATGCACAAGGTCTTTTCTGCCTACTCTGGAAGGAAAGAATCATGAGCATAATATGTATGTTTGTATATCTAGTAATTATCAATCAATTATAGCCTATCACAGTCCACTGCTAGACATAGGCCTATCGCAATGGTGCAAGGCTTTGGGCTATTGTTTTCACGGTGGCCAGACGGTTTTTTTTTAAGTTTTCCTTCTCTTGCAGTGATATCGTCTGCGTATTTTCCGTCTGTCGCCTCCTACAACACCCTTCGAATAACCGCAGTCACCGCAGTGTAGTAAATCATAATACACCCATATTATTTGCAATTGGGTATTTGACTGACTAGACTTGTATGAAATAAACTATTGTGACGTCATAACATTTAATAGTCACAGATGACAAAACAAAACAAATAAAAACGATAAAATGAAATATAAGAACTGATGCAACTGATACCGCTCTTTTTTATAATATAATTTAATAGGCTCAGTAGGGAATATTATTATTTCTATAATGGGTAAAATAACGGTAAAAAGTAGTTTATTTTTATCACTCGTCAAAACGTTTAGTTTCATAAAGACTACGAGTATACAAAATAAATAAGTGTTACGCAAACTTTATCAATATCAGTTAAGTGGATAGATGAATCGATAGGAGCCTTTCACCGCTATTTTTACTGTTCTCTATTAAACGAGCTGAGTTATTGCGATGACTGTGTCGATAGCAGCTTATAAGTACGTAAACCAATACACCTCGCGGAATCAAGATTATGACATAAAACTTAAAGAGATTTACATACATTTGCTTACTGTATACAGCACATTTCTTAGTGCTCCGTTTACAGTAATATTTTTTGGACGTTTATTTCATGAAAGCTTGCACTCTTCATTTCAAGATCATAGCTGTTTTTCACTTTGACGTATTAACCAAAACCGAATCAAATAGACTTTCAGGCTTAAGCTGTAGATAATGTGGTTGAAAAAGCCTTAGCAAGCTGTAACAAAATGTCCCGTTTAAAACTCTTTCACTTTATACATTCCTAGTACTGCGAGCGCCACGATCGTTTGACTATGAGTCTTTTCATCTCATCAGTTCAGCTGTGAGTTACATTTTCATCGATGTTTTTTATCATTCAGTTTCGCACAGATAAACTATCTTAATAAAGTAACATTCTGGCATCTTCCTTTCTTTGTTCTCTCTCATATTTCAAATCATTAATGTACTAATAAAAGACTAAACAACTGCTCGAAAGATTTTTGATTAATTTATTTATTATTAGCTATGGTGAAAATGGATTTAATTTTTGAAGTGAAATCTTCTTTAGCGGCGTTAGATGGGTAAAAAGTGTTAAACTCGCGTCAGGATCACTTGACCTTTGAACCGTAACCGACGACTGACGTCATACAACATTAGCTACAGATTTTTTATTTTGTTAGGTACGCTAGGAAGCTTCGTAGCTTAGCGGTAAGCGCTTCGACTGTAAGTCACGGCCTCTAACTTAGTATCGAGTTCGAACCTGGTCTTTTTCTTTTTGTGCTTATACTGTTGATTGATGGCACTTGGTGGAACTTGCTACACATCTTCAATGAAAACACTTTTACTATTCCACATTGTTTATTGAATTCCTGACCGGTTTCGCCTTACGGCATTATCAAAGGTTGATACATGTTTTTGTTTTTTTTTTACATCTGATACCCAAAAAACATGTATCAACCTTTGATAATGCCGTAAGGCGAAACCGGTCAGGAATTCAATAAACAATGTGGAATAGTACAAGTGTTTTCATTGAAGATTTTCTTTCTGTAATTTATTACTTTTTGCAATTCATTATTTCTTCTGACAGAAAATTAGTGATAGGTTCTATGATTGGCACTATAATATTATAGGTATGGTGGTATATCTTTTTCTCTGTATATAACGAAGAAAGAAAGAAAGAAAAAGCTTTCACTTCTGCCGGCACTCCCAGAGTGCAACCCGTCTTTTTTATCCTCACCTAACCAAGCATCCGGTTAGGACATCTAATCAGAAATAATCTGCATGTTGTTTTGAGATTGTAGGAATGGTTGTGACGCTTAAACAATACTAGATTATTTAAAGAGTATAAGTCGCTCGCGGGCCTGAGGGTGACGGGTGGAGCCGCCCGTCACCCTAGCAGAAGCAGGCCACGGTGGCGGCGCGCATCGTAGGACGATGCGCGCCTCCCCACACCGGGGTTGAGTCGGGGACCGCGTGGTCCCCCCCTTCCCGAGGAGGGCCAGACCGAGAGGGATGGCCCTGGGTCAGCCAGGGTGCGAGGGATATGTCGCATGACAACCTCACCTTCGGCCTAGCACTACGACCCAGAGACGGCGTGCGGTTTAGTCGGTTCGAGTCCGACATAACCTCCCCCTCCGGCTCCGGAGGGGTGGGTATCCGTGGGGATTTCCCGCAAGAAAATAAAAAGTATAAGTCGCTCTAGCCCCTCTAGCTAAGGTAAAATGCTTCAGGAGTGGGTTCACGTCTCGGTAGTGTAATGGTCAGGTATCGAACCTCGGACCTATCGAGTGTAAGACCGACTCCTCAGCCTCCGCCCCTGGCGCTCATATACCATAAAAGCTTCCTTGGAAAGCTGTGCACATGTGCAAATCACCAAGGAGTCAATCAATAATTGTTTTTACGTCGCCAGATGACTAGGCGATCATGAAATATTAAGAGTCATATCTTTCACAGTTTCGTCCACAAGAGAGAGGGAGATATACACTGTTTCTCTAGTTTTCTCAAAACCATTTTCTTTTCAAATACCTTAAAAAGGGAAATTAAACTCTATGCCGTGGTTTTATGTTTCAATATATGTTGAAGAATAAAAATGTGCATGTGGTGGTCCCAGAGCAATACAGATTCCGACGAATTTGAGTGTGTGAAGACGTGTTTTATAATCTTTTTGAAAAAGGAACATATGCATTATTGTAATTAAGAGAAAACAAATAGGAAAGTAGAAGTAAGGAGCGATACATGCCAGGATAATAGGAATTGAAAACATGCAGTCTCTGCCTAGCCCAATGGCAGAAACGTGACTGTACGTAACGTATGTAATTGCGTACGATTTATTACATTTTATTATGAATATAGTAATAAATCATTGGAAAAAGTTTAATATTTTTTCTATGGCATATATTTTTATGTTCATGTATCATATATGGCTAGCGCTATGAAATCTACGAATGTATTCGAGACTAGGCATACCGAACTCTAGAACCCACTGCACTATTATGTACTGTTTAAACAAAAGCACAAAAAAAAAGTTGTGCTACGTGAGCCCAGTTTGTTTCAGTTGGCTCGTGCTACGAAGTTTCTGTCGTAGATAGTGCGTAGCACATAATACCGTAGCATACGTTTCGTGCTACATGGGAAATTATTAATAGCAGTAGTACATAATTATATCAAATCAATATCAATATTAATCAGTGTAGAGTGCAACTTATGTGATTACATAATTTCTAAGTTATTTGTATTGATTGTATGTATTGATTAGTTATAAATTTAACGAATGTGATAAAGAAATATTTGTTATGCATAAATATTTCTACAGTACAAATGAATATTCAAAGGCATTCTCGAGATTTCAAGAAATGCCGAGATAAATGAAACTATTTTTTTTTATATAGGACACGTCAATTTAACTTCGCCTCACCTGATGGTATAACGAGATGAGATAATAGGAATTATTAAAGCAGCTTCGTTCTTCCTAAATATTATTTTTGATCATGAAGTATTTCATAATATATTAATATTTATACAGCGCAATCAAAACAGCTCTTAGCTATACAGATTGTGCTATGGTTTCTAGATTACGAATCAATATACTTTCTTTTCTAAATAGTATTGTACAGAAACAGCAAGACTGGTAAAACTGAATTGAACTTTTAACAATTTAGTTCCCGCAACTTTTATTCAAGCTTCAATCGGAAACACACAGAGAACTTCTCAGTAATTCTGGTCTCTCGGTACAGATGCGGATGCAAACATTTGTGGACGGTGTTGTGTCAAACACCGTACATCCGTGTTAAAACCGTGAATGCACAGTATCTTGTGAATTCTTTTTATACACGCTTTATTTGCTTCGCCTGTATTTTTATGCATGTAATGGCATTTTAAACTTGATGTCCGATTTAGTGGAACATATTTATTTTACAATTAATGATGAACTCTTTTGCTTAACTTTGGCAAAAGTGTGCAAAAGTTTGGCAAAAAAAATGCTATATGATAAATGTCAAGTACCAATGACAATACAATACATAGTTTAAAACGTTTGTTCCGTAGTTAAAAAGTAACTGAGAACCACGACCTTATATTTTAAAAATATTATGATATTAAGGTAAAAAAGAATCTATGTTATCATAAAGAAATGTACAACAAATTTGCGGCAGTAGTAAATACACACACCGGCAGAATTAGTGGAACACAAAAATGGAGAGTATAAAATAGTTAACTTTATTTTTAAGCCAATAATAAATAATCATGAAACAATAGTTAAATTAACATGTTTTGACATTAATTTGCAACACCATACTTAAAGTTTAATAGTAAAAAACCTAACTTAAACATAATGGATATTTCCTAGATGTTTCGCAGCATACCCAGACGGGTGGAAACCTTAATCAGGGCATGAGGAGGAAACACTCATTTAATTAATTTTAAACCGTCGTCATAAAATATAAAAATTTCAAATGTTTCTTTGTCACTACGAAATCTAAGAAAAATGAATTTTTTTAGTTTAATTTTTTTATTAAACTTCAGGTATGGTGTTGCAAATTAATATCAAAACATGTTAATTTAACTGTTGTTTCATATTTAATTATTATTTGTTTAAAAATAAAGCTAACTATTTTATACTCTCTTTTTCTTGTGTTCCGCTAATTCTGCCGGTATGTGTATATTCTTGAGGATTCATTAGTTGACATACTAATTACAACATATTAATTACATTACTAACTAACTAATTAACTGATTTTAGCTTAACGAATCCTAAACACAACAACGGAGATGGTATTCCCCACAGAACAGAGAAATCTAGTTTTCCCCAACACTTAATTCCCCGCGACATTTAAAACACGCGAAATACTTTCTACTCAATTCTGATGTCCTGGTACTGGCGCACAGAGGAACACGATGTAGGCCTCGTGTGTTCGACACCGTGTCCGAACTACCTTGGAAACGCAGCGATACGAGAACACAGCGTGCACCCTTGCTCTGCGATAGATAAGTATGTAAATGTAGATATTTGCTTGCAACACTGTGTCCAAATACCAGGGAGGTAGAAATGTATAAGAGATAAGTTTTCACTCACGCAGAGAGGGCGTGACTTACTCACACATGCGCACTTACCTAAAACTCCCCCGGCTTTTCACTACGCTGTATTACAACTATGCGATGTTTGGCTGACGATGACGGTAGTCCCTTGTGACTGTTACTGGTTAAAGTTTTACGATTGTTTCTATTAGTGACGAATGATTAAATTTTAATTTCATTTTGACATTTGATTTTATAATATTTTTTAGATGACTCAAAGACTACCTCTGTGACGCAGTAATAGAGTATTTTGCAGCAACGTCAGATATCTCAGATTCATGTCTCACTCAGTGTAAATATTTGTTTGCATAAATATGTCAGTTTGCATTGGTCTAGGTGTTCCTATATTGTAATTTTACATATTACATACATACATACATATAATCACGCCTTTATTCCCAGAGGGCTAGGCAGAGGTGAATTAACACCCACATTTCACCAATCTGTATTTGGTCCCACGTAATAGGGGGTGAGCCTATTGCCGTATTCCGGGCACTATTGTTAACTCGAGCCATGCATCTGAGGCTGAGTCTGGGCTGTACATATCTGTATGATGTTAAAGTTAATCAGCCCTATCCCTTAGTCGCCTTGTACGACACCACATGGGAAGAGAAGGGGTGGCCCAAATTCTACTCTGCCGGGAACCACGCATACATATTAAATTATAAATTTTTAAATTCTGTACTGTGAGCCTTTAATAAATCATATCAATGGTAATGCGTGAACTTTTACCCTAATACGATATCGCATAGCATCACTGAATAGAAACAGTGTATGAACCACTAAACATTAATTAAGCTTCCTTTTGGTAAGGATTTATAAAAGTACTGCTACGAGGCACCACGATCATATTTCGGTCCCCCTTCAATTTTGGCCCTACAGAGTCCAACTGTTAATATTACAAAGAAAAAGATGCCATCTGAAGTATAAAACATTAAAAATGCCTATCGAGGCTTCGAGTTGACGTTGTCAGTAAATAATTTATTTATTACTCTACAGCTATGAGGCGTCTCAACCGCGTGTCGGCGTCCGACTTTGCACCGCTTCAATACCAGGATAGCAGAAAGTTACGGGAAGTTTCGAAACCTTTACTAATATCACAAAGAGGAAGACTTTCTGTATTTACACGCCATCTAGTTCTAGTAATGTCGTTAAGTGCTGATAGGAGTATGTCAAACCAAATATTAACCACGGTAGGTAATTTATTAGGGCGCCACAATCACATATAGGCGGTCTTTTTTATTTTATTTTGGCACCAGGTTAACAGAGTATTATAGGAATTTTCTAAACATTTACTATCGTAACTAATTACTGCCTACGGCGTTAAGGATCCACACTTATTGCAAACCCTAAGCAATTCAATTCTAAGCACCCTGCAACTTGATTTCTATCTGAAAGAGAGCTGTCTATGTATCGGCAAGTTAGGTCATTTGGAAGGTTGACTTCTTTATTTCAATGTTATCTTTATGTCGTTACTCCTTAGTACCTTTCTGATGCAAGAAATAATATTAATAAGTTTCTTTGGTAACGTTACAAAAAACTTGGTTTCATATTTTACGGAATCGACAGTTAGATGTGACAAGGTGACCCTTTGGGACCAGTCAATGCAAAACAAATATTTTGACATAAATAGATGATAATCAAGAGGCTAAGTGCGGAACAGCTCAAGTAAACTAGATGACAAATGAACGTCATGAAGAAGATTAATAAACGTCATGATAATTGCTAC
This sequence comes from Eilema caniola, assembly GCA_949126895.1. Lineage (NCBI taxonomy): Eukaryota > Metazoa > Arthropoda > Insecta > Lepidoptera > Erebidae > Eilema > Eilema caniola. The sequence goes on along the minus strand of OX421460.1, from coordinate 49,287,329 downwards.
ATTGTTTTATTTTTTAAATGTTAAAATGTGGAAATTAGAATTACAATTAGTACGTATTTGGAGTGGTAAAAGCGAACGCGAGGCTCCAAGTTCAAAGCATCATAAGCAGGTATTTAAAAATGAAAAACGATTGATTAGTGTTAATTCCACTTTTACCACACTTTGTAGGTATACCTTTATTATAAAATTTAAGAGTGATGCAAAAAGCAAAACCTTCTTTATCAATACACCATCTGGTGGCAGACGGCGGCGTATGGAAACATTACAAATTGCAGCTTGAAGCTATCGTTGGCTACAGCTGCGAGGCGCCACAATGACATGTGAGAAGTCGCATTTTACCCGCCTCAATACCAGGACAGCAGAATGCTATAGGAAGTTTCTAAACCTTCACTATCAATCAATACTGCGAAGAGGACCTTTCTATATTGTCATGCCATCTGTTGGTATCATAAAGTAGGTACAGACAGAGTATGAAATAAACATTAACAAAAGCAGTGTTGGAGTAAGTCATGCATGGACTATAGCCACGAGGCGTCATAGCCGCATCCGTCAGTATGTGTTTTTCGTGTCCGAAAACTATAAAATGTCATAGGAAGATTCAAAACAGTTAACAATTTAAGTCGCCTCAGTTACGCAAGATTTGAGCGCAAATAAATGGTTTCATTCAATGTAAACTTAAGGTAATCTTCGGAAGCAAGCCTGTTCATAATATATTAAGTGAAATGAGTGTAACTTAAACATTATGAATTACAGGGGTACGCGAGTTTGAAGTACGTTACGGGTGAACCCAGGGGAGGGTTGCCTTGTAACTATGTTAATAGGTGCGTACAATTGCACCATGTCTGTTGTTAAATATATATATATATATTATATCTATACAATTATTCAATAATTATATATTATATTTCACTATTGAAATTAAAATTAAAATGAATCTTGATAGGCCATCTAGTGGACAGTAGTAGATAGAGTATGTATGACACCTCCAATCATGCAGCCTTCAAGTCCATGTAAGTAATTCATTAGACTGTATCAAGATGGCGCAACGAATTCACGGCAGTGGTCGCATTCTGCCCGAGTCAGTACCAGGACAACAAAACGTATTGGAAAGTTACAACACGAATACAATGCGGTAAGTATTTCAGTGGCCTTAAAATTAGTATGTGCCGATGGTATCGCGTTATTTCGCGCCAGCTACAAAATAAATAAATCAGTCTACCTATTTTCTGTAGATGAATTTAAAACGTTAAGTTGTTTTCCCTTTTTTATGAAGCAATTTTGATGAATCTATTATTGCACACAAAATTTAAGCGATTAGTTCTAATTTCTTCATATGTAATTACTTTTGCACCTGAAATGGTTATCAGATTTTTCAATTGATACATCCTTCTGCACAGTTTAAGGAGTACACGTACAAAGCACTATTTTTAAAAAGCGCCGCGCGCACCCGACATCTGCATATTACGTCAAGCACTTCCAAACTATTAGTGACCGTCAAACATTGAACTTTGAACCCGTATTTTAATACAAAGTATAAATATACGTAAATAGTCACTAATTTCGCTTGCAATTTCAAAGATATAACACAAAGTAAATATAACTTCTAAATCTCGTAAAAAATGTTATTACACCCCTGGCGGGACTCGAACCCACAATCCCCGGCTTAGGAGGCCGGTGCCTTATCCATTAGGCCACAAGGGCTTCGAGTTAGAGAGTTATATCTTCGGAGTACTTTTTGAGGAAATACTGACGAACTCGTTAAAAGGTAATTAAAAGTTTTATTTTTAGCAATTAGTTGAAAGTTTCTTCACGACGGCGGCCGTCGACTGTTTCGTAATAGCTACTATATAATATTTATATCTACGTACATTTCGAGGGTTGTTTTAGAAATACGTGTTCGTACGAGAGATTCATACACTAATTTTATTTTAATTAAAAGCTTACTGGTTAATGCACCGGCCTGACGACCGAGAGCTCTCAGTTTCAAACCCTGGCGGATGTGGAGCCAATTTTAACTTAAGAAATTTAGCTTATTTGAAGGAATTAAGAGGAATATAAGTAATTTAGGTTACTAGTGCTGTTTAAAAATGTGCAAGGTGTAAAAAAGTCCAATTTTTATTTGATATGTTACACTTTCATTAAAAATTGGACTATTTTGCTTTAAATACCTTGCATTTAAGTCGGTATTTAACATCAAAATTTATAGTCGTAACTTTTGTTACTGAACGTTTTTTGTATTTAAATCATAAAATAATCCTAAACTTGTAATATGCACAAGTTGCAAACACATAACTTCAAAAAATATTTTTTTTAATTATTTATTCACAAAAATACAGATACAAGGTACAATAAGTTAGGTATATTAGTCCGTACAATAATTTTATGTTTTACCTCGCTTTATTCAGTTACAGCAAAATCTAAACGAACGATTTAATTTAAACAGAAGTAGTTGTGTCGCCGTTCGTTGTTTGTGTGTGTGTGTGTGTGTGTGTGTGTGTGTGTGTTTGTGTGTTTGTGTGTGTATGTGTATGTGTGTGTGTGTGTGTGTGTATGTGTATGTGTGTGTGTGTGTGTGTGTGTGTGTGTGTGTGTGTGTGTGTGTGTGTGTGTGTGTGTGTGTGTGTGTGTGTGTGTGTACTTGAGTAGATGTTCTGTATTGTCAGAATCTTGTTGTAATAACCATTCAGCTACTTTAATTCTAACCTCATGTTTATGTTTATTCATGTATGATATTTTTATTGCCTTTTACATTTTCTTATAAATGTAAGTGCATAGTGTATAGTGTACTAATATTCAGCGAATGTTATTTTGTGTTGAGTACCTGCAAGAAAAAATTCTACGCCTGCCGGGATCAGGTGTGGGTTTAAAAATCAAACATTCTTTAAGATATCTACTAGCTTGTCCGCGGCTCCGTCTGCGTGGATGTCGGTTTTCGCTATAATATCGGTTATCGTTATAAATTGTAACCTATGCGTTATTTTGATGTATAAACTATATAATTGTATAGTTTCATTAAAATCCATTCAGTAGTTTTCATGTAAAAGAGTAACAGACATCCATCCATACATCCATCCATCCATACTTACAAACTATCGCGTTTATAATATTAGTAGGATTTAGTACATTGAAATCTTACATTTTTTAACATAGCGTGCATTTGTCAGAGAATTTCATTTTCGTAATTGAATTTGAAGAGGGGGTCAGTGTCAAGGTAAATTCAAATTTATTGGATTGCCATTTGGCCCCAACCTTGGATAAAAGGGTTCAAAAGGGGTTTTATGGTTTATCTGACGATCTTAATGAGACCTGGACTCTCAAGATAATACATATTATTTACAACCAAAATGGAACAACAAATTTGTGATGGTTGCAACCACATAAATTCGGATTTCACTTAAAACTGACCTCCCCCCCCCCCCTCCCCTTGATATCTTAAAAAGAACATTGCATCCTCTGGCAAATATAACTTGTCAAAGGACTAAGTCTCAGGCTCATATTATATCTCAAATGGTACTCAGTTCTGAAATTTGGTTTATCTGAAAATAGATTGTATGAACAATCAGTGAAATCTGACAATCTGCCCTCAGATAAATCGATATTCAAAACTGAGCATCGTTCTCGAATACGGGCCTCAAAATGAAATGTTATAATTAAAAAGTTAAAAACAAAACTTGAATGAAATAGAAACTAGAAAAACTAATTTAAAATATTTTTCAATACACTTGCTCATAGAGTGGCTATAATTTCACCGCAATTAGCCACATAATGACACCTGTAATCAAATTGTGACCTTTCGTCCTACTATAATTCACACGTGAGTTACATTTTTTTTGTACTTTTTATTGATTGAGATGCGCTTTTCATTAAAAAAAATTCGGAACAAATAGTACAAATAAATACCTACCTATTACTTACTCATTTCATGCAACTACGTACTTAAATAGCTAATTACAATTTTTACGTGTTAAATAAACAAAACTTTGACTCAATTAACTAACAACACTGTTTTTTCTTTGTGATAACTTTAAATGGAATATACATAATCTGTTGATATGCCTAATAAAATAAATTAAAATAAATAAAATATTTTCCACATTTAGTTCGCGACAAATAAAATAAAGGCTCTTTTAGTCTATGGCCGATCAAGTTGCGCTCGCATAGGAAAACAAATTATTTTTTCCGCTATAGTGAAAAAATATGTGTATGATACACGAGTGTATTGATGATTACCGTCCTCGGCTCTCTTAAGAACCTCACCTAACAGTTCGGGTTTCAATAGCGCCTCAGCGGTAATTAACAACTTTACACACTTGTACCATAAAATACTATAATGATGATATAGCTCTTTTTCATAATTTAACTTTCTTCCACTATGGACCAAGTCAGTTTGTCTCTAATCTAAAGACGCGGCGCAACACGCATGCTCAATCGGCAAATCGATTTTGGCGCTAAGCGTTTAAAAATAAATACAAAACAAACACTGTAATTTTACGCAAATTGTATTAACTATGGCATGAGATTAGATAAAGTAGTGTATGAAACTGCATACAATTTGGTCATAAATACTCTGCATAAAATTTGGTCATAAATCTATAAAAAGTCGTCGTATCGTGTGATACTGTAATGTTTTAACTTTTCTGAGGCCCTCTAGTAATGTGAATATGTGATTGGCTACTAATTTCAGCCTCATTTTACACTAACAATTATAGTGTAACCTTGTGCCGCGTCAGAATTGTTTTTGAACTAACACTCGTATTTTAAGAACCCTCACTATGCAATAGTTTCATAAATTACTATTTTCATACTATGAGCGAGTACAAACCTACCAAAAATACACCATTTCCGTATCGCTGCGGACGAGAAACGTGGCTTTAAGTGCGCTACGCCGTAGTGGCACGATAACCGCTACGAGCGTAGCACCCCTGTTACGGAGGTCTACGCTTGCAGACTTGTAAAAAGCGACTCATGTGCCGTCACAAGACATTACTCTGTGAACATGTCTGTATATAATATCGGAGTATCTGTTCGGAACGTTAAAATTTTGTTTTTTAATTAATGCGTGTTAAATATGTTAAAGCAATACATATAACAATAAATAATATCTTTTATTTGTGGACTGTCTATATATCCCTTTTTAATAGGTAATCTGCAAAGTGGCTGCAGCAATTTCGACGAGATTTTTAATATTGATAAGTATTGTTATAGGGCGTAATTTAGGCTACTTTTATTGTCAAAAAGTATCTGTTAGAGGTCCGCGAAAAAAAATTAAAACTCTGGGTATATTATAGCCTGATTTCATTTTTTCTTAAACTAAAAATAAGTCACTATTATTAATTTTTACTCTCAAGTGGCAGTAAATACTCCAAAAGCTCTCCGCGCACCAACTCACGTGGAGTTAACTAGATGGCGTTTATTAAAATTCCGTCATCCGCTGACTGCGGTTATGGTTTCGTCACGTACATCATTATATAATGGAACCTTTGCTTCAGCTGTAGTATGTCATAGGGACATGCCATTTTATTTTTGAAAAACCTATCCACGTAACAGTGGTAAGGTTGATAATATTAAAGCCATGTGTTTGGCGCGGTACAAGATTACACTATTATTTTAAGTGTAAAATGGGGCTGAAATTAGTAGCCAATCACATACATATTCACATTACTAGAGGGTCTCAGAAAATTTACAGAAGTTTCAACATCACCATTTTCATATTAATACTACTATTTAGTAGCCTAACTATGCATTAATGAATTCATTTCATTTCATTTTGGCTGCTTAGTTCTGTCTCATATGTGTAAAGTATGTACAGTAGTAGTAGTTCATGCTTTGCCCGTAGGCGCAACGAAAATAATAAATAGGACAAATATTATATTATCGCTTGATCATATGTCCGGTTCTACTGAACTGATTGTGAATTAAATTAACCTAAGATTTTAAGTAAAAATAAGTATAATTTATTGCCAAATTATACTAATTCCTACTATAATCAAGAGACTTTTTAAATAATTTTTAATTTAGTGATTTTTGCTTTTCGTAACAGAATTTATGGGAAACGTTTCCGGTGATTTCTGTCATTTCTAGTTTCAACTAAAATGGCCGTTTACTGCCACCTCTCAGAAGTACGCCCTGGATACAAATATATTTGTTAGCTTGTGTATGCTTAAAACCTCAAAGTATGATATTCGAAATGTATTTATTCACTTAAAACTTACTTATTACAATAGTATTTGGACACCCTGCTCTTTTTACAGATGGCAGATAAACACACAGTCCACACTATGGTTACCGTGGCTTATGGACTTATGCAATACCAGGAGCATCACACTCGTGCTGCCGTCCCTGTAAGGACCTTCTACTACCCTTCTTGAAGAACCCCAACTTGTATTCTACCGGCGTCCGTGAAGGCCAATTGTTTAGTTCCCCTCAGTTCGCGCGGTAAAATCAATACTCAGAGTAGGCGCGTATTGATCGACACTCGCGCTTGGCAGGACACCAAATAATATATTCTAGTTTTAACCAATCTTCCCTCCAATAATAGATCAAAATCGCCGAAATATATGTACACGCATAACTTCCGTAAGACTCAACCAAATTTGATAATTCGTTTTTTGTTGTGTTCATCATTGCTTCAACACACGCATTGTATTTTGCCTACACTCCTTATCTGGGTAATAAAATCAAAGTTGCAGAGTGACTACTTCATTCTTTAATCAATTGATCAAAAATCAAAGATAGTTAAAAATGGCGGGCAATGGCTTCCATTGATAATTTTCAAACTCGGCTGACTTGATTGGTGGGGAAGTCAATATGGCGGCGTCGCTATGGCCCGCTTGCGCGTAGAGGACTTTAGGTCCGTTATACTCTCAACAGCCTTCATTTATGTGATTTACCAACTACATTATCATTTTCTAAATTAGGTCTTATATTGTATTAAAGATTATAAGCAACGGAAAATACTATAATGTCCGCTAACCCCCAGCTAAGTAAGTTAAATTGTTAGGACCCTCAATTTTATTAGCACGCGGAGAGCTCCGCCGCGCCTCTTGTGGCCGTGAGTCGAAGCTCAAAGCAAAACAAAGCGCGCCAAGTGAACATCTTTTTAAATATTGTATTTTACGGTTTAATAACATTTTATTCGAACTTTCTAATGCGAATTTAATCCTTAAATGTGAATAGAAAGAGTGAAACAATCCAATGAAATCTAATCTATGTTCTCGAAACACTACCCAACATTGAAACCTGGCTAGGCTACGCTATGCCCGTGGGACATGTGTAGATTTTACTTACAAAAGGAAAACGAAGTCAAATCAGCTGCTGCGGCGTGTTTGGTCTTAGCGCCTCTCTGTGATTTTGTTTTGGATTAACTTTAAAAAAAAGTGTGCCTTTGCATCAACATTTCTTAGTTCAGCTCCCTAAATTAACCAGCTCACGCTATACGTACTATACGCTACGTAGGTATAATTTGCAATCTCAAGTGGTCATTCTAAAATTTCCTGTAAATTTTGATAGCACGATGCAGGTTATTTCTTTATTTAACCTTACTGCAGGTTATTTCTTTATTAAATAGTTTTTTGGCGGTGGACACTAAACCACTCTTTTTCAGCATTTTTCTTTTAAATTAGAATGCTCCTTGATAATTTATTTCAATATATCTGATTAATGGCTTATGAGATTCATACAAGAGTGAAGAGGACAAGTGCTGATTCTAAGTTACGTTCATATTGCATCATACACGTGTTTAGAACAATGTGTTCGCTGCATTTTCTACCCTGGAATGGAATGGTATTGATATTTTGAAGGAGACGGATATAAATGTTCATATCGTTAGAAAGGGGCAGATATATTTTACCAACAACAGTTTCAAGCGGAACTTGTTGAAGTTGTTTACTCTTGGTTACTTTCTTTTCTATCTATTCCTTAGATGCTCTGCCAGTTGTCTAGAGGGGCGGCCCCTCTAGACGAGTAATTCAATTCGTTGCCGGCAATTCGTTGTCCGGCGTTTGATAAAATAGAATAACAAATGTATGGTATTTGCGTTAACGACTGTCATAAATGTCAAATCCCATACTTTCATCATTCTATTCCATCAAACGCCGAACAGCGAATTGTTACTTGTCTAGAGGGGCTGAGAACATTTCGGTTGAATCCTTCAACATAAAGAACATAGCTTCGTATGTATATTATCTATTCCAGAAAAAAAATAGTTAGCTCCAATTCATTAATGTTTTGCCACAGTTGTTATATTGTTATAATTATTGCAATGTGTCAATCAAATATAGACATTGCGGTTAGGGCAGAGACAATAAAATTAATCGAGGGGCACGCAAAGTACGCCTTATGGCGATGGTTAATGAGTCGTGAGGTCCCAAGTGAATGAAATGTGTGTATGAAAAATATATGAAACAAGCCTAACTTTATTTGATGCTTCAAGTTGATCATGTTTTAATTATTTTTGAACTATAACCATACAAATGGAGAATTGAATAAACCCTTTTTTTTGCGTGCATGGCGAAATTTGGTTATTTACAGACGCGAGCATATGTATGTGTGTAAACTTTAAATCTTGTAACGGAAAATATTTTTCTGCTAGGTTTTGAATTAGTTTAAAAGATAAGTTGAATCAAAGTGCTGTGAGATCTGTGATAAGTAAGAGTGCAGAGCGATTGGCCGTATTATCAAACACTTGACTGTCTGATATTATACGGCACTGTTGAAGTACTAGCATTACACAAAACAATACAGGAATTCTAAATATTTATGAAACTTTGAAACATTTTTAACCCTCTCAAAAAGAGTTTTCGAAGGTTTTATAATTCCTTCGTATGCCAGCAGAGACAGCCCAAATATTGATGACCAGCCAAATATACGTCCTTGGTCGGGTAACCAAATGAAGCAAAAGATAGTCAAGTAACTCCGCTCAGCGGAGTTACTTGACTATTTAATAATATAATAAAGTAATCATGTAATGTTGATGGCAAAAAGTTAGCTCCTTAATTTTGAGACCTTATAAAAGTAAACGTGAAACAAACGATAGCTTGTATTTAAACAGCTGAAAGCCATCTATGGTTGCCGTCTGAACTAACATTCATACTTGGAAAATATAATAGTAAGTAACGATTTTATTGACGTTATTGTTTTTGATAGAGGTATTTAGTTAATATTGTATTTAGTAGATCATTTAGGGCGGCTCTACTTATTGACTTTTTAAGCCTCGTTTTAAATGATCTATATTATTATACATTAAAGAGATTGAGCGAGAGTGGCTAATAGTTCGAGTGTCATTATAGTTGTTTAGTTCCACGTTAAACACTCTACTTTTCACTTTGAATGCGAGGAAAATAAACGACTTTCTATACACACTCAATTAATTGATGTAGGTACTTGGTGATTACAAGGCAAAATAAACAACGCAATTACAATTCAAATTGCAAAGAAATTTATCTTGCAGTTTTTTTAATTGTTAAGTGATGTACGCTTTAAATGCTTGCATATTTAGCCAACAGATTCAAACTTGAAAAATAATTTAAAACTAATTGGAAATGCATAATAAAATGAAATGATCCTTAATACTTACATAATAATAAATTAAATTAATATCATTAATCGTGTTTCACGAAATTAAATGGGCTTTTTGGATTTTTCAAATGTCATTTTGAGGTTATTTCGTCCTTTTCCACCCTTTGGTTACACATAGACCATGGCTCTCACGAGTCAGATCTATGTGTGCCTCTACCGCTCCCATACAGGAGATGCCGAGACAACTCGACTCTTTGTATACCTGAGTCAGGCGGCAGATGATGCGCAGGAGCGGTTTCCGAACGCTGAACTGGTGTTTTTGGGGGATTTTAACGCCCACCACGAGATCTGGTTGGGCTCCGCCAAAACATCCCACGTGGGAAGAGCCGCCCATGCATTTGCTCTGTCGCATGGCCTGACCCAATTGGTACACGAGGTCACTCGGATACCAAAAAGGTCGGACCATGAGCCCTCTCTGCTGGACCTCCTGCTGACGAGTAACCCGGACCAGTACAGTGTTTCGGTGAGCGCCGCTTTAGGTGAATCCAACCATTGTCTGGTCCGTTCCGAGGTGCCCATTATAGCGCCCCCACGACCCGTGAAGGGGAAGCGGCGTCTCTGGCACTACTCGTCAGCGGGCTGGGATGGACTGCGTGATTATTTTGCGTCCGTCCCGTGGGTTGACCGCTGCTTTGAAGGTAAGAACCCATCTGAGGCCGAAACTGCTGTCGCCGGTGAGATCAGTCTGGGCATGAAATATCATATCCCCTACACTGATGTCACCGGTATAGGCAGAGCGCGCCCCTGGTTCGGGCGCGAGTGCGCGGAGGCTGTTAATCATAAACAGTCTGCGTACCGCGCTTGGATGAAGGCGCGCGCTACGTGCGATCCCAACGTGGGCCACTTTAAGGCGGCGTACAACAGAGCCACAAAGGTCTGCAAGAGGGCTTATGTCAGAGCGGATGCCCAGTGCAAAGCGCGGCTTGGTCAGGGGCTAGTAGTGCATCCCACGGGCAGCCGTGGCTACTGGCGACTGGCCAAAGCCGTGCAAGCCAACATCTGCCAGCCTTCGCTGCCCCCGTTGCGCAATACCGATGGATTCCTGGCCCATGAGCCGCAAGAGAAAGCAAATTTGCTGGTTAATCTCTTTGCGGCCAACTCCCGAGTCGGCGGCGCTCCTTAGTGTTGTCAATCCCCACTCTCACCACCCCCTCTCAGTAGAGACCAGGGACGCTCTTGGCCGCTGTCGGCAGCAGGGCAAGAGCGTCTCCCTCTACTGGATTAAGGCCCACGTTGGCCTCGAGGGGAATGAGAGAGCGGATTGCCTTGCTAGGGAGGCAGCCTCGAGGCTTAAAAAAGCACGACCAGTGTCCTGTTTCATTCGTCAAGAGAATCCTACGACAGGGCTCCCTGGACGAATGGAATAGGCGATACCAGGAAGGTCACACGGCCTCGACCACCTAACTGTTTTTCCCCTGTGCGATAGAGGCGTACGGGACCGTCAGGAGGCTTACTATAACCGGTCAGGTAACACAGTTTCTCACGGGGCATGGTGGGTTCTCCTCATACTTGACTCGTTTCAAGCTTAGGGCGGACCCATCGTGCGCCTGTGAACCAGGTGTCCCGGACACCGTGGCTCACCTCCTGATACACTGTCCCATACACATGAGAGATAGGCTCGATCTGGAAATTGCCACCGGAATAAAAATCGATTTAGACGGCATTAAGATTCTGATAACACAACACACGGAAGCATTCACAGAGTATGCTAAAAAGATTGTGAGAATTACAAACCAAAGGAACCAGACGTGAAGGGTATTTAGGCGCATTAACTAGGTATAGTGTTCGGCCTAGAATAGTCTAAGATATTGTATATATAAAATGACTCGTGTAAGCCTATGTTTATAAATAAGTATTATGTAGGTATGTGTTAATAAGTAAGTACCATTGATGCCTATGTAGACTGCTGTAACTAGATATAAGTGCTATATGTAAGATAAGTTCATGTACATAAATGACATGGTTAAAAATAAAGAAAAAGAAAAGAATAAAAAGATAGTAGAAAGTTAGGTACACTTAGCCCCCATATCCCATCAGAGCATGAAAGGTAGTATCAGGCCGAAACGGTCAGCGGGTGGTCTGCTGGCGTATGTTAACCATATTTGGGGTGAGGCTATGGACAAGAATGGCGAGTCATTGACAATTAGTCTTGACATCGCCAAAGCTTTCGATAGAGTTTGGCACACATCGCTTATTTCCAAGCTACCAGTCTTTGGTCTGCCTCTTAGACTGTACGACTGGGTTGCCGGCTTCTTGCAGGAGCACCGTATTCGCGTCCTTTGTGATGGACGAGCCTCGGAGTTCTTGCAGGTAAATGCCGGCGTACCGCAGGGGTCTGTCCTATCTCCAACTCTCTTTCTTCTGCATATCAATGACATGCTGTCGACCGGCAGCATTCATTGCTATGCGGATGATAGCACCTTGCACGGGAGTTATCATGGACGTCCTGCGGATAAGCACGGAAAAAAGGCAGCTTCTTGTCACTGAGCTTGACCGGATCCTGAACCACATTTCCCAATGGGGCTCTGAGAACTTGGTCGAGTTCAATGCCAAGATGACGCAGGTATATGCGTTTACAGCAAAGGTAGCTTCTTTCCTTCCCCTTCCCACTCTTCAGAGCAGACCACTGCCACTGCAGGACAACCTAAATATCCTCGGTATGGATATTTTCTGTAAACTGAATAACAAAAACTACATCGAGAGTATCATCAGCCTCGCGTAAACCCTGTCCTGAACAGAGTGAGACGGTTTTTCACACCGGAGCAACGGCGTCTTCTATACAAGACACAAATGCGTTCCTGCGTGGAATACGGCTCGCATGTTAACATGGCACGTGTATATAATGGTGGCCCTCTTTCTTGAGACTTTACCTTCAGCTTACCATCAGGCGAGGTAAAGTCAAATTGACGTGTCCTATTTATAAAAAAAAAAAATCACTAAAAGGGTGATAATTCTCCCATTCACAAACACCGTGATTGGCTGTTTAGGAATTTTCAAACTAAATTTTTAAAAAAATACTTTAGTCCCGATATGTAGAGACTAAAGTAACATTTTAAGAGCATGAGAAATGAAAAAATATTGTTTATGTTATCAACAGCAATGGCTTTTGACAGCTATCATAAATATTTTCAATTTGAAGTGCATTTTATGTCCAGTATCTTTAACAGACAAGGGGTTACATAAGTATTTAAAAGTCCTTGTTACCCCACCATTATTATGTAGTGGGTCCATGAGCACTTAAAAATCCTGATGGACCCCTTAGTGGAACTTAGCATTGAAACCAACAGTTCGGAAGGTTGGTATCTATTTATAGTTATACTAATCATTCGGCAGTGAACCGACATTGCCTATGTTACTTTTCAGATAAAAGTATGATTCTGAACTCTGCTGGACGTAACAGTGCTGTACGGCAGTAATAATGCATGACAGTTCCCCATATAAGTTCATATGAGAGGTCTCTATGAGTTTATACGACATTACATTATGAGCCACACAGCGGTGTCTGCACTGCGCTGTTACACGCAAATTAATGAGAAACAACAGGACATCACCACGAACAGCGAAACATTGCTATGTAGCACTGCTGCGTTCTGCAGAATTCAGAATCATACCTTTAACTATTGATAGAGTGATACAGGAATCTAGCAGCCGCTTGCTTTCGATCCTGAGCTCGTCCTTTCCCTATTTTGGTTCAATTTTACTTTTCGGGATTGTGTGAGTATGCGTCAGAGGCTTGTCCCTCAAATCATGTACACCAACACGCACATGTAGTTGGCTTGGACCTCGAATCGTGGTACATCAACTAAACTATATACCGATGTAAAAGGTAATGTGTGCATTTGCACAGTGTACCTACTGGACGATCTATTTAACTATCTACTCACCTTCCCTCTCACTTCTGTTTAGGGATGCACGTTACGATGCGATTTTTGTGAAGATCGATTCAAGGGAATACGATCTAGTGATCTTTTGAATCGATTCACTTCAATACGATCTTCATTCGAATCGATTCAAAAGTATAGTGAATCGAATCCTTTGGATCGTATTAGCGACAATGTATTACTGTGAAGATTTATTATTTTTAATAAACAAAGTTCGATTACAAAGTAATGCCGACACCTTAAATTTATTTATGTTTGGCTGTTCGTTTGTAATCTATCTTAATCATCATAGTCTGCAATGTTTATTTTATGACGGTACGAAGCGAAGCAAGCAAATCGATAGGCAAAATAATGAAATATGATGAGATGAAGGTATTAAGATATTTAGCGATTGTGGCTACCTCCACGCCATCAGAACGCCTTTTCTCTCTCGCTAATATTACCTTAGATGAAAGTCGCAACAGACTGCTGCCGAAAAGGCTTTCTCAATTACTATTTTTTAAAAGTTTGGACGTGGAAGATTGGTATTTCTAAGACCTGACGGTTTTCATGTATTAGTTTATATTTCGTGTGTTTTTAATTGTGTAATAAGTTTTTAATTGCGACCACAACAAGCCATTAAGTGATACCTAATGGCTTGTTGTGGTCACAATTCCAGCCTAACCTAACCCAGCACTGTTATCATTGTCAAAAAAAAATTAGAGATTTAGTTGTAAAATTGTACAAATTGGGTGTGCCACTTAGTATTTTTGATAAGAAATTCATATTTTTGTTTTATAAATCATAAATACGGCGTATGAATCGCATTTTTGGTGTGAATTCGATAAAAAGGTTTTGTGTGATTTTATAGTTTTTTTGGGATGGAACATGTTTAGTTAATTAGTTGGTTTCTTTGCACAACATTTATTTTTCTGTTATGCTTTCAGTTAATTAGAGGAATTGCCTAGCGCGCTGACAAAATATTCATATTAAGTGCATTTAAATAGGTATATACCTTATTCTATGTTTAAAAAACTAAAATTTCTTTTTTTTTAGACTTCATTTAAGTTTGAATTTGTGTAAAATAATGTTTTATTTGTTAAAATTAATGCGAATTTTGATTCGATTTTTGAATCGATTTTCATGAAATCGATTCAAGACAATACGATCCGATCCACGAATCGATTCAAGGGCTTACGATCCATTACGATCCAAAAAATCGATTCAAAGAGAAAAATCGTGCATCCCTACTTCTGTTATCGCAAAGCATGGGTCGTACAATATCTTTTTCTTTTCTTTCATACATCAATGGCGTCCATAGCTAAAAAAAGGCTTGTGATGAAAAATTTCGACAAAATAGTTCTATTTCCACGGAAAGGGCAGCGGCCAGAATTTGTTACTAGGAATAGTTGAGAGCAGGTTTGCGCAGCTGCCGCAGTTTGTCTTCAAATGATTATGATTTTTTTCTCTCGTTGATATGAACGTACTTTGCCTCAAATGGTCGCTGCTAGCCGCTGCTTTTTCAATGAAGATTAATCACACCTGTCTTACTGTCTACATTTCATATCAAATTTAAATAATGTTTGTTCATTTCTTTGGCTTACTTGTATGGTAAATGACGCGGAGACATATTTCAACTATTTTGATACTCGGGGTGGAAAGAAAATTCACTTCATTAACAAAATTAACGTCTTACAAATCAATTCTGCAGCTACACTTGCTTTCAATATAGGAACTAGTCTTTTTATAAAATGATCCTATAGATGATGATGACACTATTTGAGAAAAATGTATGACTGACATGTTTGTTACACGCATATGGTCTATGGTATACGCACTGACCTGACAAATCTATATTTTTAATTTCTATGGTAGTCAATTCAAAAAGTTCTGATTAAAATCAAACTTCAACGTCCGTTATTATATAACGCGAGGGTGGTGCCACTGCCAAAGCATGCCATGAAGGGATATTATTACCGCTGAGGTGCGAAGATGATGCTCAGCGAGTGTGTGCCAAAGTTGTGAAACATCCGCAACGGAAAATCCAGAATATTAAAACTTAAAGCCCTACGAAACGGACAAAATGGTGAAGTGAAGTTAGTGGTACAAATGTTAGTGCTTTAATTATTCATTTCATTATAACTTCAAACCATCAGATTGATGAACCCTAAAGATTAGCCTCTACTCATCATCCTTTGGAGCTATTCTAAATAACTGTGGGAGTCAGCCCAATCTACCCAAGAAATAGCCAAACTTTAATAAAACCCTACATTAAAACCGATCTAATGCTATTTAATAATATACTAAAGAGTTCTCGTGTCGTGGTGTTAAAAATATATCCTTAATTTTCCAAAATATACTTTTACATGTACTTTTTATACCATTATCTCCTTCACCTATCCCAGTTATACCTAAGCTCTGGATCTTTTTTACTTTTGTAAGAGCACCTGCCATCTGACTCCCAACCCAGGACGAAAGCTTACACTAGTAAATTTGATACTAGTATACTGACTTGCTGGTGAAGTTTACCAGGGCCCTAAAGGTCCTGGTGCAGCTCTATGCCTCAGAGCCTATGCACCCAATTCAATTAACCTCGTACTTTTAGGTACAAAAGTAGCACATGACATAGCTGATGGTCAACGGCTGCTGTTGACAATGACCACTTACTTACAATACTACTCACATTCACATGTTGCCTAGATAAAGGAAGGAAGAGGCATGAAAGAGTCCGCAGACGATGAGAAACAACGAATAAAAGGAAAGGAAGACCACCGCTTACGAGCAATCAATTAGTAACGAAGAAGGTAAATTTCAAATGGTAACAACCTCTTTATATCACCGCCTGAGACCCGCGTTCTTCGTGCTCCTCTTAATTTAGCTTATCATAGATTTTGCGGAAGTGACTGAAGTGGACCCCATACCCAGAGAGGAAACCCCGGCGAGACCCTTCGTCCGAGCTGTACTAACCTTGAACTGGGGTATGATGATCTAGGTCCCCCCCCCCATACAACCCTCAACTTATTATCACTACTATTACATTAATGGTGTAATTTGATTATGCATACTTACTAATTATTCAGGCCACAACAGCAAAATGAGCAAAATGAATATAAAAACGCAAATAGTTTCTTTTTTTGTAGAATTTCCTTTGTAGTATATATGCAAACAAACATCTAGCTCAATGCAAATGCAAAATTTAGCTTGACTATAGAACTCAACAGAAATGCGAGTAATATCTGTTATTGGTATTATTTCAAAAGAATGGCCGTGAAACGCATGACTACTTGATTTGTATGCGACTTGTTTATAAAAGAGCCCATATCGTGGCGGGTGCAAGCGGCAGCTGTGTGTAATAATTTAGCGTGGGGTTCAAGAACATATGGCGTCCATGTTGCGGTTTTCTGTTGGCGAATTCAAAGTAATGCGCTCTAAAATATTACCTTTCTTTGGCAGTCGGGTAACGAAAGCACCAATTAAGTGGAAGGAACATAATTATGGAATGGTAATACACCTCTTTTATTTACATTCGATTCTATTATTTACTAATAGGCCATTATAGAATCAAACACGGACGGTGTATGATGGGGCTACTGACATCTCTAGCTCAATAACTTCAACTTCTTCAAAATGGCCTCTGCAGCAAATCGTCACAATTCGCCAATGTCAAGTAAAATGTATGGCGACACGCCAATGTCGAGTGTACCAGAGTCACGTTAGCCACGCCAGTAAATTTGTTTCCGTGTAAACGAGGTGGTTGGATTTTAGGAGGCTCTAGCTCAATATTATTGTAATATAACTTTGTGACTTTTGTGATATGATTCCGTCAAGACACTCAGGATACTAATGTTATATGGTCAAACAATATGTCTTGTTGTAAATATACCCATTTATATTGTTATATGTTTTTCTTTTGTTTTGTACAGTTGTCTTATAAGGTACAATAAACAAATATCGACGGAAGACTATTATCTGAGACATAAGAGATGGTAGTAACGCCCCTGTATATGAATATAGACTAGCTTTATGTGATAGATCGTAAGATTTATCGCTTGCCCTCCATGGACGACTGTATCTATGAAAATTTATCATTTGCTCTTGAAGATTTTCATAGTTTTTAGGAAATTCTATTAATAGGAAATAGGAACTTAACATATTTTTTTGTAACTTTGCATATTTTGTCCCACTACATGGCAAAGGTCTCCTCCGAATATTTCTTAAACTCTTCATCTTTCGCCATTGCTACATTCTACTAAATAATTATTATATTGTTTAAAAAATCCTTTTTAAAATGAAATAAGTCACAATTATAAAATAATGAAAAATATCGGGTGCACGTGTCTAACATAACCTAACCTCATACTATAACCTAACAATTGTCCTCGCAAATAACCCAGACTTACATTTAGATTGTCATAAAGGAATAAACTATAAAATGGGATGAGTAATAGTAGCACCTAAACGATCACCCAGAAGAAACACACAATCATCATTATTTTAAAATCAGTTAAAAAGACAACAGTGGTAAACTTACTCTAACGCAATATTAAGATAGCCAGTAGAACAAAACATCAACGCAATATAAAAAGAAACACAAAAATGACATTTACTGACATGTTTTATCTTTATTGAAGAAAGTACAAAGTATTACAAGATTCACTTCAAATGACACCGCTAGCATAACACACAAATTGGATAAACAATAAAAACAGGTAAGTAGCATATAGACAGTCGTGACATCAACTGCTCAGCGCTAAGTTCGCAGATGCTCTCGCCAGCTGATACTTACATATCCCCACGAGCGTCCTGTAAATCTAAAACATAACACTTTATTCCTAAATTGGACGATATTTTGCGTTCACTCTTGGCTGCTGACATAATGGAACTGAACGAAACGAAGCGTAGTGAGCGAGCCAGAGCCAACGCTCGCGCATGCGTGATGTAACTTGTATAGTCAGTCCCCCTAATAACGCTATGCAGCTGGTTCTCGCGTTGTGTGAACCCCACGAAATTATGATGTTTAAGCACAAATCAATGGGTCCACAACTAGATCGTTCACAATGGTTATCACAAAGTACCAGTAACGATTAACCGGTTTAATTTTGAATGATTTTTTTATTATCAGTAAGTATGTGCACACTTTTATCCGCTCGTTTTAACGGCAGTTTCAACAATGAGACACGCTTCGTCGATGAATGGCGAGTATCCTAACAATGCATAATAAACACTGGCGTACCATCAACAACGAATGTATCAATATTATTGTGAAGAGATAATAATATCATCATCATGAGAGCGCCAATTTTAGTCGTATTTAAAACTAGCACTTTGTAACACGGAGTCCACTTTGCTTTATGAGTTTACTACCATATGCCCGCAGCTCCGCCCGCGTGGATGTCGGTTAACGCGACCAAACATATCCTATGTCCTTTCTCAAGTTCTAATCTACCCCTATACCAAATTTAATCAAAAATGGTTTAGCCGTGAAAGACGTACAAACAGATACACACACACACTTTCCCATTTATCATATTAGAATGAATTTTAGCTCTTACAACTGCCGTTTGACTTCTTGTTTCATGAGAAAATCTCCTCGGATACCACACCCGTCGGGATCCGGATTTTGTTACGTCAGACTTGAACAGGCTAAAACTCACACTGCACACCGTCCCGGGGTTCATTTATCGGAGTGTAAGGTTATCCGTTCCCCTAACACCCCAGTTAACGCCGGTTAAATCCTACCCTCAGGTCTTCTGATTTGGTAACAGGTGACCTGGTACAGATACGTGTCACCTCCAGGCCCCTGGAGAACCAGCCCCTACTTTTTTCAATCTAAATTTATTGGAATAGCTAGCATACTAAATAAATGCTTTAAAATTTCATTAAATTGTCTTCTTTAAACTCGCAAACATTTTGAGGTTATCAATATGTTGTTTTGTTTTGTTAAGATTGTAAAGCATTTATAACCGACTTCTAAAAGGAGAAGATTCTTGATCCGAATGTTTGAACGCACATAGCTCCATCATGTGTAGACGGATTTACAAAAATATTTTTATGTCCGAAAGAGGTTTCTAGATCTTCATGTCAAGAAGCGTCTTTTCATTTTGTGCCTAACACGCGACGTCACTTCAAACACCGTGATTAATAGAGAGGTAAGCGTTATTTAGTAGGCGCATGCGTAACACCAATGGCATCCAAACAACCCCCGGCCGCACGGCGCGTTGATGTCATCGTCCGCAATAAACATTAACATAACCTAGATTATAAATTACATCATCCTACCTACTATAGGCACCCAGACAGGATTGTTAGAGAATGTATTAATGGTACTGGTTTTTTTTTCTTATTATAACTCACTTTCCTCTCGGGGTAAGGGACCAGGGCCACAGACTACCTAACAGTTCAGCCAGGGCATCGACTCTGCTTAAGCAAAACCACTATCATTTAATTTTAGAATAAAGGAGTTAAGCAATGTTATTAAAGTCCAAAGTAAAAAAGTCCAATTAAATGGCTTTTTATAAAGTGAATGAAAAAGCGTCTCGTTTCTTTTACTTTTGGACTAGTCTATTGCAATTAAGTCTAAAATTTTATTCCGTTTTTTACAGTATCTGTGATGTGACAGTGATTCTGCTTTAATAGAATCGAGGGCTACATGACAGTCGCTCCCACAAAGATCAAAACAGACCAAGTCCTCGAAGGGTAATGGGAAAATGAACCTCAGGCTCTAATGCTTTGGATGCAAACAGGAGTGGCGCGCAGACGACGAGTTGACTCTATATATCACCAAAGTTCATGCAAATTTTTACAAACCAATTTTTGTCCCACTTGCAATGGGGTGAGATTTATAGAGCCGTTAAAAGGACAGTTTGCTTAGTAGCTGGCGGATCAATATCACAACTTATAAATAACTCTTTATCCGCTTTGTGCGACGCTTACTGCTAATTTTACTCAAAGGAGGGGATAATCACAACAAAGATACAGCTAAAAACCGTAGAAATTATCTTAAAGTATAATATTAAAAAGTACCCCAGGTGGGACTCGAACCCACAATCCTCGGCTTAGGAGGCCGATGCCTTATCCATTAGGCCACTAGGGCTATAAGGTAAAGTTTCCAATTTACGAACCCGATCTTTCTAAGTGCTGATTTACTTCATCAACTTTTCGGCAATGAAATTAACCCACTTTTTACCATAGTAACAATATAAATCAATGCTTTTCGGTAATGAACTTGAAATTTTGGCAGTACATGCTTTGCATATTGTTTGTATCCACTGAGAAAGAAGTTTTGGAAATTTCGTTGCTATACTCCGCACGCCGAATGATGATCCCTATGACGTTTCAACTGACAGTTGTATTAGTTATGCGAAACAATTTCGATAAAATACTGTTTTTTCAGGCAAATGTCATGTCATTCAGCCAGGTCATTCAACATAATAAGCAATATTTATTTATTTTGAAAAAAAGACTACGCGCATTGATGGACATAAAACACTAGATAAAAAAGTAACAGCCTTATTATATTTTATTTTACTATACTTTAATTTTTATTCAAATTGCATAATTTAAAGAATTTAAAATTCTTTTTGAATTGAATTTTAAAGAATTCATAATTAGCTGGCAATTATGGATTACATGGAAAAGTATTTAAAAGGAGGCCATAGACCTACCGTATTTTTTTAATTCAGTCATGTCTTGTCAGTCTGTTTTGTCTTCTTGTCACACCGCATCACATCGCGTCATACGAGTGCTCTAACGCCTTGCATGCGCCACGTCTTTCTTTGTTAGCTGAGTTTTGTTTCTGTTTTCGCTGTTTTGTGTTATTTGTTGATTTTCTGTTACCTGTTTGTTGATTTTCGGTTTTGCAAAATGCCGAAAAGACAGCGGAAAACTGTTCTCAACAGTGAAGTTCGCGAGTTTGTAGTTCGTTTGCGAGACTATTTTGCTCGTGAACAACAAAATGGCGGACCCTTGTTACCGCTTGACAATGTTCGCGATCGTGTAGCCGATGCTCTAGGAATCGGAAAGGCTACTGTTTTTCGAATAACAAAGGAAAAATTTGGGGAGTCGTCCATGGAGGACAATAAACTATTAACACCAAAGAAGAAAAAGAAAAGGTTGAAAAACCTGATGAATTTGATTTAGATGCTATACGCAATCTTATTTATGGTTACTACCTACGAGGTGAACTACCGACCTGCCAGAAGTTATTATCTTCATTAAAAGCTGCAGAACTCTTCAAAGGCGGTGCTACTTCTCTTAGAATTGTTTTGAAAAAATGTGGATACCGCTATAAAAAATGTGACAAGAGAAAAATATTTTTTAGGGTCTTGAGGTCGTCTGGGAATCTGAGGCTGAAGATGCCAGCGCACTCCACGAGATTCATGGACAAATCTTATACTGTCCAGGCTGTTCGATTGTGGAATGCCTTACCCATTACCATTAGACGTGCACAATCTCTGCCTGTCTTCAAAAAAATGGTTACGGCCTACTATTTGCAAGAGCGATAGTCACTGTCCTACACCTTCTATCTTTATAATTTATTCTGTTATGTCTTTACTGTTTTTAGTATTCTATCTAAGTATATCTATTTCATGTACCTAATGATAGGTACTGTTTCACTAGTTATGTATTATATATTGTATATAGTAAGTAATGTTTATATAGTATTATTATATCTATTAACTATCTGAATATAATAATATATCTAGTATGGACCAAAATTTCAAAATAATTATTAGGAAACTACCCCCTTCTTTTTGTCTCTAGATCCACCTAAAATTTAGTGGTTATTTATTCTCTTTGAACTCCATCCCATGGTTGCCTGGAAGAGATTGCCCTGCGCGATAAGGCCGCCAATTGTATGCTACAAAACTGTACCTACCACTTTATTGTAATATGTTCTTCTTTCTTTCTTTGTGTACCATACAATAAAGAGTTTTTCATTCATTCATTCATTCATTAATGGAGCGTACTGACATAGCTTTACTACGATGCGATTTTCTTCGCAAAATCAAACAAATTGATAACTGGGAAAAGGTAGTATACCTTGATGAGACATGGCTGAACGCCAATCATACTGTAGGTAAGGCATGGACGGATGACACAGCCAAATCCAGCACAAAAACTCCTGAAGGAAAGGGCCAGCGCTTAATCATTTGCCACGCTGGCACAGCTACAGGTTTTGTGCCGAATTGCCTGTGGGCTTTTAAGTCAGTGAAAACAACGGAGTACCACGAGGAAATGAATTTCGAAAACTTTAAGACATGGTTTATAAAACTATTAGAAAATTTGAATTAGCCTCACTATATTTTAATGGACAATGCTTCATATCACTCAGTTCAAATTAACAAACCCCCCAGCAGCAATAACAAAAAAGCTGAAATTATAGAGTGGTTACACGGCAATGGTGTGGAAACTAAACCAAACGTGGAAACTAACTAAATGTACAAATATTTTCAGGTCATGCAGCTAGGCATAACACAACTCCGCCATTCACGGCAAATAAAATGATGGTTTTATTGGAAGAAGCTTGCGCTCAAGTGACAGCTGACGATTGGCGAAAAGTGGTCGAAAGAACGAAGAAAATTTGCTTACAAGACTGGGATCGAGATGTACAATACGACAATATCATTGACCAACCGTTAATAATAAACGTCACGGATAGCTGCAGTTCAGACTCAGATTTTGAAGATCCGATTGACCCTGTATCAGATTCAGATTGATATAAATAAAATACAAGCTCAAAGCATTTGTTTTATATTTCCAACAAATTATCGATATTTTGTTTATCGATGTGTCCCTTCTTAGTCGATAACAGCTTGACGACGTAACTTTTGCAGCACGTACCATGTACATTTGCATTGAGTTTTTTTCTATTATTTCCGAACATTACGTAATAATTTCTTAATATTCATTTTTATAATTTACAATTGTACACAATTATGATTTTTTCGTCTTTTTAATGGACCTCTAAAGGATTTGATGTGATAGGACGTCAGTACAATGTTAAGCGCTAACGAACTGTCATAGGATCATCATTCAGCGTGCGGATTATAAGGCGGTGAAATATGGGATGAATGTTTGTTTTAGAATAAATAAATGACCATGACTATTTCTACTGCCAATACGTGTCCGCAGAGAACTCGCCCCTCTGGAGCTATATATTTATAGCCACTTTAACAACACCTGTGCATATTGTGTCCTTAGCAGCCTTTTACCGAAGCTTCTGGAGAATGTTTTGTTAAGATCTTCCGGTTAGGACTAGCCTCTCCTTTCCGGGATTCCATCTTTTGTCATAATAGTTTTTGTCCTAATTTAAATTGCCATAACAAATTAGGCATAATTTTCTTTGTCATAATAGTAGTGTGCCATAATTGGTTTTTAGCATACTGTGGTATTAAGCATAAATATTGTATATCCTAATGTTTTTATTCATAACATTGATATGCATAAAGTTGTAAAGCATATTGTTTATTTGTCTAATAGTTATTTGGTATAATGATAAACGCCTGCTAGCAAGCTGGCAAGGATCTGGATGCAATCTGGACTTTAGGGCACCCCGACTCGGATAGGTTAGGTTAGAAGGCTAATGCGGAAGCGGAGCGTAGCGAAGCTCCCGCATTAGGCCTTCGTGGTTATTTTTTTATAAACCACCCAGAAGTAGGAGCTTCGTGTAGCGGGGCTCCGTCAGCAAATTAGGTCAAAAGAACATTAGGTTAAATGAACTTTGATGCGCCAACAAGTTTGACGAGAGTAATGTATAAAATAGAGTAATATTGTTAATAAAAAATTTGTAGTGATTTTTTCGGAATAGTTATGGTTATGCGTCGTTATGCTTAAGTAAACTTATGCTTTGGGATATTATGCTTATTAAATATTATGCTAATAGTAAATAGGAGTTAAAAAATTATGCTTAAAAAGTTATGGCAAATGAGTATTATGCGTAAATAATGTTATTACAAGTAACATTATGCAATGTTAAATTATGACATAAAATTTTAGGAATAAAAATAGATAACCCTCCTTTCCTATAGGAGAAAACGTGTAGGGCTCAGATGTCTACAAACAATTTTTTTTATTTATTTTTTTTACCACTGAGTTGGCAAACAATGTGAATGGCGACTCCTGTCCTCGCTGCACCATAAAGTCTTGAAATTCTACCAGCACACGTGTTTTCTTTCTCCTACAGTACCAGGTCATAAATTACCATCAGGCCAGGGGAAGTCGTATATAAAAACTTTGTTAATAAGTCTTTCACTGTTAAGGCTGTGCGCTTATGGAACGCATTACCATTAAATATCAGACGGGCACAATCACTAAATGTTTTTAAAAGAATAATAAAGGACCACTATCTATCATCTAGTACATAGCTCGCATTTATAAACGCTGATTCATTGCTGTGATACTTTCATATTATTATTTACTATTTACTTTATATATATATTACATTTATGTGTTAAAACAGTTTGTATATTATCTGTTTATACCTTAAACATTAAACTGTATACATACTATACTATACTATACTTATCCTATTGTAAATTTATTGGTGTACAATAAAGAATTATTTATCTATCTATCTGAGATAGCCATTCTGTGTTTGAAGCAGACTGTTAAAAGTACTATACTGATCGTACACCAGTCTATGCTTGCTTCCTCGACCTTTCAAAAGCGTTTGACCTGGCTTCCTATGATATATATTTTTTTTATTTTCATTTTTAGATACACAACAAATTACAATCAATCATATCATTAACGATGCATAAGCAACTAGCAAACATTTTGAACTGGATTGTAACTCAGAACAGTGTATACAGAAAAACAGAATGGGTTACCGTAACGAGTTAAGTATTACAACAAATTATACTACAGTAAATTGATAGTGGTACAAGAAACAGTGAACAAATTATATTACAGTAAATTGATAGTAGTACAGGAAACAGTGAACAAATTATACTATACAGGGTGTAATCGTTAAGTGTGTCCAGGCGATTATTCCGTAACTATTACAGATATCAAAAAACTTTAAACTGATATCGAAAGTACGTTACCTAATGAGTAAAATGACATCAATAACTTTTTAAAAATCAAACGAGAGGTATCTAAAATTTTGACATTAAACACTGCCATACATTTAATATGAGATTAGTAGAAAGGTTTTAGTTTCCTTATTTTAAGTGATCTAGTACCCATTTTACCTTAATCATATTTTATGATTACGTATAATATGACAATGATGATTTTCAAATAGATACATGTGTAAAATAATTATCTTAGGTACCACTTGAAATTAGTAATAAACCGTGTTTTAATATCGCATTAAGTAATTTGAGCTAACTGAAAAGCACTACAAAAAAAAGATACTCTTTGGTGTTCGTTCTAAATTCAAAACTTTTATCTCGGGTTGTTGTTCCCACCAATTTATCGTTGTTTTTTTAATTTGCGTTAATAATCGTGATTGTTTCATTTATTGATTGCAAAATGGCATATTCCAAAAGAGAAAAGAGAGATATGCTAAAAATTGACTACAAATATGATTGTAACAAAAGAGCGGCCATTATCGCCTACAGAAGAGAGTACCCAGACAGAGAAGTCCCTTCTGGTGTACGTACCTAAAACCTTTCTACTAATCTCATACTAAATGTATGGGAGTGTTTAATGTCAAAATATTAGATACATCTCGTTTGATTTTTAATAAGTTATTGATGTCATTTTATTCATTAGGTAACGTACTTTCGATATCAGTTTAAAGTTTTTTGATATCTGTGATAGTTACGGAATAATCGCCTGGACACACTTAACGATTACACCCTGTATATAGTAAATTGATAGTGGTACAAGAAACAGTGGGATTGTTTACCAGGACACAAAGTCTTCCATGTCCTAATCAACCCGTTCAGGTTGGAGGATACCCTTTATGACCCTAATGTAACTGTTAAAATTTGATTCAATAATGTCGATGTCGACATTATTCTTTAATAATTCATTATATTGCCGAGCCATTCTTACAATTGGATTAAAGTATGAGGTGTTGTTTTTATAAATTTTCAGTGCAAAGAGATTAGTGACTTTAGCTCGACGTGCACTGTATTTAATATTGAACGATATATTAGACAAAAGATCTGGGGAATCTACTAAGGATTAATTATTTTATACAAGTATATGAAATCGAAATATATTCGTCTTGTTGTTAGGGGGTGAATATTAAATTTTTTCAGTCTCATTTCATAACTTAGGTCAGCGCGTCCAACATGCTGACGGTAACAAAGTATTCTCAAACACCTTCTCTGCACTCTTTCAATATTATCCGTATCGTATGAACTTTATAGCATGGAGACCAAATCGGGCTACCATATTCCAAGATGCTTCTTACAAGGGAGAAATAAGGATACAGGAGACTGCGAGGCCTTCTGAAGCCTTTGGTGGATCTTAATACGAAACTGAGAAGCTGGTTGGCTCTGGTTGTAATGTGATAATAATGTGGTTTGAAGGATAGCTCATCGTCAAACAGTATGCCAAGATCTTTAACGACGAAGGAGCGTGTTAAGACCTGCCCGTTGATTATGTAATCATTAATTATTTTGTGGCGCTTCCTAGAAAATGATATAACAAAACATTTACTGATATTCAAGTGCATATGATTGGCCAAACACCAATCCGAAATGACAGAAAGGTCTCTTTGTAATTTTTCACAGTCATCTTGGCAAGAGATGTTATTAAAAAATTTCAGATCGTCAGCATAAAGTAGGCACTGACACGAGAGACGTTCAATTAGATTATTAATGAAAATGATAAATAGAAGAGGTCCTAAATGGGACCCCTGAGGAACCCCTGAAATGACCTCAACTGGAGATGAGACGTGACCCTCAATGCGACGAGTTGACTTCTTTTGTTAAGGTAAGAACACAACCAACGAAGCAAACTCCCGTGGATACCGTATGATGCAAGTTTGTCACACAGTAGTCTATGGTTGACCTTATCAAAGGCTTTAGAGAAGTCTGTGTAAATAGTGTCGACTTGACCTGTGTTCGCAAAGCTTTTACAAAGATAGTTCTTGTATTCAAGGAGGTTAGTAATTGTTGACCTATTTCTTACAAAGCCATGTTGTTGGTCCGATAGCGCGGGCTTTATGTGGTTATATAAAAATTTGTATGTTATAGATTCTAATAATTTCGGAAAACAAGATAATATACTTATTGGTCTATAATTCTCACAATTTGATTTATTACCACTTTTGAAAATTGGTATAATAAAAGCGGTTTTCCAACACTTGGGAAAAACGCCACTGGCGAGGGATTTATTGAAAATGATGCATAAAGGAACCTTCAACTGATTTTCACATGCTTTGATGAAAACAGGAGGCACCAGATCAGGCCCAGCGCCCTTACTTATGTCTAATTTTTTTATTTTGAATAAAATCTCATCCTCCGACAGTACTATAGATGAGAGTGAGTTATTAAAACACTTTTTCGAGTATAATTCATCAGTAGCAACTGTGGACGGGTCATAACTAGAACTATCGAAAACAGAGCCAAAGTATCGAGAAAATAGTTCAGAAATACCCTGCCCACTAGATGAAGAAGCATTACCAAGCGTCCTCTGGGATAAACTAAGTGACACATCACTGCCAAGCGAATGCATTCGTATTCTCAAATATTGGTACGGGGATCAGGTCAACGTTAGGTCGATGGTCGGGGACGCTTTCTGAAGTCTGAACCATATAAGTTGGAGTGGGGGTGAGTGTAGGGGGTTGACCTCGTCAACGCTCCTCAACCTTTACGTAAACGCACTCATCGGGAGGCTGAGCAGCACGCTTGTCTGATGACACGTTGGTGGAGTTTGTGCGAACAACATTAGCCATGCGGAATGCTCTCTGTTATGGCCTGGTCTATAACACTAAGAAAAGCGAGTGTATGGTTCTTCGGGTCTGGGGTAAGTGTCCAAATAATATTCTTAGCATAAACTAAACAATATACTTACCGCTAAAAAGGATTGACCTTGGTCATCTGGTAACCTCTAACCTGAAGGACAATACAAATATGTAGCGAGAACCTAGGGCGTTGTCTGTTCGAGCGAATATGATAGCTGGTTTGTACGATGCTCGAGGGAGTATTTTCCTTTTAGAGCGTATTGTGATTCTATTCGAGCGCCCTGTGGGCTAACTATACTCAAAGGCAGTACAGTGCCCTACGAATTCAATACACAAATGCCTATTTGTTGGCGGCAGGAATCAGGAATCAGGAACCAAGAATCAATTTCATCAATTTCGTTTATTCAGTCAAGGCACATAAAGAGCACATAATTGAACGTCAAAATTTTACAATTATGTCAAAAATAATTTAAAAAATATTAAATAAAGTAAATAAATCATTTCGAAATTTTATTTAACGAGTATTATTTCACTAACAACCATTTGCCGCAAGGGCTTCATTTGATGGAATCTATTCAGATAATATTATCAAGTATATTTGGATGAATGTAAGTACGAGGAGATAAAGAAGGGTATTAAATGCGCGTGAGCACACTCGCGAACTCACCCCCCATCCCCTACTATTTCGACTCATTTATACACAACACTGACCGACCAGTCCATCACAGACTGTCGACTGCTGCTGACTACTCTGATTGTACATATTGCTTACAAAAGAGAATAGTGTGTTGTTTTTGTGTGATATCATACCAACTTGTCAAACAATCGAAGCTTTTAATAGGTAAGTAGGTACCTAATCTTTCTCATGTGATTAATATTTTGTGCTGGCGGTTGTAGATACAATACTACTTGTAAATATTTACATATATTTATAAAAATATATCCATATCATCAGGACGTAAACATACGGAAACCGAAGCTGTTCAGATATATTTATTATTTAAACCAAGGACTGCCAGGTGAAGGCCTCAGATGCGACCGGTACCGCAAAGATGATGATGATGATTATGTATAATGTGTCTGATTATGAAGATGACGTTCTGGATGTATATATCAATGTGAATTAATTTTTTTATGCTAAATATTCAAATTGATTTAAATTGAAAATGTTGAATTGGTTTAGGCGGGAATCGAACCCGCAATGTTTTCCTTACAGGGGCAATCATCACAATAACATTAATTTTGTTCAATAAGAACTTGCAAATTGTTAATGTTGCATTTCACATTATTTAGATAGATAGATAGCTCTTTATTGTACACCAACATTAAATTACAAGAGACAGTAGTACGGATTACAGCAGCATTATTATTTGACCTTTTTTTTAGGTAAAATGCCTCGAACGAAAGCGCAAATGTTAATTAAAAAAAGAGAATCAGAAAGAAAGCGCTATGAAAAGATAAAAAATGACCCAGTGCTATACGCAGAGTATAAACAAAAAAATAAGGAAAAATATCAAAGGAGGAAAAGAGACGGCAAAGTTATTAATATCTCTCAATTACCAGCGAGGGAACAAACCGAACTGCGTAGAAAGTGGAGGGAGGACGCTAAGAAATCTCACGAACGTAAGAAACTGAGGCAAAGTAGCTCACGTTTGGCTGATAGTGTTGTGAATGAGAGAATGGAAAGTCCGGTCAGCAGAAGGATAACTAGGTCCTTCTTTGATAGAATAGGTAATGAACTCAGAACTGCTAGTCCGCGAGACAGCCTTATTGAAAGCGATACTGAACGTCCCGAAAATCCGGGGACGTCTGCTGGTATAACATTTAGCAATCTATCAACTATTAGTAATCCATCATCATCGGCATCGTCAACCGACACTGCTAATGAAGAAAATTCAGAAGCTCCCTTAAGCAGCTTCGCACCACATAGTCCGCCATCATTGACATTATCCACAGATAATGCTGTAGATTCTTTTGAAAATCAGAGGTCCATGAACGTAACGAATAGGTCCCGGGAGGCTAGTCCATCATCTCCAATGTTGACGTCGGATAGATCCGCCAGTAGCACTTCAGCCCTCCAGACCCCTGCTCAACAACTAGCAAACCCATTAGAATCAATAATCAGAACTGAATTTGCAGTTTTCAGATCCCAGATGCGATTAATGTATATCGTTTTAATGTTCGTTCTTATAACAAATACTGTATTTCTTTGGATTTTTATTTGGTACTACATATTGAAATAAATCTTTGTAACAATTATTGTAAAAAACACAAAGATACAGACTCCATGCCGCTGGTGGTTAAAGTTTTTATAATAGTATACCTAGGTCCTTATATGATACACTAGTTTTTGCCTTCGGCTCCGCCCGCGTGGATGTCGATTATCGCTATATTATCGGTTATCGTTATAAATTGTGGCCTATGTGTTATTCTCATGTATAAGCTATATTAACGTAAAGTTTCATTAAAATCCATTCAGTAGTTTTCACGTGAAAGAGTAACAAACATCCATCCATCCATCCATCCATAATTACAAACTTTCGCTTTTATAATATTAGTAGGATGTTATAACGTTTTATACTAGGTATGCGACCAGGGCCTCGATTCTACTAAAGTAAAACCATTGTCATACCACAGACACTGCACAAATTACCCATTTAATTTTAAACTTTAAAGTCATGTGTAAAGTCTAATATTAAATGGCTTTTTGTAGAGTGAATGCAAAAGTTAAATGTGACACTCTTCATTTTATTTTGGACTAAAATGTCTAATGACTAAAAAGTCTAAAATGTAATGCCATTTATCGCTGTGTCCGTGGTGTGACAGTTGATTTTGCTTTAGCAGAATCGAGGGCCAGGACTATCGAGGGTGGAGGTGACTATACTGAGCTATCAGAAATCATCGATGCGCTACATTCCAATTTATGAAAAACGTTTGATTGACGTATCAGAAGCTGATGATTTATTGTGCCTCAGAGTGTCAAAGTCAAAGTCAAGACCTGCATAGACCATTAAAACGGCACTTACAAAATGTCGTTTGAAAAATCTAGACTGTTTTAGCACATGGACCACCCTAGCATCATTCCCTAACCGTGACTTAGTATTTTTTAAGAATATTAGCAACCAATATAATAATATTCTAACCCCTCTAACTAAGCTAAATTACTTATGCTAGGAGTGGATTCACGTCGGTAGTGTAATGGCCAGGATTCGAACTCGGGACCTCTCGATCGTAAGGCCGACTCCTTAACCACTAAACTACCGCCGCTTCTTTTAAGATCATCATTATTTTGATATGATTGTCATCGTTTGATAGTTATATTCCTAAAACAGTTTGCCTTGATCACACGCACCGAGTGGAGTGGCGAGACAGTACTGTCGGCCGAGTGCCATGTACGAGGAACTCGGCGCTATGCTCACACGCACCGAGCATGGGCCGAGTGCACTGTCTCGCTACTTCACTGGGTGCGTGTGATCAAGGCATTAATAACAGTAGCGATGTGGCAGTTCCTCCTTTCCTCAGCCGCGGCGGGAGCAGCCCTGTGTACCTCTGACCACCACATAGCACAGTGGAGAGCAGGCAAGGGGTGGTCGCTGAGCACAGGCATGAGGGTTTCCGGTTGCGGCCCCCGCCGGCGCAACGACCCTCCGCCTTTCCTCCTTGCCGGGGTTTAGTGGGGACACCGTGCTTCCCACACGCGATATGGCCATCTTAAAACCATAGATGACCCAAGCCCAACCGGAGTGCAAGGGAAATGTCTTAAGCCCATATTCTGGACTGTCACTCAGCTGAATTTCGATTTGTCTGAGGACAAACTGTATAGACAATCTGTCAGACAACCTGTCAAATTTGTCAATATGTGTATACAACTTTGCCCCAGATAAATTGAGGTTCAGTTTGAGAGGCATTCTAGAATACGGGCCGGGGTGTTAGTTTTTCTATATTTATTTATTTATTTTCTGAACAATGTTTACATTGTGTTGAAATGTTTAAAAAGTGCAGACAATTATTAATTCAAATTCTATACATTCATGCTCAAATAAAATGTCATGCAAACGGTAATTCAATAATACAAAAATAAAAACCAATAAAAGAATAACATGTCAAAATTAAATGTCAATAAGCACAATTAAATGTCAATAAGCCGAATAAAATGAGAAATTAAACCCATCAATCAAAATTGTCAATAAAAAAAAATACTTGTCACATTCTTAATTGGAAATGTTACTCTGTGAAATCGTCAATTGAATAAAAACAACTATCTATAAGAAATGCTTTCAATTTCGATAAAAAATTTGGTGTGTACAGACTGCTTCTTATAACCAAAGGTAGCTTGTTGAATAGTTTTACTGCATTGTACCTTGCGCCATGTTTGACCACATTCAATGTAGGTGCAATCATGGTTGGCATATGCTTTCTCCTAGTATTTTCTCGTAATACCCTTTCATCGTGAGTTTCATACAAGTGCTTATTTTTTGAGAAATAGGTCAGCAAAACCATGATGTATAGACTTGGAACCGTTAATATGTCCAAGTCCCTAAAAAAAATCATACATGACTCCTGCTGTTTTATAAGAACCATTGTTCGTATAGCTCTCTTTTGTGCAATAAAGGCTTTCTCAATATTATAATCAGAACTGCCTCCCCAGAACAGAATGCTGTACCGTAGTTTGGATTCCACCAAAGCGAAGTAAACAGCCTTAAGTTGTTCCAGATGTAGGACATCTCTTAGACCCCTTAGCACATAACAAGCCGAGTGTATACTAGCCTCCACATTCAACAACTCACATTTCTAATTTAGAAAGCTATCCACATGTATCCCCAGGAACCTAACACTCTCAACCGTATCCAACTGATTTCCGTTAAGGCAGCATTGTAGTGTGTCAGAATTTTTACTGGTTGATTTAAACAGAATTAAATTCGATTTCTTTGCATTAATTTTCAAGCAGTTAAAATAAAACCATTCATTAAATTGATCCAAAGCTTCATTCACTTTTAGGTTTAAGTCACTTAGGGTATCAGCAGAAACAATGGCATTAGTATCATCAGCGAAAACAGTTAAACTGATGTTGTCAGGTAGCTTATTTACTACACTACTTATAAGGTCATTTACAAATATAATAAAAAACAAGGGACCGAGTATTGAACCTTGCGGCACACCTGTTTTAATGTTAATAAGTTTTGACTTACAGATTTCTACACTTTTCGTTTTGACAGAGCCCACTTTCTCATAGTTTTCGTTACTGACCTCTACAAACATGTATCTGTTTTCTAGATACGATTTTAATAATTGTTTCTCTGGACCCCGAATTCCATAATGGTCAAACTTCTCAATAAGTATTTCGTGATTAACCGTGTCAAAAGCGGAGCTTAAATCTAGAAATATTCCTGCAACTTTTTGCTTACAGTTTAGCTTAGACAGTACATCGTATACTAATGTATCGACAGCCTCCTGTGTTCCCACTCCCCTTAAATAACCAAACTGTCTCCGATGAATAATCTGATTAGAATTGATATGTCTTAGTAATCTGTTTTTTTAATAATAATTCGAAAATCTTTGATTTAGTCGGTAGCAAAGATATTGGTCTATACATGTTAGGATCCTGCTCTGAGCCTTTTTATGCACAGGTACATACAACTTTGGCGATCTTAAAATGGTCCGGAAATACACTATCTTGGATACATTTATTATAAAAGTGGCTTAAAGGTTCTGCCAAAATGTCAATATTTTCTTTAATAATAGCTATAGGTACGTCATCATATCCACACGAGCGCTTATTTTTCATTTTCGAGACCACGTCATATACCTCCCTCGGACTTACCAACTCCATATTCATTTCATTATCTATTCTAGTGGTATTGTCTTGGAGAATCTTTAGAACTGTTTCGTACTTGGGGTTTTCCGAACTATCAGTTTTGTTAAAGGTTTTGGCAAATATATTCACAATTTCATGAGAATCCGAGGTGATTGCGTTACCATTGTCTAAGGAGTAATTTTGTTTTTCTCTTTTCTTATTCCTGTATTTGTTAATAATACCCCATACGTCTTTAGAGATATTGTCCGATGAGGCCAGTGCCGACTGTACTGCTAGTTTCCTTGCATTCCTAATAACTTTTCGGTATATATTAATATATTTATTTCTGTACTCGCCTAAGGAGCTATGACTATTGCCCTTCACACACAGAAAGCGTTTCATCTTGCTAGAAGTTCTAATCCCCCTGGTTACCCATCTTAGACAATTCTCATTTTTATGGTATATTTTATGTTTTTTTTTTCTAAAAGAGTCACGGAAAAGTTCATTTAATTTCGTTAGAAATGTGTTCGGAGTTCGTTAGAAGTGTGTGGCTAGTAACAACGCTCTGAACTTACTTTTATTACTGTTATTGAAGGTCCTTTTATAAACAATCTTAAATTCACTGTGCCTATTTCTCGACACAACACTGTTATGTATTGTATTACATATCAACCCTGCATGACCGTCCGCCAAGCCATTGTGGTCCACTGTGCAGTTTACTATGTTATCGTTATCGATATTAGTTAAGACATTATCCAAACAGGAATATTTGTCATTGCGTATAAATGTAACTGTATCTACTAATAGTCTAAAATTATAACCATTCAACAAATTAATGAAATCCGTTTTTTTGTCAGTTTCGCTTAAAATATTTATATTAAAATCTCCACATATAAAGCATTTCTTATCAAATAGGTGTTCAAGTAATTTATCCAGCATATTCATAAACACTTCTAGGTTATTGTCATAAGGACTACGATAGCAACATAAGACACAAATCCCAGTCTGTATGTCCCTAACGCCACTTATCTCAAAGGCATCCATTTTATACAATTTCTGGCATATAGGCAACTCAATACAATCCCTGTCATTCCGTCCTAGAATCAAAGAGCCACCTCTTTCCTTTTTATTTACCCTATAGTTGTGTGCTACTAATGTAAAATTGGCGAAATTAAAAAAAATTACAGTGCGCTCTTTGAGAAAGTGTTCAGTTAAACACACATAATGCAAAAGCGGCTTCCTCTGATCAACATAGACTTCAATTTCATGTTTCTTGTTGCTTATACCGCAAACATTCTGGTGGAAAATATTCAAGGTTTCAATATATTTATGATTATTGTCTAATTTAATGTCCTCAGCGGAATCAGTGGACACTGGTTCCTGAGGTTCATCACTTGAATTTACGAAAAAAGTCACTGCCATCCACAACATGTTTGCAACTGTATATAGCATCAAGGATATCTTTGTATATATTTTTTATACCTTTCTTATTGAGTTTGCCACTATTATACGAAAACATGTCAAAGGTCAGATTACGATTTGTGTCAATTAAATACGCATAACTATTATTTTGTAGATCCAAATACATTAAATTATTAAATAATTCTATCTTATAATTGTAGATTGGAACCCCACATACATAAGTGGGAGCACATATTATTATATTCGTATGTTTTATGTGTTCTAATGACTCCCTTATTTTCTTGACCAATGTAATATGGTCATGGGCACACACAAGTCTTTTTCGCCTATCATTATAATACAGTAGTCATTTAGATCAAACATTTTTACTTTCTCATCGATGTTTTTCAGAATTTTTTCTAAGTTACAATTTTTTGAGATATACCTACAGTACTCGAATTCGCGGCCAAAAGTATCTTCAATCACTTGTAAGGTACCACAGAAGTTACTATTTGTCAGAATGCACAATTTACCACGCTTGAGCTGAACCATAGAGGCTGATTCAGTAGCACGTTGAGGAAGCGAAAAATCCTCACTCTTCTGTCCCTGAATTGCACACTGTAGGAGCTCTACTTGTTCATTTAGTGTTATTATTTCACGATTAGCGTGTTCTAGTTGTCGTTCCTGGCTTTCAAGGTGTTTTCGTTGTTTTGAAATCATCACTTCGAGCTGTAAATCTGCCCTAGTCACACGTTTAGGATCTGTAGCAGGTGTACTTATATTAATGGATCGTAAAGAGCATTTGCGCTTCCTTACACGATGAATGTGTAATCCATACTCCTTGATAACGTTTGTTCTGTTGTGAGTGATGTGTATTGTGTATGTTCAGTGGATGTCTCTT
The DNA here is from genome assembly GCA_949126895.1 of Eilema caniola. NCBI lineage: Eukaryota > Metazoa > Arthropoda > Insecta > Lepidoptera > Erebidae > Eilema > Eilema caniola. Next base: position 49,250,931 of record OX421460.1, on the reverse strand, counting down.
GAACTGGAGAGGTGGGTGTGGAGCACTGCGGAGTTGCCTGTGATATAACAGGTGTTGTGTCTACCTTGGGAATTTTAGAGTATGATTTCATTTTCCTGGTTGTTATGTTAGTACGTTCGCTTGATGTTATTTGTGGTTTCGATGTTTTTTTGCATGCTGCACACTCCCATTTTGAGGATGACTTTGCCTCCGTTAAGTCTTTTGTTTCACCTTTGCATTTATAGCATGTCACAAGTCGTGCCATCTGGCGGTCAAAACTAGTTTTAGGTTTCGATGACGTTCTGCTAAGGCACAATTCAAATCCTTCGAAACTTTGCCTCTTTTAATGCAGATATAAATTAAGGTAATAATTTAGTGCAGATATAATAATAAAAAGAAAAAAATATGTAAATATGGTGTGCAGTAGTTTACTCCACCTTGGCCCTCTGGTGTCGCGTAGCAAAGTTTTTATCTTAGTTCAGCTATTCACCGACTACTAGATTGGGGGTGGCGCTAGTTGTCTGTTACAATTTTCTACCAAAATCTACTAACACCCAAGACTGGTATCATTGACCCCTTATCTAGTACAGCTACTCGCCGACTTTACGGAGAAGGTGGCGCTGGTGGTGTGAGTACAAAGTCCACAATTTTAAATTTTTTTAGAAAAACCGTCATATAAGTTTTGGTGTTTTATGATAACTATAGAATGGAACTATTCACAACACTATATTTGTTCGAGATAGGTACACAACTGGCTGGAGACGTTAAAAAACTCGCACATTAAACTTGTTTCGGTCACGATTCGCAAGTACTATGAACTTTGTAGGTCCTCACTGAAAGTTGTTTTAACACTAAATACTGGTTCACCAATCTTGCAAATAATATCACAATCACGGTAAAGTTGCCGTACTCGAATTTTGCACTAGTTATATCGTATGAACAGCTAATAAATGTGTTTTTACAAATAAAAATACGGAGGGACGTAAACAGTGCCGGTGTTGCCAGCTTCGAATGATATTAAGTAATATGATATGATATTAAGTATAGAAAAATGTACACCCCGGTAATACAGACCTGAGACGGCGTGCGGTTTTTGTCGGTTCGAGTCCGATATAAGCACCCTGACGGCCGATGGGGTGGTGTCCGAGGGGATTTCCGGACGAAAAATATTAAAAAAAGACCGTGGACTAGGCCTCTTGGGGAAACCACGTTAAAAAAAGCGCGCCGAGTACACTACCTCACGGGTGGCGTGGAAACGTGTACCTGCCTATTATGGAGAATATTTTTATCAATCGATCGTTTGGAAAATTTTGTTTTCAAAAAAAAGTTTTGTTAGGAAAAAAGTGTACTTACTATGAAAAGGATTTTTGCAGATAACTCGCGGTCGGTTTTATGTCCTATACAAAAGGAAGCACAGGGCTTAACTAAACTACGCTTCAGGTTGATTGTCGCAGGTGCTACATTAGCTGTGTACATCTACACTGGACGCCGCCGCGACAAACGACGGACGCCCAGAACCGCTCCGTTCGTGCTCGGCCATTCCAGCAGTTAGTACCTACACTACACGAACGGAAACCCTTCCTTTTATTGTAATATTAATATGTTACATATCAATTATCTAAGCGTTTACCCTTTGCTTGGACCCCTCACAGTGTAACTGTACTTGTCACGATAAGCACTTACCATAACTGTGTGCTTCTCTGTTACTCAGTAGGTAGAAAGTGGAAAGGAAATGTTGTACATTTTGCCAGGAGTAATGTTATGAAGAAAATAAACCAAGTATATATAGATTTAATTATTTTTATTGATTTATATAAATTTGCCTCAGATCAAGCATTTTTACATTTTGGAAATTTTGTTTGTTACACATCAGATTCACTGTTTGCAAACGTATGCTAAGAGATGACGCTCGTGAGGTGACAGTCGAGCGCGCACGCACATGTAACAACTATTGGGTGACGCATATGTAAGCCGACCGGCCCATACACGATCACGCACGAGTCAGATATCCAATTATACTACGTGTCACAGCTTCAGCTTTTGGCTAAACATATTAATCTATAAAAAACGAAATCACAAATTACATATTAAGTTATAAACTACAATTGGTTATGTGTACATTCAATAAATATATATATATATATGCTTAATACACAGCGAGGGCCAGAGATCGCAACCCTGGTCACTGCACCCCTGTCAACAACATTAAGGCGAGAATGGATGACGCATACAATGGTAATTTTGCTAAATATTGTAGTCAAAAACTATTCAGAAGGCTCTCCGTCTATGCAGCTACTTATCTAAGCGAAACATTAACTATTATGTCTAACAACCACCGGTGCACTCCAGTGTGAGCACTCGGTGACCAACGTTACACTAGCTCGCACCACACCACGTCACTGTGTTTATTACATACACTACATATAACGTCACGGATTATAATAACAGACAAAATGTCCTCACACATCCAACTGAACAGTGAAGTAATTATCAAACTACCTCGATAGTGCAGAGCGGAATCGAGTTCAAGACCCGAATATAGAATACAATAAATATTTTTAAAATATCAAGACATAATTTAAATACCAGACATAAAAACAATCTTGTAGATTCCAAAATCCTTAATGAACTTAAGAATTTACTCTTCTTGAAAGGAAATTATGGCAAAAAGTCTATTATAAAATTCAAGTACATTTAGACTAAATAAACATGTTTGTAAATAGACCAAAAACAATCCATTGAGTTTCTTGCCGGAGTCTTCACAAGTCGGGGCTACGTTTCGAACCTGTGGTCCAATTGCAAAACAAGTCTTTATTAATTTTATTGTTTCGTAAGTACCTTTTAGCAATCACATCATTTGTTCATTGGATGAGTGATGTGTCCGGTATGGTCTTTTTTCGTGGGTGCGACCAAATGTAACGAAGCCATATAGCGACAACTCACCGAACAAAACGATCACCACTTTCGTAACATTCTAAGGCATTTCGGTATTTGATTTATTGCTCGGGCGGTACAAAATGATTATTTCGACTAATTCTAAATAATCATATACCAACAGTCTATTGAACGTGGGTCACAAATTGGTCTAGCTGTCACTACTAAATCTGTGACTAATCGCACTCTGCTAAAAGTGTACAAACGCGTCGCGGCGGACCGGCGGCCTGGGGGCTACCATTAAACATAAGAAACATTATGAACGAAACACGCATTTAGCCATGTAACTTCGGTTTTCCTACGGCAGGGTTTGTGAGATCCGATTTCGTGATGTGCTCCATGATACGGATTGCCCGAAATTTCAGCAGTTCGCAACTGCTACAAGGCCCCCTGAGCCTTGATTCGGAGTATCTGACAATGACTTGCTTTAAGATGAAATATCAGAAATGAGGCCCTGGGCCGAGGTCCGTTGCAATACGCGATGTAAGGGTCAAGACACATTTATCGACGGCCTTCCGCATTTACCTGTATCTCCATGGCTTTCTAACATCTGACATCAGAGCGAGACACATAGGAGATAGCTTATGCCGCGTCGACGTGAACAAGAGCTGCTCAAGCGTAAGAAAGCGATAGAAAACTGAATGGGAAAGGCCATCGACGAACATGTCTCGACCATTATTCTACAATTGGTGTATGCTGCGGACACACATCCGACATTATCAACTACAATTTATATTAGTCTGTACGTTCATGAACTACCTAGTATATCAATGTGTATATACAATAGTTCGTTATAAATACTGCGAATGGAACATCTTAATTTATTAAGTAATTGTTTAAGTTTACTATTTGAGGACGCTGAATTTGTCGTGCTATGGAAGATCTATTCGTTGCATTCGTTCATCCGCCCCTCTAGACAAGTGGCAATTCTTTGACCGGCATTTGATGGAATATAATGACGAACGTATGGGATTTGATTGATTACCGATTTTCATATACCTCAAATGCCATACATTCGTCATCTCCTTCCATCAAACGGTGGTCAATGAATTGCCACTTGTCTACAGGGGCAGGAAATTGTTTACAAACTGAAGTTTAGTCGGTAGGTTTAGTGAGCGGCAAACTTCGTACAAATGTACTCAGGCTACGCAAGGGGCCTTTTGGATCTCTTTGATGGTAAGAGAGGTACGCGACTGCAGAGACGCGTCAATCCACCAATCATAGAACTAAACATGGACTCAATATATTGGTTAAACAGTCCTTTAATTGCTTTTTTTGTTGGCCAGTTAGTGCACTTGTTGACATTGGTTCACGAAATTTGCCGATCACTATACATATTGGAGGATTAGGAGATATCTCACAGTACGTGTCAATGTAAAAATGGATTGACCAAAATGTTCGTACGGCTTGTGCTAATGTCTATGGTTTGTCTTACTATAAATATAAAACAAAACATTTGTTTTTAATTTTTTAAACTGTTATTATTATTTCATTACAATCAATTATTCTAAAATTAACTATGTGGCGCGCATTTTAGGAATAGAGGGGAATTAAGTTATTTATCGCCAACCTACAAGATTAGTAATAAGTAATTTATTTACTTTACTATGATATTATGAACTCATTAATAAATTCAATATTTATATAATAATATAGTAATGGATAACTATCAGCGCCCCCGAAGTTCGAATCGCACCCAATAACACTTTTGAAACCAGCCAAAGTGAAATTAATGTAAGTATTTAAACTATCATGGTTACTCACATAACTGTTAATTTTCGGGATATTTATCATGGGCTATTTTAAGTATTCGATATTTCGGTATTTTTGCAAGCTCCACTATCGCAAAGGAACTGAAATATAATATATCAGTGAAAAAGTTGATAAGGTAAAATATATGTATCTACCCTCTATCAAGTTGTATACTTCGCGTTACAGCAACTATTGCTCTCACTACATACTCGAACTCGAATCACGCTCACGACACAACGCTTACTGTTTCTACCCGCTATTTTGTTATGACTTGTTCCCGGTTATTGTTACGAACACGGGACAACTACATGCTAGACGTGCGACAATCGAAACCTATCCTCACGATTGAAATCCCTGTACCTACTTTTCGAAGTGTTTTTTTTTTAAAACGCGTTTTGTTATTTTTACTGAGAATTTTAGGTGAGCAAAAATCATGGAATTCGTATCGTCACCTCCGATCCGTTTCGGTCCAGTCCAGTTTCGCAAAGACACACAGACACAAGACAATTCACAAAACACTTTAGGTTTTTTTTTATACGACAGTATTGTTTGACAAATTGTGACACTTCATAATTATGTATCGTTTTTGTGTAGTAAATACTTTTATACAGACTGTTTTTACTTCCGTCGGTACTCCGAAAGTACCACAATTGTATTTATTTTAATCTCTTCCCCTACCAATCTTGGTATGTAGTGGCGTTCTGTCGAGAACATTTTACCGATATATCCGATACTCAAAACAGTACATGTCAAATATGTATCCCAAAAATCGGAGGAGTGGCCTTACAGAACGCAAACGTTTTAAATAAAAGGAAGCTGGTGTTCGCCTACCTCCGCAACTAATTCCTACGTACAGAGAGCTGAGAGCAGTGCACACCACAATATAGCATCGTTAACTAAGTAAATAATAACTAGCTGTCGCCCGCGGCTCCCCCCGCGTGGATGTCGAAAATCTCGACTAAATCATCCCCTATTTCATCACCACAGAGGGTGAAATTTCAAAAACACTGTTGCATAATTATTTACTAACAGTTCCCTATAGTAAATAATACAAAATTTCATGGTATTATCTTCGAAAATGACAAACTTTCATCGCCTATTTGAACCCCTACAAGGCTTTTTTGCGATAAAAAGTAGCTTATTGGCCTTTTCCAATTTCATTCAAATCCGTTCAGACGTTCAGGCGTGAAAGCGTCACAGACAGACAGACAGTTATATCGCATTTATAAAACTAGTATATATTGGTGTTGTATCACTAAGCTAACGTTTCTTCTGTTTGTGTCTATGTGTACTCTTAGCCCCGGGCGGAGTGGCCCCGTGCAGGTAGACTAAGGGCAGTGGCTAGGCAGTGGACTATTTGCGTATCTTCGCCGCATTGTCGGCGTTTTCCTTCAAAATCTTGGACTTCAGGTGATCCTTGTATTTGAGGATACCGCCGTCCCATTTTGTGACAGTGCCGTTTTCGCAAATCCAGATTTCTTCGGCAACCTGAAGAAGAAAGATGAGGACCATTGAATATAAATGATATTATATTTTACTACATACCTGTACTTATTATAACTAGGACAGATTTGTAGTAAAAATGGCAAATAAACAATTTGGCGGAATCTAACCCATCTTCACCATACCCTCACTGCCAGCATATCACGTCAGTGTCATGTATTCCTTCTTAAGGTAATCGATTTACAATAACACCATTGTTAACACAGTACATCTTGTAATGGTGACCCTGTTACGAGACTTCGCCTTTAGCTTACCATCAAGCGAAGTGAAGTTAAAGTTGTGTGTCCTATGTAAAAAAAAAGAAAAAATATGCCTCATTTGTCTTTGCCGTGATCAGGTAGAAAGTACCAGCTGGTGTAGTGAAGACCCATACCTGGTTGATAAGCCTGAAGTCGTGGCTGACGAGCACCATGCCGCCGTCGAACTCGTTGATGGCGTCGCCCAGTGCGTCGATGGTCTCCATGTCCAAGTGATTGGTGGGCTCGTCCAGTAGCAGCAGGTGCGGGGTCTGCCACGCCAGCCACGCGAACACTACCCGGCAACGCTGGCCGTCGGATAGTTGGCGCATGGGGCACACCTGTGAAATGGAAGGTTACGATTGTATTTGGAAATTAATTTTACAACATGTATCTAACATGTAGGATAGATCTATAAAGACACTCCTAATTCCAGGTTCTAGTGCATGCCCAGGAAATGCATAGTGGGTGAATAGTCCCAAACGCACTCCGGTTCGAGGGACCTGCGTACCCTCGGTTGGGTAACAAACCTACGCTTGCCCGGGTATTGGAGGCTCTTAGCCCGGGTGGACCGCCATTTCTCTCCCAATTGTGAACTTAATCTTGAACTAAATCTAAAACAAAAGGAAGAAAATGGCAAGCAAGAAGAAGAGGAAGTCGAAGAAAATGACGTTTTGATCCCAGAGGGTACTCTGACCCCTGTGAGCAGCCAAGTTAGGAAAGTAGCTGATTGGTACCCGGTGGTCGACATGTGCCGCACCCCGTTGGCTAGCCAGAAATAAACAAAATTGAGCTGGTAAGTGCCATCTCCTCAACGAGGAGATGAACCTCTCATCAAAGTTTTGAAAAACGGAAAATCCCACTAGAAGGATTTATAGAGGCTGAAGGATTTTATTGAGTACGACGGGTTAATTCCACCTTCCTCGAAGCTCCTTTGCAAAGACAATAGACATCGGAGGCTCATCACTACGGACTGGAGTCGGCTCCATTCGAAAATCGGACCTGGCACGACGTCGCGAAGAGGAGCAGGATGCGCTCCTACTCTTAGCTTAACTTGCTGCCGAGATCATCCTGAGGGCGGCGGATTTATTGTGTGGATCTGCCGTTGCTGCTCTAGTGTTGCTGAGGTCCGGAACGGGTGTGGCCATAATCTTTTGGAGGTGACCAAGTCCTCACCACACAGACAAAGACATACCGGAAGATGCTCAAGAAGGCAGTCTCAGTGCTAATGGAGACTTCCTTCAGGGCCACACTGTACGGACAGACACTGGCTTCTAGTGGCCAATAAGAGCCAAGCTGACGACAAGAGCTAATCAGCTTGGTACTTATTGGCCAAGCAGGAGGAAATTCGCCATACAAAAACGGGAAAACAACAGCTGCAGCACCGCCTGCACAGTGTGCTTCACCTTAACACCTCTCTCGAGCCTGCTCCCGCAGTACCTCCTGAAGGAGATAATCCTGACAGGAGGAAGGCCCCTTAATCCTCGCGGCATTATGGTTGACGCAAGGATTAAAATGCCTACATTCACGGCGGCAACTGCACACCCGTCCCAGAGCCAGTGTGTCCGGACTGGACGAACCTCGGATCCCGCAGTAGACCGTCCAGCAGGATTTCTCTTGCCTAAGTCCAGCACAATTGCCCTCGTAAGCCGCTGCCAGAACTCTACTTCCTTCCACCCTTGGGCACTTACGCCCAGGCCTTTCGCTTCTATGTCTTCGACGGCAGAGCGTAAGAAAAGAGGAGGCGGCCGTAAGCCGGTGCCAAGAAGGCTGGTGAAGCGAGGCTGATGGTGGTGATAACGGTGCAGTCAGGGACGGTGGAATCTGGTCTCGAATATGGTCATTTCGTCTAACGAACCCAATGGGGTATCGACGTCTCCGATCTTGGAGGTTACGAAGCTTCAGCACACCAGGCCTGAACGGAAGAACGAATTCTTGAGTTCCCGGTGGTAGCGGGCGACAGGAGAGTCGTCGTCGTCGTAGCTGCGAGGATTGTTTCTAAGAGTGGGTGGCAGCCCATCAATCACATGGTGGACCACATGGACAGGATTGTAAGCAACTCTGAGCTTGCACTGCTGAAGGGAAGAGCGGATTCTTGTCTCTTAGCGGCAATTCCGGAGGGTATGTCGCTGCCATTTGATCACAGAAGTTGCGAAGGAGCGCAGTAGTGTGGAAATGGTGGAGACCATAAACCCTGGGTTCGGCTGCACCGCGCGGAGCGTGATAGGCTCATCTCTCTTTCCAAGACTCTTCAACTCAGTGGCGCAGCAGAAGTGTTCGAGGGCCTTGTCCCGAATGAGGTGGAGCACAAACCCCTTTCTATGGTCCCTATGGCCAAGAGGATGTTCCACCCGTCACGTTCCTTGGCTGGTGGAAAAGCGGAAAGCTGAGTCTTCTGGAGAACCTCCACCTGTAGAACCTCAATTCGGTTTCCGAAAAGAGCGCTTGACGGTAGATACAATCCTGCATCTGAAAGCTGCCACCGAGGTTGTGAGCCGTGGCAGTTATATTGGCGGTGTCGTTGGATATCTACGTCAACACATTCAATAGTCTCCCTTACCCCTCCATCAGGGAGGCGCTCCATTGCCACGGAGTGTCCGCCTACCTGAGGCGGCTGGTAGGCTATCGGCAGAAGAGACGCGTGTGGGAACTGGCTACTGTTGGATCCCCCGGGGAGTCTTTCCTCCAGGGTTAGGTGACATCTGCTACGTGTGTGGCACTTTCGTCACAGTTCCAGAAGATTGTTTCGAGGAAGATGCCCTGACTGGGTATTGACCAGACGGTCGAACGTTTTGAGGCGTCTGGCCCCGCATGGTGGTGAAGAAGACACAGGCCCTATCCTAGAGCGTTCGATCCTCGTACCGATGGAGGCCCAGATCAAAAGTCCGAGCATAATAATCGACTCAACGAGGTACTTCGACGAGCATTTCTAAAGGTTCGCCCCAATGCCCGTCGGGACTGCATCCACGCTTGAAAGCTGAGCCTCAACGCCTGTCTTTGCATTAAAAATAGTTTTGAAACAGTTAGTGGATCAACGCCCACTCCGTTGGCGCTCAACACATGATAGAACAGTGAAATTGCACACCTGCAATCTAGGCAGCATCAGGAATGGGAATGAACTTATATCTGACCCAGAAAGGATACTGGGTATCATTTTGGAAACACACTTTCCGAAATGCTAGGCACACACCGGAGACTGTATCAACCAGGAAAAACACTGAATATGCACTAGGATGTTCCTTCGACGTCGAACGCGCCTTTAACAAAGCGACCCCAGCCTCAATCAAGGAAACCCTAAACTGTGAAGGCATAAACAAAGACATTCAGGATGGATAAAAAACATGCTGAACCAAAGACTGATACAAGCCAAGCTAGCAGGAACAACATGCACAGTGAGAGCAAGGAGAAGTTTTCCCCAAGGTCTTTTACCCCTACTGTGGTGCCTGCTAATAGACAAGCTAGTAAACAAGATAAACAGAATGCACATAATATACAAACAGATGTACTCAGATGATGGTGTGCTTCTGATTACAGGCAAATGCCTCAGCTTCATGTGCAATATCATGAACAGGTGGCTTAAAAAAATGAAAAAATGTGCAGGAGCAAAGGCCTAAACCTGAGCCCTGACAAAACCAAACTACCTCTTGAAGTACTCTTCACGAGGAAAAGGAAACTATGGTGGGCTGAGCCAGTAGACGGCCACGACCCAAAACGTGAAAGATGTCAAATACCTGGGAGTAACACTGGACAACAAACTGTCATTGCATGCTTGAAAGCCAAAATGGCCATGATGCAGAGCAAAAGGGCCATAGAAAGAACCTAGGGAATTAACACAGCCATAGTACTGTGGATGTACAAGGCAATAATCATGCCGAGAATCCTCATATGGTGGCACAAAGTCAAAATAGAGAGTAACAAACAGGAACTAGACAACACCCAAAGAATGGCAGCACTAATGATAATAAGTGCGATGAGAACAACACCCACTGCCGCACTTGAAATAATATTGGGACTAAACCCCCTACATCTAAAGGTAAAAAAAAGCTGTTGAACAATGGTTCAAACTGAGAAGCATAGGCCTCTGAGCAGCAAACATATTTGACGAAGGCCATGCAAAGGTCAGTCAGGGCTATGAAGATAAACTGTCAATGATCCTCTCAAATAATGACCTAATTAATTTTATTTCTAGAAGTGAACACATCAGCTTGTAGCTTCTTGTTCATAAACAAATAAATAAATAATTAAGAAAGAGAGAACATTTGACAAGAAATATAGAATACATACAGGACAGATAGACGGCTGGAAAATAGACACAGATGGCATCATCTGCTACACAGACGGCTCCAGAAAGGAATCAATAAAGCTCTCTGGCTCTGGAGTACACATCAAATGCGAGGATGGGACAGAGATAAACAGCTCTATACCACTGGGTAAGTTCGCCAGTGTATTCCAAGAGAAATGTGCCTTTTTTAGTGCGCGGGAATAACAAAACACCTAAACTCAGAGAAGTTTACTATCTATAGCAACAGCCAAGTGGCACTGAAGACATTAGGCAAGATAGTAACCACCTCCGCCGTAGTAAAAGAGTGTATTATGATTATTCAATTTGGGGACGCCGGACGACCGGACGGACGATCCATCCGCAGCTAAGTTAAAGTAAAGTAAAAGAGTGTAAAAAGGCGCTGAAAAGGCTAGCCAGAGCAACCGACGTAACGGTTGCCTGTGTACCCGGGTAAGAGGACAATACAGGCAATGAGAAAATTGACGAACTGGATAGTAAAGGCACTAAACTAAACCAAGTGGGACCCAGGTTACCAATTGGAACCAAATTATGGGAACGGACAGACTAGATTTAGAAGACAACGACAATCTGAGGGTGGTTATACGTGGTAGGGTCTACGAAACGCCGTGATTGCCGGACATACCATATCCTCCACAGGAGAAAAATAAGGGAAATGGGTAAAATGGCCCACAGATCACCATTCCGGCCGCGGCGCCCCTGCTAGCAGTAAGTAAGTAAGAGCCTTAGTGACTCACCTGCTGCCTGCCCGTCAAGCCGTATCGTCCAATGATTTTCCTCATCTCCTCGCGTTCGCGCACCTCCGGGAACTGCTTCATCATGTAGTCGAGCGGCGACAGGTCCAAGTCTAACAGTTCGTGCAGGTGCTGGTGGTAGCGGCCGATGCGCAAGTGCGAGTTCTTGCGGATCATGCCTATTGACGGCACCAGCTGCAAGATATACAACAGGTTAGATGTAGATGACAACTTCTTTGGTTCAAATACAGAAAATAATGTCACATGACCAAAATGGGATATTTCATTGCTCGAAGCTATTCGAGAGGCTGAGACCACATGTGACCACTTGTAACAATCTTGACATACACCTTTCGTGCCTTCTAATTTCATTATGGTTTTCATACATGTTTAGTAATTACGGACACTCTTCAGCTGACCATTCTCACCAACCTTGATTGATTCACTCTCCTGATTGATGTTTGATTACACATGTAGTGACTGGTAAACTTCTTGACTAGGTCTCTTCAAAGGTAAGCGTGAGGTGTCATTAAAGTTACCACGTCACAGGCTTTTTGCGTTGTTTTATTGGTTTTTTGGTTGGTCAGTTAGTGCACATACGCGACCCTTCTGACTTTTGTTTAAGAAGTTCGCCATTCACTACACATAGGAACAGCTATAGAATTAACAGCGTGAAGAATACTTACATCACCGTAAAGCAGTTTGAGCAGTGTCGACTTGCCGGCTCCATTGGGTCCGACCAGAGCCAGTCGCGTGTCCAAGTCGATACCGAACTCTAGGTTCTTGTAGATCCAGGGGCTTGTGTCGGTGTATCTGAAGGATACGTTCTGTAACAAATACGCATTATTAGTTTCACTATTACTTCCCATTTAATCGCTGTAGTCGGTAGTCGACCACGTCCTCATGCCATACGAAAGGGATATTATGCAAAAGACATATTATGCAAAGGTGACATTTTCCGGAAGGGATGTTATGTTAAGGAGATACTTTGCTAATGCCAAATGGACAATTGGGTATTTTCCGTTTTTTTAAAAACTGCTTCATTTTAAAGACCGAGAAGAAATATTCAACAGAAAAATAAAATTTCTCTAATTAACGTCCATTTTCCGCGTTAAAAGTGAAAAAAATCTAATTTATTTTTAATGGTTTTGAATTTACTGCCAAAACGCGCCGTGCGCTGACGTTTACCGTATGACGTCATCTTTGAGTAAACAAAGAATTGTGACGTGAGTGATCTGTGGACTGTGATATCGGTGTATTTGGGGATTTACAACTTGTTTACACAAAGATGACGTCACACGTTAAACGTCAGCGAACGGCGCGTTTTGGCGGTAAATTCAAAACCATTGAAAATAAATTAGATTTTTTTTACTTTTAACGCGGAAAATGGACATTAATCACAGAAATTTTATTTTTCTGTTAAATATTCCTTCACAGTCTTCAAAATAAAATAGTTTTAAAAAAAGTGGAAAATACCCTATTTCCAAAAGCAATATTAGGTGAAAGGCACATTATGCGAAGGGGATATTTTCCAGAATGGATATTATTTGAAAGGCACATTATGCGATGGGGATGTTTTCCAGAAGTGATATTATGTGACAGGCACATTACGCGAAGGGGACTTTTTCCAGAAGTGATATTATGTGAAAGGCACATTATGCGAACGGGACAATTTGCATAAGGCAACGAATTCAAACAACAAAAATTTTATTAGCTATTGTAAAAACAAAACTTATACTCAGACAACATACCTGGACCATGATAACAGGGGGTGGAACCTTTCCACACGATGGGAAGTAGAAGTTAAGTATCTTGTCATCAATAACTTTCTCCGTGAGGCCCTGCGCCACCATCTTGGCAAGCGTCTTCTCCTTTGACTGCGCTTGGCGGGCCAACTTGGCGGAACCGTGACCGAAGCGCGCTATGTAGTTCTGGAACCAACAAACAAAACATTATGTGTACTGAGATTTGTAAATGGCAAGAATATAAAAGTATAATAGTAATATGGCACACCACTACTTAGACCCAGATTAAGCACTAGTTCTATGAATTCTAGAAAGTTGGTAAATTCACACATTTGATTGGGTTGTATGGGTACTTCTTATGACCGTGGTTCATATAAAAATGGTTCCTGGATGACTTGAACAAAATGTTGTGCCTGTGGTACACCTAAAAGGTATACCACAGATAAAACAAAGCTGTACCTGTGGAACTCCTATTTCTTTGATAGCTGTGATTCAACTGGTATAACTAGCAAATACATAATCCAAATTTTAAAGAAATTTTGGGGCATTTAAGTACCAATGCTAACTATTCAAATTGATAAAGATTGAAAAAGTGTAATGCCCAGATGGGACTTGAACCCCGAACAATTATAGTCATTGTATGGTAAACATATTGAGAGAATGAAGAATTGTGATTGGCCGCCTGCCTCCTGTAAACCTGTGGGTATGTAAAGCCAGCCAACCGCAATGCTCCGTTCTCTCAATACGTTTATGATACAATAACAATAGTTGTTCGTGGTAGGGGTAAAAGTGGTTAACTGAGGGTTATAATTGATAAAATCAGATAACACTGATAAAAAGTGCCTCATTAATATTTTAGCCAAATAATTACAGAGCACATCTTGCCGACAATATACCAAGTTGTAGATATCCAAAACTCATAATTTTAGACTTAAACTTGCTTTTTTTTGGCGGCGACAAAAAATATAAAATAATAACATAAATAAACAAAATAATAATAATACAAAAAACACATTAGAGTAAATCATACTTATATAACTGTTCGCGACTTTTCGTGAACAGTTATATAATTATGGAACTTACTATTTTTGCCGACGTTTCGGGATTCGTTGCAGTGCCCGTGGTCACGGCTAGACGGTCCCGAACAATTAACTAATTATGAGTTCACGCGGCGATAATTTAAAAATAACATAAGAGTAAAGTTAAAATACTATTTTAATTAGATATCCTGTAAATTATCTATATTTTTTGCGACACAATGAGAAGCAAATAGCCTAAATAACCACTTATTATGTTTCAAAATACACCACTGCCAGCGCACACACTACACTATGTCCCAACTGAGCGACATTGAGGCTGCACAGAAATCCTTGAAGGAGTGCTTCACCAATAGGATGGAAAAGTTGGGGAGCAGCTGCAATGTGGCAGTATGGCGAAAGACACTGTGGCGAAAGGTAACTGAGGAGTTCAGGACCTTCAGGGAGCTAATATATGATATGCTGGGATTACTTTGCAAGCAGATCTCAGAGTGATCTAGGGCCATTAACACCATAGAGACAAGTCGACAGTCTACAAATAATGTCAGTCATATGCAAAACAGCATTGCCCATTGCATTCGCCCAACACCATCAGAGAATTCCTGACTCGGGCCAGGCAGGTGATGCTCGGACACTGGGGCATGGTTGCACTTTGGCACTCAGGGTGGCTCAAGACGTCTGATAGCAAGAGGCAAAAATCACGACCGCTGAAGTTAGTTGCAGTGTCTAGCTAAGTCGTATCCCAAGCCCCCGGTGTTGCTTCATCCAACGGAAATAAGAATGTCTCACGTAAAGTGTAACTAGTATTTCGTCAATTATTGTCTTCACGTAATCCATCGAGCTCGAGGCGAGGAGCACTCAGGTATGCAACTTAGTTATTATTAATTCACTTGTATATAATGTCATATTGGTGCTCAAATTGCATTACTTTTACTATTTTTTATTATAAAATATAACTTTCGCTTACATTTCAAACTTCAACTTCAATTTCAACTTTTGGTTTATGACTTTTGCGAGAGCTACCGCAATTTCGCCAAAGACCAGTAATCGAAAGACCCAGCTGTCAAAGGATTTAATGTACCACCAAAGACAATTTTGGGAAGAAATGTATTAATAAACTTTGTTAGGAAAACTAATAGGTGATAAGATAAAAAAAGATATCAAATATGTAAATAAATAGAAGAAATTGTAAAATATGTTAATATAATATATTAAAGGGAACTGAAAGAGAATTTACAACTTAATTTTATTTATATTGAAAGAAAAGTATTAATTAAATTTACAAGTTCATGTTTTTAAGGACGAAGACTTTGTGAATTCCATGGAAGGACTTTGGCCATAATTACGAGAAAGAGAGGAAATTTGAAGTAGTTTCTGCGCAACGTTGGGTGGTATGAATGATTTTTCTTTTGAAATCAAATTTATTATCATAGTGAGTAGTAATTCTAACAAGTTGTCATCATTAGATGACAACGAGGAAGATTGAGAAAGACAATACCCATTTGGGAAGGTGGAGGCTTCATCAGCAATAATAGCTTGATGAACTGCCTTATCATAGGATTTATTTAATGGAGCCCTAGGGCGCGGGGATGAGAACACCGTTTTATTATAAGACACCATAGAAGGAGGGAGGGACTGAGGGGAGGAGGAATAGGGTTCAGGAGGTGACAAATTGGAAGGGAGTGAGCAAGTAATTTCACCGGCGACTGACGAGTATGATCTAGGTAGACGAGGGTACTGCTCAGACGCATCCTCATAACTAAGATTGTCCCTAGACATTAACATTTTTATGCACTTCTGCCTACCTTGCTCTGGACTACTACTGCTATTAGCAAAATGACCACCCAGGCAATGAAGACAGGAGGCGTTACTGTCGACAACATCGCATGACTCTCCGGGGTGCAGTTGGGCACAACGAAAACAGCGGGGTTTGGATCTGCATTAAGATTTTATATGGCCGAAGCGACAACAGAGGAGACATTGGATGGTGGGGAATTGATATGTTTCCACTGGCAGAGAGGTGTGAAAGCAAAAAGTTTTTGATGGGAGAGTTTGTCCATGAAAGGTAATAACCACCGACTGGGTGGGAATCCAGACAGTCTTACCATTTTCTTGGCTCTTTCTATTTAGTCTACGAGCTTTAAGGACCTCACCACACCCAGCCGGTAACACCAAGGACTGAACAAATTCGTCCATGGACCACTCAACTGGAACATGGCGGATCACACCCATTTTTGTAATATTATACGTTGGAATTGTTGCAACAAATTTATTATCACTTAAAATTTTATTATTTATAATTTTATCAGCATCTTCTGCCGACACAAATTGAACTGCTATTTTATTTCTGCTAACTCTTTTAATTCCATCGGAACAGATGTTGGAAATTTTATGGTGAAAGAGGAATTGACCAAACTTAATAGGACGAAAGAAGGAACCTGCAGAAAGATCTAGATCTACTCTAGAAACATGAACAATGAATGGGCCCTTATCTGAAGAATTATATAATATTTGGCCTATAATGAGGTTTGGATGAATAAACATATTCTGAATTGAAGGAACAGACATGCCACTATCCCCTATTTTTTTTTTGACACAATTTCACAGGCAGAGTCAACAGCAAGATGCTGCTTACCATGAGCAACTGCAACGCCAGGATGGGGGGATCGGGTGGTACAGGAGAAGGCGGGACCATGATGGAACCCAGCCTCCCCCTCACATTAAAATACAACTACTAAAAATATATGAAGAATAACTAATATAATATATATATACTAATTTAAATTTAAATGTAATACATACAATAAATCAGGGAAAACACTAGCTATTCCTAAAACTAAAAAAATTGCGAAAAATAAATTTGAATTCCGTGTGACAGCTCCAATTCCCCATTGGCGATCTATGTGTTTTCGAAGTGCGCTACATGTCGAAGTATTGCACTGTCTAAATTCAGTCTGTAAGTGTATTTTAGGACTTGGGAGCCACGATTCAGGGCTGTTTTATTCCAAATCATCGTTGTTTTAACAATCTAATAAGCCAAATTCGAAGGTTTTGGACACGATAATATGTCGTTTCCTGTGATGTTACCATACCTTAACTTAATAAATTCTGTCACGGAAGCTGTTTTGAAAATTACTTACAAAATTTGTCAACAAATTTGTTTGGTCAACCTCAAAGTCTAACCAACATAAAAACAACAAAGCAAAGCAAAGCCCTAAATATGCATTGCATTGCCAAATTCGACCACCACAAAATTCACAACATCATCTTGAGAATTATTGTATTAAATTATTATATTATTATACAGATGAGTGACAACAACGTAAACGCGCCAAAAAAACCCATTTCAAACTTCAATCAAATACAATGTTTACACATGCACTTTGACAAGGTGCTGTCAAAAATGTCAAGTCAACGTGACAGTGACAAGTGACAAAAGTGTTGTTTCGACCGGTTGCGTTCCAGAGCAACCTTCAATCATTGTTACATGGGCGACATTGCTTTGTCGCCCATGTAACAATGAATGAATAATTGGTCGGTAAAATTAATGTGGCGTTGTTATAGTCTTTTATTTGTGCCTATAAAAGTGCCAGGTCATTTTAGCAGGTAGTAAGTTAATAAATAGAGTTAACACCACGACACTGCCACCAGTTACCTACAAGGGAACAACAATAAATTTCAGCTCTTCAGTGAAGGACCTGGGCCTCTATCTCGATGCCAACCTTGACTGGCGTGTGCAGGTCAAGAACATGAGCCAGAAAATTACAGGTAGGCTTAGAGTTCTATACCATCTGAAGAACTTCTTGCCAACAAGGACAGTTACGCTGGCCCAAACCTTAATCCTTCGTATATGCTATGGTGATGTGTGTTATTTTGACCTGAATGCAGACCTCAATAAACTTGACCGTCTTATCAATAACTGCATTCGATTATTCTTTAATCTTTGTAAATATGACCATGTGTCTTCTCTCCATTCGCAGCTTAATTGGTAACCTATCCGTCCTCGCCGTAAGTTACGCGCATTGCACACACATAAATAGGATCAAGGGATGGCTGGACGATGAATGCATCATCTGCTACAGAGGCGGCTCCAGAAAGGAATCTACCAAGCTTTCTGGCTTCGGAGTACATATTAAGAGCGAAAACAAAACAGAAATAAAAAAAACGATACCTTTAGGCAAAT
The DNA here is from genome assembly GCA_949126895.1 of Eilema caniola. Classification (NCBI taxonomy): domain Eukaryota; kingdom Metazoa; phylum Arthropoda; class Insecta; order Lepidoptera; family Erebidae; genus Eilema; species Eilema caniola. The sequence continues at coordinate 49,232,528 of OX421460.1, read as the reverse complement.
ATGCAAGTGTCTTTCAATCGGAAATTTATACCATAATGGAATGCGCGAAAATGGTGGATTGCCTAAAAGAAAATTCGAAGTAACAATGAAACTGCGGAGGACCTGGCTAGAAAAGGAGTTGATGAAAATCACGTGGGCCCTGAGCCCGGACTATCTATTGCCCAGAAAATAACAAAGGGAGTCATCAGCCGAAGCACAGTGGCAGAAACCAGTCGAAAATGGAAATCCTCGCCAGTCATGACAGTCGTAGATCTTCACAAAAGGTATGGCGACTGTTGAAACTCTCCAGGGGAAACAATACATGAGACTAGTTGTAGAAGTGATAACGGGACATTGCCAACTGAATAGGCACCTGACACTTGTAGGGGTGAAAACTGACCCCAAATACCCAGAGTGCATGGAGGAAGAGGAGACCAGCCTCCACCTACCGGCCAACTGCCCCATGTACTCAATAACAAGATGGAAAAACATGGGAACGGACACTCTAGAAGCACAAAACCTCAAGGATCTGAAAGACAGATCGTAAGATTCCGCGAAGAAACAGGTATTTTCGATGGAACGCCGTGATTGCCGGACGCCTCTTGGCCTCCAAAAAGAAGGAGTATGGGTCTTGAGTGAAATGGTTTCCGCAAACGGGCAGATCACCCATCGGGTCTACGGTGTCCCCCGCTGGAAGTACTTACCTACTTACTGCCAGCAGGGGACGCCGCGACCGGACGGGTGTTCTGCCCTTCGGTGTGGACCATTTAACGGACAAGGGTGTCCGGCAATCACGGCGTTTCGTCAAACCTACCTGTTTCCTTGCAAAAACTTACTATCTGTTTCACCTTCAGATTGATAATATCTTCCAGATCTGTTTTCCCCTCAGATTGATAATATCTTCAACCATTCCCCTGATTTCCCATCTTTTCAGCGAGTGCATGGGACATTCGGCCAGCAGGTGAATGTTGGTTTCCTCGACATCCACGCACTCGGGGCATTTGGGATCAGTCTTCACTCCTATAAGTGTCGGGTGCCTATTCAGTCGGCAGTGACCTGTTATCACTTTTATGGCAAGCCTCATGTTTATCCTGGATAGTTTCATCAGTTGGCTTGTTCCTTTTGTGTCTAAGCTTTTTGTGAACACCTTCGACAGTCTCATGACAGGCGATGATTTCCATCTTCGGTTGGTTTCTGCCACTATGCCGGCTGATGACTTCCTTGGTGATTTTGTGAGCTATTGGCAGCCTGGGTTCAGGGCCCACTTGGTTTATATCAGCTCCTTTTCTGGCCAACTTGTTGGCTACGTCGTTGCCCATATTGTGCTCATGTCCGGGTCGCGATCGTCACTTCGGTTGCTCTAGCCAGGCTTTCCAGCGCCTTATTACACTCCTTTACCATTGCCGAAGCGGTCTCTATCTTGCCGAGGGCCTTCAGCGCCGCTGGGGTATCGCTGTGGAGTGTGACCTTCTCGGCATTCAGGTCTTTTGTTATTTCCGCACTCCTTGATTTCAAAGATTTCTGCTTGGAATACAGTTGCATACTTGCCCAATGATGTTGAGCTGTTTATCTCCGTTCCCGTTCTCGCATTTTAAGTGCACCCCGGAGCCAGAGAGCTTCATTGTTGCCTTTCTGGAGCCGCCTGTGTAACAGATAGTGCCATCTGTGTCTATTGTCCAATCGTCTCTCTGTCCTATAAAGTACTTTATATTTCTTGTCAAAGGTTCTCTCTTTCTTGATTAGGTCATTGTTTGATAGAATCATTGACAGTTTGTCTTCATAGCCCTGACTGATATTAGCATTGCCTTAGTCCAATCAATACCTTTGCTGTTCAGAGGCCAATGCTTCTTAGTTCGAACCATTGTTCATTTTTGTTGCTGTTGTTGCTTTATTTTTTGCCTCTAAGTACTAGACGTTTAGTCCCAGTATTATCTCTAGCGCGGCAGTGGGTGTTGTTCTCATTGCACCTGTGGTCATTAGTGCTGCCATTCTTTGGACCTTGTCTAGTTCTTTTTTATTGCTCCCTATGTTGGCTCTATGCCACCATGCCAGGGTACTGTGCAGGATTCTTGGCATAATTATGGCCTTATAGATCCACAGTACTATAGCTGATTTTATTCCCCAGGTTCTTGCTATAGCTCTGTTGCACGGCATCATTCGAGCATGCGTTGCTTATGTGAGTCTGGAATGTCAGTTTGCTGTCCAGTGTCACACCCAAGTATTTGACCTCTTTACCTTTTCGAGGTCATGACGTCAAGTCTTACTGGTTCAGCCCGTCCTAGGTTTCTTTTCCTCATGCAAAGTACTAGTTTGGTTTTATCCGGGTTCCGGTTTAAGCCTTTACTCCTGCACCATTCTAGTGCTTTGTTAAGCCCCCTGTTCATGATATTATATATGACACTGAGGACCTTTCCTGTTATCAGAAGCACACCATCATCAGAGTATACCTGTGTGTGTATATATGCATTCTGTTGGAAGTAAGTCTGCTACTCTCTACTATATCCTCTAATCTCCCATAATCCCTACTTACTTAACTTCCTATTTTCAGCTTTTATGTTCCAATAATGATAGTAATCTTTGTTCTACTGACAACCCGCTCCTCGCATTTCCTTCTTATAGAACAACCTTTTAGGCCCTTCTTTCTTAGTTGAGACTGTTCTTCTATGGAACGCACTTCCTCTAGAGATCAGGAAGAGCCGGAGCCGTAATGTGTTCAAGTCCAGGGGAAAAGCCATTGATCACCATGGAAATGGGAGATGATTCTGTCATTCATCTTAATGATAATGATATTCCTACACATATGGATTTATGTATATTATGTTATGTATGTGTGTATATTATGTATTATATATATGTTAGTCAGACTAAATAATATATAATATGGTATGTAGGTATATGTACAATTTATGTAAGTATACGTAATTAATCTATATTTGCTGTCGCTGTCACAATAGCTGTTGAACTGTCAACAATCTATATAGAACCAAATTTATCCTTTCTTTAATTAATATGCGCCTACCTCGTACTAGCTCTGCACCATCTAATGGTAGACAGGTAGAGAATGACTACGGCATAAAGCCCACCAAGGCACAATATATCGTGCTTAAAGTATAAATAGATAAATAACTCATCGACTAAACCGATTGATCATTCCATTTGTTTTCAGAAGTACTGTCACTGTCTTCTACACTGCCGGTACAGAAACTCTGGTCTTACAGAGTTGGCAGCGCGAGTGTGACTCCCCTGGTGTTGCACACATCCCTAGGCCAGCACATTCCGTCAGGTGGACTGTGTGAGACATATCGAGATGTGGTCGTTTTGTGATGTGGCCAGTTGTGGTAGTTTTTCACCAAAGATCTACTCAACTTATTGTTCATGCCATTTGTATTCACAAACACTCATAATAGTGCAAGTGCTGGTCTACCTTCATATGCGCAATTTGGTCTTGCTCCCAGTTGTACTGCTTCATCTGGTTCTCGAGCAGCTCCATGCGCGTGCGCACGAACGCCTCGTAGTTGCCCGTGTAGTACTTGAGCCGCCGCTTGCTCATGTGCACGATGTTCGTGCACACGCCGTTCAGGAAGTCTTGCGAGTGGGATATCAGCACGAGGATGCGTTTGTAGCTGTGGAGGGTAAGATGTTTTGAGGTTAAATAGCTGCACATTTAGTTTAGGGTCAAGATACAGTTAGTGAATATTTATTTTAAATGCTTGTATGGTATGGTAACACGGGCTGGTATCCGCAACTCCAGGTCATGGCGCGGTTTTTGCGTGAGGGTGGGCATTTCACTCGATCCACCCCAACTCATTGAAGAACGCCAGCAGGCTCTTCACACTGCTGGTGATGCTTATAAAAAAGCTTATTATAGCAATCTAGGTCTTCTTTTGGGGCACACATAAACTGATTCACAAAATATCGCAGCTCTGAGAGAGTTATACAAAGCAGTAAAATGCATAGCGGAATGCAATTCGAACAAATAAAGGTTAGAACTTAAACCAAATAGGTTGTTTAGATTTTCATGCCATAAATTGTATGGTGTGTATTGGATATCCATTTTTGTATCCCATAGTGTTAGTCCCATAGTAGTGTTACGATAGAACAGTGGGATACTGCAAATAGCAATGAGGAGGCAAATAGCTGTAGCCTTGTATGTTTTAAAGTGCTTCATGGCTCCGTACATAACCCAGCCACCCTACGGAAGGTGGGCTGTGAATACGTGTGTGAGTCGGTGTATATCACAACAGCGATGGCAAAGGCATACTGTCTATGCTAATTTGTAATGTCGCGTTTTCGAACCTCGTTACATCGGTTGTTTTTACTTGTTTTTAGACGAAATTTATTTCAAGTTTCTGAACGTGAAGTGAATGTGTCCGTTTGACGTTTAGAAGATTTATCACCTTTCTTTCTTACGATCTAGTGAGAACTTCGATATTATGGCTTCTCATTATGATCCTAATTTATTATTACTTCATATTTTAAGTGAGTTTATATATTCTTATAATATTCACATTGATGGCGTGTCGTTTCCTTTCTATTACCCTTAACATTGCGCCATATGGGCTACACATGGGAATTTTGATGGCTGTTTAAGCTTTAACTTCGCTTCGCATAGGAAAAACTTCACATACTCACCGAGGGATGCCGTGAGCTTAATCTATTTAATTTTACATAATTTAACCTTTAAATTCATAAAATAATTGTATTACTGACATGTGCCATTGGAATCTAATGTTTAGTTCTACAACCCTCCCCGTTGACTATCTTAGGCATTGTGTATCTCCAAGGTGCGCGAATTATCTTGGTCATACATATTTAATTTTTTTTATAGGAAAGCACTCACTAAGTTTTTTTTTATTATTTACAACTTCAACTCCTTATCACAATACTCCTACAAGCTCAGGTTGAATGTTGGTGAAACCACGGGGCTAGTAACAGACAGACATACGTACTGTTTAAGTTCCTCCTCGAGCCATACGCAGGCGTCGAGGTCGAGGTGGTTGGTGGGCTCGTCAAGAAGCAGCAGGTGCGGCTTCACGTACAGGGCGCGCGCCAGCGCTATACGCATACGCCAACCTGCGATGTAAATATACAAGTGATATAGAACTAATACTTAAAAAAAAACTTTTTTCTTTATTATTTATTGGGGGCTTTTATAGTAGTTTATGAAACTGTTGCATACTATGGGAGTTTAAAAAACCAGTGTGAGTTAAAACGTGAGTTTAGCATCAAATTCTACATTTTAAATCGATTAAGATAGGAAGAAGTGAATGCTCAGGTGGGACTCGAACCCACGATCTTTCCCTTACAGGGGGAATGCTCTGACCACTGGGCCCCCGGGCTCAACATTCACTTTTTCCTATATTAATCGATTTGAAAAGTTAGCAGAGTAAATGCTTCAAAATTTCATTCTACATTTTAATCAAAACGTATGGCTTGGCAGTTTTGTTTCACACCCAACGAACGAATACCTATGAAATCTTTGTGACGGTAGCAAAACGGTCAAGCTACGCATTTTGACCAAAATGTAGAATTTGTGAAGGTAGGCCTGGTAAAGTTATGGCGCATAGATCAAAAATCTTGGCTCTACATAAGATCTGACCACTTTTTCATATATTTTGAGTAAGGTGTAGTGTAGAGCATGTAGGTTTAGAGCTAGCAGTCATTATAGCTTAGCTTTATACGAGATCTGATAACTTTTTTACAGGGTAAGCTATGTAGACTCGTCAAGGCAACATTTTTAATTTAATTTTTTTGGTTGGGTAATCTACTTCTCTGAGTTGGATAAGCTAGTTTTCAGAGAGCTTTTGCTGGTATCCTCTCAGTAAACCAACTTACGAACCAATGTAAGAATCATTTTGAGATGATTTTTTTACTTTATTTAATATTCTTATATTTATTTCTGGACATAATTGTAAAATTTTGAAGTTCGTATGTGCTTTTTATATGTTTAAACTGAATAACCACAATTGATTTTTTATTGATTGAAGCAGTTGGGAAAAAAAATGTAATCCGCCATTTTGTGAGAGCAGCCATCTTGGTGTTTCTTGGTTTCAAGTTACAAGATAGCGATGGCCACGCCTGTCAACCCAACCCTGCTTCTGCTAGAACCAGCCTACCCCTTGCCTGCTCTCTACTATACCCTCTGCCAAGGAGGCTTCAGAGGGAAACATAATACCTTCGAGCAACCCTCTAAAGTGTCACTGCCACCTTGGCCGGAATTGGCTGTGGACGGCAGCGTCTCCCTTACGGGAGAAAGGCGCTGCCCTGTTCGTTGCCCAAGGCGAACCGCGTAGAAGTTCCAAATCAAGCACTTCACAATATTCACCCATACCCGATGAGCTAAGCTAAATTGCTAGGAAGTGGCTTTTGTTAGAGGTGGGTTAACATTGGTATTGTATTAACTAGAATTCGAACCTGCTTCCTGATCGAGTCCAGAACAACTAAGGTACCGACGCTAATACAAAAAAAGGTCAATTATATTATGCAGTGAACATAAACTGTCAGACAAGTGGTATGAACTGTCAGACAAGGCAGTCGACCGATCGATTGCAACGGCGGAGGTCGTGAATTAGATTCAATCAGTGCATTTATTATGCAACACGGTTTTGGTCGCCTAGGTTCAATGAGCCACGATTACATCAGTCCCCTGTACAATAAGCGATCCAAACAATTTGTATTGGAATAATATTAGATTTTATTGTGTTTCCTACTTCTTAATAATATCATAAATGTGAAAGTTTGTGAAGATATGCAGATGTTTGTTACTCTATTGTATTATGCATGTTTATGTTAACGTGGAAGCCACAACAAGTACAAAAACTTAGGAACAATTGTGTTATAATAATATAGGTTCTTTTTTTAATCTATTCAGTGCTTATGTTTTCATAGCCTTAGGACGCGAATTAGCTCGACAATTTAAGTGCGATTTGTCAATACCTATCGATTACGATGAAACGTATTAAGGACCCATAACGTTGAAAGATGATCAGCTAGTTAATGGTGAACATTTGATCAGAGATATCACACCTACTTTTGTTTTAACTGCCTAAATTACTAGTATTCTCGTTATTCCGTGAATCGAAGCTAAATAGCTCGTGCTAGGTGTTCAGGTCGATTGTCCCGGGAAAGCTAATCTACTGATGTCACGTCCAGTACGTACCTCCAGAGAAGTCCTTGGTGGCCTTCTGCTGCATGTCTCGCGTGAACCCTAGACCGTGCAGGATGTTGGCGGCGCGCGCCTCCGCCGTGTCAGCGCTGAGCTCGTCCAGCCGGTCGTACACGTCCATCAGCTGCTCCTGAGACTCTGCCGACAGATCATTGCTCATGACACACAACATTCGTCATCGTTTTCATCCTCATAGCGAGAACCCAGGTGCCGCTAAAGGGTGCGCTTATGGTTTTTGGTAGTGTTAGCTTTTCCAGGCATTCATTTGTATTATATAAGAGCACATTACAGCCTGTATGACGTGGCGGTAGTACGACTGCCACTCAGGAAACGCCGTTTCGATTTCCATTTAGAGCAAATATTTGTATGCATAAATATGGCTATTTGCATTGGTCTAATCGTGCCCCAGAGAGCACGTTAAGGCGTCGTTACTAGGATAAAGAAGAATAGTTCAAATTGCAATTTATCGCCTGTACATGCCTTAAGGCTTTTTTTGATAAGTGCAATAAATAATTTTCTTTCTTTCTAAAAATTTTTGTGGGATTGACAAACTCTAAAACCGTTTGACCGAAAACCTTAAAGCTTCTTTCATGTAGGTTTCTACATCCATATTTTAATCAGCACAATTTAAGTATCTCACCATCGTCCTCAGCGTGCGCGAGCTCCTCAGCCAGCTTCTCGAGCTGTATGCGCTCCTCATCGACCTCCATGACGCACTCGAGCGCCGTCTTGTCGGAGGCGGGCATCTCGCGCGTCAGGTGGAAGATGTCGATGTGCGATGGAATAGGCACCTCGCGGCGACCCAACGCCGACAATAATGACGACTTGCCTGGAATTACAATCAAATTATTTTTTAATAAGTCTTCAGAAATGAGCACAGGGAAAATATTGTAGCATGCTATATTTTGCTGTTTAAAAAGGTTACATGTCCATTTACGCGTTGTTGTTTCAGATTTTTGTACTCATACTTATATTATACAAAATATTATACAAATATACAATCACGCCTTTTTCCAAGAGGGTAGGAAAGTGGTATACCATTAAATTATAGAAATTAAAAATATGTCTGGTATATTCATTGTACAAATTTGCTTGAAAGCGTTAAATATTTTGCCTGCACATCATCGAAGCAATAAGCACAGGCGTATTAATTAAGCACCTACATTCCGCCAGCTGTTTTTAGTCCCTACGTAATAGGCTGCGAGCCGTAGTAGGTACGTTTACCAGAACTTTTAGCTTCCAGGATATTATTATTATATCCGAGTTATCCCATGAGAATATACAACAGTATAGCTACAGTAAGTGATAGAAGCATGCGAGGGCAGCGATGTAATCAACTACGCTTCCTCACTACCAGACTGTAACCTTTGCGTGATCTAGAGCTAAGAATAATTCAGACAGACAATCAACCTTTCGTTAGCTAGCATCTACGTTAAATATTCAGTCATGTCATTTATTTTCACAGGCTAATAATTATAACCAGGGCGGTAACAATGGCTATTCTATTCTTTAAGAATCAGTCACGCACAGCTGCTGTAATCTAGTCACTATTCCAGTGCAAGTACAATTACGTTAATACTTGTTACAAATACGAAAATATATCGCCAAAATGTTAATTATTTTTAAAGTGTTCATTTTTCTCTGGACAAGGTTTGCAGTTTGTATGAATCTTTGTAAAGTCCACAGGGTAATGGCACAGGGCGCGTAGCTAGTATTTTATTTACCTTTGACTTGGCAGTCGAACGCTCTACTGCTACAGCCCTGATATCGACAAAACTTACCAAACTTACATACAAAGAATAACAGTACTTATTTTTACACAGCGCTATCCAGATAGAAAATGTGAATACACAATTAGTTCGCAAGCTACGCAACAGCACGACAGCATAGCACAAAGCGATCATACCTTTCTGTTACCACCATAAAAAATAGAGTAAGACTATCCGGTGTAATAAAAACTCGTCATAACCTCCCCCTTCGCCTCCTTGGGGGAAATCGGCGGGATTACCCACACGTAAAAAAAACCTCTAGTAACAGTTTTCCGGTTCATCGAACTACTGCAAGACTGCAACTCTTTGGTTGCATTAGTTCAATTGAACTCGAACTTCGGCATTAATGTGCCTTTATTGTCGACCTGAGGCGTAATTCACGCAATCAAAATCTGTTAAAAATTCAGTCTCAATTTAATCTCAACCACCCAAATATCAAAAACGACGAGGTCCCATGTAGATATTCAATCTTGGAAATTGTATTACGAGAATACAGTTATTGACATTTGTTAAAATTATTGAGATCAAATCTGAATTTTGGACAGATTTTTATTACAAAATTAGCCTTTTGGGGACATTATCCTAATTAGTGATAATAATGTTATTATAATGTTTTCACAACAATGTTAACGTGAGTAGTTGGTGAATTGGTTAACATGGAAGAAAGACAGGCGTGAAAGTAAACCAACTTATGTGCGGGTGATATGACGCGCGTGTTCATTTTACGGTTGGGCGACTCGAATCCTTATTCGAGTCGTGTCAGAGTGATGGCAGAGCGCGCCACTGTGACGTCAGACAGAGGTCGAGCTTCTCTCGTACAGAGCCCATATTAGTATGCATGAACATCTGCATTATCATAACTCATAAGTAATACAATGTTTTAAATCTAAGCTGCTTAAGTTTATTTAAACATTTAACGATAATATTATGAATAAGTTTAATGCCCTTGTGTAGGTTTTTATTTTGCTATTCCTGTTCCTATAGCACAGAATTAGTCTTTTGGCGATCAATCGTTTGGGTTTTGGATTCGATTCGACTTCACAATTGCGAGATATACATACATACATATATATTCTTGCCTGTAAATACCTGAAGAGGTAGGCTGTATATTTTAAATTTAAAGCCAATAATAACGTTACTATCGTAACGGCAGTTCTAGTTCACCTTAGTTAGTCACCGTCATATAAGACAAAATCATTGACAAGAACGGTAATTGTCCGCCATACTATAAATAGATGACGTAACCAAACCTATTATATGAGCGGACTGACGACACGGCTATCGTTTCGTACCTAATTTATCCTTATTCAGCCTATCTTTATAAGAAGAAAACTTTACTTTTTCGAATAACTATGGTTATATCAGCCCTATTTAAGCCATACTAACATTATAAATGCGAATTACTCTTTCTGTTACGCTTTCACAACTAAGAACCGATTTTGATAGTCTAGAACTTGGGAAAGACATGAGCTATGTTTGGTCGGGATAACATCCATCCACGCAGGCGAAACCGAGGGCAACGTCCAACATAAATCGACTATAATCAAATCATCAAATGATAAAGTTTGAATGAATATTATGCCTCATTCAATACCTGCCTACCAATTTTATGGCAGTTAACACAAACGCGGCCGAAATAGCAGTTGAACAGTTATGAATAACACGTGTACGGCACCTACTCATGTTCGTGTGGCAATCGCGCGGCTCTTTGATAAAACATGCATTGGACGGCACGTGTTCCGGCAGTTTCGTTGTTGATGAGCGTAAAATACCACATAGTGATTACCGGCAACATTAGGGGCGAAACACTCGTGCAGCCACTCCAGGAGGAACCTAATGTCGTTTAAGTACCACATATTGTAGCCACTTGGAAAATTCCCAGCTTGAGCATACTACTGGGGTAATATGGAGCCTCACAAATATATTGGAGGTCCATGTCTAGCTATTACAAGCTGCTAACTGACAGACGAGACTGTCGCAGGTTTTTCTCTCGAGGTCGAGGTCACACAGCAGTCAGTACCATAACCGGCGAACATGCGTACTTGCCTACTCTTTATTAATGAAGTGAAGTCTAACACTGTTAAGAAAATATGTTATGAATTATAGACAGGTGTAAAGACAACTCGAATCAGAACAGTTCCTTCAGCCTATTGTACTCAATGTAAATAAATGATAGTATAATATTCTGGTATATTATACCGTCAATTTATTATCTGAATGAGGTTAATCATTTCCTATTGCAAAGCACTGCCTTGTGCAGGTTGTCAGTGCCAGTAAAAAGGAAATAGCAAATTTAGCCCCTGTTTGGATAAAAATATTTAAGGTTTGTTTCCTCACAATTCAAGGAGTCCTATTTTAATGTCATTTTATATTATGTTTTTTACAAATAATGTGGATTACATATTACTAGTTTGGTTTTCCTGTAGCAATACGAACTAAAAACGCAAAATACAACAAATTTTGGTTTTTAAAAATTGAATGTTTTTGGGTCTCCAATAAATCTTCAGGCGCTGAGCTCACTTGTTGATTAGCAGACAAGGTTCTGGTGCAGCCTTTCCTTTCGGGATTGAGTTGTCAGATGGTAGTCGATCCCATAAAAACCATATAAGCAAACCAAAAGAAGAAGGAGACAGAAGACTCTGAACTCTGAGGTGAACAATATTAAGTGCTTTGTGATGGTTGTAAATAAATAACCATAATATGTAGCATCATAATAATAGAATACAACAATGCCTTCGCAAACAAATCAGAGTACCTACCACAACCATTCAGCCCGACGAGACCATATCTTCGGCCACAATTGAGTTCCAAGAGGGTGTCCTGCAGCAACTCACTACCGTAGAATGTGATGGAGAAGTTGGCAATCTTGATGTCCCTTGACCGAGGGTGCACAGCCAACGAACCAGTACAGGATCTAGCCTCTGAGTTCATCTTGGCTTCCTCTTCCAATTTAAGGCATAGTGCCTCTGTAACAATATAGTTATGAATTCCTTTTTGTTCTTCCTCACATTTTTTTTAATTGTATGTGAGGGTTTTTATTACTAATGGTATTTAATCTTATGTATTATTAAATACAGTAAATTTGATTATCCAGCCCTCAGGCGGCAGTTGGCAGTCCAGATAACCGTGAATTCGTTTATTCACGATTATTTGATCTGTCAACTGCAACCAAATATATTAAATAGTGTGTATGTAATCAAAGAAAATATGTACATAATAAGTGGTTAACATTGTTAGTTAGAAAATGTATGTCTTAATAATTACTTAATTAATGTTGATCTTCATTCATAGGAATTTGTTGTTTCTAATAAACACATTTCATTATGCACTACGCACCCTTTGCCATACATTTGATTAGGATCGGGATTTTAAATGTGTGCCCATACCGTTACAGAAACAACAGAGTGCACCTATTTTATGTAAGGGTTTATTAGTAAAGTCTTCCTATGCTACTTGATATAGAATAGACATATAGTGAATAAACTGATAACAATGTAAGTCAACTACAATGAATGCTATTAATACTACAAGTTTTTTTTATTATTACAATGGAACGAATTGGTCTAAGACATCAATTTCTAAACTATTGCCAAAGTGAAAGTGTAACGATTCTTTGACGAAACATTATTCTTTTATTTTCAGAGTATAACTGTGAGACAAAGTCAGTGAACCATGTCAACACAACAGAGCCAACTAAGACTTATTTATGTGATAGTTTACTTATTTAATTGTAAGACTTGTGAACTGTTGACAGCTGACAGGATAAGGAACAAATAAATATCCTCCCACTACATACAAAGACAAGATTAAGATCTAATAACTATAAGTTAATACAAAATACATACTTACATATAATCACGCCTTTATCCCCAAGGGTTACTTACTTACTTACTGCCAGCAGGGGACGCCGCGATCGGACGGGTGATCTGCCCTTCGGTGTGGGCCATTTCACCCATTTCCCCTATTTATCCTGTAACGGATAGGGGTGCCCGGCAATCACGGCGTATCGTCAAACCTACCTGTTTCCTTGCAAAAACTTACAATCTTGTCCACCCTCAGATTGGAAATGTCTTCAAGATCTAGTTCATCCGTTCCCATGATTTCCCATCTTTTCAGCGCGTACATGGGACATTCGGCCAGCAGGTGGATGCTGGTTTCCTCGGCATCCATGCACTCGCATGGATGCCGAGGAAACCAGCGGGCATTTGGGATCGGTCTTCACTCCTATTAGTGTCAGGTGCCTGTTCAGTCGGCAGTGGCCTGTTATCACTTCTACGACAAGCCTCATGTTTTTCCTGGATAATTTCATCAGTTGGCTTGTTCTTTTTGTGTCTAAGCTTTTTATGAACACCTTCGACTGTCTCATGACAGGCGATGCTTTCCATCTTCGATTGGTTTCTGCCACTATGCTCCGGCTGATGACTCCCTTGGTGATTTTGTGGGCTATTGGCAGCCTGGGTTCAGGGCCCACTTGGTTGCTATCAGCTCCTTTTCTGGCCAACTCGTCGGCTACCTCGTTACCCATGTTGCCCTCGTGTCCGGGTACCCAGGCAATCGTCACGTCGGTTGCTCTAGCCAGACTTTCCAGCGCCTTTTTGCACTCCTTTACCATTGCCGAGGTAGTCTCTATCTTGCCTAGGGCCTTCAGCGCCGCTTGGCTATCACTGTAGAGTGTAACCTTTTCGGCATTCAGGTCTTTAGTTATTTCCGCGCACTCCTTGATGGCAAAGATTTCTGCTTGGAATACACTTGCATACTTGCCCAATGTTGTTGAGCTGTTTATCTCTGTTCCGTCTTCGCATTTAATGTGCACCCCGGAGCCAGAGAGCTTCGTTGTTGCCTTTCTAGAGCCGTCTGTGTAACAGACAATGCCATCTGTGTCTATCTTCCAGTCATCTCTCTGTCCTATATGTACTCTGTATTTCTTGTCAAAGGTTCTCTCTTTCTTGATTAGGTCATTGTTTGAGAGAATCATTGACAGTTTGTCTTCATAGCCCTGACTGATCTTGGCATGGCCTTCATCGAATGCGTTTGCTGTCCAGAGGCCAGTGCTTCTTAGTTTGAACCATTGTTCAACTGCTTTCTTTTTTGCCTCTAGGTCTAGTGGGTTTAGTCCCAATATTATCTCTAGCGCGGCAGTGGGTGTTGTTCTCATTGCACCCGTGGTCATTAGCGCTGCCATTCTTTGGGCCTTGTCTAGTTCTTTTTTATTGCTCCCTATGTTGGCTCTATGCCACCATACCAGGGCACCATGCAGGATTCTGGGCATAATTATGGCCTTATAGATCCACAGTGCTATGGCCGGTTTTATTCCCCAGGTTCTTCCTATAGCTCTTTTGCACTGCATCATAGCTATTTTGGCCTTCGAGCATGCGTTGCTTATGTGAGTCTGGAATGTCAGTTTGCTGTCCAGTGTCACACCCAGGTATTTGACCTCTTTTACCTTTTCGAGATCGTGACCGTCAAGTCTTACTGGTTCAGCCCGTCCTAGTTTTCTTTTCCTCGTGAAGAGTACTAGTTTGGTTTTATCCGGGTTCAGGTCTAAGCCTTTGCTCCTGCACCATTCTAGAGCTTTGTTGATCCCCCTGTTCATGATATTACATATGACACTGAGGACCTTTCCTGTTATCAGAAGCACACCATCATCAGAGTATACCTGTGTGTATATATGCATTCTGTTTATCTTGTTTACTAGTTCGTCTATTAGCAGGCACCATAGTAGGGGTGATAGGCATCCTCCTTGGGGGAAGCCTCTCCTTGCTATCACTGTGCGTGTTGTTCCCGCTAACTCAGCCTGTATCAGTCGTTGGTTCAGCATGTTTCTTATCCAGCCTGATATGTCTTTATTTATGCCTTCGCGGTTTAGGGTTTCCTCAATTGAGACTGGGGTCGCCTTGTCAAAGGCGCCCTCAACGTCGAAGAAGCATCCTAGTGCATATTCTGTGTTGCTTATCGATCTCTGTATCCTGTTAACCAAGTTATGCAGGGCGGTCTCGATGGACTTGCCTTCCGTATATGCATGTTGGTTCTGGTGGAGCGGAGATCCGCTTGCGGCGACTTGTTCTCTTATTAGTCTATCCAGTATCTTCTCTAGGGTTTTGAGTAGAAATGATGAGAGGCTTATGCATCTAAAGGCTTTGGCCTCTTGATACGTCTCTTTACCGGGTTTTGGTATGAATACCGCCCGCACTTCTCTCCATTTCCTAGGAATGTATTTCATTCTGATGCTGCTATTGTATAGCTCCAGAAGGTCGTCTTCTATGTACTTGATGGCTTTTTGGAGCATTCCCGGGAAGATTTCGTCTGGCCCGGCTGCCTTGTATGGCTGGAACGATCGAATGCTCCATAGCAGATGCTCTTTCGTGATTATTGTCTTTACCTCGGTTTCCTCCGGGTTCTCTGTGTAGGCACTTGTTTCGTTGCCTGCGTACTCCTCACTTCCTGGGAAATGTGTATCCAACATTATTTCCAGTATTCTTTCTGGGTCCGATGTGAGTTCGTCCCCTTGATTAATGCTGCCTAATTTGCAGGTACTGGTTTTTGGGAACATTTTGGCAAGTCTTGCTGCGTCAGGGTGTTTCTCGACACCTTCGCAGAATGCTTTCCAGCCATTTCTGTTCTCTCTTCTGCATTCTTTTTTGAAAATATTTCTCTCTCTTCTGTACGTGAGCCAGCTTTCCTCATCACCCCTTCTGAGTGCTGTCCTGAGGGCTCGCCTGGTCTTTTTCCTTTTCTTCTCTAGTGCTCTTGTCCACCATGGTTGGCCTTTTCCTGGTTTTATCTCCTTTAGTGGGCATGCTCTGTGGTACGCCTCCCTGAGAGTATCATCCAGTCGGCTGGCTTCTTTTTCTACATCTTTGATATCCTTTATCGAGTTGCGTTCTGCTGGATTCCACTTCTTCATGTGCTGTTCAAATGTCGTCCAGTCAGTTTTCCTCGCATTTCTTGTCATGGTTTTCTCGATTTCGGCTCCCAGACTAAAAATTATCCGTCTGTGATCCGACTTCGAGTCTCTTTCGTCCACTTTCCATTCTGAGATGTGCTGGCTGATCCTGTCGGTGGCGATTGTGATGTCCAGCACCTCTTTCCGGTTTTTCGTAACGAATGTCGGGATGTTGCCCTCGTTGCCCCAAGGGTTAGGCAGAGGTGAATTAACACCCACATTTCACCAATACAAAATATGGGTCCTAAACACATTCCAAAAACTTTTTAAAGAATTTTGTTTGAATTATTTTTATAACTGCCATCTATCAATGATCAAAATAGAAAGTTACCTAGTCTGTTATTTTCATTGAATTATTAAAGTCTCTATCAACTTGATAGTGTATAGATAAAAAGACCTAACATATCAAACCTTCAGTATTAGGTTGCTAACAGTTAGAATACAACTATAAAAATCTATTGTTATAAACATGGTATTTTCTTCAAGTTAGGGGCCATTTTGCTATAAAAATTTGTAACCATTGCATACACTTTTATAGGTTATTTCTTCAAGATTTCCTAATTGAGTACACAGTTTAGCTGAAGATTTAGGTACATATAACAATAGTATCGTAACTGGAGCCTTTTTTGAAGTAGGTTACCTAATTAGGAACTGACAATATATGTCAATATGAACTAACTACAATACATGTCTGTATGAACTAACTTCTCTACTCTTCTCAAACTGAGTAAATGTAAATCTCTTAAACCTTCAGACCATGTGTTTCAAAATAAAAGTCGGAAGATAATGCATTTTGTTCGAACACCCTACTGGAAGTAGTCAAACTTCGTAAGACAATTATCGGGAAATAACGCTTGCTATAGCGAAGGGCTTTCGATATTATAATGTGTGGATAGTATAATAAATTGAATATCAAATTTCATGGCGATATTTACCTTCTGCGGTAAGCTCGCGATCTTCTCGCGCTTCGTTGCCGTTAGTCGCCGAACCGTTCTCATCATTAGTCACTCTCGCCACGGGCTTCTTGTTCCTGCTGCTCGCCTGCTCCTTCTTCTTTTGTTGTGCTCGTTTCTTAGCATCAGACGGCATTTTGTCTACCTGATTAACGCCAAATTTAAATTACACGAACACAAAAAATATTACAGTGCAAGCCTTTGTACTTTTTAACGGTACTGACACGAGTGTTTGGTTTTCCGATACGATTAAAAGGAACGATAGGGGCACTTATTCACTTTGTTCAGGTGTTTTTGTTTTAATAATTAATATTACCTAAATTACTAATACAGGATGTCAGGCAAGTCGTCCGCGTCTACACGTGCTGAATTGAAAAGAAAGACATTTGAAAACTACACTCAGACCACAGACTTCACACAGACTACAAATTTTATTCAGACCATAGATAACATTATTCATGTCATGTCACATGTATTCGTATCGATTCATAAGCTTGTAAGTAAGGTCTACGTTCACAAGACAACACATTTAAATAAAAAAAGAAGGTTTTTGGGGTTTTTTTTATTTTAGGTTTCATTTCTTGATATTCACAATGAAATATATTAATAAATAATTGATATTCACAATGAAATATATAATTTGCACGAAGCGGAAATCGAATCCGCTAACTGAATACCTACCGTAAAGATTAGCAACCAGTGCACTGTCTAATCGGCTTTTCTGGGAAGAGCTCTATGGGTCAATCCCGCTGAAAGAGCAGCGGCGGGAATTTGTTAGATAAGACTAAGTAGAAATAGTTGCGAGGTTTGTGCAGTCACGCAACGTCTCGCGGCGAAGCGGTGCCCCACTTTAACCTTCAAATGACTGTGAACTTTTTCTCCCTTAGGTAATATGTAAAATGATTCGTAGGTACATAATATTTTGCCTCAAAAATCCGCTGCACGCGGCTACGGTAGCCCTCAGCGAACTTTCCGTCCACGCCCCCCGACGCGTCGCAAGTTCCCCTCCGTTGCTCTATGTTAGAACATTCGTCGCGCTACTGTATGTAGTAGTAATACTGTGCTTTATCCAAGGAAATGTTTAAAAATGATATTTCAGGATTTTAAATGAAAAGCTGTCAATTATATGATTTTCAATTAGTTTATTCAGGTAAATATCGATCAACAGCCAATACCGTACAGAAATAGTTTAACAAAATATTTTTAAACACCATATTAGAAGTAAAATACTATGAATAAGGCTTCCAAAACGTGGACATAATATTGCAATCGTACTTTAGATACTATTAACTCAGTTAATAGTATTAAGAACATCAATTAGCACCACGGAACAGAAAAATACGGTTTTTTCTGTTCTGTGATTAGCGCTCAATTTTATTTTATTGCGTGTCTTGCGCCTGCGCTGTACCTAGTTGACTTAACCAGGACCATGATGCTGCTAATGTCAACCCACTGTCATACCATATAGACACTGCAAAAAATACTATAACATTTTGGACTTTATTTTTATAGAATGATGTGTTTGTAGAATAAACTACTTCCGGGCTGTTTGACAGTGGCCCATATGAAACTTGCGTTACAGACGTTTCGTCGATCACTGAGGTCGACATCTTCAGTGGCACAGGTCCGGGCGGCGACGAGTTCGCAGACCTCTCCTCGTCGGCGACCTCTCTGCTACTGATGTTGAGTCCTGAGTCACTGGCGTATATATAGGTAAGAGAAAGAGTTAATTACATTCTTCTTACTCTACAAAATGCCATTTAACTTTAAGATTGACTGCTTATAAACACTTTATGTTAAATCTATAAATTAGTTAAATGACATTTTTTCCGTCCTGATCGTCCACCTGAATCTCGTGGAAGGCGGACACACCGAAACAAATATACTGGCGTGGCTAACGTGACTCTGGTACACTTGCCGTTTCGCCATTACTAATTTGTTTATTACATTTTACATACTTGACATTAGCAAAATTGTGGCGATTTGCTGCAGAGGCCATTTTGAAGAAGTTGAAGTTGACATTTTTTCCAGTGTTAGTGGCATGACAGTGCTCTAACATAAATTAGCAGTAGAGACCCAGCACTTTGATTCGGATATTTTACAAATTGTAATACCTATCAATCAGTGAACTATTATAATTATTTAACTATTATTGCTTTAGCAGTCAGGCGATAGCGATGAATGACTTGTACTTGGAGTAAACAGCTGTAGGTATTCGGAGGCTCGGACACCGCCTCTATACAAGTGGCAATTCATTGGCCAGCGAAGATGAGAATGATGAATATATGAAATTGACACGTATTTGACGTTCATGACAGCCATCAACATATGCCAATCCCAATTTTTAATTATACGAAGTAAATTGACAGCAGCTAAGTCACTTTGTGAAATAATGATGCCATATTCAATGTATTGTAATGAGTTCAGTTTTCGTTCAATCATGGCGCAGTTGTCATGACTTTTTTACGGAATAAAAGAGGAAGCAAAGAACCATTTTATGAGGGTTGTCATAATCATTCGATTTTTCACAACACTATTTTTATTATATTAAAAACTGACAACCCAGTACACGTCAGTTTACTTCGTCTAATTAAAAATTCGACTTTATATTTATTCTACAAACGTATTACCAGTTTTTTGCTACTTGTCTAGAGAGACAGGTCCGATACCTATATTGTATTGTATGCCGTGGCATATATTATGACCCTAACTAGGACTTTTATGCGCTACCTCAATTTAAATAATGAATTATCTAGCAAAACTACTTATATGCATGCTGTAAAATTTGTTACTACCTACTTAAATGACGATTAAAACCTTATTTATTGCACATTCAAATTGTCTATTATAGGTACAATACCTGCCACGTGCGGAGGAAGAGTGGGAAGTCGGCTCGCACCGGTTTGGTACAGCTATCTCTGTATCCGTATATATCGTACACCAAATCTTTATAGTGCAGTTGAAACAGTTTTTTGTTAATTAAATAAAGCATTTTTTTTTATTTAAAACTTCGGTTTTAACTTCTCTAAAAGATATCTGTAGACATGCGCGGTGCAATAGAGATACCACTATACAAAATCGAGGGAAGTCAATCCTCGCTCTTCTTCGCCACGTGCCAAATTAAAATAAGGATACTAGTAGGTACAGGACTAGTTGTTAGAAAATTTACCGTGTTCCATATTAATTAGGAAATAGAGTTTCACGACTAAATTCTGAAGTGTTTTTTACCTGACAATAAACCGAAAAATTTACGAAGAATCAAATATAACTGACCATTTTTTCAGTTTAATCACGGTTCAGTCTCAAAGGATCACAGGATTCAAGTTCAAAGAGCCAGGATCTTTAGTCCAATAAGTGTTATCGTTTCTTCTCCTACTCGTGTGGTCATTGATGCTGTAAACTAATCGATAACAAAAAATACTGCTGTTTAAACAGAAATATGGATAACTCTTGCCAATTTCAGGTAAGGTATTGGCAAGAATGTGCTCAAAACATTTTAGATTTTTGAATATTTAAATCCAGATCCAGAAGATTTTATAGTAGGGGAGCCAAAGTAATAAAAAACGTTACCACCAACGTTACACCGCTAGTGGAATTATAATGGAACCATTATTATTCCGATCATAAAATCTACCAATAGGATTACGCGCGTCTCGAGAAAATACACATTTAGGGTCATGAATTCCCCTACTATTATAGTTTATCTATAGGCTAGACAATTTGAATGCAACTCTAGAGCTACTACAATTCAAATATATGTGGAAACAGAGATGTGCCAGTGTGTATTGTCTACATATTGAGTAGTATACAAGGTGAATTTTTCAAATCTAACTAATAAAAGAATTTACTAGCTAGGAATCGAATCAATTAATCGTAAAAAAAAAACACGCCTTTCGATAGTGTCGGTAATAAAGAACTAATTCTGGGAATGTACAGCAAACTTAAGAAAAGATTTCAATTTTAACAAATAATTATTAAAAAGTCAAGTAATATCCAATACTTAGCTGGAGCAGTGAAGAGCGAATGGGATTTAACATAATATGTACCACTGGCGATACATAAGACCTCAACCAAGTACCATTGCACCTCTGCAACAGTAGGAACCAAATACCAGTTACATGAATATGCGCACAATACACAACACAACACAAATACAATAATTGTATCTATAAACAACGGCACTTCGAATATGAATAGTTATCGAATATAACACGAAAGTTACCTAACACTCAATAATATAGAGAGAAAACGTTACATTCCACAATTTATTCTACTATCTAAAATATGAACATTAAAAAGGCAATAGATAAATTTTAAAGCCTACCTATCTAATTTAGTAATTTTCTGTCATATTTGTTACCGTATGTTAGGAATAATGAGAGCTAGATAAATATCAGAAATATATATTTTAGTATATGAGGCAATATATTATGAATAGTAGTTGATAATTCGACAAAATTCAGATAAATTCTATATTATGTATATATGTAAGAGGTATGTACTTATAAGGTACGTAAACATCATTCCTCTAGGTATATTTTACTACAATACTCAAAAGGCAAATATAATTGCTATTATTTTATCTATAACTAGGTATATGAGTGTGTGCAATAGCTATAGTTGCACAACAACGTTGCCAATTAACTATAATAATCATAAACAATAAGTCAACAGTAGTCAAGCACCCACATTCGTACAATGAACATGAACAAGTGATTCTCGTATTACACTTTGGCGTACACGCAAAATTACTTCAAACCCAACATGACATTTCAATCCATATAGTTTCCATACATACGTTACAAGGTAACATATATGACACTTGACGTTCATCAGTGTTACTTTTCTTGTATAAATGAGAAAAAGTCTGAATTTTTCAGCATGTTAGTATTGTAAGAAAGTAAATATTTGTACGATATTTATTTATGCTGTTATTAATATAGAAAAACAAATGTTTATATGATGGCCTTTGAGCATGTAGGTACAATAGTTAGTGTGTCGAATTGAACCCCAGACGTAGCAAGTTATATAAAATCATAAATACCACTAGAAATGGTTAATTTGCAGATTTATTATTGATGAAGAAAATCACTTTCAATGGCATGTCTTTTGCATATACGTCAAAGTGAATTAAGATTACGCCATTATTGAATCACTATTGAACCACAGTAGAGAGCTATAATCACATAAAACAACACCTTACTCGTACAGGCAACCAATACCAGCTACAACAACAGCATCGCTTGTAATTAGTCCGACATTGCTCCGTGTCTTTTATATTACTCATCCCTCAATAGTATACCATTTGTACATCCGACCTATGTCCCCCGTGTGGCCCAGTGACCCCAGTCCCGAGGTGACTACCTACATACCCAACGCTTACACTAATCACAGCTCGTTGCATACCTCGTGTATAGACAACTGCACACATACAAACTAACACACTGCTGTCGATTCTGCTATTTTATTTAAAATAAAATAAAAGTCTCTAGAAAACTGTTTATTCCTGCCATCACTTAGTATAATTTTACTTCGATTCTAAATCAATTTCTATTATATTTAGAATCGGAATTCGACCTTCCAACAGAAAATAATTGTGGTGCGCAACAGAATCGACACCAATGTCTTGTGCTCTATGGTGAGTGGAAGAAAACATCAGAACGACACACAAACGGCAAAAGAATTATGTTTATACAACAAAGATGGACGGTCTAATTTAAGACTGGGTAAGGTAATCTCACAGAATATAAAATTAATCGAAAGTGCCTCATATATGTAGTTTATTGAGTTACCAAAATAGTATGTAGTCTATTATTTAAAGAACAGGTACGTGATAGGAAATTGAAAGTTGAGAATTAAAAAAAAGAGCTAAGCCTTCAGCATTTTATTAATGTTTCAATATACTGCCGAGACTTTATAGTCATTAGCCTCCGAGTTAAAGTATGCAGCGCTCGTGTACAGCAATGTGTACAATAGCGGTAGCAGTGGCTCACCCCCAATTAAAGTTATATTCTGTGAGTAATGTTATAAATAAAATAAAAAGAAAAAACTAAAAAAAAAAAACATAATTTATTGCAATCACAGATGGAGCCCGACGGCGCGTTGGCGTGTCATGTCTCTGCCCACCTCAACAATTTCCAACGCGTGCAAGTTGCAACCAACGTCCGCTATACACAATACAAGCTTAATTACCACCCCGCTCGCCGCGGGCGCGTTATAGTATAATTGGAATACGTCACGAATAAATAAACTTACATGGACAAGACCTATGTATGTACAACGAAATGCAATTTGCTAATATGCTTAAATTAGATGCTTGCCGCCACAAAAAGCTAAAAGTCTGTAGAGTACAATCTTGCCACTATAGCTCTCTGAGAGCCGCTATAGCTGTCGGGGCTCGGGGCTCGGGGCTCGAGACTCGAGGCTTACTGCTGAATGTGAATATAATTCTATCTTCTCGTGGCGGTAAGGTCAGAGTGCTGTGTTTGAGCTCTTGCGGGCCGGCCGGCGATCACGTCATGTTGACACCGAGCGATCGGCTGGCGTACTCGTACACCACGTAGGAGATGGACACGGCGGGGATCACCTTGATGAAGTTGGGCGTGATGCCGCGGTACAGACCCCGCAGGCCCTCCTTCTTCACAATGTCGCGGACGGTGCCTCTCATGGTGCTTGCCGCGCCCCGCGCTGTGTTCTCTGTAACAAGAAACAATTACGTTTTTAATCTTCATTCTCTAAGTTATTTCCAACTCGATTGGAGTCAGCTTTCCACCTAACTTTAGATTACAGTTTAATGTGTATAGGTTACTGCTAGAATATTTCTATACTCTCACAAGAAATGATTTAGTGATAAATGTGGCGAAATTGACTAAAGTGCGTTAAGTATCACCTAATTCGTAAATTTTAATGTAACTTGAAAAGTAGAAGATGTAATCAAGCGGAGCTTCGGCTAGATAAAACACGGGTCTGTACGTAATCATTTCTTCTGTACCTTGCTATAATACTAAATAATATCGATAATAGCAGTAGAATAAAGAACCTCAAGACTCGATGACTGAGGGCTTGCGCAATTGAACAAGTCGGCCTTTGATCACGAACTACAACGTGATCGAAACGTCAGTATATTCAAAAGTATAATGATCTACCATTATCGCATGTTCATTCCCGGTAACCTTATTTCTGTATCCATCATAACTATACTGACAGACAGTTTGTAGTATTAGTTGTGTAACAAGATAAGGCGTGATGACGAAGCGTCTGCACTAGATAATATCACACGTTCATAATCTAGGTACATAGGCAAGGCAATCCCGAGGCACTGTTATCAACATTAAGAGATATTATGGTAAGGGAACACGTAATGATAACTACCTATGTCTGAAATTATATTGCCAGCGCCTTTAATTATGTTTAAACTGTATAAAAATGTCTGCCAAACCGGTAAATACATAAATTTGATAAGGACGCTAGAATTCTGGTTGTATAAATTGTTGTCATACAATTTAAAAGAGCATAATACATGTATGTTACAGTTAAACGGAAAAAATGGTGGCCATCATTTACTTTTCTGCTTCTAGAGTTTAGAGCTTAGCTGGAACTATACAGCATATTTTATCTGTCCTGTTTTTTGATAACAAACTAGTCTTTTTTCTTATATAATTGGGGTGGTATATAAGCACACGGCCCACCTAATGGAAAGTGGTTACAGTGGCCTATGGACGTGTGCAACACCAAGGCAGTCACACTCGTGCTGCCGACTTTGTAAACACAGAGCTTCTGTACCGTCACTCAGCCAAACGAATGGCCTACGCCAAGATCATATCAAATTGAAAGATGTGATTTCTTTGCTTACCCCCAAAGAGAAAGAGGTTTGACAATACGCACAAAAACAAATTAGGAAATAATATGGTTTACTTAGACCACGTAATACCTAGAATGTTATAGAAAGCATGGAAAAATGAAATGAGCAGGTATTTACCTTGTGCCTGCAACCGAGTCCGTACGAGCGCGAGCGGGTACGAGCACACCTGGCCGAGGGTGCAGGAGGTGCTGCCGCACGCCAGCAGCAGCAGCATGCCGGGCTGCTCGTTGTGCGCCTGGTACGTGCTGATGTACTTCTTCTTCAGCGTCTCGTACACCGCCAGGTCGATCCCCGCGTACGGTACGATCCCCAGTATATTTGGAATGTAGCCCTTGTAAAAACATTTCAATCCTTCTCTCGCATATATCTTTTTAGCAGCGTCCGCAATACCGCTGTATTGACCCGTCTTCCTGAGAGCTAGCCTCGTTTTGAGCACCTCTAGAGGGTAAATCACAGTTTGACTGATCGCCCCAGCAGTCGCTCCGGCAAGGAAACGCTCATGAATTTCTAGGGGACCAGTTTTGGTCTTTTCCCGTCTTATTAGCCTTTTGACTTGTTCGTAGGCGGCAAATTTGAGCGCGGATTCTGGTGCTATTTTGATAACGTTAATACCGTTTCCTCTCCACATACCGGCAATTCCACCTTCACCAATCATTTTCGCTAAGCACTTACTCATGTTTTCTCTAGTGGGATTTACCTGGAATTGTTATAATAGTAAGTCAATAATGACATTTTTATAACAGTGTTCATGACATATAGTGATAGAATATGAACCATTTTCATAGGTATTTAAACTTGCGGCATTTACCAAATGCAGTTATTATTCGTTAACCAAAGTTGTTTACGGGCTGATGAGCCACAGATCTAAGTTTAAAGAACTTGTACGTAGATCGTCATGTCAGAATCCTGGCGATGGATTCGAACGATAAATAAGTATGGATCGGGACCAGTTGCGATCCTACAAAACGATTGACACTGGTATCCCCTTTAAATATAGGATCAGAATATTAAGTAGGCATGTCGTCATTGCGGAACTATGTTGCACGCGCGGTTGTATTATTTATTTAGTTCAATTTAAGTACGTTTACTCAGAATAGTTATCTACACACAAACAATAGGTTTGATGCCTGTCTTTTTGTAGCGATGAAATGATGTTTATGTTTCTACTGCGCTGACGGGACAGACAAAGAATTTTTCATCGTTTCTATGAAGACATTCGTAACAGCCCGGAGTTTGGAACTTAGACCGCAAAATATCGAATAACACACCCTTGCATAATACTTTGAGAAGTATCTCTGGCTAGTCTATTAAGAAAAGATAAAATATTTACCTGTAAAAATACTTTTAATCTATCTAAGGGCGCCGTGCAAGTCCGACTGACTGCGCCTGCGATGCCTCCAGCTAACAGATGCCTCCACCACTTGCCCGTTTGAAGTTCGCTTTGTGTGAAGTCGTCAGGCACGTTCATATCCTCGCCAATGTCCAGGTACTGTAATAGAAAGACATATTATGTCAGACAAACTTTTTTTTTATACCATTATAGGTGCAATATGCCGTGCCGAGTTAACTATCTAATGCTTACGACGCAATCAAATACCAAACAAGACTTACTAGCGGTCGTCGCCTGATTTCGTCATTGAAAATTAGTACGCGATAACGCAGTTTAACATCTTTTAGAGATCATAATCCTGTTCGATTAAAATTGCAAGAGAGATGCGGTAAGTTGCGATGCCTGTTTGATATTCAACTACAAACTTGAAGTCTTGCAGGTTTTTATGCATTGAATGCTTACGACATTTTGTCGGTCTACTGGACGTCGACAATGGTCTCATTTATATTTTCTCGTAAAATAGTTTATGAGTTACTTTACTACGTCGATAAAACTATTTACATCCTATAGATCTTATTTCTTACTAACAATTTACAATCTATGGTACGATCGATGGTACTATGATGATGGTGGTTGCGCATATGGAATGATAGGCAATAGTTATATGTGTATTTACGTTCGTACGGCCTTTGGCCCTCTCACGTCGGCAAGACGAGTGAGAGTCTGGCTAACCTCGATTTTGTATAATGTTCTTTCTGTCGAACCTCGTACTGATAGTTTCATTTCTCTACACAGTAGTTAAAACCGGGTTTTCATTATATATAAGAAAAAATAACTTCGGTTTAAGCTACTCTAGAAATATATCAAGTTTTAGAAACGCGTCGTGCGATACTGAAAACGGTTTTACAAAACAGAAGCAAGCCAAACGAACTCTTCTACTAGATAGATGTGCCAAATATAATCATAGAGCTGTAATATACAATGAAAGATGGCAGTAGCATGTACACATAGATCAGGCACGTTATTACACTGATAAAGGGTCTTCATCCGGAGCAGTACTTTTTCTGTCTCTTTCTTTGACTTTCTTTTTCTTCCACACATTTTCGAAATTTAAACCCTCCGTCTGTCGAGAGAATATAATAATATAAAGGCTAAAATTAAAACCTAGATTGGCCGAATGTCTTCAAAAGCATGACGCCCTTGGTATGGCCTCTGAAGAATATGAGTCTAATAAATCGGAACGACCGAAGAAAACGATTTTAGAATAACTACATGAAGAGCATCTTTTGTCTAAGAAAATGTGATGCAGACCTCGGAATTTCACTTTCAGCACTGGACTGCTCACTGAGCAGATGGATAAGAAGAAGCCACATCAGCCCAGGAGATAAGGTAAACACTTTCAACATCTTAGGAACGGACGTTTTTGACAGTGCCCGTGACAAATGGTGGAATCGATCTTCTAATAGGTATAGGACTACGGTTCTTTGCAAAGTATGCCCTTTATTCATAAACCTTTAAGTAGGGAAGACTGAGCATTCAATCGCTGCTGACAGCCATTGATCACTTCGTCTTCCCACATGCGAAAGTCTTAAGTAGCCGGGTGAGAAGATATTGGTACATACATTCATTGTAACGTATTTACCGTCTTGTCATTGAGGAAGCGTACCGTGGTATAATTGTCCCAGTCGATAATCAGTGTCATGAAGGCAATGTATAGATTCCAGTACATCTTCTTTGTCTTGAACCAGCCGGCGCTAACGAAAATTTTTAACAGCTGTACACCGCGAATCATTACTAAATGGTGTATATTTTTTTCGAAATAAGTATCCCCATTTACTCGGTTTATTGCAACTTTTTTTAGGATAGCTTTTGGTCTTGTAACAAATGGCAAAATAAATATTTCAGTTCAGTTCAGTTCTTGGTTTAACGGTCAAATTTAGAAGTTTGACAAAGATTGGGTTGACAGTAGACGTTACAGGAATGTTTTTTTTTTTTAGTTAACGGCAATGTGAACTCTTGTGAATTTTATAAGATTCATCACACAGGATGCAAGGGTCTGGGCCTACTGGCTATTGCTGCAGAATTTTTTAGATGGTCGAATAATTCTTTATTACATAATACACGTTGTAATTTGACTTATACCAATAATTTTAAACTTAATTACCTGTGCAAATTTTGGTGACAACAGAATTGTGTCATTAGGTCAATGAAAATATCAACTAAAAACTCCTTGGCGCAAAACGGACTGTCTTGTCTATGTGTACCTATATTTAAGATTATATACTCTATTATATATGGATATTATTATTGCCATAGATTATCTACTCTTTTAATGCGGTACATTGACATTCGAATTTAAAGAAGGCGACTGAGTTGGACTTTGCTTATTTGAAATGTAAATGTTCTAACATAATCATGTCCCACTGCTGAACATGATTAGCGATAGACTGATCCATTCATTGAATCATATAACAGACTCCGCAGCACGGCAATGTAAAAATATCTTCAGGGCTTTTTTTTCTTTATCCCGCCCAGGTGGTAGAAAATTCCCGTAAAATTTTTAGGTATGTCGTAGATACCTGTAATCTTGAACTGTTATACTAGGTACAGGGTAGTGAGTAACATTTAAATAACCTCCCGTATGAGCTATTCGTTTCGTCGTAATCGTAAGTCCCTCAGGCTGAGAACGACAACTTCCTAAAAAGACATAACATAACATAAACTCACGCCTTTATCCCCGAAGGGGTAGGCAGAGGTGCTAGCACCCACATTTCGCCGGTTTATGTTTAGGTCCCAATGTAATAGGTGGCGAGCCTATTGCCATTAACTGGGCACTAATAAACCTGCGATAAATACACACATAACTTCGAAAAACATCGAAATGTCATTGGTTTGTGCCATGGAAAACCTGGGATCGAACCCGAGACCACGTCTCAGCAGTCCATTACCCATACCACTAGGCTACCGCGTGAAAGTGACTTTGTAAGCAAAAGAAAGGGCTTTGCCAGCCTCTCCTCACTTATATAATTATATGAAACCGAGTATATAGCCGAGTATGTACTGAGGGCATCGATCTATTATAATTGTCTCAAAGCTTACAATAGCCCGTCTAAACATACGTTTAAATACAATAGACAAAGGACAGTCAAAGAACTGTTAGAGCTGTAAAAGTTGCTTTAGTCAAAGAACAGTGAAAAACGTAGGAATGAAGAACAAATAAGTGCCTAGGTATGTATGAAGGATATCTCCATGGTTTTTTAATAGAATTACGCTTGTATTAGCCTGAAGGGGTAGCCACAAGTGTGTTATAGACCCACATAACACTTATTTTCTTAATTTTCACTACAGTCTTGCAACCGAGATTTTTAAGCTTCGTAAAGGAAAACTGTTTGGCTTTGTGATCCCACGGTCGCAAATTAAGTCAAGACGCGATAACGAACTCGACTTTCAAGACCGTTCCGTGCGTGGCAATGTGGGTGTGGTGGGCGAATATTCGCCTTGAAGTAAGAGAATGCTGTGAGTCAGCATCCGCTATACCGATAAGGCTTAGCCTATAACCGCACATAATATTGGCAATAAAATACCTACATATAGTTCAGTCTTTTAATTTATTGACAATATTATTGGGCGAGTGCGGTTAGCCAGAGTGGTGTAAGTACAGTCAGCATCAGATAGATCTTTACTAAAAGTCTAAAGTGTTATATGGATTTAAATGATTATGCTATCCGAACTAATGGTGAGTACCAAATATCACAACAATCTGTCAACAGGAAGGGGGAAATTCAAGGCATTAAGATCATTTTTGTAGGAGGTAAGACACGCCGGTATTTCCGTCCAACCGGGGAAGTACCTCCGCCCTACAAAATACCACGGCCATAATAACCTCGTGTTGTGATCCCGGCTGTGACTAGGGTATCCAGAGCTCACTGGAGAGTTTTTGTGCTGTCAGTGGGAACACCAAAGGCCATTCCTGCTTTGTCTTCTACGCTGACGGCACAGAAACTCTCTGTGTTTACAGGGTCGGCAGCACGAATGTGACTCCCCTGGTGTTGCACCACCACCACCAGTAGGCCATATTACCACTTTCCATCAGGTGTGCCGTGTGCTTGTTTGCCACCTAAGTGGTATAAAAAAAGAGTAAGTACTTTGTAAGTCAAGATCGATCGGATTCATACTGTATCTACTATGGCTAGTGTGTGAGGACTAAAACTAAGTAGGTTATTAATGTCTTCTTACACAAAAGAACGTGTTTATGACTATAGGTACTAAGGAGGTTGAATTTGGTACACCTTCAGACAAATTCGTTTCAAACACTATCACACTTCTAACAGTTTTTTCTGTTCTGTGGTTTCAAAAATGTTTGACCTTCCATTTTTCTTACCGCTTCGAAATTTTCAATAAAAGTGTGAATTTGTTCTAAACCTTGAAATACTCCAACAGGAAGTCTTGAGTGTTGCAATAGCGCGCTTGCCTTCCGCCATAAAAATTGCAGTGCCACGCGATAATAGACAATAACTGTAATAAATCATCTTATAGTTTATTGCAGACTAGCGATCCGCCCCGGCTTCGCACCGGTGGTAAAAACGTTCCCGTGGTAATCCAATATAGCCAATGTTACTCAGGATGAGTGCAGCTTTCCAATGGTGAAAGAATTTTAAAATCGGCTTAGTAGTTTTTATTTATTTATTTATTTATTTATTCAAACAGTTGCTTTTTTGTGTTTATTCATTACAAACATACAAAAATACAAATCTTTCCTCTTTATAATAGCAATGTAGATACGTAGGTCATTGATCAACGTCGCTATCTCGTTCGTTCGAGTGCCAATCCCGGGTGCATCCACATCTAGAATTTTGGAGCCCGAGATGCGCTTAACTGCACTTTTTTTCCTTAATTTGGTTTGTTATGGGTTTTATGGAGGCAACTGCTTTCTGCTCGTGAGGAAAACCTTCGCTAGAATGTAATTCTTCAATCAGCAGACTTTGGTGAGACGGGATGGGATGGAAGGGTGAAAACGAAGATTTTGGTGGGCACCACACCATTAGGTCATTGACTAACATCGTTATAGGTGTTGTGAAAACGAATACAGGCAATGGTGATCGTATTCGGTTGTCTATCTAACGTTGACTAAAGTAAGTACACGAGTGAAGTTCACTTGAATACCTATTATATATAGGTACAACCTATATCAGAAGTTTCACAATTAAATAGCTGATAGTGCTGACCTTAATATTTCACCATGCACGTTCTGATAACATTTCGAGCGCTAAATAGTACATTATACCTTTACTGGCCTACTTTTAATAAACCAGAAGTAATCAAGTACTTTGACAAGACTGGCTTTTACCCTCTTAACGTTGAGATCTGTGGGTGTGAGTTAAGTACCACAGCCGACCTCCAACGTGGTAAATGGTTAAGATGTTAAATGATCAAAGAACGGGTGGCCCATGAGCTCTTGAGTCTTTGAGTGGGGGCGGAGACGCAACTCAAAGGTTCTAAGTCACGCCAAGGTCTTACTCCGTCACTCAAAGGTCGTTAATGTTTTCAAAATGATTAATAACATTGAAAGTCTATAAATTATCATACGATAAGGGTAGTAAATAAGCTAACGATAGATCTGATGGGGATCATTCAACGAAGCCTATGAACGCTTGAAGCAACAGAATTATCTTCTGTCAATTTGCCATCTGCAGTGGCGAACAAAATACAAGAGGAACGATTAATATACATAGTTTTCAAATGTAGATGTTTATTACACATCCATCTAAAACTACAGATTACACAGTTTAAAAAAATCCAATCTACAATATCGGTGTCAAGGATAGGAAACAATAGGTTCGCATTCGAAACCTCGTCTAGCACTGCTCAGGAGTGCAAGCTTCGTACTCAGACATTTTTAGATGGCGACCAAGTATTTAATTGCGATTTATAAGTACCCCACTCCCCCCTAAAAGTTTTAAAAACAGCAATATAATCTAGACATATAAAAAAAAAACAATAAATTACCATTTTCCTCTCACTTCCAAATCTCATTTTAAGGAATTGCAACACACTAAAACCAATTGTTTAAAATCACCAGACACAGCCCAGTGTTAAACTGCTATTGTATTGTAAGTATAGGTAACTATGCATTTCTCCAATTTACATACGACCTTCTCTACAAATTAGTGGGTAAAGCGGTCAAAGTCAAACATGATTGCCGTAGACTGTTCAATGTCTTGTCTACTGCTTTGACGAAACGATAGCACATGACAAGGATGTTGACTTAGGCGTGAGACACTGGGCAAAGATAAGGTGCAAACTAAATAAAAGGAAGGATGACCGGCATCAGCGTAACCTTGTCACAGCCTTACAAGCACACAGAATAATTATAGGACACCTAACATTGAACGTCGTCGTAGGCGTCGCTTCAGTTCCTCATTTCAAAAACTAGATTATTTCCTGAATTAGCCACTCACCGATGCTCAAACAAAAGTACCGAACTATAACAACTGCTCATAGCATGGTTCCGATTAACGTTAACTAGGTACGCGATTACAGGTTAGCTTTAAAGGTTCCTAGACTACCTTTGGAAGCCTGCAGGGCTAACATGCGCGCGTCGTCAAATATCTCGAATCGAGATGAGATATCATCTCGCGTCTTCTCGAGCGAAGTAACGCCGACATATTTTGTCGCGTCAAACTTTTTCAATTGTTGTCTATGGCATACACATTTTTTAAACATTTATCCGATAAAATCGGCCCGATACGGCCATTTGCTCGAAAGCACAGACTAGTTAGGGATGCTAGGTATGAAAAAAAGAAAAAAAAAATAGTGCAAACAATTTTCGACCTTATTGACATGACATGCAATCGATTTTTTTTCTTATATTCGTGATCAGCGTCATCAATTAATGCGAAAAGACACGTAACAAAGGAAATGGCATTAAGGTCGAAAATGGCTTGCAGTCGCTGTTTTAGTCCAAAATGAACCGAGCACAAAAAATGTTTACACGAGATAACTTCTCGTCGACCAAATGAAAGACGAGAGACAAAACATTTTAATTTAAAAAAGAGAAAAAATAGTGCAAACAATTTTGGACCTTATTGACATGACATGCTACCGAATTTTTTTTCTTATATTCATGATCAGCGTCATCAATTAACGCGAAAAGACACGTAACAAAGGAAATGTCATTAAGGTCGAAAATTGCTTGCAGTCGCACAAATGTACTAGATTTTGATCGAAAATGAACCGAGCACAAGAAAAGTTTACACGAGATAACTTCTCGTCGACCAAATGAAAGACGAGAGACAAAACATTTTAAATGTCAAAATTCGAGTAAATAAGGGCACGTATGTTACAATTTGCAGACACTAAGTAGAGATGATTTCTCGAAGTCGAGTTATGTCGACATCTGACAGATCGCCATGAAATTTGCCATGTTACCAACAGTCGATATCGACATAAAACGGCAAAATGCCTCGAGATAGCTATCTCGTGGCGCGCATGTTAGCCCTTCATGCTACCAACAGTCGACATATCGACATAAAACGGCAAAATGCCTCGAGATAGCTATCTCGTGGCGCGCATGTTAGCCCTGCTGGTGGCCTTGGCATTTAGGGAGGATGTTATTACCAGCCAGTTACCACGAAAAACTCTCGCTGTGCTAATTTATTTGTCTATTGGAATGTAAATAGCATCTTCTTCTGAGCAAAGGTCGTTTATTTCTCTGTGTTTCAATGCCAATGTGGAATGACATTCAACATTTGACGTTAAATATATTTCATTCGCAGATGATACAACCGTTTTCTCTTATTTAGAAAGCAGAACTCAATGCTGATTTCGAATTATTCTGAATTTGTCATTTTATTTTACCTCGTCTAGATGAAATACGAATCTAAATGAGTGCGTATTTCTGAGAAATTTGCGTATCTTGTTTAATTGCGCTGTACATACATACACGCAGTGACGTGGACGTGCTAATTTATAGCGTGTCAAAAGCACGGCTAGTATCAGTGTCACGGCAAACGGGCATGATCTAACTAGGTTAACACTTCAGTGTGTAGGTATAACTCGGTACTGCAAACATGTGGTAGATCTCAAAGTAAAAAGAGTAGAATTCTTTAAGAAGGACATTGACAATTTTATTTGACTTTTATTTACGAATTTAATGGCGAAATGTGAAGCCATGATCGTTTAATTTATCTTTTTATAAAGATGTAGGACAAATGAATTATGTTTGAAGTGTTCATACAACGGAATCTACATACATTATTATTATTACAACGCAATATCTGATAACCCGTTTAAAATTATTTTATATTCGCTCTGGCATGTCATGTACCTAAATGTCAGTTTGTTTCGATTAGTAGTTTATATTGACATTCTTATGCAACTAATTTATTTGCATGTGCCAAATATGTTACTTTCAAACCCAACAGATTTACCCACTCGATACTTTTAAATAAAATTTAATATCGATTGCGTTGGAATGTGTATCGATTTGTCAACATTGATATATCAGAATTCAGAACTGTTTGTTTATGGCAACGTTCCGTTACACGATATCTGCTCTGTATACAAAGTGTCACACTTTATTGGCATGATCATACGCCGAAGTGCTTTATTATATATTTTGACTGCCGATAGAGTACAAAGTACACGGTACAAAGTTCATCGTGTCCTATATTATTATTGTTTTCATCGACGAGAAGAAATATTTTAGAGAACGAGCCCGCAGCCTAGACCTTGGTGATTGCGAAAATAGTTCACGATATTTTACTACGAGATAACAGAGTTAATAGAAAGTTTAAAGGCGTAGCAGTGGATGAGGAGATGGGAATCTGTCATATATTATGAAAAGAGATGAGGGCAAAGGTGGAAAGTTAGCGGAAAGGTTCGAAGTATCACAGTGGAAAGCTATAGGAGCGGCAGTCTGAAGAAAAGATGGATAGCATGAAAGTAGGCAAGGATAGGAACTGAGGAGAGGACATTTGAAGGGATTTATGCGGAAAATCACATGTTGCGTCGATATCTAATAACTGGGACAAGCGCAGGCTAACGATGGTGAATAACGATTCTGTTAAGTTTTTGGCTAACTTATAAACCGTTGACAGGAAAGCGCATGAGTCAGAGATAAGGATTTGTGTCCAACAAATAACTGTAGGATTTCCCCGACGCAGTTATTGAATGATCGCACTCGAGCGACGATAGTGCATGACGCAATCTGCGCGAGCGTCGCGTCACTCGCAGCGCCCGCCATGGCCGCCATTCGCCCTAGCGCGTGCGTAGTATAAACGTTCGCTTATGTGCTGTCAACCGAAAAACACATAATAATTATAAGGACTGATCAACCAATGACGTGAGCACTTTGACTCCGTGATTAGTTTAATCTAATAGCTGCGTTTACACGTAGAGGATTGAAACGAAGTATTTGCCACGCGCCAGTCCAAAACCGTCCGCGTCAGTTCGGAATAAACGTATAATGTTAGCGACAGTTCGATCTGACGGTTGGCGCGCGCGCGTCGCATTGATTTTATCCGCGCTCAAGTAGATATAAAAGATATTTTCGCGAAATGGCGGCTTGAGGCGCTGAGGCCATTATACAGTTCATACATTTGTAATTGGTATATATATCCATATCTTCGCCTATATTTCTTATTCCATATACCTACGATGTCTTCTGGTGCTGTCCAAACCGACTACGAACCTAGCCAACGCTACTACCACATGGGATTTCATTTTAAACAACACAAGAATGTGAAAGATCTGCCGTTCCAAAACTGTGGTCATAATTAAGTCGCAATATATCACCACAGTTCGACCCGCAGTCCAAACTGACAGATCGAACCGGCGGTTTGGAACGCGGTCGCGATGCGCGGTTTAAAACTGTACGTGTAAACGGCGCTATACTATGATAAGTGGACAGGCGCGCCTCGGACGTCACGCTGCGCGCTTTCCAGCAACGACCATGGAGACCTAAAACCTTCCTAAAACGTAAAAGTTCTGTACAGACGAGTACAATGACACCAAGTGTACCGATAAGTCTGTGTAAAACGGATACTGGTCATCGATTAGATATTTTTTATTGGGGTGTCGTCGACTTTCAAGTTATTTAATTTCTTAAGTAGGTAGGCAGGCTGATTTTCTTTGAAAAATGAATAAAAAGATAACAGCCAAGTTAGTGTTCATTTTAACTCACTTAAAAAGGGCTTCACATTTTGATTGATAATGGGTTTGAAACAACTAACATTCAATTCATTATGTTGCCAGTTCCATAACTACTAATTACAAAACTATCGGGATTTTTTTAAAACTTTGACATGAATATTCACTTATTTCGTTTGCCTTCAGAAGAATTGAAAGCGACTTTGTTCAAATGTCAAGCAAGTTCATTCAACTTCAATATTTATTACATGTACACAGTACCTACCTACTTGGTTCACAGGTAGCACAGTAGATACACTAATAAAGGAGTAAAGCCAGTTGTAATTATCTATGTACCTACCTAATGGTTAAAAACGAAGAGATGACTTTCATTGAATACTTTGTTAAGTGATAGGTGAATGAAATTACCTAGGTACCTATGTAGAATTATCAAAAATGTATTCGTCGTAAATATAGTATAAGATTTGTATTTGAGTTGATCTGTTTTGTATGCTGAAGTGAGCTGAAATAAACGCATTATTTCTTTCTATTTCTTTATATTTATATCAGGTACCAACCAAGTAAAATTCTACTATAGGTAAGAGGTACATACATATAGCCATACCCGATTTCTAAAAGACGTAGAGAGAGACCACATGTTTCCACTGGCTACGACCCTGACACAGACAAATAGCGCAGAAAAAGATATGAAGCTTGATGTACAGCAAAACCAACATTCCCGTGAAGTGGAGGTGACCGCCACTAATGTCAAAACCGGCTAAATTGTCTTTGATTGTCAATAAAAAGGCATGCATTTGATAGTGACAACCGTACTTAGTTTTGAATTTAACCACATATTAGGATCGTTAGTTTTACCACTGGTTTTATTATTATCTTCGCTTATTTGCACTTATAATATACATTTACTGACATGCTTGTAGGCTGCCATCACCTGCCATGTTAGTGTCAAAAGACCGTCAAACTTGTCTTTCATAATATCTGTCACATCTATTGTTGCCATCGCTGACGCCATTCGTACAAAAGGAGTCTTGTTATAAGTAAACGTTCTTCATAAACGTATGTGATTTCGAATTTCGAACTACTATTTGAGTACAACATTGTTGCCATTTAGATTATAATGATAGGTAGTTTACCCGCTTATTCATCTACGCAAGCGTTTTGTCTATGATCCTCATTACCTGTCAAACAATCATAATAAACAAAAGAGATATAACAAGGTAATAATTTTTCTTTATTTTGTTGAAATCTTAATAATGAGTAAATTAGTACATACCTATTTAGAGGGAGAATCTCTACAAAGATTTAGTATACGTAATAATTTTGGTCCAAGTATAAATCATCATAATCATAGCGAAGAGTGCCTTTCACAGTTTCACCGAGCCCGGGATCCTCTCATTCTTTTTTGTTTTGTTTAAGTTGGCTTTAATGGGATCGACTACCGCTGACCTCCAACCCCGAAACGATATAAATGCACTCAATAACCATCTTCATTTCTTAATAATTTATTTGGCTCGGTTGCAATACGTTTAAGCCATATCTTCATTGCTTGATGATGTTGATGATGAAGACTTACTTAGTAAAGTTGGGGGGACTTTATTAAAAACTCCCTGGGGAGATTTGTAACGAACACGAGAAGTCACAATTCACTGTATTCCACTTTCCTACATTTGTATGAATTGCCCAAGACTTTAGGTCTAAAAGCCACCATTTTTATACATAAAAAACTTGAACTCATACCATTTTCGGAAAATAAAATAATACTGCGTTATGCCATTTCTCGCGTTTGCGCCTAAAACTACCTCAAAAACCATCGAACACAATAACAATCAAAATAGTAGCTAAATATTTTATTACATTCTTAAGATAGTATGTTTCAATACAATTATAGCATACATATACAATTAGTGCAGTTAACCTAATTAAGATAAATATAATAACTAGGAATGTTACTCGACCCCATTCCGCAAGGTACGATATCGTTTCCCCTATTGACATCACAATCTACATAAGAATGATGTCTTTACGATTGTTTTGCGTGTACGATTCATCTTTCGATTAAACTTGTTTTTGTTTGAAACACACTGATGACACTTGTAAACACACTGATGATACTTGTAAACACACTGATGACACTTGTAAACACACTGATGATACTTGTAAACTGACAGCATTTTGAATTGTGAATCATACTGACAGCATTTTGAATCATACTGACAGCCTTTTGAAAGACATTGACATCATTTAGAAACACACTGACAAATTATTTTCAAGGTATTTTACGTATTGGATAGAAAATAAATTTACAGCCTCACGAATGTCACGATTATAGGTTATTACGGAGCCTAAGACCACTTGCAACCAGAGGACCAGGGGCAATAGTTGCCATGTCTAAAAAGGATGGAAAAGAAGATATAAAATTGAACGGATAAAAGGAAGTGAAGGGTGATACTCTCACAAATAAATGATATTGAGAGTGAAGGCTGCTCTCCCACGGTCGAGCATTCGTGTTTAGCTAAACACGACTATATCAGCACATGAAATTAAATCCAAAATAATACGTATGTGTATACCGGTAAAGCAGAGAATCGCAATAATATCTAGCAGCTTATAGCGTGTGTTCACAGGACTGAATTCGTTTGCCTAATCCAAATCAACAGTCTACAGCGTGCGAATTTGTCGCGATATGTAGGGCGGTCTTTGATCAACCAGAGATTATTTACTGAGTATCTATTTACTCACTTTTATTTATTACTAGCAGCCAGGTCCCACCCGGGGATAATACCGCAAAAAAAAGTATCATCCGTTTTTCAAACCATCTATCCACGGAAAAAGCACATAGCTAAGAACTATCTCTGAAGGGGATTGTCAGAACTTACAGATCAAATAATGCCCTATTTTCTATACAATGAAGTAACGAAGCATCTTACAGATAGAAATATTAATATATTCCAAAAGCCATGAGACCAAAAGAGAGCGGAAAGAAGTACAAAATACATATTGAAATAATTTATTCTCACTTGAAAGTAGTCAGAAAATCTTTTAGGAGTGTTGATGATGAGTTTAGCTTTGCAGAATCAGGACTCACAGATATGGATATCTAGTTGTTTCTATTATTAGAGAGTACTTCAGGGAAGGAAGGAATATAATCTCTGAGGAATTCAAAACCAAGCACCTAATTTGCTACTCAATCATTCAAAATGAAATGAGGAAAACCACAGCCTGAACCTGCGGGAATAGCTCAATTAGTAAAAAAATAAATAAAACCCAAAGACACAGATCAGGTATCTAGGTGACAATAAGGATAAACTTCAAAGGAACGAGATCGGTATTTCTCGGTAACACAACATGCCCTAAACAACACTTTAATGGTAAGAAGATGTCAGCGCAATTTTATGAATAAGATCGTGACTCATTGCTGATTATTACATTGCCTGTTTTAGAATGATTTCATTGTAACTCAGTAGTAGCTACAGTTAACAGTAAATAAGAATACAAACACCCTTCTATTACAGTTTCCGTTACAAAATTATTTTCAAGCCTACCGGGCACTACTTTTAGGAACTCCCAATCGCTGATGCTTAGTTACAGTATCAACGATAGGGCTAAAAGTGGAATATTTGATATTTTCTGAAGATTACGCGAATATCACTCATTGAAATAAAACCACTTTGCAATATTGTAATATCGCTGATCCTTAGGTACAGTATCAACGAAAGGGGATTCTAAAAGTGCAATATTGGATATTTTCTAAAGTTTACGCGAATATCACTCATTGAAAACCAATTTGCAATATTGCAATATTGCTGATCCTTAGGTACAGTAAGGGGATTCTAAAAGTGCAATATTTGATATTTTCTAAAGTTTAAACGAATATCACTCATTGAAATAAAACCACTATGCAATGTTTTTTAATGGTATGTATGTTAGTAGGTATGGTACAGGTATAATCTCATCAATAGTTGATCAACATTTTAATTTAATTAGTGGATATTGTACTTTTATGTATTAGTTTTAATTTTAACATTAATGGTTAGTCGCAGAGCTACAGTTGGTGAGTGATTGATGACGCTTAGCGAAATAAGATAATATGATTATGTTTTCAAAAAGCATCGATACAGGAAAGAATATAATGAACAATAAGACCATAAAAGTGAGGATGTGGAGGATGAAAGTGTATTACTAAATTCATGTTTTTGCACTCAAGCGTTATCATCACTTAATAATTCTTAGATCATAAATCTTAAGTAGATAAACTAAAAACGTTTACATAAGTGAAGTGAAAAGAAAGGAATTTGGTGATCAAAGAAGCAAATGATAGCTATGTAGATGGAAGTGAAAGTGGTGATAATGAAAGTTTATCGAAATTCGCGAATTCGCATTGCGATGCCGCGCAGCCAGCTAACAAGTTAAAGTATGGATTACGGTGGTGGACGGTGAAGTAGAACGAGAATGATCATTCTAGAACACTCATGAGTTGTAATAAGAAAGTTCTATACAATTCTATAACTTAATAATGACAGTGAAGGCCACAACGTATGCCCTTTACCCCTGTTGCCTAGGCAACGTAAAAATCAAGCACTCAAGGTTAATGTACAAATTAATATTATATTGTTAGAGCGGAAACCTAGGCAGTAAACTGCTTATACTGTTGATTGATGGCACTTGGTGGAACTTGCTACACATCTTCAATGAAATCACTTGTACTGTTCCACATTATTTATTGATTTCCTGACCGGTTTCGCCTTACGGCATTATCAAAGGTTGATACATGTTTTTTTATTTTTTTTTTTTGAAAAACATGTATCAACCTTTGATAATGCCGTAAGGCGAAACCGGTCAGGAAATCAATAAATAATGTGGAACAGTACAAGTGATTTCATTGAAGATGTCTAGGCA
Organism: Eilema caniola; assembly: GCA_949126895.1. Classification (NCBI taxonomy): domain Eukaryota; kingdom Metazoa; phylum Arthropoda; class Insecta; order Lepidoptera; family Erebidae; genus Eilema; species Eilema caniola. Next base: position 49,191,483 of record OX421460.1, on the reverse strand, counting down.
GTAAAAGCTTACTAAGAGTTATTTCTGAAATTTAAAAGTATAGGCAACGTTGGTAACCAAATTATATCATATATAATATGTAACACGTGTTTCCTGCTATATTCCGTTATTGGATATCCCCTGACACGTCGCGTGTGGCCAGAGAAAGATAGCGGTTTCAGATAGTTTTCAAACTTTATTACTGAACTTTTGAAGACGTTCCAAATTATTATATAAAGCACAATGGATGAATTAATAAAATACCTTTAGTATCCATTCTACAGCATCGCCGTACGATTCCATTTTAATGGCTGGGTTTGAAAGTTAAGCACGCATGTATTCGATCTCATGAAAGCGTATTTAGTATCTGGCACCACTCGCCCGACTGGCTAACCCGAATTTAGAATGCATTTACCTTTGCCAAACATCGACGGAAGACAATCAGGAAATCCTCGAAGACATCACCAGTGGTAACGGTCAGTTCTTCCATTTCTAGAGACATTTTACTTGGCTTATTATAGTGTAAATAAAAAATTAAACTATTAAAGTTAAAATCACAGAATATTTCTTCTTTGGAACAATTTCAGATCATAGAACTAAAATTCGAGTGTGCGTACGTCTGGCGCGAAACGAATACACGTCTAACTGGGCCAACGAATAGCCTCACACTGAGCAACCGGCGAGGCATGCATGAACCGCACGACGAACGATATCGTTTCGTCATTGTGTGGGACAGAAAACCGCGTGCCACCGGTTCGGTGTGGTCGTCGAATACCAAGCGCCCCGATACCAAGGCACATGCCTTGCGCTTGCGATGTCGCGGGCGTTCTTCAGTTTGTGCCGAAAGTGTCGGGAGCGCTGATGCAGTGGTAGGAGTTGGAAACAGCTGATAATGAAGTCGCGATCGGGTCGAAATACAAGTTCACTGGGGGCTCGCCCGTACGGTTTGCGCTTTGCGATAGGTCTGCGTGCAAGTCGGTGGAATCACTCCGCTTAGCAACGACAGGCCATTGGCATTAATGACGATTAATGCAATGTCAACTAAGGTGATTATATTACCTCTCGGCTGGATAAGACTTTGTACCCACGCGTACCTATACACTGAGAAGAATGGGATGAATGATGGGAAATATGTTATAGTTTTGATTGTAGTTATGTACTCTTCAAGATTCTGTGCAGCCAGTAAATGGAAGACCTAAAATGTAACATCTTTTATTTTTATATACCACGTGAAATAACCAAAATCTAAAGTCAAAATTCTTAGCTACAACAATTTCGCAAATGAGCAAATGTTTCGAATTTACACTGGAAAGGATTGTCCAATAATATTAAATAGGTTGGATGCAAGACACACATTACAAGCATATAAATGCTATCGCGTTTGTACTGTTATCTATTCTGTGGCGCTCGTTGCAAGCAGCAATCAACACTTGTTATTATTGGTTAGACAGATTACATTCCAGGTAGGGGCCGATGTCAGCACGCGTTGTGACGACGGATGACGCGCCTATATTTACCAGTTCATTATAACGACCATATTTATGTAATTATGCTTTTGTGGTTCTGTAGCTGGTTACATTCAGAGCTGAATAAGTCTGATAATACGAAAGGTACAGGTGTTTGCACACTCATACATAACTCATATTTCGACAATTATGAGTTTCGATCCACGTAATAGGGAGAAAGCCCATTGCCGTCACACGAGCACTTTGTCTTGGGCATGTTTACAGTCCGATGAAGAATAGCAATAGCAAAACAGAAAACTTAGCACGTTATTAATAAAACCAGTCAATATCGATACTATTCTAGGTATTTGTGAACTATGATATTAGCTGAATGGTTTTTATCAAAATATAGCCAGGCATGCATGACTCATGAGTCTTACCGCATTCTGTAATACTTAGTGATAAGGATAATTATATTTTAGTTTTAAGAACCTGATATTATATTTTAATTTCAAAACATACTATCAAAGTTGAGTAACAAAAAGCTCACGTGTAACGATTACAATTGTGAGAAATTAACTCAAAGTATCACACGAAATACAACTGGGGCCAACGTGAAGCTGATAATGATACATGTATTAATATAAAAACTACGTTTTAAAAAGTCGGTGTCTAGCCCGAGAGGTCAAATATATTTCAATTGATTCCAGCATAGTAGTTCAGGTACCACAAAGTTGGCACCGACAAAGAAAAAGTTATCAGATCTCGTATAAAGCCAAGCTCTAAAGACTGCACGCTCTAAACCTAAGGTGAAGTGTGGAGCTTGTAGGTTTAGAGCGTGCAGTCTTTAGAGATTGGCTTTATACCAGATCTGGTAACCTTTTTACAGGGTAAGCTACGTAAATTCGTCTTGGCAACATTTTTACATGAAAACATTTTTGGTGGGATTTCATTTATTTTAGTAAGTTTGTTAAAAATTATGTCGTACGTAATTTTTAATTGTTATAAGAAATATTTTAATTAATTTTGACTTATGTAGCACAAACTGTAGTGTAGTGCAAGTCTATTTCAGATAGATAGACGACCTGCAGTTGTATCTACACTTCAAGGCCGAGGAAGTGACTGAGGCTGTGGCAGCTATCAACAATGATCTTCTTAACATTAATGAATGGGCTAGATCTTTTGGGCTTCTGGTTAATCCGACGAAATCGCAAGCAGTCATTGTTGGTAGCACATACATGTCGAATCTTTTGGTTCACTAGTCTCTTCCGAAAACAATTTTGATGATCAGTGACTGATGAGTCAGTGACGAAATTATAGGTTTTGAGACATTAATAAAGTCTAAAGTATATTAGCTACAACATTCAAACTTTGTATGTTTAATGATTGTACCGATGGCATTCTATCTTGAAAATTTAACTATTTGTCATCATCCAAAGCAAAGTTATGAGAGTTCAAAAAACGACGAAGCGTTTCGAGAAAAGGTAGGTGCGCTTCGCTTGGCTGGGGCACTGCCGTGCCCCCAGATACAATAATGTTCATAAAATGAAAACTACTGGAGCATGAACATTGAACGTCATTGAGAGAAATATGACTGATAACGGGGAAAAGGAACCTAGTGGTTCCAATATTATTATTGAGAACACTAGAGGAGAAAAGGGTTCCCGTAGTGATAGATTGGCACAAAACAGCAATATAGCTACAGCTACACTAAACCTGACGGCAAGTTTGGCAGAGTAAGTGTATTGATATCAGCCACAACGAATGAGAGATTGATTAATTGATAAAGATAAAGCGAGTACACCTACATTGTAAAACATTTGGTATTAGTAGATTTTTATTTTTAAACACTGTCTCTAAGGCACGCTGAATAAGAATCTCGCTACAATATGCAGGAACAGATTTATTTGGCAAACTGACAATACGAAGCAAGGTTGAATTTGAGGTCATAAAATTTTTGCTCATTTTATGTAAACTATGGAATTATTGGAACAGATGTATATTGTTTATATTAGAAAGTGAACGCAAATAAATAAGTGATAAATAACATGCGGCTCTGTATCTTGTGTAATGTTCTCGGCGGGACGTGGTCTGTTTTGTCCTTAGTCCGTAATTACTTAGGTACCTACAACGAGAATTACAATTAATTTACAACCTACACAGAATGTTAAATTTTCCATGGTCTCTTTAGACATTTTTATAAAAGGAATGTCTTTAATATATGTAGATAAATCGAAATGCTAGGGCATGTTAAGTACGACCTTAACATTTCAACCTGAGACACTACATGCTTACACAATGCGTAAACAAGCTTGGAAATGAGCTGTTCGCTCAACTATGCTGCTCGAGCAAACTATTGTATTTAGACTAAGTAGACTAAGCAAATGTTTGTAAATAGACCAAGAAAAATATGCCCGCTGAGTTTCTTGCCGGAGTCTTCTCAGGTCGGGGCCGCGTTTCGAACCGGTGTGATCCATTTGCTAAACTAGTCTAGATTTTTTTTAAACTTGACGTTTTGTAAGTTTATTCTGCATAGTTCATTAAAACGGTAATGAACTATGCAGAATAAATGATTTTTGACTTGGACTTTGACTTTAATGTCTAAGCTATACTTGTCTATCATTATCGTATTATTCAGAGAGCTTTCAGCCAAAATTAAATTTGCCTGAGGGTCCTGATATTTACATTATTTATAGGAAAATGTCAAAGCAAACTCGAATTAATTTGGTTTTGCTCTCAGAAATAATGTTGTGTACCTACAGGGCTGTTGACAAATGTATGGTTTGCCAACAATAATATGTACCTACATTTAATTAACATGAACTTTTTAACTTTGTGTACACCTGAAGGCACAGAATAGATAATAGTACTCTGAAGGTTGTGTTTTAGGACAAACTGACAATAAAAGGTAAAGTAGAAAGCTACTGCTGAATTTTTAATAGTTACCAGCAGAAAGAGATACAAGGAATCTGATAAGTACTCATTGGACCCCTAAAAAAGCAGACATTCTGGTCTAACTATGAAAATACGATTTTGCCAGAATTCTGGAGCTCAAATGGTAGTAGCTTTACGAAAATATCGAATTTCAGCCATTTCGTAGCTAACAAAACAAGGTTGGGAAAAAGCTGGCAGGATGCCGATGAGTGGCTTCTATTCATATTTTCCGAACGCTGATCCTGGCACGCGCCTTGGTCCCAGGGTCAAATGTATAAATAAACCTACGCTGTAGGAAAAACAATAGCAGTACCTATTAAAGTTTAATAAAGCTTCTTTTGTAACAATTCTTCAGTGTTTTATTATTTCATTGTGTTACTGTATTATTTTTTATTTGCGTTAAGACAAAGTAACAAAAGAACCTAAAGACTGGGTAGTCTGTTTCAATTCATCATCATCTACATTTAGAGGTTATCTTAATGGCATCCGAAGCCGAGATGCCCTCGGAGCTCAGGGTCCAAGGGCATTGCTTAGCACGATATTGGGCGTCCATGGTAGTGGGACCGTTTGCACGCATGTCACCCTGGACGACGTCAAGCCAGGATTTCTACCTGCATGAACCCGGCGAGGGCGCCATTACCATGTATATATTTATTATCCACGTAGCCTGGGTGATGTCACAAAACGTGGCCACACCAGCGAAGGCGACTCTCTTGCATTTTATCGGTATTAATTATAACTCCAAATGAATACTTTAGAATACTAAAGTATAAGCTAACCATAAAAGTAAGTTCTAACTTTTAATGACTCCGACAGCAAGGTCACATGCTGAGCGTCCAAAGCTGAATACAGGAATGGAAGAACATACCCAGCGTCTATTGTTTAATGTACTTAAGCTGGAGGTGTATTCCTGCCCAGTTGTTGATATCGGGTAGGTATCGTCGTTAAAACAGCTAAGTTAAATAGTTCAATGCTAGAATATTAAAAAAGCTTATCAATTTCTTAGGTTTGGCTGAATTGCATAACTGATTGGTCATTTTTAAATGCACGTGTGAGCATTACACGTGTAATGGTGTATTAAACTGTTGTTAAATACAGTATTGCACAATAAAATAATAATGTGTTAGTAATAGTGGTCATAAAATTACAAAATGCATTTATTGCACTTTAATGGTTTGAGGAACGAATATTTTAATTTTCGTGTTTGTACAATACCACATTGTTGGCTTTTAACTTGAAGTTTGTGCAAATAGGGTACCAATTAACGTCTTTTAAGAGCTGAATTCATTAATAGGTTCAGCAGAATCATTTCAAATTAGGTTATAGAATAATTAATCACAATCCCTTTCATCGATCGAACCCCTTTCAGCCCTGACGTCAATACCTCGCTGTCTATAGTCATGTCGGTCATGGGGTGGGCTTGTGTCGAGCGCGTGCCTTTCACTTAATTTGATTGTCCACTCCAGAAAGAACTTTCCAGTCGCTTCAATTAATTGAAAAAAGCAATAGTGTGAAGCACTGTAGGAGATTAGTTTTAGCTAGGTACCTATATTGTATTATATTGATACAATTGTAAGTTATTCGATCCAGTAATAACCGAGCTGAAGTGGCAATGAGCTGTCATCTATACTAATATTATAAAGCTGAAGAGTTTGTTTGTTTGAACGCGCTAATCTCTGGAACTACTGGTCCGATTTGAATGATTCTTTCAGTGTTGGGTAGTCCATTTAACGAGGAAGGCTAAAGGCTATTTTTTTTTTAATTAGGGATCCGTACGAAAAAACGGTGGTTGAAACCGCGGGGCACAGCTAGTAATGTATATAACCGCCCACTAGTTTTTTGGAACGGCTAACAGTCCTTCGAGATGTTATGTTTTCGAAGGACTGATGGCTGTTAGAATAAGCAGGTCCTAGAGTGAAGACTGCGAATTCACAAACGGAAGGTTTTATCCACATTTGCCCACTTAACGTGATAACCGCGTAAAAGTGTCTGCTTCCTCACATACTTGGATTTAACTTAATTCTAGGGTTAGCGTCAAGTTAAGTCTCTTTCGACACCTAAAAATAGATTTGCTATCCTAAAGTTAACTTATAAATGGACTAATCTATATTTAAATTGAAAGGCAAATAGGCGGAACCGCGTATATCTTATCAAATGGAAAAATAAGTAGATATGTATATCCGTCGACAGGAAACGATTTTAAGTGAGGATTCTTGAACTTGAAATAATCGTAATCGTACTATTACATTATATTAACGTCAAGCAATCTGACCTGTAATCTAAAATGGTGGTGTCAGCGATAAGAATACAAGTTTCAGCTGATTTGTTATCACAGAGTCAGCGTTTCGTTTCAGCGCTTCCGGGACGAACAATGTTCATTGAGTAATTTTTTATACAGTGTTCTAGATAGTTCTGGTAGTATCTTAGGTTCTAGTGCGGTTCAGGCTTTATTATTAACATCTGTACGTCGTCAAGCGTATGTCGAGGTTATGTAAATATGATCCACCAATATTAAACCACCAGTGAAATGTACTCAAATTGACAGACTAAATACTAGTAGTTCTATGAACAGTAGACCTCGCGAGCACGATCACCCTTTGACATATTTTCTAGATCTGGTATCCTTAAAAAAATTATACGTTTCTTCTTATTTTAAACATCCCTGGATGTTTCATAAAAAATGACGACGATCTGTTCTTAAAATAACGCTACAGTAAACTTCCACCTTTATTCTTATCCTTTTTTTATAACGAAGTTCACACGAATTAATATTGCTAATTAAACGGTATACTTAAAATGAAAAAAAAAACTTTTTTTTTCACTAAATTGTAAATTTTTTTATGCCTATGTGTAGTTTACCCGGAGTAGGTACTACCAGGGGCCTTCGGCTTCGGGGGCGTTCCCCTTACACCCAGTAAGGTCAAAGCACCAAACGCGAAAACTTTAAGGACAAATCGAACTCCAATCTACAAAATTTAATATATTCATCAAAGAAAGGTACATACATCCTCTTTTAACTGCTACAGCAACATGTGGACATAAACTTTTTTGGATAAAATCTTTACAAAGTATTTAATTTTTACTTTAAATAAAATTATTATACACTATGTCGTATGTACCAATAGTGGACAATCACTTGAAACTGATAGGAAAACTAGCCATAAAAATAGCGCAATGGTCTACGTAGGTCAACAAAATCCATACTAAAAGTAGTGATAGTAGAATAAATAAAAAATCACACCCATTAAAAACCACAACCCTTAACAAAAATCTTAAGAAACAACTGGCTCCATTTCAATATTTACTTAAGACAGTGTTGCTAATTTTTAAACGTGTTTGCCATTATATGGGTGTCTTTTAAGTAAATAGTCATGTAACGAAATAGTTAGGTACTTTCTTACAATAAAGGTTTTTTTTCGAAAGTGTTCTCTTTTGGGTTATTGGGTCAGTGTCCACCATTAGTGGACGAAAGGTTAACAACCTTAATCTTAACTACTGCAAAATTACTCTCCATCCTTCGTAGAACTTGTTGCGAAGAACTCATATCCGTCGACGTCGGATATCCAACACCAGTGCCGGTGGCTCACACATTTTAGTGTCAGATGGCACACGGAAGGTGGTTTTAATGTGATGCCGGTAGACGATTGGTACCAAGGAGCATTAAATCAAGATAGTGTTCAGTTTCACAACTGGCGTTGACAAACTCTCAGATGAGGTACTAATAGTTGAATGAAATTTTGAAGCATTTACTATGCTAATTTTTCAAATCGATTAAGATAGGAAAAAGTTAATGCTCAGGTGGGACACGAACCCACGATCTTTCCCTTACAGGGGGAATGCTCTGACCACTGAGCCACCGAGCCACACCTGAAGCTATCCAAATTCTCCTATACTACCGTCTTAGGGCGACGCTGGGAGCCATCTACCGACATTCATACGAAATATCGGAAACAATGAATGATGTTGCAATCATTTTTAAACATTGTTTTTTGATGACTCCGCCCAAATAATTGAATGAAATTTTGATGCATTTACCATGCTAACTTTTCATATCCATTAAGATAGGAAAAAGTGAATGCTCAGGCTCCCCCTGTAAGGGAAAGATCGTGTGTTCGAGTCCCACCTGAGCATTCACTTATTCTATCATAATCGAGGTACTAATAAAATGTGGTTTTACCCAAAAAACATACTTTCTTCCTGAGAAAACCTCTTCAAGTTTCACCTCATTGGAGTGAATGGTGAATTACATCGAACCATCTAAATCCGTTCAGAATCAGGAGTTACTGAGACTCCCTTGTTAACAAGCACTGTCTCGTGCATACCTACAGTAGGTGTGCACGAGACATGAGACTTAGTTCTCTGTTTAAACACAAGGTCAAGCGGAAAAATGGCCATCGAACGATTTATAATGTCGTTCGGGTCATTTTACGGTGGCAAAATGTTACGACACTTCATTTTTTTATTACCTCGCCTTAACCTTCGGATCACGTGTTTAGATATTTAAAAAGAGAACCACAATTATTAATATTCTTCTAGCTAAATTGATTGCGTGGCATGGATAGTGATTTTGTACAGCATATTCTCTAAGCTACGTCCGCACAGTCAGGTAGCTTGCTAGCACCTTATATCCTGGTGACTCACCTAGCGAATAGTTTAGTAAAAACAACGTTCTAGAAACGACCGGCCGCATTGCGCGCTTGGCGTCCAGCTTGTCGTTTAGAACATTTAACTGTTATATCTGAGGTTGTGGTTTGACTAGCGTGTATCCAAATAAAAACGTGTTGATTATTTGCCGCGAAGCGCGAGGCTTATAGCAGAAAAACATTGATGAAATATTAATTGCTTCACCTACCCACCACGCCAGCCACCTCTCATAGCGGCCGCCGTTTATCCTAGTAACCAAATAGCAAGCCACCCTAGACTTTAGGCCATAAGCAAGTCGTCTGTCTGTGTGGACGTGGCCTTTGGCTAACGGCTTTTTTTTTACGTGCGGGATACCCCCAGGTATACCGGTCATAGTGCTAGGCCGAAGGTGAGGTTGTCATGCGTCATATCCCTCGCACCCCGGCTGACCCAGGGCCATCCCTCTCGGTCTGGCCCTCCTCGGGAGGATAGGCTAACAACGGCAGTCGCTCTCGTAATAGTTAAAAATCCAAATCATGGAATTGTAAACTTCATTATTTGTAACTCTCTGTGTTCACAGGGTCGGCAGCACGTGTGTGACGTGACTCCCCTGGTGTTGCATACGTCCATAGACCACAGTAACCACTTTCCATCGGGTGGACTGTGTACTCGTTTGCTACCTCAGATGTATAAAAAAATTGTATTAGAGCGGAGCCGGCCACCGGAATTGGAGCACGGCTGCACGAATGAGAGGGAGAAGATTCTGGTTACGTCTAAGTAACGTTTAAAGTGGGTTCACAAAGGTAACTGTATGTGCAGCAGCAGATCTTGGTTGCTAGGCGTTGGTTTAAAACATGTCTATCTGTGTACTGCGATATATTCAGGATGATTTTTTGGAACAAACAACTATAATCAGTAGACAGAACAATACATTCACCCTATTAACTGTTAAACCGTATTTAGAAGTTAAAAATCGATACAAATGCATAATGAAACTATACATTACTAGCTGTTGCCCGCGGCTCCGCCCGCGTGGATGTCGGTTATCGTTTGCTGTTGATCCGACGCTATTGAGCATTAAATTCGCCTCTCTACTCAACTTTGTCCTCGACTACCTATGTACTCACCTCTGTTCTCGACTTTCTACTCGCTTCTATATTCGACCTCTTGCCTCTCTACTTGCCCATCCATTCGATTCTCTTTTCGCCTCTCTACTTGACTCTCCCCACTTGCCTATCTACTCGCACCTCTACTCAACTCTCTCTTCGATCTCTACTCGGCACTACATTCATCTTTCCACTCGTCTCCCTATTCGCCTCTCTACTAAACCCTTTACTGCATTCTATTTGGCTCTCTAATCGCATATCTACTCGCTCCTGTAGTCGACTCTACTCGACTTTCGGTCTTTACACGCCTATCCACTCGTCCCTATAACAATCTCTACTCGCCCCTCCACTTGCTTCTATATTTGGTTCGCTACTCGACTATGTCCGTTCCGAAGCTCTAATTCACCTCTGTACCAAATTTCATGAGGACATCTTAAAAGAAACTTTTACTATTTATGCCATATTCACCCCCTTTTTTGTGCCAATGAAAAATTAGAACTTTAATCCCATAGCCCTATTCCTCTTCCCCCCTCCCCTTCTATCCCTTTTTTCGCAATAAAAATCTCTATACCAATTTCATCAAGATATCTTCAAAATTGTCAAACTTACACACCCTTGCCATATTCCACCCCTTCAACTCCCTTTTTCTCAATAAAACGTAGTCTATGTCCTTTTTCGAGCTCTAATCCATCTCTGTACCAAATTTCACCAGGATATCATCAAAAATGACGAACTTTCATACTAACTATCCAGTCCTTATCCCTCCCCCACCCTTTTACCACATTATTCGCGATAAAAGGTAGTGTATGTCCGTTACCAAGTTCTAATTACTCCTGTACCAAATTTCATCAGGATATCTTCAAAACTGTTAAATTTTCATACCTCATGACCCCACCCCCCCGTCACCTATGCCTTCATTTTCGCGTCAATAGATAGCCTATGTTCGTTCCCAAGTATATCATCAGGATGTCTTCAAAACTGGCAAACTTTCATCACCTATAAACCCCCCCCCCACCCCCCATTTTATCCTCGTCTTTCGCGACAAAAGGTAGCCTATGTTCGTTCCCAAGCTTTAATCTATATCTGTATCAAATTTCATCAGGATATCTTCAAAAAAGACAAACATCCCATAGCCATATCCCCCCCCCCTCTTCTACCCCTTTTTGCGATAAAAGGTAGCTTATGTCCGTTTCCAAGCTCTAAACTATCTCTGTACCAAATTTCATCAAGAAATCTTAAAAAATGACAAACTTTCATACCAAGGCCCTAGTCCGCCTCCTTCTACCCCCCTTTTCGCGATAAAAGGTAGCCTTTATCCATTTCCAAGCTCTAAACTATCTCTGTACCAAATTTCATCAAGAAATCTTCAAAAATGACAAACTTTCATCCCAAGGCCCTAGTCCCCCCCTTCTACCCCCCTTTTCGCGATAAAAGGTAGCCTATGTCCGTTCCCAAGCTCTTATCTACCTCTTGACCAAATTTCATGAAAATATCTTCAGAAATGACAAACTTTCATAAAGACTTTCATCCCCTATTTCCCCCCCTTAAACCCCCTTTCTCGTGATAAAAGGTAGCCTATGTCCGTTCTCAAGCTCTAATATACCTCTGTACCAAATTTCATCAAGATCGGTTCTGTGGTTTAGGCGTGAAAGCGTAACATACAGACAGACAGACAGACAGACAGACAGACAGACAGACAGACAGACAGAGTTACTTTCGCATTTATAATATTAGTATGGATTTATGAATAGAAGTACGTTTACATATCAAAATAGCTAAAGTTTACATTATCGGTATGGGAAACATCCGAGGCAATGACCGAGAACTGCCGAGGGTTCTCGAACCTATAAATAAATAAAGAAATATAGATTACAGGCTTCAATACTCTTTAAGCTATGAGGCAATTACCATCTTTAGTCTTCCCGTAACCATGACTGTTCAAAAGCAACCGTAAGGTCTGGCTCAGTGTAAATAATAATATAATATCCGTTTAAAATAGTTTTATTAGCTTAAATTTAATAAATTTAATTCTTATAAACTACTGATAGTATGATGGCCTATAGGATCTCAAGGACTAAACTCAAACCTATTTCAACAAAATTTCTCGCATTGTTTAATTATTGGTAATTTCAAACCGCCTCAATGTCATATGAAATTAGATAAAATAAGTACAAAGCGCTCGTGGCCATGTGCGCTCTCTATTCGGTAACCGATCAGTGGGTTAAGGTACCTAAGTGAAGGTTACCATTGGGATGGGTGACCGTTTAGTGATGTTACATTTGAGCGGTCCCGGTTGTCAACAGTCGTTAGGTCAAGACGGGAGGCCTATATGGGCGACCTCTCTGTCACAGGTTGGCCACTAACCACACGAAGAGAAGAATTATGAATGATTTATTACTCGCCCACCTATACAGGTGGTACACCCAGGGCCCAAGCTACACCTTTAAGGTCCAAGCTTCACCTGCTAAGCAACAGACGAGGTTCCACCGCAGGCTTCCCTTCAGCAGTAGCTCCCAGTGAAACTGACATACGAATCAAAAAGCAGACCCTTGACTTCAAAATGCGTACTATGGACGCAATGCGGACGATGACGTAATAATACGTGCACACAAAAGTTCTGCCGTTCGACGCAGGAGCCGGACTTTGGCAGTGGTGCCGATTCTGTTGCGCATCTCATGCAACATTAAACTAACTTTAAATATCAGCAAATGTAAATACTATGTAATCCATAGTTTGTGATTTATTTCGTTCTACATGATATTTGCTAAAGTTTACGCGCATTTCATTTAATGAAATGAAACCATTTTTAATGGATTCTTTCGTGGTTTTATTTGTTATTTACTTTTAGACGGACGTTTCAGCTACTTTTCTGCTCACGTGTTCGCGGTTTGACTAAGGATCATAGTTCTGTTGTCTTATAAGTATGAAATGTAAGTTATCTCAAAGTACCCGAATCATGATGAATTGTTGGTGTTACTATTCACGCAGACTCAGCTCACTGTGTCGTTTAGTCTTGCTGTATTTTACTGTTTACTAGTTTTGATGAAGTAGATTCTGATAGGATAAAATTGTAATATAAATCAAGGGAATGTAATATTATCTTCTACAATATTTACACCGGAAGAGGGACGGCGTCACTATCTACAGCTGTAATTAGGTATTTAAGTGTTAGGTCTTTTTACAATTGCCGTTTTCTAAGTTTTGAAAGTTTTTAAGAGTAGAATCATAAGTCAGTAGACACGTGACTATGAGCGATATCGTCTAACAAATCTGCCACGTGTTCCAGCACCATCCAGTGCTAATTTCCTCATGTCTAGCCACACCGGTTTGTTGGTGGCCTGTCTGGTGACGTCACCTATAGCGACGCAACGTGGGACCAAACTACCGCCTAGCTCGACCATGACCCATGCCCGCCACCGACCGACGACGCGACCGGTAGACGTACATTTTCATACATTATTTTCACACATTATATTTTACGTCACGATGACCGCTATAGTAAACATTTAGGTTAAAATAAAACCATTTTAACGTATTCTATAGCGATTTATTTGGCACTTATCCCGGTGTTTCAGTTACTTTTTACCAGCGTTTCTAGAGTTTTACTTTACTTTCTTTCACGCGGAACTAAGGAGGTAAAAGAATATTAAATATTAATTTTTATATTAAAAATATTAGCAACCGAAATTATCGAAATTACTAATATTCCCTGACAATGACTCCCATGTGTATTACTAAACACGGAATGGATTTTATTAATCTATTCATATATGCTAGTACTAGACTGTCTGTATAGAACAAAAAAATGATATTGCGAAAGGCCATCAACTAAGCACTATCCGTATACACTACACAGGCATAGCACAGGTTATAGTATCTATGTATATACTATACAAGCTGACCCGGCGAACTTCATACCGCCAATATTTTTCCGCCTGCGTTACCGTTCCCGCTGCACCCTTCTATATTAAACATGTATTATACATATGAACCTTCCTCTTGAATCACTCTATCTCTTAAATAAAATCGCATCAAAATCCGTTGCGTAGTTTTAAAAGATTTAAGCATACAAAGGGATATAGGGACAGAGAAAGCGACTTTGTTTTATAGTATGTAGTGATACAGGTGTCAAAATGAAGTAACAACCTATTCAGTTATTCATAATATAATTTAAATGGAGTCTGTGCGTCTCGTGTCCCAGAACTGTGACAAAGTTCAAACAAACTTTTGTAGTAAGTATAAATCGAAGTCTTTGTTTCCAAAATATCTGAGGATCGAGGGTTTTCATATTGTCAAAACTTCGGTATTTTATTTTTGTGATTGTTGCAACCAAATATGCATTGACCATTTAAAAAATGCAATCAAATATTTATCGTCCCAGGACCGAGGTCCCAAACAAAAATTTTATGCCGTGGGTATGAGGCAAGTGTATGTGGGTAACATTTTGTAGGTACGTTACTTTGTAGCTACACACATCCTATGTAGTACGTGCTACTTTTCAATAGTTCAGCAGTTTGTATTTCTGAGAAGTAATTAGGTAAACAGGTTTTAAATAGCAAGCTAAGCCTGCCATCAGCGTAAGCACATGAGCTTATTTTTTTATGATACACTTCTGGGAACTCTGGGAAGCCGCTGTAGAGAGGGTTCCGAGAAATAACAAGTTTTTGTGTAAGATCTACTGCAAATACCTGTGAGATAAAGTAGTGATTTTGCAGACGTACCTTGATTCAATTGTATCATCAATCCTAAAATCTATTGAAAAACTAGACTACGTTGAATTTTTCCCGTACCCATAATATTTCTTTTCGTAAACTTTTTCAGATGTCAAAATTATCGTTGTTTTTCTTTGCTCTTGAGAGTCGTAGGCTTATTGACATGGTAAGTAATTCATGATTTGATTATATTTCAATACGATTTCGAAATTAGAATTTTATAACCATACTTGCGTTTTCAAATCACATGTTTCAAAAACGTTATTTATCTGTATGGGAGAGGTCCGAGTTATACCCAAATCTAGCCACGGACTTAGTCTTAGCCGTCTTCTGCTCATGAAGTTCCGTTGAGTCTGTCTTATATCTTTAGTATTGCTTTAAATTTCATTAATGCCAATAAACAATTCTCGCAACTCGTATTGGAACCGTGTATACGAACTCATTATACAGGTTATTGAAAAAAATTAGGTATTCATTAAGGTATTTTCCGTGTGTAAATAAAAACGTCTATTCATATCACTAGACCGGCTTGACAGATAAAAATTCGTTAGCTTAGTTACGGTGGGTAATTAATACATAAATAGTTTTTTTTTTAATTTTTAATTTTAATATAACTAGTACTGTTTAGCTGAAGAGTTTGTTTGGTTGAGAACGTTAATCTCAATAACTACTGGTTTGAATTTAAAAATAATTTTAGTACCGTAAAACGGGGTGAATAGAGAACGATGGGTGAATAGACATAAAATGGTCGTTAGATTTTCTTAAATAATTTCTTTGACTAATTTATAAGTATCTAACCAGATATATAGTAAGTCTCTCATCGATCTCTATTCACCCCGTTTTACCCGGTACTTCAAAAATAGTAATAAAAATAGTAATAAATAGGTTATAGGCTTTTATAACATCGCGTTACTACCCAAGGAAGCGGAGTAGTCATCAGAAATTTCAACAAATCCGTTAGATTTGTCCATAAATAATTTAATTGAAAATTAATAAATTGCTGGCATGCTATAGGTATGGTTTAATGTAGCTACACTTAGTTTCTTCTTTCAGAATTAGGTATGCAACGGTAAACCCCGAGTAGGTCGGCTAGGATACTATATAGCTCGTTAAATTAACTGCACTGACAGCACAGTAAGTATTTGTCGAGTGTTCATAATACAAGTGAAGTGTCCTTCTCCCTAAAGGGACTCAATAACGAGCTTGCAAAGTTTTAAACTTCTTTTTGCAGTATGCTCCGCTAGCAGGGGAGATAGCAGCGAGGGCGATCCGCGTTGCGCCGTGGAGGCCGACGGTTCTGGGCAAGCGCGAAGCCAACCTCGCCGGTGCACAGGCGGTAGCCGGCGGACTTAGCGGGCAAGAGCGGAGTCGAACGCACTTGTCCGCTAAGCCATTCCACCAACATAATTAGTGAGGAATTGAAGTAGACCTAAGAAATAGATTCGGTATTTGAATGCGGAGTATAAAACCATACTGAAACCGTACATAGTCCATTGAAATGTTACATGAGCTTTTCATTTTTTAAAGGACGCAATTTTATTTTTGGGACATGTGTGGGTCAATCGAAGCTTAACCTCTGTGGGGTCGCCACCCTTGTCCCCAGGCCGCCATCACCCATTTTTTCGCGATATCTCGGACACTGTGCGTCTTACAAAAAATTTGTAAAGTCGTAATTTGTAGCGAATTGTTTTGCCTACAAATATGTTGATGTAACTTCTTGCCCTAAATTAAAAATTAACGAAGCTATAAGCAAAAGTGATTTTTTTATTTTTTATTAAATAATATTTTTATTTTATTTTTAGTTTATTATTATTACTATTTTTTATTAAATTTTTTATAAGTAAACTTGTAGGTACGAATTTAACAAAAATATTCTAAGAATATATTTAGGTAAGTACAATATAAAAAAAATCAAAAATAAATTAAACATTTCGTTTTCAATGGATTCTCATGAGCATTGACGAACCCGGTCAACTTTGGAGCACTGTAACAGCGTTTTAAATGAATCAAATTATGTAAAAAATATAGGGAAAAAATAAAAGAAAATTTTTATACAAAAATTCTCACTCTTTTGCTTATAACTTCTTTAATTTCTAATTTAGGGCAAAAGTTATAGAAACATATTTATAGGCAACAATTTTCTTCAAATATGACTTTATAATTTTTTTATAAGACGCATAGTGTCCGAGATATCGCGAAAAAAGTGTTTTTACCCCTTTTTCCAAGATGGCGGGTGGGGGACAAGGGTGGCGACCCCACAAACATGAGGTTAAGCTTTTATTGACACATGTCCAAAAAATAAAATTGCATCCTCTAAAAATGCTATATTCGGTCCCTAAATTGTAACATTTCCATGGACTAACAAGACAATAGGAAATATAACTAACTATTAACATTGAGGGGTGGGAATTGACTAACTTATAGATTTCATTTTCAAAATTAATTTGCACTGACGAGTGTAATGACTACGATGATGCCGATGATTATGATCACTGTGATTGTGAACTTGATGATGACGATGAGATATTGATGATTTAGACGACAATAATGATGATCATGATTACAATAAGGATCTCAGAGATTTTCTGGAATCTTTGTAATTATACCTTTGCGCTCTGGCGTGGTGTGTTCTGATAAGCTCTTAAAATTAATTTCACGGCTCCTCTCCTATACAGATCAGCACATACAGAGGTGTTGTTTGCACACTTATACAGCGCAAACTATTTTATCCAGGACCAAGGGATTCGGCATCTCTTTTCTTGGACCTGAAATTCTTCACCACCATGTTACCTTCTCGAATTCTTGACCACGTGTTTTCTTCTTCATATAATCCTGGGTTCCTAAAACGGAGCGTGAAGAAGCATATGACTTGGCCTTTAATGTGACAACCACCAAGCTAAGGTAGCTAAAATATTTCTGTGTTCCAAACTCGTCATTCGACATCCTCAATCTGGATGAAATTTGGTAGAAGGATATAGTTTGGAATAGCTAACGCACGGTAATACTTCATGATATGAGTCACTTATATAACCTTTACGATACATGTGATATTATATGTATCAAGTAATATAACCGGCCAAGATCTGAAGGTTGAAAAGTGACTGTTGGCCTTTGAAAACTGGTCTTAAATGTAGTTTGACATTTTGAAAGTGGACACACCCACGGAGCCACGACGAGACGGTGAACTAGTGTTCAACATCATCAAACATTTTATAATTACTTGTAGATACTTGTTCATAACTGCTGAGCCTAAACCGATTAAGTACAGTCGACAAAGGAGATACCGTCACACTTTTACACACAACTTTATAAGAAAAAGTGCAACCCTGTCTCTTGCATTTTTCTTTCTGTGAATTTGAATTTTCGATGGGTTGGAATCGTAATCTATTAAAATATAAAACTTAACGTTAGGATCCATTGTAAATGCAATAATTTACAATGGATCCTAACATTCCTAAAAATCCAATGATTTTAATGGTACAATCAGACTAAACGAGTTATTTAAGAAACTAACTAACTATCCAATACACATTTCTGAAAATTCTACCCCCAAGGGATTAGGTATGGGGCTAAACTATGGGACGACAAGTTGTATGTATGGCACTCCGTCATCTTTAGGTTAAGAGCATGAGATTACATATGCCTCTTTCTGACTACATTTTCTAAATTTTAGCCTTAGGGTGAAATAAGAATATAAAGTTTGGTAGGTAAATTCGTTACTTTTGAAGACAATTTCGTGATGTCTAGTTTTAAGTATACATTCAGAATTAACCTGGTTATGCCAATAGCATATTATTTCTCAGTAATAAATAATTGAAGATATTACATAAGCAGTCAGAGATCAGTCAGTGAAGATAGGTTAGCGTATTATCTCTTGTATTTATGTTGACACGTGTCACTATGGATACAGAGATTCATTGTACCGTCAGCATCCAAATTACTCATTACTCCAAGTGATCTTAATGCCTTGGTACCTAGTTATTAGCCCTTGCCTGTTAACCGATTGTTCTGAATTTGGCACACACCTTTAGTTCGGACAATAATACATTTTAAATCAATAAAACATTTTGATTTCCCCTTAATAACTTGGTAATAAGATCATTTTGAAACTTTGTCTTCAAGATTGTTCTTACGCCGACTTTATAAGCTATGGAATTATATCTGTGCAAATAATGAAATGTATTTCCTTATCAACCAACGTTGGCAAACAAATCTCGAAGTACGGTATAGTAGACGGGAAATGAACGTTTAAAATCTGCAAACATACCTGTGAAGTGGCGATAATAACTAGAAAGTAAGAATAAATCAATGAAGGTCTTTGAAGGATGCAGTCATGGTTAACAATGGATGGGGTACCAATGGTTGGAAGTAAAATATGTAGTCCCGGGCATTTTTTCGTCTCTGGTCTTCGCCACGAAGAATTTCTAGATATCATATCAGATATTAATTTCTATGTATTGTAATCGAGCAAAAGAAGGCACTGAGGACTTGTCTATAAATATTATAGTAATCTATTAATACATACTACAAGTTCGATAATTGATTAGAAGAATAAAAACTCATGGCCGTTCAGTTCGTATTTAGTCAGGATCCTTATTAGGCTTGACTAATCTACCAACCAACCACGCGCCTTCTTATTAGCCTAGCTATCTTCTATGTAAACCTATTAAAATCTACCATGCACTCACGTTACGACTGCCTTTGAAAGTCGTTTTCTAGTAGAACAGTACAGACGCTAATCATGCCGACTTGCAAATTGCTAGTGAGTCACGGCTCGCGATAATGGACCGGTGAGGTTGGCAAAGTTAGAACTGGATTGTGTCTGCGGAATTCGACTGTTACTAGTATAAGTTGTAACTAGGCAAAACTAGGTATGTGGTATCCAAATGGATTTAATCCACATGTATTTTTGGTTAGAAATTTTTAGTAGCTTCAGAGAATTGACATTGAATTACTTTTATGACAGTCTTTAAAAGTTGAAATAACGTTGTAGAATAGACTTATACGTACAATGCGATTATGTAGCTTTGATCAATTACAAGTCTCTTAAGATGTATGTGCCAAGTATGAACTCAAAATTCGAAAAAATTTGGAGAAGAAGTAAAGAATACACCACAATAGGCTCTCTATACGTTTTATTAGTGTAGTAAAAGTTAACAGCTTAAGACAAAATACATCAATAAGAATTTTTGACTTTTAGATAGTTATAAGAAGAGCGTAAAGATTTATTTATTTTGATTGTTTTTCTTTCGCTATGGTCAAGGGTAGATTGAATGAAGGTCAAAAATTTAATCACTTAACTTAATTGTTAGTGTTCCTTTTACGAAAAATGAGCCTATATTGGTGTGAAATATTGCTCCGTTTTGCTTTTGGAGGTTAAGTATCTGAATAAATGAAATGCAAATGAAAGGTTGATGTCTCTAATCATACCAGGGGATAAGATATGAGTATCATTATGTATGTAAGTTTACTTTCGTTGCGTGGGAAATGAGTGTCGCATGATCGTAAAATGTTATCTAACAAATACCCCCTGTGATGGATGTGTACTAAATATATAGTGGTCGGAGAGGTTCTGCTTAGTTTTCTTGCTTGTTAAACAAGCTTTTGTTTGACAAAGGAGATGCGAGTATTGATTAACAAGTATGCATGTCATTGTAGACATGCGGAAAATGCTGATAGTTTAATAGAGTGTCTGTCGTTTCTTCGCGTAAACACACGCCACGTCCAATATCCTGATACAAAATAACAATTTCCTGTTGAGAGTGTATTTATACGTATCCGTTTCGAAATAGTTTTCATTGATAAAGAGACAGATATATACACTTTCATGTTTAAAGATAGTTAATAAAAAAACAGCTTTTACTAATTGTCAGTTTGCATTTAGAACAGGGTCACTGTTAATGTATGTGACAGGAATTGGGAAAACAAAACAGCTCGTGAAGTGTGTGTGTTTTTTTTTATATAAGACACGTCAATTTGACTTTACCTCGCCTGATGGTAAGCTGAAAAGTCTCAGGAGGTCACCATTAAATACACACATATAATGTTATAGAACATATGGCGGGTTGTTGTCACTGCATATCCTGGAGGACGATGGATGCATTTAGTTAGGCTACAGCTACAGGTGAGGCATGAAGATCTTACGCAACTGGTGCCTGGTTCTTTGAGGAAACGTGTCTTTTCACAGTCGCAACGTATAGTAACGTGGCAATTAGGATCTGGGTTACGAAACTGACAAAGTTTAGCAGCTGAGTAAACCAAACTATGGAAAGGACGTGAAGGCGGCTGACCCTGGGCTCCTAAAGGCGAGTTTTGGATGCAATCTGATTGACACAATCAATCCCTTTATTGGTTTTTTGGTTGAACCATATAGTAAACATGTGCGAACTTTCCTACTGTTCTAGATTACAAGAATACACAAATATTTGTGACGAAAGCTACGTATCTCGTATTTGAATATTCAGAAGTAAAAGTCTATAGCTTGAGCAGGTTATCAACAGGCGTGTACTAACAGCTGTTTGAATGTCAAGTGACGTAGGCATGACGCGGACACAATCACCTTTTGTGTGGCTGTTGCGACACGCCTCCCTCGCCGCCGCGCGCCTCGTCGCGGCTCTGTGACCGTGAACAACCTAATTACGAGTAGTTTTAACTAGTGGTTTACGGAATACGATTTCACGTCACGCGAGTTTCTAATCTAGTCATATCTCTGTACAGGATAGTGTCGCTTCGTTGGAATATTAAATCAATGATGATTCAATTCTCCAGAATATTCTGTACAGACACTTATTTATGATTATGATTAAGTATGATTATGAGGTATGTTATAAACATGATGGTAAGCGGTTACCACGGCAAGGAACTTCAGCCCTATTAGTTAAATAGTGCTGAGTAATTCGTAGTAGAATTCCTAGTCAGAAGTTGACGAAGAAAGAATACAAGTATCAGCACCTTATCTCATCCGAAGGGGGTCCTTAGGGGGTATTAGGAGACTAACAGAAACATACGCAGACGATATCACTGCGAGAGAAGGATACCTTAAAATAAATACCTATACTTACCAACCCGTCTGGCCAGCGAGGAAAATGTAAGCCAAAGCCTCTCAACACTAGAAGAGGCCTTCTCCAGCAGTGGACTGTGTTAGGCTAGTTGATAGATTGAGTTGTGTTAGTTTGCAATTTGAAACCCCAGGTCCGGCATATTGATTTTAATTAGTCTGTCAGCATTTCCGGGTGTGACTACCTCCTAACACTGAGATGAAAGCTGGCACTAAAGCCCCGTCCCTTTTTAGGAGGTGAAGCGACTTGCAGGTGAATTTGAATTGGACCAAGAATATTGGTCATCATCAGAAGAACTTATTACCTACTCTTGCGTTACACTTGCGGAGGAGAGGGTCAAATGAGGTGATCACATTTATCAGTTGTTTCATAGTCCATATCAACTGTTGATACACAAAACGTCGTTAGTTATATATTGAGTCTCATTGTATGTAGGGCACGCCAATATGACGCCACACTTAGCTTGATGGTAAAGTGTGAAATTTTGTGAATGAAATCCACCATTATACTGGAAGATGCCAACATCAACAGTAAAACGCTAGTCTTTACTTCGGATAGATGCTTTTGCAGGCCAGGCTTAAGGGAGGGGGCAGTCGCTTCACGAAAAATATCAAATTGAACCAGGTCGACTACCGAGTTGGGAAGGCTCGGCGAATGATAGTGAGCTTAGCTGAACTTGACGCCATTTTTCAATTAGTGCTGAAGGTAATCAATCCTTAACCCGGTAGTCCTCAATGATTGTCTATGTCAACTTGTCGGTGGCGCTAAGATCCTTTTGCCTTGAGTTTTCTTGTCTTAGTTGATTAGTGGCAATTCCACACGTAAGACTTATCACTGATATAAGTAGGTTTACCAGTCATATACCTATACAGATACGGCGACATTCAAATATTAGATTATCACGGACGATGAATATTCGTAATAGCTGATAATGACGACGCATTGCTCACACAAGTTCTGGGTACTATTTTTAACACCAGGTAAGTATCTACTGACAAAACAAGATATGTTTTATACTATCAAGGCAAACGAGTACAAACGACACACCTATGACGTTATTCTGTGTGCAAATTCCGTGTTCAGCTCAGACGAATAACTTCAACCAAGTAACATTGCGCTTCAACAGGAAAATACTATTATTATCTCAACTATTTAGGTAATCTATGATCGAATGCCAAATATTTCACGTGGTGAATAGAAATAGCTTCATAGCTCGTTATTGGAACCACGTCCTGGGGACACGACCTGCCTCCACAGGTGTCTGTCGCGAGTTCTGATGACCACATCTGTCCACAGCCCAGCTCGCCACATATGAGAGGTTTTCTTCCTCTCATCAACCAAGTTTAGTTTCGTCCAGAACGATCGGGAAAGGTTAAGTGTCAGATAGTGATTCGTGTTAGATTAGACCGAATCTTTTTTATTTGTATTGGAAGAGCAAACGTTTATGTCAGATTGTCCACTAATCTAAAATAGTTTATAGACGATGAATACTTGTGGATGCTATGGCCCACATTTGGAGAGGCCTATCTCCAGCAGTGGACTGCAAAAGGCTAATTGTTGTATTGATTGAGCACTCGCCCCTCGCTGCGTCTCCACTGAACCCTGAGTCAATCAGAGTGATACGCGGCAACATTGAGTAACAGACATCATGAGCTGCTTCTATTGGGAGAAGCCGGAGACTGGAAGTGGAATGAAATAGGGAAGCTCAATTACCGAATTGATTGAAATCATATTTCGTCATATTTAAGTGCAAAATTATTATTTTTTATTTAGATTTTATTTAGTCATAAAGAATTACACATGTTAACACAGTGTGACTGAGAATGTTACAGTAAGCTTACAAGTTGTACTACATGAGCGACATGACATAGGTACTTGACGTTACATATTCACGCGCCACATCACAACGTACCACACAATAAAAAAAATGAAAAGTGGAACAACGCTCACGTAGGACAACGCCTTTGACAAATTTGTGTTTGGTTTTAGCATCTGCTGCTGAACTAGGCTTTTGGCCACCCTACGCTGAATATCCAAAACAATTACAACTGCATCAAGAAAAACTTCATCATTGTATACCTAATTAAAACAATTAAACAAGTGTGTGTGTGTGTGTGTGTGTGTGTGTGTGTGTGTGTGTGTGTGTGTGTGTGTGTGTGTGTCTGTGTAAAAATTAAAATTCAGTTGCAACAATACTTATTAAAATGGAAGCTCAATTACCGAATTGATTGAAATCATATTTTGTCATATTTAATTTTAGGGCAAAATAATTAAAATGGTGTACCTAGTAAGATATAAATACTATAATTCAATTAATTTAATCTGTTTCATAAATATCATTAAGATCCGTATTAATATATGATATGTAATTATTCAAATAAATTTAGTTAATTGCGCTGTTCGTGCTATATTTCTATACCGTAATGTATTTTGCCTGTCAGGAAGTGTTTTAAATGAATATACACATTAACAGAACTAAAGTTTAATTCATTCAACAATTTGCCAGCTTGGCACAGATTTTGTATATAAATAGAGCCAGAGTTTATAAATATATTATGTGACATTCTTAGAGAGTTTCCAGTTGATACCACAAATACACAGTAATACCAAAAGTAAACTAGCGCTTTTCATTGCTCAATTATTTGAGTAACTTGTAAGCTGTTAGTATACTACTTAGCTGATTCTACTCATTGTTGAAATTGAAACCGCTAACGACTGGGGTCACATCATCATCATTTAGCCCACAGCTGGAGATAGGCCTCTCCCTATGTGCGCCATTTCGTACGATCCTCCGCCTTTCGCATCCAGTGTATTCCAGCCACCTTTTTCAACTCATCAATCCACCTGGCTGGCGTCCTACCCTTCATGGTCCTTCTCGCAGTCTCTTCTCTAGGACTCGTCTGCTCAAACGACCATCGGACCGTAACGAGAGGAGTAACTTTCAGCAAGATTAAGATGAGATGAGATGTGTCTACTGTGTACAGTTAACTATGTACTTATAACATAAATGTCTAAATCGCGTGCGCAAGTAAATGCCAAATTACTTAAGTGTGGAAATTGATCATTGCTGGTCGTTATCTCAAAAACCCGCTTCAAAGGACGTATTTGCGATAATTATATGAACTAAAGTTCATCTGCTAACGGCAAAGTAATTGTCTCACGATCTAGGATACGTATCAATATAAGTTACAATTATGATCATCTAAGCGCTGTTTCTAACCTCGAGAAGGACTTGCGGGTAAGGTCGGCTTGGTCCAAGGTCTTGTGCGGGGCCAACTTTATCCAATAGAAGCCCTGTTGTAATAATATAAGTATGGAAGCATAAATTAACTTTTAAACGTTCACGTTCCATGAAATTATACAATAATGTTAACGGCAATTAACGCGATTATGGTAAAGGTACATCCCACCAAAAACATTTTCATGTAAAAATGTTGCCAAGACGAGGGTACGTAGCTTACCTTGTGAAAAAGTTATCAGATCGTGTATAAAGCCAAGCTCTAAAGATTGCACACTCTAAACTTATAAGCTATATATACTAGATACATCTTACTCAAAATATATGAAAAAGTGGTCAGTTTTCATGTAGAACCAAGATTTTTGATCTATGCGCCATAACTTTACCAGGCCTACCTTCACAAATTCTACATTTTAGTCAAAATGCGTGGCTTTGCCGTTTTGCTACCGTCACAAAGAGTTCATAGGCATTCGTTCATTGGGTGTGAAACAAAACGGCTGCAATCTTAAGACTACTTATAAATGTAATTTACAACATCTTCTATTACCTGTGACAAACAATAAATTGATTTTGATTTGATTCTGGCTTTATACGAGATCTGATAACTTTTTCGCGTAGGATTTCATTTATTTTTGTAAGTTTGGTTAAAAATTATGACGTACGTATTTTTTATTTGTTACAAGAAAATATTTTAATTAATTTTGACTTATGGAGCACAAACTGTAGTGCAAGTCTCATATTCAAACTTCAACCGTAGTAGGTACTATTATCTAATCTGTGCTTCCAACTCCTATTCCCAGGGGATAGGTTAGGTAAGGTTTTTATTTTTTGTTGTCTTTGTAGTAATATTAGCTTACATACAAACTTTCAGCTGTCTAGGACTTCAGGAAGTACCCTAACAATTTTGACGATTATATAGTGAGTGATGAGTCAGTGACGAAATTAAGGGTTTTGAGACATTAATAAAATCTAAAGTATAATAGCTACGATATTCAAACTTTGTATGTTTAATGATTGTACCGATGGCATTCTATCTTGAAAATTTTAACTATTTAACATCATCCAAAGCAAAGTTATGAGTGTTCAAAAAAACGACGAAGCGTTTCGAGAAAAGGTAGTTAATGCCCGTGCGCTTAGCTTGGCTCATCTTGGCGGTTAGATTATACATAACTGGTCGAAACGTCAGGCAAATCAAAGGTATGTATACAATCCATATCCATACTAATATTATAAATGCGAAAGTAACTCTGTCTGTCTGTATGTTACGTTTTCACGCCTAAACCACTGAACCGATTTTGATGAAATTTGGTATAGTGGTAGATTAGACCTTGAGAAAGGACATAGGCTATGTTTGGTCGCGATAACCGACATCCACGCGGGCGGAGCCGCGGGCAACAGCTAGTCAAGCATAAAGTCCGTTAGACTGTGTTTATACTATAGATACTGGACAAGTTGTTGTTCTGGGTTGAATCGGCATACATAATTATAACAAATCAGACTTCAAAAAAATTAAATTGTTGTTAATTGATTATTAAGGAATTGTATTTTACTAATAACATTATTATCGGGCTTTGTATTCAAAGCAAATTACCTTTTTTATATGTACTATATGTAAGCCGTTAAAACTTTCATACTTGTATTTCCTTCTTCCTACAGTACCGGGTCTTTTAAACAGCACACGGGCGACGTGGAAAAGTATTTGATGAGGTCGTAAAGCTGAGTGCCACCATTGTTATCTACATTTTAGTTCTCGGTAATGGTGAATGAATGAATGAATATTTGAGAATTTACCTTCAGCTCACCATCAAGAAACCTAATTATGTTTCAATGGAATTATTTGAAGTAGGTGTTAATATTATACCTCGCTAAACAAACGCTTTCTTTGTATAGTACTTGCTATATTAATGAAAGCAAGTACTCCAGAGTACAAAAGACTGATTAACGCGCACTCGACAGGGTGAGTGATATCGATTGCTCGATGACTAATCTACAGATAAACATATTGTAATGAGATCAATATATAACTACAACGATTAGCCGTTTTATTATGTTATTGGTACAGTAACCTATATTATTAGTTGTTTTGTTTGTACTACATTAGTTTGTAGGCTTTTGCTAGTAGAGGACAATCCTATGAATAAAGATTATACGCTTGCAGTGGCGAGGGGTCCCTATAGCTCGGTCCATGCCGATTTCCCAAAGTGTCGCTTGGTGCATGACTCATGGCTCATGATTGAGGTAAGTTCTATAACCACCGTCTTCCCTTTTATAAATGTTTACCTATCGGCACTGATAGCTTGTATAGTTTTTTCTATTACTTTGTGCAATATCACAAGTATCTAAATCTATCAGATCGAGATCCCGGACCGATCGGACATAACTTATTTTAAAATGAATGAGACCCTATGTTCTCAGTAGAATCTTAGGTGCTTTGTATATCTGCATGCTTGTGGAGCCCCCTCTTGTGGCCCCTTGGTAAGTACCAGGTGAGAAAGGCAGCCAAAAACAAGTGCTACTTAACTTATATTTAAATGGCTGATTTTTGTAGTTTTGTAGAATATTATCCTGAAGTACCTAGTATCATAAGTAAAAACTTTCCATGGAAAGTTCAGTTTAGTTTAGTTTTTTTTTTTTACTTTAGTCTGACGTTTTAAAGCTCCACAAAAAATAACTGAAGGTTATTGAGCTAACTATTACAAAGTTATATTTAATTAGAAAGACAAATTGTAGTTGCCCCACATCCCCTAGACAAAAAAATTATTCAGTCAAGAGTATGAGCGCGAGAAAGAGCCATTAGTGGTCCCTGTAACCCGATTTTTGCCGACTTTCCAATGGGTTGTAAAGGTGTTGTTACCGGGTTATTATCACCCTTCGCCACTGAGGGTCATAAACATAATATACTAGTGTAAGACCCCGTATTTGGATTTCGGTTCAAGTCAGGTTTTGGTATTTGTACTATATATGTCAGTACGTTATCGTGCGTTATTTGCCTGTCACTTATTACGTATCTCAGTAAATATTATTGTTTGTTCTAAATATTTACAATAATACGAGTATGCAGTGCCCAACATTATCACAATACATATTCGTTTCATCCGTGCCCAAAACATACTGTTTGGGAGGGTCGAGTCCCACTCCGGTAGCTTTTGATGTTCACGGGTAAATACCTTCTGACCCCTCAAAAATTCCGAAAGCCTTCGATGGCCCTTGGTCAGACGAGGAGTGAGGGCTATGCTAGAGGCTATCCCAGCTTCTCCAACCAATGACCCGGGATGAAGTGCGGTTTTAATCCATTCCAGGCCGACATTACACCCCCTATACCACAGAAATATATTAGGATAGAACGGCCATACGCAGTGTCACTCACGAAATGCAGGTGGCATTTCGTGAGTGGCGACTTTTTCGCTGTACATAAATACTCACGAGAGATAATAAATACCTTTATTTTTCAAATTAAGCTCTCCATTTTGTATTCTACGTTGTAAATAGCACAAATATGGCATATTCACGTTGTTATTACAAGGTCGTCTCATCGCATAATGTCCTTTTCTCAAAATGTCCTTTCTCATAATGTCCTTCTCTGGAAGGATTTCTGCATGGTTATAAAAAAAAATAACCACGAAGGCTTAATGCGTTCTAACCTAACCTAACCTAACCAAGTCGAATTGCGCAGCTATCACAATATAAAGACTGTAATCCGGTAGTGCACATATTTTGAGAAAGGGACATTATGAGAAAGGACATTATGCGATGAGACCGTAGTCTTGACAGTACCGAGTAAGCGTTCGAAAGTTCCGGTCTCATGGGACAGGATTTGACTAAAAAGGAGTGTTTCCGCTCACATGGCGATTCTATTCTAATATATATCTGTGCACCATACCCACGAACAGACTCCTCAAATTTTTCACAATCCATGCTATTTTTAAAATTGTATGTTTCACATTGGTAATAATAATGAATGTTTATATCATCTGACGTATTTGTAACACAAAACAAAGTCGCTTTCTCTGTTCCTATATCCCTTTGTATGCTTAAATCTTTAAAACCACGCAACGAATTTTGATGTTTTTTTAATAGATAGAGTGATTCAAGAGGAAGGTTTATTTGTATAATACATGTTTAATATAGTGCAGCGGGAACGAGATCTGTCGCCACGCGGGCGGAAAATATTGACGGTACGAAGTTCGCCGGGACAGCTAGTTTTATATATAAACAAGGTTAAAAGGTCTGAGAAAGACAGTGGATAGTGATGCATAACTCTCAGACTGTTTATGCAGTAGTGGAAAGTAATGCAAGTTATGCAGTACAGTTGGCGTCTGTAGCCGATGAACAGAAATTTCCACAACAGACTATTAAGTATTGTTCGAATACGTCGCCATTACGTCACCTGGACCCTTATTAAGCTTGACCGCTTGACCAATTATAACTTAACTTTGTGTTTTCGTATTTACGAACACAATTCAGGCTCATTTGGATGAAGAGTTTTTCGTTTCGTAAATAAATAAATAAGATTCTCGAAACGATAGTAAGAAGTTGTTTCGTCTATACATACCTACGCAGAAACTATTGCCGCTCACTCGTCCAATCGAATATTGATAGTGTCCGTCTAAACAGAATTTTAAAGTAATAATCGTATTTTGATATAAGGCGTATGTCACTTACAAAGCTCGTATCATATACCTAATCGTAGGCGAGAATTGAGTTATTGTCTGTGTGTAAATATTTTGATATGATAATATGATGCGATTGCTGGTGATGGTTCCGTAACCGAAATGTGCGAGAAACTGTAGGTTACGTTACGTTACACCGAAACGTGTAGTTTACCGCCATTTCTATTTCTCCTAAAACCTACGACCCGAGTCACAAGACTCATGATATGCTTTGGTTTCTCTCTCTCGAAATCTCTAGATATTTATCGCTCCATCGTGTGACTGAACACGATGGAGCGATGGATATCTAGAGATTTCGTTTCAATTGAAATCCATCGAATACCTAGATACTCATGTGACAACGGTGGCATTGGCCCGGTTCACATTATTCCAGTCGAGTAATCCAGTGAATCGATCCAGTCTAGTGCAGGACTGCATTGTAATGTTCACATCTTTCCAGTGTAAAAGTAGACCGGCAACCCAATCACTGGACTAGATTTCTCACTGGAATGGACACATGATGTTTCACATTATTTCAGTAGCATACCAGCACTGGATTCGCTAGCTGTATTCGTTTCTTATTGTCAAGCAGAATACTGCCCCAGTTTGTTATAGGTAGGAAACATTACAGCGTCTGCTCAAAGATCAATTAAAAGATTAATACTTGTTATCAATACCTTATCTATTGCTGTCCTCAAGATTACTTTATAATCGTCGTCGGTTGGTAGATACGATTGATCAAGTTTTTGAATGCTTTAACGGATGACTTACAACAATTTAGGTATCTGTTTTTTCCATACAAGTTGCCTTAGAGCTCACTCTAATGTATTTTCACTAGACGGTCAATGATTTTGATTACGCATGAGATGACGACACGATGCGTGCTAATATAAATAATAGTTTTGATTATTACCACAGAACAGATAATGTCATTTTCATTACACATTTGACATTATTGATCACAATGATTATGGGTCATCGCCTCATGGGCCATGACAAGCCTATTTGACCCCAAAGTGGATGTTCCCGGAGTCAATTATGCTATCAATCAATCAGCCCATCGCGGTCCACAGCTGGACATAGGTATTTCCCAATGTTCTCCATTTCTCCTGATACTCCGCATTCCGCATCCAGGCCACCCTAGCCACCTTTTCAGGTCGTCAGTCTATTTTGCTAGTATACTTCAAATATCTCCTTACTACCTACTACTAATTTATTTACGTGCTCATTTTGGATAAAGTCATCCTTTTTCTATTAAATATGACTGCCTCTGTGGCGTAGCGGTAATGAAAGCGGCCGTTACGCTGGACGCGTGGGTTAGATCCCCGCTCAAAGCAAATATTTGTATGTATGAATATTTGCATTGGTCTGGTCGTGCCTCGGAGAGCACGTTATGCTGTCGGTCAAGGTTGGCATGCAAACGTCCATGGCGGTTGTTACGGGTAGTTGGAGCCCTAAAAAGTCCAACAACTGGTCTAACTGCAATGCTTCGATGTCGCCTTTGGGTTGTGGAGGTCATATGGCAGTCGCTTCACAGAAAATATCTAATTTCAACTAAAGCCGCAGAACCCAGAGTCCCACGTTGAAAGCTTCGGAAGTAAAAAGGGAAGAAAAAGAAGAGAAGATGAAAAAATAAATTACAAGACAAGTTCTTAATTCTTTTATAAATATTTGTACACAGTTATAATACACGTGCCACATAATCAATTCTTTCGGCACGTGTATTACAGAAACATGCGCACCAAAAATGATTTGGTTTTTATCAAGCTCGGCACGTGTGATCATAGCACCGACTACTTACTTACTCGTACCGAGCACTCGGCCGAGTGCACCGTCTCGCCACTCCACTCAATGCGGGGTGTCATCAAGGCATTAATGACCCCTCGAAAGCCAAACAACACTGTTACGGGACTACAAGCCTACCAGACAGAGCGGTTGATAGGTACAGAAAGAGATAGCTATTCGTGGTGAGTTGCATCGTTGAAGTGTAGAAATTACGATAATTGTCCGAACAAACTAATAGCGGTGTCCAGCCGAAGTGAAGGGATTATTATAGCTGTCTTGCAAATTTACTGAAGAAATAAATTTACTATCAAGTCTGTTCCAATAGCTACGTTTATAAATAAAAACATGAGTCTTTCACGAAGTTGTTCAATGAATTTATTCTGAGAAAGTAGTTCAACGTCGCTATTAAAACAAATAGTAATTCCGCGTGTGTTGTCCACGGCCGTTAGTGGCCTGGCTAGAAATAGACCACTGTCTTGTGATGGCTGTGGGCAGAGAGGTCATCACTTTCAAATCCATGATTGGTATTGGCAACATCATCATTCTTACAACGACTTCAAAGTTAGATCCAAAGTGATGTACATTCAAGTTGGCTTTTTTGAAGCGACGACTGCCACTTGACATCCTAAGTCCTAACCCTAGACTATTTGTATTGGTGTGAGAGTTTAGCGATTACTAATAAACAAATTTTTCTTGTTTTCCTCTTTTTTTGCCTGTGGCTCCACCCCTGTGATACCCTGATTCCTGTCCCCGCAACTCAAAGTATCTTTACCAGCTTTTCGACTTGATAATTAGTTAACTCGAAAAGCAGGATTGGATGATGCTTATAAATAAAGTGGCTTGCTCGTTGCTATTAGAATCGGTTTAGTAGATCCAGAGATTACCCACTAAAACCCCTCACAAACTTTACCTCTTTAGGTTCTCAATTTATAGGATTTTTTCCTTTCATAATCTAAGGTTCTATTAATAATAATCCATGTCAAATATGATCACATGCAACCGTACAGGGATATGATGCTGTTTCACGTATAAGATCGTTTAGGGGGGTTTGTGGCAGAGTAGAATTGGGGCCACCCCAACTCCTCAACCGCATGGTAATGAAAAAAGCGACTGGGACAGGACATCAGACAGATATATACTTACAGCCCATACCTACTCAGCTTCAAATGCATTACTATTGATGCGTAACGTACATAACACATATTATTATTGACACGGAATTCCCGCAATAACATACTTTATTTATATATAGCAACATCGTCATGTGAAACAAACAAACGTAAGGAACGCTAACTGCATTATCGTGATCGTAAATATATATTTTATTTAGTCACCATCTTTGCATTAGGCCCGGTCGCATAGAGACTAAAAATGTTTCACCCACCAATCAGAGTTTGCGCATCGACAGCTTGACCCATCAACATCATCAACAGCGTAGAATAAAGAGTTTTTAGTTTACTTAACTCAGTTTTTCTATGTAAAAACACCCGCAGCTCTGAGTAAAAAAACGTGCGTATCATGGAGATGAGATGAGATGCACGTTTCAGTACACGAGTGGTATCGGGACGAACCGCATTTTCAATATGAAACCAGGAATCTACCTAGTAGAGAGTTTCAGAAGCAATAAAGTAAAAAAGAAGTGTCATTAGTTTAGTGGTTAAAGGTCCCAGGTTTGAGCCAGGGTCATTACACTACCGATGTGAATCCAAACAATGGAAGGAATAGGGGAGATTTATGATAAAATAATAAAAACGGATGATCAAAACCGCATTTTACTATTCTCAATAAGCTCATTTTCTAAAATAACTTCCCTGAACTCATTGCTTCGAATGCTCACATGGGAGGTAACAATTTTATTTATTACAGGCAAGATTTCACCAGTAATAATCGAAGTGAATTAAGTTTTATTTATTCATTTATGCACGATGTACATTAGTGGACTTAATGCCGTAGGCATTCTCTACCAGTCTACCATTGGGTGATGCAGAGCCAGTACGAGGTAGGCGCATGTTAAAAAAGAATAATACGTTTGCTTCTATATAAATAAGAGAGTTGTACTGTGTTGTTATATAATAAATAAGAGAGTTTTACTTCGTGATGAAGTCGCCGAGTCATCTCGTTCGTAGTTCTCATGCCGACAACACAAACATCCTTCTTGATGATCAACAATTGGCATACAAACGATGGCTTTGACCTTAGGAAGTTACTGGATGTTCCTTGAACGCTGTGGTAAACTGTATTGTGTGTCGATTATGCAGGTAGTACGGTTATTTAGTTATTTATGAATTGAATGTCAAGTATTGAATAAAGCACTTGTACTTTTCCACAGTATTTTATTTTTGAACCTTATTGGTTTCGCCTCACGGCACTTTTAAAGGTTTACGATGATTTAGTACATAAAAAACCCCTTTAGAGCTTGAGTGGTCCATAGGATTCAAATGCCATCGTGGTAGGCACACAGTGTAAATAATAAAGTGGCACTAAATAAATAGCGATAGATGTCTGTTTCAATTATACTAAAATGTTCAAAACACATTTTTGTGACAGCCTACGTGGCGTAGCGTGGCGTGACGCTACGCGCGCTGTAGGCGCGGGTTCGATCCCCGCTTAGTGCATTTGTATGCATGAATATGGGATCTGGTCGTACCTGTTGTCATACGGACATCTATGGCAGTCGTTACGGGTGGTTGTACCCCTTAAAAGTCCAACAACTAGTCTAACTGCAATGCTTCGATATCGCCTTTGGTATTTGGAGGTCAGATGACATTCGCTTCACGGAAATTGTCGAAGTTTAACCAAAGCCGCTTTTACACTGGTTAAGCGGACCCCAGACACCAAGCTGATAGCTTTGGATGCGACTGGGATTAACGCTAGGATGAAGAGGATAAGTTCAAAACATTTTTTTGGTCAATATTCACACGCGCTTTCGCTCAACTCAGAGGAGGAATGAGGACTCTTGGTTTCACTAAGAAACGACAAAACTTATAGTTCCCGTAAAGTGGCCAGCCCCTCTACACAAGTGGCAATTCGTTGACCTCCGTTTGGTATAATAGAATGACGAATGTATGGGATTTGACAGATTTGACAGTCGTTAACGCATGTCATAAATCTAAAATCCCATACATTTGTCGTTATAATAATAATAATAATTAAAACTTTATTTCAGATCTTGATCCATACAACTGTTAGTAATACAAATCACTTATAAGCTCACTTATAAGCTGTGTTAGTAACAAAAGTGTTTTCTTAATAAAATTGTCTACAAGATAATTAGGCGCTGCCAGCATGATGCGGATCTGCCGCCAAATCAAAATTAAATTTACATCTAAAACAACATGTAGAATATACTGCTTCCGGGCTGATTGGCCGTGGTCCATGTGAAACTTGCGTTCCAGACGTTTCGTCGATCACTGCGGTCGACATCTTCAGTGGCGCAGGGCCGGGCGACGACAACTTCGGAGACCTTGCCTCGCCGGCGGCTGACGTGCGACTGGCGTGATGCTTTGAGTCACGGCTGTATTTATAGGCACGGTCGGAGCGGGGAATCGACTCACTCGATTCTGATTGGCCAAGCGCTGTGGCTCGGACGTACTCGATCCTGATTGATCGTTTGCACTGTGATACCGAGTGGCTCTCAGTGCTAGGTACCAATCTTTTTGGAGTACTGTGTGACTCAAAGCATCACGCCAGTCGCACGTCAGCCGCCGGCGAGGCAAGGTCTCCGAAGTTGTCGTCGCTCGGCCCTGCGCCACTGAAGATGTCGACCGCAGTGATCGACGAAACGTCTGGAACGCAAGTTTCACATGGACCACGGCCAATCAGCCCGGAAGCAGTATATTCTACATGCAACGCCGGCCGTGAAAGCCTGAAGACTTATATCTAAAACAACAGTGTTAATCATAATTAAAATTAAAATCATTAAATTACAAAAAGTATTTAAACATCTTCAGTAGGTACAATCAAAATTAAAGTCAAAATTAAAAATTAAAGTCAATATTAAAAATTAAAGTCAATATTAAAAATTTAAGTCAAAATTAAAAATTAAAATGCAACAATATTAATAAAATCAAAGTTAAAATCAAAATTCAAATTTAAATTTGAAAAATACATTTTAAAATAATTACCATTTTTATCATTTTATGATGTGTAGCCTACAGCAGTGATCCAAGTATGTACAATCTAATCTACTTGCAATCATGCCTAGGACCACATTATTACTTGCCCTGACGTGGCGCAATAGTGATGCGGCTCGTTTACGCATTATGGTGTGGAAACAGTCGACTCGCGCCGCCGCAAACATGCCCGATGCACTACAGCGCCAAGGCAGGCCCATCAATTTCCTCAAGGCGTTATTATATTGTACGCGGAGAGCTCCATACGACGTTTGCTTATAATCAGCCCACAGGCTGCTTGTATAAAAGGACGTACAATATGCTTTGAATAGTGTCACTTTTACCGGTACAGTACAGCGCTTAAACCGGTGGGCTATCATATTCGCTCGCACCGCCAGAGACCTCCGTTCCCTTGCGATGTCCTGATTATCGCTAAGGTCACAAGTGACAATATGTCCAAGGTATTTAAATTGCGTCACTCGTAATATGCGTTTGGTAGAATAGAATTACGGATGTATGGGATTTGACAAATTTGAAAGTCGTTACCACACGTCATACACGTCAAATCCGGTACTGTCATTCTACTTCTACTAAACGCCGGCCAGCTAAAGGGGCTGACCTCCACAACCAGTTAGCGATTACCGGTGATATCGAGCTAGACCAGCTTATTGGAATTTTAGGACTAGTACCTAGGTAGGCAAGATAAGATATTTAAATTGAGTTAATATTTGAATTTAAATAGGTACGTTCACTGTAACCGAGGTCTTATATAAAATTAACTTTAATTGAAAGTAGGTATGAATTTCGGTAAAAATTTATTTTATTGTTCAAAATCAAAATTATGTGTTCTTCATATTTTCTGAAAGAGCTTAGGTGAAATTAGAATCTACATCTTTCACTGAACATGTTACGGGCTTTTATCGTTTATTCTTAATGAGATGTGCGCGTTCAACCATCAAACAGGAATTGACACTATTCACGAATGGATTGCCGCCGCCTCAGTAATTGAACACGACCTATCGTTCTGTTGAATAAATTGTATATCATTACGTCGCGCGCCGAGTGAAGGTTCATGAACTGACGGGGTCAACGATAATGTCGCCTGGCACGTTATTCCACTTGACAATCAGTTACAAACGCAGTCGTAACGCGAGTCGACGGTGAATTTGAATTTGAATTTTGTGTACCCATTCGTGTACGACGCGGTGAACGCTAGCTGCTGTGTCGCTGAATGGTAAGTGCGAGGTTCTTCTCAAATTCACAGGTGACGACTTGAATAAGAATATAATATATCAATGACTTGACGAGTGATTTGTATCACATTGAATTAGCACCACCTGGTGGTAAACTTGTGAATCGTTTCTTGTTATATACAAATCACCGTTTACTCGTTACAGGTGAATGTGAAAAAAAAACTCGCACCGATTACAAATGTGTCAAAGTCATAGAGATAATAATAATTGGGTATTTGACTGACTAGTTTTTACTAAACGTCAAAATGGCAAGTTATAAGGAGAATTGTATGAAAAATTTATTTGTGACGTCATAATATTTAATGGTCAAATCATTTACTATTAAAGGTTGGGTGAATGATTAAAAATAAATAAGAACGATAAAATAAGCACCGACGTAACTGTTTTCACTCTTTTACTATTCTTCCTTTAATAAATGCAGCTAACTAATTTGTATTAACTACAGGAAAATACCCAATTATGACATTATTAAATTTACCCTCTAAATTGCTGCCTGAAGTGGTATGACTACACTACACTTCACTATAGTTTACCGAGATATGTCAATATATTAGGCGGTAGGTGGCTACACCTAGGCGTTGCTGAAATGATAGAGGTAATTATTGGCATACCACGCCTATCACGGTAGTGTAGCCGTAACATTACAGTTGGTCAAGCCTAATAAGGGTCTGTTTGTGTCACGTCGTGAGGCGACGGGAGCTGTCACGTTCAATCATTACACAAAGATAATGCGCATTTGGAATTGCGAATGACGCATTAAGAAGAAAGTATGAGGGATGGGAATATCTTCGGAGTTGAAGGCACTTCACCTTCTAGCAGACACACTTGCTAATAGGCAAGTAGTGACTTCCTAGCAAGAGAGAGTCGGTCGGCAGTCGCTCCAGTCATGCTTGATACATGGATTAATAGGTCCTTACCAACATCTTTGAGGCCCAAGGTAACTTTTGCAAATCGGAAAAAAAGGCTCTGGCAGTAGCCCCCGGAAAAGGCGGCATTACCAATAATAATACATTTAAGTTTATTGACCCAAACTAAACTACATCGGGCATCAACCGCAAACTTTAAACGCACATGGGAAATGGCTATGAGAATAATGATAAATGACGTTAATGGAGGTATTAAAGTTCTATCGCAGATTCGAGCCTCGGTTCCGGCTCGTCAGATCGCCTCGTGTTTGTTAGTTGTTTCTAGAAGTTGTAATTGAAGTTAAAATTGTTGTTGATACGTGGAGATCAGTGCTATACTATGCAGCACTGTATGTGGGAGAACCTGCCCGTATCCTCACTATCTCTCCACAGTGCGCTTTACTAAACAGAGACTTCGCAGTGAATGTGCACACGGAGTAGTCTTCATCATCATCATAACATGTTATGAAAGCATCCGAAGCCTAAAAAGTCCTGATTTTTTTATCAGTCACCGGATTTGGCTTTTCCAGGACGACTGTCGTCCAAGCACCCAACTTTAAAACGAAAGCCTCCATTAGAGCCTCGTCTGCCAGTAACTGGTGCAACAGCTTGCAGCTTGGATCCTGAAGATCTTGGCGGGGCCTCAGACATATCCAGACACGCCTATAGTACTTCTACCAGGGCCCTGATTCTGCTATTATTTTTCTCATGAGAAAACCACTGCGGTACCGCAGACACTGTAACCACTGCCATTAAACTTTAGACTTTACCATTACACAGTTAAAGTCTTAAATTAAATGGCAATCGTGTAGAGTGAATGAAAAATGTTACAAACTCTTTTTCTTTTCATTTTGAACTTTAAAACTATAGAAATAAAGTCCAAAATTTTATGACATTTTATGCAATGTCAGCGGTATTATAGTGGTGTTGTTATGTTATAAAATTAGCAGAATCGGGGGCCAGTAGTTGTGTCCAATGATTGCACTCTGTCGCCCGATTCTCCTTACTTGTTATTGATTCGTACGTCGACTTTTCCAGGTGCTACTGCCGTTCTTAACTCAAAGGACAACCCACACCACAGCCTTGTCCATTGTTTTGCAATTGCACCGACTTGCATGGGGTTGACTTCTGCATACCCGTAGCCTGTCACCGTACATCATTTTTGCTAGATCAACAATTCATTCTATTAGGTCGTGTTCTAAAGGGAATAATTTTCTTACCTTTCTACACCGATCAGGTAGAAAAACGGATCCACAGCTGATCCACAGAGTGTATTATGTGACGTAGTCGCCAAAGCGCGGGAATTCGCAACTACCTAAGCGTACCGTGATCACCGTAAGTATGCGTCAATGTGTGCCACTGTTTCAACATAACGACAAACTATATATTTATTATGTGTGGTGTTAAGGGTTGTAAATTTAGTAACAACATAAATCAACATACAAATATACACCACTGAAAGATTTTTGTAAGGCGATTTCTTAAGGTTTCTGTTGTGAGTCTTTTTTTTTACGTGCGGGAATTCCCCGCGGATACCCCCCTTCGGAGCCGAAGGGGGAAGTTATGTCGGACTCGAACCGACTAAACCGCACGCCGTCTGCGGGTCGATGTGCTAGGCCGGAGGTGAGGTTGTCTTCTGACATATCCTTAGTCGCACCCCGGCTGACCCAGGGCCATTCCTCTCGGTCTGGCCCTCCTCGGGAGGGGGGACCACGCGGTCCCCGAAGGTAGTATTATCTACCACCCTATTGTTTTGGGTTTCTCGTTTTCGTTTTAAAACCCATGTCTTTTTTTCAGCAGTGAAGACGTCATAATATAATAATATACTAGGCACATACCTAACCATAAAAACCGACCAAGTGCGAGTCGGACTCGCGCACGAGGGGTTCCGTACCAGTAAAAAGGCTAACAGTAAATATATAACCTTAATAATTTGTAATTATTGCCAGCGTCTGCGTGTAGCCATTATTAATATCGTGCAAAAAACGGTAGTAAAAATTCTTTTGTTGTATGGAAGCCCCCGTTGAATATTATTTTTATTTTATTTAAAATTTTAAAAAATACATAATCTGTGCAAATTTCAAATGTCTAGCTATTGCAGTTCTTGAGATCTAGCTCGGCGACTGAAAATGGGCACTACAAAGGGCTAAAATATCAATTTTTTTGTATGGGAGCCCCCCGTAATTATCATTATTATTTTGTTTTAAGTATTTGTTGTTAATAGGGGCAACAGAAATACACAATCTGTGAAAATTTCAAGTGTCTATTACATTTCTTGAGATCTAGCTCGGCGACTGAAAATGGGTATGAAAATCCCGTAATTATCATTACTATTTTGTTTTAAGTATTTGTTGTTATAGCGGCAACAGAAATACACAATCTGTGAAAATTTCAAGTTTCTATTACGTTTCTTGAGATCTAGCTCGGCGACTGAAAATGGGCATGAAAAAGGGCTAAAATATTAATTTTTTTGTATGGGAGCCCCCCTTAATTTTCATTATTATTTTGTTTTTAGTATTTTGTTGTTATAGCGGCAACAGAAATACACAATCTGTATATTATAATAAAAATTTCAACTGTCTAGCTATTAAGGTTCTTGAGATACAGCCTAGTGACGGACGGACGGAGGGACGGACAGCGAAGTCTTACTAATGTTCCGTTTTTACCCTTTGGGTACGGAACCCTAAAAAAGTGCATCTTGTGTAAAAGTACTTCTTTCACACAAGATGGACCAACCCTACCAGTGAAAATACGTTCAACTGAGCTGAGTTGTCTCAACTAAGAAAACGCACATGTAGGAAAATTAAAAGGAATACTGGAGATTGTAGCCAAAGAAATAAGATCTCTGCCTTCCCTAATAAGGCAAGAAGTTGGCTTTGTCATTTCCAGCCTTACACGACTTGATTCCAAAAGAAATCTTCATTTCAAATCTATAATAGCCCTATTTTATAAGTATCTGTTGTAAACAAACAAATGAATGACTCGAGAGTATGATTGATAGCCATTTCTTATGTCATTGGATAAGGTTCTTTACATAATTTCTTTATCTCTCCTAATTCTTATCATTATGACATAAACGACTTCATTCAGCTTATAAACTATGTTTTAACTGTCGAGAAATTTATTACGTTAAATACAAGTCGTAAACACATTGCTGACAGGTCGTAAATTTAAATACATTGCTGACGGCATATCACGGCCTGGTAGTCTCAGTACTGAGGTATGGCATAATTTATTGGGGAAACTCCACTGATATAGACTTTGTATTTAAGGCTCAGAAACGGTGTATAAGAGCTATGTTTGGGCTGCAGACGACTGAAAGCTGTAGGCCACTATTTGCAAAGCATAAAATTTTGACTCTTACAAGCTTGTATATCTATGAAGTAACAGTTTTCGTTAGGCAAAATCCCAACTTATATGAGTTAGCATCACAAAAAAGTAACAGATCGCAGCGAGATATGTATCGATTGTGCATACGTAAGACCAATACAGCTTTAATGCACAAAAGCGTATTCCATATGGCCTCTGTGCTATACAATAAACTGCCTAAAGAAATAAAAGCACAAAATATAAATTTATTTAAAAATAAGCTGAAAATTTTTCTAGCAGATAAATGTTACTACAATATAAAAGATTATCTAAATGACCGTCTAATGTAATTACAATATCATCCATTTATTTCTTTTGACATATTAATTTTTAACCATTATTATTGACAATGTATTTATTTGACTATGAAATAACACAATTTGTATCCCACTCTTAGAAATTTTGCATGCCTATTCTAAGGTCGGAACACTTGAAACCAATTTATATTGATAACATCATTGTAACAGTGTTTTCTGCAAAATAATAAATGATTTGATTTGATTTGATTTGATTTGACATTGTAAAACATTTGTTTGATTTATAAGTTATAACATAACTTGCTAGTGTAGATACGTACAGGCAGCATCAAATCGAACTTGACGAACAAAGTACTCAAAATGATCTTAATGCCTTAGTTTCCCCCTCTCTGTTGACAGATTGTTGTTATATTTGGTACCTAAATCTGTAGTTTAGATATAATAATACAATTTAAATCAATAAGACTCATCATTTCGAGGCTGTAGTCAAGATATTTCTGACGCTGTCTTTTTCTATTCCGTGGTCTCTACCTACTGTATAACTTCAATCAAGTAATCCACGTGTAAGACCGCCATGGTGATACGACAATCTGATCACAATGAAACACGCTTCATAGACTCTTTGTGTTTGCATTGATTGACGTCATTGAAGTAGAAAATCTTGATATGCTTTTCATTTACAAATGTGTTTATAAATCGCAGCGACAGATATTATTTACTTTTTGAAAGTACAGCGACTGCTCAAGAGTTCTAACCGCCCTAGGCTAATTATGAGGACGCGCCTCCGCCAGGTATATTACGGACGCCCTAAAAGTAGTGAGTAGAGTAGTAGTGTGAAAATTTCAACAACGTGGCACAACTAGGCTGCACTGTTTAAATGCCAAATTTCCCATACAAAATGAAGTTAAATTTACGCCCGTTATTGCGAGGCGAATTAAAATACGCCCGTTATTGCGAGGCGAATTAAAATACGCCCGTTATTGCGAGGCGAATTAAAATACGCCCGTTATTGCGAGGCGAATTAAAATACGCCCGTTATTGCGAGGCGAATTAAAAAACTCTCGCACTAGGCACTCTGTTGCCAGCTCACCCACTCGCTCGACCACTGACCGATTCAAGAAACAAGTCAGGGTTTGATGAACGCGCGATTTTGAAAATTTTAAAATTTAAGATTAGAGACTCTCAAGCGCATTTTATTTTAGTGTTTTGTCTCAGTCTAGTTGAAATATGTAGGGTAGATGCAATGATGATAGATTAGTGCATGCGAAGACACGATTTCACCGCACGCCCCCTCCTGATCCTCGCGCCCTAGGCTGCAGCCTAATTAGCCTAAAGGTTAATCAGGCCCTGTGAAAGTAGAATGCCCATTCGTAGTTTCTTTTTAAAAATCGCAAATAAAAAGTGTATGGCCATATGAGTAAATTCATAAATCATTTAATATTATGTATTTTAATATCTCACAATTAATTCGAAGAAAATCATATGTGGGGTTCATATTTTTATTTAATTCGTAGTGTAATCGATTTTTATTGTCTTCCTAATCGCCATAGACAGTTTTAAATGGATTAGGAATATCGTTGTTGAGATACAAGTAGATACGACTGTGAAAATCGTATATATTAAGTAGATACCTTCTTTTTAGCCCGTTATTGGAGATTTTATTTATAACGAGCTTCCATAGTAATATTATAAATGCGAAAGTAACTCTGTCTGTCTGTCTTTATGTTACGCTTCCACGCCTAAACCATTGAACCGATTTGATGAGATTTTGTCGAGAAAGGACATAAGCTTTGTTTGGTCGCGATAACCGACATCCCCGCGGGCGGAGCCGCGGGCAAAAGCTAGTACGGAAATAAATCGTATGATTTAGTTCTTAAAATCACAAAATAGGTTTTATTTTAATTTACAAAACATGTGTTTTGCCTTTCGAATCTAAATCATAATTATCTATACGACTATTCCTTTAAGGGTAGGTTAGCGGAGCACGCTTTTGAAGCTATCACCTAGCGTAATTTGTTGTAAAATGCCGTACGTAATGTCTTATTGAAATAGATATTGCTTGCGTATATTTTTTCTTTAAGAAAGAAAATATGTTCTTGTTTATTCTGTATTTCGGTCTTTATTAAAATGTCTTCACTTCAGCTAGTTAGAGGTGTCAGGAACGAGGGTCACCTTAACAGATATCAATAAAATGCAGCGGCTCTAAAAGGATTTGGGACTTTAGGAATAAGGAAAAGAAAAAAGGTGCTGACCGCTTTGTCCTTAATAAGATTGACTGCACTTGCACCGTATGAAGATGGTAGTTTAGTTGTACACGTGTTGTTCTGTATAGGAAAGGAGATCGTGGGCTAACTGGAAGAGCACATCGGAATCATAATAATCCCCCGTTGAGGCACTGAGGCTGGAAACGTGTCCAGTAGACGGCAAAAGGTTCAGTGGGACCAAAATTATATCTCGCGAAATACCATGATAATGTTATTATCAAGAAAATGTAGTTATTAGCATAGGTTATATGCGGAAACATTTATAGTGAATTTATTAATAAATTAACAAGCTTAATACTTCATACTATATATATTTGCGGCA
Organism: Eilema caniola; assembly: GCA_949126895.1. Classification (NCBI taxonomy): domain Eukaryota; kingdom Metazoa; phylum Arthropoda; class Insecta; order Lepidoptera; family Erebidae; genus Eilema; species Eilema caniola. The sequence goes on along the minus strand of OX421460.1, from coordinate 49,147,472 downwards.
GTTAGTAACAATGTATCGAAATAGACGATCACAGGTTGATGTTGTTGGAATGATTTTCAGCGAATATCATAATTCTGCGACGGAGCCATTTTTATAATAGGTGCAATAATCTTGGCATTATGACCAAGATTTGTAGCAGTTCCTCTTCTACTGTGAGTGGTATAGAATTATGGAAAGAAAATGTGAGGTAGACTTGCCACGAAGGTCTGAATGGGAGATACCACGCACCGTATTTCAGACAGGAAAAGGTATTACAAAATATTCTTGTAAGTATCTGCAGTTGGCGAATTGCTCAGAATTATCTCAATATTAAACTAAAAAAGTCTAGTCAAGTCAAACTGTTTGAATTGATTTAAATTGTATTACCGACCGAACTAAAGGTGTGTGCCCAAATATCAGAAAAATCAATCAACAGGAAGAAGGAATACCATAAGGCATTGAGATCATTTTGAGTACCTACTTTGCTAGTCCACATCGATCTAAACTTCATGTTTTTTTTAATACCACTTAGGTGGCAGACAAGCACACGGCCCACCTGCTGGAAAGTGTAACCAAATTCCAGCAGGTGGCAAGTGTGCAAGACCAGTAGACTCACACTTGCGCTGTTGACCCTGTATGAACAGGAGAATTTCTGTGCCGTCAGTGTAGAAGACAAAGCAGCACAAGCCTATCTACCCACTGACAGCACAAAAACTGATGCTGAATGTGAATCGTTGAATCCATTAGCCTAGGAGTGCGAGGAGTGACGTGTGTCGTCATAACCGTGGGCCTCGTGGTCCACCGCCTCCGGCAGACCGGCGCGGCGTCACACCTACCAATTGATTCACAGAGCTATTACTCATTTACCGACGTGCGACGCGCGTTGTCTGGCGTCCAGGGTTGTGGCGAATTGGATAACTAATTTTATTTTTGAATGAAATTTTTAAGCATTTTACATTCCAAATATTCAAATCGATTAAGATAGGAAAAATATTGAATTTGTCTAGGCGGGGTTTGAACCCGCGATTTTTCCCTTACAGGGGCAACACATTGACCACCAAGCTACCAGACCTCGCCCCTGTACGGCAAAGATCGCGGGTTCAAACCCCGCCTAGACAAATTCATTGATTATTGCAGAAATATCAAATTTCAAGCAATTATTAGCGCTCATTAGAATGCTGACCTTGTAATTTTTGTGAGAATCTTTCGCAGAGCTAAATGGCTGAAAGGCGGCGTTATCTCATGATACCCGGCAATGGCCTTCAATAGTCTAAACGATATTATTGAAGTTATTTTTAGGTGACAGACAAACGCTTGGCCTACCTGATGGAAAAATGGTTACCGTGACTTATGGACGTATGCAAAATTCGTGCTGTCGATTGAATGATCTTTAAAATTATGCCTGAGATAAATAGTCGTTATTATAGATTACAGTGCATAACGTACAATATCTTTGATGTCATATAATAACCTATTTATTTATGCTGTCGTGAGGTAAGTAAGCTATGATATACAATAGACCGACATGCTGTAAATGGGGCATGTCGGCATGGCCATTGTGACGAATCTTGGCAATAAAACCAACTCATAAGCCGATACGAATCGGTTAACTAGGCACACTATAGATGTTTCGTTGTAAAAAGTGAAATTTGATGTCATCTAGTCGATCTAAATAGACGTTGTATGTAGGTGGTCTGAAAGCGCGGCCCCAATTCTCAATATTTTTATATTGAACGCTCGTGTTTATGTAGCGCTCATAACGGTTCGCGGATACCCAAACTCGGAGGGAACAGTCAGTTTACAATACGCTACTGACGTGCCGTTTTCTTACTTTCTAGTGCCATTAGGGGAGTAAACATAGATATTCAATTCCAACCGAATTACTTCTGGTAAATTGACGTCCTAAAAAATGCCGTATTAGAGTTTGTTTCGCCGTTTCATCTCTACCAGCGCCTTGGAAGCGGTGGTAGACTTAGTCTGACGTCAATAAAAAACAACTATGTTGTTCTGCATTGAATAAATCTTTGACTTAGACTTCAACCGAGATATATAATGTTATTCTCGTCAATATGTTCGACTCTGACCGTAAAACCTGACCTTGCTAATAACACAGTCACGTAACGTTTCACGCAAGTCGTCACTGCAAGCCCTACCGGCGCAAATACGTCGTCACAAGCCAATTACGCCTTGTAGCGTATACGCCGAGCCACGCCCCCGGCCTGCGCTGGACTCGGTTCAACGAAGGTCACGCTTTATCCAGGATAAAGATTCACGTTTTGTGCAATGGAATGGCATTTATCGAACGTGGAACGTGATAACGCTGTTTAGTTATAATTGGTCGCGATTACTGCTTACTGCTATCATAGATGAATATTATCCCAGTAGTAGAAAATAACTAATATCTTAATGAAGCTTCGCGTGCTCTGCTGAAAGTTTTTCTGTTTCAGACGAACACCAATCCTGATTGCATCTTTGGAATCGCTAGTCTTCCCTGGTTTGTGAACCCTCAAACACGACAGAAAAGCCTGCATCAAAGCCTTGTTTGTCAGTCAGCAGGTGCACTGGCTTACAGGTAAGCTTGACGTCTACCAACGATACAGGCCATCATGCCTAATATGTTGGTGGAGTCACATATACACAACAAGCAATGCTTATTTTGGGGCAACTTAGCATTATGTTATTTTTGAAGAGTCATCATATTCTGGTCCTTCTCCCAACTCGATTGTGGTCACTTTTCTAGTATAACTCAGATGTAACTTCGATATTTTCATGAAGCAACTGCCATTTGACCTCCACAATCAATGGGCGATATCAAAGTTCTATAGTTAGACTAGTTTTGTTTTAGGACTCCGACTACCCGGAACGGCTGCCTTTACGGCCGGTACTAATATGCGATCTCAATTCAAATATGGCAATCAGAAACCAGAATTTCGGTTGATTCGTTGCTCAAAACGTCCTTATGTTCAATCGATAGATCGCTTTGACCATCCTTTTTCACTATCGATCAAACATATGGACGTTTTGAGCATCCCCAATCGATCGAAATTCTAGTTTCGGATTGGCTTATTTGGATTGAGATCGCATATGAAAGAATGGTTCATCGCGTTGTGTGAAATGTTGTGGAATATTTATTTATATTAGGACCGGCCGGCCGTTAGACAACGTAGATGAGTATTATAATATGATACAATCCGACCCTGTACATGTGACAAACAGATCCATCTCACCGATGTACTCATTCACCCCGCGCTTCCGTGGGCTGATCATTGCATATATCGCATATTGGATCATGTTATCATTGTAGTGCGCACTGCGCAGATTGCAACAGGATTGCGCATTATCCGCCCGATGTTGTGATACCAATCTAACATATCCGTGGAGACGATAAACATCGTGTTTGTCAGCAGTGCAGTGACTGACTCAGGATATAGGTGCTTATATATGATCTCATGCGTTTCTTCTTCTAAGACTGGTACAAATACAGAATGCCGGGCTATTTGTATAAGTTATTCCCACGAATTTAGACGGGGGTATTCGTAGGATCACCTAGGTTTTCTCGGACCTGTAGTTCACTTGGGTGTTCCACGGTAATTTTTTATGAACGCATCTTTTATGGTTTGGAATTTGTAACAATTATTTTTCAGTGAAGTTCTTTCACGCGGTGGCGATACACGGTACACCTATACATCTTTCGATGTTATTTTACGATCATCAAAAACGCCAAATTACCATTTTACCTTCCTTCTTAATATTTGCCTAACTTGCCGAAGTATTCCATTTTTTTTATATACCACATAGGTGGCAGACAAATACACGGCCTACCTGATGGGAAGACGGTCTATGGCCGTGTGCAACACCAGCGGAGTCACACTCGTGCTGCCGACCCTGAGGTAGTAAAGTAAAAAATCAGATTAAACTAGTTATAAAGACTGCGTGTGACCTTCGTGGTCAGTGTTATTGGCCGCAGCAATGTCGCAAGTAGGTATACCTACCTATAGCATAGGTTACGGTTTGACCGCGCAATTTTTGATAAAATATTCGTACAAATCAGTTTCTTGATTATTAATTTGCAATAAGATATCAGTAAGATGCTCTTAGCAATTACAAGTACGAATAGGCCTACTAGCTGGGCCTATATTATATGGCATTCCTCGCGATATCACTGATACCGTTGGAATCTTCTTCATCCTAGCGTTAATACCAGTCGCATCCGAAACTCGTACTTGGAGCCTGGGATTCGCTTTTACCAGAGCCTGGGGTTTGCATCCGAGGATTTTCCATCATCCATTCAAGGCTACGAAGTGAAAAAATTGGCCCTATGAAACGTGTTTATCCCGTAATCGGGGCGGAGCCCTACCGAAAAAACCTGTAGAAACTTCACGGTAAGTAATTTATAGTTTTTTCTGTACTTCGTGTGGACTCGAGGTTTCAGTTGTATATGTTATCATAACCCTAATACAGAACTTAAACAGAGTTTTTGAGGCTCCACCAGGATCTTCAGTTTAAGCTAACCTAGCCCGCTAATTTCAAGACGAGACTCGCAGTCTATTATTAAGAGGTGTAAGGTCAGCCGTCGCAACTGTACAAAATAAACCAAATCAAAAGGAAGAGAATAAGTAACCAGACTCCGGGATCCGAGGTGAAATGCTCAGATGCAACCAGGAACAACGCTAAGATAATGATGCACGTATATAAAATCATTGTTTATGTACGTTATTGTAAATTTTAACTTTACAATAATTATATAATAGGAAAACCCATGACAGGAAAACCAACTAAATCAAAATAATCATTTCCTTGTGGAATTTCCTCTGTATTTTGCGGGGATTTCCTTGTTTGCATTAGGCTCGAAATAATTAAAAGGATAGAATTTTCTAATTTTGCTGCCACCTTACGTCTGAACCGCGAAAGGAAGAAACATGCACTAGGGCCTAGTCTGTTATAAAATAACAGGTTTATAGGTTAGCTGGTGAGGTTGCCTTGGTCTTTGAAGATCTAAATGGGTCCCATAATCATAACCCATACTTGGAAATGTTCAGTGGACAAAAGATACGGTCGCAGTACGCACCTTTACATAAAAGAAAAAGTGCAACCATATCTCCTAATTCGACTGTACCTGTGCTTTAAAGAAAGCGCCCTATTTAGTCCTAATTATAATTCACGATCCATATGCAACAGATGTGGTGGGTAACCCGTAAACAGTGCGTTCGCGACCTATGCCCCCGCGCATCTTGCGTAAAACTAGAGCTATGACGTCAAACACCAGCCAATATTCTCAACGCTGACGGAAGCAGCTGATAACGATCTGACTGTTTTGTTCCACAAATACCTCCGTTATGTAATTATAAATAGTAGCTTCGTTCAGAAATAAGTTCGTAGCAAAATTTACAACCCGATGGCAGCTGTATTTTAAAAATTATCTTTAACTAGCTGTTACCCGCGGCTCCGCCCGCGTGAATGTCGGTTATCGTTTAGTGTTGAGCCGACGCTATTGAGCATTAAATTCGCCTCTCTACTCAACTTTGTCCTTGACTATGTTCTCGACTTTCTACTTGCCTCTATATTCGACTCTCTACTCGACTTTCTACTCGTCTCTATACTTGAATTTATACTCGATTCTCTCCTGACTTCTCTGTTCCCCTCTCTACTCGACTTTGTACTCTTCTCTAAACTCGCCATTCAATTGGCCTCTACTTGCCCATCCATTCGATTCTCTTTTCGCCTCTCTACTTGACTCTCCCCACTCGCCTATCTACTCGCATCTCTACTGTATTTAGCTGTATTTTAAAAATTATCTTTAATATAAGTTTTATACCTACTTAGGTACCTAACGTATCAAAAGAGCTCAAACCAACTAAATGTATCTAATATATAGGTAATACCTAGATTTAGTAAGATTCAACAATAGTGCCTGATTAACGGCAGTGAGCTCATCCCTTATTATGTGGGACCGAATACAATGATTGATGAAATGTGGGTGTTAATTTGGGCTGCCATCCGGCAGGGTTTCCCCGGATTTGTATTAGTTTAGAAGGCGTCCCGGGAGCGTCCGGGCCGGACTCTAATTGTAAACCCGGACTACAATCAATGCTCAGAATGCTATAGTTAAAGTAAGTAAATAAGTTTTAGAATATATACTATAAGTCATTGTTTTCCATTATGTTTTCTCTGAAATAATACGTAAACATTACTTCAGTTGCGGTTACATCAATAAGCTTGCTAAAGGTCAATTAAGTTACAAATATAAGTCTGATGACAACAGAGGTGTATAACATCCTTATTTCTTTGAGTTCTGTGGTTCTTAATAATAATGAATTAATTCTTGTTTTTGAGACCCGAATAACTTAAGGAAATATGAGTGTATGTGCAACCCATTCCTGTATTACCAGGAATTACGAATGGCATGTATGTTATTGAATCGTAATCTTATGATACAAAAAAAACAAATACCTACATAATTTGAATACCATATTCTGCGAATAAACAAACAATGTGTTATGGCAGCAATGTTTAATCAACGCCATCTGTGTGACAAATGCAGAACTATTTACATAACTAATACCAATACGAGAAAATTTCGGATTCAATCGGATTCAACCGAAAGATGGTGCTAGTAAGTTCCAATTTACATCAAAAATGCCTGTTCCATAGGGGTTTTCTTGGAACGGGGGTCAACCAGCGGGCACTCCCGTAAAATAAAAAAAAAGAGCAGAATAAGGAGAAACATTTCAAAATCAGTCATAGGACTCTGAATTGCAAACTCTGGATGCAACAGGGGCTAACACTGTGGAGATGTTAATGAGGACGGTGCGTGCAGCAAGCACATGCTATAAGAACGTTTCGAACGAGCGAACACTCTTGACAACTGAATTCGAGGTGAGATTTCAATTGCGCATGCGCTCAAACGTGACGTCACCAATTGAAATCCCACTTCGAATTCAGCTGTCAAATGTGTTCGATTGTTCGAAACGTTCTTTTCTTATGTAGCGTGTGCCTGCAGGTGGAAAACTGGTTCTGCTCACCTCCGCGGGGAAAACATTCTGAATATATGTACATACATTGTCTCTATATTTACAATTTAATCAGTTGTTTGTTAGTAAACATACGATATCTGGCTTAGGTTTAAAAGATATAGCTTCCATTCTAAAATAGGACATCCTATATAAAACTAATCAATTTTTTTCTGGCGATAAACGTGATGTCGCAAAAGAATTTATGTGATAAGGTGCGTACGCTCGTCCATCATTGTCAGAAACATATGAATTAGTATGTAAATAAATAAATAATAATTAACAATTGATTAGTTTTTAATTGAGAAACTTGGGACACGGAGGGTGGGGGAGCACAGGGAGGGAGGGCCCTAGCCGTTAGTTCATATAATTTAGCTACCGGTCTGTGATGAGGCGGAGGAATTTCACGACGTATGTATGTAAATATTTCATTTACTTAATTTAGTTGGATTTAGTAGTTTCTTATTAACTTTTGAGATGCAACAACTTCTAGGAGTTGTGAAGAGAAAACTGTTGATTTTTTATTTTGAATATGGACTAAGAGCCCGTGAATACCAGACCTTCTTAATGGGCCATCGTTCTTACCTGTGTTGGGAGCATGCGCTGACCAACTTTCAGCTTTTATAAAATGACGAAGTACCTACTGGCGTTCACGGGCTCTCAGTCTAATAATCCTGCAGTGCTATTCTGTAATATTCAAATTCCATATAGTTTCACTCAGATGTGAGATTGGATATGTTCGGAGAGGTCGTTGTGGGCGTTATCAAAATGTTATGAAAGCCCTGATAAACACAAACAGTATATTGGTCTCGGCCGGCCCAGCTAAAGCGAGCTTCTCGAGAATTGACGAGGCTCTCTCGTCTGAGTAACACTCGACATCGAGTTTGTTTATTACAGAATCGCTTCATAGTAATATTTTTCAACCATGACTGGCTATTACTAAAGCGTTCATAATATATATATCGGTTTGTGTTTTACTTAAATATATTTTAATATAGGATTTTTTCTTTTCTTACTTCCCAGAACCTTAAAAAATCTGTTAAGAAGGAAAAAATATGAAAACCTTCACAACTCTAACGATGACAAGAGATAATCTTACAAAATAGGCAACACAGGGTTTGTTTCGAATTTAACGATTCATCTTACATAAGAAATTATGCTTTTTTGTACTTGTAAACTTGTATTGTGACTATTTGTAGTTGGTGAACTCCATTGTACCATATCAGCCAAATATAGCTTTCGGCATTCTTGGCTGCACTCAGGCGACGTAAAGTGAGACGGCATAGGCGCGCTTTCAACCAATCGTGGGTTGTTTTAAATCATCCCGCAAAAGGCACGCATCATTGGCTAATCAGTCCTTACATTAGTATTTTGGTTGGCCAGTTAGTGCACAATACATGCGCGAACTTTTGGCGTTCATTCGCGAAATTTGCCGGCAAATTCACAGTCCGATTTGACGATACACCTTGGGTATGTTCGCGGCGGAACGGGGGCAGTATCGACCATTCGAACGTCAGATTTGGTCAGTCCGTCACGAGCGCTCACGGCGGTATCTCGCTTGCACTCGAGTCATGCTCTTTCGTTCTCTTTCTTGACTTTGTACCCCGTCGCTCTAGATGGCGCGGTATAGCGGTCCCGGTCAATATCCATACTAATATTATTAATGGCAAAGTTGTTTGTCCGTCTTTCACGGCAAAACGGAGCGACGAGTTGACGTGATTTTTTAATATATAGATAGTTGAAGGGATGGAGAGTGAGCTATGTTCTATCTCATTCTAACCCTTCATTTCCCTAAAATGGGGAGGCGGAAGTTGTATGGAGCCTTCCGCAAATTTCCAGGCAGAAAGCTAAAAATTGGTCTGCGAACTATTTGTGAGTAACAAAAAAATCGTGCATCATTTTCTTTTTGCAAATGTGCCCCCAACCCCTTAAAAAGAGATTGGTCACGATAACCAACATCCACGCGGGTGGAGCCGCGGGTAAAAACTAGTATAACTTATAAACTATTACTTACAGTCGAATGCCGCCAGAAATGTATCAGCGAGTGTATGTCCGACGCCGGAGCGAGAAGCAGGTAGTCCCGCCATTCATCGTAGCTGATGTTTAGACTGCCGTCCTGGTCCATCCTGGGGACAAACTGATAGAGTGAGGGAGACAGGGAGACCGGTGCTGTTGTGATTCGTACAGTGCGATGAATATTTAGATATGTCTGACGATTGATAGGCGATTTTATATAATTTCTGTCTGTCTGTTTGTTGCGGGTAATTTCCGAAGTATGAGGCCTGATTTCGACGGGATTTTTACTTTAGATAGCTGACGTTATTACGTAATTTAGGCAATTTATATTTTAGAAGAAGTATTAGAGTTCCGTCCTGTGTCAGGCTCGTTGTCTACCTGGGTTGACCCTGGCTCCGCAGTATAGCAGAGTCACTGCAGTAATCGTACCTATTGATTTGCTGTATGAGCTCCTGGTGTTTATAATTCTAAAATAATGTATGCCAATTTTAGACTTTTGTCTCACGTTTTACTAAACTGAAATTGGATGGACTTTTTACTGAGTAGGATTTCCTTGGGATATGAATGTTATTGTTTATATGTAAATATGACTTAAGAGTACCTACTGAAATCAATTTTATTCGAGCCATTGCTCTTAGTGCTGATACGAGTATACTGTTGTCGATATTATCGAATACCATTCATGTTCAATCTTTATATCAATGTAAAATGTTCGATGGATGGCATGTACCACTGCGCCATTTGTGTGCACAAGGCTTAGCTAATGATAAATAGTGCGGAACAATTATGGCTAATAAAGTAAGCTATAATTCTATATACTAAAAACATGAATGTGGTCGTTAAATTAGTCGGAACCGTACGGTGTAGCTCAACAAACAAAATAAACAAATGAATATAATATCAAAACAACAGCATGGTACAATGTATATTACAAATTGAAACGGCCTGCTTACATTTGCGCAATAGATAATAAAGAAGCAATAATTAGTTTAAAATTACTGAAGAGTGAGATAGCTGGCGACGAATCACGGTGAAGACGTTTTCGGTGATGAAAACAAAATTGAAATTTCGATCATATATTATCATATACCGGGTACCAGCAATCAGCTTAGGCCTTAATAAAACAAGCTTTTTAAGGCACCCTATTCACCTATTCGCGTGGTAACGGAGTAAACTTAAGTAAAGTAAAAGGAAAAAGAATATAAGTATCATCACCCCATCGCATCCGAAGGGTATCGCAAAAGGCAACTAATAGAAAAAGAAATCAAATTCAAATTCTTTATAGACGAAATCACTGTGATAGAAGAAAATCTCGAAATACAACCCTGTACGAACCTATCTGCCCCACTAGACAAGTGGCAATTCGCTAACCAGCGTTTGATGGAATAGAATGCCGAATTTATGGGATTTGACGTATTTGACATGCGTTAACGACTGTTATATACGTCAATCCTATACATTTGTCATTCTATTCCACCATACGCCGGCAAGCGAATTGTCACTTGTCTAGAGGGGCTGACCAGCAAGGAAATATTCCACAATTCCACAACATTTCACACAATGCTATCTAGATCCATGGTAAGCATAGCTTAACTAGCTTGTATTATGAAATCTAGAATGCGGACAAACATACTTAGATACTTTTTTTTTTGTAAATGCATACATATTATACTTAGAAACACCCAGACCAACGCAAATACCCATATTCATGCATACAAATATTTGCACTGAGCGGGGATCGAACCCGCGCCTCCTGCGTAGCGGCCGCGTACACTACCGCCACGCCACGGCCTCCTAACATTGAGACTCACTGGGAGAGGCCTATGACCAGCAGTGGAATGAGATGGGGTCCTGCACAATCATGAGCGTAACGCCCTTACTGTGAACTACTGTGAACACCCCTGGATATTTAAGGAGCTCAAATCCCTCTAAGCGTTTAAAATCTGGCACGATATTAATAAACTTGACTTTAACCTTCAAACACTATCTCATACAATCAATCATTCATCGCAGTAATATGCAATATTATTACCATACGGCCTCAAGTATAGCAATGGACGTTTCTCGACGATCGATTGAGGTGCTGTCACGATTGGATGATGACGTCACACAATGTCCGCTGAAGGCGTACAATAGCATGTGTACTGTATCAGATGGCCAGCTATAATCTCATGAAGTAATATTATTTCAATTTTTCTTTAACTTCATAGTGTGAATCTGACTCGAAACGATTGTAACCACTGCATTAAGAGATACTGCCCTTCTAGACATATGGCAATTCGTTGGCCGGTGTTTGATGGAATAGAATGACGAATGTATTAGATTAGACGTATTTGACAGTCTTTAACATAACATAACATAAACTCACGCCTTTATCCCCGAAGGGGTAGGCAGAGGTGCTAGCACCCACATTTCGCCGGTTTATGTTTAGGTCCCAATGTAATAGGTGGCGAGCCTATTGCCATTAACTGGGCACTTATAAACCTGCGATAAATACACACATAACTTCGAAAAGCATCGAAAAGTCATTGGTGTGTGCCATGGAAAACCTGGGATCGAACCCGAGACCTCGTCTCAGCAGTCCATTACCCATACCACTAGGCTACTAGACAGTCTTTAATGCATGTCATAAACGTCCAATCCCATACATTCGTCATTCTATTCCATTAAACGCCGGCCAATGATTTGCATTTGTCTAGAAGGGCTGTTTTACCCAGATTGACCATGTAACATTAGGATCCTGACTTCATTCACACTATGAAAGCCACAAAGTAAGATTGAATTAATATAGTTGCAGACGATGGTAGGCCCCCAGAAAGCATGACCGTGACAAGATAATTATTGAAACATACACATTTAACATGGATTGCTATATTGCAATGGCATATGCACGACATTATGTGGTAAATGTAGACTAGTAATTGCAATACATATATTACTAGCTGTCGCCCGCGGCTCCGCCCGCGTGGATGTCGGTTATCGCGAATCGGACTATAATTTGAGATTTAAACTATCCTATCTCTCAAGTTGGATCGAACTGCACATGGTGTGCGAATTTTATTATAATCGGTTAAGTGGTTTAGGAGTCCATTGAGGACAAACATTGTGACACGAGATTTATATATATTAAGATATTATTAGAAAAATATACCATCAGTTGGCAGCGACTTATAAATAGACATTTTTTCTACAACGTATACGAACAATCGAAACTACGATTCTTGCAATTTGGTAGAACATAGGTTATATTATAATTGTCTAGAAAGATTTCATTAGTGAAAATATCTGTGCACAAGTTCAACTAAACAAGGTTTTCATTATATCACACTGAAGTTAATTGCATAAAACGTGATAACGCAATTTAATTATAAATGGCTTTTTCTATTATTAGCAAATGCATTAGCGTCCTTCATGTGTTCTAGGTACCAGACAGTCTTAACGAGATATATATGGCGGAGTATTTCTTGAATCCAGATCGCGAGAGAACAGAGGCTTCGGCACCAGCGGACTAGTCTTATGTAATCTATGATTTGTGGGTTTGAGCTCCTCCGCAGTCACAGTACACCGCGTGAATCTCAAAACACGCTCAGAAAACACGTACGGCGCTTTTAGTGTGCACGTTGTGTCGTGATAAGGTCGAGATATATGTCGGCAACTAATATCATTCGTTCTGACTGGCTTCCCGTCTCGTGTTCTATGGCAGATGTTCTTACAACATCTCCATAACTGTATCTTACCGCGTAGAAAGTACTTTTATGTAACGCTCTGATTATTATGATTTCAGTACCTATATAATATTTTTTTCAGACCATAAGTTGATTTATATTTAGTTACAATCTCAGTGCACAGATGAATCGATACGGATGTGTGTTTTATTAAATTCAAGTTCACATCAATTTATAGGTGCAGTTTAAAATAATTTAAAATATATTAATTTTATCGATTTCTCGTAGTGTAACCTTTTCTTATATTCCTTTATTGTACAACTTAGGCGGCAGACAAGGTCACGGCCCACTTTTTTAAAGTGGTTACTGGCGCCTATGGACGTGAGCAACTCGTGATGCCGACCCTGTAAGCACAGAGACCTTACAGGGTAGTGTAGTAGCTAGTTCCATAGGAATATTTTATTCTATAGAAAAATTCTAAGGACGCGGACGCTCAGGCCAGTCTGGTACGTAGAACTAAGTATACAGGATCTCAAACACTCTTCTTGTTGGAAAGCAAACTCATAGTGATTTAAAAAAATCATATCAGGCAGCTGTGCGCTTTGAGCCCTATTTAAAATAGACACAACACAATACGAGTATGTATGGCATTGATTGATATTTGCAATGACAAATTATTTATCGATTCTAATGACAGATGTTAGGTTCAATGAGATATCGGTGGCGAGATTTTATGCAGCAAGAGCCTGTGAACGTAAGTCCTACGTCATGTTATAATGGACAAATGTTGTGTGTGTTTTGTACAGTCGGCAAAGGAGATAAGTATACATCTTTAGATACAACTTTATAGGAACAAATGTACACTTATCTTATTGTAGACTGTACATAAGAATATTTGGTTAGCGTGAGTTTTGGAATGGAAACTCCAACCATATATCGCCGCTTTTAAAACTTTATGGAATTAATAAAATTTTGAAGCAATTAAGGTTGACTTTAACATGACGTAGGTCTTTCGTTCACGGGATCTTGAAATATTAGTATTTTTAAATATCTTTTTTATGATGGCGATGTTTCAACATTAGCGTACGTTTAGCGAGTCTAAGCCACAGACTACTCGTGGTTTCTCGACTTACCACCAGAAATTTGGCCATACAGCTTTTCTGAAAAATATTTACTTTTTAAATTGTCTATGTTGGAGAAACCTATATGTGTATACAGATATACAAAACAGTCCCTAGACATATAATTTCGCAGAAGCGATGAGATAAGATTTCAGACAGTCGCTGCGCTCAGACACAACAACATTCGCAATTGAATCATAGTACAATGTCTCACCTTTTTAATAAATTAGTCGCTTCATTTCTGCCTATTGCGATGCCAAGGTCGGCAAAAGCTGAAATGAGCTCCTCCAGATCCACTTTTCCTGAAAGAAAGTAGAAAATAATTATTATTATTTGGCGGATATCTGTTAAAAGTTTCGGTAGCTACGTGGTTAAGGAGTCGGCCTTTCGATCGAGAGGTGATGGGTTCATTTATCATGGCCATAACACAGCTGACGTGAATCGACTCCTCTAATCAATTTGCCTATCACAGCTCACCGCTGGACATAGGCCTCTCTTAATGTTTGGCATTGGCCTGCTATTTCCACGTTGGCCAGACGGGTTGTTACAGGGAGGTTACCTTCTCTTAAGCGGTGACTATCTACATATTAATGTATGAAAACAAATAAAGAAAAGTTATTAATCAATGTTTATAATTTCCACCGAGATCACGATGTAGAAAGACAATTAGATTTGCGATGATTTCATTAACTAATACAGCGAAGTGATTACGTAACGCGAATCAATTGAAGGCGCTCGCTGAAGGCGCGGTAAACATTACATTATCCCTGTGACTCAGAGGCGTCACGGCAACAATAACATCTGTTCAGAGGCTATTCCGCTTGACAATTATTTTAACCGTAGTCGCAACGTGATTCGCAATAGATTTAAACTGGTTAACATACAATACATACAATCTATTCCTGCTTTGTCTTCTACAATGACAGCCTGGGTCGGCAGCACGAGTGTGACTCCCCTGGTAGGTGTTGCACACGTCCATAGCTACACCGCGGTGACCACTTTCTATCAGGTGGACCGTGTGCTTGTCTGCCAAGTCCGTGGTATATTAAAAAATACAGGATAGTAAACTAAACCATCTTATTCCTAAATGTGTTGGTTCTCGGTGGAGTAGAATAGAACAACGCTAGCTCTTACTGTAGGTGTCTTAAAAGGTGACTAAAGAGCCAAATACCTATACGGTATACGGTACCGATCGAAACGACAGTTGTTTCGATCGTTCAGAGGCTACGGATCGCAACGATGAATCGTACCGTATATGGGGGCCCCACATTAAGGGATAATGCTCACCCCCTATTACACGAGACCGAAAATCACCGAAACATGGGTTAATACACCTCTACCTACCCTCTCGGCGATTTACAGGCGAGCGCTTGTAGTTTCGCTACGGTTGGTCAATTCGAATAAGGGTACCATCATTGATTTATATTGGTACTAAAGTGGTACTATCTTAAACGCGTGCCTTATCACTCGCACGAAATGCATGCAATGTTAATGCAATGAATGAGAGCTGCAATTCTAATTGTTTCCCGATTATTAACACAATAAACTCGTGTTCTGTTCCCGGCGGTGAGTAGGGTAGCCAGAGCTCCCTGGAAACTTTTAGTGCTGTCAGTGGAAAAACCAAAGGCTATTCCTACTTTTTCTGCTACACTGGCGGTACAAAAACACTTTGTGCTTACAGGGTCGGCCTACGAGTGTGACTACACTGGTGCACACGACCATAGGCCACGGTAACCACTTTCCATCAGGTGGGCCGTGTGCTTGACTGTCACCTCAGGTTGTTTTAGCGTCAAAAGTAGCTGAATCTGAACGTCATCCTAGCGCCATTCCTCCTGCCTGTCAGTCACCAGATGTACGGGTGTCGCCGTTTAGAGACATTAGTTGCCTCATTTTCGTCATTCAAAAGCCAATCCTAATGAGGCATATGGGACCTCATCAAGGTCTTAGACGCCCAAATTCCTCTGCTGGTTTGCGAATAACAGGTTAGGTACAATGAAGAGATGTAATGCAAAACGCAAGCTATAGATTTGATGACTTTTACGCTTTAATGTCTCTGGTTTCTTGGAAAAACTATATCAGAAGGACATTCAACTGTTCTTTATAATAATATATAATGAAGAATTTCCCAAACTAGACGACGAGAACTAGCAGAGATGGCAAAGTCCCAGAATATATATCAACCAAACGAGGTCACAGCGCGAACAAGAAAATATTTTGTGCCGCAATGGCGCTCGGGAGATTTTAATCCAATTTTCATTTTGCGAGTGTCTACTGTCACTGTAGATCTCTGGCGGTGCAGTCGAAAAAGTAAAAAGGACGACGGATGTTGGCTCAAGTCCTATCCCAAGGGACCTGACCTAACTTTTTAGTGACTACCTTATGCTTACGGCATATCGGGATATAAGTACTAAGAGGAAGAAGTCGGCTAGCAAACAGGCTCCGAGATGAAAGCCTCGAATGGAACCGGGATTCACGCTAAGACTGTTGCACAACGTCCCCCAACAAAGACGAGCAGCAATGTTGTCTGTTCTATCTATACATGATTAATCGTTGAATAAACAACAAACTTTATTTGTTGCGCAACGTTGCCGAACTTGTCAAGCAACACTTGTTACCCGTCAAATGTTGCTAAACACACAAAGCTTAATTATTTTGATAGACTGTGATAATTTAGCTATAGTTAAAAAGAGAATTGACAATTACCATCTTTATTCTTGTCGATATGAGAAAATTGTAGTTTCAGATTCTTCTCGTGTTCGCGCACGTAATGGATGAACTCGGACAGCGTCACGTCCCCGCCCTCCTTGCAGCCCGACTTCGCCAGGAATTTCTGGAAAATTAAATCATTTATCACAATGAGACAATGTTAAAGTGTAGAGGATCATATTACACGTAGACGGATGAAATGATTTGTTAAAATGAGGAAATTGCAACTTTTTACGATAAAGGTGTCGCTGGCAGTAACCGATTCAGAATCAATTTAGTTTCATACTTTATAGGAAGTATAAAGGGTTTATGATAAAGGAAATAGGCATTATCGTTTGCAAATTGAGTCTCAGTAGATCAGCAACCCAAAACAGGTTCTATGTAATCTATCTTATTCAATTACTATTTATTATAATCGATTTTCGACCACAAATCTACAAAATTGTAACCTTTTGGCCTTGATCGAGCCTTTTTTGTCCCAATGCTGGGGAAAAGCTACCCTATAACATTTATTATAAGGCATTCTACTAAAATGTCACCCAACCCGGAAAGACAGCTTTAGTGTACAGCTTAGTCTATGAACGTGCACAGTAACAATATTAAGCTACACTAATTGAATCTGTCTCAACAATACGCCCTCGTATCTCGACATACGCCACAGGGAGCCATACAACGACAAATTAATCTACAGCCGATGTGTCGATGTATCATCGGAACAATGTACCGTCATCGACGACCACACCTGAAACACATTGTAATGGGTACGAGTAGCTGAAGTTGGATTTTAATTGCATTTGTAATGTTACTACTGTTACATTACAGAATTGAAATGAATTTAATTTTAAATATTATATTACAACTTACGAGCAAACGAGTCCTAGAGAGGAAACCGCAAGAAAGCAAAAGGTGGGCACCTCCTAACCAGATGAACTGATGACTAGAAAAAGGTGGCTGGCGCGGAATGGTTGCGAAAGACTTGCATTTTGAGAGTCCCATGTACAGCAATGGACTATGATAGGTAGACTAATTAATTGAAATAGATATCACGACTTCTTTTTTCTTTTTTGAAACCAATAAGGTGGCAGTTGAGAACACGGCCCACCTTATGAAAAGTGGTCACTGTAGTCTATGGACTTAATTGCCTTTTTATCGGATGCTTTCATCAGCCATGGTCTCGGGGAGTTGTCTCATAGTTTGAAGTGAAAGTTAACTACAAGTACCCGAACTATGAATACTACTGAACGTACTACGAAATATATTCGCGTGAACTCCCGACATTATCATATAACGATATCAGTGCCTACATCGAAGTCGCGTGAATTCAATTTCATGTCCTATATTAGTTGGCAAGCGGATTAATATGCTAAACGCTATAACTAGACCAGTCTCCTGGTCACGGGAACTTCAATTACAGTAATTAACTCATGACTATGCATTGCAAGTAATACGTAACACTATAATTCAGCCACAATGTTACTGGCCACACCCTCATAATAATCCTACTAAATGCAAGAGTTTAATTTATAATAGCTGCAAGATTGTTCCTGCATTCTAGAGGTGTAACGATGTTCTTTTTTAATATATACGACACGTCAGTATGACTTCGCCTCGCCTGATGGTAAGCCGAAGGCAAAGCCACAAAAAAAGGGTCACCATTACATACACATACCATGTTAACAATGTTGGCACTCAGCTTGACGGCCTCATAAAAAGAGGATTGCCGTCGCAGCAGCGCGCGACTCTCACCCGTCCCACTAGGGCTGCGGCCAAAATCCCCCCTGCCCGACTATGCACTTGCTGAACCATAAAAGTAATCCAACTGAGATTAGATTACTATGGACGGTCATACACAATAAAAACTGATGTTTGTATACTAAGCAGTTTGATTTATAAGTTCAATCCCTTTCATAGATGGAAGTTGTTAGTATTTCACAAATCACGTGGCGTATCCTCTATTTTCCCCTTACCGGGGACGATGGCACTTGATTTGTGTCATCTGGCCCGCTAAACATATCAACGGGCCAGTTAAAACTTTTTTTCCCATGTGGCCCGGCACCGGGCCAAGTCACCGGGGCAGATGGGATACACCCAATTGTACACGGTGTGGTACCTACCCAGTCGAACTTTGTGACAAATTTATGCCATTAAATTTCTACCACAAGTAGAATTAGACACTTCACTACGGCACAACGGTTGAACGGAATTTCGTGCAATTTGGCACAGAGACAGATTGTCAGTAAAGTAGGTTATTGTTTATCCCTGGATTAGGTTGCTGGCACCGCCACCCACCCCGCCCGCATCAGGCAGGGGTCGGCAAACGAGATATCGCACCCCTTCTCTTATACTAACTCGGATACCTAACGTTATTGTATATTGAGTTATTAATTCGTCTGCCTGTGCGTTTATGCTTTTTTTTTATCAGTGTACAATCAGCTTCAGAAATAGCTACAAAGTCTCAAAATGTTCTTATAACTAAGGTATTAAGAATAATTTAAACTGTTATCGATTAAATAGTATCTGAACTAAAATTGTGGACCAAATATCAGGAAAATTAGTCAATAGAAAGGTGGGAAAAACAAGGAATTAAGATCATTATGAGCACTTTGTTCATTCAAGTCTCACCGGCTTTTTCACCGTAGAATGTACTGCGATGTGTTGGCATTGAACTGACAAGACCACACCGTGCTTGACATAAGCAGGGATAGTCGGTTTTACAAAGTGCTCCTAACCCCAAAAACAATTTCAAAACTTCATAAATTTATTTGACACAATGATAATTTACAATAGGATAATGAAGCATATCAATGATGATCATCATCACGATTGACAATGATTATGTTGATCTGTTGAAATGTTTTCACTTTTAGCAATTAAGAGAGAATTTTCCTCGTCACTAAGGACACGCGCGCATGTTTCTAGATGGCTATTTTCACTCACAAGGAAGGTTTGCACGGTTGTGGCGCATTGGTTGACCATGAGCCAGGCTTAGCTAACAATACGGGCGTATACACAGTTTTAATAGCTTTTTTTTCAGAGTCTCTACTCGTATACTTTCGTTACCAGGATCACGTAATGGCTGAAAGATGAGTAACGAGTAGGTAACCGATAATCCTCAATAAGGTGTTGTTTTGTCATAGCGGCCGACGTCAACCTTATCAGTGACAACATGTCTGCTGATTAATGGACGTGGTCCTGACGCAAGCTTCCTTTTCGGGGTGGGAGGACCAAACGGCCATTGCTTTAAAAGCCAAGTTTATTTGGGGGAGAAATAGCAGCTCGCGGGCGCCAGTGAGGCTTCGGTTACATCCAGATAGGTACAACGCTTAGATGATATCTATTACTAGAGAAATCCGCCGTAAAGCTTAATAAGCAAAAAAATTGTTCGAAAGTCTCTTAACATTTCCTCCATACATGCTCGTCACTTGCAAATCTTGTGTTGACCTGGCCCTTTTCAGTACATTCACGTTCTGATCGATACAGTGACCTAGGCGTACTTACACGCCTAGGTCACTGTCTTTCTAGGTCACAGAGGCAGAGTATTACATAATTACATAATAATAAGTATAATACAAAGAAACGAATTCAAAATATGCATTGAAATGAAATTACTTTATAACAGATTCTATCGCGATTTATTTATTATTTACAGTTTTTCACAGTACAAAAATGTGCACTAAATAGTCTAGGACTACAAGAATTACATAGACGGAACGTATAGAACCAGCGAGTGAAGCTGTATAAAGTAATACTGAAGTAGTACCATCTCGCTTGCACCCGCGTATGCACACAAAGAGTGCAAGCGTGATGGTACTATATGGTAGTATGAATTTATGTTATTCTTCTAGTCTGAGTAAATAGCAGCCTTTATTTCACTCCTTCTATTTTACCGCATCCCATACCGGCCGTCATCTTCTCTTCTTTTTATTTTTTTACTCCTAATGGCTGTAGGGTGATGATGTATGAGAATGATAATAATATCCTATAATCCTCTTGAAGAACTAAGCAATGACAATTTCCAATTTTTTTACATAGTTCCAGATTTTGGTGCGTTCAAATTAACAGAATATAAACTTTTCAGCTTATCATTAGGTACTATAGATTTTCATAGATAGACGGTTTACCTATTATTCTTATTTTAAGATACTAAAGACTAATTTGTGAACATAATGTTAGCTTGTATCGAGTAAGCCTCAATATACCTATAATTAATCAATATGTCTACTCCTAATAACAGGTCAGACCTAATAACGTTTTAACGAACTGGCCATTTTGATCTCTAAAATCCAGCGTTTTGTCAGGAATTCCAAATTTAAATTCATTTAGTATTTGTGTTTCGAATGCGATAATTCATTTATAATCGCGCTTTTTAATTTTCTTTGACATCGTTTTGTGCACAATATGGAGAACTTAAAATATCGCATTATTTTCCAATACGAGTTTCTTCGCGGCACCAGCGCTGCAGAAACAGCTCGAAGGATTAATGATGTGTACGGAGAAGCTTGTTAAAGAAAACACAGTACGTTTTTGGTTGCAACGCTTTCATTCTGAAAATTTTGACCTCCAGAATAAACCTCGTGGACGACCAGAGACCCTAGTTGTCAATGAGGATTTGAAAGTGAACGTGGAAGCGGATCCATCTCCAACCACGTTAGAGTTAGTTGCAGGTTCGAGTGATAAAACCAATTTGAATCATTTGAAAAAAATTGGAAAAGTAATAAGTTTGAAAAATGAGTACCGCATGAACTAAGTCAAGCAAACCAACAAACACGCGTCGACTGCTACGTCACGTTACTCGACCGTCACTATAACGAGGGGATCTTGAATCTAGCTCCCGCAATTTTTTCAGCAAACGAATTGAACTGCTTATAAAATGGCAAAAGTGCATATAGATATCAATGGTATGTACATACTTTGATTGATTAAATAATAAAACTGTAAAAAAACAGTTTTGTTTTTTCCATATAAACCACCAATTAAGGTAAAGCACCAATGGTCGACACTGACCCAATAGAGGCAGACACTGACTTCCGAAAAAAATGGAATGGAATAAATGCGTTCATTTGTTATATTATGATTTGGTGATAAGATTCTTGTTGATTAAACTCTATCCTGAGGTGTGGATAATAATAATAATAATGTAAGGCATGTAGGACATTGAGGTTTATGACACGCCTATTTTAATCCTCGTCTGGGACAACTACTTTGGGTTTCCCAGATTGTTGTGAGGATTAAAAAGGTATTATGATAATTCTAGATTATAGATTTACAGTTTGGTGTATTGATTTTTATATTCATTATAGGATAAAATTAGTCAATTCATTGTCATTCCGTGGTTATCATTCCAGCTCAACCTTGTAATGATACTGGTTCCTAACAGTTGGGATTTAAAGCCTGCAATTTGGAGCAGGGGACTATGTAAACTAAATGTGATATTTGATTAATATTATAGGTACATGTGTAAGTTTGTGAAGATGTTTGAATGTCTGCTATTCTGATCTGGAGAAAATTTGGAACAGGGATACATTTTATCCCTTCATGGGATCAACGTTCCATGCGGGCAGAACCTGCGAGCTACTGTAAGTATTTTGAAAATCAGTCCTGACATTTATGCTCATAAATATACAAGTTGATACTTCAGAGAACTCAAAATTTTACAAATATGTCAGGAAATATAAAAATATTAAAAAGTAAATAAACCATTTGAAACTGATTCTTTTGCAGGTTCCGTAGGTTGGTTCTACTGAGATGATACCAGCAAGAAACTCAGAGAACTAGATTATTCTTTTTTTCAAATACGGGGTTTTACAATTTATATTGTTTGAATAACCTTCTTTAGGGGTAGGCAATAACCCACCATCTTCTCCTTACATACTTTATCAGTTTCATTTTTCGTCATTTCACCTTTCAATTGAAAAGCATTTTCAAGTGTCTGATCGGCAAAGAATGCCAATATTAAGGCCTGGTTTAAACTGCGAGTGGAGCAGACACCACTCACTACTACTACTGCTTCCAGTGGGGATGCTGTTGACCAAATCGGTGATTAGCCCTTATGTATCGGCCAGTGCACCCATTAGCCAAAAATAATGACTGCCATAGATGTTCGTATGACGACTGAGACTGACAACTCAATTTGCTTGAACTTAACATGCTCGACCAATGCAAATAGACATTTTCATTACATTACAAATATTTGCACTGAGCGAATACTGATTAAGTTTAAGGTAGCATTATTATGTCAGAGATGAATAAACAGTCCAACTTATAAGGGATATAAAAAGGTTGGATAGAGTTGGAACAGTCTCACGGTAGACCAGATTCACTGTTAGAAAAAAATCCAGGGTCAATGAACCCACTTACACCATCACCATTAATGTACAGTAATTCACTATTGCTCTCCATCATCATCATCATCTCTGCATTAGTCCCAATAATTGTTATTATGCTTAGGAGGAAAAATAAGGTAGCCCTAATAAGCATGTGTACTGCCCCAGACAAAAAAAAACTTGTCAGTAATTCATCACCAAGGAAAGATGGGAGGAATTGATACATTTGTTGGCCCGAGTGCACCATGAGTGCTTGCCAATTTAAAAAAATACTTCAGGACATATTCCAATATATGTTATTGATAAAAATAAGCCCATCTCCTATTGATCCTATTCTTATTATGATTGTATGGAATGTATTGCTGTTGCTTTATTATGCTATACTATTATTTTATAAACTATTGTTATTCTGATCATCTAAATCTAGCATCAAATCTAGCTGGTATAATAGGAAAATTTACATAATTCATCATAAAGCAACCCATTCTCACATAACATTATCTATTGTACTTAGAAAAAAAAATCTTGACATGAGATACAATATCAGTGATTTATCTGTTTCAACTTTTACCACTTTATCATTTTTAAGACATTTTTACATACATTTTTAATAATAGATAATAGGTCTTTTGGCACTTTATGCACATAAAATTTTACCCATTATGGATGGAATTACCACTGGTTTTCAAACTGCTTCAAATTATGGTAAAATACCATACCACAACTTTCAGACTTGGAGTACCTACATATTTTAATTTAATAAATAAATTTAAATCAAAAGTAGGTCACCAGGAACTTAAAAAAGAAGGTAGATTTTAACCCAAAAAAGTTTCTACCTAGTAAGTTAACTTCAAAAAGTTTTTGTGCAAAAGTTACAGGCAGCTAAGAAATGATATGAAGGATCATGAAAAAAAGTAAGCGAAGCATTTGAACATCGAAAGTCAAGTGAGCTGCGTTTTACGTGTCGGCAGGTAAATGAGCGTATCATCGGAAAGGTGAACCGTTAGTTGTACTACAATTAGGAAATGTCTACATTCTAACCTCTGCGTAACTCCGGTTAATGTGCGGGGCCAACTCCTTGAGGGCCAGGGACAGGTCGTGGATGTCAATCTTCCCATTTCCATCGGTGTCTAATTTAGAAAACAGTGTTTCTAATCTTTCTTCGTCTTCTTTTGGCAATTCCTCGAGCTCCAACGGTGGATGAGTGAGAACCATGGTGTCTAAAGTTAACGTAAGTACCGCTTGTTGAAGAACAAGATTTTAATATTGCACACGAGTAACTATGGATATACATAACTCAAGTCTATAACGTAAAGAAATTCATTTTTAAAAGAAATATTGCACTAGCTTTCCTTCCAGTCTTTTTTGACAGCTACTTGCTGCCGCACTGCTACACACACTCACACCCGCAAACATAAATACTTGCACAGACACACGACGTACTTGTACCAATCAAATTAGAATGTTAAACTTCGAAAAAATAATGAAATTGCGACCTTATCTCGTAGTGAGAAAGTTTAATAAAGTCGCAGTACATCTCTCTAAAATCCCTGTGACTATATTGTAGTTTCACACAGTTGCCTACATTTCCGAGGTAACGCCATCTGTTCGTTATTGGTAAAACTTTTATAAAACAGCGTAATATTGATTAAAAGAAACAGTGCATTTTATATATACCTATGTAAAAAATTTAGTATCTTATTTGTAATGGAATTGTTTATACAGTATGATCTATGTACCTACTAACGTTAAAGTACACAAATTACTTTCGCTCATTTATTTTTTCTTAAATATTAACATCATAAATTTTAATAAAAACAAATGGTACCGACGACTTTAGAGCCATCTGTTAGTTTGGATCGGAACAATAAAGTTCCCGAGGAAACAATGTTAGAGACAAAGAACCATGATAATGTCAGTCGGTCTACTCCCGAGTGGTGCTGCTCGCTACAACTTCGAATAACATTTTTATTAGATATCTATACGTCATCAAGCTACTTATTAAAATGGACTAGGAATTCAAAATTGAATCTTGTATGAAAATAGTTACAACAATGCTTGATAGATGGCGTTGACTATATTTCGAATTTTTTCGCTGTGGTTGCACAATAGTCTCTTGTTATTTTTTACAGTGCTGAAGCAAAGAAAACTAGCATAAACGTCACACGACTCACGAGGTTTATGACGCTTGGGTGCCTTCTGCAGTGAGGAAAGGAAGGAAATTCGATGGGAAGACCTCTAGCCAAATGGCCTGATAAGGTAAATAGGTGGCTGAGATAGACAGGACGCGGAAGTTCTATGTTTAATAAAAAAATCGGTCAACTCACGAAATCGTCGGTAGCTTGTTAATTAAGGAGGGGGCTAGTTATTATTTATTTATTTTTAAAGAATATTAGCGACCGATATCACTAATATTACCTACCTCTAACCCAACTAAGCTAAATTGCTTGTCCGAGGAGTGGGTTCACGTCGGTAGTGTAATGGCCAGGATTCGAACCCGGGACCTCTTAATCGAAAGGCCGATGACTCCTAAACCACTAATCAACCGCTGCTTCCAAAAAGAAATCGGCGTAGGCGAGAGTGGCGCTAATTGCGCTAACGAAGGCTGCTCGGGGACTTTCCACTTATCTCTCTGACTAGTTGTGGGCACAGAGTGGAGAGCAGGCAAGGAAACGCTTATCACCTCACCAGAAGGAGCCCAATCGGAACCGTGGATGATGTAGGGTCAGCCGACGCGGCGTGCGAGACAAAATACTTTGTTGGGTAACATTGTATCCCGGTAATTGAGACACGAGAGAGTGTGCGATTTAAGGCGGTACGAACCTTCGCATAATCACCCCCAATGGCCGACGGGGGAGGTATCCGTGGGAATTCCCACATGAAAAAAGTTATAAAAAGCCTATTTCCTCATTTCCCTTCGATATCTTTTAAATTTCAAATTCAACAAAATGAAAGACATAAAATGCCACAAAAACAGGTTATAAGCCGTTAAAAGTATCAATACTTACTAAGTGCTTTCAACAGTTTCGTCGTAATAGTATTTTCCCTATAACTACGTGTTTATTTTTTCATCTGTAAAAATGAATAAGTAAATAAAACATAGATAAATTGAACTTCTCAGATTGGTTCCTTAAATTTTTTAAGCGTTTCCTTTGACTGTACTTATTTAATTAACCATAACAATATGAATTCATTTCGATTTCCATAAAAAAATAAATCCACTCCCAATAATGGTACTAATCTTCCATTATACTCTCACCGGCGAGAATCACAACTCAAATGTAAAAGTTACAGTTTTGATAACAGTATTAGAGGAAGCGCGTGAAGTGATGCAGACGGCTAGCTATTGTCTCCGGGCCGTCTGTACCTGTACCGGGGGCCCGGGCCGAGCAAGTATGGCCCCCTATGATTTTTTGAAGTAAAGCCATAGCGAATTAAGTATATAAGTATACATTTTCCGGACAATAATTTATAAGGGAACATCTAATTTATTAATATTTCTTTTCATTTCACTTGCTCATAACGTAGCTCTAATTTCACCGCGCAATTAGGCACATAGTGATACCTATTATCAAACTGTGTTTTTTTGTTTGTTATTAAATCACGAGTGGTATAATGACTTTTCTTTATTTTATTGGTTGAGTTGCATTATTCTTAAAAAAATGATACAAATAGATCGTGTTCAATAGAACAACTCGTTTCTTTCGTGCAACTTCGTCTTTAAATAGAAAATTTCATCTTGTACGTATATAATAAATAAAACTTTTACTCAAAAATAACTTTTGTTTTCTCTCTGTTTAAAACATTAAGTAAATTTTTTATAAGAAATAAGAAAAAGAAATCTCATAGTTTTAGTCTGTGGCCGGTGTTTCTTTTATTCTTCCCGCCAGTCCGCTAGTACCAAAAAGTTTCGCAATTCGTTTTTACGGGTGAAATTATAGTTTTAACTAAAATGTCTACAAGTACTAGTTACGAATAAAATGATGTATGTACCTAGTACTCCGCCCGATATATACACATATACTGTACAGCGTCCGATATATATGATGTGATTGATGTAAAGTCCTTAACGTTATGCAACGTTTACTATCTGAAAACTGCGAGGGTAAATATCTATTTTAGGATTATATTATTCACAAGTGAGATGAAAAACGTCGTATGATACACGTATGTATTGTTGATTACTGTCTTCGGCTCGCTTTAGATCGCCTCAACGGTAATCACCAACTTTAGACACTTGTACCGTAATCTACTATTGTATAGGTACCGGTCTACATCAATTGAATTTTTGCGTGTTTGATGAACCGTTGAATTTTTGACGTTTTTCCATAATTATAATCCCATCGTCCTAGATTTTTATTAAATATAGGACACGTCAATTTGACTTCACCTCGCCCGATGGTACGCAGACCCGATGATTCAGCTTGTTTATTCTATTAACTATTTAGAAAATTTAGTTCTCTGTTGAATAATCTTGTTAGGCATCGTATACTTCAAAGAAACCAACCCTAAGCAAAGCTCGCTCGATAGCCCGTTGGACATTTTGGTCGTGGACTAGCCTCACTGACAGTTTTCGTTTTAAACCACACGAAATTTATCAAATACTGCCTTTGATCATACCAATTGTATTCTTTTTTTGAGGTGTTGCCTTAAGTAGACATATAGGTACTTGAAGAACTTCGAGTGTGAAACTCGGTGTGACTTGACGTCATAACATAACCTTGGTTTTCCCCAAGTTTACCATTCAAGTTTAGAAGCTCCATTTAAGTTTTGTAGCATCTCGCCCAGTTGCTCTAGTGAATCTGGAACAATGACTACGTCACCGGTGCACCGAAGTTGCAATACGAGACGTCCGCCTTTAGTTCGGCTTCTTTCACTCCACGCTGCAGACTTAAGAGGTGGTCGTGGAGCTGGATGAACATTGTAGCGATGTCATATAAGCACTAGCTAGATGAATCGCCAGTCAACACGATGTGGTTTCACTTAGAACACATTTAGAACTGGCCAGGTCTATATGGAGGCTACAGCTTTCTCGTATGTCACGAAAGACATACACAGCATACATAATTAAATCTGCAAAACAGTATAGATGTCGTCTACGGTGTAATAGTTTTCCGAAACCCGGGTTTCGCTAGCGCTGGTGGCTCAACCGAAACTCGCCCAATTTGCTCGTGATATGATTCGTGACCACTCTCGACACTTGAACTTGCAGACATGACGAGTGAAATGGGCTTATAATTCTTCAACAAGCCCTAATCACTTTTTTGAAAAAATCGTACCTACCACCACACTCCTGTTTTTTACCCTAGGTATTAAACCCTGCTGGATGTGATCCAGCCTACCTCTTTAATTCCATCCACTTAACCTAAGAGCTAGCGAGAGAGATTTACCTCCTGTTGTATTCCTGTTTTTCTTCAGTTGTTTAAACAATTCCCGATATTGGATATCTCTTCGATGCAATGGCACTTGAATGAGACTCTATGGCTTTTATTGCTGTGTCTCGTCGGATTTGTCAGCCGTGATGCATTCAGCTGTCCATAACAATTTTCCACGACTTCGAGTATCTCCTACCTTAATGGTAATTTTTTAATGCACGTAACATCCCTGCGGACACGTCACCTTCGCTCATCATGGGATGTTTGAACTGAGAATCTCGTCCAGAACAGCCCCTCTAGACAAGTGGCAATTAGCTAGCAGGCGTTTGATGGAATAGAATGACGAATGTATAGGATTTGACGTATTTGACATGCGTTAACGACTGTCATTTACGTCAAATCCCATACATTCGTCATTCTATTCCACCAAACGCCGGCTAGCGAATTGCCACTTGTCTAGAGGGGCCGGTCCGCTACCACCTTCTCGAGCGTTCGCGCGTCATTTTACCATCGCCGTGAGCAAGCAACTTTATCAAAATACGTCACTAAAAGAAATAAGGGCCCCCATTTCCATATTATTATGTATTATCATCACAAATAATCTCTTCTAACCTAAATGTATTCGCGTCAGGATGCGCAGATAAATAGCATTTTAATTTATTTTAAAATTTATCAAATAAATATTCGTCCGAATAGACACTAATCTAATAATTTAATTGCAAATATTTGTACCTTGATCCTTTACCACGCTTTCCCCAGTTTTGTAAGTGATCGACTGGTCATTCATCAGACTTTATCTTTATCTGTGAGAAAAATGCACCCACCAGAAATGTTGCGAGTTTGTATACGACAAAATTTTGGTTATTAGGGGGACGGGACTAAATTCAGACATACAATTATTTGCACGGAACAGGGATCGAACCCGTCACATTACCACATAACTTCGCTATCTTGACTAACATATTATTATTTACACTATTTGACAGCAAATTGACTGATAGTTTAGAAGAACACGGTCGTCTTTAAAGACATAGGTAGGTACATAGATTTACACTGCACGGGAATCGACCCCGTGACTGCTAACTTAACAGTGGAACGCTCCACTGCTACACCAGTACCTACCTATCCTAACCGTCTACCGGACGATCATAATATATTACTCAGTACCACAGATGATAATAATATTCAGTAGGTACTTAATTGAGTATCAACCGCCTGTTAAATGTCCCTGCAAAGGTAACCGCGTCCACAAAGTGACTCATAAAATCGGTTACACGATATTTTGGGGTGCCCCAGCCGACGACAATAAGTCACATTGACGAATATTGTCACGTTGCTGACTATGACAGTGACATAAAAGACTCTCACCCTATTATACTTCATTAAATTCACTCTATAACAAACATATTTCGCTAAGTAGGTCTTTGATGCGACGTCTCTTTTACACCCTAATAGTTTAGAAGGCAAACAAGCGAGACGGAGAAATGCATTTGTCAAAAGCCGAAGCAACTGTCGTCGGATTTCAACCAATAAATCCGTGAGGATGGGATAGCTATTATGTCAAATGTGACAATACACAAATTGACGCATCCGAAAGTCTATAAACTTTAAAAGTTAATACATCTCTGCAATTGTACCTTACCAATACATTTTAAGCCTTAATACGACAATCATAAAATTTAGAATGGTTTACTAGCTCTGAAATTGTACGACAATGCAATTTGAACTTTGTGTAATTAAAAATAGAGTTTAAATATTAAAATTGATTTGTAACTATTGTTAGAAAGATGAACCCACAAAAAAAATTGAAAAGGGGGTGAACAAAGCTCATAAAAGATGGAGATTAATCGGGATTTGGGTACAATAACACACATGCCACGGCTGATGGGCTCGTCGGTTTGTCACCAACACATTTATGGGGTTTGCGTGTAATAATTATTGCAAATTAATAGGTAGGTACAGACGCTGAAGTAGAAGAGGTTGGTGGGGATGGCAATGGGTCCAACGGGGTTAGTACTATCAGATCCTCCAGATTTTTACTAAATAGGTTTCATTTGGTATTTAGTCCAGTACTTGGTACCGGACTCCCCTAAGGAACTAGACAGTGTAGTCAACGTACAGTCAGCGTCAGATCGTTCTAGATGAAAAAAGTGCTCAAAATGATCTTAAGTCCTTGGTTATCCCCTCTTCCTGTTGACCAATTGTGATATTTGGTACCTACACACCTTTAGTTCCGACAATAATATAATTTTCTTAAACATGCAATGAAATATTGACACTAAGTTCCTCTTAATAGGCTGCGAAGTATGACGTTTCAGGCGTGGCTAGGACCAGAGGCCGGTAATGGAATTTCATACGAACCTTGCAGGCCTAAGGCCGGCAAAGTCCTCTTTTTTAATTTAGATTCCACAAAAATTTTTGGCAAGGGCATCGACACTCTGCCACTATGCGTATTAAAAAAAAACCAATAAACGACTTGGTATGTACTTAGAGCAGTTTTATTTAGGTTCATAAAAAATCCACATTAACATAACTAATAACACATTATTAGCAATTGTTTTCTTCATTACCTAGCCATTCTCTCAGTGGATTAACTGAATTTCCTGGTAAAAGCTTAGTACCTTTTTGTGTTTATAGTAGGTATATATGTTTTATTTATTTATGTAGTATGTATGTTTGATTTATTTATATATACCTATGCTTGGGTAACTATTGTGTTTATCTGTTCTTTTTTCTTATCTTTTGACTATATAATGATATAATATCTATGTACACCAAACTACCCTAAAATATATTCTCTTATTTTTCTCTCCATCCTATGGTTGCCTGGAAGAGATTGCCGCAGAGCGATAAGGCCGCCAATTGTACGTACCTACCAAATTGTTTTGTTTTTATGATATTATGTACTTGGTGTATAATAAAGACAATATTATTATTATTATTATTATTAACTATACACATAAACATTGAAATATTAATATTTAATTTAGTTGCAACAACTTGACATTTATAACAATGACAAGGGTCACTGTTCGTTCAGAAACGTGCCTTTATACTTTTTTTAAGTAACATGATAATGAACATAAATGTAAATGTTTACTGTTAAAATCAAGCTAAAATAGACGAAACAGTACTATACACGTGAGTTTTAGTTTTCATCTTGTTTCCTTTTATGTTTTTAAAAATAAATCTTTAATTTTATTGTTGTTTATTTCATTGCCAATTTGAGAAAAAACACTATACATACCTCGCGCCTCGGCGGGAAATATTGGGTTGCCTGCCTCAGACCTATATGTCTTCGCCCGGCAACCCCTTTCTTCCCGGCCTCTGTAGTAATGTTCTATTAAATTAATAAAAACAGTTTGATTTACTCTTAATACCTTGGTTTCAAGATTGTTTTGAAATTGTGTAGTCAAGATATTTCAGAATTTGACTGCACATACTTTAAACAAGTGTTTAGTTCTCTTTCTCGGTAGAGGTGCGTGGTCCGGCCCCTGTTGTCGGTGCGTGGTCCAGAGCTGTGCTCCCTGTGGAGACATTCACAGTTCCGCGCCAGGTGAGTAGAACCGAAGGTATGACCAAAAGTAGTTGCTACAACCAGGTTAAGTATATCGAACTCGAACCGACTTGGTATTGGTTTGCAGTCAATCGTAACTATATAAAACTAGCAACTATCGATGTGTGTAAATAGATAGTCTAGTAGTAAATATACTTACTTAGAAGTCTTCCTGTCGGCGGTTATTGTAGGTATTGTGGCTTCGTAGATGTTTTTCGTAACCGGCAACGATCGAAGTAGGTATTTTTCTCAGTTGTTCGTAATCGTAACCAGTTACGAGCGAGGATATTTAGTTATTTTAGTACCAATGACTTAATCTACTATCTATATTATCCACTTGAAAAAAAATAACAACTAACTCATTTTATTATTATCAATCAATAATTTAGTCTATTGCAGTCTACTGCTGGTCAAAGAGCTCCCCAAAATGTTGGGAGGCTTGATTGAGGGTATAAATAAAACGTTGATTTACACCGACGACATTTATTTTCAACGAAATTATGTACAGCACAAAAATCATGCAGCAAAAAAATACAATTTTTAGCTAAACAACAACAACATAATTACTTATCTAATAATTAACATTTATTATATGTCACATCGATTAAATATTAGTAAAAAATAGCCCGGTCTAAACTTCCGAGGTTACAATAATTCGCACCCGGCTGACAGTTAGCAGGATTGATCAAATCACCATCATAAACGAGCTCTAAAAAGTCCTCATCAATCCGATGCCTGGATTCTCACTACACTGGGTTTTTCGTGATTTTCAGCCAAACGGTACATAACAACTCGATAAAGTTATACTGGCAAGGGTTAAAACCTTTTTCTCCGAAATGCGTGAAGGTATCAAGTTAAAATTCACACCAAATGCTGAAGTCTGCAAAACCTTGATGCTGTGAAAAATCAAACTTCTTCGTCAATCAACTCATTCCGGAGAAAAAGGTCTTATACTATTTTCAACCCCTGCCAGTACAACTCGTCCAGCTTTTTCAAATTGTGTGATCTCAGAAACGGCGGCTCGTAAAAAAAAAATATATTGTGCCACAAGGGACGAAAGTACTACATTCTGTCCCGCGTGTGTGATTGCCAAACACGCGGGTGAGGGTGTAGTACTTTCGTCCCGTGTCACACATCCTATTTTTCCCCTACCTAGGCGAAAGTTCAGTTTTTGTCCCTGTGAAGCGGAGGACAGAAAGTGTCACTTGTATCCCGCTTCACAAGGACAAAAATTGAATTTTCGGCCTAGGTATGAGAATAAAGTTGTGTTCATTTTATAGATAATTATCTGATCTTTATTTTAATCTTAGATACTTTCATGATATTGTAATGATTGACTGAAAATCGCGAAAATCCCGATTTCGTATGGAAATAGAGAAAATCCAGGCATTGGACTTTTTAGAGTTCGTTTATGATGGTGTTTTGAACAATTCTACCAATTTTCAGCCGGATGCGAATTATTGTATCTTCACTAATTTAATATGATTTACTTTGTCCGGACTAATATAATTAAGTATAATAGGGAATATGCGTATTTATGTTTTTATGTTTTTATATTTTTGAATGATTTTTACATCATCATTTAAATATTAAAAAGAAACAGTGCTAAACAATCGACTTTGATTTT
The DNA here is from genome assembly GCA_949126895.1 of Eilema caniola. Lineage (NCBI taxonomy): Eukaryota > Metazoa > Arthropoda > Insecta > Lepidoptera > Erebidae > Eilema > Eilema caniola. The sequence goes on along the minus strand of OX421460.1, from coordinate 49,114,094 downwards.
TAAAAATGTTTTAAAATGGTAGGCTGATACAGACTTTTCACACGAGCGCCATTGCGATGTCATGGCACATATAACAACAAACAATTACTTGATGTCGTTGATAGCTGTAAAAGGGTTTCGGACTGTAAACTATTAATATTTTGTGCTTTACTTCAATTTAATAATGCAACAGGACAATTATTTATAACAACTAGACATTAGACGACACGAGCTGATAGTCTTTATTACGGGACATGACGTCAGATTCGCTCCGTGTCGTAACGCTATTGGTCGGAACTTCCTACCAATAGCGTTACGTTTTAATCCTTTTGAATTTTGCTCTTAAGCACTTTTGGATAGTTATTTTCTTAATCGAATCGTAATTATGTTCAAAAATAATAATTTGCACGTAAATACAAACGAAAAGACTATAATGTAAAAAATGCGAAGTATTTAAATAATAATAATATACATATTCCCTATGGTGTCGCTTCTGCTTCGCATTTCACCAAACCACGCTATCTCTAAAATATTTTTATTTAAATTTCGACATTTCATTCTATTTGCCATCAAATTATATTATAGACCTTATGATTACGGGTTTAAATGTGAAATTTGATGAATTCATAATTACAGATTATGCCGTTTTGACAAGACTAAAATAAGAAAAATTATCGCTCTTTATGTGGAACAAAGTTTGAGCCAATTTCGTAAATGCAGAATCGACACCATGTTTGATAAGGTCCCACTGTCTACGAATAACTAGGTATCACTTTACTCTCTAACATTTAAAATTGACATTCATTACACATTTAATAATACATGAATTACCTTAATGGGAAATAAATATACAATGTTTTTGTGTTTTTCTTTTGTTTTAGACACCGATTTAGAGTAACAATAATTTTTTTTAAATGTATTTTCTTGATTTTCAGACACATATAGTATAGACTACGTCCCACAAATTGTCTGTCTCTACGCAGGGACACGCGTCCCTAGACTGATGTAATTACTTTGTGTATAAGCTTTCGACGCGGTAGACACTTGTGGGCTTTAAAGTACATTCATACATAACTTGATTAAGTACCTATATATGAATTATGATCTAAAATTGACATTTATTACTACACGAATCACTACTGTTTTTGTGTTTTTCTTTGACTTTTTGACACTGATAAACAACATCGATAAGAAAACCTTAAATACGTTGTAAGTTAATAGCTAATTTCTTGAATTTCAGACACAGATAAAAGTAGACCATATACAGTCGGCTTTTTTTCTGTTTCTTCAGGTGTAATGTTCTACGACATTCAAATCGACCCGGGAAGCTGACCCAGTTATGAAACCTGAAACTATACAGGAATTCTTCAATGGCTACCCACTGCACCAATATAACTCTTAATTAAGCAACGTCCAGGCGCAAATGGACGTCGCTCATTCGCGAGTAACTGGATCAGCCGGTGGAGGAACCTTGGTCCTCTTACACCTGCAGCCGCATTCGTGGCGGCATGAGGCGGAAATACTCGCGCTTCGCCACTTGATTAGCCACCAGCGGATCGGATAGCGAGAGGTTCTCCCTTTCTGTTCCGATCCGCAAATTCCTTCTGCGATACGATCCCTTGCAGAAGGATGCGCCTGTGGTGGCGGCCATTCTTGTCGCTGGCGGCCATATTATAGATCGTATGAAGACCGCCAGCGAGAGATCATTTCCAATGACTGCAGCGAGTACTTGTAGTGGGAACTGGTGTCAACAACATCCTCCTAGCTGTTTTGATGGATCCTAAGGTGATTATTTTCACTAAAAGACATTAGGTAAAGTATAGTATCCAGCCTTCTCCATAATCTGTGGTTTTCAATTACGTACTGAAGAAAGAGCAGTCGCAATACCGGTATTTTATACATTTCGGTTTTTTTAATAGTTAAAAAAACTTTAGTTTATTTTTTAAAAACAATAAAATGTTACCTACATTTAAATGAATATAAATGAACTTTTTTAAAAGTTAACTGGATAATTAAAGTATTTCAGAGGAATAAAAATAGAGATTATTTTCTAGATTTAAATCATTCATGTACTTCAGAATATTATCAAAAATAGTTTTTGAAAAACAACACCGGTATTTTCAACTCCTTCATTTGATTCCGATATTCTAGAATGTTAAACCTCGGCTTCCGATTTGCGTCTCTCAGTACTGTACTGAAGAGTTCCGAGCTAGCTGGCTGACCTAATTAAATACTAAAATTGTTAATACTAACATTGAAAACCTCTACACAAACATAGAATGTACTAGTAAACATATATAGAATGCGATTACATAGTTAATATATCTAACTGTCACCCTCTCAATCTTTGCGATCCTGTCAAAGTATTATGAGTCGGACTTGCCGTGAGAATGTGAAGTTTCTGCACCTACTTATGCTGCATTCTCAAACAACATGTAGGTAGGTATAATGTGCTTTATAATACGCACAATACACGTTTCTTAGGTGTCTTTTGAGGATCTAAAAAGTGGAGAAACTCAAATTCCCCAGGGCCTCGTTTGTCTCGCGACCTTGGCGCAAGATATGTGTTCCGAGGCGTAGCCTGGAGGAGCTCGTGAGCTCCTATGAGAACGCAACAGAGAGGAAATGCCACAAACATTTTGGTTCGCGATAATAATGGACCGTCTAAATGTCTGTACACGCATGATTATTTCACTGAATGTACTGCAGTGCCTACCTACCTAAAGAGACGTTAGTTCTTTTCAATTTTCAATCAAAATTCTGTAATACAATTGACTAGATGACCATATTGCGATTCTGTGACGTCTATATTATATTCAAATCTAATTAAAATTATCTTTATCTATAATTATGTTGTACGCTAACACTGTAGACTTTGCTTTGTACAGTGTCCGGTTGACGCCTATAAGTACAAACAAACACGTCGAAATGTGAATGATAATACTAACTGTACTTATCCATTTCGAAGTATTATTTATTATAACTTATAATATTTAAGATAAGTTGCAGTACCTACCTAATGCAGTGCTGCTCACTAAAAACTTCCAATCTACTCAAAATTAATATCCATTCGGCTTTCAAAATTCGCCGGTACTGTCTTTTCGTTCCAAAATTCACCCATACTCTCAGGTCTGCACCATTTTGGAAACGTTTACCAATTTTGGAAAAAATTGACAGAATTATAGAAATTACACTCAATAACATTTTAAATGTCGCCTTGAATGACTGTGCGTCACTACAAGCGTATTTTGGTATAATTTTATTTAAATTTAGTTAAGATATTGTATCGTTGTGTGTTGTGTAAATATTTAAATATTAATTTTGAGTGTCAGTGGATGTCAATTTGCCGTGTTGGTTCCAATTGGATTAGTATAGGCCCACCCATTGGTCCTTACCATGGTACTAGGTAGGCATGGGGTGGTCCCATAACAATACCAGGTGCATACATAGGAACCATTGCTATAGTAGAGAGATGTTCTGTATCCGATAGCACACATACTGCCCATAACAGAAAGCCCGCGGGGTGGCAATGTGCTCGCTTCCTGTTACGTGTGCCTGAAAATTATCGATGGTGAAATCTACGTGTTAATTACTAACACAAGATATCTGCCTACCTCCTAGAGGATTTACAATTGTCATATCTGGTACGAGTTTATCATCAGAATCTGTGATTGACAGCTACGGATTATGTCATTTATCTAAGCATTGTATAATAATTTAACTATTTGGTATGTTTCTCAAATGCTATTACGAAATGCTAAATGGAATTTTGAACACAGATGTGCTCTTATCGATCGAAAAATACAATGATTTACTAATATTTATAAACTCGATCATATGTATTATGACCTTAGATTAATAGTCTAAGTATTTTGTATCTACATCTAACTAAGAAATATAAATGTTTCTTAAATTTTATACACTAGCTAGAATATCTTTTATTTCATCATAATAAAAAGAAAAAAATAATTTATTTAACTATGTAAAATAAAATTTTAGCTTATCTATAGATGTACCTACCCTAAATTCCTTATTATTAGGCTTAACACACACTGGTGTCCAAGTGCCGCGACGCGTCATCATTATTTGAGTGACGTCGTGCGTCTCAGTGCCAGTGTAAGTTGAGCGTAACAAACAAGGTGACATACTTTGAGATACCTATACATATGTACATATTTGATTATGATTGTACAGATATATTTCTATAATTTACATTTATTATTACAATTTACAAAAACCTAATGTCGGATGGACAGGTATCATAGTAATATTCATAAGAGATGCATCGCTGGACGATTTGGAGCAAAGTACTTTGGGCACTATGAGAAGAAATCTCCGTCAATGCCATTCTGTACTCATTTTCCTCAATAATTCGTCAATCCATCATTTTGCTGTTCGCATACATATCAACAATAATTTTCTCAATCGGTATCTGACCGATAGTGGCTCTGAAGAACAGTTCGATGATGACGTTGCCTGGTACCGTAGAGAGTAATGGGACCAGTGACCGTATATCTGACATTCTGTCGGCCGGCTCCATAGGATGCGAGTCCGTTGCATACTATAAATAAGAAAAAACAGCATTTGAACGCAGGTTAATACAGTAAGGTCGAAAGCTTCGTGGACCGGCGTTGTGTCAACAGGTAGATACTGTATCTAAAAATGTCTTTGATATTAACGCATTTTTGCACATGAGTAGGTACCTACCATGGATAAAAAGCAAACGTTTGTTATTCCAGAATCACTGTATGAATATTAGTTAATATTCAAACAGTAAAACTATTAAAGAAATATTCACATTTGTAATATTACTAGGATTAGGTAATACTAGCTGTTGATCGCGGCTCCGCCCGTGTGGATGTCGGTTATCGCTTAGTATTGAGTCAGTGTGAAAGTAGCCTAAGTTACTCCTTGTTACATCAGCTACCTGCCAATAAAAGTCCCGTTAAAATCGGGCCACCCATTTCAGAGATTAACCGGAACAAACAGACAGACAAAAATTATAAAAAATGTTACTTTGGTGTATGTATCGTATAATATTCATATGCATGTAAAAAAAAACGGTTATTTCAGTATTACAAACAGACACTCTAATTTTATTTATATATCTAATATATAAAATTCTCGTGTCACAGTTTTCGTTGCCAAACTCCTCCGAAACGGCTCGACCGGTTCTCATGAAATTTTGTGGGCATATCGGGTAGGTCTGAGAATCGGCCAACATCTATTTTTCATACCCCGATTCGCGGTAACCGACATCCACGCGGGCGGAGCCGCGGGCGACAGCTAGTGTATAGATAAATATGCTTACCCTGAGTAATAATGTGTCACAATAGGCTTGCACGTTAGCGCAGAAATGTGGATCATGCATTTCATTGGCTCCGTCAAAGCGTGTCTCGAAAAGAGTATACCCTTTGATACAACCATACTCTTCTTTAGTCGGTCGCAATCTATTAAATTCTGCTAAAACTCTCTCGTAAGCTTTTATGTCATCGAGAGTTATCGATCGACCCGTATTCAAAAATGAACGCAGGTTCATACCTGACATAAACTGAGCCGATGCAATCATGAAAAGGTTCTTCCATGAAGCCCGCAGAAGGAGCATCCTATCTGTTAAAGAGAGCGTATCAAACCGTATGACATTCTTCGCCCATTTGACGTTCATAAAAAGAATACGGGCGGCACTTTCGCATATGGAGTGAGGATCGGATAGGTTTAGGCAGAGTGCAAGCGGAGAGACTGGGCGCGGGGCCAAGAGTGGCGGTCTAGGAGCCTGCAGCAGAGCGGGATGCATCATTCCCAGAGCGTTATACGGATAGGGGAATAACGGCACTGGGACCACGGGGGGCACTACGCGTGCTCTGGGCGGGGACACCCTCGGTGGCGGAGTGGGGGGCCGAGACGGTTGGGCCCTCCCTGCGGAGCTTGAGATTGGGACTGGTTCGGAGAAGTAAAGACTCATTTGGCGTCTGATGGTTGAGTTGCGGGGCCCGCGTTCGTGTTGGACCGCTGAAACAAATAATGGCCAATTATTTCCTTTATTTATAACACATTGCACTGTAAGCGGCAGTCATCAAGTGACTAAGGTGTCGGACTAGTGACGCCGAGTTTAACATAAATGTAAACCTTTGAAAATGCCGCAAGGCGAACCGGTCAGGTTCAATAATAAATAACTACTGTGGAAAAAGTACAAGTGTTCTTAATAAATGTGTCATCAATCAATTGTAATAGGGGTTAAAGTATGAAATTGCCGTTTCATTGTAATAGGTACTTCGAATTGACATAGAACCTTCATGGTTTGAGATTTTTGAGTGAAACTTTTTCCACATGGTACCTATGTTGTTCTTCATTTAAAAATGTGCAACATTCGATTATCGACTTTCAGTTGTTTTTTTTATTCAGCTTAGACAAGAAAGATGGATACTTCGAAAATTCGAGTGATTTTTGAATACGAGTTCCGACGCGGAACTAACGCGGCAGAAACAGCTCGCAATATCAATGTTGCGTTTGGAGAGGGGACTGCTAATGAACGCACCGTGCGATTTTGGTTTAAACGCTTTCGTGATGGAAACTTTGATTTGAAGAACGAACCACGAGGAAGGCCGTCCACACAGGTGAATAACAATGAATTGAAAGACATGGTGGAAGCCGATCCGAGCCAAACTACCCAGGAATTAGCTGCATGGTTTAACGTTACCTTACCAACAATATTGACTCATTTGCGTCAAATCAATAAAATAAAAAAATGTGAAAAATGGGTACCTCATGATTTGACTGATCTGCAGAAAGAAATGCGTGTTGAAACTTGTGTTGCCTTGTTGAATCGATACAGAAATGAAGGAATATTGGATCGAATTGTGACATGTGATGAAAAGTGGATTCTTTACGATAACCGTAAGCGAAAAATGCAATGGCTGACCCCAGGTGAAACGCCACAACAGTGTCCTAAAGCAAAGCTTACCAATAAAAAGGTAATGGTAACTGTTTGGTGGTCTCAGCATGGTGTTATTCACTATAGCTTTCTACGATCTGGTCAAGCAATAACGGTAGATGTCTACTGTGCCGAACTCCGAACAATGATAGCAAAACTAGCAGTGAAACAGTCCCGACTCATGAATCGATCTTCACCATTATTGCTCCATGATAACGCGAGACCTCATACAGCACGAGAAACCGTTTTAACTCTACAGGAACTGCAATTAGAAACTATCCGTCACCCTATAAATAGTATTAGTATAATCGTTAACCCTTCTTCCCTACTGAGTAGATACCCACACCGGGGTGCGATGGAAATACCTTATAGGCCAACTTACACCTTGAAGATTTAAAGACCCGACATGGCGTGCTGTTACAGGCGAAGTAAGGTCGTATATAGTTGTGCCATACGCAAAAGGAGCTTACCGTCTCTATTCATTCCAGCCTCCAGACACTTATTGAGGCGGCATGCTCTGCACTGGTTCCGGTGAGTCTTGTCCATGAGGCAGTGGCCGCGGACTCGAGCCTTGCACGTGTACTGGCGGTCGCGCCGCACAGACCGCTTGAAGAACCCTGCGCACCCATCGCACGCGAACACACCGTAGTGCTTGCCCGACGAGTGGTCCTTACACACGGAGCAGGGCACGTCGTAGAGGATCCGACCTGATGGGACACGCCTGGTTAATACACGAACTAATTTTACCAACATGGATAATCTGATGGAATTGCGACTTTTTATTATATCTCTGATTCTAATCAACCAACTGATATCTAACATGACCAAAACCTTTAAAAAAAAGTCTTTCATTTATTTATTTATTAAATGGGATAAAAAACAGATCTTCATTCGATGTTCTTAACTTAAAGGGTACCTATGGTTTACATAAATTTATTTATATACATTCTAGCATGTAGTTTTTGGGTAAAACACAACTTAAAAACAAAATAGTTTTGTTAATCCAAATGTTTTTTTTTTTGAAGATGTCGTCCAATGTGCAGACCCTACTAATTTACAATTTTATAATATTTATCATTCGATGTAGGCCTTAATTTATAATTTATGTTATCTTCATTAGTTTTGTGACAGTGAAATGAAGTCACTGTCACAAAACTAATGATAATAAGCTGATGAATATAAATATCTCAGTTTGGTAGACTTTTAAGTCTTAGAACAATTTCAACAATATTATAAAGTGTGACAGAGGAAAACAGAATAAACATATGAAGGAACAAATTGACATCCCACTTTTGTACTTACTAAAATGATATACACGAATTGGTTTGTGATCGATAAACTCTGAAAACAATGAACCGATTGAAATAACTCCTGCAGCATTACAAAGCTATTTTTATTCAGAAGTAACATATGTCATTTTTATCCCTATTGTCCTACAAGGAGCTACGCGGGTAAAACTGCGTGCTGACGCTAGTTTTATCTAGCTATACACCGTGGTTCATAAGGCGTGGAGCTCAGCGGCCAAAGCAACGCCCCTTTGGGAGGCCCTTAATGATTTATGACTTATGACGCCACGCAGGTTCGCCTTTTCATAAGTGCCAAGCGTGAATGTAAACAAGTTCTGTAACTTTATGTTACTGTAAGTTTGTTTGTGTATTCCTAATCACGCCTCTATATTCCCAGACGTATATTAAAATAGGCATTTTAATGGTCTATACAGTAGCTGATATTCGTGGGACCACTCGCGTTAAATCCTTTTCCCGTTTCCAAAGTCCATGGGAACTATGCCGGATATAAAATTTACCCTATGTGTTTAGGTTAAAATCTATCCCTGTGCAAAATTTCAGCCAGGTTCGTTCTACCCGGGGCCCCAAATATTCGAACATAATGTTTTATTAAAACCTCGGACTAAACTAATCGTCTGAGATCAAAACACCCAAACTCATTTCATTTCGGGAGCTTTTCCGTGGAGGCACCTAGACCTGAGTACCTAGTTGGTAAGCGGACATTTTCCGACCAAGTTGTATAGGTAGTACCTACTGTAATAAAATAAATCCCTACTCTACTCTATCTAAAAGTATCTTCTCCAATAAAATAACTTCAAGCATTAAACATTCCGATGTCAAAATATTATCTGCCCACATATTTAACTTTGAATATGTTACGGGCGCGCTATTCATTGCGATTCTGCAAAAAATGCCTTGTGAAGTCAGTTGAAGGTAAGTTTTATTTTATTGACATGCGCATGGTCCCCTTGGGTTCCGTATTCTTTAAAAATATTCCAGTTACATTTAATTGTTTGCAGCAATGGTATCTATTTAATCATAGGTATACTCATACCCCAAATAACGTCAAATAGTTCCTTAGTTCCCACTTCCAACACTAAGACTCCCAGTGATTTATTTATCTATTTCTTATCTCTTTTCTTTTCTGTTGCAAATCAATATTATGGAATATTTGTTCGTCTCGAACAAATATTAATATAAATAAACTGAATTTTTAATATGATGGCAATTTATTAAGTTATATAGTTAGCATTTAATAAAAAAAGATATTTGTTTTATGCAATAGATACATAATTCTGACACAAATTTTAGAACATGGACGTCGTGTAGGTTGTCACTGAGAATTACTCAGCGACAGCATCTAATAACTACATATACAAAAATCTGTATTTATGTGATTAGCTTATGTTGTATCGCATCGTCCAATCGATTTTTATAAAACTTTGACAACATGTTGTTTTCATTTGCACGGATTTTATGGCGTAACACAATTATTATGGAACCGGTGGCACTGCAATTTGGTTACGAGTTTCCTAATATTTTTCAGAGCACGAGCCAGTTAGTAGGTAGGTAACCAATTTTACTGCTGATATCCTACCTCCTGCCAATCTTAATTATATTATAAAAGTATGAGGATGTTTTTTTTATTCAATTATGATCTAATGGCTGAATAGATCTGACATAAAATAGGTACAGGGATAAATAATAGTCTGAAAATAGGATCCCATGGCTTGCCAGTTGGGATAAAAATTGCAAGTGGGTGAATCCGAAAGCTAAAATAACTTGAAAGTTGTAATAAACTTCATATTTTAGGTATTTAAGAAAGTAAAAGTCAGTTAAATGCAAACAAAATGTTCCTCTGAACCCTAAACTACCGAACCATCTTCTCGATCCCACGGGCAAGACAATAGTTTATTCAGCCACGATCAGTCGAAAAGGCATAAAGGCAAAGCGAATAAGACATCCTACTTGTATGAATGCCATACACTTGTGCAGGAAGTGTGGTGTCGAATGAACGGGGCCCAACCCGCCGAACAATGGGGTTTGGACGACGGGAAAACGCTTGAGATAGATAATTACAGCTTTCTTAATAGACGTTTATATTTACTTTTTTAAAGTTGATCCTTACAAATAGAGCTTACAATATAAGGTAAGTAAAAGTGTAGGTTCCTCATATAAAAGGTAAAAAGGTGTACCTATCTCGGAGCGAATATTGAGAAATCAGTGCAGTTTATTTGACTTGTAATTTATTTTTTGTTTCGTGTTTTCAGTAGAGTTGATAATTTGAGGTCTTAAGAAGCTATTCTATCTATTTTGAATTTATGTTTGAGCATGTTTGAGTGTAAATAGATACGATTTTGAGTAGAGTACCTACCTATATTCAAGTGATACAAAAAAGTTGCATTCTAGTCAAACTAAACAGTTAGTCAAACTTGGCTGCAATTATTTCTCCGATGAAATTTGATTAAAATTATCAATGATCACGTTATGCACAAAAATATGGCAGCCAGCATTTTTAATAAGGCCTATCCCTTTCAAATCATCCTTAACGATAGTGATCAACCGTGCGAATGCACACCTGTGTCCAAACGACCCGTGCATCGCGTGTTCGGCGAAGGGTCAGAACAAACGGCGGGTTATTAATCGACGATGCTATTTAAATGTATTTGGCATAAACACGACTTCCGATGTTCCCACATTAATTGTGGTGTGACTAAGTTTGGCTGACCCTGTTCGGAATTGTGGTGTACCTATTGGGAGCGTGATTATTGGTATTCACGGTCCTAAGTTGGATGATCTAATTGACCTAATTTATATTATTTGTTGATGTTTGTTTTTATTGTTAATTATATCATAGTTAATTTTAGAGAAAATATCACCAAAAATAATTAACTAATTTATTTTTTTATCGCTAAGAAAAAGGAATGAGTAAAAAAATACCGCAGTAAAAACATAAAAGTAAATTAAATATATTTTTGTAAAAATTTGAAACAAGTAGCAGAAGATTTGCAGCAATAATATTATTACTATGTTATCTATAATGTAATCTGAATATACCAGCTTCTGAAAAGAAGGCAACTTTTGTGTTTTTTAAGTCAACTACTGTTGTGAATTTGGAATCAATTTAATTTTTAATAGATATCTACTCAATTTAAAATATATCGTCTGATTATGAACATTGGCATTAATGAACGGTATCAGCATTCGAGAGGGCGTTAGGGGGGCCTCTGAGAGCTTTGACAGATGCGCGTACGCACCTCGTGGGAATAAGCCCGATGATCTAAATTGTTGTCACGTCATCTCGCCCATTGCTAATTAACCAGAGATAATAAATACTGATGGTAATAATACGGTGTGTATTTTTTTATTTCTTTGGCTTTAATGACATATTCATTCTGAAATGCGTACTATCATACCTATAGGTTTTATAAAAAGAGTACTAGTAACCAAAATTACTAGTATTACCCGGAACCTCCTACCTCACAGTTGTGTTAAATTGCTTGTGTCCAGTGTGAATCAGGAAGAATTATCAACTGATTTATAACAATAAGGTATACTACTTACTCGTGGAAGGTTGCTGCTCCATATTTGTACTCAAAATTTCATTTTCGTACCTGTAATCAAAAGAAACTATTTAAACTATCTGAGAGTAAAAGTATTTTCACACAGGAAATGTCGCGAAATATCACTCAAGTGGCACATTCGCGGTTTTGAATAGCACTCAAGATTCAATGCAAAGAATGGAATCAATCAAAAATTGCAACAAATGTAAGAAAATAATGTCCCTTTGTGTGACTTAGTGGCGACATCTTTCAGCCACAAAGCTGAGAGCCACTTGTAATTTTGTTCATTATGCCCTCTGTTCTAATAGTTATTTGTTATAAACGAGCATTGCATGGAGTGCTATCAAGTGGCTACCGTTTAATTCATTTTGAACACTTACTCTGCCCCACAAATATTCGTAATAGTCGTGTGAATAATTTACTTGCGTAGTAAAAATTAGGTACCTAGTGAATTTTAACGAATTTTGTTTTTAATTGATTTACAATGTATGTTTTACTAGCTGTTGCTGTCAACACATAGCAACCCAATACAATGATAAAAAGTATAGCAAATATAAAAAGTAATATGTTGCAAGTTCAGCAATATCGGTGTAATATTTTAAATTTCGGTGGGTTGACATTTTCGATGGTTGTTATATTTCCATAACAAATGCAGTTTTTTGTTTCCTTCTAAATATCTAGAATACTAATGTGTTCTAAAAGAACACCATTAATTTTTTCATAGGAAAACCTATAATTGAAAAATAGCACCGAAACTAGCAAAAAATTAGGCATGCGTGAAATTATCCATGTGATCATTAACTATATTCTAACCCTATACCTTGCAGATTTCAGCCTCATTCGTTCAATTGTTGGAACGGGATAGAGTTACAAACATCCAATCATTTTCACAACCTTTCTCATTAAATATTAGCTTGGTTTGCATTTTCCTAAACTAAAATGTGGAATAGGTATATTGTAAAAGGTATAACATTGAAGTGTCAGCTTTGTTTCTATTATGAAGTAAACAACGATGACACCCTGTCGGTTCCTGGAGGCGTTGAAGTGGATTTACGACTGTTATGTGGGGTGAAGATGTCAAGAAAAGTGAATGGCTGTCTTCCCTAATATGCCTACAAGATTAACATATTAATGTATACATATTAATGGATTGTGTCAGGATTTACATACTTACTTCAGTGTTATTTTAATACTTATATTGACATTGATAAATATACGCGATAGAATAAACATATGTTTATTCCAGTTTATAGTTTATAGTTATTCATTACCGGAATGTCACTAAAAGTATTAAGTTATTTGTCAAATAAATTTATTCTCATTATATTGTACCAATGTGGACTTCTAAATCACAATCGTATAGTTTTTTGGTTTAGGTACATCCACAAAGAAGTATTTAACAACAAATACATTCCTAGAAATCAAACAATCGTAAGCCTGCATTTAGTTTGCGTAAACCATAGAGGAAATTAAAAAACATTAAGTTCCAGTAGCCAGCGCTGGCGATTCTTTGTTTGCCCGGCGGTCACTTTAAAGTTAGGCTCGCAATTTTTTCACGCGTTATTGCAGCTTTGCAAAACAGGTAATTACGTCCCGATAATCCGAGTAAGTATCGGGACAAAGGCTGAGATGAGCCGGGTCGAAAAGGCCCGGTGCGCGCTTGAGGGTTGCAAACAAAAGACCGACCAATAATAACATCGGGAAGTCGGTAGCTTCTTGCTTTCAACATTGACTAAACAAAAAAATACTAATACGTTTTTTCTGGTGTTTGGGTCTCTTACGAAGAATTTGCAGCGTAGTTTTTTTCATGGCTGACTTCTAAGCAGCTGTTGTAATAACAAACATTTATATGGTGAATCAATTTTTGATATTTTGTATATATCTACCTAATACATATTAATGAGGTCCGGCATTTTGTTGAATTTGGCTAACATAGTACTTTTTATGAAAAAAAGAAAGAAAAGAATTCCCGTTATTTATTTGTTTCTAACCAAATTTTCATTTTAATTTTCAAACAAACCAAAAAAATTTTTTCACTTTAACTGATTAGTGTTGGCAGGCAATACTTTCAAATAGGAATTGTGAAAATGCTTTTAATGATTTTTGAAGTGAAAACTTCTTTAGCGGCGTTGGATGGGTGTAAAATGTTAAGGAAGCGTCAGGATTAGTTGACCTTTGAACCGTAACCGACGACTGACGTCATACAAGATTAGGTAAAGACTATCTATTTTGCAATTTACCATAGATAGCGTCGTAGCATAAACGGTAAGCACTTCGACTGTAAGTCCTTATAGTTTTAGATAGTATCGGGTTCAAGCCACCTGGCCTTCTGAAACTTTTTGTGATTATTTTTTCTTTTTGTAATTTATTACTTTTTATGATTATTTTTTCTTTCTGTAATTTATTACTTTTTGTGCTTTTTTTTCTTTTCATAATTTATTAATTTCTTCTGACAGAAAATTAGCAGAAAATAAGTGATAGGTTCTATGATTAGCGCTATATTATAGGTATGGTATGGTATGTTCTTTCTTATGTTTTTCTATGTATATAACGAAAAAAGCAAAAAAAGAAAATGTTTTCACTTCTGCCGGCACTCCCAGAGTGCAACACGTCTTTTTTTTTGTGTAAGCACCTACATTGCTTCAGATCACTTTTTAGATTTAATGTTGCGACGGTATCTGTACCTGGACTTAAGGTACAGTACAGATCTTGACGAACAAAGTACTAGTATTCCCTCCTAAGTGTTGACTGTTTGTTCTGACACATGGTACGCACCTTTAGTTCGGACAATTATACAATACAAAAAACAAATTAAATCAATATACCTTAGTATAAGGATCATTGTAAGACTTTGTAGTCAAAATAGATTTATCTGATGCTGACAGTACAGTACTTTTATGTTCTTAACATTGGATCCAAATTTAAAAATTAAGTTGGTATGTTTTAATTATTATTATTTTAATTTTTACTACGCATAGTTTATTTTAGACTTGTAATTTTATAGCATCCTATTACTAAATGTCCTGCCTGCCTATAACTATTTTATACCACTTAAGTGGCAGACAAGCACTCGGCCCATCTGATGGAGTGTGGTTGCCGTGGCGTATGGACGTCATAATTATGTTAGTCCTCGATAAACTACATAAGTACCTATTTAGTATTGAATAATAATTAATATTGAAGAATAATAATACAAACTATTAATTATTTTAATAATAATACATATCAAACAAACAATGAAACAACAATTAGAATTAAATAATATTAATAATACCTGTAATGTAGCGCGACGTGTTCTCGCCGAGTGACTTACACAGATTTTCCAGTCTCGCTTCTAACACCAAGAGGAACGATAACGTAAGTACATTGACGTAAAAGCAATTAAAAATTAACCCAATAAGCGTGGCGAGAGACCATTAATACTAGGCACAAACTTAACAACTTGACAAATAAGCGGAATTTAATTTCAGTATTAACTGTCGAGTTATAGTTATGTGTCCGTACATTCATTTAACGCTAGCTGCGATGTTAAAACTGATTAACTACTAATGAATAAGAGTTGCGTAATTCTTTGCAGCTCTTTTGAAGATACATAGAAAATATGCTTACCACTATTTCGTTCCAGAGCAAGCAGAGACATGAGCCCGCCACCTGCTTCTATCATTACATTATGAACCTTCTGTCTACATGAAACTATTATTCTCTGAGTCTCTTTTCTAACTTAGTTAAGGTCGGCTTTTCAGTCTAAACTTATCATTCTAGAAGGCCATATTCTAAAACAACATTCATTCCTAAATCTCGATTTTTATACCACTGAAGTGGCAGGCAAGCACACGGCCTACCTGATGGAAAGTGGTTACCGTGGCCTATGGACGTTCGCAACATTACGGAAGTCACACTCGTTTCTCTGCCGTCAGCGCAAAAAAATAAAGCAGGAATAGCCTTTGGTCTTCCCACTGACAGCACAAAAACTCGCTAGTGAGCTCCTGAGGACAGATGTCACAAATGGTCTTTAGGTACAATCTGTCCTCAGATAATTAAAGACTCAAAAATAAGTGTCGTTGTGGAATATGAGCCTAACTGGAATGCGATTGAACTTCTATATTTTTCGTGAAGTTACCTCCATATTTCCTCAATCTACAATTGGCAATATCGAAGCTCTGTAGTTACGCTACCACCGAGACTATAAGGCAAGCAGACATATTTATATATGTTAAACATTTCACTTAGCGCCACCAGTTGGGACGCTTGGTATGGCAAACAATTTATTTCATAAAGAATATTAGCAACCGTAATTATCGAAATTACTAATATTCCCTCTAACCCCTCCAACCTAAATTACTGGTGCTAGGAGTGGACTCACGTCGTCGTATTCGAACCCGGGACCTCTCGATCGTAAGGCCTACTTAACCACTAAGCTATATACCGACGCTTAGGTAAACTGGAAGTACCCTTATAAATAAGTATATGCACTGAGTGGGAGTACAATCCACCCCCTGTGTACCAGTCGCAAGCACTATCGTCTCGCCACGGAGGCACAATCTATAATAATAATAAAACCATTTAAGGAACGATATTTCACGCAGCGCAATGTTTGTGTGTTAAAATATCCAAACCTTGTGTGGCTCGGACGTACACGGCTCTGGCGTAAGCTTTCCTCTCGCAGTTCGGAGGTCAGACAGCAGCCACTCACGGAAAAGCAGATATATCAATCAAAAGAAATCTCCCTGGTCTCTAAAACTTAGGACGCAACTGGGAAATCGCTTGAGGAACGACATTATCAGTTTACCGGACGACGACGGCCGGACGATATAAATCTGTCAGTATCGCAATACGATCCGATAGTGTGTGGCCGCCGAACCACCAAGTCCTACTAGAACCACGTAGTCCTAGGCCGTCAGGGCTAACGAGCATACACCAGCAGGCGATTGTACGGCGGGAAACTGTCGACTCACAACTGCTAGGATGTGGTCGCAAAACTGACAACAGGGAATTACCGGCAGGTCAAACTCGCTTAAGTGTGTAGGCGCTATTGGCTTAGGACTGCAGGCCGCTGGACAGATCAGAAACTGCAGGCGGACTATTAGTAAGTGGGCGCCATTAAACATTTGTTTGTAATATCGATTAAACAATGCGGTGAACCATACTATGAATGCTTGAGTAAATGAAACGTATTAATTACACATATCTAGAAACACCATCATTGCAAAAAAGTAGAGGCCAACAGGCCAACCGCATAACGTATTTATGTAGCAGTTAATATATAGGTCTATATTCATTGCCTGTTAATTTCAATATTTCATTTGTATCACGTTTGAATATAAATCACAGTCTTCGGAAACCTCCATACTTAGACTATCTTATATAGGTATAAAGTCTATAGACTGAGGAGGTGGCATTACAACGTGGCGTAAAAAGAACTACTACTTTGGTACAAGTTGACATATCTTATATATTTAAGCGATTTTTTTTTGTATTCATGTCACCAACAACTGGCTTAATCAGCCGCTCAATTAACTGCCTAGGCAGTTAAACTAAACGCGCTAGTCAACTAACTAACTTAACGGCCTATAATTGGAATCTCGAAAATGGCTCCAACGATTTTCATGATATTTAGTATACAGGGGGTTTCGGGGGCGATAAATTATGATTCAATAAGTTAGCTATATCATTTAGTAAATAATTATATATTGCAATAAACTCTCTTATATCCCTCTCATCATCATCATTCTTAAGCTTTTCGGCCGCGGCCCACATTTCGTATCATTTTACCTATTTCTATAGGTATCAATAAATTATTTTAATATGATATTGAATATCAGTGTTCCGTACAAAAACAAATTTACATTGATTGAGAACCGAACAAGTGTTTCCTTTCATATCATCATTGCATCATATCAAAAGATCATCTCATTAACACGATATTTAAAGCTGACAGCTAATTGAACAAGATTGCAAAAAGGCAGAAAAGTAGCACTTAAAACCGATAAGATTGCATAAATAGCAATTAAATGTCCGCATAGGAACCTTGCGAAGTGTGTAAAGAGAGAAAAAGATGGCGGGCTGTTGTACCTACCCAACCCAGAAGGCGAAAAACAGGACCACGTAAAATATATCATTATTAAATATTAAGTACATCAAACGAAAAATAATTAAATTCATATTTGTAAAGCTTGCTTGGTATTACTACTATTTGCCAAACAAAATTTCTGAAATAAATTAATTTAATTGAAATACCCAGCTTGCACTAAATTATTCCAACTCCATATGAAGCCCGCGTGTGTTGTTTGGAAATATGCATTACCAATAACACAAATCGGTTTGGACGTAGTCGAGAATATGTATACAGCAGTTTATTAATTTCATTCATCACATTTTCCGTAAAGCAACCTGCACGTTCATGGAACCGAAATTTCATAAATTTAATAACAATTGCATATTTCATTGCAGGAAAATGTCCAGTATTGCACTAATATTATACTCCGTAAAAGGTACTACACTGAATCAGTTCAGATTGTTGTAATTCTACTCTTACTTACAGATTTAACAAAGAGTGTATTTCCTTTTATTTCGGAAAACAATGTATAGTATAAATAAATGGTGGACTTCTGTTGTAACAAATGTATTTGAAAAAAATTAGGTCAAAGCCCGTTTTGCAAACTTGATTGAATAAGAAAAGTCCATGGAAACATTAACAAAGGAAAGTTTTATAATGAAAAAACCTTTAATAAAGTTAGAAGGATAATTTTGTAAATAAATATTGTTTTATAAGCTAATTCGATTCGATTCACTAAGAGCGTGTTATACCACATTTAAATGGTATAACACACACATGCAGATTAAAAAAAAACTGAGCATTATTACAGAACCACTTGCTTAATTATTACCTATTAAAGCACTTGGCTATTGAATAACCGAAGAGTACTATGTCCTCATAGTAAGACGTGAAGTGACTTTGTTGTCTTTTCGAGAATAAATTTAAGAAATTGATACATCTCAACCCCTTCGTCGCCCGCATGAGCTCGCGGCTCTATTGACGGTAAAGCTACCTACCGCACAGCTCTCTGGTGGTCCTTTTGACCTCAAATACGTTATTAAAGAGCAGCTAAAGAACAATTATACCGCGCAACTCCAGTATCTATAGGGTTATCGAATTATAATTATGTTCTTTAATACATTTCGCACTAGTTTGGTTTTAAGATGTGAGAATGTTAATTTTTTTAAATAGATGCAGTCAAAGCAGTCAAAGGCCTGAGGCAGACATAGGCCTGATGCAGACAAAGGCCTGCCCAGATCTGTGTTCGGTGCAAAAGCACAGAATACATAGATGATAGTACTGCTTTGTACCGATCACGCTGGTTGCTTTGACTCTTAGGATGGCCGTGATGAATACGAAATGGATTATTACAACGCAAACGTGCTTTGATATACCTTTGAGGCTTAATTAACATGTCTGTCAATCCCGGTCCGAATCCAAATTGATATTCGGTTCCTGACATATCATCTAAAACTACCCTGCATTACTATGATGCATTTCGAAACCGATTGACTGATGCAATGTGCACTAATTAAACTACCATCATTTGTGATAGACATTGTTGTAATTAAGATGTCACTGGCAATTTATGACATCCATTTATTTGTTAATTATGTATTCCCAGCTCAAGACACGGCTTCGCCCAGAAATACATAAAAAAAATCATATAACCGGACTGCAGCATCATCTACTGACGCGAAAAAAAACATGGATCAATATAGTGTTAAAATATAGAGCTCAATCGATACAGAACTTTTTGAGTTTTTTTTTTTGTGAAGTAGGTACCTACTTGTACATAAACTTCACGACACTAACGTTAATTTAATTAAATCAATTGTAATATGCAATTAGTACCGTACCATTGTGAAAAAGAAACAAAATTCTTATTTATTCTTCTCTATAAACCAACTTAATGTTGCATAATAAATATAATAAATCTAATCGACAACGTCTGTGGTGTATCAGTAGCGAACGCGGCCGCTATGCAGAATGCGCAGGTTCGATCCCCGCTCAGTGCAAATATTTGTATGCATGAATATGGCTATTTGTTTTGACGTGACGGTGTTTCGGAACGCACGTTAGGTAAGCCGTCGGTCGCAGTTGCCATACAAACATCTATGGTAGTCGTTACGGGTAGTTGGAGTCCTAAAAGTCCCACAACTGGCTTAACTACAACGTTTCGATATCGCTTTTAGGTTGTGGAGGTCAGAGGGCAGTCGCTTCACGAAAAATATCGAATTTCAGCCATATCCTTTCAGTAAGACTGGTAAAGCGGACCTGATACTCCAAGTTGAAAGCTTCGGCGACTGGTATTAACGCTAGCATGAAAAGAAGAGAGGTAATCTAAATAACTGCTGTCGACAAAGAGAGAAATATATCACGCTTCTCAATTTAACAACAGGTTTTCTATTCCGTATATATTATCATAAAAATATAAAGTCTGCCCATAATATTTTATCAAAACCAAGCAAAAGCAAAATCGTGCGTCTGATATTTCGAGACGTCAAAAACTGTTCTAGGTATTAATTTAGTATTTCCAATTTTTCTTAGACAGAAAGTCTGTCTGTGTGTAGGTTGTTATAATTAACGACAAAAATTTAATAACATTAATTAATTATTTTTTTAATAATTAATAATGGTATAATATAGATTAATAATAAATAATTAAATTAAATTAAAAACACAACAGAGAATGTACACTCTGTAAAAAGTTCAATTATTTTCGACTTCACCCACAGCCGGATTCGGCAATGGCCCTCTATCACAATCTAAGTATGACATACTCTGAAGTATACCCGTCATTTGCTTAACTAGAATGAAATATCATAAATAATATGTATTGAGGTCGACTAATGCCCTGAAAGGACAGAGATATAAAGGCGCCCAGCGGGAAACATGGAAGGAGGTGGGTGGTCTGGTTAAGAAAATTACATAATACTTACGTCATTACCATCAGATTGGGAGTAAACGTAATGATATGAAAATTTATACACGAATCCATCGCTTTGGTATCGGTTGATAACTTTCTATGTCGTATAAGACATAATTATACTCTTTATTGCTCAATAAAAATGTACGGTCTTATCGCAATTCGCGATTTCTTCCAGACAACTTCTACCTTTGGATGGACTGGATTGCAAAAATCTGTGGAGATTTTATTTTAGGATAAAGACGATTTTTCGCATTTGAAAAGATATTATTATTATTGAGGAGAGCGAGTATATGAGTATTCCGGCGAAAGCAAATTGTTCTTTGTTAGACTGATCTTGGTTAGATTTTAAATCTCGTGTATGTATATTAAGAAACTTTTATGTTATTTAATTTATATCCATTCATATAACGGGTGTAAACATTAAACAAGAAATATTACCAACACTGCAACAGAGTACAATGAGTAACTGAAGACTGAGCGAAATGAACTAAAACATACGAAAATACACGGTAGGTTTGCAATATTGTATTGTATTAATAAAAGCTCTCTCTCTATTAATAATATTTACAAGACGGCTTTTATTCATGAAAGACTGTATCATTTCGAATTGCTTGCAGTAATAAATAAAATCTATGTAAGTAAAGCAGATCTTCTTTAACAATTTATTTTATGAATTTAATATTTTAAGCGTTTCAATAAAATAAAATATTTTTTAAATGCTCATTAGGCGTTATATTATAGTTGTTAGAACTATAGAAAGTAGGTACATAATTATGTGGATGGGTATTAAGTGGGTGAGTGAGTGTGGCGCTCATTGGGGGAGGGCTATGTCCAGCAGTGGACTAATATAGCCTGATGATGATGATGTATTAAGTTTTGCCGGCGGCACTGCCCGCTTAAAATAAAATTCCCGTTCCCGCGAGCTATTTTAGTTAAATATCTATTCTACACGATAAAATCGATATTATGCCACAAGATCCAATCAACTGACGTAAGTACCTATATCGGTAACAAATATCCATACATTCATCTATTGAAAGTTTGGTATTCATAATGGTCCCAAATTAAAGATTCCCTTCATTCCAAATCGGAACATAAAACCTCTACATGAATAGTGAATTTAAGACTATATACAATTTATAAAGCAGTGCTAATTAGGAATACGGTTATTATCAGTTAGTCTAAAATAAATAAATTAATGAACAAAACTGTAAAGCGAGTGAATAGTGCTGAAATAAAAGCCAGAGACATCGGTAGACTGAGTTGTAACAAACACATTAGGTATACTTAGATAAATTAATAATTTTCGCAAAATCGCTAGCAATAATTATTACGCCAGCATAAAGCTTATATTTGAAAACCTCAAATTGTGAGAGCACCAATGGTAAGACACATTATATTTTAAGAACTTATACATAAAATTATACTTCAACAACACACAAATTTATTCATAAAAGCAAATAGTTATAAGACTTATAACTAAATATATTTTTCGGCCAATTGGTTTGATACGCCGCATTGTTATAAAAAGACGAATACAAATTCGTATTTTTATTGAATTGTGAGAACCATGTGGCTTAGTTCTATTTTGCGTGATAAAAATGCTACCGTCGTATGAGTACCTACCATGCCATATGAGCCCGGTTGCTTATTGGTATAATGGCCAAAAACAGTATCTATGGAGGTGCTAAATACCATATATAATCTATATACATAAATAAGTCAATTTCACTCAAAGTGCGGGTTGCTTCTTGTTTGCGTTGGATGTCAATTATCGCTTTCCCGCTTTTCTGTTGAAATTTTTACTGAATTCTCTTTGCTATAAACCTCACGGAGCCCGAGACCTTTCCAACGAATGCAAAACCGTGGAAATCGGTTCGTGCGTTCTGGAGTTATAGCGTCAGGAAGGAAAACCCTACTTATTTTTATATAATAGATGTTAATAAAACAATATACGTACTTCTTTTTTATCAGCGAAGAACACAGTGTCTGATATTCAATTTTGTTTGATAACAACACATGTGTCATCTAAACGTCACTATCTTCAAAAAAACTATGATTTTTTAGTTTTCACACTTTTGTAATAGTTTTAAATCTTTTGTATTGCGTTTCATGAAATTCTGTTTTAAGTAAATAAAGGAAAAAAGCACTTTATTTGCATTCACACTTCACGTTAGTCGGAAAGTCGAGATAGTCAGGAGCTTACGTCACGGGCATGGTTGTTCATGGAGTGACTCTTGCGCAGCGCGCAGGGGATGAACGGGGCGCGGCCGGGAAGGGCGGCACCGCCCCGTCCTTTGTGCACTGAGACACGAACTCATTCATGGTTCTAACATCCATCAATGATCATTTATTGACACACGTTTGGCCATTTTTGGCCTTTGATATTGTTGTGCCATTTTAGTATAGATTCGGTATTTTGTATTTTATTTATTTATTTATTACCTACATAAAAATACAATATTAGAACTTGTGTGTACCTGTGGCTTAAAATATAACTTTTTTAGATTTTATTTATTGTAAGCATATGCTAGGTATTTAAACCATCATGCTTACTAACATTATTAAAAGAGGCACAGATAATATATTATAATTCTTATTTAGAGGGATCCCGATACGTCTAATAATAATGTGAGCATATACTGCCGAATTAGGTTGTAACTGCATACTAAACATAATTGTATTAATATTTTTTTATTAAGAGTACTAAGTAATTAATAGTAATCCCGTTATTCCCTCCAGGTAAGTCAAATTGCTTGAGTTAGGTAGGAGTAGCTGTTAAGTTAGGATTTGGACCCCGGACCTAGCGCGGTTACCACTCAGGCTCCTGTAAAAGCTAAAATAAATCGAATTAAGATAAAGAACGCTTTAGTGTAACCGGGTCTAATTTTACGATAATGATGAAGTTCATAGGGCCTCAAAAATTATTATAGTTAAAAGTTAAATTGTTCGTCGCACGGTTAAGAAATGGAACGCTCTGCCTGCCTGCACATGAATTAGCGAAACAAACAAAAAGGAGAGTAGGTATAAAATAGTTAGCTTTATTTTTAAACAAATAATAATTGAACATGAAACAACAGTTAAATTAACATGTTTTGCCATCAATTAGCAACATCATACTTAAAGTTTAATAAAAAAAAAATAACTCAACAAAATGCATTTTTCTTAAATTTCGTAGTGACAGAGGAACAGTTGAAATTTTTAAATTTGATGACGGTTTAAAATTAATTAAATGAAATGTTTTACAACGAGTGTTGCCCCTCGTGCCCTGATTAAGGTTTCCATCCGTCTGGGCATGTTGCGAAAAATCTAAGAAAAATGCATTTTGTTTAGTAAAGTTTTGTAAATTAATGTCAAAACATGTTAATTTAACTGTAGTTTCATGTTCAATTATTATTTCCGCTAATTCTGCTGGTGTGTGTATAATTCCGGGTCTTTAGAGCGGAGCGTGAAAAAGCATCTATCAAGCCCATCAAAGTACCATTTTAGGATTGTTAGCGTCTAGAATGTTCCATATATCCATATCATAAGGACTAAATAAATAAATATTCCACAACATTTCACACAACGCTATCTAGATCCATGGTATGCATAGTAACTAGCTTGTGTTATGGAATCTAGAATGCGGATAAACATATTTAGATACTTTCTTTTTGTAAATACATACATATTATACATAGAAACATCCAGACCAATGCAAATATACACATTCATGCATATAAATATATGCACTGAGCGGGGATCGAAGCCGCGCCGCCTGCGGTGCGGCCGCATTTACTACCACCACGCCACAGAGGCTTCTGTCCTATCCTATCCTCTCCAGCTTCTATTCATCAAACAGGGTAGGTTGAATTAATGGGCTGAATAAAAAGTCTGTTATGATTGAATGAAATTTGAAAAGCATTTTGCATTTTAATTATTCAAATTGATTAAGATAAGAAAAATATTGTTTCGGTCTAGGCGGGGTTCGAACCCTATCCTCCGATCCGTACCCCTATCACGAAAATCTATCGTAATGGTATCGTTTGTGAACCCATGTGAACCTGTGTACACGTGAAGCCGCCCAATCGCAATGCTCTATTCTCTCAATACGAAAAGACAGTTCTCTGTAGGTTACAGAGAATTCTTTGTTTTACATCGCGCGCAAAATTTCCACGGATACCTGCCCCCGCCGGGGCCGACGAGGGGAGGTTGCCGGAAGTGAAATAGGGTAAGATATATCTGTCGTACCCGGCCGAACAGTAGAACTGGCGTGATTTCGAGAAGACAAAGCGTTTCAAGAAATAATTTCTTGGAATGTCCATGTAAACAAAATCTATTAGCTTGAAAACAAGCCCACGCACAAAGTATACTTCGTAGAAAATAAAATGATGGCCCCCTTTCATGGGAAAAGATGATCATTTTATTGGCGTTATTAAGCTCGATGGTTGCCAGGCAAGGTTACAGGAGGAAGGAGATTGACAACAGGAAAATGTCCGTCGGTACAGAGAAAAATAGGATGTTGTTAAAGGTGTTTTCTCTTTGAAAAATCCATGTTACTTATGCCTGTTTTGTTTGTAACAGTTTCTGGAGAGGACTAAACAAAAAATGAAGAATTTTTTGGTTGTTTATTGAACACACTCAGCCCTTAGCAACAGTCGAATCATATTCATGTCGATTTCAAAGTTTTTTTTTTTTGTAAAGAATTTTAGCAACCGAAATTATCGAAATTACTAATATTCCCTCTAACCCCTCCAACTAAGCTAAATTGCTTGTGCTAGGAGTGGGTTCACGTCGGTAGTGTAATGGCCAGGATTCGAACCCGCGACCTCTCGATCGTAAGGCCGACTCCTTAACCACTAAGCTACCGACGCTTCTGTTATGTCCAAAGTTTGCACATTGAGTTCCTGGTCCGTTATTTTTGATTGGATTGTTAGCTTTCTGGGAGCTCCTGCCATCCGGCCACCCAACTCTGAGAGAAAAGCATACGCTAGAGACTTCGCAATAGAGACAGGTTAGATTATGAAGTAGAATATGAATAAGTTTTAAACTATCGGTAGCTTAGTGGTTAAGGAGGCGGCCTTACGATCGAGAAGTTCCGGGTTCGAATCCTGCCCATTACACTACCGACGTGAACCCACTCCTAGCACAAGCAATTTAGCTTAGTTGGAGGGGTTAGAGGGAATATTAGTAATTTCGATTCGATAATTTGGGTTGCTAATATACTTTATAAAAAAAAACTTACAAAATATATCGCCAGCTGTTTTAATAGAAGAAAAAAGGAAACAACTATTCATTTTTTGCCGGGCTTCGAACCCAAGGTATAATCTTCATCCTAGCGTTAATCCCAGT
Organism: Eilema caniola; assembly: GCA_949126895.1. NCBI lineage: Eukaryota > Metazoa > Arthropoda > Insecta > Lepidoptera > Erebidae > Eilema > Eilema caniola. The sequence goes on along the minus strand of OX421460.1, from coordinate 49,088,035 downwards.
CGCATCCGAAGCTATCAGCCTGGAGTCTGGGGTCCGCTTTTACCAGTCTAACTGCGGATTTGGCTAAACTTAGACATTTTTCGTGAAGCAACTGCCATATGACCTCCACAACCCAAAGGCGATATCGAAGCATTGCAGTTAGACCAGTTGTTGGACTTTTGAGGGCTCCAACTACCCGTAACGACTGCCATAGATGTTCGTATGGCAACCGGGACTGACGGCTTAACGTGCTCTCCGAAGCACGACCAGACCAATGCCAATACCCATATTCATGCTTACAAATATTTGCATTGAGCGGGGATCGAACCCGCGCCCCGGAGGCTGTCAAAACACAAGGTATAATGTTGTCTTGGAAATAAAAATCAGTTGAAACTAATGCTATTTTCCTATTAGGAAACTAATAAAAGAATACTTTTACAACAAATCGAACCAGGGACCTAAATACAGAGCGACTTTTAATAACGCTTAGCATCTTAGAACAAAATAAAAATCCCAACCAAAAAAATAAAATACCCTTTGTCTCTAACCCTTTGAATCGAAACCAGGGTGTAAACATTGCATGAACAGCATATTAAGCTCTAATTAATGGTATAGGATGTATATGAGGCACAGCATATTAGACCAAATAATAATTATTATTATCCTTTGTTTTCTGCACTGACGGCACAGATACTCTTTTTTCTTACGGGGTTGGCAACATGAGTGTGATTCCCCTGGTGTTGCACACGTCCGTAGGCCAATGTAACCACTTTCCATCAGGTGGGGCCGTGCGCTTGTCTGTCACCTAAGTGGTAAAAAAAACTAAGAAATAACCCAGCGAAACTTTGGTCGATTCTGGAATCAAACCATCGGCTAATAAAAAAATCTGTTCCTTGGTATAATATTTTGTATGTATTTGCTAACGGGTGAGATCGACTTAGGCCACAAAATACTTCGACCAACCCTTCATCTAAATTCTAGTAAAAAAAAAAAATATATTCTCGATGCATTCATAACTATAACATACAAAACGGTAACGCTATACAATACAAAAAATGAGACATTTTAGCCCCGTGATCATGACCCCAAAAAAACAACGTGATAATATAAAAAAAAAAACTGAGCTAACATCTTGTAAATTAAATTGTATTTAATAACGGTGTCAATTATATGTTATTTAATTTCGGTGCAAATCAGATTTTATTTACAGAATTTTAAATGTAATATTCTATTAAACAAACTATCAACAATATCATGTAGATAGATTTTTTTATAATTAGTATCTACATGAAAAAAAGACAAAGAACTATGACTGGAAATCATAGCTGGCCAAAATTTGAATGTTTAATACACCTCTACCCACCATCCGGGGATTCACAGGCGTTGTTATATGTACATATAAGATTTTTAAAACATCATTATGTCATATACCGATGTAAAGTTCTTCGGATCACGGCCGTACGCAGTGTTTTGAACCTCTACGCGTAGAACTTTCGTAGCTAAATCAAAGCGCTACGGGCGCCGTAGAGCTTACAACATACAGCTACAGTCATACTTTATACTTTAATAAAGTATAAAGAGGAAAGAAAAGCAATCATATAGTCAATTACAGAAAATAAATTATTAAAGAATACATGAAATATGTGAAAAAAAAAAGAAATTAACAGTACAGGTTCCGTTAACTTAATTAAATATAAATATATAAAAAAAAACTGTAGGAAAATCAACAATTACATAATGATTAAAAAAAAATATATTTTACATATAATGATGCAATATACTCACAAAGCTCGACGAAGATTGTGTGGGCACTTGTTGCTTGCGCCAGCCACGTGCGAACCGACGGCGCGATAAGAAAAGTTAGAGAATTTCCTTCAAGTCCTTTGTTAACAACAAAAAAGTTCAATAAAAATCTATTTCACTAAGAAATCAAACTAATACATTTAATATATAATTTCAAAAAATCAAAAGAGAAGTTAAATAGTTAGTAGGTAATATGCTTTATGAGATATCTTGAGAGTCCCGACGCACAAACGCGTGAGCGACTAGCGCGAGAGGTCTCACAGACACTAATGAATTCAGGGAGTACTAATATTTATACGCTGGCTACTAGCTACAGGTAACACCGGCGGATGTCTGCCCTCCTTGTCTGCAGGCGACGTACACTGTGTAAATAAGTACAGGACGGCGATATGTACGCAGCATCCCTGTTAGTTTAATTACGTCTATTTATTTTATTATACACTTGTGGACACATCTATTGGCCCACCTTGCATTTTAAGTTTCGTTTAGTCCCAGCTAAAAAATTATATTAGGTTGAGCAAAAAGTTTTTATGCAGTTTTGAACCAGGCACATTCATAATTTTATTCAACAGTTTTATTTTGAATTTCGAACACAGAATTTAAAGAAACAAAAGACAATTCGTTGATATTAAACAATCGAATACTAAGAAAACTTGAGTTTATTCGTTTACTTGGATTTAATTCTCGAAGGTGTGATTTTTCTCTTTGGTTTTGTAACAAACATTACTTATTCTTAGCATTAAGGTGAGGTTCTATCAATAATCTATGGATACTTCGCCTGAAGTCGCCGCCCAAGCTGTAGCACTTATCCAGGCCGGATATAGCCAAAGAAATGTAAGTGCTCAACTTAATTTAAGTCGATCTGCGGTCCGGAATGTTTATCGGAGGTACCTAGAGACTGCCGACTTTGTTCATCGCCAAGGTAGGCCACGATCTCGGATCACAACTGAAAGGCAGGATCGATTCATCGTGACGACCAGCTTGAGAAATCGTCACCTTACCTCCATTGAGATACAAAACCAACTTCGCGACTTCCACGGAGTATCTGTGAGCGCTCAAACTGTTCGGAGAAGGTTAGAAGAACGCGATATGGTACAACACAAACCAGCTAATTGCCCCAAACTAACGCGAACCCACCGAACAGCGCGTCTTCTTTTCGCGCGCACTCTAAATTGGACTCAGCAGCATTGGAGCCGTGTACTCTTTTCTGATGAGTCTAAAATTGCGTTACATGGCAATGATGGAAGGAAGATGGTCTACCGACGTAAGGGAGAGCGTTTTGCACAATGCTGCTTTCAAGAGAGGGTTGCTTATGGCGGTGGCTCATGGACTACGAGTATCTGGGGCGGTATATCCGCGAGCGGCAAAACTCAACTTGAGGTTGTTACGGGACCACGGTTGCCAATATTAAATGCTGAAGGGTACATTCGTGAGTGCTTAGAACCTCACGTGATGCCATACGTGGACTATGTGGGCCCAAATTTCTTTTTTATGCATGATAATTATGCAAGAGACGGCCAGCATCGTCAGGGAATATCTTCGGGATAGGAACATCACAGTTATGGACTGGCCAGCCAGAAGCCCAGACATGAACCCGATTGAGCACATGTGGGACGAGCTAAAAAGACGTGTTAGGGCTCGTCAGCCAGTTGCCCAGACGATGCCGGAGTTGAAAACTGCCATAGAAGAGGAATGGAAGATGAGCCCTCCAAATTTCATAGAACGGTTGATAAACTCTATGCCTAATCGTATGAGAGCTGTCGTAAATCAACTGCACTCATCAAATAATGTATTTGATAAATAAATCACATATTTATAAAAATACAACGCAGAGTTTATTCAGCACAAAGAATCAAGAAGCAGACAAGCATCAGAGTGACAATCACAGTTACGTCACAACACGAAGTCAGCCAGGATTAAAAACAAGGTTTACATAGGCTACAAAATAAAACCTCCAACACGCCCTCTTAATCTTGGACGACTTCGAGCATATCTTGAACAAATGACTGGTGCTTACAAGTAGGGAGTGCCTTCGTGAGCACATCAGCAGTCATCTGCTCTGTTGGCATATATAACAACGTAATGACTTCATTGTCAACAGCCTCACGAATATAGTGATATCTAATGTCTACGTGCTTAGACCGTTTATGAAAAACCGGATTAGTGGCAAGCTTCGCCGCAGATTGATTATCACTATACAGGGTTACAGTGTTACTCTGACCTGTCAATTCAGTAAGAACCGCACGGACGTATACCGCCTCTTTGGCCGCTTCAGACAAAGCTATATATGTTAGGCGTAGCTCCATGTCCTGTGGTATTCTGAATTCAAATTTAAAACGATACGATCGAAAAAGATGGTAAAATGTATCAGGTTTAAAACTGCATCAATAGTTTTTGTTCAATCTATTTTTTAGTTTTTGTTTTTAGTAGTAGTTTTTGTTCAATCATATTTAGGTAGGGGACATCGAAACCTAAACTCTATGGTGGGCCAATAGATGTGTCCACAAGTGTATAATATTTTGATGTCATATTGTAGAACACTGTTCAGAACTATACTTGTACTATATGAAGGGCTTAGTTAATATACTTCGGGATATAAAATATATATAAAATTACATTTCACAATAACTTTTTTTTCTTGAAGGTGAAATATCTTACAGAAAAGGACAGAAGAAATATCATTTGAAAAACGTTCACGTTCTCAGAAGAAAAGTAGGTATTAATTTTTGGTATAACGCCATCCGGTGACCCTCGGCAAACTGAAACATTTTGTTTTTCTTTATTCATTTATCAATATAAGCCCTCTCCCTCACTAGTAGTATTGAAATGTTACGGTATGTACCTAACTCACTTGGTAACCATACGCTTCAATACAAACTGCTTGGAAACGCAGCCGGCGACGTCGCTTTGACGTCTTAGTGAGGCAGAGGTCAAAACCTTTCAACTAAATTGCTTCTTAAAGTATATCTAAATAAATTGAGATCAGCGTGGCAATAGACTCTAAATTATAAGATAAGCTTGATAATTTGTAAGCAACAAGTATAATCAAGAGATGTTAAGTGCTATTATGATTTATTCGTACAGTCGGCGTCACAACCATCTTGACTGCAAAGTCTCAATACATATAATCACGCCTTTATCCCCGGAGGATTAGACAGAGGTGTATTAACACCCACATTTCACCAATCTGTATTCGGTCCCACGTAATAGGGGGTGAGCCTATTGCCATATGCCGGGCACTATTTTTTACTCGAGCCATGCATCTGAGGCTGAGTCTGGGCTGTACATATCTGTATGATGTTAAAGTTAATCAGCCCTATCCCATAGTCGCCTTGTACGACACCACATAGGAAGAGAAGGGGTGGCCCAAATTCTACTCTGCCGAGAACCACGAGGCTAAATATGATCTTTAAACTTAGGTATTAAGAGCGAATCAAACAGTTTTTATTGATTTAAATTGTATTAATGTCCGAACTAAAAATGTGTACCAAATATCAGACAATCAGTCAACAGGAAGGGGAAAATACCAAGGTATTTAAGATCATTTGGATGACTTGCAAATCAAAATGCTGTCTGTACTTTTACACCGGACTAGAGCCAATATTTTAAGAGATTATTCTGTTATTTTAAAAGAACCTTTTAAATGTATTATAATAAATAGGTGTGTCTTCAATGAGAGCTTGAGACCAATGCAAGCTCTTTACGATACTTCGCTGCAGGTTATATGAGTCATTATGCTATAAACTAGCGATCAGAACCGGCTTCGCACGGGTGGTAAAAACGTTCTCGTGAATATCCAATATAGCTTATGTTACTCAGGATAAATGTGGCTTTCCAATGGTGAAAGAATTTTTAAAATCGGCACCATAGTTTTTGATTTAATTCATTACAAACATGCAAATCTTTCCTCTTTGTAATATAGAAGTGTAGATAAGGCTTCTTTTTCCTATTGAACTGCAATTCCCAATTCACCATGAAGTCCAAAGGTGATGTCACATATTTATACTAGTAGTTTAGTGAGCAGTCGACCTCGCGAGCATGCTTTACCATATGTCTTGGTAACCTCAAAAAAAACTTTATATATAAATCGATACGTATCTTCTTATTTTGAACAGTCCTGGATGTTTCAACAAAAAATAATGTCGATCGATTCTGAAAAGCAACGCTACAGTAAACTTTAATAAAGAGAGAGAGAGAGAGAGAAGAGATAGTACACGACCGTATTTCCGTCCAATTGAGCAGTTCGACAGGGGAAGTACCTCTGCCCTACATATTACCGCGGCCATAATAACCTCGTGTTGTGTTCCCGGCGGTGAGTAGGGTAGCTTTGGTATTGCACACGTCCATAAGCCACGTTAACCACTTTCCATCAGGTGGGCCGTGTGCTTGTCTGCCACATCATTGGTATAAAAAAACTTCCCCCATCCATTTTCTCATCAGTTTTTTTTACCGAACCTTACCGCGAGCATTTTTTTCACAACATCCTGTGCGCATTTATGTTCTTCATGTTTCAGCTAAAAATCATCAAGATCCGTTCATAAATAACGCGACAACATTCACTTTCCCTCCTATCAAAAAAGCTTTCGACTAAAGTTGAGTTTAAAATCTAAGAACATGCTGTGAGCCAAGTTTGGTGAAGATCGTTCTAGAAATGAGCTGTCTAAACCGGAACTGACAAACCAACATTTTAAATTAAATTCTTTATTTAAAAAGCAACATAAGCTCATACTTGGGTAAATCACAATATCTTCTTACCTTATATATTTTAGTTAAGTATAATTAATTATATTATCAAACATTATTTAAAATTATAATGAAATATAAAATTCAAATTGAAGTCAGTAAAATTAATCAAATTGTATTTTATCAAATTAATTATATGGTATTGAATTTTTTCTAATCGTATTATAAAATAACATAGACACGGACGAAAGCAAAATCTGCCAGCTTGTCGAAACGTAGACTCTCGTCAAAAAGATAGAAATTGCATGTGAAATCACCATTGGGCATACACGGTGAGTTAAATCCGTTGAACTCAAAGTGTCCTAAAACAGTGAGGTAATTACATGTCTGTCTGGCTGTCTGGAAATTAGGTACGTCCACATGAGAAGTAATTCCGATTTCAATTTCCATCTCTGAAAGGGCCGCGATATTCTGAAATTATTCCCCTCTATAGAGAGGTACCGGGCGCCACTGAGCCTGCCTTTGTTGTTTATTAATGCGGACGTTCATATACCTTGGCAGCACACCATCAAATGGATCGCCAAATCTAAACGAAAATTGTGAATTGCATTTGAAACTTTCAAAGGAATATGAATTAAGTAGGTACTCTGCTAAAATGAAACTTGCAACATTTCAAATTGATGACGTAGTTTTGATGCTGCTTATATGTTGATATATTATATGACTCACATTAGAAGAGTCCTATGTTCAACAGTGGTCTCCGGTGGGAAAATTTATTGATTGATACGTAATGATTGTCGCTGTGCATCTATAGTTATTTCAAAGTAAGTAGAAGGCGGTGGATCCGGAGTGGACTGCAGAATAAATAAAATAATAATAATTTTGTTTTTTGTTTTTTTTTTCTATATGTATTTAAAAAAATATAATTTGTAAGTTTTTAAAATGAATAAAGAGGATAATAATATTCCACAGAATTTCACACAACGCTATCTAGACCCATGGTAAGCTTAGTTTAACTAGCTTATGTTATGGAATCTAGAATGCGTATAAAACGTACTTAGATACTTTATTTTCGTAAATACATACTTAATATACACAGAAACACGCAGACCAATGCAAATATACATATTTATGCATACAAATATTTGCACGGAGCGGGGATCGAACCCGCGCTTCCTGCGTAGCGGCCGCGTTCACTACCGCCACGCCATAGAGGTTGTCTAATAGGCCAATTGATTGATCCCCAGAATTTTATATGTTACATGCTCTCCATTTAGGCTCTTTATGTCAATGTTAAGCCTATAGTAAGAGGGTGGCTTTACTTGTTGTTTACTTGTCTACTTACTATGTCACGCCACACTACTTTTGAGTAACATGATAGTAATGTGGCGTGACATAAATAGTAAAACCAACTGATCAACGCATTTCGGGTATTTTGAAATAACATAACATAAACTCACGCCTTTATCCCAGAAGGGGTAGGCAGAGGTGCTAGCACCCGCATTTTGCCGGTTTATGTTTAGGTCCCAATGTAATAGGTGGCGAGCCTATTGCCATTAACTGGGCACTTATAAACCTGCGATAAATACACACATAACTTCGAAAAGCATCGAAAAGTCATTGGTGTGTGCCATGGAAAACCTGGGATCGAACCCGAGACCTCGTCTCAGCAGTCCATAACTCATACCACTAGGCTACCGCTACAGTCAATTACCAGTTGGTTTCTTGACTGGCTGGTATGTATCGAAGTTTTTTTTATACAAATTTTTACATAGTCATCGTCATCATCATGGAGAAATATTTTCCTGATGACATGAAAGGCCAAGGTGAACTCGGAGCTCAGAGTTCACTTTTCAGCTCTTCCTCCTCCACTTCGTGCGATCTTGAGCGTCCGTGGTAGAGATGCCATTTGCACGCATGACACCTTATACGACGTCAAGCCGAAATTTTTGGGCTTACCCCTTCTACCGGGACCAACGGTGGCAACATTTCGATAAAGCAATCGAAACTACATCTGTCATTGAGGCTTTTATGTAATTTCACTCCACGCAGGCGAAGCCGCGGGCAACAGCTAGTTAACAATATAATATATATCAGTACTTGAATTTGGCAGCCGGAGCATTCGTTCTGATAATTGTATGTAGTGATACGAGTAGCCATTAAAACAAACTCCTAACGAGTTTGTTTTAATGGCTACTCGTATCATTGTAGGTTTTCCTGTTGCAATGAAATGTAATCTTCTCTTATATATAAAAAGGAATTGCAATTTTGTAAGTCTCGCTTAAACTCGAGAACGGCTGAACCGATTTGGCTAATTTTATTCTCGAAATATTTGTGGATGTCCAGCAGGGCTAACATGCGCGCGTCGTCAAATATCTCGAATCGAGATGAGATATCATCTCGCGTCTTCTCGAGCGAAGTAACGCCGACATATTTTGTCGCGTCAAACTTTTTCAATTGTTGTCTATGGCAAACACATTTTTTAAACATTTATCCGATAAAATCGGCCCGATACGGCCATTTGCTCGAAAGCACAGACTAGTTAGGGATGCTAGGTATGAAAAAAAGAGAAAAAAATAGTGCAAACAATTTTCGACCTTATTGACATGACATGCTATCAATTTTTTTTTCTTATATTCGTGATCAGCGTCATCAATTAATGCGAAAAGACACGTAACTAAGGAAATGGCATTAAGGTCGAAAATGGCTTGCAGTCGCTGTTTTAGTCCAAAATGAACCGAGCACAAAAAATGTTTACACGAGATAACTTCTCGTCGACCAAATGAAAGACGAGAGACAAAACATTTTAATTTAATAAAGAGAAAAAATAGTGCAAACAATTTTGGACCTTATTGACATGACATGCTACCGAATTTTTTTTCTTATATTCATGATCAGCGTCATCAATTAACGCGAAAAGACACGTAACAAAGGAAATATCATTAAGGTCGAAAATTGCTTGCAGTCGCACAAAGGTACTAGATTTTGATCCAAAATGAACCGAGCACAAGAAAAGTTTACACGAGATAACTTCTCGTCGACCAAATGAAAGACGAGAGACAAAACATTTTAAATGTCAAAATTCGAGTAAATAAGGGCACGTATGTTACAATTTGCAGACACTAAGTAGAGATGATTTCTCGAAGTCGAGTTATGTCGACATCTGACAGATCGCCATGAAATTTGCCATGTTACCAACAGTCGATATCGACATAAAACGGCAAAATGCCTCGAGATAGCTATCTCGTGGCGCGCATGTTAGCCCTTCATGCTACCAACAGTCGACATATCGACATAAAACGGCAAAATGCCTCGAGATAGCTATCTCGTGGCGCGCATGTTAGCCCTGCAGAGAAGGTTTAAATGGTGAGAAAATATGGGCAATCGGAACTTTTTTTATTAATTCAGAGGCGGTATAAAGCTTGCTGGTTTAGCTAATATTAAACTAAATTCAAAGTAACCGCTAGCACACATTCGGCGGATAGATAAAACGTTCATTAATACAAAAAAAATAATCATAAACCTTTTTCAGAAAAGAAATACTTTTATAAAGAGCATTAGAACTGAAATCACTAGTGTATTACATAATATATTGCCCCTTACCGGTCAAGCAAAAATAAATCACTTGTGATAGAAGTGGGTTCACTTTGTCGTCGCTAAATATTGTAATAGCCAGCAGGGGCAACTCCGTAACCACTTGGCTACCCACGCTTATCTTTACAACTTAATATAGCATAATGTACATACATATATATATTCAAGCCTATAAAGACTTGAAAGAGTAGGCTTAGATGACTTAATTGAAGCCACTGATGTCTGACCACTCACTCTATAAGAAAACCAGCCGTAGGGCCTCGTTCGCCAATGGTGTACCAGGTACAGGCTTGCAGAACATGACGCTGGGACCCATACACGTTTAATTGACGTGGACGAATAAACAATTTTACAGTAAGTAGGGTAGCCAGAGCTCATTGGAGAGTTTTTGTGCTGTCAGTGGGAAGACCGAAGGGCATGTTCTGCTTTATCTTCTTAACTGACGGCACAGAAACTATCTGTTCTAACAGCGTCGGCAGCGCGAGTGTGAGGCCCCTGGTGTTGCACACGTCCATAGGCCACGGTAACCACTTTCCATCAGGTGGGCCGTGCACTTGTCTGCCACCTATGTGGTATAAAAAAATGTATGCAAGTCGGTATATTTTTCATTTATATATAATACAAAATGCGCTGTTCATATTTCTTTATTATATTTATTTATTTGTTTGTCACTAAAAACACTGACCTAATACTTAGTTTTCTCTAGACCTCGGAGGACAGAATAATGCTCTAGACTCAAAGTAGCAAAGTTTAACTAGCTGGAATAATTCCTTTTATTTTCTTATTTCTTTTTACTTCAAGGAAACATACTGATTTTTTTTTGTAAAATCCGGACAATGCGCTACACAAAATGCACTAAGCCTAGTACAAAAAGATTCAGAAATTTTAAAATTTGTACTGAGTGCCAATAGATTCTTAATTAGGTAGTAGTTCAATGCTCTAACGCTATGCGACACAGGTTGTCCTAGAACTTTGTTGTTCAGGAATCTGTGTTACTATCTACAATTTCAAATCTAAATTATTAACAATCTCGTTTGAATAAAAGCGCTAAACATCTACATAGTAATTATTAAATCTTGAGGATGTAACGTCGTAAGTATAATTAATGGTTAAACAAACTTACCTTAAGTGATGTGCGACAATAATTATAGGAGACGTTACATCCGAAGAGGTTTAAAGTCCCTCCCAAACCCATAAACTAAAGCCCTTCAAATAGTTCATCAAACGAGAATAATGTCTCTAAAATGAATGAATGTTACATGGAGATAGTGCTGCAGTCGGCGGATGTAGAACCAATTTGAACTTTGTAATTTGATTTTTATTTCCACAGCTCTAAAAATTATGTGCGACGCCTAGTACATTGAGAAGTGATACTAATCTACAGGTTCAAATCCTAGTCACTAGCCCACGTTACCCAGCTCCAAGCAAAAGTAATTTAGTTTAGTTGGAGGTGTTTACGGTAACCTAAATAAAGAAAAGATGCAAATTACATTTCCACTGAGTTTCTTGCCAGAGTCTTCTCAAGTCGGGGCCGCGTTTTTTTTTTTTTTTTTTTTTTTTTTTTATAAATAGGACACGTCAATTTGACTTTACCTCGCCTGATGGTAAGCTGAAGGTAAAGTCTCAAGAAAGAGGGTCACCATTATGTACACGTGCCATGTTAACAATGGTGGCACTCAGCTTGACGGCCTCATCAGATGCTTTTTCACGCCCCGCTTAAAGGACCCGGGACTGTAGGAAGAGGGAAACACGTGAGCTGGCAAGGAATTCCAGGTCTTAATGGTGCGACAAAGGAAAGAGTCACCGAACCGCTTGGTTCTTGAAGGAATGTTCTGCACCGTATAGGGGTGACATCTAAGTCCTGCACGTGTCGTCCTGTATAGGAAGGGGGAGGGTGGGACTAATTGGAATAGCTCTTCAGAACATTCACCATGGTAGAGACGGTAAAAAACTGCCAAAGAAGCAACATCTCTACGCATCTGCAGAGACTCGAGGGTACTCGTGACCTCAGGATTTCCGATAATGCGGATCGCACGTCGCTGCAACCTGTCGAGAGCATCTAATAAGTACTTTGCGGATCCATCCCAGAGATGTGAGCAGTACTCCACGCAGGAACGAATTTGTGTCTTGTAAAGAAGACACCGTTGCTCCGGCGTGAAAAACCGTCTCACTCTGTTCAGGACTCCGAGTTTACGCGAGGCTGCTTTGATGATACTCTCGATGTAGTTTTTGTTGTTCAGTTTGCAGCGAACATCCATACCTAGGATATTGAGGTTGTCCTGCAGTGGCAGTGGCGTGCTCTGAAGAGTGGGAAGGGGAAGGAAAGAAGATACCTTTGCTGTAAACGCACATGCCTGCGTCTTCTTGGCATTGAACTCGACCAGGTTCTCAGAGCCCCATTGGGAAATGTGATTCAGGATCCGGTCAAGCTCAGTGACAAGAAGCTGCCTTTTTTCCGCGATATGCGTCTGCTTATCCGCAGGACGTCCATGATAACTCTCGTGTAGGGTGCTATCATCCGCATAGCAATGAATGCTGCCGGTCGACAGCATGTCATTGATATGCAGAAGAAAGAGAGTTGGCGATAGGACAGATCCCTGCGGTACGCCGGCATTTACCTGCAAGAACTCCGAGGCTCGTCCATCACAAAGGACGCGAATACGGCGCTCCTGCAAGAAGCCGGCAACCCAGTCGCACAGTCTAGGAGGCAGACCAAAGGCTGGTAACTTGGAAAGAAGCGACTTGTGCCAAACTCTATCGAAAGCTTTGGCGATGTCAAGGCTAATTGCCAATGACTCGCCGTGCTTGTCCATAGCCTCACCCCAAATATGGCTAACATACGCCAGAAGATCACCCGCTGACCGTTTCGGCCTGAAGCCATATTGCCGGTCATTAATTAGGGAGTGATCTTCAAGGTGACGCATGAGCTGTTTGTTGATAATGTGCTCGAACACCTTGCACAGCACTGAGGTGACGGCTATGGGTCGATAGTTGTTTGGGTCTGAGCGATCCCCCTTCTTGGGGATCGGCTGTACATTCGCCTCTTTCCAAGCCGAAGGCACTGTACCAGAGCTGTAGGACAGCCGGTACAGCCGCGCAAGCATTGGAGACAACTCCGCTGCACATTTTTGCAGAACCACCGCTGGAATACCGTCCGGACCACTGGCTTTCCGGACATCGAGTGATTGCAACACCGCTCGGATATCGCGTTGCCTGATACGAATATCAGGCATTGCATGGTCGGCGGGCAGTGTCGGCGGCTCCATACCACAATCATCGACTCGGGAGTTGGCCGCAAAGAGATTAACCAGCAAATTTGCTTTCTCTTGCGGCTCATGGGCCAGGGATCCATCGGGATTGCGCAGCGGGGGCAGCGAAGGCTGGCAGAAGTTGGCTTGCACGGCTTTGGCCAGTCGCCAATAGCCACGGCTACCCGTGGGATGCTCTACTAGCTCCTGACCAAGCCGCGCTATGCGCTGGGCATCCGCTCTGACATAAGCCCTCTTGCAGGCCTTTGTGGCTCTGTTGTACGCCGCCTTGAAGTAGCCCACGTTGGGATCGCACGTAGCGCGCGCCCTGATCCAAGCGCGGTACGCAGACTGTTTATGATTAACAGCCTCCGCGCACTCGCGCCCGAACCAGGGGCGTGCCCTGCGGACACCGGCGACATCAGTGTAGGGGATATAATATTCCATGCCCAGACTGATCTCACCGGCGACAGCAGTTGCGGCCTCAGATGGGTTCTTACCTCCAAAGCAGCGTTCAACCCACGGGATGGACGCAAAATAATCACGCAGTCCATCCCAGTCCGCTGACGAGTAGTGCCAGAGACGCCGCTTCCCCTGCACGGGACGTGGGGGCGCTAAAATGGGCACCTCGGAACGGACCAGACAATGGTCGGATTCACCTAAAGCGGCGCTCACCGAAACACTGTACTGGTCCGGGCGACTCGTCAGCAGAAGGTCTAGCAGAGAGGGCTCATGGTCCGACCTTTTTGGTATCCTAGTGACCTCGTGTACCAATTGGGTCAGGCCATGCGCCAGAGCAAATGCATGGGCGGCTCTTCCCGCGTGGGTTGTTTTGGCGGAGCCCAACCAGATCTCGTGGTGGGCGTTAAAATCCCCCAAAAACACCAGTTCAGCGTTCGGAAACCGCTCCTGCGCATCATCTGCCGCCTGACTAAGGTATTCAAAGAGTCGAGTTGTCTCGGCATCTCCTGTATGGGAGCGGTAGAGGCACACATAGATCTGACTCGTAGAGCCATGGTCTATGTGTACCCAAAGGGTGGAAAAGGATGGGTCCTCTAGGCAGCGCAAACGGCGACAGCAAACATCCGCCCTAACAAACACGCACACCCCGGCTTTTGCGCGGAAATTCTCCTCAAGGACATAGCCGGGGTAGAGTAAGTAGGTCGTGTCATCAGGGCGGCGTATTTGTGTCTCCGTAAGAAACAGCATTGCTGGTTTCGCCGTCTCCAGGTGTTGGTGGACGGCGTTGAGGTTTGTATGGAGCCCACAGATGTTCGTGGACTCCACCTCAAATAGCGAGCTCGAGGGAGAGTTTCTTGCCGCTGTGTAGACCAATCTACTGTTATTATGCGCTGCCATGAGGATGAAGAGGAGGGAAGGCGTGAAAAAGAGGCGATTGTTGTCGCAGCACAGCGTGACAAAGCGTGGGATATTGGTTTTATCTATGAATGTGAGGTATGGCGAGAGCCGACGCGCCGAACGGAAGGGCCCCCGTACCCCCCCGAGTATGGTCGCCGGGCTCCCTCGTCCGGTCACCAACCGGCACGACGAGCCATATCGGGATTATGCGCGACCTGGTGGGGCAGCCTCCCAGGGTGGTTAGTCCCGGTTGGGCCCCTGTACTATGCCGCGGGCGGCCAGCGGCACCACCGTTTCTACAGGTCTCCCTGTTCGGCGCGTCGCCCCGCGCCACCCCCCACTAGACTACGCCAAGACCCACCGGTCCCACTCGTGCTGCGACCTCAATCCCCCCTGCCCGGCTATGCACTTGCTGACCCCTGAACGCAATCCAACCGAGATTGGATTACTATGGAGGATTTTTCGCAAAAGTGCACGGTGGTACTAACCCGGTCGAAATTTGTGACAAATTTGTGCCATCAAATTTCTACCACCCTTATTTCGAACCGGTGGTCCATTTGTTTAACTAGTCTAGAATATTTTTTTTATATTTGTCATTTTGCACGTGCCTTTTTAATGGTCTATACATAATAAATGATTTTTGACTTTGAGCCGTAATCCTTGATATAGGCAGTCGGAAGCGTCACCACCACGCCCGGTCACCAAATAATAAATCATTTAGTCATTCATCATTCTCATAAAATCGCAGAGCACTCGCGATAATAGGGTGCCATCTTTGAATTGCTGTCACTTTAATTGTCAATCGTATGACGTATTCAAGATGGCGGCCCCTGATTGGCGGGCTGCGGCCATGATGCACCATAGGGGTAACTCTCCTTTTATTTTTAATTTAGGGCCACTTTGCACGGATTTCTATTGTGTGTGTGACTCTGGGGTTGCCTTTGTGACTGGCTAGTCATTTTTAATCGTGCATCATGGGTTTTGTTTGTCTGTCTATTGAGAAGTCGCGTAGCCGTTTTGGGGTGATACCGAATACGTTTATTAGATCTGTTTATGGTTTGACTGTCTTTTGTTCTTTTCTAAAGCATTCAGTTGTGAGATCTGTACCTGATATGTTACGAGTAGGTCAGGATAATAATAATAATGAGGGGCAAACAGATTAAGAGAAATTTTAGAGTCGACACGAGCTTCGTGCAGTTGTTTGTTTACTTTCACATAATACGGTGAATTGTGAATGAAAATATTCCAATTCAAGTAGCTTTATTCCTTTAAGACGGATTGTGCGGTGTGGCGGTAGTGTTCGTCAGCTACGTCGGTATCATAGGTTCGATTCCCGTTTAATGCAAACACTTTTGTGCATGAATATGTAGTTTAGTTTAGTCTGGGTATATTTATTATAGTACCTGCAATGGATGACCGAGCTTTGCACTTTTTTTTAGGATATTTTCCAAAAATTATTCCTAGCTAGATCGATTTATCGCCCCATAAAACCTCCAACATACTAAATTTCATGAAAATTATTGGAGCCGTTTAATTTTTTAAGTCCAAATAAGTATTCGGTATATGCATGTACAAAAAATGCTCGTTTAAATTTTATATGTCCTGGTATCTCTTAGAATTCCCAAAATATTTTTACATGCCTACTTTTTAAATAATAAAGTCCCTACTTGCGTGGGGTTACATTTGGGTGTATGTATGGGGTCCCAACAAAACCTTTGAGGTCCAAGCTTACTTCCTGAAATAGCTATGTGAAGAATGTGACATGATACACGGTAGACGAAACCCTATATGTGATACCATAAATCTGTATTTCAAGAAGTCAAGGGAAGAGGTTAAATAATACATTTATTGACAATTGACATTATTTATTATTATTACATTTATTATCCTACTCAACAACAAAATGTCACTTTCTACAATCATTCGGTCGGCATGCACACAACAACAATATAAATTAAACTATTCTTGTCTTTACAAACAAACAAGCATGAGGCTTCACTCGAACATTCAACAACTACACGACAGAGAGTCTCAGTCTCTGATTGAGATGTTTGATACTTACAGACAATAAGATACATAAATATATTAAACAACTACAAACGGTAGGGAAAGGCCCGTATTAAAAAACGATACTCAGGCAAGTATTCCACAACGACACTCAGTCCGGAATCTCAATTTTTAACTAGAACCTAATGAGGATAGATTGTTATTTATTGACAATCTGTCAAATCGGTCAATGAAAATCGAGATTCTTGACTGAGTATCGTTTAACGAGTTTCTGAACATGCCTATAGATGAAGAAATGATTTAATAGATGCATTATGACAGTTGTACTCTAAGATTGGAGCATGGAAATATTATAATATGTATACTTCAACAGTTGTATATATAATCAAATAATAAAATGTATACTTTTGTTATGTAAATAAAATATACATAACAAAAGTATACATAATAGTTCCATGGATTGGAGTGTCTTAAATCGGTTGTGAAAATAATCAATTACGTTAAAAAAAGAGAAATCGTATCGTTGCCAGAATGTAACATTTGTTACATTTTACTTTACAATTCGACCCGTATCGCATCTGGTAATTATTATCCAATTCAAAAGCTGTATCACCGGTGATAACTACGGTATTGTATGAGAAATCGTTTGAACGGTAGAGGTATCGCCGAGGATACTAGCGACCACGACTTTTCCTTTTCAAAACAACAATACAGTTTACTTTTGTTTGAAAAACTATTAATCAAAGCGCAATATTTTAAATATTTTCAGTTCAGTAGTATGGTAATACTGTTTTGTTGTCGTTGTTACTTGAATATTTTGATAAAACGTTACGAAAAGTAACGAGCACAGAATACAAACATCTTACGATTAAAATGTAACAACCTAAGACAATATAGCCACAACACTTAAATTAAAAAGCAAAGCCATAATACAGCTGTCTTACGTACTATCATAGTTATTACCTATTTACAAATCCATCTGTTTTAAAACAATCTTTTTCTAGGTGTTTTACATGATCACATTGTAACGTTTTGTCGTTGGAAATGCGCGAATATAACTTCTTAAGTTCTATGGGTGAACTATTATCATAGTCATATCTGAACAATAAAAGATCAGGCCCTCGAATCTGTTAAACCAAATCAACTGTCATACCACAGACACTACAATAAATGGCATTAAGTTTTAGACTTTAACCCTATAACCTTAAAGTCCAAAATTAAATGAAGAGTGTCACATTTCACTTTGTCATTGACTCTAAAAAAGCCATTTAATATTAGACTTTAAACCCATGAGTTTAATGTTTAAAATTAAATGGGTAATTTGTGCAGTGTCTTTATAGTGGTTTTATAGTAGAATCGAGGCCCTGGTAAAATAAAAAGACGATATTGGCGACATTACTGCGAATTACTGAAGCGGCCAAGGGACTTTTTCACGGCGCGTACTCTACGCATTTTTTTATTACCTATCAAGATAAGTGATAAACAACTGATACTTTAATGTTTTCGTAACTAAACTTAAACTTTCTTAACTTTTTTTCATAAAACTAATGAATTAATGTTTGTATACTCAAAATAAAAAAGAACGATAACTAATTGAATCGAAGTTAACAATTCTGCAAAGCCTTTCGAACATAATGAATTTCATGCTCAAAATACACCCACAAAATTTAAATTTCACTAGATAGTTTTGTCGCGCGTACATAAATAGGAATAACATATTTGCTTAAATCATTGGACAAACATAACAAGCAATGTACTCCAAAGAATCAAAGTAAGTTTCCTTCTTTAATAAGACCAAATCTTTTTTTTTTTATTCCGAGTCAAGTCTCGTCCACGCCTGCCAGGGGAGTTATTCCAAGTGACATCGAGTTCAAACGCAGTCGAAACGGGAGAGGACGGTGCATTGCTTTTAAGAACGCGCGCAGTTAAAACACGGTTCGTCACTCAGAATATGGGGCCAGGTTATATTGTGTTGGTTATTGCAATGACTGTGCCATTATACATCATAACAGGCGTACCCTTTGAATGGGTACGCAAAGGTGTTCAGAATATTCTGGCTGATGTGACGTTGTCAATGATACATGACGTATTGACGCCTAATTTTTGTTTAGACTTTTAAGCAGTGACGCTAGAACAAAGTTATATCGACCACTGTGTGTGAACATCTAAAATACAATAATATATCGTGGACGATCTATAGATCCAGCTATATCCATACTAATATTACAAATGTGAAAGTTTGTGTGTGTGTATGTTTGTCCGTCTTTCACGCCTAAATTGATTTGAATTTGAATAAACGTCTAAACCGATTTAGTTGAAATTTGGTATAGGGGTAGATTAGACCTTGAGAAAGGACATAGGCTATGTTTGGTCGCGATAGCCAACATCCATGCGGGCGGAGCCGCGGGCAAAAGCAAGTTGGTATATATAAACAACAATAATCACTATAATTTTCTACTTCTTAAAGTTGAATAGAATAGATCTTACTTTCTAGTACATTGATAGTGTTCTTTTCGCAGTACAATGCATTTGTTAATTGTGCGCTCCTGTGGCTTATAGATTTGTTGAGTGAGTTATTTTAAAGTCACAATTTTTATACCACTTAATTGACAGAGCTTACTTTACATTAAAAGATGGTTGACCTCTACTAAGTACAATAACACCTTTAAAACATCTACAGTCCTAGAAGGCGTGACCCTAGATATTCAGTGGCACAGTCTAATATCACTATTTAAAATCGTACATCTAATGTAAATCTTACTTTTAATAATAATCGCGTTTCTAATTCAAAATGGCAGTTTGAATTTATTGTAGATTTAGTATAATTACAATTTAGTACAAATATGTAAGCTTATCTAATAACCGACTTTAGAAACGAAGTATTTCTTAGCTAATATATATTTTAATCTCATATATAATTTCCACACACATTGTGCCACGGCCATTAATACGGTAGGTACCTAATGGTATAATGGTACCATAAAAATGAACACCTCGAAAGTGGTACTTTATAAATTTAGTCACGATAAATATATAGTTACAAGCCATGAGATAAACGTCAAGCTTTGTGTCACTAGCAAAGACATTTGTGTTAAATTGTATACAATATCACCTACTATGTTATGGCGTTGCTTAGAATTGTCGAAGTCGGTTGTTCCTATTTAGAAGACAGTTCACTACCACTGAAAGCTGAATCAAACTCAGTCCCTTACAGAAAGCCTCCAACAGATTACTACAGGTGATAAAGTTAAAGATTCGTATCCCACGTTCATGGTTAAATGCAGTTAATCTTTTGGGAGGGCGCTGTCGCTCTTCCCCCTCGAGTAGACCCTGTAGGCGGTCTTCGAGCCAAGCATTCTGTCGAGTAGGCTGTGCTTGGCCCGCCGTCGGTGCGTTAGAACCTCCCGGCAGAGCTCGTGGAATACTTCGCCGACTTGATTCACTTGTTCCGCAGCCGCCACCTCAGCGAAGCTGCACTCAAAATCTTTTGCTAGAATTTCACCTTCTTCGGGACTGACCTGCAAGATAATATTGATATTTATATTTCATCAACGATGACGACCATCGACGTGTTATTGTGCTCTCTGAGGTACGGTGGGGTGCCAATGTCTTTGGTCACACATCCCATAAGACGGACCTGCAATGAATTAAGCTATTTGCCTAGTTAATATCCCCAGGGGAGTTTGAACTTGATACGCCATCGTGATGGAGTGTAACAGTTCGGCTAGTTTCGGTTTTGTAGAGTTGTAGTTGTTGTAGTTCTCTTTGTCGCACATAAGACTGACAGTTTTATATATTTCTATTAAACTGTCAGTCTAATGTACAATAGAAAGAACGTTCTACAAAACTAAAACGGCAGTCGGTGTCCCGAAAGCCAAGAAGATAAGTCAAATCAAGATAAATCTTTGGTATTACGAACTTCCGTAAACATGTTATGTTTGTATGTTTTGGATTTTAAAATTAGATGCGTAAGTGACTCATAGTTTGCACCGCGTATATCATGTATAAAACCATTTTCATTCACACGTTTCTCTTCAGTCCAGTCTAACTCCGGATTTGGCTGAACTTTTTTCGGATTTCTTTCTCACGTTTGTAGGATATCAGTTACCTGTCTCAGGTGCACCATATCAGCTTTGTTCCCGACCAGGGCCAGCGGTATGTCTGGCTGCAGATGCTGCTTGGCTCGGCGCACGTAGTTAAACGACTCCCGGTCCGTGATCGAGTATACTAGGAACAGGCCGTCGGCCCACTGAGCGATGTCATTGGTCGGCAGCTCGTTTATACCCTGCCAAATATAACAACATTTAATTGAAATCCCTGATGTGGTGTTCCAAGCGACTAAAGAATGGGGTCCTCAGAAAGTTATTAAAAGGTTTTTACAGGGTTTTTACAGGGGTTGAAAGCTAGGTAGCCGACCTTTACTGCTACCTACTACCTGATTGCGGTATACAAACCGATAACTATATAGAAAGTAGACACTTTTGCACGTACATTGTATAATTTTCATTAAACGTTTGGCAGACATGTCATCGAAATAATAAAAAGAAGACTGTTAAAAACACAACATTCGGGAATGTCGCCACAAATTATTAATTTTCGACCAATAAAAAACATAATAAGTTTATTTGGCAGATATTTTTTTTGTAAATAGATGGGTGAAGGTCTATCTTACTTCGGATCTTAGACCTGCTTGACCTTGAATTTGGCTCCAATTAATCGCTTTTCTAGTTCAAAATGGCAGTTTGAATTTATTGTAGACTTTCATTACAAACATACATATCTTTCCTCTTTATAATAGCAGTGTTTATTGTTTACTTGCTAGCCCGCTTTCTGCTGGGGTGGAATTCCTACCCCGTTCCCACAATCTACGGAAACCTAAACCCGTTATCCTGTACTGAATTTTAGCCGGGGCCTCGATTCTACTAAAGTAAAACCATTGTCATACCACAGACACTGCAAAAATTACCCATTTAATTTCAAACTGTAAAATCATATGACTAAAGTCTAATATTAAATGGCATTTTGTAGAGTGAATGAAAAAGTGAAATGTGACACTCTTCATTTAATTTTGGACCTTAAGGTTTTAGCATTATAGTCCAGATCAGTTCGGCTGCTGGAGCGTGACTGATTTTAACAAACTTTCACATTTATAATATTATTATTAGTAGGATAGAATGGTATAGGATATCAAAATGAGAAAAGACAATAATTTGCGTAAAACGAATCCCCTATAGAAGCGTTGACGTTAGTTCACACGGCGGAAACAGATGGCTCTCATCGATTTAAATATGTACAAGCTATCGTTGGCTATGCTGATAAGCTTTACTCTGTTAACTGAATTAATTCTACCGACTACTACTTACTTCTACCATGACTGTATAAATAGTAATTTAGTAGGGAGGTTATTAGGCGTTAGATGTTAAAAGCCTAGTAACCTATATATTGCTGTTGAACCCTGATCACAGCCTGCACGGCACTGAGTCTGTCTAGTCTAGTTGATATACCTACTATTGACGAACTCTGTGGCACTTCTATTGCTGCTTCTAGGGTAGCAATTTTAATGCCGCTCAGTGTCAACATAACGTAGGTACTCAGAGATAGAGCATCACGGCTGGCCCGTGTTGGCTACTACTGGGCCTGTGTGCGTCAAATGGACCGGCATGTCCTGCTCATGCATTTCTGTAGTGAGTACCTACGTTTTTCGTGAAGTTTATACGATGCAATGGTTGTTAAGCGCAATCTTAGGAAAATCTTGACATATTCGGGTGATTTTTTTTTTGTTGTATTCGTATTGGTCCTTAATTAATTGGTCTATAATTTTAAGTTGACGCTAGTTATATATCTACAAAATATAATTATGCTTAAGATACCTTGAAGGTTTCGACAGCTATTGGTGGGTAGTAAGAACTAAAGACATTAAAGTATCGCTATTGGCCGTTAGGTGGCGCATTATAATGATGACATAACGATGAATGTTATAATAAAAACAAGAAATTAGAAATGCCCTGTAGAAATAGAGAACATAAATCCTGTACAACTAGATAGGTTAGGGTACCTACATTATTTACCTAGGAGCATATCTTCACTAGGTACATAGTATAAAACAAAGTCGCTTTCTCTGTCACTAAAAATCTTTAAAACTACGCAGCGCATTTTGATGCGGTTTTTTTTAATAGATAGTGTGATTCAAGAGGAAGGTTTATATGTATAATACATGTTTAATATAGTAGAGGGTGCAGCGGGAACGGGATCTGACGCCAAAACTGTTGGCGGTACAAAGTTCGCCGGGTCAGCTAGTATTTATATAAAAGAAAGTCATATCTTATCTTATCTTATGGGTTATAAGGATGTAGCTTAGAACTAGGAGACAGACATAGGATCTTATCATCGTATTCAACCCCCTTTTGGGGTTGAAATGGGGATGGCAGTTTGTAGATAACTTCACGCGTACGATGTCGCGGGTAGCCGCTAGTTTACAATACTTAATATAAAGTGGTCACCATGGCCTACGGACGTGTGCAACACCAATAGTGTGCTGCCCGCCCTGTAGGAATCTTCTATGCCTTTCTTTAAGAAGGAACCAAAATAAATCCTGGCCGCATTATCCACATTCATATGTATTACAATTTAAATTTTATTGTCAAGTAACTATATTTAAAACTTCATTAACTGACCTTAGGACAAGTATCCAATATCTCGAACAGGATGGCGTCCCCGTCCAACAACGACTCGTGTTTGTATTTGCTATCTGGAATTAAAAAAAAAAACATGGTATTAATCAGCAATAAGTCCGTACAAAGTGTATGGACTCATTGGTACTTGTAGCTATGGGGTGCTTGGTCCTAAACCTCCGTGTGTTGCGCAACGGAGACGAGAACTCTCTCTCCCAAGGGAGACGCTACCGCCTACGGCGAATACAGACCGCTTTTTTTTAATGCGGGAAATCCCCACGGATACCCCCCACTTTGGAGCCGAAGGGGGAGGTTATGACGGACTCGAACCGACTAAACCGCACGCCGTCTGTGGGTCGATGTGCTAGGCCGGAGGTGAGGTTGTCTCGTGACATATCCCTCGCACCCCGGCCGACCCAGGGCCATTCCTCTCGGACTGGCCCTCCTCGGGAGGGGGGACCACGCGGTCCCCGACTTGCGCCTGGTACGGAGGGGGAGGCGCGCATGGTCCTACGATGCGCGCCGCCGCCGTGGCCTGCTTCTGCTAGGGCGACGAGCGGCTCCACCCGTCACCCTCAGGACTGCCTAAAACTGTAGATTGCCCAGAGACAGCCAGGATGCGTGGGATATGCTAGAGCATACCTAGAGGTAATCTTACACCCCCGGCATCCGTAGACTCGAGAGGGCGTGCGGTTAGATCACTACTGAAGCCAAGTCTGAAGCGTTCTAAATTCTCCTATACAACCATCTTGGGGGAACGTTGGGAGCCATCTGCCGATATTTACTGTAGAATTTCATTCAACAGCCTTAATGACATACATAATAATGTGCTCACAATATTTAAGCCAAAAATATTAACATGCACTTTAGATATAATAGAAGTCATATAAGTACAATAAGCATATTATCCACATGGGAGGCTTTGAGTGACGAACACAAAGGATTAAAGGTATCATAGGGACTGGACAGAGACGTACAGTCGGGGTACGAAAACTTTCGCCAGTTTTTAAATTTTTACTCCGTTGTACGCCTTTTCACGGGATGGATGCCTATGAGATTCGAATTTTGAAACCTTGCAGGAAAAATAGCTCGAGCCGCGCATCTCCATAGCGCCGCACACTCTTAGCCACATAGCATGTCACAGTGGAACCGGTCACAGTTTCATAGCTTAGCTTTTACATCTTCGTGTTCGTAGCATAGTTACATGGCACATATAAAGAGGAAGTAGCCTTAGGCAGGGTCTATGCTCTTAGTACCTTTTCGGTACGGGTAAATGTACCTATACAAAATTATGACAAAAAGATGTCTGCGTTCATTATAAACATTGCAGAGTAAATCATAGTTAATAAATATTTATGATATGGGTCGAAATAATACATCTAACCTACCATATAATTATATAATTTCATGTCAGCTATAATTTGCCTTGGTGCAAGCAATATTGACTTGAGAGTGAGAAACGTTTTCTTGCCCAGACTGTACCTACAGCATTTTTCAATTTCCGCTGCCTATAATGTAATCATGGTCGTTATTATTGTCATTGCGTTAATCCTAGTCGCATCCGAGGCCTTCAAGTTTAGCCTACACGCCACGTATAGCTTGCACTATACGTTCTAGAACACGGATAAATTACTTTCTTTTGTAAAATATATATATAATATAATAGCATCATCCGCCGAGAACAATATCTTCAACTAAGCGCATCGGCTTTCAGTGTAACTACGAAACGGCCGAATTAAATCGATTTTTCCGAGACTGACCGTCGTTTGACGCAAGTTTGCCTTAGGCACCACAATTAAACTCTTAAACTTTATAGAGAAAGATCCCGAGAACACCGAACCTACGTCATGCAAGGGTCATGTCAAATGAAATTAGATATTCAAAAACTATATTATTTATTCTTCATTGTAGATATGAAACTTTTATAAGAATTCACCCTGAGCACATGTAAATATTTTCATACGTCTTCTAAACCTCTGAAATTTCGAAATTATATGCAGCAAATGCATGTCCTTGCTTTCATACCTTTTGCCTTTTAATTTTTCTTTTATGTTTGACAACAGGTAAAAATCGCAAGGTTCTGTGTCGGTGGGCAATGGTCAGAGGTAGAGTACGCACATTTATCGTATTGAAAAATCAAAAAACGGAGAGATATTTGGTAGTTAATTTTGGTCTGCATTGCTGTTGGTCTAATGCCCACTTTTCGTTACAAAAAATTATTATATCACCGATTTTACGAACAAGGTTTTCGACTACATGAACTTTTTATTGAGTGCACACACTGACCAATGTTGGCGGCCGACCAGTCTCCTCCTCATCTTCAAAGCTTCCACGTCTTCTTCTAAATTCAGCAAAAACTGTTTCGCATTAACAAAAGTATTTACCAAAACTAGTAACCAACAACAGTTCAAAACTTTCATGAGAGTTTCAACTTTTTTTATAGCCATAATAAATCATTGTTGGAAAATCCACTGGAGTGAACTCCATTGCTACACAAAAATTTCCATCCGATTCTCTTAGAAAAAAAGAAGAACATTTGAAAAAAATAATTTCAACCCACTTGCTCATAAACTGGCTCTACTTACACCGTGATTAGGCTCATAATGACACCTTTAATCAAACTATGGCTTAAAAAACAATCATGATACAAAAATAGTACAAATAAATTCATATACTCATTATTTGCTCATTTCATGCAACTTCGTATTTAAATAGATAATTTCAACTTGTACCCGAGTTTAATAAACAAAATTTTCAATCAATTAACTAATAACTTTTGTTTTCTCTGTCAAAACTCTAAATTCCATATTTAGTTCGTGACAAATAAAAAAAGTAATCTCTTTTAGTCTATAGTCGATCGAGATAAGCGTGTCTAGGAATAAACATTCCCGCTATTATGAAGAAAAACTCTTTTTCACTTTTGAAATTATAGTTATTTATTCATTAAAATGTTTACAAATACTAGTTATGTTGAAAATGGTTTATGTTGTACAACGCCTGTTTATGTTGTATATGATGTGTCTGATGTGATACCCTTAACGTTTTGAAAACTGAAGGGTAAATATCTATTTTAATGTTATTATAAATAATCACTAGAGTGTTGAAAAACATAGTATGATACACGTGTGTATTGATGATTACCGTCTTCGGCTCTCTTAAGACCCTCACCTAACTGCTCGGGTCTCAATGCCGCTTCAGCGGTAATCACTAACTACACACATTTGTACCATAATGTACCTACTATTAATTAACGAATTTTCCATATTCAAAATTAAATAGTTGATAACCGGCCTATACGTAAGTTTTAATGTGCCAGTGACAAATGAATAAGTAGAGTATCTAACTTCTTTTGGTATACCCCTCGTAGTAAAACACTTGTTTAATTGTTGTTCGCTGTGCATGTATAAGTACTAACTTTTTTTGTGATTACTAGTAAACGAAATCACTAATACTGCCCCTAACCCCCTTAGATAAACCAAATTGCTTTCGCTATGAGTGTACACGTCAGTGGAGTAAAGGCCAGGACTAGAACCCGGGACTTCTCGATCGTAAAGCCGACTCCTTAAGCACAAAGCTACCGACGCTAGTATGAACCTTGATCATGGTGGTTTTAGTTATGGGCGCTCTTGACCGCCAAGAAGCTCTAAATAGTAACCGGTCTCCACAACTAAAATCTGCAGTTCTATTTTTAACATTACAATATAAAGGTGGCTTCCCACGGTGCATGATTGTGAAGATTTTTATCACGTACGGCAACTGTCCGTAGCAATTTTCACGCGCTGTTCACGGATTTATAGTCATAAAGCCATAACGTTGTGCCCACCGATGTGCGCTGACAGAATTGCAATCAGCCTCTCTAGACAAGTGGCAATTCGTTGGCCGGTGTTTGATGGAATAGAATGACGAATGTATGGGATTTGACACATTTGACATGCGTTAACGATTGTCAGAAACGTCAAATCCCATATATTCGTCTTTCTATTCCATCAAACACCGGCCAACGAATTGCCACTTGTCTAGAGAGGCAGAACCGCCTCGTAGTTCATTAATTGACGACATGTGGTCCACGAATGAACGGCGCTTGGCCAACGAATGGACATTGTATTGTCCGCCAATACGCATCGTTCACGTGCGTAAAACCACTCGCAGATGGTGCGTGGCCCATTAGTTGTCCGCGCCTGGTCCACCCGCAGGTGAGGCGCTCCAAAGTAGATGTAGTGAGCTTGGATAATATTCTGGCAAAGAATACTAACCGCTTGAGATAAAGCGATGTTTGTTGCGTGCGGGAGGCTGAAATGAGCTAGGATCACTGACCTCTATAACTAATTAGCTGGATTGACTATTCCATAGAAAATGAAAGCTTAATTTTTGTGTATCTAGATTTGAAGTGCCTCCGTGGGTGCACTGAGAACTAATTAGTTTGCAAATGGACGTTGTTCGTTGTTTTTATTTATGCGTCTACCATAAAAAATCTCTAAAATGGCCATATTGTTATTTTGATACAATAAGACCCATCGTTTATATTAAATACTGTCCATCATTAGTATAACTTCCAAGTACACTCACTACTGCGTGCCGCAACTATCAGCGCCAATATGGCGATTTTCAATTGGACACAATATATGGGTACCGATCACCAGTCCAGCGAGTAATATTGAAGGTCAGTGGCTAGGATCCTTACACACTTCATAGACAACACTAGTCTAGTTGACAAGTTTAAAATGGTACAAAATAGAGATACTGCTCTTAAAATTATTTGCGATAGCTCATTGGATCTGGTATGACGCCTAGTAAAATGTGCCAAAAGCGTGTATTAGCACATAAAAAATTTCAAAAGTTATAAACAATTAAATATGAGAATTTTTTTACTTGAACAAAAACTGAGAAATCCAAGTAATATTATTAAAATTAAAAAATTATTATAAACAAAGTATAAATATTTTTTTAACTTTTATGGCACGATCTTGTTAGATATGTATGTAAGAAATGCTCTACGAAGCGAAATTTTTTTACAACATTTATTAAAACATTTTTTTTTTTTCACTTACCATAAAGACGGAAGTTCGAGAAAATTTTGTTAGTTAACAATTATTGTTTAATTGTTAAAAAATTAACTTTAAGTAAAATATCCAACGGGAATAAATTATTTATACCTAGTGTATATTCAATTCCTTAAATAAATTAATTAATGTGCCTTACTCGCTTATGACGCCGCGCGCGCAATCTAAAAATATCGCACGCAGACCTATTTTTAGTGTTAAATTTAAAGTATAAATAAAGGAGATAGAGTTCCGGGAGTTAGAGTTTTTTATTGGAAATTTCCTCTTCTTTCAGAATCTTTGTTGGAAATAATTTAAATATTAATAGTTTATGAAATATTCGTAAAAAAACTAAATGCCATTTTTATAACTTGTGCAATTATTTTTTATGTGCTAATACACGCTTTTGGCACATTTTTCTAGGCGTCATTCCGGATCCAATGCTCATTGGATTGCAAATAATTTTAATAGCAGTATCTCTATTTTGGACCATTTTCAATTTGTCGACTAGACTATACTCTTTCCACTGTGAGTCGCCGCCTTAGAATTGCGTTTTACTCTGTAGTGAGAATGCAGTCAGTCTCGCTGCGTGTCGCCTTCTGTGAAGACGCGCATGAACATCTGGTCAGCTATTTTTACTCGACACTGAACGACGCAGTAGAATATTTATGATCACAGAATATTACACTGTTTGGGAAGACTTGACTAGTACCTATTGCTTAAGTTTCAAATGTTAAGAATATTCACCCATCCTATGACTGCCCTCTGGCTATGGTATGGTAATCTAATTATACAATCAAACTATTTTGGTATTTAATTTAAGATAATGTACGGCTTATAACAAAAATAATATTCATTTTGAATATATGCTATCCATTCGATTGGAATAAATTCAGACTTTACTAATGAATGTTTCAAGTCGAAGCTAGTAACAAACCTTGTTGATGATCGTATTCGCCGATGTAGCGTTTTGTCAGGAACCGAACCGTTAGAGCTGGAAAGAAAGAGAAGAACATATTAAAAACTAAATAAATACAGTTTAAAGATTACCCTAGTACCCAATGCCTAGTGTCTTATCTTATGTACTGGGGTGCGTGCTTTGGAGCTATCGCGGACACTTCGGCCCTATTGGATCCTTTGTGTCAACCCCAACCTGGCCCCTACGTTTCGGGAGGGATAGCCCTCTCTATTAGGGTGGTTATTCCTCTTATTTGTAGATGCCTGTAATCCTCTGGTTTTGGATAGCCCTTCCAGAGAAGATCCATACGATGTCTTCCTAAGGTGTGGCACTCGCACAGTATGTGTTTCATCGTTTCGGTTAGGAGTCTGAAGAATAGTTAGAATAATAAACGGTTTAGTGTCAGTCTGTTTAATAAACGGTTTTTCTTTTTTTCTAAATACTAGATAGTAATTTCTGTAACTAATACCACAGTAGCCTAGTGGTATGGGTAATGGACTGAAGAGACGAGGTCTCGGGTTCGATTCCAGGTTTTACCATGGCGCACACACCAATGACTTTTCGATGCTTGTCGAAGTTACGTGTGTATTTATCGCAGGTTTATAAGTGCCCAGTTAATAGCAATAGGCTCGCCATCTATTACATTGGGACTTAAACATAAACTGGCGAAATGTGGGTGCTAGCACCTCTGCCTACCCCTTCGGGGATATAGGCGTGAGTTATGTATGTATGTAATATTCTTTATAAATTTTAAACGAGCAGTACTGCAGTAAGCGAACGAGCAGTAAGCACCAATGGTAGACACTGACCCTATAGTGGGCACTTTCGAAAAAAAAAACCCTTTTATGTAAGAAAAGTAACAATTTGGTTTTCATAACTATTTACTTCAAAAATTCTCAACACTGACGTAAGTAAATATTAAATTGGAGTCCGTTTAAGATTTTTGTTAAGGGTAGTGATTTTTAATAGGTTGCCGTATTTTTATGGCTTAATGTTCTATCAGTTTTAAGTGATTGTCCACTATTGGTACTTACGACCTAACTCTATCTACACTACTATTATAAAGAGGAAAGATTTGTAGGTTTGTATGTTTGTAATGAATAAACTCAAAAACTATAGTGCCGATTTCAAAAATTCTTTCACCATTGGAAAGCTACATGCACCCTGAGTAACATAGGCTATATTGGATTTCTACGAGAACGTTTTTACCACCCGTGCGAAGCCGGTGCGGATCGCTAGTATATATTAATTTTATTTAAAGTAAAAGTATAATAGTTTTTTAAATTTTATCAACAAAAGTTAATTTCTAAATGTTGCATGTTGACCATTCTTTAGTGAATATATATTAAATTTTGTATGTGTAAGGAAGTTTGATTTGTCCTTAAAGTGTTCGCCATTGGTGCTTTTACCTTAGGTACCTGCTGTACGCTATAGGTACGAAAACGAGTGTGACTCGATGCGAAATACTGCATTCAAAAGGAGTTACTGAAGCGAGTATACTGCCAGTGCTACGTCAAGCCGCTCACAGACGTACTGCAGACAACACGCGACGACGAGTATAATGCTCACTTTACATTATTGCAGTCCAGTAATCCAGCGCATCAATACAGTCTAGTGCTGGACTGGGTTGTAGTGTTCACAATATTCTAAACGCGCTTGGATGGACTGACAATCCAGTGATGACTGGATTACTAGAATGGACATCAATCCAGTGATAGTTCACATTATTCCATTGGCATTTCAGCATAGTACTCCAAAAGACCTTATTTCTAAAAAACAAAAAAATAAAAATAAACAGTCTTATTGATTTACTAGCTGTACCGGCGAACTTCGTACCGCTAATATTTTTCATATTTATTTAAAGCTTCCTCATGAATCACTCTATCTATTAAAAAAAACCGCATCGAAATCCGTTGCGTAGTTTTAAAGATTTAAGCATACAAAGGGATATAGGGACAGAGAAAGCGACTTTGTTTTATACTATGTAGTTGTATAACAAAGGTGTGTACAAAATATCAGGAAAATCAGTCAACAGGAAGGGGGGAATACCAAGGTATTAAGATCATTTCCGATGGCAGTGGCCAATCAATCAATTAGCCCATGTCCAGCAGTGGACCGCAATGGGCTATTTGATTGATTGATGATCATTTTGAGTACTTTACTAATCAAGAACGATCTGAGGCCGAGTGTACTCGCTAATGAACATTATGACACAATTTGTTTTGTTATATGTGAGTATGGATGGATGAATGCTTGTTACTCTTTCACGTAAAAACTACTGAATGGATTTTAATGAAAATTTACAATAATAAAGTTTATACATAAGAATAACACATAGGCTATATATCATCACGCTACTACTCAAGGGAGCGGAGCAGTAATCATTAATGTAAAAATAGTCGAGGGCAAAGTTGAGTAGAGAGGTGAATTAAATGCTCAATAGCGTCGGCTCAATACTAAGCGATAACCGACAATCACGCGGGCGGAGCTAGTTACCTATAATTCATACTAATATTAAAAATACAAAAGTAACACTGTATGTGTGTTGCTATCGCGCCTAAACCCCAGTACCGGTCTTGATGAAAATTTCGTTCAATTTGGGAAAGGACATAATTATGCTACCGTTTATCGTGGAACCGGATTAAAAAGGGTTCAAATAGGCAATGAGCCTGTTTGAAAATTCGTCATTTTCGAAAATAATCTTACGAAATTTTAGTTCACAGATAGATTAGAGCTTGGTAAATGCTCTGTAAGTCGCGATGACTGTCATTCATGGCGTGGATCTCTCCTGCTCTATATATCCGACTGTAATTAAACAAGCGTCACATTTTATCTGACCTAGACCTTTCTAACAAAAAAAACACACATCAAAATCCGTTCAGTAGTTTATGCGTCCATCGCGAACAAACATTTCCAATGAATAATTATAAAATAGCATAGAAAATACAAGAAAGTCATCGGATAAAAACGTAGATACACAAAGTAAATAATCGTTAATGGTGGCATCCACGAGTGGCATTAACACACATTCTTGGCATTGGACTAACGCGTTGTTTATGGTAACGATTCGAACAATTTACATTTGGCTCCGTACACACGTTGGCCACTTTCTCACACCGAATTAAAAATAAACAGTTTTTAAATATGGAACGCCGTTTTAGCAGAGGCATAGTGGAGTGTTCCGATACGATTATGATAACCGAATGTTACGAACCGAGCTATCTGACGGGGTTATACTCTCTTTCTATATCTTAGATTATTAAGCGTCGGTTAGTGGTTTAGGAGTCGGCTATCGAGAGGTCCCTGGCCATTACACTGCCGACGTGAACCTACTCCTAGCAAAAGCAATTTAGTTTAGTTGGAGGGCTTAGAGGGAATATTAGTAATTTCGTTTGCTAATTATCTTTTATTCAAATAAAAGGACACAGGACTGTCGACTAAAGGTGTAACTGTCACATTCATACGAAGATTTTCTTATTTTTGCCATACGAAAAATTTCGTTAGTACAAACCCACAGAAACATATGTATTAGGATAGAACGTCCATGTAAGCAGAAAATGCGTGACAAATTTTTGGTCATTTTCCTTTTACTCGGTACTGTTAATACTAACTTGTAATAACATCGTTAAAACTACCGTGAATATGGAAATAGCACAATATATATTATGGGTAGCATAGAATAAAAATGGAGAGCTAAATTGGAAAAATGTAATATATAAAATTCTCGTGTCACAGTTTTCGTTGCCAAACTCCTCCGAAACGGCTCGACCGATTCTCATGAAATTTTGTGGGCATATCGGGTAGGTCTGAGAATCGGCCAACATCCATTTTTCATACCCCGATTCGCGATAACCAACAACCACGCGGGCGGAGCCGCGGGCGACAGCTAGTCTAATATATAAAATTCTCGTGTCACAGTTTTCGTTGCCAAACTCCTCCGAAACAGCTCGACCGATTCTCATGAAATTTTGTGGGCATATCGGGTAGGTCTGAGAATCGGCCAACATCTATTTTTCATACCCCGATTCGCGATAACCGACATCCACGCGGGCGGAGCCGCGGGCGACAGCTAGTCTTATATATAAAATTCTCGTGTCACAGTTTTCGTTCCCAAACTCCTCCGAAACGGCTGGACCGATTCCCATGAAATTTTGTGGGCATATCGGGTAGGTCTGAGAATCGGCCAACGTCTATTTTTCATACCCCAATTCGTGATAACCGACATCCACGCGGGCGGAGCCGCGGGCGACAGCTAGTAAAGATATGTATTTCTCATCTTTTTTCTCGTGAGTAGGTATTTATTTAAAGTGAAAAAGTGCGGGTTAAGATTACGTATGGCCGTTTTGTCCTAATATATTTATTGTGGTATAAAAATTATCCTGACAATCACGAATAAAACAACAAACGACAAACGCCTAACTTTTTCATAACGTTTTTGTAACTGACTGCCAAGCGAGTTGACGACTAAAAGTAGAAAAAAATGACTAAAACCTTGAGTCAAAACAGCGACACGAAAAAACTATTAGAACTGGCATAAACGGATTAAATCATTTTCAGGGAAATCTTTTATAATATTTTTAGATGTACTAACATTAGTTCAGCCGAGCGTTAAACAAACCAAGCCATCCCAAACACAGAGCCGACTACCACCCCCCAACACCCTCTGCAACCCTTGTCAGGCGGGCAAAGAGTCACAAAATAGATAAAAGTACTTCTAAAGTCAAACGTAATAATTACACTATAGAATTTTAACGAATCTCCGCTTGTGTGCAGGGAGTGCATTCGATAGTCCGTCTATTGAAGCAGGCTTTATATATACAGTATCTCCATGCTACACCCCAAGGGACCAGAACAGTTATTAATGTCAACAATCCCACTGATTCCCGCACTTTATTTGAAACCTAATAAATTACGAGCACATTTATTCTCTTTTTGCGTTGGTGGTTTAAAAAGGGGTGCTACTGGGTTTGAAATTCTTATGTCACGGATGACGAATCATGTCATGGACGACGAATAATACTGTTAATGATAATAATAGTAGAACTCTCTATAAGAGGAGTCTTTTAAAATATAAATATTTATTTAGGTAACTAAAAATTGTGATTGAACTTTTCTTGATTGAAGTACAATCCAAACTGCTAAAGTTCATCGCCAGCTCACATTAATCACCAAACGACCGTCTATTGTTACCATGTGAACTAAATTTGGTATTATCCTGTAGTCAAAATAAATTATTTTGCTGAACTTTTTAAATTAAGTGTAGTAAAATAGTTAAAAAACGTCGGGTCGGCTCCTATTTTATCGTTTTTATGTATTTTTAATCATCCACCCAACCTTTAATGGTAAATGATTTGACTATTAAACATTATGACGTCACATAAACATCCAAAAACTCTGTACCCACTCACCCATATTCTGACAAATAAACCATCATCATTTCATCATTTCATAAATTTTTCATACAATTTTCCGTATAACTTACCGTTTTGACGTTTAGTAAAAAGTAACTAATTTGACTAGGTACTCAGTCAAATACCAAATACTACTTTCTTATGGATAACTTGCGATAGGTATGCCTTTTAGCTTCTATATACTGTTATATATCCTGAATTAGCATAAACATACAACGACCCTTAAAAAATTGAGTACTACCTTAGCTTATTGGTAGTTATATAGTCAGCCCTGGACTGAAGAAGCCCATATAATACTCGTAGTTCAACGAGTATTATATGGGCTTCTTTCTCATATGTTGAGGAACCGGGTCCAAAATTCCACACGGGCGGAGCTGAGCGGCGGGCTACAGCTAGTATTAAAATAGCATATTCTAGCATAGTTTCGTTTTGTCGTTTGTTCATATTGTTGCTCTTGGCATTCAGAACTCATATAACACACGAAACTGAGAGTTGGCTGCATATTGCTGGTGCGGTGTAAAATATTGCAATTTTAAGAACACTTTGTTTACGCGAAGAATGTAGTGCCACGGCCTTCTTTATATTCTTACAGCTGTTTATATATGTTTCTCTTTGCGTCCAATAATTATCATTTAACAGCAATCAAAATCAACATGTTTCTTAGACAGTATGCAGTGTGTTTTATACTGCTTCATAGGTTAACCTACTCAAGTTCGCAATGCACTTAAGTCTATAATGTTAATAATGCAAGTATTTAAAAGTAGGTAGCAATCAATACTGTTTTGTAGAGTTCCTTAACTTTTCATGGAAGCCCTAGCTTCGCAAGAAGCGCGCGTGGGGCACTGCTGTGTTGCCTTCTCTGACCCGTTATAGTGCGGGGAGTACTCCTCCAATCCAATTATAATACTCAATTAATGAAAACAAAATTTCCCCCTTTTGAATTTTGTAGCGCCGCGCGCTGACCGGAAAATGCTCACTATACGCTATAATTCCACAAACGGAGTTTAAATCGAGTTTCTTCATTACAATCATATAGAAAATCGAGTTACCTATTTCTGTTTTGGACTAAATGATAACTTGGGCATTATGAATAATGCCTGGACATTATGATACATATGAAAGTTTAAATAATCAGACTGGTTCATAACAACTTTACCCGTAACATATCAAAAGAGCAGCGAGGATGCCACGGAGACTTTGATTTCATACACCGTGTTGGGATCAGCCGAGAACTAAAGGTATAATACTTACCTATTTAAATTAGTACACTAGATCGTGAACACAGCACTAAAGAATAGGTGAAGGCACAGCTATTTTCCCGTCAGATTCTGCTCATTTGAAACTGATACCTTAAACAAAGGAATAAAGCAGGCCACACACTAAACCAGGAAGCAAGAAATATACAGCAAATGCTTTTGGAGGTAAGCTTGCTGCTTTCGTGTGCGGCCTGCTTTAGCAACTGATATGCAGCTTTGCTTTTCAACGCCACGTAGAATGACTCAACAATAATTACATCGCGAGTGGCCACGACCACGCCACGGCATATGTTCCGTCATCCTACACATGTGTTTGTCATCACGCAATGTCCGCACATTGTCCAAGCACGGCTCAAGGTGCGTCCTAAAATAAAACTCAACGAGTGAAGTTAAGATGAAGATCTTTTGGTAAACCGATGAAGTAAATCTACATGAAAGAGCTCGGTGCCGAATCCGTACAGTGTTGTGTGATTCACACTGATATATTGCATGAATTACGCTCGTTCTCAACGTAACAATACTTAAGGCCTGCGCAGTCAACCTCAGATCAATCTTGAAAAGTAAGTACTCAAAATGTTTCTAATACCTAGTTATTCAAAGCATTTACCTATATGTATACCTTTTTTATACCACTGAGGTTGCAGAGTAACACACGGCCCACTAAATGGAAAGTGGTTACCGTGGCCTATGGACGTGTGCAACACCAGGGACGTCACACTCGCTCTGCCGACCCTGTTAGAACAGAGAGTTTCTGTGCCGTCAGCGTAGAAGACAAAGCAGGAATAGCCTTTTGTCTTCCCACTGCCAGCACAAAAACTCTGCAGTGAGCTCTGGCTACCCTACTCTCCATTAGGATTTAACAACTTCTTTGGTATAGCGTTAGGGAACTCGACTTATTCACAGGAGGCTCAGTTTGGATGCCCGATCAGTGCAAATATTTTTATGCATGAATATGTCTATTTATATTATATCCGTTTATCTATGCATCTATTAATACATTTTTATATCCGTGCCGGTGAGCACGTTAGGCCGATGTTCACAGTCATACGAAAATCTATAGCAGTCGTTACGGGTAGTTGGACCCCAAAAAGTCTAACAACCGGTCTAACTGTAATACTACGATATCGCTAATGGGTTGTGAAGGTCAGATGGCAGTCACTTCACTGGAAAATTGGCGGGATTAACGCAAATATTTAGAATGCTAGAATGCCGTAACTGTACCCGAAGGGTAACTAACCAATGGAGGCGTATTCCCCTTGGCGCCGCTCCACCGTCCCGTAGTATAAAATACTCACTACCAAAACATACCATACGAAACTAATACATAATTGTGTCGATCGAACGTATAAATATCATTCCAAAGTAATCACATCGACGTATTTATTGCTGTGTTGACGATTAGGCGAACAAACGCTGGCTTTGTTGGGTTAAGATATTATTCCACTTGACAATGAGTTGCAAACGCAGTCTTCACCAATATTGATTTCTACAGACTCACGTTACGAGTCTGTAGAAATCAATATTGGTTCAGGCCGGGTTGTAGTGCGACGTCCGTACTCGTTGCACTGCTAATATAAAATCCGCGAGAAGGAGAGACGTGGCCGCCAGCGAGAGCTTGAATGCAGCCATATTGAGGATTTATATCTACTCTGTGCTCCATTTTATAATACAGACTTCGATATTGTTTAATAATGGCGTCTAAGTGTATAACGTGTTTGACATAGCGATTTGGAGCATTTTACAGCCATGTTTGACGCTCATTTCTATAGAGGCAAATATTATGAATCGTGTTTATGAATATCCTTTTTATTTGGCGCAATTTGCCATAGACCTTGATATAAATATATATGAAAATGTTAAAAACGATGGAAAGCCAGCCTTAACTCCCTATAATTTAATCTGTACCTTAACACAGAAAGTAGAACTGGCATAATGTCTCTGCTAATAAGAACGTGTAGGTAATAAGAGTTACTTTATGATTGGTCAAGCCTAATGAGGGCCTTGTACAAAAAGAATTTAACAGGTTTCTTAAATCATTTTCAAAAAATGACCGATGATTCTGTGAATTCTGTAAATGTTTTATTGCATCTATATATGAATACACACGGCAAAGGTATTAAGGTTTTCACCATTTCATACAATTTAATAGTTTTACGTTGCCGGTATAGTCAGCATCAGAGCGATCTTGACGACAGACTCTCAAAATGATATTAATACTAAGCTGTTTAATGAGTTTAAAACTGTATTATTGTATGCCTTGAAGGTGTGTACAAAATATAAGAACAAACCGTCAACAGGAAGGGGCGAAGAACAGGGAAATTATCATCATTTTGGGTATTTTGTTCGTCAAGAACAAACTTATGTTGACTGTACCTGCTGTATTTTTTATTTATTTTTATTTATTTATTTATTTCCATATATACAACCACCTTTACAGGATAAACCCAATGCGATAGTGTACCCCTGTAGGAATGACACACTAAGCAGACGCGTGTATAGCAGGCACGCCGGCGATCCCGTACAGATATTCAATTAAATAGCTATGAAAAAGTAGCGGTCTAAATCTATCAAACTCGGCGAGCTTTACATTTTTTTTTTCATATCACTTACAGGCAGGCAGGCAGGTGGCAGACAAGCTCACGGCACACCTGATGGAAAGTGGTTACCGTGGCCTATTAGACGTGTACAACACTAAGGGCGTCATACTCGCGCTGCCGACCCTAAAACTCGCGAGCCAAGAGCGGGTTGTAATCCCGGGTTATAACTGTGAAAATTAAGGACAACTATTTTTTAGGGTTCCGTATCGAGGGGTAAAAATTTGTTCTCTATTACTGAGAATTCGCTGTCCGTCTGTTTGTCACCAGGCTGTTTTCATGAACCGTGATAACCAGACAGCAGAAATTTTCACAGATGATGTATTTCTGTTGCCGCTATAGCAACAAATACAAAAAAAAAAAAATAACGTTTAAAATTACCGTGACATGTTTACTAGAAAAACATAAAAAGACAGTCATATTGAACATGAAACTTGACATACTGGATTCAAACCGATAGTTTTTATTGGTGGCTAGCGTTACAATTCCAGCCCTGTCAAATACGTCAAATCCCATACATTCGTCATTCTATTCCATCAAACGCCGGCTAGCGAATTGCCACTTGTATAGAGGGGCAGGCCCACGATTCTGCTAAAGCCAAATCAATTGTCATACCACAGACACTGCAATAAATTGTAGACTTTAATGCTATAATCTTAAATTCTAAAATTAAATGAAGTGTCACATTTCACTTTTTCATTCACTCTACAAAAAGCCATTTAATATTAGACTTTAAAACCATGACTTTAAAGTTTAAAATTAAATGGGTAATTTTTGCATTGCCTGTGGTATGACAATGGTTTTACTTTAGTAGAATCGAGGCCCAGTGGCCCGTTTCATAAAACTACAATTTACAAATTACAAGTACAATTCGATGTACATTGCGTAGGTAATTGGTCATTTAAATCGATTTTATAATATATGGCCAATTACTTAACAAAGTACATCGAATTGTATGGCTAAAATTAAATGGGTAATTTTTGCATTGCCTGTGGTATGACAATGGTTTTACTTTAGTAGAATCGAGGCCCAGTGGCCCGTTTCATAAAACTACAATTTACAAATTACAAGTACAATTCGATGTACATTGCGTAGGTAATTGGTCATTTAAATCGATTTTATAATATATGGCCAATTACTTAACAAAGTACATCGAATTGTACTTGTAATTTGTAAATTGTAGTTTTATGAAACGGGCCCCTGTACTCCCATACAATAAACGAGATTTTATTGACACCTGAAGTTGTGTGAACCGTGATAGTTAGAAAGTACATTTCTTTTCATATAATATGATGTACGACTATTTCTGTTATCGCAATGACAAAAAATACTTCGCTGCTTTTTTTTTGTTCGATATTAATAACGGCAACAGATGGACGCTTGAAATATTCACTGAATATTTAGTAGGTAGTATATTAACTTCAAAAATAAATAATTAAATTAAATTAAAATATTATTCAACGGCGGCACGACAGAAACAGAACCACAAGTCAGTGTTTTGAAAACCAGCGCAGTCCGACTTGCACAGGTTAGGTTAGAATTAGGTTAGGTTGCCGCCGTGGCGTAGCGGTGGTGAACGCGGCCGCTACGCAGGAGGCGAGGGCTCGATACCCGCTCAGTGCAAATGTTTGTATGCATGAATATGGGTAGGTATTTGAGCTGCTCTGGTTGTGCCTCGGTGAGCACGTTAAGACGGTCCCGGTTGCCATATGAACATCTCTGGCAGTCGTTACGGGTAGTTGTCTAAATGCAATCCTTCGATATCACCTTTGGGTTGTTGAGGTCAGATGGCAGTCGCTTCACGGAAAATATCGAAATTTAGCTTAATCCGCAGTTAGACTAGTAAAAGTGGACCCCAGACTCCCAGTTGAAAGCCTTGGATGCGACTGGGATTAAGGCTAGGATGAGGAATAAGAATAGGAATAAGGTTAGGTTGGTTATTTTTTTATAACCACCCAGAAACAAAACAGAAAGTTAATTAAGCTTGTCAGCTGCGACATATTCAGTTCAAAAATAAATATTGAAATAAATCAAGGTGAGCTAGATAATGGCACGGGGGTTTCCTGTTGTTTAACAAAAAACATATGGCAAACGATCATTTTACAAACAACGTTTGAAAACGAATCATTTGACAAACTTTCATTTCGCAAACATATGACTTTAAAAAAAAAAAATTGGTTGCCTGTAAAGTCGGTATACAGGCGAAAGTTTTACGTGACAACGACTTTGAGTGGTAAAATAATTTTAATGTGAATATTCATTCGTATAGTAGGAAGAAGGATGAAATAATAGTAACAATTTAAAACATTTATTTATACAAAGAATTATAAACAAAATAAAATTTTAAATTATTAATTACAAGACATGAACCGGTGTGTATGCCTATCTCTCTCACTCTCTCTCTCGCTCTGTCTCTCTCGCTCTTAGGCGGGCTAACTGTGCTCGAGTGGAAGGGACGCGTGCCTTTCACTTTTTATGTCTGTCTCTCTCGCTCTTAGGCGGGACGCGTGCCTCTCACTCGCTCTCATTGTAAGCGCATAACGCGGAGCGTAACGCAGAGCGTAACGCAGTTTCTTGAAGTGTCGCCCGGCATACCAATTTATAAGACGTTGTCACGTAAAAAAATAATGAAAAGTTTTGCAAATGCATTACTTAGAAAATATTTCAATTGCTATTTTATATTAAATGTTCATTTGAATAAATAAAGTCAGCTAACAAACAGCCAAACAAGCAAACATTAACCACGCGTGTAGCTAGCATGTAGCATGCAGTAGGCAAGTAGCATGCGCAAACACCGTTTCTGTCACAGTTCCGGCGCTGCGGGGCTCCGCCGCGCGGCCTCACACAAGCTCGGCTTGCCTCAGCCGCGGCCGCGGCGGGCTTTATAACCACCTGCTCCTCAGCTCGTTGGCTGCCTCAACACTCTACGCCTGCGCGGGCCTAAATAACACTCTAGGGGTAGGGCAAACAAGACTACGTGAAGTCGGGTTAGCTGCGATTCATTTCTATTACTAACTTTTGTGTCACAAGTTTTGACTGACTATAATTTACGGGCAAAACCTGTTTTCCAACTAACATGTTTAAAAAATAATCAATTTGTGAAATGATGTTATGGCATAATGCAATTTTTCGGAATATTTTTTTTCTAATGAATATTTTACTACAATATTTTTCACGTAGCATGGGTACGGTGACGTTTGGGATTTGAAGTTACTAGAGATGTAGTCAAGATAAAATCGCATGAAATAAAATCGATTATATATCTTATCGAGATCATTTATTAATGAAGAAGAAATCGATTCTATTAACTAATAATTTTGAAGAAAAAAAGTAAAACAAAATTGATAACCTGTTTAATTATTTATTAAAAATCAAACATGTTCATCATCTTCATCATCATCATCGTCATCATCATCGTCATCTGACTCGTCGACGTGAATAATTATTTGGGAATCAATTATGCAGTCTATTCTAATGTCTCGCTCCCAGTCATGTAAGATTAGATTTTTGGTTTTCTCCACTACTTTCTTCCAGTCATCGCTAGTGACATTTTTGCATCCCTCTTTCAATAACCCCATCATTTTTGTGGCTGTAAAAGGCGGAGCTGTATTTTTTCGTGCAGCGTATCCTGGAACAAGATAAAAAACAAATTGAGTCATAGAATTCAAGTAATAAACATAATCATATTTTTGTCAGTATGTAAATAGACTATGGTTAAACAAGTTACCTTTGATTTGGGCCCAAATTAATTCAATGGCATTGTACTGACAGTGGTACGGTGGAAGCCTCAGGACTTCGTGACCATATTCGTTTGCCATCATATCTAATTTGTATGTCGTTTGGGGCTTGTGCATTTTTACGAGCTTCACTAGCTCCACCTTTAATTTCGTCTCATCGGCTTCCACATTATTGGCTTGGAGCCACTCGATCAACTCGCTCTTCTTATTGGAAGAAGTCGGCGGTTTGTTCAATTGCACGGAGTGATATGGGGCATTGTCCATAATAATTGTGCTGGGTTCTTCTAAATTGCTAAGCATATTTTGAAACCACTCCGTGAATACTTCCGCATTTATATCTTCGTGATATTCTCCCGTCTTTTTCGATTTAAAAGCAAGTAGCCCATTTTCTACAAATCCTTTCGATGTGCCTGCGTGACAAATAATCAATCTCTCCCCTTTTCCTTCTGGCACTTTGGTCGAGGCATGAGGTGTATCGTCAGTCCACATTTTACCGACCGTATGATTGGCATTCAGCCAAGTTTCATCCAGGAAGACGACATTGCTCCAATCGGTAATCGCTTTAGCCTTTTTCAAAAAGGTAACCCGCGCAAGTGCTATAT
Source organism: Eilema caniola (assembly GCA_949126895.1). Taxonomy (NCBI): domain Eukaryota; kingdom Metazoa; phylum Arthropoda; class Insecta; order Lepidoptera; family Erebidae; genus Eilema; species Eilema caniola. The sequence continues at coordinate 49,045,094 of OX421460.1, read as the reverse complement.
CGCCCCTCTCCATGACAATTTTTCTTTTGTTTACTTTGTGTCCTTCAATACGCGCCACAAGGATGTAGGACTTCCAGTAAACAAATCAGCATCTTTTAAAGACTTGACCAGCTTTAGAAGCGTCGGTAATTCTTTATTCTGGTAATAGTTATAAATGTGGCTCCGTATAGCATCGGCCGCAAAACTGTCTACATCTGTTACAGATGCCTTTTTGGTTCGCTTTTTATTAGGGGTGGACAACTTATTTTCTTCTGTATCGTGAGCACCATATTTTTCTCGAGTGATTCGAGAAACCGTGTTCCGCCCAATGTCTAACGCATCTGCCACTCGATCCAAAACGTTGGACACAGGCAATAGCGTTCCGCCATTCTCACGTTCCCGCTCAAAGTAATCCCGCAATCGAACTACAAATTCACGGGCTTGACTACCAAGCACAGTCCTTTTCGTTCTTTTTGGCATTTTGCCAAAAAAAAACAACAAAACAAAAGTCAATAACAAAAAACGGTAACGAAAACAACAAAGCACAACGATAGTCAATAACAAAAACAAGTAACAAAAACACCACGCAAGCTCAAAACAAAGAAAACAGACCGCATACAAGGCAGACGCACTCGTACTGAGTTGATATAACAAGATGGCTGCCAGCTCATGCTTAAGCAGTGTTGCTATATTATAATAAAGCTCCACAAAGACAAAAATGCTTTGTATAAAGTTTATTATTACATAATTATATTTTATAATCGTATTTTAGTTAAAAATACAACTAACGATTTATGATACTTTATTCGACAATTTATCGATTATAACGATTTTACTATGTCAATCTCTAACGCAACCTGTTCCGATTCACGCATCAAGAATTATGTATTTGGAATGTTTATATTTAAAGTTTAAATAATTACGGAGAAATAAAAATAGTTTTAAGTTAAAAATGCAAAATAAAACAGTTTTCTTTTTATCTTCGTATTAAGTGTTGTTTCCTGTATTCCGCGTTAGGTAAATTGTTTCGAAATGAATCATGCATGAAATGGAATTAGTCAAATGTCACCGTACCCATGCTACGTGAAAAATATTGTAAGCAATAGTTTGTAAAATGATAAATTTATCTAGTACTTATAATTTTGTCAAACGTTGTTTTTCAAATAAAAAATTTGGTTTTAGTTTTTTTGTTAAATTTTTGGATACCTGGTACGAGACCCTTTGTGCGCGAGTCCGACTGGCTGTGGGCCGGTTTTTATTAGTTTAGCTCTTGAAAAATACATCATCCCGAGCTTTTTCCGGTCGCATATAAAGCTAAAATATCCCAAAGAAAGCAAGCTTATCAAGCGTGATGCAGTCGAATTGACGGATATCGTCCGTGTAGTAAAATCCTACTTATATTATAAACGCGAAAGTTTGTAAATATGGATGGATGAATGTATGGATGTTTGTTACTCTTTCACATAAAAATTACTGAATGGATTTTATATTGTAAAATCCATTCGGTAATTTACATATAGCTTATACATCAGAATTACACATAGACTACAATTTATACCGATAACCGACATCCACGTAGGCGAAGCCGCGGGCAACAGCTGGTCTTGTATAGAAATATTTCGTTCGCCTTTGTTATAACAATGTACGTCGATCGGTGAATTCAAACGTGTTTGTTTCCATCGATATTTTTACCTGATCGCACACACATGAGTCACTCCACGCCAACGGCACCGGCACAATCAAATTAGAACAGTAAGTCTTTAACACCTATAGTGCACCTTCATATATTATTATATGTGCCTGTAACTAGCTATAATCTTCATCCTAGCGTTAATCCCAGTCGCAACCAAAGCTTTTCAACTTGGATTCTGGGGTCCGCTTTTTACCAGTCTAACTGCGGATTTGGCTAAACTTTGATATTTTCCGTGGCGCAACTGCCATATGACCTCCACAACCCAAAGGCAATATCGAAGCATTGCAGCTAGACCAATTGTTGGATTTATGTGGGCTCCAACTACCAGTAACGACTGCCATAGATGTTTGTATGACAACCGGGACTGACGGATTAACGTGCTCTCCGAGGCACGACCAGACCAATGCATACCAATATTTGCCCTGACCGGGGATCGAACCCGCGCCGCGCCTCCTGCGTAGCGGCCGCATTCACTACCGCTATATATGCCACGAAGGCTGTCTCCCATAATAATACCTATGTAAGCAATAATATACCAACAACATTATCGCTTTCTTTGCGAGAGTCTCCAAAGGGCTGACCCAGAACCGGTCCGTTCTTGAGATGGCCAGAGATGATCGCGTTAATTCTCGTTAACATCATTGTACTTATTAATTTCAACTTGATCTTTCGATTAATTAGTTACTTACGATTATTTTCCCAAATACGCAGTAAATCAAAGTTTGTTTTTGTGTCAGCTAAGTTTCATTTTGCAGAAACGCAAGTACGAGCGTGTGTTCATTTAAAAATAGTAATGTTTCATAACCTCTGCGGTGTAATTCATAACAATTTGGTGTGCAACTAGGTCAATGATTCAGAAGCGGATACTTGATCACAAGGTAATGCAGTGGGATTATTCCCAAATCCCACTATCCCCCATCGGCTTTACCCACTAGTGGCAAAAGGGAATTCATTTGAGAAAGGTGATAATTGTCCCCACAGGTTGGGAACTGAGAATTACATTCTCTTCCCCCAACTTGGCACGTTCCCGTAAATTAATCAAAAGTGTTGCTAGAAGTGACAAATATAACATACAAGCTGTTGCCCGCGGCTCCATCCACTTATTGTGTAGTGTTTTTTCTTGCAATTAAAACAACCTATATTAATCAATGATAACGTAGCATTCAAATGATTAAAGAATTTTTAAAATCGGTCCAATACTTTGAGCCAATTCGTTACGAACATACTTACATGCAAATCTCTTCAATTAGTGGGAAACCAGATTGCCCACAAGGAAATAGAATTTTATTCCTCGTAGTCAAATCTATTTGGCGACATAGTTTGGCCACGAGGAATATATCGTAGTGGCTTAGAAAAAAAATCTCTTGGTAAGGTGACGACAAAGTTGGCACTGAAGTGACTCACAGGCTAGTTATAAAGTATTTATCCACGAATTCCACTTCAAACAGTTCTCATACAAAGCCAACACGTAAATTGGCCATTCCGCTGATATGAATAATTCTCTGATTGCCTACCCGCTCACCGTCTTGTTTCATGTTTTATAATATATTATGGCAGAAGCCCACGCCTTTCGAGACGGCCTTTATTATGATATTAAAGTAATTTTTAACTTTTCAGAGGTTTAACGACGACAGTCACTCATTAATGTGTCAATCTTGTTACAAAGTTATTTATGTAAAAGAAAATTCCGTTTTTAAAATATATTTATGTGTGTTTAATCGGTGTCCCCGGGCGTTAAAAATGTATGATCGATGATGGAGGGGCAGCTAGCCGGACGCGAATTAATATTCAGACTTCTGACTGGGTGTGCAGGGCCCAATACCAACAGCCCCAGGGTTCAAGTCTACAAACAACAGACGAGTCTCTGGCGCAACATTAGTTTCTCCTAAAAGTCAATAAACTAATCAAAGATAAATTACACGACACCCAGAGCTTCAAAGTGTAAACTTAAGCCAAGCATCATCATACATTGCATTATAGACAGGGAAGGAGCCCCGGTCCATTTTACAAGTGATTATTATCAACCTATTTTTTTATTATTTTAGCTACATTCTGATCAAGTGTACTTATCGTAATTTATACATTTATACTGAACTTCTTAATTCAAATTCGAAATCAATTCTATATTGAAATAATAACGATTTATAGAATCAACGACATGTATCCGCAAAATCCATAAAACCACTCAAATTTCATTAAATAAACAACTAAATCAAGTATGTCATTGTTTGTCAACACCAGCTGTTTAGTTTTCCAAAAAAAAAACGGGCCAGTTACGTCTCACACATAGGTACATCCAAGTTTTCTACGTAAATTGTATTTTTTTAATGTATGTAACTGGATAAAAATGAATTAAAGTATGATATATTATATATGTTAGTATTATCTTTATGAAAAGTAATAGGTACGCATTTTTTAGGAGTAATAAGTAATTTTAAGATATTGCAGTTATGATTATTAAATAAAATTACGAAAACCGACGAGGCCGTATGAGCTTGATGCCTATGCTTTTTCCGACAGAAAAATATTAGTCTGGGAATCTGCCGGGTTTTTGTTTTCTTCAAATACCTACATACACGTAAAGTATATAGGTATTTAAGTCATTATCTCCGACGTATACCATCTACAATGAAACGCACGTTCCTCAGACGCAAGAACAGAGAAATTCTCAAATCAACTCATCAACAATAAATATACCGCACAAATATGTAAAATCTCTCTATCAATAAAATTGGACCAATGTTTCCAATGTCAACTTTGCTTTGTCAAAACGCTTATCTGTTGTTATTATTGTCTTTATTTTTTCGCAAACGAAAAGTATTTTCCTTGGTGATAAAGCTATCTTATCCCCTTGGTTAATAATCAACTATTTATAATCTAAAAAAAAAATTTCTAAGGCGGAACGATGTTTGTCGAATAAAATCTTGAAATACATATCTCGAATATTTGAGTGAGTGGGTGTCGTCCGAAATAGAATAATATCTAGTAATAGACCCAGGTAATGATCGTCCGAGTATAGCTTTAGCTTCCCACAGACGGGCTGCTTGATCTGTACGAGTCTGGACTTATTTGCGCCACAGGCGGTCTTCTACTCTGTCTAGTAAAGTACGTTGGATGTAAAAGCGGATAATGTGATTGAGAGATCGTTGTTCTGAATTAGGGTCATAATCAAGCCATCGATTGCACTATTGCAGTCCACTGCTGGACATAAGCCTCTCCCAATGTTATATAGGAAGCTCTGCCCTACTCTTTTTACGCTGGCCAGACGGATTGGTACAGGGTTTTATTTCGAGATTTCCTTCTCTGACAGTGATATCGTCTGCATATTTTGCCATTAGTCACCTCTTACGACATCCTTTGGATGAGAAGAAGTGGTGATACTTGTATTCTGTTTCCGTCACCCGACGTAAAAGTAGTTTTTTTTATTGTTACAAAAGAGTATTAGCAACCGAAATTATCGAAATTACTAATATTCCCTCTAACCCCTCCAACTAAGGTAGATTGCTTGTGCTATGAGTGGGTTCACGTCGGTAGTGTAATGGCCAGGATTCGAACCCGGGACTTCTCGATCGTAAGGCCGACTCCTTAACCACTAAGCTACCGACGCTTTTGAATGACAATAGGAGCATAATAAAGACACCTAAACTAGTAGATGATACCGAAGGAGTTCGACCACATGTTTCACTAATTAACTGTCAATAAGACGTCACACACACAATTATAAATAGATCAAGTTCAACGTGAGTAAACATTATAGATAAATGACGTTTATTTATGTGCAACATCCGATATCTGTATATCATACATACATAATGTAATATCCGGATCTTGTACAGTTACGATCATTTTATATGAACTAGTGACGTACGGACTAAAAATAACGCTGAAGAACGATAAATACACTGTCATTACTGGCTCAATGATTTAGGAGTAACGCTTACAGGCACATTAGTGTAGCTGGGATTTATTTGTGAAGTGATTATTTGAGACTTGTGGGTGTGACTAGAAGAGTAGACAGACTGAGGAATAGAGAAGAATTAACAGGTTACGTTCGACGTCGAGCTGCTATTAAGAACGCTGCGATTACGGATTTGACATAATATATATGACATTCGTTGACGATTGTCATATACGCACGTCAAATCTCATACGCCGGTCAGCGAATTGCCACTTGTTTAGAGGGGCTGAATACCTAATGATTATCGTTTATGATTCCTTATAGTGCGTGCAAATCTTCAATCAATAATAACTTCAATAAACAATTCAACAGTCAACGCGTTGAGGTGCAAATAGCAAAGCATCATCGTGCGCAATTAGGCAGAAGGATAGGGCTAGGAACTTTCTAGATAGGTCAACAAATCATAGTGTGAAATATAATGTATTTTAGGTCTCTCGTTAGTCGTTGGCATAAGACAGTATCGCAGTTTCTAAGTCAAGACATAGTTGCCACTTATCTGTCAGTAATAGAAATGAAGAGTGACCCAATAACCGATGAAAGGAGCCATTTGAATAAAATAAGAAGAAGCGTGACCCAATGATATTATACCTATACCTAATTACAAAAGTAGTAGCAAATTACTCGAATGCCAAATTCTCGATTTAGCTGGGAAAAGATTCTACAACAATGAGAAATTTGACGGGTTGTCTGACAGATTCTCTGTACAATTTTTCCTTAGATAAATGTAAAACAGACGATTTCCTTTTAAAGTAATGTGATTTTGGAATGAAAGCAAAATCTCCAACTTATGACGTCGCTACACTCGTCAACAACTTGTGACATTTTATACTCATCACTTCTTTTGAAACTTTTGCCATGTTTACGTTCATATACATTTCACGGTGATTTGATTATAATCAAAATATGTTTATAATCCATACTAATATTATAAAAGCGAAAGTAACTCTGTCTGTCTGTCTGTCTGTCTGTCTGTCTGTCTGTCTGTCTGTCTGTCTGTCTGTCTGTCTGTCTGTATGTTACGCTTTCACGCCTAAACCACTGAACCGATCTTGATGAAATTTGGTACAGAGGTATATTAGAGCTTGAGAACGGACATAGGCTACCTTTTTTAACGAGAAAGGGGGTTTAAGGGGGGGAAATAGGGGATGAAAGTTTGTATGAAAGTTTGTCATTTCTGAAGATATCTTAATGAAATTTGGTACAGAGGTAGATTAGAGCTTGGGAACAGACATAGGCTACCGTTTATCGCGAAAAGGGGGGTAGAAGGGAGGGAGACTGGGGCCTTGGGATGAAAGTTTGTCTTTTTTGAAGATATCTTAATGAAATTTGGGACAGAGGTAGATTAGAGCTTGGGGACGGACATAGGCCACCTTTTATCGCGAAAAGGGGGGAAGAAGGGGGGACCAGGGCCTTGGGATGAAACTTTGTCGTTTTAGAAGATTTCCTAATGAAATTTGGTACAGAGAACGCTTAGAGCTTGGGAACGAACATGGGCTACCTTTTATCGCGAAAACGGGGGTAGAAGGGGGGGGGGGGGGGCTAGGGTCTTGGGATGAAAGTTTGTTATTTTTGAAGATTTCCTAATCAAATTTTGTACAGATATAGATTAAAGCTTGGGAACGAACATAGGCTACCTTTTGTCGCAAAGGACGAGGTTAAAGGGGGGGGGGGGGGTGTTATAGGGAATGAAAGTCTGCCAGTTTTTAAGATGGATTAAAGCTTGGGAACGAACATAGGCTACCTATTGACGCGAAAATGGTGGTATAGGGTGGGGGGGTAATAAGGGATGTAAGTTTGACAATTTTGAAAATATCTTAATTAAATTGGTACAGAGAGGGATTAGAGTTTGGAAATGGTCGTAGGGTACCCCTTATCGCGAAAAAAAGGGATAGAAGGGGGAGGGGGAAGGGGAATAGGGCTATGGGATTAAAGTTTTCTCATTTTTCAGTAGCACGAAAAAGGGGGTGAATATGGGATAAATAGTAAGAATTTCTTTTAAGAGGTCCTCATGAAATTTGGTACAAAGGTGAATTAGAAGCTTCGGAACGGACAAAGTCGAGTAGCGAACCAAATATAGAAGCGAGTGGAGAGGCGAGTAGAGATTGTGATATGGACGAGTGGATAGGCGTGTAAAGATCGAAATTCGAGTAGAGTCGACTACAGGGGCGAGTAGATGCGACTAGAGAGCCAGTGGAGAGGCGAGTATAGAATCAAATAGAATGCAGTAAAGGGTTGGTGGCGAGTAGAGATCGAATAGAGAGTTGAGTAGAGGTGCGAGTAGATAGGCGAGTGGGAAGAGTCAAGTAGAGAGGCGAAAAGAGAATCGAATGGATGGGCAAGTAGAGAGGCCAATGGAAAGACGAGTATAGAGATGAGTACAAAGTCGAGTAGAGAGAGGAACAGAGAAGTCAGTAGAGAGTCGAGTATAAATTCAAGTATAGAGGCGAGTAGAAACTCGAGTAGAGAGTCGACTATAGAGGCGAGTAGAAAGTCGAGAACAGAGGTGAGTACATAGTCGAGGACAAAGTTGAGTAGAGAGGCGATTTTAATGCTCAATAACGTCGGATCAACACTAAGCGATAACCGACATTCACGCGGGCGGAGCCGCGGGCAACAGCTAGTTATAAATACGGTCATATCATTAAATTAATTAATATGCATGTCATAACTAAATAATAGCTGAACACCGCTCGAAATGAGATCATTTTCTTTTATTAAATATCATTATGTGGGATAGAATTTTCAATAATATTCATATGGGATTCACCTACGCTAATCCAGGCCGCGCTGGACGGGTCAGCTACCCGTCGGCGGCACTTGTAGGTAGTACCTAGGTAGAGAGACGTATTCTTATAGGTCCATCGCGTTGCTGAGTTGAGAACTCGGGACAGTGCCATGGTACTTGCGACCCAAGTGAAGGTTTAGAAGGGGCCCCTTTTGTTGATGTACATCAACACTCACCTTCATTACGGAAGTTCCCCTCCCTGCCTAACCAAATTTGATGCGAACCTACTAGTGCCGCTTTAGACATTCGTCCTAGCAATGAGCTTATTGTAGCTCGCGATAGGCCTAGATCTTTAAGTAGGTTGTGGAAAGATTTTGCTGGTATACCTCTCGCTCCCACTTCTACTGCATACAAACTAACCACGTAACGATTTTTGATTAATTCGTTTATGAGATCATAGTATTTATTTTTCTAAAGTGTGTGGTCCTTCGGTATATTTGTTTCCCACGGTACAGTAAATTCCACAAGGACCACATATTTAATCGTTTTTGAATAAAGAAATATGTCAGGTCTAGATGACGAAACCCCAACATCCTCCGAAATTTTATAGTGCTTTTCATACGTGTCGATTAGGAGAGTTATTTATTCTGTGCCGTAGATGTCGTAGACAGTAGAAGACGACCTACGGATAGGGCAGTTCTCCTTTCGACGGTAAAGATACAGTCCAAGACAAACTACCCGCTAGATTGCGTGCTTGAGTGTGAGTGATGACTCAACACAGCCAACCCCTTACGGGGATAAACAGGCGTGAATATATTATGTAATATTTTTGATTTTGAACTTGAGGAAAAAACTATGACATGGACATGGGCTTGTCACTGATATACCGTCGTCTTTAGGACAATTATAGGTACAGGCACTGTAAGTAGTGTAGTGTTCGCCCTCCTTGACGATCCTATTTAGTGACCTGACCGTCACGCGCCAGCGATAAAAGAAAACACAAAATGAAAATGAAATTAGTTTAGAAAAAAAACAAGCGATGGGAAAACAATTCCGAGTCATTTGAGACGGGTCCATCCTGCTTCTTCAAGAAACAAGTCTGAAGAAATCTAAAGTGTTTTAGGCTCTAGCATAGAGTAGATTCCGCGACCCTCTTATTCGAATCCATAAAACTCGTTTAATAGTGATATTATTACGAATAAATATCCTTCTTGAAACAATTATCCTTGTGTTATAATTAAAATATCTTAAGAAGCTGGAGTTAGCCGCTCCGATTCCACTGTACATACAGTGATATAGGTCAGTACGGCACGTGGTCATGGATGGCGGCAAAAGCAACATTGTCGTACGCAAATAATAGGAGCACATAACTCAATAGAATAAAATATAAAGAAAACTTGCTGAAAGGAGCGAGACAGCCACTGAACAGAGAAGAAAAACAATGCTACATAATAATGCAAGGTCGCGATTGGTTCTTATGCTGTAAATAGATTCACTATGACGCGACATTAGCACATTGCACTTGAATTATATAGATATGCAACGTCAGGTGCATCGTACACAATTGCATGAAATCAAATTCCAATAGGCAATAATGAAAACCGGAATGTGCAAAGAAATAAACGTGACAATTTGTCTAAGCTATGCAAAATCTACTTGAGAATACATTACTTCGAGATCAATATTTTTTATATAAATTTGCACGCACCTACTGCCCATTTTTTTGGCATCCATTTCTTCGTTTCGATAATGTCAATCATCTTCTCTTTGCGCACTGGTCCCCTGTCTCAGTATCATGGAACTTAGGGTGCTTCGTCAGGAACGTCCACGCGGTGCACTCTGGGCAATGGAGATTGTGCAGCATCTCAAGGTGGCAGGAATACTGCCACTTACGGCCTACTCCAACCGAGGCGAAAGCTACCCTGTTAATGGTTACTAGGAAGAGTTCCAAGTGTCTCATTCAAATTCAAAGTCAAAGACTTTTTATTCAATATAGAACAACATGATTGTTGTTGTTGTGAACTGAGTTGTCCACCGTCTCCAAGGCGCTGGTTGAGAAGAAACTATGCAACACACTCCACCGTGGTATGTTTACAATAGTTAATTCCTTAAAGCTAAATGTGGACGAATGCATATTTGTCTTGTCTGTCTCGGCTATGATTGGCAGAGGGCACAGTGAAGAGGAAGCAACGGCGCGTGTGGAGTCTACTCATGCAAGCCTGGGGCGCTCACCACCTTACCTCTCTCTGAGATGCCCAGCACATACAAAGCTGCCGTTGGACTTGAATTTCTTCCAAATTCAACGGCTTGTTCAAAAGTTAAGATGAAGAGTAATGGGAAAGTAATTGTCTGTCTTTTACGCTTTCACTGAACTAATTTTGAAGAAATTAGGAACAGAGATGAATTCGACGTTGGGAAAGGACAGAAGCTATATTTGGTCGCGATAACCGACTTCCATATGGGCGGAATCACGGTTTACAGTTAGTGGGAATTAAAAAGTAGCTTCAAACTCATTAATTCCTAAATACCCATAGCTCTACATATTTCGAGCATATATTATACACTATCGTAACGAAAGCTATGCTACTACCTCTTGAAATACTTCCACATTCCGAAATTTCGCACGTAAATACTAAGTAAGCAATTTACAAAGAACACAAACTGAAAGGAATATGGCAGCGAATGGGAAATCTGTAAATAGAATCTTCATGCGGCGATATTTGCATTACACATTATTAGATGCAATGCAACAACTGCATCAAATCAAATCCCGATACCAGGCTCTCATAAAATACTAGAAGTAATCTGTTCCTACTGCTGACAAAGCTGTCTATTTTATGTAAGTCCATGCAGATTTTATTTTACAGAATACAAAACAGCGCTTCAATATTTTAACTAATGCATTACTCATAAGTTACGTTTTAATCGATTTTTTCTTATAGAAATATTTCAAAGATGCCAGAACATCATTAAATTTGATTTATTTATTTTACAAGAAGAAGAAGCCTTGGGTCTGTCTGTCAAGACCCTATTTAATAAATAACACGTGGATATAATAAAGTCAAGAGAATATCAAACACTTCGCAGTCTCACGTTTGTTTGATTGTAATTGATTAAGTAGAGTAACGCCGCCGCCGGATAATAAGAACTAAAGTTGTGAAAACCGACATTCACGTAATCGGGGTCGCGGGCATCGCCTGTTGTAGTAATAATTAGTATCTGGGAGCTTGTTCAACGGGTCAATTTATTAATCATGGCCACAGAATGAAAAGTGACGTTGAATGCGGCCAATCAAAGCGACCATTAAATTGGAGAGGTATCAGGAACGTATAAATCTACAGGAATTTGAACAAAGAAAATATGAACCGAAAGAATCATGAAAACGGTTGGCACATGGATATGTAAATAGTGCAATATTAACACACCGCTCATGAATGAAATAGAATGCAATGTGAATTGCATTGCAGTAAGTACATGAAATGAGATCACAATACAAGGATCTCATAAAATAAAGAAGTTATATTCTATCCTAGAAAAATACACAATATGCAGCAGTAGCTGTGCAAGAGTGCAGTGAAGGCGAATATTGTAACTATTATTATGTAGTATACATGTCTCAATATTCATGTAGACGTATCGGTTTATGAACGAATTGTTTGTACAAGGTAAAGATAAAAAAATACAGCTGTAAAGTACACTCGAGAGCAATGAATCCGGGTCACTCAAAGAATCCAAAAAATCTCGGAAAGTAAGAATGCTAGGTTAATTCAATAAATTGTATTTAATAGGCAATTTAATACTCCTTAAATGAAAGTTAAAAAAATATGAGTCACCATACATTTTATTTACACAAAATTACATAAAGAAAAAAAACTGTTAATCTCTCCTTAAAACAAAAATAGGAAACATGAAATTTTTGAACTTTATGACGATTTTCTTGAATTTCAATACTTCGTATTACCTCCTCGTGCTTCCATTACTGCGTTTACGCGGTTTGGCATGCTGTACACCAAGTTCCTTATACGATTTTGGGGAATATTCTCCCATTCCTCTGTGAGAGCAATTTTGAGCTCAGGAAGCGTGATTGGGGGAGGGTTTCGTTGTTTTACGCATCTCCCTAGCTCGTCCCAAGCATGCTCGATCGGTTTGATATCCGGGCTGCGCGCTGGCCACTCCATACAAGTAATGTTCATCTCTTGAAGGTAGTCATTCACAATCCTACCTGTATGAGGTCGGGCATTGTCATGCATAAATATAGCATCCTCACCCAAATTGACCATAAATGGACCAACGTGTTCGTTGAGGATTTCTTCCACATATCTTACGCTAGTTAAAGAGCCGTTTTCTATGATCACCAGCTCTGTGCGACTTTCAGAGGAAATTCCGGCCCACACAAGTACAGACCCACCACCGTAGGCTACTTTTTCTTCGATGCATGCTTGCTTGAATCTTTCCCCTGGTCTTCTATACACTCTGTGTCTTCCATCGTGCTTGTAGAGCATAAATTTTGATTCGTCGGAGAACATAACTTTCGACCAATCTTCAATACTCCAATTTACGTGGTTCTGGGCATATCTTAGTCTTGAAATACGATGGCCACGCTCCAGTTTAGGGCCGTTTGCAGGTCTAAGGGGTTTTAAGTTAGATTCAGCAAGCCGACGTCTTACTGTCCATGCACTTGGGTTACTTCCTCCGAGGCGTCGAAACTGATTTGTGAGTTCAGTTCCTGTGAGAAAGCGATTTCGAAGCATGGTGTTCACCAAATATCGGTCTTCTCGTGCTGTGGTACACCTAGTTCTGCCCGTTCCTGGTCTGCGTAGGTTAGAACCAGTTTCTTCGTAACGTCGGAGAACTCTTTGTACTGTTGACAGCGACACACCGACAGTCCTGGCTGTATCGCGCTGACTCCGGCCGGTTTCCACCAATGTAAGTATTCTGGTGCATTCTTCAAGTGTAAGCGACATGATTTCAGCTTGAATAATGAATATTGAGCACTATCAACCTGGTTTATGTACCAACATAAATGACAGATTACAAACAAAAGCAAAAACAAATCCTGTAATTTCGTAGTTCCATCTTCGACAGTGTTCCCTTTTCAAATTTGATTTTTTTATGATATAACTTTACAATAACTAAGAAGTTTTAATACTTTCATTTAAGGAGTATTAAATTGTCTATTAAATACAATTTATTGCATTAACCTAGCATTCTTACTTTCCGAGATTTTTTGGATTCTTTGAGTGACCCGGATTCATTGCTCTCGAGTGTAGTAAGGTATTTGAGTTGTTAATTTTTTTCTGTTGAGCTCTGCATTTTCTGATCCCACATAGATATAAATTTGATGAAGGTTGCAGTATTATAGTGTGAATCCTACGCCTAGTCTTGCAATTTTTTGCGAAGTTGTCGTTTTGAGACCCCTCTGATAACCAATTGTCACCAGTTTTTTTTTTTTTTACGTGCGGGAAATCGCCACGGATACCTACCCCTCCGGACTCGAACCGACTAAACCGCACGCCGTCTGTGGGTCGATGTGCTAGGCCGGAGGTGAGGTTGTCTTTTGACATATCCCTCGCACCCCGGCTGACCCAGGGCCATTCCTCTCGGTCTGGCCCTCCTCGGGAGGGGGGACCACGCGGTCCCCGACTCGCCCCCGGTGTGGGGGGGGCGCGCATCGTCCTACGATGCGCGCCGCCGCCGTGGCCTGCTTCTGCTAGGGTGACGAGCGGCTCCACCCGTCACCCTCAGGCCCGCGCTCATGGGGGGCGGAGGTCGGTTTGCGCCCTCCGACGCCCGAGCCGCCTTCGAACGCGGCCAGCGTCCGCGAGTCTTTCTCGCTCGCTGCGCCGCGCCCGCTCTGCTGTCTCCTTCACGAGCATGACCTGCTCGCAGAAGGAGGCGCTGGCCGCCCACGCATCTGCGCAGCGGACCATCGCCGCGAGCAGGGTGGAGAGCGTGAGCACTCTCACCCCCAGGGCCGTCACAAGCTCCCGCCTCGGCGCTTCAAACGCCGGACACTCGGTGAGCGTGTGCAGCCCCGAGTCCACGCTCGCGTCGCAGTGATGGCACTCGGGCGTTGGCTCTATGCCCATCAGATGCAGGTACCGCCCGAAGTTACCGTGTCCGGTAATGACCTGCGTCTGACGGTACGAGAGGCCACCGTGTGGCCTCTCTAGCCACTCCCCCATGATGGGTCTTACCGCCGCAATCACGGCGTGCCCTGCGCGTGGTTGCTCAAGTTGTAGCTCCCACTCGGTCACCATGGCCCTGTGGAGCCGGGACTTCTCGGCCCGAATTTCTTCGGGCTCGGGATCGAGTCCCCGCCCCCGCGCCTCCTTTCGGAACCGATAGACTGCCGAGTCCCTTACTTGTTTAACAGGGTATGATGAGGCATAAACGGTTCAGTATATCATCAAGCACAGCTATCAGGGTATTTAACATTATTGACATTTTTAAATGCAAAATCACAGTTACATCCTAGTCCGCTTGTTTTCAACAATAATACAAATAAAATGCAGGTAAGTAGGTCACTTCACTGCTACAATTGCATCACATTCAGAGCCTGGTACCAGGCTGTCATAAAACACAGAAAGTCAGTCTGAAAACCTTGAGACAATTTTGCATAAGCCTATTTAAATTTTATTCTATTTCATCGTTCAATGTTGCAGCATAATGATTTCATAGAGCAAGAGCCCGCGACGGACTGAGATGTTATCTTAGACTATTTTGGACACAGGAAATGGCACTACAGCGTGGCGTAAAAAATGACATCTACTACTTTGAATCAAGATGTAATATACAAACATGCGCACATTAATAGATAAATAAATACGTAAAATTAATTATTGAAAAATGTTACAAAAACGAATGAATAACACAACTAAAAATAAAAGAACCAATTAAAGAGCAAGATTATCGCATCAGGGATAATATTTTATCTACAAGGCGTACATACCCATAAATAAAGGTATTACAATTACAATATTTACATATTGTAAATAAGTAAGTACAATTAATTATTGAAATTTTTTACGAAAACGAATAAATCGCACATTAATAGTTTAAATGCAATTTTGACATTAGCTTACTCACACTTATTTCAAGTCGTTTTCACGATGTATTGTGTTAAAATTACTGTATCCATAAATAATAATATGGTAAAAGTATGTTATTTTATAAAAAGCTTAAATTTCTTAGTGCTTTCCCCCAACACAGGTACCTAAAAGTAATCTGCAACTATGACAATCTGCAATTTAAAAATGACCTACCTATTATTAAAAAAACATGTAAAATGCCAAATACAAGGGGTAACGAAATTACCAGAAATCCTTTCTTGGTAAATGCTTATAGCATAAAAAGCACCTATTGCCCCCAAGTTTGTAGGTCCAACGGTTTAAGCTCTGCGTTGACGAATCAATTGGTCAGTTAATCGTATAGTATCGATTAAAGTTTAGTTTAGTGTAGTTTAGTTTAGTGTCTAGCTAGTGTTGCAACCGTACTAAGTAACCAGTAATGGACGTCGTGATTTGTAATGTGATTTGTACGTGCGGGCAATCCCCACGGGCATGTGGAGCCGGAGGGGGAAGGTTATGTCGGACTCGAACCGACGTCTGTGGGTCGTTGTGCTAGGCCGAAGGTGAGGTTGTCAACAACATAACCCTCGCATCCCAGCTGACCCAGGGCTATGCCTCTCTGTCTGGCCCTCCCTGGGAAGGGGTCCACGCGGTCCACGACTCGCCCCCGGTATGGGGTGGCGCGCATCGAGCGATGCGCGCCGCCGCCGTGGCCTGCTTTTGCTGGGCTGACAGGCGGCTTCACCCATCACCCTCTGGCCCGCGCTCATAATGTAAATAAATATAAATTAAGAAGAAGAAGAAGATCCCACTATCCGATTACCATCCTGTGCCACAAAGGCTGAAAAGCCGCAACAGCTTTATGAAGTGTGTCTCCCCTCTTGAAGTCAACGATCGGTCAAAGGAGAGATGCCGGTTGTGGCGGGAGACTGTCGACCTTCCTAGCCCTTTCGTCCCACTGTCTGAGGGTCCGCCACCTGGACATGAGTTGCCATGGCCCACCTGGAAATCTTTAAACAGACTTCGGACGCAGGTCGGCCGAAGTAAGGAGAACTTGTTCAGGTGGGGATTCTCAGATGGCTCTAACTTGGAGTGCAAGTGTGGTGCTGTTCCCCAAACGATGAAACACTTGACTTCGTGCCCTGCGTGCCCCAACAACTGCACGCAGGAAGATCTAATGAATGCTACTGACAATGCGATTTTAGTAGCAAAATTTTGGGCCGATATCATCTAGGTTTGCTAACGACACGATAAGAAGAAGAATATAAATTAATTAACGAATTTCAGGTAATATTTAAAACATCATTACTACTCAGAACCTGTCAAAGTGGCCACAATCCCAAACCTGCCAATAAAGGAAAATACAACTTGTGAGTATGGACTCACAGGTTGCATTTACCTGTATTGGCAGGATGCTCTAGGAATTACAAAATAAGCTTTTATAAAACAACAGTCTACCCGTCGTGGGCTCTTGGACCATCATTAGTGACAACCAACGCTGGAATATATTATTTGAAAACTGACGCAATACAACGTCGGTCTTTGCTAGAACCCTAGTAGACTTGGCCTCGTATGTATCAAACCTGAAGAATACATTATTTTTCATGCAAACACACAGGAATATAAAAAAGGAAGCACACATAGCTGTTAATGACCGTGCTGGTATAGAATGCAACATAGGTCAATGTGATGTGATGACCTTTCAGATTTCATGGACCATAAGCAAAACAGATAGGCACCCAACTTGAGTAGCTTGTGAAGCCCGAAGGAGTCCTCCCCCACGCAAAATCGTAGTAAAGTATGCAAGTTAAATCGCAATAAGTGCATAACACCATGCACCTAGTACCAGGCTCTCATAAAACACTGGAGGTATAAGTTTCCATTTCAGAAAACACGTGGCGACTTTGCATAAACCCATGTAGATTTTATTCTAGTTCACCTAAGAACGCTGCAAATGATGTCACTGGGTGCCTAACATTGTAATATTTTATTAGTTTGTATGCATCAATACGAACAGGAGTTGTATTTTAGAACGGTCTTTTCAAGAACTTGACCTATTCATATATCCCGGAGAGATGAGCAGCGTACTAACATCCTCATTTCATGAACTATTTTGAATCCGGTTGACAGCTTTGGTCTGCCGATCAAGTTTACTACCGTTGGTCAACCAAGGCAGTAAGTAAAACTTTGATTCTAATGTACTGAGGATAAGCATAGCCATTCAACATGGCAATGCTGCCAGCCTTCTGGGAACGTTACCGGTTGGTGATGATGCGGAGGAATTTCACGACGCATTATGTATGTAAATATTCCGGTTATTTAATTTAGGTTGTTTTAGTTTCTAGTTTAAAATTTAATTTATTATGTAGGTACTGCCTAAATATTTAGAAACACCCAGACTGCTGCAAATAGTATCTAATTTAATAAAAAATTTAAAGCAATAAGTAGGTATCTATGCTCACTCACTCTTCATAACAGTTTGGATTGGAAAAAGCACCAGACGTGACTTAGAAAGGGACATGTCGGGTGTTCAAGACAATAAATATTGATATGCTGATAATGTAGATAACAAACATAATACCTAACCCGCTTAACAACATCAATATGAGAACTTACATTTAACATGTGAGCACGTGTCAGCACGAGCGAATATACAACATAACCGCATTGCAGCTTCACCAGATCTCGTTAAGAATACTACCGCCTGTAGACGAGCGTGCAACAAGTTAGTTAAGCAAAGTAAGTAGGTACTCACTGACTTTTAATGAAACCACACTCAACTGAAACTTGAAACTTGAACTGCGCTTATCTTCGTCTACGCTCTGTAAGATGCTTAATTAATGTTTAAATGAAAGGTTAGTTTACGGTGGAAAAATCACGTTGCGCCTACTGCATGGCACAGAGCATTGCTCCATGGCAAAAAGTAGGTTACTACTGGTGGTGTAATGCTTCTGCCTATCTGTCAAGAAATCACCTGTATGGGCGCACCTACTTAACAAGCTCGCACCAAGACGGATGTACAGTCGACAAATGAGATACGCTTGCACCTTTACATACAATTTTATATGTAAAAGTGCAACAGTATCTCCTTTGCCGACTGTACCTATTGGTAAAATTTGGATAGCTTTAGGCGATGGCTCAGTCGTTCAAGTCCTGCCGGAGCTGACTCGCTTCTTCATGTCTTAATTGAAGGTAACAAGACTTTAGTCTTTCTTCTCAGGACTGAAATGATAGACGACAGTCGCTGACGGAAAACCTACATACTCGGGTTCACACAAACTATAGACGTAACTTGGAAATCGCAAGATGATGATCGACGGTGATGGCCCATGGGGAGTGGGGCCACGAGTCCGAAGGGCACAAAAATAGTACACTCGGTGTTCACACTATTTTTGTAGGTACACATACTGTATATATCCTACTCTATCTGTTATCTGACCATCGATACATGACAGTCACGTGTCCGAAGATGCCGGAAATGAAACGGCACACGCGTCAACTTGAGCCGGACGCCACGTTCAAACGTGACAACTATTATGACTAGAGAAACAGACATACAGAGTGCTTTAATTATAGGGACCTACAGGGACGTCATTATTTTTACACTTTTCGCACTCCAGGGCTACACGATAGTACCGCAAACAGCAAGCTATATATTTGAAGTAGGATTATAAAGTAGAATTTAGGCCACCCCTTCTCCCATGTGGTGTCGTACAAGGCGACTAAGGGTTAGGGCTGATAAACTTTAACATCAGACAGATACGTACAGCCGAGACTCAGCCTAAAATGCATGACTCGAGTCAACAATAGTGCCCGGAATACGGCAATTGGCTCGCTCCCTGTTACGTGGGACCGAATACAGATTGGTGAAATGTGGGTGTTAATTCACCTCTGCCTAACCCTCCGGGGATAAAGGCGTGATTATATGTATGTATGTATTAACTTTGGAACAAAACCAGTTTGGATTATCTTTAGCCTGGAACATCTCGCCATTAGTGATTTTACAAACATTTACTTGGCAAATCTGTAGTAATTTTGCTGCAGAGGCCATCACGATTTAGAAGACGCTTGTGAACCATATATAAATACATATTATCAATGCACAAAAACAAATAAAATCCATACTATAATATTATAAATGCGATAGTAACTCTGTCTGTTTGTATGTTACGATTTCATGCCTAAACCACACAACCGATTTTGAAATTTGGTATAGGGGTAGATTCAATCTTGAGAAAGGACATAGGCTATGTTTGATCGCAATAACCGCCATCCACGCGGGCGGAGCCGTGGGCAAAAGCAATAGTAAAACGATAATATAATTTATGTAAAAGATTCGTATACCTAATAAAGGTAAGATATGTTTATATCTAAAACTAAAAATGTAACATCTTATCTGCACCGTGTCTCCTGCGAATAAAATTTCATTTCATGTCATATTAATATAAAAGCTCATCATAAAAGTTTCACATGCACAGTAAACAAGAGCTTCTGTTAAAGACGCTTCAGTCTTTCATAGTGTGTTGCAACATTTCATTACCGAGGGAAAAAGTAAGGTCTTTGTAAATAAACATGTCTAATATGAAAGCAATATACCGTCGTCAAAGGCAGTGCGTCATTGCAGCTCAGGGAGCATATAATAATATGTAGGTAGTTTTTCTTGAGTCTTGCTTAAATAAAGAATCTTGATATTCAGTTTTTATTCTAGAACTATTGTATTTAGATACAGGCTATGTCAAGAAGAATGCAATAGTCTAAGAGCGTTTTCACACTCATCCGATATCCGATATTCGATATCGGTGTCGGACGCCGATAGCCGACCTCCGGTAGACGACACCTTGTGCTGTTTTCACATTTATCCGATAAAATCGACCCGATACGGCCATTTGCTCGAAGGCACAGGCTAGTTAGGGATGCTAGGAGTAAAAAAAGAAGAAAAAAGTACAAGCAATTTTCGACCTTATTGACATGTCATGATGATGAAAGCGAAAAGACATGTATCTCAGAAAATGTCATTAAGGTCGAAAATTGCTTGAAGTCGCTGTTTTAGTCTCTTTGTGTTCCGATATCGGGCCAAGACAGTGGTGTTGGCTCCGATAACCGATATCGGGCCGGACAATGTGAAAGAAAGATACATAATATAATATCTCATACATTTGTCTTCCTCCGATATCGGATATCGGATGAGTGTGAAAACGCTCTTAGAATGAATTAATTTAAATCAGACTTTTAATTAATCATATTTTTTGAGGTTACGTTTACGGTTTTACTATGCTATAACACCTTGCTTCCTGTTGAATTTTATTCTTTTTTATCCTAGCGTTAATCCCAGTAGTATCCAAAGCTTTTAACTTGGAGTATGGGGTCCGTTTTACCAGTTTAACTTCGGATTTGGCTGAACTTCGATATTTTTCGTGAAGCGACTGCCATCTGACCTCCACAACCCAAAGGCGATATCGCAGCATTGCAGTTTGACCAGTTGTGGGATTTTTGAGGGCTTCGACTACCCGTAACGACCGCCATAGATGTTCGTATTGAAACCGGGACCGACGGCTCAACGTGCTCTCCGAGGCACTACAAGACCAATACAAATACCCATAGTCATGCATACAAATATTTGCATAGAGCGGGTATCAAACCCGCGCCTCCTGCGTAGCGGCCGCGTTTACTACCGCTACGGTACATAGGCTTCGTTCCTGTTAAACTTTATTATTCTAACACAATGTGATGTACCCTATAGGGTTTGTATCCCATGGGATTGTCTTATTATGCATCATACACGTCTCATTCCTTTAATTGCGTTGACTAAGTAGTTTTATTTAATCACAGCTGCAACACAACTGTGCTGCAGCTGTGATAGATAGTCCAAGTAATGAAGTTTGCAACTGTTTGCAACTGAAAACTTCATTACTTGAACTAATTACATCTTAATTCTTCAAAAGATCTTGCCAGACACAAACATACCAAGTGATTTCATAAGGGTTCTATTTTTCCCTTTTGAGGTGCGAATCCCTAAACACAAAGCAGATTCAAATGTTTGAACATTCTAAAAGGTCAAATGAAACCGTTATCGCTAGCATGGTCAAGTGGCACTCTGAATGTTTATACTTTGTCCCTCAGCTTCATCCAATTTACTGCTGAATGAGTATTTTTACACAGCTGTCTAAAAATAAATGTATTATTTTCAGGGTACCTATGTATGTAAAAATACGTAAAAAGGTAACATACAGGGCGGTAGTTACTCCTAGTGAAATGAGATAAGCATGTACCTAACTGATTAGTAATTGGCAATTCTTCTGAAAAGCTAAGGTTTATGTTAGATACGGTTTAAAAACAAAATAATGAGGATTTGTTACGCAAAATACATTTGTTCATCACAATCAGCTAGGGGCGCCAGCGATTTAATTCTTATTTTAATTACATATTCGCATTGCATTTATAGATACGCTCAGCAAGAAGGCATGGGAATCACTACCGGGGGTTCCGCAAACTTAGGTTTATATGTGCGATTTTATAAAGGATTTTTTCGTACAAAGTATGCGGCGAAATTAAAGCAAATCGACCACTAAGCTAATGTATAGGTTTGAATGATGTACAGTCGAAAAAATCAATAGTATCCCACCTTTACATATAAAGTTGTGTGTAAAGGTGGGATACTATCGATTTTGTCCACTGTACATTTCCTGTGCAGAATTTTCCCGGAATGTTCGCAATAGCATACGACAGCACTTCAGGCGATAGTTCAGGGAATGAATATTATATTTTAAAATAGGTATTTACTCTAAAACATAATATACAGCGCCATCAGAACTATTATAATTAGAAACTGTAGAATTTATCATATTATAGGCTCTACAATGCTGCCAAACATAGGTACTTGAATAAATTTAATTTTGTAAACACAGGAATATGTTATACGTAAATGTAAATCGCTTGTATGTACCTGGCAATACCTGCTGATCGTCTGATGAGGCTCGGACGCAAACTTTCCTATGGGGGTTAGATGGCAGACGTCTGCTTAAGATGGCAAAAATTTGTCACAAATTTCGGGCGCGTGCACGAACCATCCATAGTAATCCAATCTCGGTTGCAATGCGTTCAGGAGTCAGCAAGTGCATAGCCGGGCAGGAGGGATTGTAGTCACAGCACTAGTGGGACCGGTGGGTGACACGTAGTGCTGCAACGACAATCCTTCCTTTCCTTCTTCCTACAGTCCCGGGTCCTTTTAAGCGAGGCGTGAAAAAGCATCTGTAAGTAGGAAATTTGCGAAGTTGTCTCCACGAAAAGAAGTCAAAATGAGAAATAGACAGTTTAATAAGTAAACCTCTGGCGCCTGAGCGGATAAGGCCGTCAAGCTGAGTGCCACCATTGATACATGGTACGTGTATGTTATGGTGACCCTCTTTTGCGAGACTTTGCCTTCATTCACTCGAGGTGAAATCAAAGTGACGTGTCCTATATAAAAAGAAAATCCTCTTTTGATGAGGCCGTCAAGATGAGTGACCCTCTTTCCTGGGGCTGCACACGCTCACCAAGTTTCCGGCGTTTGATACGCCGAGGCGGGAGCTTGTGTCGGCACTGGGGGTGAGAGTGCTCACGCTCTTCACCCTGCTCGCGGTGATGGTCCACTGCGCGGATGCGTGGGCGGCCAGCGCCTCCTTCTGCAAGAAAGACTCGCGGAGATCGCTGCCCGCGTTCGTAGGCGGCTCGGGCGTCGGAGGGCGCAGACCGACCTCCGCCCCCAACCCGGTAAGGAAATAACACCAGATTACATCCGTAGGCTAAAAGAGCAAATTACTTCAGTTCTGTGCGCTCCGTCGGAAATTGACACTCCACGATGATAGACTATTATAGACTGGATGCGCATTAAGCTGCACGTTCCTTTTCGATACATTTACACTTTTTGGAAGTCTAAGTAAACATTGCTCCTAGATACTTCTGGTACATAAATAAACATAAAAAATATATTATTTTAACCAGTTTTAAATTGTCATCAAATAATAGAATTTCATATTACTTCCGCATCAAGCTATTTGTTAGAGTTCCGTGGTGTCATGTCGGACGGACCACGTCAAGACGGGACCCTTCTTATAGTTTCGGTGGAGTAAACTGGTGGGACCTTTGTCAGCCTGGGACCGCGACACGGTAAGGGACTGCGATCCGACGCCACGGTTTGATTGCCACGCAGTGCAAATATTTGTATGAATAAATATCTATTTGCAACAGTCGTAGAATAGATGTATTTACAAAATAAAATTGCACATCTGTATGTTTATCCGTGTTTTTGTTATTAGAGGCCTCTTATGTTATGTTCAGCAACGCTTGCTTGCATGTATAGAATCATTTATCTACATCATCTACATTTAGACGTTATCCTGATTTCATCCAAGGCCAAGATGCCCTCGGAGCTAATATTCTAGATCCTAGAATATTACTACATATTATAATTATTTGCTAACCCACAACACAACGAAATATCTCACTAATACCTACCACATCTTAATTAACCAATATTGATTAACACACACTGCAGTGCTCTATCATTCTATGAATATTAATTAGTGAATGTACAGATCTATGCTAAGCTGGAGTTAAGCATCGAAACTAGGTTACCCAGCCCCCGAGGGGTTATTGTCCCAGCGCGCTCGGACGTCAAGGGGCCGCCCCACCCCCCTGGGTATAACTTGTAACTATTGAAATTGCATCCAGGCTGTGGTCTGCGCCGCCGAGCAATTTATAATTAAAAATGTATATTAAGAGTAACCAGCTCGTCACAGTAGACTTTTTTAAATATTATGTACTTTATAGTGGTCGTGTGATATTTAAAAAATACTCGGGTAATGATAAATGTAATATGTATTAAGATAAAAGCACCAATGGTGGACACTGACTCATTAGTGGACACTTTCGAAAAAACCTTTATTGTAAGAAAAGTAACAAATTGGTTTACATGACTATTCACTTAACAGACATCTATTAGCATATAATACATGTTCAAAAAATCGCAACACTGTCGTAACTTAATAATGAATTGCCGCTAGTTGATTCTTAAGATTTCCGTTAAGGTAGTGATTTTTTATTTATTAAAATGAATATCACTATTTTAGTATAGATGTTTTAAATATATTAGTTGTTGATCTATGCAGATTTTTTATCAGTTATAAGTGATTGTCCACTATTGGTGTTTACACCATGTGTACAATAATTGTATGAAAAGTAACCATATATTAGTTTTTAAAGATTTTATCTCCTAAAGTTAATGTCAAAATTCTGCTTTAACAGGTAAAATAGGACGCAAAGATCATTCTTTAAAAAATATATGTCATTTTCTAGAGTGAAGTTTAATTTCTCCTTAAAGTGTCTACCATTAGTGCTATGCTAGGCTACCGATACGATATTTTTTTTTACGAGCGGAAATCAATGGCGTCTGTTCTCCCAACCCCTAGAGGAAAGCCTGTAACAGAGTCATATACGACAAATCCCATACATTCGTCATTCTATTCTACCAAACGTCGGCTAACGAATTGCCACTTGTCTAGAGAGGGATTGGGCCGCAAAGATCACGGTGGGCCAAAAGCACCCTATATATTCACGTCAGCAAGTCTATCACGCACGTATAATAATCTATTATGACTTGTGATGATAGCAGCAATCGCTAACATATACGCAATACAACAGTCCCACAACCTTACATTTAAATTTAACATCGAGCATGACACTCTGTTTATTTTTCTGTTCCAAACATTCGTACATCTCATGATGGCTAAATACACCGATAATCTCTATCATGAATTAATAAATGAATCTGATTCAGCTTTTTAAAACGAACTTACGATCAGAAATAACTTTTTTTATTAACATACACATAAATAAAGTCGAGTATTTTTTCAGTGCCGAAGGCAGAGGGAACATCTTTTTATCCGACAGTGCGTATAGAATAATGTTTAATCTAGACGTATGTATGTATTTGTCTTTGTACTTACCTATGACTCTGTACTTCTAACAGATGGATGGCTTTCGATGAATGAGGTTTCAAATAAAAGGTGTGTACATAAGTTTGAACAAAAACTATAAATGGTGCAATTTTTGGTGCTGAAATGCATAGCAACACAGTTCCTCATTGTAGCAGGTGTTAACCATAGTTAGGTACATACACAAAACGAATGTAAAATGTACTTAGGCATACGACCAGCCCGATTTTAATCGAGTTGCCCATTCACCCTCATCTCATAAATTAGTCCTGTATTGTAATCAATTTTTCTTTTAACTAATGAGTATTTGAGTAATATAATGACTCTCCGACTAATACTGCAAAATATAACACTCACTTGAAATAAAGCTTACACTTTAATGTAACTAATCGTCAGATTATAACAGTCATATGCTTTACGATGTAACAAGAGCACCGGCTTGAAAGGCCAAAGGAAAGAGAGCAAGGACAACACGTGTCCAAATAATGGGCCAAACAAAAATTAAATTGCAAAATGGCGCATCATACCCATTAAAATTTCAAGAGCATTACAAGTCAAGTCACCGTAAATAGCATCCATTCTGGTACATGATGTACATGCGACTTTACAACCTCGACGCATTTCTGTCATCATGAAGTAATAACAATGTATTACATATTATTATGAATGTGTCGCAGCAAACTAAGCTTAATTAGACGTTCTATTGACTGCCTAGACGCTTTACTGAACGGAGCCGTTCAATTAGCGGCCTGAATGGTGTTCAGCCATGTTCAGCCATTTGATTGAACCGCTAGGCAAATAGCTTGGATCGATGACGTTTAATTACTTGCCTAGCTATCTAATCTGACGGATACAAAAATGACTTATTTCAGTTATTTCTGGATGGTCATAAAAAATAACCACGAGCTTCTAACTTAACCTAACCTGTCCAAGTCGCATTGCGTAACTTTCTCAATAAACAGATACATAGGTATTAATTATATCAAGATGTTTGTGAAAGCAGCAACGAGATAGTAGCGCGGCATTAAGATATATACTTCCTCTGTGCTTGCTGCGTACTTGCTACATTAGTGTTCTAATAATTACAAATACGGTTTAATTAATAAATACTAAGTCTCAGTACACAGTATATTATTACATATACCACAAATTGGCGACGAGATAACGGTATTAAGTGAAGCGCAAAAAAGAATAATCTCGCTACAGTGAAAAACTCCAACGTGATCCTTTTTATACCCATTTTCCTTGCTCCAGAGGTTCCCGAAACCTGTGATGCTCGCCCAATTCACGCCCTCCTTTTTCCTTCATTTACATCTGCATTTATTACATAAAAATGGAACCACAATTAGGACAGGTTTTGTCCCAAATGATGGAAACAATGCGAGGCATGTAACTACAAAAAGCTTTACTAAATAACAAAAAATCGGTTAGTGGAATTGCATTACAACCGTATGATGAGGTAAATGAATCTTTTTCATCTTATTTGCAAAGATTGCGAAATTACATGCCTAACCTTAAAAGTAGCTACCAGTGCTACATGTAAAGTACAGATTTTTCTCAACTGCATTGTTATTATTTCCTAAATACTACCAAGTGCTAAAAAACATTACAGTACCAGATTCTCTGGAAACAAAATCCTATGATGTAAAATTACTTAGAAACGACATAGCACCAGAACCCGGTGAAGTAGCCCAACAGCATAAATTCTGCCTCAGGAAACAAAATGTATACGAAAGTATTGCTAATTATGTCGCTGGACTGAAGGAAATTGGTTGGAAATGTGATTTTATCGTACAAACTGCAAGCAAAGCACATTTGAAACTCGTCTGCGTGTTCAATTTATACGAGTGCTGCGTAAGTAATACTGGAATTAAAGAAAGATTGTTAAAAGAATCTTCTTCGACTAAATTTGATGATTTAATGATGGCGCCATTTAGTTAACAGCCTAGATAGTTAATTGAGCGGCTGATTGACCTAGTTGGTGGCGACATATGCATGTCATAAAGTCATACTTTTGAAAGGACCAGCAGGTCTAAAAAGGCCACATTGCATATAGATGTTCATATGTTCATTTGCAGATAAGTAGGAGACAAAGACCATAAAATGGTGACCTGTTTAAAATTTCATTGATATTTCATTTACAACATGTTCATATTCCAGTGACATTTGGTACTGATGTTGCTACAACAACAAAAAAAAAATAGAGACGAGCCAAATCGCACTTGTGCGGTGTTGAGTAAAATAAGAATTTGCCATTAACACAGTGTTAATTGGTATAGTTATTACGTTCTATATACCAATAGTTCATGATTCCCATCTAATAAACCTAAATTTAAAGCAAAATAAAACGAAAATTATGTGGCAATTTTGTGACATGTTATTTTTTTTAAACTGAGTTGTCAGCGTTAGTTGTGAAGTTTGTTTGAATGTTTATGTAGGTTCAGGCACGAAGGTTTAATAATACGACAATGACAATGAAAACACCAAAATGTACGTCCCTACTAACACCCAATACGTCACGAATTTTACATTTTGAATGGCTCATAAATTGAAACAATTTTACGCATCTTCATACAAAACTGTCAAATAAAATGATGTACTCAAATGAAGCTTTATTTTATGATAGTCAAAAAGTAACCATTTTACAAAAATTATTAGTGAAAAAGCAGTAAATGAACACACCCTGGCCTGGCCTGGCCTGGCCTTTTTAGACCTACAGCTCGATCGTGGATATCGATTCAGCTTCATCCTTCTGCTGATTTCCCTGTTGCGTTCAGAGTTTATACTTCGGAGTCGGAGTTTCGCTTATTATTTTGATTAAGTATTTATAGGTACAAATAACTTGTGAATTTCAGCTCTAGTGTTACATGCGACGACAACCGCCCAGGTACCTAGTGTACTAATTTGTTAACTTGGAATTCGTTTTCAAAATAATTCCGGGTATCATCCACCTTTAGAAAATATTCCGTTATAACACAAATCCGATTAAGTCAGTCCACTCTAAATCAAACGATTCAATACCTGACTAATCAGTTCTCAAAGCGACGATTTCATTTCCCTCATAAACCTGATTAATACCTGGTAATAACCAAAATTACATTCCTAATGCGCTCTATAGCGAGCTATAAAACATTTCTTGCCTCACATTAGAAGCCACGCGGGAATGGTATTCGAAAACATACTACAATGGCTACGTCACTCTCGCAGACCTACTGTGAGTGTACACAACAGCTAAAAGCAGCTAATGAATTCAAAAATACCTTCTTGGTTATTTTTTATAGCAAGCCATATATAAACCGTAAGCGAGTCGTCTATTAGTTGAAGTAACTAAGATCCTAAACAAACATTACCTGAATCGTTCAATAGTGCAATTAAACATTATGTAATTTAACCAAACGTAGGTGCGAATGAACCAGTAGTCGAGTCGTCCAATATACGTTGTAAACGTAGGTTTATCAACCGTAGTTGAGTCGACTGTAGTTGAAATGACCGTAAGTGAATTGATATGTATCTAACCATTCTCTCCCCGCACCGCATCAAATTTAGCTTTAATATCAACTTGCCCCCTTGTCAAGTAGCAGTATAATAATGACCGGGCAATGCGATAAATAATGAAGTTTAGATAGTATTTGATCACCCGATATAGCTGGGCATTATGCATAATGCTCGCATTAATCACTTTGCCTATAACATAGTCACTAAATAAAAGGTATTCTACGCAAACGAGATAGCATGTAGAACAAATGAGATGTTTGACTGAATGTGTAACTGCACAGATATGGGCTAGACAGCCTTGTTTAGACATCCCACACCAATTCAAAGCCGTAGATGGCCCCGGGTCACCCAGGGTGTAAGAGAATTACCTTATTGGGTCATCTTAAACCCCGGTAATGGGAATCCAAGATGGCGCTAGCCGGTGGGGTTACCCATGGTAACGTCTCATGGAAGGCCTACAGCTCCCTGCCTCTTACGAATATTCACGGCGTAACTCTCACAGTTTACTGTAAATTTTTGATATATTGTTTGTTTTGATTTAGCTTCTTGTGTATTACTCGACGTATATACGTTGAAAAAAGTGCTGCAGTGCTGAAAGGGTGTGGCGATTATAAAATAAATATTACTATAGATATCAAACACAGATGGCCCGGATTTCTTAGCCTCATATACATCAGTGTTAACATAATTCATGTAAAACACTAGCATATAACTGCGACTATGCTCGTGTAGAACGTCGTTATTTTCACGTTCATGTCAGTTGATCCCAGGGCTTCCGCTGTAAAGCCCAAAGTTCACTTGCCTTTAGGTTTTTTTTAGGTTTAATCAGTAGGTATTTGGTGGCTCGATAGGGCCTCACCACATGTATGACTGTGTAGAACCATGGCATATAAAATAAGTGAGAAGAAGCCAAGCTCTGAAAAATTCTAATCAATGACGTCACAATTACTTAAAGCGCTTTTTTTAACCATTCATCGATTCATTGATTGATCATTCCAAACTGTAGCATTTATAAAATAGTAGTATAATATTCTCAATACCTATAGCTCAACCAATAGAGTACCCCCCCCCCTCCCCCTTCAAGTAGTCAAATCATTATCACAGCTTTAGTTCTGGTTGCATCCAAACCTTTCTATTTTGATTGGCTTGTCCGACGACCCGACGAAGCTCTCTTCGTTCGTCAAAGCAACGGTAACATTTAATTCACTATCGGCTATGGCCACTTGTTTGCTACCTTATTAGCGCAAACGTCAAATATTAACAAATGCTGCCCGCGGCTCCACCCACGTCGAATTTTGCTCCCGTTCCCACATCCAATAGGTACCTAGATCTAGTACCAGAATATAAAGTAGCCTAATGTATTATTGCCGACTATAATATACCTATCCCTGTACCAAATTTTAAGCAGATCAGTTCAGCCGCTACCACGTGATTGAATAGAAAATATCTAAACATCCAATAGGAAGTAGAATAAATTATAAAAAAACGTTGCTAAATTATTTTTAGAACGACATCACGCTACACAACACGCTATTAACACAAATTTGTCTTAGTGGAAGACCTGTAATTTCATTTCCTAGTCTTAAAAAAATATCAAATGTCACTTATCGAGGTGCGTTCACACAAGAGAATGCACCTTTGTGCACTAACGACATTGGCACAGCATACTAGATATATCAAACTGGCAGTAATTGGAAAAAGAAAATGATGCATCTCGCATCTCGGCTTGCACGTAATGCAATACAACTCAGGGAGGGCGGGAAAAGGCTTGTTGTTATCTACTGTGAGTTTCAAACGAGCTCGCAAGAGAGTGGTGATTTTCTTTCACTAATGTGTTTATACTCGTTAAACCCTATATACAGGATGGAGGATTTTATCCTTACCTGAAGGAGAAGTACTCTAAATACTGTAGAAGCCAATTTCACTTAAAGGAAACATTTCTTAATTTTTTTAAGAAATAAAACGGCATTCATAATTTTTCGAATATTCGCTTGCCAGAGCCGGTAGTCGAAGCGACTAAAATATGAAAAAATAACATCCTGTATTTTTAGGTCATCCATCGACAGGGTCAATCACCAGTATCAAATCTCTCTAACAAACATGGTAAATTGGGTATATTCCTGTAGTTAAAATAAAATATTTAGCTGAACTTATTAAATTAAGAATAGTAAAAGGGTGAATACAATTGCGTCGGTTCGTATTCTATCGTTCTTATTTATTTTCAATCATCCACCCAACCTTTAATAGTACATGATTTGACTATTATATATTATGACGTCACAAATATTTTTTTATACAACTTGCCTTGTAACTTATCGTTTTGACGTTTAGTAAAAAGTAACCAATTTGACTAGTCAGTCAAGTACCCAATTAAATGAAAGCAAGTCCTTGAAATCTAAACTTATAAATTACAGTTGACAAAATAATGCACTTTAACTCAAAGGCTGACAATAAAATTCGATATTTGAATAAAATTACTTTTTTTTCGTGCGGATACATCGGACTAAAACCGCACTCAGTCTCATGGCTCAATTAACAGCTTCTGTGATGAGGCATGAAGCGCCCCCGAGGAGGGCCAGACCGAGAGGGATATCCCTGGGTCAGCCGGGGTGCGAGGGATATGTCGCATGACAACCTTACCTTCGGCCTAGCACATCGACTCACAGACGGCGTACGGTTTAGTCGGTTCGAGTCCGACATAACCTCCCCCTCCGGCTCCGGAGGGGTGGGTACCCGTGGGGATTTCACGCACGTAAAAAAAAATAGACATGACGCGGCCGCTACGCAGGAAGCACAGGTCCGATCTGATGTTTCTCAGTGCAAATATTTGCATGCATGAATATGGGTATTTGCATTGGTCTGGCCGTGCCTCGGAGAGTACGTCAAGCCATCGGTCTCGGTTGCCATAGGAATATTTATGGCAGTCGTTACGGGTAGTTCGAGTCCTAAAAATTCCAACAACTGGTTTAACTGCAATGCTTTGATATCACCTCTGGTTTGTGGAGGTCATATGGCAGTCGCTTCACGGAAAATATCGAAGCAAAGCTAAACCCAAGTTAGTTAGGTAAACGCGGACCCCAGACTCCAGGCTGATAGCTTCAGATGCGACTGGGATTAACGCTAGGATGAAGATTAAACCTTGGGTTCGAAACTCGGCAAAAAATTAATAGTTGTTTTTTTCTTCTTCTATTAAAACAGCTGGCGATATATTTTGTAAGTCCATGATAGTTCCAAACTTATTCATATTCACCTCATAATCTCACCTGTCTCTAGTGCGAAGTCTCTAGCGTACGCTTTCCTCTAGCCTAGCTGTTTAATTAAATGGCTAAACACCATTCAGGCCGTTAATTTAATGGCGCCGTTTAGTTAACCGCCTAGGCAGTTAATTGTCAGCTGA
The DNA here is from genome assembly GCA_949126895.1 of Eilema caniola. NCBI lineage: Eukaryota > Metazoa > Arthropoda > Insecta > Lepidoptera > Erebidae > Eilema > Eilema caniola. The sequence goes on along the minus strand of OX421460.1, from coordinate 49,012,806 downwards.
CTAAGCTAGTTGGCGGCGACAGATCGATAAGTTTAATTACTTGCTTAGCCATTTAATCAAATAATTAGAAAAATGATTCATTTCTAATGTTATAAAAAAATAACGAAGGCTTAATTTTTCTTCTAACCTAACCTAACCAAGTCGGATTGCGTAGCTATCACAGTAACAACACTAATTTTCTGTGAATACACCTCTGTCTACCCCCTCGGGGATTTACAGGTGTAAGTATATGTATGTATGTATGTAATTTTCTATCTTATTTCGAGGTAGTGCCCCATCTTACGACTGGCCTAAGCATTAGCCAGCCACGTTATTAAGTGATGTAATAAACGAGACGGCTGAATATATATTATTCAGGCCGGTAATTAAATGGCGCCGTTCAGTTAAATGCCAAGGCACTTAATTAGACGGCTGATTAAGTTAGTTGGAGGCGACATATAAATATAGTGTAATATATAAACAGAGCGGTTGGTAGAGAATTTTAACATCTGCAATTAGCCTTCATTTTTCATATGTAATTTTCGCTACTTAAAAGCTGCAATTATCATTCGACAAAACAAATGTTAATCTGCCTCATTTACATTTGTTTGACGTAACGGAATTGAAACCTTTTGAACAATATTTTTCAGCTATTAAGGACAGATCCAGGCAGCTCATTGGATAGATGTTTCTACTATTAAGAGACCGCCATCAGTTCCAGTCATTTCCGCCTTTTTGCAGGACACGTTAGTAAAATGGCTAAAACTTTAACGAATATTTGAAATACACTGAAAGTGTGTATCGCATGCCTAATATTTGGAATTCTGTGGCATACTCGCGTGTGGTAGGTGAGCAGTGGTCTGGGTAGTGATAAAACTAACAGTCAACAATATGTCCGAATCATGAATTCTCGTTTTTATGGCCTACTCATCGATTCCGACCGTTTTATTGGTATTACGATCTGAAAATATTCTAAGCCTTGAGACAAAACACTCTTAGTTCATAAATGTTATTTTAGCGGTGTGATGGTGTTACCATCAATGCCATCTGACCTACACGCCACGCGATTATTTTTATATAAACGAAAATAACAGTCAACACACGTGATTCACTCATAATACCTGCGACATACCGACAGTCTTACAACAATAGCTGCTCTTACTCCATACACACATAAACCGCGAAAAATTCAAACTTATCAACTAACACCAAAAAGCACTTCCAATTTTAAATGATAAATGAACGCACTAGTGACGTACCGCTTTTCCCGACAGAGGGCGCGCCGATCACCGCGACTTTGACTTCGGACAACGACGACTTTTTCCGTCTTATCCCTCTAGAGGACATCTTCCGTGCCCCACGCGACGCGCTCGCACTCCGACCACAACACGATTGCGCGCGAACTCGAACAAAAAGCTCGTGCGCCCCAGTCTAAAAATATACTGAGCGACACTCTGACATCGACTACGTGTTAATAGGTCAAGATCTGCCCAAGATCAGAGCCGTTCAAATGGCCGTGTTTACTCGCTTCCTCGCAGGCGGCGGCGGGCGGTGGCGCTAGGCCAATCTCAAACGTTCCTTATTAATCACTGCGAATTTAAACGGCTGTTACTTTCTCATCAGCGCTCCATTCCAGAATGTTTTGACATACTGACCGATAATGTGCCTGAGATGGACTTTAATGAAATTCGGCACTCCAGATGTCTACCTTAGGCGGTGACATGAAGCAGACTGCATCAGGAATTTAGACTAACCAAACGATTAGAATGTAGGGCATAACATTCGTACATTTACATAGCTATATATGTATCATATATACGAAAAATCAATGTACACACGAGCGCATCCCGAGGTCCGGGATTTATGCAGTAGGTGTACAATTGGAGTACGTATGTAGGTACGTGTACGTTGTACGTGCAGGTTAGTGACCCTTCGCCCCGAACAACGCCGGGTCGCACGCTAATTGGAGAGCTTTTGTTTTTGTTATTTAATAAAATAGAGTGCAATTTCAATGGAACCTGCCTTAAAAAGATTGCATTTTTTTGTACTCTTGATTTTTTTATTTATGTTACGTGTACTTGTTATTTTTTTCTGTTTTGTTCTTTGATTCAAGTAGGTATTGATGGATTTGCAGGTATCCTCGCATTGTATATTTTACCAGCTGTACTTCTGGTTCGTGATGGGCCTAATATTGTAATCAACTGGAGATTAAGTGTGGTTCCTTAAAAAAATCATAACCTAAAACCAAGCACCTGTTGATTTACAGTCGTGGCTCTGTTATAATCTTTCTCATCGGAGTTGGGAAGTTAGACGCTCTCGTAAAAGTCGTATTTATAATCCAATTCAAATGTAAAAGAAGTAAATGGAACCCTGCTCCCTTCGGATGCAACTGAGAACTATACTAAGATACTTTTAAAAACCGTGAGGTTGAAAGATGGGATGTGGCGTCAGCCGGGGTGCGAGGGATTTGCACTATAGCTTTTCTCAACTTCGGCCTAGCACAACGAGCCACAGACGGGGTGCGGTTTAGTCGGTTCGAGTCCCACACAACCTCCCCCTCCGGCTCCGGTGGGGCGGTACGGGTGGGAATTTCCCGCATGTTAAAAAATGGGGAACATCTATTCATACTAATATTATTATAAATAGAAAAATGTACATGTATGTCTGTTTGTCCGTCTTTAAAGGCTATAACACGAAACCAATTTTAATGACATTTGGTACCTATAGGGGTAGATTAAATCTTGAGAAAGGACATAAGCTATGTTTGGTCGCGATAACCGACATCCACGCGGGCAGAGCCGCCGGGCAGAAGCTAGTTCAAAATTAAAACGATGTGCCACTGCCAAGGAGCCTAAGTTATCGTCACCTGTAAGATGGTACACCTGTTGGTTCATCGTCAAGGCTCTCGGGGTTGAGGATTCAGACGGTAGACGCTCCCTTAAAAGTCAAGATAATGATACGAAAGTGTAGAAGGACGGGCTCTGAGCTACAAATCGCAATCGTTGGATGTAAACTGCCCCTCTAGACAAGTCACAAGTGGCATTTCGCTAGCCGGCGTTTGGTGGAATAGAATGACGAATGTATAGGATTTGACACATTTGACAGTCGTTAACGCATGTCATAAACGTCAATTCCCATATATTCGTCATTCTATTCCATCAAACGACAACGAATTGCCACTTGTCTAGAGGGGCTGGATTTGCGCTCGGGGATCTGATGATCAGGAAATAGGTATTCTCATTTTCTATTAAATAAAAAATTGTTACCAAACATGAATTAGGAAGATACTAAGTAAATAAAATCGAAATTCACTTCATGAATAAACATTGTTCTCAAATGAAAAGATTCACGTTATCAATAAATATTAAATGAATATATTGAATAATGATGGCACTTGTACTTTGCCACACTTTATTTTGTTTTTATTTTTAACCTGACCGGTTTCACCTCACGGCCTTATCAAAGATTGTAATATTATATCTAAGTAGGTTTATTTATAATATTGTCAACCTCTTTTCTCTAAACGCATTTGTACTTTTAATTCAAATTTGTACTGACAGCTGCGGTGTTCCTAACAAGCTTTGGAAAATTCAGGACGCCGGCATTCGAGCCCCGGTTTGGATCGTGAAGATATCTCTTAAATCTTATTACTGAAGTTCATCTTAATCTTTCAGAAGCCACTGCCTTTTAAATGAATATTCAATCATAAGGATTGACCAAGTCTCGTGCCTCTGGTGGAGGCCACTCTGAAAATCTTCTGTTCCATCAAGCTTTTGATGGAACGCAGCTGCGCATCGTAGTCTCGCCGTGGACGTATCTTCTCATTGAGTGCCTGTGCAAGCCTGGCCCATAACAGCACTGAATCTTATATAAAAAGTTGAAGAGAAGATTCGAAGATTATAGTGTAGTTTTAATGACTCTTAAGTGTTTTTCTTATGAACTGTGTATCTTATTCTTGTGAACAATACAAAGTGCCATTTCCCTGTTCACGTCTTATTATTCCCTTCTTCCTCTAACAATCTGACGTACACTGGCCCTCCTCGAGGACCAGCTGTTACGTTACAGATTTGGCGCCCTCCTTTTCTCTCTAAATTCCTTTTTCTAGGCCAGAAATTGGCAGAATCCCGTTCGAATCCCTCCCCTATCTTTCTAGCTCTATTGATATTACTTCTCTGTACTCCTAATATCCTCAAAATTCTAAAACAAGCTTACACAAGTTCATATTGGTTTTTTTTTGGTATCTCTCCTGGCACAATAATATTTTTTTTTTTAAACTTAAATGTCTTTGTGTATGTTTTTTGTATGTTACTAATACATATTTTCCTTTAGCTTTAGTTATATGCTCTAAATATATAACCTATTGATATAATCTTACAACTGCTTCAGGTGGCGCAGCGGTAACGTTGATATTATACCACATAGTGATGAATTTGATGCCTGTCTGGTAAAATTTCACTTACTTTCTCAAATAACTGGATGAGCCGGTAACGATAACTCCACCTCTAATTCTACTAGCTTACCTCATTAGTTTTTAATTCTTCACATTATAACTCACTTAATTATATCTTATTTCCAGCTTCACTCATACAACTCAATACAGTACTCCTACAGTACTCAATTCAAAACACTTATACCGCATAATACAGACAGTGACACTTTACCAAGGTTCACATCTGAACCATCATAAGCTAGCTGCATTCACTTGTGCTAAACTCTTCGGAGACACTGGTGTGTGCGACTAGTACTGACTTACAGGTAGTTGGCTGTGGACAATATCCTCAGTTTCAAGCCTTGCACACCAATTTCAGACTGGAAAGTTACTTTCTGGGGCATCCGTTGCCGTCTTGCCAGAGGTCGCCGTACAGTCTGACTTTGGACACTAACACTCAGTACACTCTTATTTTATCTATTAATCACCTAGATCTCATTCTGGTACTTCATGATTACTAGTAATTTCCATTCAAAGATATAACTACTATTAATAAAAAAAAATCTTTTACCTAATTCTTGAATTTTTGACTACTTTAGTAATATTCCTTACGGGTTTTATTTACACACGTACCTGTACCTTATTATTTATTATATTTTCGTGTTGTAATAATACTAAAACTTTTCCTTTTATTACATTACTAGATAGGTTGCTTGAAAGTCCTTTTAAACCTTTAGTCCAATGGGCAAGATAGATCTCTCTTTAGACTTTTCAAATACTAATTTTGGGAGGTCCACTTAACAAAATTTAACCATCCTACTGTAATGGTTATTTTGTTCTCTATTATGGTCTTTTCTTTCCCTTAAATGTTACTACCCTTTCTTAATTCTTTTAATTAGGCGACTATTCCTAATTCTGGGTAGTAAGATTGTGGACTATGGGTTCATATAATGTAATTTAAAGATTTCTTAACTTTCTTACATGTTTCTCTTTACCTTGAATTCCTTTTTAATTTTATTTCATATCTTGGGTTCTATTATATTTCCTTTTTCCCAAGCTTTGATAAGGGCCAGGTCGTGTGATAAACTACTTATTCTAAAATTATTAACTTACAACTATAATATGTAATCTAAAACTAAGGTGGTTGTTATTGTTCCGACATTCTAAATTACTCAATTTCCAGACCTTCAGGCAAATAATTTTAAAATAGTTTCATGTTCTCCATGTCTTTTCATCCTTACCTTACCCTAAACGTAACTTAACGTGGGCTCGATTTTTTATAGATTTTTTTTTTCTTACTTTTGCATTGCCCGTTTTATTTTCTATTTCTTATAATTATTAATTAGATTTTTTTTTATAGTTGTCTTTATTTATTTTTTTGTACTTTTGTTGCTTTCTTTATTTGTTAATGTTCTGTTACTATTAATATTTAGTTTTAATTTGTTCTGTATGTATTCTTATATTGTTTCTCCACAAGTTTCCTAACCTTTTGGCCTTTCTCATAATCGCTCATTCCCTTTCCCTTCGCTAATTTGCATTCTCTTCTCCATTTTACTTCTTCTTCATCTAGGGTTCATCCCTATCTCTTCTTTATGGTGCGGTGATGTGAACACCAAAAATAAGCCCAAAACACATCAAGAGCGGTTCTACGTTACTCTTGTAAAAAAATAAGCCTTAAACTGAATCTTTTAGTTACTCTTTGTGTAACTTATCTTGAATCTTTTAGTTACTTCTTGGGTAACTGCATTCTATCTTACCTTCTATTGTATATACTTTCCTTTATCATCATCTCTTGGGTTTTCATAAGGTGCGGGTGATGACACCTTTTAATCTAAATAAGCCCTTCCATCATATATATCCTCAATGCTGTCCTTGGGAGTACGTTGATTGATGAATGAAAGTTGATTTTGCTTGATGAGAGTGACTTGTAATTTATTTTGTTTTTTTTTTTTTTGGTTTGAAAGTATTGTTCCGAAAGAATTTAATAGTTGGGTATGATAGAGCAAGGAACTAGCAACTAAAAAAAGATTTTCACCGTGTTCAAATTTTTTTTTATCGGGGTTTTTTGGGGTAATGTAATATTATATCTAAGTAGGTTTATTTATAATATTGTCAACCTCTTTTCTCTAAACGCATTTGTACTTTTAATTCAAATTTGTACTGACAGCTGCGGTGTTCCTAACAAGCTTTGGAAAATTCAGGACGCCGGCATTCGAGCCCCGGTTTGGATCGTGAAGATATCTCTTAAATCTTATTACTGAAGTTCATCTTAATCTTTCAGAAGCCACTGCCTTTTAAATGAATATTCAATCATAAGGATTGACCAAGTCTCGTGCCTCTGGTGGAGGCCACTCTGAAAATCTTCTGTTCCATCAAGCTTTTGATGGAACGCAGCTGCGCATCGTAGTCTCGCCGTGGACGTATCTTCTCATTGAGTGCCTGTGCAAGCCTGGCCCATAACAGCACTGAATCTTATATAAAAAGTTGAAGAGAAGATTCGAAGATTATAGTGTAGTTTTAATGACTCTTAAGTGTTTTTCTTATGAACTGTGTATCTTATTCTTGTGAACAATACAAAGTGCCATTTCCCTGTTCACGTCTTATTATTCCCTTCTTCCTCTAACAATCTGACGTACACTGGCCCTCCTCGAGGACCAGCTGTTACGTTACAAGATTTACTGAATACGTAAGTTTGAATTTTTCAGTAAACCTTTAATAATGCCGTGAGGTGCAACCGGTCAGGTTAAAAATAAAAATAAAATAATCTGTGAAGCAGATTCCACCAAGTGCCATCAATCTCCAGTATAAACAGTCATTAAATGAATAGATTTTTGCTCAAAATAATAGATCTGTCTCTCGCCTGTTTGTTTGTTAGTCCGCGATGGGCGCCAGAACTACTGAAATACTACTATTACAACTACTGAAGGTATATGATGCGATTTATTGTTAGAAAAGTCTTGGACGAACTTAAAATCTTACGTAAGTTAGACCGGGATCGATTGAGAAAAACCGGGTAGGTATATGCAAAAAAGTCAAAGTCAAATATTTTTATTCAATCTAGATCAACATGGTTGTTTTTTATTGACGTCAATAATAAATTCTACTTAACCTAAGTTTACCACCGCTTACAAGGCGCTGGTGGAGAAGAAACGGCGCAACAAACTACACTGCGGCATTTTTTCAGACGTCAACTTACAATATTTATATTCTTGAGGATAAATGTGGACGAATCCACATTTGTCTCGTGTCTAAATGTACAGAGACCGATATTCTTAGCAATCCATGGATTCTCCGTGCGGGTGCCGAGTCCATCGCGTTGCTGAGTTGGGAACTCGGGACAGTGCCTGGGACTTGCGACCCAAGTGTAGGTTTAGAAGGGGCCCCTTTTGTTGATGTACATCAACACTCACCTTCACTACCCAAGTTCCCCTCCCTGCCTAACCAAATTTGAGACGAACCTACTAGTGCCGCTTTAGACATTCGTCCTAGTAATTAGGTTATTGTAGCTCTCGATAGGCCTAAATCTTTAAGTAGGTTATAGAGAGATTTTGCTGGTATGCCTCTCGCTCCCGATACAAATTAACCACGTAACCGTTTTTGATTAATTCGTTTGTGAGATCATAGTATTTATTTTTCTTAAGTGTGTGGTCCTTCGGTATATTTGTTTCCCACGGTATAGTAAGTTCCACAAGGACCACATATTTAGTCGTTTTCGAATAAAGAAATATGTCAGGTCTAGATGACGAAACCCCAACATCCTCCGGAATTTTATAGTGCTTTTCATACGTGTCGATTAGGAGAGTCCATTCTGGGGCAGTATCTAAGATTGAGTAAGGTTTATTCCTGGATTTTGTGGATGAACCTTCAGACACAAAGTTGATATGACGTCTGTTAGAAGTCAATCCTTTTTGTGCTCTAGCTACTGCCAGACTCATTTCTTCACGTAAGGTGATAAGCACCTTGTCGTAGCGGCGTGAGTATTGGCCTCTATCGAGACCCTGGAGGCCAGATTCCTGCCTCTGCTCCGTACGGCGCAGAGCACGATGGCCTCCAGGGCCATCAGGGGCACGATATCCTTCGAAGCGGCGAGTCTCCTGGCCGGATCGCCACCGTGGATCCTGGAAGCGAGGGCCCTTTCGGCACTATATCAGTTCCAAAAGGAGGCGCAGGAGCGGGGTTTCGATCCCGAGCCCGAGGACATTCGGGCCGAGAAATCCCGGCTCCACCGGGACATGGGAGCGACGACTTGGGCAACCACGCGCAGGGCACGCCGTGATTGCGGTGGTAAGACCCATCATGGGGTAGTGGCTAGAGAGGCCACACGGGAGCCTCTCGTACCGTCAGACGCAGATTATTACCGGGCACGGTAGCTTCGGGCGGTATCTGCATCTGATGGGTATAGAGCCAACGCCCGAGTGCCATCACTGCGACGCGAGCGTGGACTCGGGGCTGCACACGCTCACCGAGTGTCCGGCGTTCGAGACGCCGAGGCGGGAGCTTGTGCAGGCCCTGGGGGTGAGAGTGCTCACGCTCTCCACCCTGCTCGCGGCGATGGCCCGCTGCGCGGATGCGTGGGCGGCCAGCGCCTCATTCTGCGAGCAGGTCATGCTCGCGAAGGAGACAGCAGAGCGGGCGCGGCGCGATGAGCGAGAAAGACTCGCTGACATCGATGCACGCGCTCGAAGGCGGCTCGGGCGTCAGAGGGCGCAGACAGACCTCCGCCCCCCATGAGCGCGGGCCTGAGGGTGACGGGTGGAGCCGCCCGTCACCCTAGCATGCAGAAGCAGGCCACGGCGGCGGCGCGCATCGTAGCTCAACCCCGGTGTGGGGAGACGATGCGCGCCTCCCCACACCGGGGTTGAGCCGGGGACCGCGTGGTCCCCACCTCCCGAGGAGGGCCAGACCGAGAGGGATGGCCCTGGGTCAGCCGGGGTCCGAGGGATATGTCGCATGACAACCTCACCTTCGGCCTAGCACTACGATCCAGAGACGGCGTGCGGTTTAGTCGGTTCGATTCCGACATAACCTACCCCTCCGGCTCCGGAGGGGTGGGTATCCGTGGGGATTTCCCGCACGTAAGAAAAAAAAAGGCCTCTATCGAGAGGCACCCTACATCCTACTAATATGTGCCTAGCCGTCTCTATTGCCTCACCACAGGTATACCATTGCTTTTCTGTGGCCTTCCCCCACCTTACCAGGTTACTCTGGTCTGGGAGGGTCATCTGAAAGGCGTTAAGATTTTAACAAAGCCGGCGGCCACTCATAGATCAAAGTACGCCTCTTTAAGGCCATCGGTATGCAGAACTCTCCCATTGTCAACCACACACATAAAAAAAAAAGAATTAATTGACCTAAGTTAAAATATGACCGAACGTTCAGTATTATGCCGTAACTACAGCATTTTAAGAGGTGCCTGCACCATGCACAAGGCAGACGTTTTTGTCCTTAAGATAGTCACGATAGCCGAAATACACGCGAGTGGAACTGAGGTCATAGGTTAATTTATTAAATAATGAAAATTTGATACACAAGTTACAACATGATTGATCAACAACGTCAAACAACGTCTTTTAGAAACAGAAAAACTTACTAACCTGCCGGATTTCCGCCTCTTTATTTGGTTTCCGAAGCCTCATTCAGAGGCAGAAGCAATTTACCGCAGCATCACAGGTCTGTCCGTCTTTAGTGAAGCAGCCCATTGTACAATCTGTCTGCGAGTTTCGACGGCGGACAATCTTGGGTATAAGTGAGTTTAAAGGCATTCCACCCTCTACTTTATATCAGTGTAGTGTGTATATACCTATGTACTGTACTTTTCGCTGATTTTCACGGTTTGCTTATAAAATAGACATCTATAAGTGACACTATTTTTTACAGATTAAATAACAAATTATAAAAAAAATATTTAAAGAAATGTATATAGGTACAATATCTAAAAAAACTAAAACCACGAGACTGGTAGCGTTGCCACGTTGTATAGTAATGGTTATTCTCTGATCTAAAAAGAAGCCAGCCTTCTGGTCACGAATAATATCACGCTTCACAATCTCTCTGAAGCGATTCACCACTATTCATTCAATCTTCAATGTAATATATTATATTTAGACCGTTAGATGGATTGTCAACTTCAACTTCTTCACAATGGCCTGCAGCAAATCGCCACAACTCGCCAATGTCAAGTAAAATGTAATATAAAATTATTAATGGCGACACTCCAATGTCGCGTGTACCAGAGCCACGTTAGCCACGCCAGTAAATTTGTTTCCATGTGTCCGCCCCCCACGAGATTCAGGTGGACGATCAGGACGTGTGGAGATGGATTGTCAATATCGCTCGTTTTATGTCACTGACATATATTATGTCTAACATCATCTTTTTAATTTTTCTTCTAGACCACAGAGAATATAATCACTACATTACACTTAAAACTTGTTACGGGTAATGGTAAAGGTCCTTATTAGTGTAAGCTTAAACGCAGGGTCCAATATAGAGAGAAAGACTTGTTTACGCATAAGAAGCAAACATATAATATATTTCATGAAAATACGACATTAGATTTAAATAACATTTTATGACAAGACAGACAAAAATCAATAATCACATACATCATAAAGAACTGTCATGTCAAACTGAAAAAAAAGGTTCTTTCACAGAATATATGTAATTTTGTGCAATGAGAATTACGAGCAAACTCATAGCTCTAACACTCCTCCTTAATCTCATGCACAGTACCTACCCTAAACTCACTCACACTCACACATGTAAACCCATTCCCATTACACACCATTCAAAGTTGCCTCTCGGCAGCGCCTTGGTCAGAGTATCTGCAACCATTCTTTCAGTCTCGCAGTACTTCAAGTCAATTACACCAGACTCCATACACTTACGAACAAAGTGGTACCTCACATCCACATGTTTTGTTCTTTGGTGATGTACTGGATTGTTTGCGATAGCAATAGCTGATTGACTGTCTGAATATATTGTTATTGATTTGAGAGAACTCTGACCAATCATCTCAGATGTGAACCTTTGCAGGAATACAGCTTCCTTTGCTGCTTCTGAAAGAGCGACATATTCTGCCTCCGCAGTACTGAGTGCGACTGTACGCTGTTTCGTGTTCTGCCATGAAATAGCTCCTCCTTGAATCAGGAACACCCAACCAGAGTATGAGTGTCGATCACTGTCTCCTGCGTAGTCGGCATCTGCAAATCCCTGAAGAATTTCGCTTGACTCATCCTTTGCGTACATCAGTCCACGACTCTTGGTTCCTTTAAGGTATCGTAGTACTCTCTTAGCTGCAGCCCAATGCTGCTCATCATAGCACTCATTGAACTGGCTTAAGTAGTTCACCACGTGTGCTACATCAGGTCGAGTGCACACAGCCAGATACATGAGAGAGCCTATGAGGGCTCGATAGGGTATCTTGTCATCTGGTTTTCTGCCATGTGTTGGCTTCTCTAGCCGTTGACCTGGCACAGCCGGTGTAGTAACTGACTTGCAGTTTTCCATGTTGAACTCTTTCAATAACTTGTCTACATACTTCTCCTGATGTAGTTTGACTCCTTTGGAACTCTGCTCAATGCTAATCCCAAGCATTAGTTCAGCCTTTCCTAATAGTAGGGGAGCCCACGAGGCTAAATGGGGATTTACTCGAGCGTCGTAGAGACCTATTGGGATGCAAAGCTTAGATGATAAGAAGAAAAAAATGTTATATGATAAATACCTTTACATCGGTGGGGGAAGAGGCTATCGATTTTTAAATATGTAAAAAAAAACTGTTGCATGGACATCCTCGAGCGCGTCAGATATTGATAGCATCAATGCCCTACGTATTTTTAATAATGTACGTATGTTAATCTGATCGTTTACATGATGCGGGTGGTTGGATTTAAGGGTTGAAAATGAAAAAAAAAAAAAATTATCGAGCGCGTCAGATTTTCTAAGGGAGTGTTAAGTGCACCAAAAAAAAGCTCTTATTCACTAATCTGACGATTTCGATGGGACGCAAACTCGCGGCCATTTTCATAATATGCCAAAAAAAAATCGCCATTTTGAAATACTCAAGCTCGTCAGATTAAGATATATATGGTTCATCTTTATGTTCTAAACGTACTGTCTCATAATCTGACGATTATCTAGAGGGATTCGCCTGATCTGACAAAAAAAACTAGAAAAACGGTTCACCTTAAAGGCCATCCCTGCAACTTCCCACTAATTCCATTCCTGGGCGCTTAAAATTGTACTTATGACATTTTTGAGCTCAAAATATAATTTATGTGATATTTTGAGCTCGCTGAGTTCAAAGAAATAATATTTCTATGCATTTGAGCTCTCCCAGCTCGAAAGTCTGATAGAAGTTTCATAGAACACTATTTTTGGAATTTTCAAACCGCAATAACTTTTGAATGGATCAAGCAATTTTCACGCGGTTGGCGGCATTCGACGCAGTTTTATCATCCTCATAAGTAATTTTGCAATTTTAATTGATCGAACCACAAATTTCGGAGTAATCACGAAAAAACACTTTTTTGGGTTTCTTTCGTTCACGATATCTCTCGGACGAATCAACCGCTTTTGACCAGCTTGGTGGCGATCGACGTGGTTTTTCAAGCTCAAAGGCGGATTAGTTTTTGAAATTGATCGATAAAGCCGGTTAAAACTTATTCCAAAAAAAACACTTTCAAAAAAAAAATCTTATTGTTTGAGATTTTTCAAAATTTCTCAAAATCTAATTTTAAGGGAAATATTTAGAACGCCGTTTAGTAGATTCCGAACGGTTTAGTCGTTCAAAAGTTATAAGCGAGTCACACACACACACACACACACACACACACACACACACACACACACACACACACACACACACACGCACACACACACACACACACACACACATACATACAGACATAGTGACAACATCACGGAGGTAGTCAGGGAAGCTTCCTATGACCTTAAAACGTCAAGATCTGATGAAAACTCGATTTTCGCAAAACGGGGTAAAACCAATAACTGCCCGAATTGTTTAAAAATTTTAAGTTTTCTTAGTTTTCTTTTCTTTTTATTTAGAAACGCGGAGAAGGAAATGTAGGCATTACGCAGCTGCACGCATTTAACTTTATCGACGAATTTTTGTTATTTCGGCTCGCGGAAATCGTCAGATTATACATTTTTCATTATTCTTGAATTATTTCCTTCAAAAAAAAAAAAGTTTAGCTACGCTCGAGAATGTCGAGATGACGTTCTTTTTTACAACTTTGTTGCCCTCCCCTTTTTAACGTCATTCTCAAATTGTCAGATTAGTGGAATATACACTTTTTAGGATGTAATTAACTCACCCTACCTTAATCTGACGCGCTCGAGAATATCTGATGGTCATTTTTTTTTTACTAACCTGATCCTGTATCCTTCACGGGCGGCCTTATATATAGGCCTCATGTTTTGTGGAGGTACTTAACCGGGTACAAGGTATCCCCCTGTATATTAATCTGCCGCGCTTTAGTAAATCCCGAAATCCCCGCTTGGGCTCCCCTACCATAAGTCCTTCATCTCGAAGCTGGATTTGAGATTACGCTTAACATTAATGAGCTGGCTTTTGTCACTCCAAAAGAATAGAATATCATCCACATACACAGCAAGAATAATTAATTTCCCATCTTGAGATCTTGTATATACACATGGCTCGTAATCAGATCTTCTGAACCCTATTCTGATTAGCTCCGAGTGTAACTTTTTGTTCCACGCTCGTGGAGCCTGCTTTAAGCCGTTAAGTGACTTTTGTAGACAGCAAACGTAATTTTCTTTGCCTTCTACCTCCATACCCTCCGGTTGTTTCATGTACACAACTTCATCTAAATTTCCGTTTAGAAATGCTGTTTTAACGTCCATTTGGTCAATTTTCAATCCTAAACGAACAGCAAGGGCTATGAGTACTCTCAGTGAGCTGTGTCTTACTACAGGAGAAAACGTATCATGGTAATCGACTCCTCGCCGCTGGCTGAAACCTCTTGCGACCAGCCGAGCCTTATACCGAGTCTTTCCCCCCGCCTCTTCTTTGATTTTAAACAACCATTTAGAATCAACGATGTTACACGAGCTCGGTCGTTTCACCAGTGACCAGGTATTGTTTTTTCTGAGAGCCTCTAGCTCCTCCTCAATCGCGGCTTTCCATTTATTTTTATCAGGTCTGGATAGAGCTTCTTGAATCGTAAGAGGGTCCTCACTAACTTTTGTTGCTTGGTAAGTGACAAAGTCTGAAAATGATTTTGGCTTCCGCTCTCTACGCAGATATCGCCCACCCATCAATTCACTGTCGTTGTTTGTCTCCTCAGTATCCGATTCTACTCTTACATCTCTTTCATCAGAAGTTGCCTATTCATCATCATCTGTCCCAACATTCTCTTTGTCAGGTATACCGCCTGGTTGATATGAATCACTCTGATGCTGCTCTTTTTCCTGAGTCTTGCTTGTTGTTGGAACCACCTTTCGTTCGATTCCCGCTGGTATTGTCTCGGGTACAATGATTTCACTGGATAGTGGCAACTCACAGATCTCTGTTTCATTTGTGGTTGTATCACTCTTACATACATATTTTTGGTCCTCGAAGAAAACAACGTCTCTACCTTTATGCATTTCGAAAGTGTTTGGATCGAATAGTCGGTATGCTTTCGTTGTTTCGCAGTATCCAACATGGATAAGCTTTTTACTTTTTGGATTCCACTTACTGCGTTTTTGGTCTGGAACATGTAGGTAAGCCTTGCACCCGAAAATCCTTAGATGACTAAGGTCTACCTTCTTCCCAGTCCATGCCTCTTGTGGCGTTTTATTACGCACAGCCACTGTTGGGGACCTATTTTTTAGGTAAACTGCAGTACTGACTGCTTCTGCCCAGAGCCGTTGACCTAGACTTGCTTCCTCCAGCATAGTCCTTGCTTTTTCAACGATAGTTCTATTAGCACGTTCCGAGACTCCATTCTGTTCGGGTGTATATTCCACAGTCAGCTGATGTACGATTCCTTTTGCTTTGCAGAACCTTTCCATATGCTGATTTACAAACTCTTTGCCATTATCAGATCGTATCACTTTCAGCTTCTTTCCGGTTTGACGCTCTGTCATCCTTACAAACTCAACAAATTTGTCGAATACCTCTCCTTTTGTTTTAAGGAAAAAGACAAAAGTTTTTCTGGTGAGGTATTTGTACCCTCCGTACGATTTCTCCCTCATTGGTCCACAAACATCAGTGTGAACTAGCCCCAAGACCTCTGTAGCCCTACTGGCACCAGTTTTCGGAAATGGCTGCCTCGTTTGTTTTCCTATCACACAAGCTTCACAATCTAATTTAGTAAAATTATTTGAAAAACAAACTCCCTTAGCCATTTTGTTCTTCAGTAAGGACAGGTTCCTTACTCCTAAATGTCCGAATCATCGCATTATCCGTAGCTATAGTTGATAAGGCTATATCCTGCGAGGAATATTGCACCTTGTATACACCATTCTGAACAGTACCTGCATGCGTCACTACTCCGACCACCTTACATCCATCCGCTTTTAAAATTTTAAAGCCAGATTTATCAAAATATACCACATAATTTCTACTTACGATTGTGCTCACACTCAGTAAGTTATTTGCTAGATCAGGTACATACAATACTTCTCTTAATGAAATGTTTCCTTCTCTGTCAACCACGTCGCCAACATACTCACTATAGACTGTCTCACCATTCGCGCAAGCTATCTCAACTCGTTTGTTTAATTTCTTAATGTCCGATAACCACTTCCTTCTTTTAGTCATATGGTTGGATGCACCAGAGTCTAGGATCCATTCTTCAGCTCCTTCTCTCCCGGCAGTAGCCATCGCCATTGACATGTGTGCTTCTTTTTTGCTCTTAGGGTTCTTTGGACATCCTCTAGCTTTATGTGGTCCATCACATATAAAGCATTTTATTTGTCGAGATTTATTTGCTGGTTTCTGTGCTCGATTTTCTCTATGATATTTGCTACTCTTAGCTTGTAGAGCACTTGACTCACCACTTGAAGTTGCCTGATACGAGTCCTCCATTTGAAACAATTTTGTTTTGACGTAGTCCGTAGATAGTTGTACATTTGTGTTCTCTATTGCTAGCCGCATTGGTTGAAATGTTTCAGTCAACCCTTGTAGCATCAAGGCTGCCAGTAGTTCGTCATCAATTTCCTTCCCAAGATCACGGAGTTGTTGTGCTATCGTCATCAAGGCTGTGATATAATCTCTTATTGTAGGAAACTGCTCTAGCTTTAGGCTTACTAATTTAGACAAAAGCCGACAGCGATTGTTAAGACCCTTATCTTCGAATGCGGTCTTCAAAGCATTCCAGGCCTCTTTTGCAGATGCTGTCTGACGTACGAGGATCAAACAGTGTGGTTTCACCATTAAGCAAATTTTCGCACGAGCTCTTTGATCCCTTTTCGTGCCTAAAGTGTCTGTTGCAGCCGGTGTCATCATCGTATATTCCCATAAGTCTTCGTGGATGAGATACAATTCCATCAAAAACTTCCACGTATTATAGTCTGCACTCCCATCAAGTTTTTCTATTGAAGGAAGAGACGAGTTTTGGTAATTTTGCGGTCTCTCACTCGCAATTGTCGTGTTTACGGCATTTCCGTTCTCGTTATTCATCGTCTCTCTTAGCCTTCGGTGCTATCGCCCATAACCTATTAGTGTAAGCTTAAACGCAGGGTCCAATATAGAGAGAAAGACTTGTTTACGCATAAGAAGCAAACATATAATATATTTCATGAAAATACGACATTAGATTTAAATAACATTTTATGACATGACAGACAAAAAAAAATCAATAATCACATACATCATAAAGAACTGTCATGTCAAACTGAAAAAGGTTCTTTCACAGAATATATGTAATTTTGTGCAATGAGAATTACGAGCAAACTCATAGCTCTAACAGTCCTTTTGTCGAAAGTGAATCTTTACAGTCTCTACGACACTTACGAGCAAAAATCAATGAGTATAAAGTCCAGAGTACGGAAATTTTCTTAGATGTGTGTACGAATATTTCTTTCAACATAATCAAATATGGTCCTGTCCTCCATAACGCTTTGTTAATCTCTTTTCAGCAGCAGTCGAGTTTTCATGTATAATAATAATTAATTTTATAAAGAGCTTACGTTGTTATACCTGCCATAATACAGTTGGAAGTTTATGCAAATGTCACTCATTGAAACAAAACCACTTTTCACGAATTCGCGTAGGTATTATTTTATTTTCAGTGAGCGCAAAGCTTTTCTACTTGTATAGTTCATTCCATTTTATGCCATTACCAGCTTAAACAGGATGTCCGCATAGAGCTTCCGTCCCGACATTTGGACACTTATTTTGCCGTCCGCCGGCACTGCCACGAGCGCTATCTGTGCACACGGATGAATGCATTCCATAGACTTAATATGTCACAGTTCCGTATTATCAAACCATGGACCAAATAAAATTGTTGTGACAGAATATGGACTGATGCTTTATTATGAGCCTTGGTGTTGTATATTAATTATATGCCTAAATAATTGAGAAAAACGACTGTTTAGTTTTTATTTATTTCTCTGACATTAGGTACCATTACAGTTCATAGAATTTATACAACGTTATTTTACCTTGAGAGAGCTGGAGTCCGTAGTACGTGTGACACCTGTATGACAGATCTCCAGCCCATCCCCCTGATACTATGTCACTACAATCTAGAACATCAAGCAGTGTAAGAATTAAAACAAACATGTTATAATAAAAACGGTGACATAAAGTATGGAAAAGTAATAGATATAAATAAATTTGGAATGTATGCGTGCGTGTGTGAATGTATGTGTGAGAGTGTGTGTGTGTGTGTGTGTGCGTGTGTGTATACTATAGTACCTTGAACTTGTTCGATGCGAACTGACGCGAAAGACTTAATTATTTAAAAAAATACTTGAGAGTCGTATCTATACCCCCCGAATTTTGAAAGAAAAGTTTGTACCAGAGTCACATCCGTTAAGCAACAAGTCTCCAGAGATTTAGATCCATACACCCACCCCCACACAACCGCCGTTTAGTAGCATTGAGATTTGAGATGAGATTAAGATTAATGTCTTATATAAAATCTACTTCCCACTACATCGTTCGGAATATAATGTTCAAGGATTCAAGGTTGATTTATAAATAAACCACAAACTCGCTTACAGGTTACACATAGGTGTACCTATGTTATTCGGTATTTGACTTATGATTACATTTCGGCAGGGATACTAGTCATTCCCTTTGTTCGTTACGTACAGAGTGTTCTTAAATAAAATATTAAATTAACAGTTTTGTACTGATTTTTGAAGCGGAGTATTGTAGTTATGGTAGGATTTTATCACTTGAAGCGTTCGTTCTCTGTATTCTACTGTGGCACATGGCCAGGTGCGTTCACTATTCCGTAAACTATCAGTGAATTAGGCTACCTAGACGCCACGATTTTGGATGGGTGACCGCTTAGTGGCTTTTCATCTGAGCGCTTCCTCGTTTCGGAGCGCACGTTTCGGTAAGAAACAAGGAGACTTAAGTATTTATATATAGGACTCGATCAGTGGTTGGTCATGTAACTAACAAAGTCACTATTCAGCCCCGTGAGAACGAGCAACAATGGCGCTCTTTACTGCATCAGCTGAATGGCATTTTCGTTAGTTATGTCATTCTATCCGCGATTTAAAGCGAATTACGTGTTCAAACAGACATCAACAGCGTCCCGACTGGCGGTTTGCCAATCACTTAACTCATCTAGAATAACAATTAAAACTCTGTACTTACATTATTATTTACGACAATAGCAAACAAAGATATTGTTTCAGTCAGATTTACTGTCCAGACACTGTACTACACGCGATAAATCTTATTTGTAGTCAGGTGTCTTATTATCTTGCTAATTTACATTAATGATAGTGGAGTTTCTAATGTATATTCTTCACTAAGAGTAAATAATCTGTACGGTACATGGTGAAAAATTATAGTTAGGTATACTTACTACTTACCTAACCAGTGACTTAGGCCAACTATAAATTTTCACCATTATAGCTATGCCTATATATATATATATATATATATATATATATATATATATATATATATATATATATATATATATATATATATATATATATCTAGTAAATAACATCTTTGAGATCCAATCTAACCTGCTAGTCGATGCAACTGCTACTAAGCTCTCTGAATTTTAGATTGACTTTAAAGCCAATCAAGTTGTTTCGATGTTAGACAAAAACTATCACGTCCTCGTTCAAAAAGTTCCCAAACAAGCATTACGCGACAATTTTTTTAAATTTAGCACATATTAATTCTATTTTAGTGCGAATTTACAACAGAATTCTCACAAACATGCCACTTTGCATCCCTTCCTTGGCAATGTACCTAAATGAATCCCATCGACTCGTGACCGAGCACGCAGCACGCCCGCCGATAAACAAACAGACAACATCTATTAAAAATATACCTACCTACCTACCTAAGAAATTTTAACGAGCTCGCGACGAGGAAATGTGCCCAATGAACTAGAATTTTATCATTCATAAAAACGCTAACACCACACGCCGTGTACGTACGTCAAATAAATATAACTATGCCGTTGAGTAGCTCCAGTCATGGTATAATAATATGCTTCGCCAGTGATGTGCGAGAATATAATTGGACATTTTTGACTGGATCTGAATAAGCAAACCAAAAATAACTTTCATAACAGCTGTGTGATGTTCAGAGTGTGTACGGAGATGTTCCTCTAACACAAAGACAAGGTCATCCAAGTTAAGTTTCATTGCCACATGAGACAGTTACCTTAGCGTTGGTCTCGGTAGCATCCAAGGCTCTCAACGCGGAGTCTGAGGGACACCCTTCTTCAGTCGGAATTCTTCTTCTATCTTCTCCACACACATTCATTGTAATACCTGTACTGTCCGTGACACACAACTTCTACTCATGTCCTAAATGCGTAGTGTAAGTCGGAGGGTGGCCGTTGTGGTCATAGATAATATAATATGATTTTTATGCTGTGGTGCACCTCTACAAACAATGGCCCACCTGCTGTCGTGGCCGCTGGGTCCCAATACCTGCGCAATGGAAGACCTCAACAAGGCAACTGCGGAAGTCGTCAGTGTCACTAAATTTTGGGCTGGGCATATCTGACAATCATTGTAAAGTTCTAGGTGAAATTGCCATCGGCTCGAAGAAGGAGAGTCGTTACTGTATGCCCGGCATACCTGCTAAAATAAGATACCACATTTGGAATGCCATGTCATTGGCGGCAATAGATGCTAAGATGTGACTGACATAAGGAGGCGAAAGGGTAGACGAGACTCCAAAGCGTAAGCTTTATATTTAACCGCGATTAACCCATGATCACATCACACATGATCTGTGCACACGGAATAGTGAACGCACCTGGCCATGTGCCACAGTAGAGTAGAGAGAACAAACGTTTCAAGTGATTAAATCCTACCATAACTAGTATAACTACAATACTCCGCTTCAAAAATCAGTACAAAACTGTTAATTTAATATTTTATTTAAGAACACTCTGTACGTAACGAACAAAGGGATGACTAGTATCCCTTGTGCATGATATGCCGAAATGTAATCATAAGTCAAATACCGAATAACATAGGTACACCTATGTGTAACCTGTAAGGGAGTTTGTGGTTTAGGTATTTATAAATCAACCTTGAATCCTTGAACATTATATTCCGAACGATGTAGTGGGAAGTAGATTTTATATAAGACATTAATCTTAATCTCAATGCTACTAAACGGCTTTGTGTGGGGGTGGGTGTATGGATCTAAATCTCTGGAGACTTGTTGCTTAACGTATGTGACTCTGGTACAAACTTTTCTTTCAAAATTCGGGGGGTATAGATACGACTCTCAAGTATTTTTTTAAATAATTAAGTCTTTCGCGTCAGTTCGCCTTGAACATACACATCACACATAAATCCACACACGCACGCATACACTCAAAATTCATTTATATCTTATTACTTTTCCATACTTTATGTCACCGTTTTTAATATAACATGTTTGTTTTAATTCGTACACTGCTTGATGTTCTAGATTGTAGTAACATAGTATCAGGGGGGGGGGGGGGGGGGGAGTGCTGGAGATCTGTCATACAGGTGTCACACGTACTACGGACTCCAGCTCCCTCAAGGTAAAATAACGTTGTATAAATTCTATGAACTGTAATGGTAATGTCAGAGAAATAAATAAAACTAAAAATAAACAGTCGTTTTTCTCAATTATTTAGGCATATAATTAATATACAACACCAAGGCTCATAATAAAGCATCAGTCCATATTCTGTCACAACAATTTTATTTGGTCCATGGTTTGATAATACGGAACTGTGACATATTAAGTCTATGGAATGCATTCATCCGTGTGCACAGATCATGTCATCATGTTTTTACGATTGCTTCGTTAATTCGACTTCGTTAATTTAATTCAAAATTCCAAACGCTAAGCCTATCACTAGAATATTAGTCCCTACCTACTACAATAGCCTACCTACAGTCTAGTATAGTCTGAATTGTAGGAACTCTTGAAGGCGCTTCACTTGTGAGGGTAACTAAAGCGTTCCTGAAGGGTATTTTAAATTAAATTAAAACACCACTGCACGTAATTGGCACGATAACGACCTGTCAGCTACTGGTCGCCGTCGATACGTGCATAACCTATAACCACAGTGTTACCACTACATACAGTGGAGAAAACGCCTTTGATGTCGGATGATGCCGCCGCTTGCGTAAGTTACCTACACTATTCGTCGCAAATGTGCAAGTGTTGTCAGAAAAGAAAAAAAGGAAATAAATGTAATTATTATGCAATCATTTGTTTGAAATCAAAGTCAAAGTCAAAAATCATTAAAACGGCACTTGCAAAATCAAGTTAAAAACAATCTAGACTATGTAGTTTAGCAAATGGACCACCGGTTCGAAAAGCGGCCCCGACCTGAGAAGACTCCGGCAAGAAACTCAGCGGGCATTTTTTTTTGGTCTATTTACAAACATTTGCTTAGTCTACTTAGTCTAAATACAATAGTTTGCTTGAGTAGTATAGTTGAGCGAACAGCTCATTTCCAAGCTTGTTTATCATCTCAATATTCTTGGATTTTATAATAGCTTTTTTGGCAAAGTTATTTAGTTTTAATTACATTTTTAAATTTATTCACAGGTAAATCTCTAATTTCATTAGGCAGCTTGTTGAAAAAGCGTATACAGTTGCCCCGAGAAGAATTACTAATTTTATGGAGTCTACTATCACAAGCTACAAGATTGTTTTTATGTCTTGTGTTTATATTATGCCTGTCACAAACTCTTGAAAATTTGAGTTATTTTTCCTTAAATACATTAAGTTCTTGAAAATGTATTGTGACACTACGGTTAGAATGTCTATTTCTTTAAACTTTTCTCGAAGGGAAACTCTTGGGCCTAAATTATAAATAGGTCTCACAGCCCCCTTTTGTAAAATAAATATTGAGCTTAAATCCGCGGAATTACATCAAAGGAGAATTCCGTAGGGCAAAATACTATGAAAATAACTGAAATAAACTATTCTAGCCGTATCCACGTCTGTTAATGTCCTAATCTTTTTTACAGCGTAAGATGCCGAACTTAATCTACTGGCTATTTTTTCAATATGCGATCGCCACTGCTGTTTGGCGTCAATACTTAAACCTAAGTAGGTACACTGTTGATTCCATAAGGTTCAACACTTGTACATTGAGTTGTACATTGGGTTCCACCTGTGTAACATTAAAAGTAGGTAATGAGATTTTATACATTTAGTTTTGTTCCCATTATGGCAAAGATTATTAGTATTAAACCTATGGACCACTCTTGTGATTGCAACATTCACTTCGTCATAATTATTTTGTTGCCTTTTAATTTTAAATATTAAATGCAATACATTTACATGTGTTGTACTGCAAGATAATTCCGTGACACTTTATTTTTAGACGTTTTTAGATTAATTATATTTATACCTACCTACACGATAAATCATTGGGGGGGGTGTGCGTTGTTTTATAGAAAATTGTTTATTATAATTTCGTATTACAGAAAATGTTTCGCATAATTTAGTTTCATAGAATAATCAATATACAGAATACTTACTTTAAAGAATTTTAAATCATTGAATTTTGTTTCATATAAAGTTAAACATTAGAATAATCATTTCATAGAATATCATATCAAATATTCTTAATCATTATATTGTTTAATAAATAGAAAACTTATTACAAAGAATAGCGTATTATCATATATATGGTTTTTATAAACTAAACAATTGATGCGTCTACAAGGTCGACGGAGCCCCGCTAAGCGGGGCTCCTACTTCTGGGTGGTTTATAAAAAAATAACCATGAAGGCCTAATGCGGGAGCTTCGCTACGCTCCGCTCCCGCATTAGCCTTCTAACCTAACCTATCCGAGACGGGGTAATCTGAGTCGGGGTGTTAAAATTGTAAATGTTACAGTTAAAAATAAATGTTATTTGGAACATTATAAAGGTGGTTTAATATTCTTTAAAAAATAATTCTACGGTTTGTTAAGTTTGTTAAACAAAAAAATATGAATAAAAATTAGTTCAATTGTGTTTCTGTAAAATATGTTTCATTGAAGGAAATTGTTTTTGAAACAATAATATTCGAAATAAAAATATAAGAACCAAATATTATATGAAACATTTTCTGTGAAACGAAATTCTATGAAATTTCTTTCTACGAAATAAGGGGCTCCCCATTGGGGGAGGGCTATGTCCAGCAGTGGACTAATATAGCCTGATGATGATGATGATGATGACACGATAAATCTAATAATTGATGGATAGGTACTTATGTAAATCAGCATTCGTTTACATTCGGAAATTCGACGATTGTCGACGAGAGAAAATAGTTGTAGGTAGTTAGGTCCTTACTGATAAATAAATATTGATTTTTGATTCATAATACCTAACCATTATTTGCATATAAGAATTTAAAACTCTTTCAATGTTGATGTTTATTTAACTACATTTTTGTAACTTCTATCGATAGGTTCTAGATGTTACTTTAAAATTATAGAAATAAAATAACCTCGCGTCACGGGGAAATCTATGAAATCGTATGTCTTTACTGGCACTTGATGTCGAAAGACATCCGTATACGGAACAATAGTGCACCAATAAGATATAAAATAAAAAAAAATCTTAATAATTGTCACGCGAGCGATACCTATACGCGGCTACGGTAGCCCTCAGCGAACTTTCCCGCAAAAGACGCGATGGCGGGTAGCGCGTCCGGGCCCTCCGACGTGTCGCAAGTTCCCCTCCGTTGCTCTGTGTTCTATTATTTACTTATTGTTTTTATATTTTTTATTTAAATAATTCTAATGTTCATATTGTAAATAATTATAGCTATATTATTATTTGAAAATATGTAGATACCTAATTTAAATGAATATGTAGGTAACTACTTATCTTCAAATAAAATCTAACCATATCACAATAACAGGCTCTTTTCATACGTTTTGATCTAGAAATCACTTTATAGGAACATTATCCCAAGGAAAATTACTTTTACAGACAGTTTTATTAGTTTTACCATAAAATATAGAGAATAGAAAATACTTAACAATTACTTCGTAAATCAAAACATAATAATTTTGACAATGATCCCAGCGTCTCGACCCCAAACGGCTCAAACATGTAATTATCACTTAAACTACGATATTTGCGCCGTTTAAGGGTCTCTGCAGAAGCAGCAGCAGCGCAGGCACAGTCCCCAGTCCCTGGAAGATGTGAAGGCGCAAGGGTGTTAGCACATGTTGCATCCCACACCAAATGCCTTCCCATCTTCCAAGGCACCAAAGACATTCCATCCGGCCTCTTGCCATCATCGCGCACCTGTTGAGGGACGTCACTGGTTTAAGTAGTCTATGGTGATCTATGGCCAAGACCCAATCAAGAGAATGGCGCCCAATTGCAATGACCGTTGTAACCCAAGTTGTAAGATAATAAGAAATAAAGATATCAGTGTAATATCGTGTTCTGTATTACCAACAAACAAATAAAGATAATTAACGTGATGTCAACAAATAACATGGTGTCAGCTTCGGGCGGACTGCCGCCGCTTCCTGAAATGTGTTTCGTTGGCAATTTGTCAAAAAATTTTCAAGCGTGGTTGCAAAGACTAAAAATTTATCTAAATGCACACGGACTAGATAAGGAAAATAATAAAAGATTAATAAATATTCTTCTCAACTACATTGGACCTAAAGGAATTGAAATTTACAACACTTTTGATGAGAACGAAGATGAAACGTTTGAGAGTATTACAAAGAGGTTTGGAGAGTACTTTACTCCGAGAAAATCATTAATAATTTTAAGAAACGAGTTCTTTACAATTACTCAAGGTGAGTTAACTTTAGAAGATTACTTCCAAAAGGTTATAAACCTAGGAAAAGACTGTGAATTTGGAAGTTTAACTGAAGGAATAACAGTGAGTAAAATAATAGCAGGGTTAGATAAAAAATTCAATAACTTGAAAACAAAGTTAATATCCGAAGATGATAGTAAGCTTACATTAGAATATATCATGAAGTTTCTCCTGAGTGCCGATGCCTCGAGAAAATATGTGGAGCAGCTGGGTGGACCAGAGGAGCAGTTCAAGACTGAAAATGAAGTACTTTTCTCGGCATCACAGAATAAAAATAAAGGAAATCCCAAGAAAATAAACAACTGCCGGAAATGTGGACAATCACATGATCTCAACTGCTGCCCTGCATATGGAAAAAAGTGTTTTATTTGTGAGAAACCAAACCATTTCAGCAACAAGTGTCACAACAAGAAACAGCGCCAAATAAATAAACAACAGCAGATCAATGTTGTAGAGGAGAGAATTGATAACAACAATGAGGCTCAAGACTTCTTCATTGGTGTGACAATGGTCGGTAATGAACTAACACAGGATTTCATGGTAAGAAATCAATTGATACCTATAAAATTTGACACTGGAGCAGCCTGCAATATTATAGGTAGCAAGACATGTAAAAACCTAGGCATTGACAGAAGTGATTTGGAGCCCTGCAATAGGAATGTTATTCAACTTGATGGTAAAAGTGTTTCAGTTTGTGGTACATGTACATTACAAATAATTCACCCGAACCAATCAAAATATAGAGTAAAATTCATTGTTATTGAAGGTTCTGTGCCTACTTTGATAGGATGTAACACATGTTTAGAATTTAATTTTGTAAAACCTAATACTAACCTAGTTAAAGTACACAATGTAACATGTAATGATAATCAGATTAACAAATTGATTACAAATTTGAAATCCACTTTCAGTGAACTATTTGATGGTGGTCTTGGATGCTTACCGGGCTCTGTCAAAATACAACTAAAGGAAGATGCTGTACCTGTTGTTCAAGCTGCACGTCGGGTTCCCTTTTCATTATTGCCTGAATTAAGAGAAGAATTAACAAAAATGGAATCTATGGGAGTAATTGAAAAAGTAAATAAACCTACTCACTGGGTAAACAATTTAGTTTTGGTTAGAAAACCCAATGGTAAGTTGAGAGTGTGCATAGATCCAAGAGCATTAAATAAATTTATACTACAGCCAAAATACCAGTTGCCAACTGTAGACGAGATTAAAAGTAAAATGCAAGATGCTAAAGTATTTGCACTGCTCGATGCTTCCAATGGTTTCTGGATGTTAAACCTAGATAATGAAAGTTCTGACTTATGCACATTCATCACACCATTTGGGCGTTACCGGTTCAGGAGATTACCGTTCGGGGTGAGCTGTGCACCAGAGGAATTCAGCAGAATCATTAGTCAGATGTTCGAAAATGTTGAAGGAGTCATACCATATTTAGATGACTTGTGTGTTTACGCAGAGTCAGTACAACAACTAAATGATAGATTACTAAAAGTTCTAGAGATTGCATCAACAAATGGTATCAAGTTTAATGAAAATAAATGTAAGTTTTTTGTTTCAAAATTACTTTTTGTGGGTCACATTTTCGCAGCAGACGGTATTTCTCCTGATCCTGATAAGATTCAGGCAATTTTGGAGATGGAACGTCCGGGGTGTAGGAAAGATTTGGAAAGATTCCTAGGTATGTGTAATTATTTGTCAAGGTTTATACCAAATTATTCAAAATTAATCGAACCTTTGAGAGTTTTACTGAGGAAAGATACAGCATTTTTCTGGGATAGCAGTCAGGACCAATCAGTGGAGTCACTGAAAAAGGCTCTATGTAGTAGCCCATGTTTAGCCTACTTTGACACAAATAAAGATATAGTACTATCAGTAGACAGTTCATCAACTGCCTTAGGTGCGGTGATACTACAAGAAGGTAGACCAATTGCATTTGGATCTCGTGCTTTAACTGTAACTGAACAAAATTATTGTCAATTGGAAAAAGAAATGTTAGCCATAGTGTATGGATGTTTTAAAATGCATCAGTATGTGTATGGTCGCAAAGTTCATGTAGAATCAGATCATAAGCCACTAGAAACATTATTTAAAAAACCATTACATAAGGTCCCTGCACGATTACAAAGAATGATGTTGTCTGTTCAAGGTTATAATTTAGAGGTTGTATATAAGCCTGGTAAACATTTGTTTATTGCAGATACCTTATCACGCAGCTGTCCACAAATTATTGAAAATAAATTTAAACAACTAAAAGAGAACATTGTCTGTCATATTAAATTGCAAAGAGATTGCTTACCTATATCTAGTACACAGTTAATTAAAATACAAAATGCAACAAAAATGGATCCCACATTGAAACATATTATAAAATATTTAAAAAATGGATGGCCAAATAATTTCAATAACTTAGATAAAAGGGCACGAATCTTTTGGACATTTAGGGACGAATTAGGCCTTCTAGATGGTGTTATTTTAAAAAGTAATTTAATTGTTATACCTGACTCTATGAAAATTGAAATGATGAAAATTATCCATGAAGGACATGTAGGTGTGAGCACTTGTAAAATAAGAGCTAGGTCATGCGTATTTTGGCCTGAAATTAACAGAGATTTAGAAAAGTATGTATCCAACTGTGAACCTTGTGCTAAATATAAACCTAATTTGCAGAAAGAACCATTAATTAATCATTGTGTGGACACTCTTCCATGGCACAAGATAGGTATGGATATATGTACATTAGAAGGCAGAGACTTTTTGATATTTATGGACTACTACTCTAAGTATATAGAAGTATGTAAGCTTGAACAGTTATCCACGGCCTATGTGGTACTTAACTGTAAGTCTGTCGTTGCGAGACATGGCATACCGGCTTTGGTGATCACGGACTGTGGTACACAGTTTACATCGGCCGAATTTAAAAACTTTGCAGAAAAGTATAATTTTAACCACATTAAGACAAGCCCTAAACATTCCCAATCTAATGGTCAAAGTGAAAGTGCAGTTAAAATATTTAAAAACATAATGAAAAAATGTAAGGAAGATGGATCAGATCCATACTTAGGATTATTGAATTACCGTAACACACCAAAACTTCATATGCCATCTCCGGCTCAGTTGCTCTATTCAAGGAATTTAAGATCGTTGCTACCAATGCCTAAAAATAAGTTTATACCTAAAATATTTAATGTTGATAACAAATATTATAATCATGTTGAAAATGTAAAAAAGAATTATGACAAGCATGCTAAGCCCTTAGCAGAGCTAAATCCAGGACAATATGTGTATTTTAAGAAATCCATTGACTCAGACTGGTGTCAAGGTAAAATTATTAATAAGTGTAAAGAGCCACGCTCATATTTAGTGGGGGATGAATATGGTAAAACATATAGAAGGAATAGAAAATATCTGATGAACCGTCCTCAACCTCAAATTGGTCCTAGTAGTAATAAGTCTGTTGATAAACATAAAAATTGTAACAATTATAAATACTCATATTTTGAGGATGTACCTGAACTTTCAATATATAAAGAAAGTTTGCCTCCGGAAGAAGAAAGCACTGTAACTAATCATGAAAACATAAATACTGAAGAAATAGAAAATTATAATATTGTAGTTGAAACTTCAGGTACACATTCAGAAGAGCCATTAGATGATAATGAGAGTGAATTGGTGTCAGTGGCTTCCTTGCAGAGAAGCTTCTCGGAAAATATGCTAGAAGCATTGTTCAAAGAAAATGACCAAGGAGAACCTTGTCCACAAGGAAGCTTATCGCTGGATAATCTAGATACTAAAACCTATGTAACTCGCAGTGGTCGTAGTGTAAAGAAACCTGCTAAATTTAATGATTACTGGGAGTATGAAAATGTTGATTAGTTTAGCAAGACAACTAGATTAATATTAAATATATTGTATAAAGGGGGGGATGTTGAGGGACGTCACTGGTTTAAGTAGTCTATGGTGATCTATGGCCAAGACCCAATCAAGAGAATGGCGCCCAATTGCAATGACCGTTGTAACCCAAGTTGTAAGATAATAAGAAATAAAGATATCAGTGTAATATCGTGTTCTGTATTACCAACAAACAAATAAAGATAATTAACGTGATGTCAACAAATAACAGCACCAGACCAGCAGGTTCTAAAACGGCTGGAACCCCGGCGGTGACAAGAGCCCGACGGATTATGTCATTGATGTACGCGTGCCGTGAAAGCCGTCCCGCGCTCCTACTGCATGAGAGACCATGGTGTCCAAGGCTACCAACTTCTTCTCCACAGCGACATCGATGCGGAGAAACGCAAGGAGCACCTAAACGAAGGCAAGCAGCGATACGAAATAATAATAAAATTAATAGATACATATTTTATATATTTTACATATTTTATATACATGTTGTAGCTCCTAAAAGGGAAAATAAAAAAAGAACTGATACAATAATTTTTTAACTAAATTGAATACAGCCTTAAAGAGAACGAGGTCCCTACAAACTTTGATCCAAACCAATATCATCACCGCTAAAACGTAAGGAATAATAATTAAAAAGGTTGCGGTCTGTGAGACCGCACTTCCAAATATACGTAACAAAAATTTCACGTCCATAGTTAAAGGTTAAGTTTTAAACAATTTTGATAGTGCAATTTATATACTGTTTACCTACCAGCAGTTCAGAAATTCGTAGAGTACCTTGTTATAACGTGATATCGCAGTTTACTTTAGCGTGACAGGTGACTTAACTGGTCAACGATCAACGAAAGATCCAATTGAAATCCAACGGCTGCCCAAGATCCAGATGCGTCTCTGGCGAGATATTATACAAAAAAGAACGTCTAGATCAAAGCCCTTTCGTTGCCCAATGCCTTTTTTTGCAAATTTTCCGCCTCGGGTTGGAATGAATCGGGCCAAATAAGTATCATTATGAGCAGAGCTTAAAAGCTCAAGCTATATACATAATGGCTTAGAAATTAATGTCAATATTTTAGATACATTTATTAACCGTAGTTATATTTAGCTCTTTGGTTACCGAACTATGTTCATCTAGTTGGCATCCTCATGTAGGTAATATAATAATATATAATTATTAATTCAATAATATAATTCAATTCTTAATATTTCAATTCTTACCAGCCGTTTAAGTATATGAAAAATGAAATTATAAGATTGTACCTACTAAACAACTTTCGTATTCACTTCTGATTATTCCTTAATTACAGTCTCGTAGTCACGAATACGATGCGAGCGTCATCATGTATCGAATAGGAAACTTTAAGCTTCCTCCTAAATAACTAGATGGCACTTAAATATTTTGTGGTGCCGTTGCGCGTCGGTAGAATCATGGGGTACATTTTTTTGGTCTTTCGCTTGGTGCCTGTTTTAAGATTGGTGAAATTTCGGGGATTCTTTCGGTTGAAGAAGACATTGATTAGAATATAAAAAGTACCGATCAAACAGTGATCATTTCTTTTTTTCTCGTCGGTTAAGATGGCAGATCACATTAAAGTCCCTTGTTTCTTGGTAGTCATACGTACTAATTACTGCATTGGCTATACTTGTCAGTGTCCCACTTAATATTACTGCTTAACCTGTTAACCTTAGACGGATTACGGAGCCCCGCCAAGACCTTCGTGCCCCAACCTTTACTCACCTGTTAAACAGACGGAAGAGACTGGTACATAGGCTTTAGTCTCGGCGGCGTTAGAAGGGACACATTCAAAATGTCAGCTATGGGACCTACCGAGATCGATGACGAATTTTATTTTATACCACTTAGGTGGCAGACAAGCGCACGGCCCACCTGATAGAAAGTGGTCACCATGGCCTATGGACGTACAACACCAGGGGAGTTAAAATCGCGCTGCCGACCCTGAGGAAACCTTCTAATGCCATTCTTAAAGTACCCGATATTTTAACTGCATTGGAAAACCACGGTAGGAAGTTCATTCTACTACCTGAGCGTGCTTGGGATGAAGTTCCTTTCAAACCGCCCATTAATCAATTCAAAGTTTAGCGCAAAATACGGTGCCAACCATTTTGACCGTTAAGGTTAATCCCTACTGAAAAAGCAACGGCCTGTGAGGCTAAATATTACAACTCATTTTGAATCTTGTCTACGGGACAAAAAGATCATACCTACAGAGGTGGAAGCGCTATCAAGGCCTAAAATTACTGACTTTACTGACCAAAACGTAATGACATACTGACCAAATACTGACTTTTTCTCAAACATGCTTGGAAATGTGAACATTATTTTGACAACCTTCTTCGAGATAAATCGAAATTGCTGTACATGCGAGCAGCGGCCAGATAAAGTTGTATGAAAATCCATATCTGTCGTGTTTTAGCGGCCAAATAAATTACTATGTAAACTCTGTCGTGTAATTTAAAAATGGAACCAACTTTTACTCCGAACCATGGCAACCAAGGAGGTAACTTATCCAAGGCGTTATTTAAATACAGAACTGGCTTGCAAATAGAATGCTGTTTATTAAGAAAAATAAAAAACCAATGAACATTACGCCGCGTGTTCGCCTGTTGTTCGTTGTTCGTCATTGGTTTTGAAAAGTAGGTAACTAAAAAATTCTGCCTAGATACTACTTATTTTTAATTTCCGCGTATTGTTTGAGAAAAGCACTATACAAGCCTTGGCCACAACTGAGCGTTGCCGGACTCCGTAATGCGTGCCTCGGCTGCGCCTCGGCCCGCATACTTCACGATCGTCCGGCAACACTACAATTGGTGGCCGCGGCAGTAATGTACTATTACTGATCGATTAATGACCAAATTCCACCTTCCGCCGGACTGTTCTAACCTTCAATGTGTGCGAGGTGCATATTATGTGCTTGCTAAAAATAATTGATACAAGGATACATACTTACTACCGTTGTAAGTTTATATTAGGGGGGTACATCCCGGAATTCACTAGCGCTCCACTGTCTTTCATTTATTTTTATCAAACTACAGCAGGTTTGTTAGATTTCCTTAATTTAACGTAAATAATACCATAGCGAAGTATTTTAGCCATGCGATTCATCTGAAATTTTCGTAGTTAAGTAATATTTGGTAGATTTAGGGATTTAGCTTTAGTTCTGCTAAGTGGTCACTTTTAGCAAATTAACCAAATATCACTACAATACGAATGTTTCAGAAGTAATTATCATTGCTTGAAATGCTTGAATAAGAGCAATGAAAATTGCGATTCAGAAATGTTTTTCATTCAATTCCAATTCCATTCCCTCCCAAGCAAATTGAACAAGAGTACCCCCTGGATGAAGTAAAAATACAAAGAAACATATCGAAAAGTATAATTAAATTAATAAACACGATGGAAGAAGAACGAAACACATTTCTGAACAAGAATTCAGCGCTGAGATCCTGAATATACTGACTTTACTGACTAAATTTTGAAAAAACTGTCATTTACTGACAGCCTTCATAAAAACTGACTTTTACTGATTTTACTGACTTGTTTCCACCCCTGTACCTAGTCATTTGCAGGCGAATGAGGCGCAGCGCGGTGGCACGAGGTGTGCATGTGAACTGAGGGCCCAACTTTTCGTCACACTGCCGCGTCTCTTTTCGTCATTTCTAGTACAAAACTCTCGGGGATTGACTCTTATGCTATATAGACCTCGAAAGGTCCGTAGAAAAGTTACAAATAAAACAACACATTTATAATATCGATTTATTTTGTACAATTTATTATACATACCGAACGCAAATTTGACACTGAAGTTGTATTATTTTATTGCTTAAGACGATTTCTACAAAAAAATATTGACGTAGTTTAGTTGCCATCTATGTGACACTATAATTATATTACAGAGATGGAATTATTATTAAATTCTATTATAGTTAAGTTCGGGGAGCACGCTAAGCGGCAGGAATTCTTATTCTGATTGAATGGCATCGCAGGGGACGAAGTAAGAACGAGAGCAAGTGACATACCGCCGTGAACGTTGGCGGCGGACTGACCAAATCTGACGGTCGATTGATCGATCATTACCCCCTCCCATTTTAACGCGCACATACCCCAGGCGCGGTACAGCGGTTATGGTCAAACTATAGATAGTGTGAGCCATCACAATTTGATATAGTTTTACGTTAAACACCGTTATGATTGTGATTGAACTTAGTTTACAAACAGAATACTGTCTCCCGAACTTAGCCCATATATAATACTACCATTTGGTATAACTGACAGTGAGACACAACCAAAATAAAAACTACAAAAGCTACAAATCAATGGTAGTACTTAATATCGAAAACTTTATCAAGAGCCTAGTGGCTGCACACATATAAACGTAACTGTGTACACACGGCAAAGGAGATAAGTGTACACCTTTTCTTATAAAGTGGTACGTCTGGATCTTGGGATCACTATAGAAATTCTAAATACTTGTATAAGTCAAGCTCTGTTTCAACGTCTAACACTTACCAAGGCGTGACGTCATAACGTTAGCTTTTCTATTGTCGCTAACACTTTTTTTCGGTTATCACAAAAAGATGTAAATTTAAAATATTTTCAATTTTAAAGCAATTTATAAAATGAGCTCTTGTAAAAAAGTTGTTTTATCTACAGAAAACTCACGTTATATTTCTAAGAAAACAAATATACTTGACTACTTCTCTATTTAAAATTATGTCATGTGGTAGTACAAGAATTCACTAGTTTCATTTGATAAAAATTCTTGAACTGTTTGTACTCTTAGCATTTTTATTTTTCACTTAAAGTATTTAACAGTAATATGTACACGCGACCAAGGAGACAAGTAAACATAACCACACACACACCTTCATATGTAAAAGTGTATACTTATCTCTTTGGTCGTGTGTACCTATTTATACATCAATAACTAAATTCTGAAGACGTGTGGATTCATCGTATTTTGATTACAATAATACAATACATGAGCAAGTCGTTTATCGCATACTGCAAATTTTCATAAGTACAGTCGGCAAAGGTTATAGCTAGGTACACCTTTACATGTAGTTTTATGTAAAGGTGTTTACTTATTTCTATTGCCGTGTGTACGAAGATACATAACTGATTTACAAATTATTTTAAATCAACATAAGATATAATTTTAATTACCTAAGTATTATGTTCACAACCTAACGTAGGTACATAACAACAGTTAAAATCATAATTTTCTGTGAATTTCTGACCAAGGCTTAGTTGCACACTGACACACGGGCTTATTACTGCTGAATATGTGTTTCATTTAGTACATATCATTACGTTTTTTCTTTAATTTGATATGTTTCATTGATTGGCAACGCTTTCAGATTTTGGGTGGGTTTATTTTCATTTTATACTCTTTGTTTATTACTAGCTGTTGCCCGTGGCTCCACCCGCGTGGATGTCGGGTATCGTTTAGTGTTGAGTCAACATAGTAGCTTTATGCATGCAAAGTCTCAGCCCGATCGGTTTAAAATTTACAAACTTTCATCCCCTTGGGGGTAGAATTAATCAAAATCCTTACTTAGCAGATGCCTACGTTATAACATCTACGTGCATGCCAAATTTCAGCCCGATCCGTCCAGTGGTTTGGGCTGTTGTTCAGTCAGTCAGTCACCTTTGTGTTATATATATTTAGATATCAGAGAAGTTTAAGGTTGCGAGAACGGGATTAAAATTCCACGCAGTTGGAGCCGCGAGCAACAGCTAGTAAAATATTATGTATAAACTAAGCTTTATACTTTTAAAAACTTGAAGGTGCAATTTTATACACTTTTGATATCTGTTAACTTTCAAACCAACTAATATCTGAAACTTCATATATGGAGATCGTTTATACATATATTCCTCAATACAGCATTGCTATGTATACCTAGACAAGTTTTCAACCTCTATATAACGCCATAAGTCTGATTTAACGCGGGATCTTGGTCTATAAATAAAATTGATGCCAATTCTAGAAAAGCTGATTGTTCATCTGTAACGGTTATAGTTACTTAGTGCAACTGGGCCTTCAAGTCTTTTGTCATTCATCAGTATTGTGATTAAAGTATAACAAAACTATACCGAAGGAGCGACTGCGACAGAAATATCTCTTAAACATGTGTGAGAAAAGGTCAATATTACATATATATAAATATAATATATAAAGGAAATATCACATATATATATGGAGGTCAATGAACCGAGATATAACATTATGGAGCGAGATACGAAGGAGGCGCGGGTTTAATTATCGCTCAGTGCATATATTAGTGTGCCTGAATATGTGTATATGCACTGGTCTGGGTATTTTATGGTCCATTTGCTAAACTATTCTAGATTTTTTTAACTTGACGTTTTGTAAGTTCCGTTTTAGTGGTCTATGCAGAATAAATTATTTTTGAATTTGACTCTTTTTTTTTACAATGTTTTTTATTATATTTTATATTACTAAATGTAGATCAATAAAAAAGATCTAAGGAATTAATTTAAGTGTATTTGTATTAGTTTTCTCCTATTATAAATGGAATAACACTGTGTTTCTGTTGGGTTACAATTATCAGAAAGATTAATGACGAATGAGTCAAGTGAGAAATATATTTTATATAATTAAATAAGGAAGTGAGTGTAAAGAATACACAGAGCAGCAGAAGAAGATATAGGAGTAAAGAGCCAGAAGATGCTTACGTAGACAGGCTATAGAATGTTCTAGATTCTAGACATCTATTATGCTAGAGTCCAATGTGGACAACATCAGTTTAAGACATTCATATAGTTCTCGATATATATAGATTGGTTCTAATCTATTTTTGTAAACAAAACAGTGCACCAACTAAGTTTCAACTAATAGTGCAGTGGTTCTACTATAACTTTATACATGACACCTGACAACGTCTGCTTAATACATAAATTGCAGGGCCGCATTGGGGAACTTTGGGAAAAATCTTGCAAATTCCGACGAATCAAGAGCATTAAAAAGTTTTACTTGATAGATAGTTTTTCCGCTGTTTTGCCATTACCTGCAGTTTGAACAAAACGTAATTGTATTCATTCTAATTTTTTTTTTTTCATATTTCTGGACTAAAATTAAAACTAAAAAAAAATATTAATTCTTTACTTCTTCATTAAAAAAATCCTGAACAATCAAATACAATGATAATAAACTAGACTGACTGTCATGATATAAACTCGGATTCTGAATTCGACCCTGTTGATTTTGACAGATAGGCGTAGATGTTTGCGCATGCGAAACCACGTTGTCATGTTAAACGGAGCAATCAGAAGTCAGGGAATTCGCGCATGCGTTCTACACGGATCAATCAGATTCGCGTACGCATCCCGAAATACTTTAACGAGGTTGTAAAAACTCAGTGTCAACTCATGGTAAAGCTACAGGCGCTATAAGTAGTTGAATATGCTAAATGTAAGGACCGGCGACTATGAGAGGATATATACCTATACTACCCTATGCCTGAGATCCCAATTACTAAGCACATCTTGCCGCCATGTTTCCCTTCATTTTTTAGGGTTCCGTACCCAAAGGGTAAAAACGGAACCCTATTACTAAGACTTCGCTGTCCGTCCCTCTGTCCGTCTGTCACCAGGCTGTATCTAAAGAACCGTAATAGCTAGACAGTTTTAATTTTCACAGGTTGTGTATTTCTGTTGCCGCTATAACAACAAATACTAAAAACCAAATAATAACAATAATTAAGGGGAGCTCCCATACAAAAAACGTGATATTTTGGCCCTTTTTCATGGCTTTTAGCCTTTTTTCTGGTACGGAACCCTTCGTGCGCGAGTCCGACTCGCTCTTGACTTCTTCAATACTTGCGATTGGACAACATACTACTTTACCCAAAAAATCATGAGTACCATTTTATTTACTAATGCCAGAAAATTTTAATGTCCTTACAAGCTTACAACATTGCCAATAACTCTGCATATAAATTAGAACGCTATTTATAATCACCCCAAATGTCGCGTGAATAACCCTGTTTGTCTGCTATTCCTATAGTCATCCGGACATAATTTGCAAGTCCTCACATTTTGCATACTCAACACCTATGGCTTTTGGCCTATAATTTATATAGAATTCGTTTTGCATTCCTGGCCGACAGAAACGCACTTTGAAATAACTTTTGAGTTCCATTGTTATATCTCGTTTTATTGGTTTTAATTGAACATGATTTTCATATAAAAGATCTATTTAAATGAAGTGGTACGGCTATACTTATACAGGACCTTTGGCATATAGTGGAAGATCAAAATTAGCGGCCAATATCATGGTAACTATTAACCGCCAGCTACTTTATTAGTAATCTTCCATTTAATCTCAGGTGGGCATCATTTTAAAAATTTTGAAGTCAGGCACTGCCGATAACACATCGTTCACAATTTCCACATTACATTTATATTATTATATTTTATTATTCGTACGTATTGTTATGAGTGATATTTAATGGTAGATTTATATTCGATATGGTTTCAATTATTCAAGTTGATCAGTCTGAACATTGCATTCTTCCTAGCAGATTAGCCAGCGACAGAAAAATAAAAACAATTATAAAGAACTGTAGACAAAATTCGGATGTTTCAATAGAGGAAAGTAACCAAATATGGAATAGTACCCCTAAAATGGAAAATCGCCATTTCTTGGAAACGAATACTCCTAGTTGCAAAAGACAGTGATCTTCTGTCTCCTTCCATCATTATACTCGCGTACAGGTTTCGACTTGACAGTCGGGTGAACGTGTTTTGTTTTGGAGCTGTGAGAAAAGTTTTTAAGGTACGTAAAAATTAAGTATTTCTCTCAAAACGTGATTGGAAATAATATTGTATATTATGACTATGCAATGATTACATGTTTATTTGATTGTTTTCGAGGTTTTTTTCTTGTCTGATTGTGTTTAGTAAAAAAATCTGATATACGTTTTGATTAGTTTGAAATTTCCGAATATGGACTGATGAAGAAGAAATACGTTCTGACACAGACAGTGAGCCTGATGCCGTCATAGGACTGGGAGCTCCTGACTCAGAAGATGCAGAGTGTATGTTCTATAACAGCCTGTTTTCTTAAGATACTCGAGGAGAGACATGGATCAAATGCCTCTTGTGTGGGCTCTGGGCACATGGTGATTGCGCAGGTGCAGGGTTCGATACATGGATATGTGGTTTTTGCAAATAACTTAAGTACTTTTTAAAATTGACCAAAGTTCCTGTATATCTCATAAAAGTAAATGTTTATTATTCATAGTATTATAGTAGTCGATATTTTTTAATCTAAATCAACATAAAGGCACCTAATTACGGAATAGGTACCCACCTATTCCGTAATTAGGTGCCTTTATGTTGATTTAGTTTTTGAGAAAATTTTATATTTTGAATTAATATATGTAAAACAAAACTATCAATAAGTTAAGCGCAACTGTATGATCGATAATAAATAAGAATAAATGTTTTTGATTTACAGTATCTTTTTTTTTATAACACAAACCAAAATGGTTTTCCATATTTGGTTATTTTCCTCTACTAAATTGTAAAGTTTTTGTGTGTTTTTGTAGCGAAAACGCTTTTATCGCTAGTCGCATTTGCATTGTGCGATAGAAACTGTACAAACGCGCGGCTCTATCGATATGCGTGACAGATTGTAACAGTTGCGATAGTAGTTATACATAATTCGGGCGAAGGTACATAACCACCGATAGCATTGCGAATGAAACGCGCAACAGTATTGCTACAAAAAGTCATCGCCAGCGAGCCTTTAATTGCACGATTTTATTTATACGATCTCTTATCCTCCACTATCTTGCATCATTCGAGTAAAAATTAAAAGAGACATCACATTCTATAGCTACAACGCAACTAACAAACGTTCAAGAATAAAATATCGTACGTATATTCAAACAAAATCTAACCTAACACCGGTTCCTTTCAATCACAAAAACGGCCAAAATTTACAAACAAAGTGTTCAAAAACGAATAAACAGCTTTATATAGTTATACCAAATAGGAGCCAACATCAATAAATAAAACATACTTATATACATAGACGTAGAAAAATATACGGACGACGGCTCGCGTACTATCCTAGTCGAGCACTTGAAGTAATCGGAAATTAGCGGCACTAATTATACACATAACACGCACACATTCACACTATAGAGAGTGGAAGATTGTGACCTTACTTGGAGAAGTACTCTAAAGACTGGGGATTATAGGAGGAAGGACACGACGGTATTTCCGTCCAATTGAGCAGTCCGACTGGGGAAGTACCTCCGCTCTACAGAATACCGCGGCCGTAATAACCTCGTGTTGTGTTGCCAGCGGTGAGTAGGGTAGCCAGAGCTCATTGGAGAGGTCTTGTGCTGTCAGTGGGAAGACAAAAGGCTATTCCTGCTTTGTCTTCTACGCTGATGGCACAGAAACTCTGTTTACAGGGTCGACAGCACGAGTGTGACTCCCCTGGTGTTGCACACGTCCATAGGCCACAGTAACCACTTTCCATCAGGTGGGCCATGTACTTGTCTGCTAACCCATAAATAAAATAAAGAATTTCACTCAAATGAAACATTAATTTATTTTTAATAAAGAAACAAAGCTGCTATCATACATTTTCTTAAACTCGCTTGCCACACCCAGTTATCGAATCGACTAAAATGCGAAAAATAACATCCTGTATTTTTATGGCATCAATCGATAGTGTCAATCATAAGGATCAAATTATCTCTCTCTATCTCCACACTAGTTATATCTTATAATTAAGAGAACGGGAATTAACTCGACCATAGTATATGTACTTACATACCTTTGATCAGCCTGTGCCCACGGCCGGTGTAACCTGGTCGAACGTCAGGCAACCAAAGGTTTGTAAGTACGTATACCATAATAGCGTTAATTCCCATTCTCTTAATTATATATCATGGAACGCGAGAGTTAAAAAGTTAGTTACTATATCGTATCTTCTAACACCAGGTAAAAAGTCAAAATCTTCTACCCTGTATAGTAAGCCATAACTATACGAACGTATCTCAAATAACAATAGGACTGAATTATGGATCTTTATATTATTAATTAATTGTAGTGCAATGTTAATACTTAAAATATTCATCAAATGGCAACATATCAATTCACTTCAATAAAATCCGTTAATATTATAAATTCGAAAGTAACTCTGTCTGTCTGTCTGTATGTTACGCTTTCTCGACTAAACTACTGAACCGATGAATGAATGAATGAATGAATGAATGAATGAATGAAAGAATGAATGAATGATAATTTATTCGCACGAAATACGGTACATTATAGTTACAGTGGTGTTCGGTTATTACAATAGGTAGCTTATCGTATTTCACCAAAATTGGCATGAAAAATTTCAAATGATGAAATTTGGTATAGGGGTTGATTAGACCTTAAGAAAGGACATAGGCTATATTTGGTCCCGATAGCCGACATCCAGCGGAGCCACGGGCAAAAGTTAGTTTAGGCTTAGGTATTGGAAACCCGCGATCAATTTTTTAAAGGGGGAATACTCAGACCATTGACATTTCCCAATCTAATTTGATATCAACTCACTATTATAAGTGAAATCGCCATCATTTTAGTGCCTCAGGCGTCTATTCTGTCGTACGTATGTCTTTCCACGTCCATGGCAATATAATATAAAATAATGATGTTATTTATTTAGTCTTGTTTGTTAATTTTATTATTCTTAATGTAATAAGATTATCTTTTCCTGCAGCTTACTGCACACGTAACGTCCGTGAACGCTGAAAGGCGCTCACGTTAGCTTAAGGAAGGACAAGTGACAATCTCAAGTGTACGTATAACTTTAGCTTAAAAACATTATTGTCAATAAATATACAAATATTTATGGTTTTTGAGGAGCAACCATACAGACAAGCACACGGTTCTCCTAATGGAAAGTGATTAGCGTTGCCTATGTATATTTGTATCAGGGATGTCACGCTCATACTGCCGACTATGGAAGAACCTTTTTGGAGAAACCCGTATGTTGTTGTTTCGAACCGTTTCTCTATGTCGTAAAAAAAATAAAAATCGAATTGCCCGCTTCTCTATGTCATAAAAAACTAGTTATTGAAATGTCTTGTTTTTTATCAATTATGTCTCCTGAGATTTTGACATTTTTTTAATTACATTACTATCATATCAAAGTCTCAATTAGAAATAACATT
Organism: Eilema caniola; assembly: GCA_949126895.1. Taxonomy (NCBI): domain Eukaryota; kingdom Metazoa; phylum Arthropoda; class Insecta; order Lepidoptera; family Erebidae; genus Eilema; species Eilema caniola. The sequence goes on along the minus strand of OX421460.1, from coordinate 48,970,792 downwards.
TTTGCTAGATTCTCAATCAATCTACTAGCTGATATAGTTTACAAAATCAAAGAAACAGTTTCTATAAACTATCAGATAAATTTTTTTTTAGAAGAGTGGCGATTACTCCGCCTACAAGACCGCAGCTCTAAAGTTTAGAGAGTAGCATTTGGTCGAGACTTATATAGGTACTGTCCTTCCTAAGCTATTACACTTACTATATAAAAACTAACATCCTTACACTCTAGTCAGAATTGTAGTTGGTTTCTTGCATGAGAGGCTGCATGTCCTCCCGTTTACGATCGCCCCGGTTCGATATCCGGGTCACGCCTTCGAGTATACCAATGTCAGATAAACTGTGGACAAATAATCGGGTATTTTACAAATTTTGGAAAACCATTTTAAATTATTCCTTATCATATCATATGCACACTACACCGATATTAAAAAAAAATCTACGGATAATAACAACAAATCGATGTTAAAGTTTAAATTTTCAAAAATGCGCGAAAAACGCTGTCACCTTGAATGGAGCCGATTACGTGACGTCACACGCATTGTATAAACTTAAAGCAGTGAAGTCAAAGTAAATAATAAAGATTTTCTTCAAACTTTGTGAATAATATGGTGTATAAATGGTGTGTAGTTGCACAATGTAAATAATCCACACAACTGTTTGTTTGTGTTCTGTTCTGTCACAAAGCCGTGTTTACTTGCGTGTGACGTCAGCAGTGCTGTGATCGATCACAGAGCGTTTTCGTCACAGATAAAAATTCGAAACATTATTAGATATTTTTAAGCGAAATTCTCAAAAAATATGCTTATTTTAGTTTAATTTATAGTTTTAAATGTCTTTTTAGGCTATTATCTGATAGGATGACCATTATTTGTAGTATTTTTTTAGCGTTGTCTATGAGTAAAGTCTAATAGCGTATTGGCTTGAGTGAAAATGTTACTAAGTCTGAATCATCCTATTGGACGACACTATAAGTACCTATATGCAATTGAACAGAATCAACTACCTCATTAGTCTATTTACTAGCTTCGAGGACGGAGCGCCGGATATCTGGATATTAAGCGAGCATCGAGGGCGGAGCGCCAGATATCTGGATATTAAGCGAGCTGTGAGGGCGGAGCGCCGGATATCTGGATATTCGGCTAGCTTCGAGGACGGAGCGCCGGATATCTGGATATTAAGCGGGCTTCGAGGCCGGAGCGCCGGTTATTTGGATATTCGGCTAGCTTCGAGGATGGGGCGCCGGATATCTGGATATTAAGCGAGCTTCGAGGGCGGAATGCCGGATATCTGGATATTCGGCTAGCTTCGAGGACGGAGCGCCGGATATCTGGATATTAGAAGAGCTTCGAGGGCGGAGAGCCGGATATCTGGATATTCGGCAAGCTTCGAGGGCGGAGTGCCGGATATCAGTACCCCGAGCACGTTAACCATTTGAATTCGTAACGTAAATGTATCGTGAGAATAAAGCATTACGATTGGCCGCCTGCCCACTGTGAACCAATCGCAACGTTCCGTTCTCTCGATACGTTTACGGTACGAATTCGAATGTTATTCGTGCTCGGGGCACTGGATACTCGGCGAACTTCGAGGCCGGAACGAGAGATATCTGGCTATTCAGCGAGCTTCGAGGCCGAAGCGCCGGATATCTGGATATTCGGCGATTCACGAGGCCGAAGCGCCTGATATCTGGATATTCGGCGAGCTGCGAGGCCAGAACGCCAGATATCTGGATTTGTGCCGAGCTACGAGACCGGTGCGCCACATATCTTGATATTCGGCAAGCTACGAGTCCGGAGCGCCAGATATCTGGATATTCGGTAAGCTTCGGGGCCGGAGCGCCGGATATCTGGATATTCGGTGAGCTTCGAAGCCGGGACGCCGGATATTTGGATATTCGGTGAGCTATGAGGCCGGAGCGTCGCATATATGGATATTCAGCGAGCTACGAGGCCGCAGCGCTTCATATCTGGATATTAGGCAAGCTAAGAGTCCGGAGCACCGGATGTCTGGATATTAGGCAAGCCTCGAGGGCGGAGCGCCGGATAGCTGGATATTCGGCGATCTTCGAGGCCGGGACGAGGGATATCTGGCTATAACGCCAGATATCTGGATATTCGGCGAGCTACGAGGTTGGAGCGCTTGATATTTGTATATTCGGCGAGCTTCGAGGCCATAGATATTCGGCGAGCTATGCGTCCAGAGCGCCGAATGTCTGAATATACGGCGAGCTACGAGACCGGAGCATCGGCTATCTGGATATTCGGAGAGCTAAAAGGCCGTAGCGTTGGATATCTGGATATTCGGCGAGCCTTAAAGCCGGAGTGCCGAATATCTGGATATTCGGCGAGCTACGAGGCCGGAGCACCGCAAATCTGGATTTTAGGCGAGCTACGAGGCCAGATGAAACTGGGTCGAACTTCACACTCCACCTCTTCTCATTTACGGATAAACCCACCTCCGCCTCATGGTTTGTTCTAACCTATGGGTTACACAAGCCGAATCATGGGAGATAGGTACCCTTACTTGCCTTCGGCTCTTTGGGGGGTACGAACATTTCTCCCTAGACCAGACGTTCAGTAGGAGACAGGGCCCTGCCCCACCGGGCTGGAGCCTATGCAGTAACTACTCCCACCGCTGCTAATCCAGCAGCGCATGCCACCAAGCTTAAGCGTGGTGCCTGGAAGCTCCGCGAACTGCAGCGGTCACCCTCATACTGCAGCCGGGCGAGCAGGAGCAGGGCATCACATACCGGGATGTGACCTACGTCGAAGACTGAAGGGGTCATTGACCTGAAGGCCCTGGGCATGGACGGCCTCCGATTTCACACCACAACTACCGGATACTGGAGGTGGCTGGCAAAGACAGAGCCCGGAAGGTGGACAACCTGGCCGCCAAGCTCAGGTGCTGGGGAAGGTCTTAGTCGCTAGGCCAGAGCGGTTCCCGGAGCTACGCATCTCTGGCCTGAACGACTCGGCCTCAAAAGAAATGGTGGCGGCATCCCTGGTAGCCGAAGGGGGCTGCTCTGCCAACATCATTAAGGTGAAACAACGCCCACTGCCGTGCCGGTTGCGGTGCTCTATTGAGGCGACCCGAAAATTGACAGATGACCGTCGAATACTCATCGGGTGGATTTTTGGCATCACACCAAACTACGTTTAGTATTGTCTCCTTTTACACTAAATGAACTCGGCCGAGTGCTCGGTTTGTGTGCGTACTTCAACGTATCGAGTGCACTGTCTTGCCACTCTACTCGCTACGTGTGATAAAGGCCTTACAACGATTGTATAGGTGCTCCATGTTTTATACTTACACCTCTGGTTGTACGTCGTCAGTGTGAGTGGGCGTGAAGTAGGGGTTTGCGGCGGCGGGCCGGAACTTGTAGCCGGTCATCACGAAGAACACCAGCGTCGCCATCTCGCGGAACATCTCGTCGATCCACGAGTATTGGAATGGTACTGTTATCTGAAAACACAGACCATGCTGTTTTAACAATAATTCATCACACCGGATGAGTGGTGACGGAGAAAAAATGAAGGTATCACCACCCCATCTCATCCGAAGGATATCGAAAGAGGTGACTAACGGACAAAATACGCAGACGATAAACGATATCGTCTGCGTATAAAAAGAAAATGAAATGAAAAATTTACTATTTGCATTGGTCTGGTCGTGTCTCGAAAAACACGTTAGGACGTCGATCCCAGTTGCCATAAGAACATCTATGGCAATCGTGACGGGTAGTTAGAGCCCTAAAAAGTCCCACAACTGGCCTAACTGCAAAGCTTCTATATCGCCTTTGGGTAGGCGGGGTGGAGCCAGTCTTGAGACCTTGCGCGTAGACTGGCGAAGCCATATTCTCAGCATCTCTTCAGTGCTGTAGATAGTAAGGTCATGGGGGGAGCTCAACAGTCGTGTAGAACCCCATAGCAAGACAAGAGGTGATCCTGCACGTGGTACCACCTGCTTTTGGTCTGGTTCTCTGTCGAAGCCCCCTTTTTCCCACTGCCCCTTCTCCCACCACCCCCAGTCCCACAATCCTATCTATCACCCACTCCACCATCTACCCTCCAACCCAAACCGGCAATCCCGGTTAAACCAAAAACATGATGAGCGCTAATGAAAGAAAGGAAGTACCCCAGGCGGGTACCGGCCATGCCGGAGATTCCACCACAAAGCACTCATGCCGAGAGTAAGAACCGGGCGATCCGTGTCGGAATCTCTAGGTGATGGCCTCACACACATGAGCATAAGGAAGAGTACGACACAAGGAGGCGAGTGGAACACCGTCAAATACCGACGGAAAAGAACCCGCCGTAAGATCTCAGCGAGGCCCTTCGGCCAGATTCAAATCGGCGCGTCGACCAGTTCGAGAGTGAAGACTGCGAAAGAACCAGGTAAGAGGGCCAACAAAATAAAAGACAGGGCACCGCGGACGCAGTATCGTCCCACAAAGCGGCCGAGACAGCAGGCTCCGAAGGTCGAGGAACCACCGATGCCCACTGCGGGCCAAGGTGAGCTCTCGGTCATCATTCAATGGGGAGACGGCGATAACAGACGACGCCACTGCTGTGGTGATAAGGACAAGGTTGGTGGATTTGATTGAGATAGCTGCACTGAGCGAAGTAAGCGACCGGGGTCTGCAGTTCGTCGCCTCGGGCCTAGTGGCGGAGCGATATTTTCTGGTGAGCCCTAGAACCGAGGAGCGATGACGTGGCTCCTAGGGTGTGACTTCGGCAAGTTCGACGGCGTCTCTCAGGCCAAAGAAACTGGACCTTAACAAGGTGGCCATATAGCTCCCTGGCAACGCAGGCGGGATCTGGTGAAAGGTGAATTACATTTAGATTTTATAAGTTCCGCAGGTTTTGACGTACTGAATGGGGTTACTCCGATTATTATAACTCATTATAACATATAACTCCGATATTCGTTACGAGAAACCGATAAAATGCTGGACTACACTGTCGCCACAGACAGGATTAGCCAAAACATCTCATCATCTCATCTCATGGAAAGTTGAAGAAAGAGACTCGAAGTCGGGTCACAAACGAAAAACCTTTAGTCTGCGAGCCGAAATCTAGAAGACCATGACAAGAAACGCGTGGAAAACTGACTAGACGACATTTAAACATCATAATATATGAAGAAGTAGAATTCAGCGGACCGCATCTTGATTATTATATTATTATTTTTGTAAAGCACACTAGCAGCTATTAAGCTGATGCGTGTGTGTCCTGTGATATGGCGATTCTGATGAGTTTGTTTTTAAAAGCATTGATATTGACTACCAAAACAATGTCTTGCCGTAGTCGTAGTAGTGTTTCCAGCAGGACTAGCATGGCATGAAGACAAAAAGTCCCCGGGGAGTGGAGAAAAATTTGTCTTTCCCTCCGTTTTTGTCCCTTTAGCTAGCACGGCGTCGAGGAAAGACTAGTTTCTCACCGGGGACATTGTTTCTCCACTCAATGCTACCAATATACGAAAAAATATTCGACTCGTATTATTCGACAAAATAACAAAACCTAGCAACGTGCATATTTTATAAGAGTAATAGTGACTTTTAAAATTATCAGTACTATGCTGCAGAATATTATTATTGACTAAAGAGTGCGCCATATGAAGAAAAAGAAAGACAATCTGTCATGTAACGTTTTTTTTTACATGTTTTTATTCTGTTTATTTATTTACCCCATTTACCCGGTACATAACTCAATCGTATATCCTTTATTAATATTATTTTTATTGCAGTATTTATTGTAATATTAATAAAAGGAGTGAAAAAATGTTGTAAGTATGTTATTGTGAATTGTTCACTTTCGTTGGTAGTTTTGGTTTTCGTCTGGTAACATTTAGTGTCATTTTCTGGCAGATTTTATAGTTTAGGAAATGGCAACACTGAGTTCATAATTCTGTTCGTTGTCGGCCGGTAAAATAGGAAGGCGCACAGTAAGCCCTCTCAATCATAGTGTTATATTCAAATTATTAATTTAACAGAGTTAAAATAGATGCAGTAACGTGTTCTAAATTATATTCACACCCATTGTTAGTCTATCCATTGGGATTCGGGGATCGTGAGCCGGTGAACAGTGGTAAACGAAGCTTTGGGTAAGTTTGGAGGTAGTCGGCGGAATCTGCATCTGTAAGTTCTATTTTATTCATTCCTTTTTTCTAGCGCACAAATCGTTACTTCTCCCCCACAATTATGTGTAAAAATATGTATAATACAGTCCACTAATTTGTCGATATAATTTATCGGAGTACGCAAATTCTACATTTGGTCTCTTCGAACCGCATATTTCGTGATAGGCGGCCTTTATTTTCGTTCATTTTGTCGATTTTGTCGTTTGTTTCGTATTTTTATCATAATCAGAGTGGTAGGACATTGTGCAAGTCCGCCTGGGGTGGTACCACCGACTTGTCCATTTCTTCATAATAATACTTTGAAGGGCAAGTTAACCAGCTTAATTACAGGCACAAGAGACATAACATCTTACGTCTCAGCGTCGGCAACGCATAAATGCCATAATTTTTGTCGTAATTTCGATAATTTTGCTTAAAATCGACAATTAATATTTTATCGTAGGGTAGTTAGCAAAACTTTTCTTTGTTGAGGGACAAGTAACGATTTGCCGCGAGTCGCGACGCCATTTGCGTTCCGTTTTGCATGCACTTGATTGAGGTTGGTTGTTGTGTTGCCATCTTAGTTTCGTTTCGGTTTTACCGGTAAATATTTTCGTTCATTCATTCGAATGTCAATGTCAAGTGTCAACATTCGGTTGATTTGATTTTGACAATTCTCGAAGTTGTATTTTGCAAGGAATTAGTTAATTATTCGTTTGTTTACATTTGTTTTCGTTAGTTTTCGTGTATTAATTAACTATAAGGATGTCTAAAAGTGATACTGAAGATCCTGCCGGCGATCAGACCGTTGATTCCAACAGAATAGCCCGTGATTATGCTTTAATGAGGTTGGAATATATGGCAAAAACTGATTTGATAGGTTATTCGGAAACTGATCTTAAGGAAATTGCTGATCATTTTCATTCCGCTCAGCTAAAAGTGGTAAATTCAGTATCTCCACATTTTCGTCGAAGTGAATTTTCCGTGTCGGCCACTTTCGAAGCATTAATGAAAGATATTAAGATGAGACTTAGGAAGCAAGTAGATTCGGGTGATACTAAGCCGCCTGTGGATACAGATAGTGGTAGTGCCATTGCAAAGTTACCTAAAATTAGTATAAAGCCTTTCGATGGAAATATTGATAATTGGGTATCATTTATACAGTTATATGATTCTTTAATTCATCGTAGAAACATATCTAATGTTGAAAAGCTGCACTACCTCCTGTCGAGTGTTCAAGGTTCGGCTTATAATTTAATTAAAAATTTTCCTCTTTCAGATGAAAGCTATATAGATGCATATAACACGTTAGTAAAATATTATAACAAAGAGCGTCAAATAGCAATAGTCTATTATGAGAAATTATTATCATGTGAAAGTATTAAGAATAAATCGGCCACTGAATTAGAGCGTGTCTTTCGAACCTTTAGTGAAAACTTATCGATATTAAAGAAATATAAATTACCCGATGAAAACTTTATGCTATTCTACTTAATATGGTCGAAGCTTGACAAGTCGACACGCGAAGCATTCCAATTAGAACAATCTGAACCTGATAAGATTCCTAAATATAAAGATCTTCTGTTATTTATCGAAAAGCACTTCCGAGCCTTGGAGTTGACATCTGTGAATATTAAATCTGTCGTTTTGAATCATAGTGTCAGTAATAATACTTCTAAAAGGCCGAAGTCAACACTAGTAGTTTCAAGTAAAAGTTGTGAACTTTGTAACGCTCAACATAACATTGAACAATGTGAATCCTTTTTAAAATTGGATCCTAATAGTAGATTCAAGTTAGTAAAAAGTAAAGGATTGTGTGTTTGCTGCTTTTCGAATAAACACAAAATGAAACAATGTAATAGCCCTTCGCGTTGTAGTGTGTGTTCATATTCTCACAACTCGTTACTTCATTTTTATAAATCGACTCCTGATGTTACACCTCCTTTGGTGAGTGATAGTAGTGTTGATCCTGCCAATAATAATACTGTTTTAACTTCATTGACAAATAATAATACTATTTTGTTTTCGACAGCCAAGGTTTTATTAAAAGACGGTTTTGGTAATTATCAACCTGTTCGAGCCCTATTGGACTCTGCCAGTGCATGTAATTTTATATCGGAGACATGTGCTAAGCGCCTGGGATTGAGGATTGATAACAGTCAAGGATCGGTAAGTGGCATCGGTGAGTCCACTACCAAAACTTATGGTTCTTTGAATTGTGAGTTAAAATCTTTGGACTTGAAAACACATTTTAGATTTAATGCCTCAGTTTTACCTTCGATTTGCACAGATCAACCTAATCAAATTGTAAATATATCAGCGTGGTCTCATATAGAAAATTTGTCGTTAGCTGACCCTGAATTTTCTACCCCTGGACCGGTGGATTTATTGTTGAGTGTTGAGATTTTCGCTTCATCACTGCTGCCGGGAATCAGAGCCGGGAATTCGAGTCAGCCCAAAGCCCTCCAAACTGTTTTCGGTTGGATCCTGTTAGGAGGCTGTGACAATCGGTCACATACTTCTCGTTCTCGTTGTCGTCGTAATAAAGACTGTTTATTCGTTTCGAGTAATGAACAGTCTGATTTGTCGTTATCGTTAGCGCTTTCGAATTTGTCATTGGATAATTCTCTTAAGAAATTTTGGGAATTAGAACACATTAATCCTAGTGATCCCATATTGTCGAGGGAGGATGAAATGTGTGAAAATTACTTTGTCGAAAACTATCGTCGTGATAGTGATGGGAGATTCATAGTGCCTTTACCTTTCGTCGATATTATGAATAAACCTACCTTTTCGTGTTCTCGTGAGATTGCTCTCAAACGGTTTTTGTCGTTGGAACGTAAGTTTAACTCCAATCCTGATTTCAAGGAAGATTACATCAAGTTCATGGAAGATTATGAGGCTTGTGGCCACATGGAAGAAGTTGATAACCCTCTTTTGTCGGATGTTGGTAGATATTACATACCACATCATGGTGTGCTTCGACCTGAGTCCCTTAGTACTCCTCTCCGTGTCGTATTTGATGCAAGTTGCAAAGACGCCAATGGCCAATCGTTAAATGACGCGCTTTTGTCTGGTCCTAAGTTACAAACTAATATCTTTGATCTGTTAGTCAGATTTCGCTGGCATGCAATTGTTTTCACTGGTGATGTGAAACAGATGTACAGACAAATATTGATAACTCGTGACGATCAAGATTATCAGCGCATCTTATGGCGTCCATCCCTCGTCGGTCCTGTACGAGATTATCGTCTGCGTACAGTGACATATGGCGTCTCTTCAGCTCCTTACTTAGCTCTTCGGTCTATGGCTCAATTGGCCATAGATTCTGCCAACACGTACCCCGAAGGTGCAGCTGTCCTCCGTAGGGACCTGTACATAGACGATGTCGTGTCAGGAACCGACTCTATGGAGAAGGCTATAAAGTTGCGATTGGAACTTACTAATATTTCGTCGTCGGGAGGTTTCCATTTACGGAAATGGACCTCTAATCATCGTGCCTTTTTTGAAGGTCTCCCTCCTTCAGAGGTTTATTCAGAGGATTTTATAAATTTCAAAGATTCCTCTGATTTGTCGTTTAAAATATTAGGACTTTTGTGGCGTCCTCAATCTGACTGTTTTCAATTTAAAATTGCTAGTAACGAGAGTCCCAGATGTACTAAGCGGATTATCTTATCGAATATCGCTCGAATCTATGACCCTTTGGGATTTCTTGGTCCAGTGACATTTTATGCCAAGTATCTCATGCAATTTCTTTGGAACTCAGGTGTTTCGTGGGATGAGGATGTACCATCACATATCGCGTCCGAATGGTATCGTTTTCAATCACAATTATCGTCGTTGTTGTCGGTTATCATACCTCGTCGAATGATAGTAAAATCTTTCGTGTCATTGCAGTTGCATGGATTCTGCGATGCTTCCGAGCGTGGCTATTGTGCAGTCATATATTGTCGTACTGTGGGTTCGGACGGCTCTACCTTTGTTCAACTTTGTTGTGCAAAATCTAGGGTTGCTCCCTTGCGTAGGGTTTCAGTGCCTAGGCTTGAACTTGAAGCCGCCGTACTTTTGTCTAATTTGATGTGCGCGGTTTTGGAGGCGTTAAAGCCTTTCTTTGAGGTTCAAGACATTCATGCATGGTCCGACTCTACGGTCGCTCTTGCATGGATCAAGTCGTGTCCATCGAGATGGAAAACTTACGTAGCCAATCGCGTTAGCCACATACAGAATAAAATTCCGTCGGCCTATTGGCATCATGTCAGTACAACTTGTAACCCCGCTGATTGTGGCTCGCGTGGTTTACTACCAGCCGACTTGGCTGAATGTAACATTTGGTGGCACGGTCCTATATGGCTTCGTGATTCTCAAGAAAAATGGCCTCAATTTTCATCATCAGCCCTTGAGCCTGAACCTTGTGCTGAAACTGTAGAGTCAGAAACACGGATTCATAGCTTGTTTACAGCTGACTTAGATCCATTAAATTTTAACTGCATTGACAAACTTTTAATTAAATTTTCATCGTTGACAATCATTAAACACGTCGTTTGTTACTGTTTGCGTTTTATTCATAACGCACGACAGACCTCCCTCGAGGATAAATTTATCGGTCCATTAACATATGGGGAATTAAATAATGCCTTTGTAGTTTTGATAAAACACGTCCAAATTGTGTCGTTTGGTCGTGAGATCATTAACATTAAAAATAATCGTGCCGATTTGCTGCCGAAACACTTACGTAAACTATGTCCCTTTGTCGATAAAGTGGGTGTTCTCAGGGTGGGCGGTCGCCTGGCTCACGCTGACATTAGTTTTAACGTTAAACACCCTATACTTTTACCGCGTGATAGTCGTTTTACATTTTTAATAATTGACCAATTTCATAATAAATTCATGCACCCTGGTGCTCAAACTTTACATAATTTAATTTCAAATGAATTTTGGATTTTATCGCCAAAACGGGCTATCAACGCTGTCGTTAAGAATTGCGTTAAGTGTTTTCGGGCTAATCCTCGACCTGCTCCAACTCCACTTATGGGTGAGTTGCCTCCGTATCGTGTCTCGCAAATTAAACCTTTTTCGTCGGTTGCGATTGATTACGGTGGCCCTTTCGATATCGCTCTCGGTCGTGGACGTGGTGTTAAAACTTATAAAGGTTATATATGTGTATTTGTATGTACCGCTACGAAGGCAATTCATCTAGAGTTGGCTTCCGAGTTGTCGACTGACGCTTTTCTCGCTGTTTTGCGTCGATTTATTGCTCGCCGTGGTCGATGCAATAATATCGTATCCGACCAAGGTAGAAATTTCGTGGGCGCGAGTAATTACCTCGGGTCTATAATGGAGATGGCCTCATTACGTGAGGAAATAAAGTTCTCGTTCAACCCTCCGGGCTCTCCACACTTCAACGGGCTCGCTGAAGCGGGAATCAAGTCCGTGAAAACTCACTTAGCGCGTGTTATTGGTAATCAGCGTTTGACATATGAAGAGTTTTACACCGTCTTGACTCAAGTTGAGGCGATGCTCAATTCGCGTCCTCTCACGCCTGTTAGCAGTGATGCAAATGACTTAAACGCGTTAACTCCGGGTCATTTTTTAACTTTGGAACCTTTGTCGATTCTTCCAGAGGAAGATTTTACTACCGGACGTAATATTACTGTTGCTCATCGTTGGCGTTTAATTCAGAAGATTCACCAAGATTTCTGGAATCGTTGGTATCAGGAATATGTGCACACACTGCAACAGCGATCTAAGTGGGATAAGCAAAATTCTAACATACAAGTTGGAACTTTGGTTCTTTTAATTGATGAATTAGTTCGTCCTTTACAATGGAAGTTAGGTCGAATAATTAATTTACATCCGGGTTCCGATGGTATTTGTAGAGTTGTTACAGTAAAGACCACATCGGGTCAATATAAGCGGCCGGTTGTCAAGCTTTGTCCCCTGCCTATTTAATTCATCTGAACAGTCTCTACAAATTAGTTGTAAGTTTAGATTAATATTTAGTTTATTGTGAAAGTATGTATAATTTAAATTCTTCGCATTTAGGTGGGCGGAATGTTCACTTTCGTTGGTAGTTTTGGTTTTCGTCTGGTAACATTTAGTGTCATTTTCTGGCAGATTTTATAGTTTAGGAAATGGCAACACTGAGTTCATAATTCTGTTCGTTGTCGGCCGGTAAAATAGGAAGGCGCACAGTAAGCCCTCTCAATCATAGTGTTATATTCAAATTATTAATTTAACAGAGTTAAAATAGATGCAGTAACGTGTTCTAAATTATATTCACACCCATTGTTAGTCTATCCATTGGGATTCGGGGATCGTGAGCCGGTGAACAGTGGTAAACGAAGCTTTGGGTAAGTTTGGAGGTAGTCGGCGGAATCTGCATCTGTAAGTTCTATTTTATTCATTCCTTTTTTCTAGCGCACAAATCGTTACTTCTCCCCCACAATTATGTGTAAAAATATGTATAATACAGTCCACTAATTTGTCGATATAATTTATCGGAGTACGCAAATTCTACATGAATAAATGTGTGAATACTGTGAATTCGCTCTAAACAATTTGTTACAAAGAATATATTTTTTAAGATTTGGAGCACAGCAGCTCAAATAAGAGTTTTAGTTGATTATGAAATGCAACATTATTTACCTTATAATGTACTGGCAAGCCATCCGATTCATTTAAGCGTCGCGTCGGTAGCTTAGTTGTTAAGGAGTCTGACTTACGATCGAGAGGTCCCGGGTTCGAATCCTGGCCATTACACTACCGACGTGAACCCACTCCCAGCACAAGCGATTTAGCTTAGTTAGATGGGTTAGAGGGAATATACGTAATTTCGATAATTTCGGTTGACAATATTATTAAAAAAAATGCGTTGTTCAATGCATTGCATACATAATATAGGGTCATATCTTTAGAAATCTTATAAATTCAAATGAATTCACTCTCTGCTAATATGAACACGAGCATACGCCGCTACATTTTGTTGTTGCGGTTTTTGTATTTGTAGTTCACTTAGAACGAATAAACCGCGAGACATTTTTAATTGTGTATTAATCAATTTTGTCTCCACCTCGATAGTTCGGAGACTAATTTCTCTCTATCATCTGTCAAAAAGAGACAAATTATCTCCACTTTGCGGCCGCCGTGCTAAGCAAGTGGAGAAATAGTCTCTTGTTTACGTCACAGCGAGGGACATAAGCCATCTCCTTTGACGCCATGCTAGCTACCGGGGAGAAACACCTTTGTCCCCTGTCTATTTGACATAAGCGGTGGAGAGAGATATTTGTCCCGCGCCCATGCTAGGCCCGCAGGGTTTGAGTCTGGATTGTATTGTGCATAGCTTTAGTGGGTTACTGTTGACCCCTGAGGTTACTGTTTTCATTGAGGCTATACATGTCTTGGATGGTATTGATATCATAATAGTTGTTCAATACTTTGTAAGTTTTCATGAGACTTCCGCTCTGTCTACTCTTTTCAAGTGATGTGAGGTTAAGGTATTTCAAGCGTTCATCATAGGATTTGATTTTCAATACTCCAACCATTTTAGTAGCTCTCCTTTGAACACTTTCAAGGAGTGATATATCCTTTTTAAAGTATGGATCCCAAACAACAAATGCATATTCCAGCAGTAGTCTTATGTATGTTTTTTACAATTTCACAAAAGGATATCATAGATTTAAAAAGAGAAGCCAGCTGACTGAATGATGCTCTCAGGGAGTCGTACCACAGGACATGCCCACTCAGGGATACAAAACCAGGCAAAGGCCAACCATGGTCAACAAGAGCATTAAAGAAGAAAGAAAAAAGATCAGGCGAACCCTCAGGACAGCTCTCAGAAGGGGCGATGAAGACAGCTGGCTCACATACAGGAGAGAAAGAATATTTTCTAAGAAGAATGCAGAAGAGAGAACAAAAGCGCCTGGAAAGTTTTCTGCAAAGACGTCAAGAAATACCCGGACGCAGCGAGACTTGCTAAAATGTTCCCAAAAACCAGTACTTGAAAATTAGGCAGCATTAAGAAAGGGTACGAACTCATATCTGACCCAGAAAGGATACTGAAAATAATTTTAGTAAAACATTTTCCAGAAAGAGAGGAGTGCACAGGTCACGAAATGGGTGCAGACACAGAGAACCCAGGGGAAGCCAAGGTAAAGACATTAATTACCAAAGAGCAGCTGCTACGCAGCATTCGATCTTTCCAGCCATACAAGGCAATCGGGCCGGATGATATCTGACCGGCAATACTCCAAAAAGCCATTAAGTACATGGAAGAGAAGCTATACAACAGCAGCATCAGAATGTAATACATTCCTAGGAAATGGAGGGTAGTGCGGGCGGTATTCATACCGAAACCCTGTAAGGAGACGTATCAAAGGGACAAAGCCTTTAGATGCCTAAGCCTTTCCTCATCCCTAGTCAAAACCCCAGAGAAGATACTGGATAGACTAATAAGAGAACAAGTCGCCACAAGTGGATATCCGCTCCAGAAGAACCAACTGCATACATGGAAGACAAGTCCATCAAGGCAGTGCTGCACCTTGGTCATGGTTGTTGTAACTTGGTCAACAGGATGCAGAGATCAATAAACAACACAGAATGTGCCCTAGGAGGCTTCTGCGACATCGAAGGCGCCTTCGACAAGGCGACCCCAGTCTGAATTGAGGAAACGCTAAACCGATATATCAGGTTGGATAACAAACATGCTGAACCAATGAGTGATACAGGCACAGGCAGAGTTAGCGGGAACAACACGCACAGTGGTAGCAAGGACAGGCTTACCCAAGGAGGATGCCTATTATCCCTACTATAGTGCATACTAATAGACAAACTAGTAAACAAGATAAACAGAAAGCATATATACACCCATTTATACTCTGATGATGGTGTGCTTCTGATAACAGGCAAATTCCTCAGTGTCATGTGTAATATAATGAACAGGGGGATCAACAAAGCACTAGAATGGTGCAGGAGTAAAGGCCTAAACCTGAACCTTGATAAAACTAAACCAGTACTCTTCATGAGGAGAAGAAAACTAGGATGGGCTAAACTAGTACAACCTCATAAAGGTAAAAGACAAGAAAGAAAAGGAATACCTGGGGTGCAACAGCAAACTGACATTCAAGAATCACATAAGCAATGCATGCTCGAAGGCCAAAATGGCCATGATGCAGTGCAAAAGAGCTATAGGAAGAACCTGGGGAATAAAACCAGCCACAATACTGTGGATCTATAAGGCAATAATTATGCCAAGAATCCTGCACAATGCCCTAGCATGGTGGCACATAGCCAACATAGGGAGCAACAAACAAGAACTAAACAAGGTCCAAAGAATGGCAGCACTACTGACCACAGTTGCATTGAGAACGACACCCACTGCCGCACTACAAATAATACTGGCACGAAACCCACTAGACCTAGAGGCAAAAAAGAAAGCAGTTTAACAATGGTTCAAACTAAGGAGCATTGGCCTCTGGACAGCAAACGCAATCGATGAAGGCCATACAGTCAGGGCTATGAAGACAAACTGTCAATGATTCTCTAACTAGGTCCCCATCTACAGCGATAACCAAGTGGGGATGAAGGTACTATGGCAAGATAAAGACCACCTCGGCAGTGGTAAAGAAGTGTAAAAAAAAAGGCATTGGAAAGGCTGGCCAAAGCAACCGATGAGACGATTGCCTGGGTACCCAGACACGAAAATAATACGGGCAATGACGTAGCTGATGAGCTGGCCTGAAAAGGAGCTGATGTAAACCAGGTGGGCCCTGATGCCAGGCTACAAATAGCCTACAAAATCACCAAGGGAGTCATCTACCAGAGCACAGTGGCAGAGACCAACCAAAGGTGAAAATTCTCGCCTGTCATTCGACAGACAGTCTAAAGTGTTCATATAAAGCATAGACACAAAAATAACAAGCCATTGCCAGTAAGTGATAACAGGCCACTGCCGATTGAACAGGCCCTTGACACTAATAGGAGTGAAGACTGATCCCAGATGCCAGCAGTGCATGGATTCCGAGGAAACCAGCATCCACCTGCTGGCTGAATGCCCCATGTACTCGCTGAAAAGATTGGAAATCATGGGAACAGATGAACTAGATCTGGAAGATATCTACAATCTGAGTGTGGAACAGATCGTAGGTTTTTGCAAAGAAACAGGTAGGTTGGATGAAGCGCAGTGATCACCCTATCCTCCACTGGAAAATATCAAAATTAAAAATAAAATATAAATTAAAAATCTTTTCTATTTCTTGCTTGATGGTTCTTCTATTGAGATAATGGCTGAGCTTATAATATCCGCATTTCGAGATATAGTTTGGATCATACATAGAATTCGGTATGTAAAGAAAATATCGAAGAGGTTTATTCTAAAACCATTTCGAGATTTAACTTTTCTTAACGTTATTTTGCTATTTGTAACTCTTAAAACTAAAGATTAGCCTTTATTTCAACAAAAGTTCGTTTTGAACCTTGACCTTCATTTCACCTCTAAATGACGTCATACAGTAGGCGGAATATCCTCGATCCTAAGCCTTATTAGTTATTAATCTGTGGAAACAATCAAATGATGCGTCACGTCAATCAATAAACTAAACTGTCAACTGTCACTGTCTGTCTATCGATGCAAGAATTTGGTTTTATTGATATTTATTTCAATACGTGAAAATTACGCGACCTCCCGCTATTGTTGCACTTGAAGCTGAATACAAGTATTTATTTTGAATTTAACTGGCTTAGTACGAACGATATGGACCGATTCGTGCGTGCCGATTCTGCAAACCTACCTAAGATGGAAAACTACATGATCGTAGAGTATCTTTGTTCTAAAGACAAGCACAACATTGCGGAAATACGAGGAGCAAAGATCCTGATGTAAGTATCTACTGTGGTACTACCTACGTACTTTTTGTTTTTGATAGTAGGTGTACCTTGTGCCAAAAAGTTCTGAAGAAGTAAAGTTGCGCACTGTGCATAATGTACTCATCGGTATTGTATAGTCAAGTGCAAGTCAATCTTAACACTTAGTACACATCACTCTACACTTTTGTTCTATAGCAGTTCGCATAAGTCGCAAAGTAAAATTTGACATGCACTTGTCTATACATTTAATGAAAGAATATTTTCTCTAAAGGATAGGCCCTTCCTAGTGTAGGGTAGGGAGCATATGGAAACCTACTGTAACTTAATAATTTGCAAATAAAACTTATTTTTGTTTTAGGTCATCAAGGGACTCCTATGTAGACACTGCGGTAGGCTATGTAGAGATCAAAAGGAGTACACCTGAGTGCACAGTAAGAGCCAAAGTTGTCCCAGAGCATAAAGTCTCCACAAAGCAATATGTTGTTAATGTAACAATAAATGAACATGATAACGAGATTATTGATGCGACCTGTGATTCTTGTGCTGCTGCCGCTGGCGGATGTAAACATTCATTAGTAGTGCTGTATTGGCTAGAGAAGAGGTCAAACGAACCTTCATCAACATCTGTTACATGCTACTGGAAAAAACCTATTTTGTCTGGTGTCAAATCAGACCCAGTACTGTGTGAGGACATTTTTAAAAATTCAAAAAAACTAACGTTGGATCCAAAAGAACCCAGTGTACTGCCGAAATTTCTAGAAAAATGTCAAACACATGCTGTAAAGCAATCCTTAGCAACATGTTTCTCAAATCCGCGCACAAGTTATAATATATTTGACTTGACGGTTGAATATTTAAGACATAACCAAGAGAATTTTGATTTTATATGTCATTTTTAAATAACAAAATATCAGAAAATGTGGTTAAGGAAATTAAATTAAAAACGAGCGGTCAAGCTAACTCAAAATTATGGCACAGTATAAGACAGGGTAGAATAACTGCATCAAAAATCTTTGAAGCATCTCGCTGCACTACTGATGGTACTTCGGTTCAGCAAATATTAGGAGGATATAAAGTTCCAGAGACTGAAGCCATTAAAAGGGGGAAAAGACTGGAGAACCAAGTTGTGAAGGAGGTTGAAAAACAGCTTGAAGAGACAATACACGAATGTGGAATTATACTTATTAATGGGGTTGTGGGAGCTTCGCCTGATGGAGTTGCTGAAGATTTTGTGCTCGAGGTGAAATGTCCAACCTCTGAAAAGACTATGAAAAAGTATGTCTTAAATGGTGAAATAAATTCAAAATTTGTTGCCCAATTGCAAACACAAATGCATGCAGCTAAAAAAACGAAAGGTGTGTTCTGCGTAGCGGATGTGGAGTTTGAAAGCAATAAAGGATTTAATTTGTATTACTTAAATTACGATGAAGCTTATACTTTAGATTTAATAAAAAAATCACTATCTTTCTGGGAAACCTACATTTATAAAAAAATTATTAATAGTGCAAGGACGTAAATAAATAAACTTTTTTACAACTTATTCACTTTTTATTATTTCATTTTGCAGATTGATTAATCCGCATGCAATCAACACTATATGGTCTAGGTAACCCAAATGCTTATGACTCACAACTGAGTGTGGTTTTAAATCTAAATTCACGCACTCTTCTTATAACACGTTCTACATGCACTCTTAAGCTGGCCACAACTTTTGTTTGGATTACCTCTTCTTTTGTTGGCTTATTTGAGGCATAAACACTTGGTGGGCGCAGAAGTTCAATGCCTTTAGTAGCAAGTAGTGCCTCTACTTCCTTAAAACCTCTGTCAGCCATTATAACTGCATTATGAGGCAGATAATCAATAAGGCAACTCTTTTCTACTAGTGCCTTGTCAGAGATCCTTCCCCCATAACCTTTAGACACATAGGCCACAAAGCCGTTGGGTGTACAGCCAATTAAATACTTTATGGTGTTTCCATTTTTATACTGCAACCAACTCTGAGCTAGACGCACTGGATTGTGAGGCTTCTGAATTTCAATTTCAAATGCGTCTATTATTAACTGTACATTTGAATATCTAATTTTAAAAGCTAAAGGTAGATTTTGTTTAATTTGTAGCAAAGTTGGCAAGTAAATTAAATTCTGGAAAAAGCTAGCTAGAACTTGTATGCCATTATATAAATATTTTGAAAATGTAACCCTTGATATCTGAAACTGGTCACACATTCTAGTTATGGGATCATTTAATTTTATCTTCATGAGAGTTATAATGATCTCAAGGTCAGATACCTTTGTTTTACTTTGTGTGGTTATGTGGTTAATCAGCCAAAAATACTGTTTCGGTATACCTAAGTATGGTTTGGGATTATTTGTAATAAGCTCCAAAAGTTGCATTCTAGCACTAATGCTTGGTCGTACATTTATGGCTGGGTGTAACAGTTGTCTCTGTGTCAGTTGTGCAGCCATAAAGTGATGGACTTTTTATGTCACTGGTAGATACTGATGATGGCGAAACAGAATGTATGGGTTTTATCTTTTTCATGTTCTATAAGTCCTCTGTAGAAGTACTTTTGTCCATAAGATCAACATGAAATTGAACAGCAGCATCAACCTGAAAGTAAATAAAAATAGTAATCAAAAACAAATATGCAGAAATATATTAGATTTATATTATATTATAAATAGGAAAGCATGGATGTTTGTGAAAAGTGAAACAACCACTTTCACAACTAAATAGCTAAACCCATTTCAATGAAATTTGGGCAGGTAGATAGATCAAGCACTCAACTATCACACTTGACTATAATTTTTCTTGGAAAAGTGTAAGGGTTCCCAAGGGATAGTCAGACTTTCACAATCCGAAACCCTCGTGGGCAGAAAGCCAGTTATTAACAAAATAAACCACTTACCACTACAGGGTGAGTTGAGGTTGACGAAACACTAGGCCTCATGGAAGACGAATTATCAATTGCTCTTTCCATGGGTACATTTTCAATAGGTCTCAGTAATATAGATTTAAGAGCAGGTGAGTCATCTACAGAATATGGGGCCTGCAACAAATTATAACATAATTTATCAATTTTTATATATTTTTATTATTATATTATAGTATATTATATATATATATATATATATATATATATATATATTATATATAATTTATAATTTATCACCAAGTGGTAGTGACTATATGATTAACTTAGAATATTAAAAAGTCTTCGCGGCGCGCGTGGAGACTTATTATTAATCTAAGATGACTAACAATAGCTCACTTTGTTTAAACGAAGTTTAGCAGTAGATTTCAGTTCTGCTCTCCCCTTCATTATTGTCCACTTTTGATAGTTTACCAAGTCTTCTTCCAACTGCAAAATAAATTGGCATTGTAATTGAGGATCATGAACAAAAATCTATCTTAGGAGCTATCTTATTTCACAATTTATATGAGAAATATAACTTACATTCAAATGATCTTCGCAACAAAACATTCTGCGTGCCGGTTCATATCTGATGTTTAATTCTCGACACCACTTAAGTTTTAGGCTGTCTTTAACCACAACAAACACTTTGTTGCGACTATTTGTAGTGGTGTTTTTGCAGGAAGGTACAAAACATTTCGCACAAAGTGAAGTCGCACGATTCATTTTTCTTCAGGAAATCTTCTTCATCTATTTATTGATAATTTTTCTCTCACTTTCGTTCGTGTTTGTTTATTTATTTTGTACTAATTAATTGACAGATGACATGGATGCGTTTGACGGATAACAGGAGAATGTCAAACAAATATCAATATTTTTTTATGTCAAGATCAAGACATCAGAGCTATTATGCCTACTGTTTCACTGTATCTCAACAAAAGTAAAAAAATATATATAAAAATAAACGCTGAACAAATAACATTTATATTGAAATTAGTTTTTTCGAATGACATAAGTTTTCGAAAAAAAATATAAAAAAAATACCTGAAAAAAACTTTACATACCGAATTGGCATTATATGGAATCAAACTTAATGGTGGCCTGGAAATATGTACAAGTGCAGATAGAGGCCAATTGGCATTTGACTCACACACTGTTTTCTAACGCCATCGGTCTGGACCCGCATTCGTATGAACTTGCGAGCCGTTATTTAGTTTGGTTTGAGGTGTACCTTTCAAACTGCACTGTTAAACTGATGCGCATAGGTATGTGACAAAAGCAGCGCAGTGGCCTATTTGAAACGGTTAAAAAAGCCTTGTAAGGGGGTTTTTTAAAGTTAAGTTATATTATCGCCAACAAACACAAACAACTATTGTCCAAGTACAATAATTGACGAAGAAATAAATCCTTCAATAACCTGGTTAAAATCAATGGTTCGATAGAACAAATACAAGTTGAAATTACGCAGTACCAACGAGGTAACAAGAATTGTAACAATTAAAAGTCAACACAATATTATGTGACAAAAAATGTTTACAAAATTTAAAGTTTTCATTTCAACTTACGCGGTGAATATGCGTAGGTACATGACCAATAGTTACTAAGTCCACAATTACACATAGATATGTGTTGAGATATAATAATATTACAACCACATTCACCAAAAACAAAAGTTATAACATCAATAAAAGATGAGTTATGAACACAGAACACTATAATAACCTACAATGTTTTAAAATGACATTGACAACTGTACTACTGTCATGTCAGTAGAGACGTTTCGTTTCATTTGCTGATTGCTGCTGAGGCCATTTTGAAAAACTTAAGTTGTACGTTTCGTTTCACTCACTCAATGATCGTTACGTTCCGAAATGAACTAAACAAAATAATTTGTCACGTCTGTAAACAAAACGTTTTGACATATGAAACTTCTGAAGTTCTGAAAACGTCATTATCGACAATGATTTTATAGGTTATGTGTACAGCAACAATGGAAAAATATATTGTAAATAAACAGGAAATTATTAAAAATATGGTATAACCGGACCCAAAATGCATACAGAACAGAATAACCCGAGCAGTTTATGAGGTAAAGTGAAAACTCTATTAAAATTGATAATTACGATGGACATTACTCCAGCGATTTAGTCTATGAGAGAAAACATGTTTGTAGTATTTATTTGAAAAAAAGGTTTAGAATTTTGATGTTTTGAGCTAGAAGACCGTTTATTGTAGGTAAATTCAACGGCTAAGGTATCTGAAGTGTTTTTAGGGGGTACATGAAATTGTTTCAACGTAGACTGAATATTTTCAAAATTCCTGCAGATCTTCTATAGGCTAGCTATGTCTGTAATGCCAGCAAAAGAAGCAAAAGTACTAGCATAACAGGGCGGATGTTGTGCAAAAGGATTTCCAATTTATTCTCCTCGGCTAAGGGATCATCGAGCCGAGAGGACATGCCCTGCATAATGGATAGATAGATGGTGATATTCTCAAATTCCACCTGCATACGAGATCTTTTCTCTGACTATAACGATAATCGTCTGAAATGCTAAAGTCCTGCTTGAGAGCAGTCTGAACTCTTGGCCTAATGCATTTGGAACCAATGCAATGCATCATCCGTGGATATCTCATGAGCAGAAGACAATAATTTTCCTGAGGAATACCACGACTGAGGATGAATTCAGCAACCTATTGAATAAATGCACGAACATCTGAATATTTAAGCCTGGAAAGTTCAGAATTAACTTTCCTGTCACAAGTGTCATTGACCGGAGCCTCTGGCACTTGCCCCGACAATGAATTCCTTTAAACTCTCGCATTCCATGATATATAATAAAGAGAACAGGAAATAACGCCATTATTATATAGGTACTTACATACCTTTGATTGTCTTTGCCTGACATTTTGACCAGGTTACACCCTCCGTGGCCGGTGGCCTATACCATGATCATGTTAATGAACTGCTGCTGAGACGAGGTCTCGGGTTCGATCCCAGGTTTACCATGGCACACACCAATGACTTTTGGATGCTTTTCGAAGTTATCTATGTATTTATTGCAGGTTCATAAGTGCCCGGTTAATGGCATTAGGCTCACCACCTATTTCATTGGGACCTAAACATAAACTGGCGAAATGTGGGTGTTAGCACCTCTGCCTACCCCTTCGGGGATACAGGCGTGAGTTTATGTTACGTTATGTCTATATCTGATTTTGTGCAATTGATCCTTATATATGATGAATGAAAGACTCAGAGTCAACTAGATTTTGAGAAGATTTAGTAAGAGAAGCCCCTATATTCTTGAGGTCCCCGGCTGGTTCAAGGTGTGAATTTAAAATTTCATTTTGGGGATGCCGGATGGCCAGACCCTTGATCCATCCATAGCTTCTGTGGGCCATTTCATCCATTTCCCCAACTCTTTCCTGAGAGAGGGTTTGGTTTTCCAGCTGTCAAGGTGCCCCTTCAAACCTCTTTGTTTCCTTGCAGAAGCTCGCGATCCACCTTCAGATCTCGTAGCCCTTCTGTCAGTGTGTCCGATCCCAGGAGATTCCGTCTGATCAGGGAGTACATGGGGCACTCTGCCAGTAGTTGGAAGCTGGTCTCCCAGCTCTCCATGCACTCCGGGCAGATGGGGTTCACACCTGTAACTGTTAGGTGTCTGTTTAGTCTGCTGTGTCCTGTTATTATGTCTATGACAAGCCTCATATCCCCTCTTGATAGTTTGGTGTGCTGGCTTGTCTTTTTCTTGTCGATGCCTTTTATGAAGATCTTTGGCTGCCTCATTCTGTTTTTTTCGGCCGTGATTGTGCAGTTGATTACTCCCTTGGTGATCTTTTTCCATATTGGCAGCCCGGGGTCCGGCCCCACCAAGTTTTCTTCTGCTCCTTCTCTGGCTAATTCATCCGCTCTCTCATTGCCTGTGATTCCCTTGTGTCCAGGCACCCATGCAATGGTCAGATCAGTTTTGTAAGCCAAATTCTCTAGGGATTCTTTTACTTCTGCATTCTTTCACGATTGCTGATGTTGTCTCTACTTTGCTTAGGGCCTTAAGCGCCGCCTGGCTGTCGCTGTAGATTGTCACTCTTCCTGTGTTATTCAGGCGGTTGACCATCTCGGCGCATCTTTTAATGGCGTATACTTCCGTTTGGAAGACGCTGGTGAACTTTCCTAGAGGTATAGATCTATTAATCTCCGATCCAATGTCACACTTTATGTGTACTCCGGATCTGGAGAGCCTCGTTGATTTCTTTCCTGGAACCGTCTGTGTCATTCCGTGTCACCAATGTCTGCCTTCCAGTAGTCTCTTGAGCCTATGTGTATTCTGTATTTTTTGTCGAAGATTCTCTCCTTTCTTATCAAATCGTTGTTGCAAAGGATCATCGACATTTTTTCTTCATAGTTCTTACTAATGCTAACGCGGCCTATAGCCATAAAGGTTCCGATCCACTGGCCAGGGCTTCTAAGTTTGAACCATTGTTCAATTGCTTTTCTCTTTATTACTAGGTCCAAGGGGTTTGGTCCCAATATGATTTCGAGCGCGGCTGTGGGTGTTGTCCTCATCGCGTCTGTAGTCTTTATGGTCGCTAGTCTTTGGTCTTTTTCTAGTTCGGCTTTGTTGTACTTTATTGGGACTTTGTGCCATTATGATAAGGCGCCATTTAGGATTCTGGGTAGGATTATTGCTCTGTAAATCCAAAGCACTATTGCTGGTTTCATTCTCCAGGTTCTCCCTATAGCACTTTTACACTGCATCATGGCCATTTTGGCTTTAGAGCATGTGTTACTTATATGGGTCTTGAAGGCGAGTTTGTTGTCCAGTGTTACCCAGGTATCGAACCTCTGTCACTGTTTCCAGGATTTGGTTTTCTAGGCGCCCTGGTGCAGTTCTACTTATCTTTCTTTTTTAGTGAATAGGACTATTTTGGTTTTGTCAGGGTTGAGGTTCAGACCTTTACTCCTGCACCATTCTACTGTCTCTTTCAGGCCTCTGTTCATGATATTGTACATGACGCTGAGGACTCAGCCTGTGATCAGGAGCACCCGTCGTCCGAGTACACCTGGGTGTATATGTGCATCCTGTTTGGTGCTAACTTTGTTATCTATTTTCTGAGTTCAGAAACAGACTCTGATTCAGTTTCAACTCGAACGGCAACCCCATACCCTAGCTTGGCCTTTTGTAATGAAAGGAACTTAATGGTGTACGAAGGCATAATAGGGCTGGTGAATCAATTTTAAATTTAATTAATTGAAGAATTTGAAAATTAATAATAGTAATAAACTGTTAAACTTTTAGGGCTAGAAGCCTAAAAGGTCTAAATCCTAATAGTATAACTATTGGTCTAGTGCTATAAGTACCAGTAAAATAAATTAATTAGTGCTGAAATAAAGATGCTTTAATTTTTAAATGATACAACACAAGTTGTACGCTTATCAGTGGGTCGTGCTAGGCCGCCACTGTGGCCTGCTTCTGCTGGGGTGATAGACGGCTCCACCCGTCACCTCGAGGCCCGCGCTCATGGGGGACGGAGGTCGTTCTGCGCCCTCCGACGCTTGAGTCGCCTACGCACGCAGCGAGGTCTCGTTCGCTCGCTCGAGGCTCCCGTTCCGCCGTCTCCTCGAGCATTACTTGCTCGCAGGAGGCGCCGGCCGCCTATGCAGCCGCGCAGCGTACTATCTCTGCGAGCAAGGTGGGGAGCGTGAGAACTATCACTTCCAGGGCTGCCTCCGCGTCTCCCACGCCGAACACTCGATGAGCGTGTTCAGCCCCAAGTCCTCCCTTGCGTCTCAGAGACGGTACTCAGGCGTTGGCTCCTTGCCGATCAGATGCAGATACCATGCCCGGTGATGATCTGCGTCTGTCGGTACGAGAGGCTACCGTGTGGCTTCTCTAGCCACTCCCCCTGATGGGGCTTACCACCGCTACTACGGTGCGCCTGCGCGTGGTCGCTCAAGACGTCACTCCCACTCTGCCACCATGTCCCCGTAGAGCCGGGACATAAATAAGCCAAATTTCTTAAGGTTCGGGATCGTATCTCCGCACCCGCGCGTCCTTTCGTAACCGATATAGTGCCGAAACGGTCCTCGCTTCCAGGATCCACGGTGGAGATCTGGTCAGGCCACTCACTCTCTGATGGCACTGGCGGCCATCGTCTTCTGCGCCGTACGCAGCAGGGGCATCAACCTGGCCTCCAGGGTGTCTGCTCATATGGGGCACCCATTTAGGGCCATAGACTGCACGATACTCGCGTAGGGCCTCGAACAGCCGCGTCCGAGCGTTCAATGTGACCAACAATTTGGGGCGGTCTTCGGAAACGCTCTCCGATGAAAGAACATGGCCTCGGATTTGCGCAGGGCTACCTCGAGACCTAGCCGCCGGATCCGTTTCACGACTTGACACTGTGGTCGTGGCCCTCAGGGTCGCTTCGCGGTGTGTAGCTCCGCTCGCCGTCACTAGCGTGATGTCCGCGTAACACATGACGGCGGCACCGTAAGCGAGCTCACCGCGAGGCACCCAGTCGTAGCCGATGTTCCAAAGGAGCGGCCCTAGGACTGAACTTCTTATGCCTAACGACGTCGGTCGCACTAGGGTATATGACTGCCCTCCGTCAGGTATATCGTAGTACACAAACGCCTCTCTAATGCAACTCCAGGGCAAAGTGTTGAACGCGTTGGAGATGGACACCGCCAACATCAAATAGCCCTGAGCGACCGCATCTTCCACCAGAGTCCTCGAACGCATGATGGCATCCACCAGCCAAAGCCGTATTGGGTATCCGCTAGATCCAGCCCCACCCTAGAGAGGTGCTCGATGAGGTGCTTGGCAATAACTCTTTCAAAGAGCTTGCCGGGGCATGAAGTAATTTTTCCAGCCAATTAGAAAGATAGATTATTTTAACTATAGACTTAAAGAATAAGAACTACTTGTAGTAGTAGTTAAATAGGGAATCTAGTTGCGACATCCAAGCCTCAAGTTTGAACTTGCAGGCAAGGGGTTCGCAAATGAGCCTGCAACGAAATTTATGGGTTTGGATAGGCATCCACACATGACATGTCATCCGCGCATGGTAAACTCTGATACACCAAAAGTGCCGCTCTCTGGCTGTATATTAGCACTGATTTTACATCATTAATAATAGAATCTACCATTACAATAGTGTTAGAGACAAACTGAATATTTAGTATAGAACAGCAGACTAAAAATGTGGCTAAGAAATATTTCAATCGATACCAACTGGATACCCGACTAAATGTGTAACTGATAATTAAATTTGCAATACAACGATTTGCATCGTCACATATTATATACCGTGAGATTTATCGTGACGTCGAATACTCACATTCAATATAGATATGACGATCCTGGTGAAGTATATGTAGCAGACGACCATCACATAGAAGTGCCTGAACAGCTTGAGCTTGCGCAGGTTTATCGCCGCTTTACCGTCCGTGCTCGACGCGTCCTGCAGGTGCCGGATCGACCTGAAATGGTACATCGGGAGATGGTACACTTTGGAACACTATAATGTCCAGTAACAGGCTATCTATCTCTGTACTAAATTTCAGCCGTTAGAACGTAATTGGATAACAAACATCTTTACACCTTCACGAACTTCTATATGTATTTATAATATTAGTAGGAGGTAGGATTGGATGATGCTGGTGCCATTTATGCATCCATGATGGAACAACTTTTGACAAACACGCCGTGACATGGCTATACCGACACGGCTAGGCTTGTTGTACGTGACAAGAGTATACCAATACGCCAGACGTGTTCGTGACAAGAGGCGTGTACGTGACGTGGCATTAGACTACTTAAAATGGCAGTAAATACACTCGCGTGCACTAAAATTGCCCACTCACCACACTACAGGGAACATGATCGCTCCGCAGCACAGCAGTTCCACCAGCACGAAGATGTCTCGCCACGCGTTGTGCTCGGCCGCGCCCTCCTCGCTCTCGGCGAGAATTATTTCGGCCACGTTGGCAAGCACCTGAAGAGGTACATCATACATACATTTTACTATTACAGCATTAGTGATTGCATCCAAAGCATGGATTTTGCAGCCCAGGATCTGTTTCCAAAAGGTTTTTGGACAAACCAACTTCACCTGTAAGCTGGTTTAGTAAACTTGTCTGGCTGGGTTAATTCCTTGAACACAGGGATGATCCTCCGACACCGCGGCCCTACAATTGTCGATGCGATGTTGTTTAAATATTGTACCAGCGCTGGAAATTCATTTTCGCGATGCAGGATCGATAGTGACGTAGTAGTTCGGCTAGCTGTCCGTAGATGGCGCTGGGTACATGTGGTATTGCCACAGGTGGGAGATTAGATAGCACCCATATAAGTAAACACAAAAAGAGGAGGTGTGTATACATCCTGAGCTTCGAGTTGGAAACCTCAGAAACACAACGTTAAGGTGATGACTAATTATTATCTTGATATAAATTAATATAATCGGTGGATTTGAGCCCGTCCGCCGTAGCACCCCATACTATCCCCAAAAAATATCCAAAAACGTGTACTGCTTTACAGAGCGCATTGTGAGTACATAAAATGTATTCCTTGGGGTATCTATTTTGAACCTAAAAACTGATACTGAATATATATAGGAATCCAATTTCACCACCTGAGTAGAAATACCATAACAACTTACCTGCAGCGGTATGACAATCATGAAGAGCTTTTTGTCCCTGTCTGACAGTATGTGCTTGATAAAGTTCCACCCAGTGCCGACTAACACTATCGTCACGAATAGCACCGCTCCCTTCAATCTGGAATCAGGCAGGGCAGGATGAATTGGCATGTCTATTTGTTTTAGGCGCCACGAATTAACCGTAAGGAAAAGTGATACCATGAAGTTTGATTCTTTATTAAAGTGGATAGCTCGGTTAGGTGTGGTTCTAATAGAAAAAAATTGGATGGGCAAAAATCATGGAACTTGTATCGTCACCTCCGGTCCGTTCCGGTTCAGTACCGTCTAGTCCAATCTATTCTGACGAGAAGAGAATACAATTCACTATAGAAAAAAAATTTAATGGGCTAAAATCATGGAACTTGCATCGTTACCTACGGTCCGGACCGGTTCAGCACGGTCTAGTCCAGTCTATTCTGACGTGAAGACGATACAATTCGGTATAGAAAACAAATTTATGGGCAAAAATCATGGAACTTGCATCATTCCCTACGGTCCGGACCGGTTCAGTACGGTCTAGTCCAGTCTATTCTGACGTGAAGACGATACAATTCGGTACAGAAAACAAATTTATGGGCAAAAATCATGGAACTTGCATCGTTCCCTACGGTCCGGACCGGTTCAGTACGGTCTAGTCCAGTCTATTCCCACGTGAAGACGATACAATTCGGTATAGAAAACAAATTTATGGGCAAAAATCATGGAACTTGCATCGTTCCCTACGGTCCGGACCGGTTTAGTACGGTCTAGTCCAGTCTATTCTGACGTGAAGACGATACAATTCGGTATAGAAAACAAATTTATGGGCAAAAATCATGTAACTTGCATCGTTCCCTACGGTCCGGACCGGTTCAGTACGGTCTAGTCCAGTCTAATGACGTGAAGACGATACAATTCGGTATAGAAAACAAATTTATGGGCAAAAATCATGGAACTTGCATCGTTCCCTACGGTCCGGACCGGTTGAGTACGGTCTAGTCCAGTCTATTCTGACGTGAAGACGATACAATTCACAAGTTACTTAGTTTTTTTTAGACAATATTCTGTTCGGCTCCTCCTATTTGACAAATTGTGACCATTCAAGTGTGTAATTTTTTTACTACTATTTTTTAGTTTTAATTTCGTAAGCACTCTCAGAGTGCCACTTTTTTTGGGTCCACATTTAATACAACGTCACTGTGTTCGGGACTCTATTTGTGATTTAAGCTGTGGTCAAAATAAAACGGCTTTCCGCATTTTTGACACCCTCTGTGGCGTG
Source organism: Eilema caniola (assembly GCA_949126895.1). Taxonomy (NCBI): domain Eukaryota; kingdom Metazoa; phylum Arthropoda; class Insecta; order Lepidoptera; family Erebidae; genus Eilema; species Eilema caniola. Next base: position 48,940,945 of record OX421460.1, on the reverse strand, counting down.
GCGGTAGTGAACGCGGCCGCTACGCAGGAGGCGTGGGTTCGATCCCCGTTCAGTGCAAATATTTGTAGGAATGAATATGTATATTTGCATTGATCTGGGTGTCCTATGTATAATATGTATGTATTTACACCAAAAAAGAAACAGTTACTAAGTATGTTTACCCGCATTCTAGATTCCATTACACAAGCTAGTTAAGCATGCTTACCACCATCATGACCAAACATAGACTATGACCTTTCTCAAGGTCTAATCCACCCTATACCAAATTTCATCAAAATTGGTTCAGTGGTTTAGCCGTAAAAGACACACACACACACACACGCACGCACGCACGCACGCACGCACGCACGCACGCACGCACGCACGCACGCACGCACGCACGCACGCACGCACGCACGCACGCACGCACGCACGCACGCACGCACGCACGCACGCACGCACGCACGCACGCACGCACGCACGCACGCACGCACGCACGCACGCACGCACGCACACACACACACACACACACACACACACACACACACACACACACACACACACACACACGCTTTCCCATTTATACTAAATATTGGTATGGATGTCAAACTTGTACCAAAGAAGTAGCCATTTTTACGCCTGGTTGTAGTTGCCTACTGTGTCTTTATATAGTTTAAGGCACCAATTCAAAACTACTTACAGATGTGTAATGTAAAACAGAATAGCCCACGCAGTCACATGTTCCCCTCTAGTCTGTATGAAGTGGTAGTTGATCCCGTGGAAGGCTAGCGACAGCGCCTTGAGGTACACAAGTACACACATTATGATGTGTATCCTGTAGACGGGCTGGCGACTCGTCTTGAGTATGTATGTCCACAGGATAGCGCTCATGAAGAATATGAACGACATCATACAATATATGACCGGTAGTGGCATCTCGCCCGCCGATAGGAAGTTACCGTTGTTGCTTTCGTAGATGCGGACCTGAAAAATATTATTAAGTTTTATGTTTTCGTATGACAGTCTCTTTGGCGTGGCGGTAGTGAACGCGTGGGTTCGATTCTCGCTCAGTGCAAATATTTTTATGCATTAATATGACTGTAGGGTATTTGCATTGGTCTGGTCGTGCCTCGGTGAGCTCGTTAAGCCGTCGATCCCGATTGTAATTGGTCAATTTTCAGCGACGTCACGCAGCCCGACCAATGACAATCTCCATTAAGGCTGTCGCTGTAATCGAGGCTGTTAAGCTTCAAGAATTGGGTATTTGACTGACTAGTCAAATTAGTAACTTTTTACTAAACTTCAAAACGGCAAGTTATAAGGAGAATTGTATGAAAAAAATATTTGTGACGTCATAATAATTAATAGTCAAATTATTTACTTTTAAAGGTTGGGTGAATGATTAAAAATAAATAAGAACGATAAAATAAGCACCGACGTCGCTGTTTTCACTCTTTTACTATTCTTACTTTAATAAGTGCAGCTAACTAATTTGTATTAACTACAGGAAAATACCCAATTGCAACGCTGATTATAATCATACCATGCCTTTGTTTTAGTGGCTTCAATGATCATCATTGGAATTTAAATTTTATGGCGGTAAACATAAAGTCTTGTGGGGCACACGTGAGCAGCCACGAGTTGAGGGAGTACCTAAATGGCGAGCTCGGGTGCTCGATCGTCCGATGCCGAGATTGAAATATGCTGCCTAAGCACAAACTCTATGTCCCTACAGTCTATTCTCATTCAACAAGTAAAAATCCTCAGCCAGCATGCCGATAGTGAAAACTTGCTCTGTTCTTGTAGAGCTGTTTTGGTTAGTAAAACAGTGCGGTACTTACGACCATGTTTATAGGCGGCGCCGGGCCCACGCTAGTGTTGGGACAGTTGTTGAAGTACATGTTGTACAGCCCCTGTTCCTCTGTAGTGGCCACGTACAACGCGAACTGCAAACCAAATATAACTTCATTATAGTACCGATAGTATAGACATGTATTAAAAAAAATGTATAAAAATCAGGTTCATTCGTTTGAGTGTTTATTGATGTTAAATCTTATAAAAACTGAATATTCCAGAAAATATAATCATTTGAGCTTGCATGAATTCGCATAGACCTGGAAATTGGTGGCGGTCTTAAGTACACCATTTTTAAAGAAATCAAAAGTCCTTATCGATTGGACTTCTGATTTTTTTAGACGAGGTTAGATTTAAAAAATATTGGATTCTTGCATTTTTCTCGTAAACAGCAACGGTTTAGGCTCTGTGTTGATGAACCATTCTATGGGAACATGTAATTTTGTATATGATAGATATAACATCTTCCTATTTTAAAATCGTGATATCTCCGAAATGGTGACCCGCACAAAGAAAAGTAGTAGATATTGTAGGTAATGACATGTTCTACAACTTTTTCCAACCTACTTCTGCGGTAACACTTGTCGTTTACGAGAAAAATGCAAGAATCCAATTATTTGTACTTTTGACCTTGAATAAAACTATAAATGTGTGTACTTAAGTATGTATATGTATGTATGTACTTAATACCCACACCTATTTCCAGCTCTATGTGAATTTATGCAATATTACTTTTTTTTTGTTAATTTTGTCTTGACTGTAATCAATGGTATTACACCTATGTAATAAAATAATGCATTTACGATACGGGTCGTCCCTTTAATTTGTAGGTTGTCGTGCGAAATGGGTAAGCACATTACTAAAACGCCACTATCAGTCACCAGGCCGTATCTCATGAACCATGATAGCCAGACAGTAGAAATGTTCACAGATGATGTATTTCTGTTTCCGCTATAACAACAAATACTAAAAACGAAAAAATAACAATGGTACTCAACCGTTGGTGTACGAGAATTAAAATTGATCTTCCGTCCAGCCCACTACCAACAAACTGTCATCCTTTCTACGCATAAAACTCTTAAAAGATCTACCAATTTACTATAATCCTCCCGATTTATAGTCACCCTACGTCCGAAGCCCATGTTCAATTATGAAAATCATGCAATCATCTGTGCCCATAACAACCCGCCGAGCATATTCACAATTTTATGCCTTGATCTCACGCATCGAGTCGAGTAGCAAGACAATACACTCGGCCGAGTGATCGGTACTTGTGGAATACTCGGCGCACTTCACACGTACCGAGCACTCGGCCGAGTGCGCAGTCTCGCCACTCCACTCGGTGCATGTGATTAAGGCAGTAGGCACAGCCACCCTCGCCCTCTTTGTCTCGACATGCGAACAGATTGCATGCATGATTCATTTGCTGTAAGTGACGTCTGGTAATTACATCGCATTCAAATATTAAATGAACTGCTATTTGGATTGTTGTGTTTACATTCTGTACTTGGGGAATATAGAGATATTTTGCATGTGAATTTCCATTAACGAAGCGAGGGGGAACGGATACCTAGCTTTTATTTATAATCCTTAATGTGACCAAAGCAGCAAGCATAGAGCAAATCGTCCCACATTTACATAAAAAATGCTTCTGACATCTCTAGTCAAGAAGCATTTTTCTTGACAATTTAATGTGTGTGCAGTTTATACTGCTCTGGTGTGTGGCCGCCCTTAGGGTAAATTGCTATGTGCTTGCTGCTTCGGTATGCCGCCCTTAGGGTAAATTGCTATGTGCTTGCTGCTTCGGTATGCCGCCCTTAGGGTAAATTGCTATGTGCTTGCTGCTTCGGTGAGCCGCCCTTAGGGTAAATTGCTGTGCTTGCTGCTTCGGTGTGCCGCCCTTAGGGTAAATTGCTATGTGCTTGCTGCTTCGGTGTGCCGCCCTTAGGGTAAATTGCTATGTGCTTGCTGCTTCGGTGTGCCGCCTTTAGGGTAAATTGCTATGTGCTTGCTGCTTCGGTGTGCGGTTCCCCTAAGTATTTCTTTCTTCTCATGATATGTTGTAAGTATAAGTTTACAGATATGAAAACTAAAAAGAAATTGTAGCTAAGTTCCTGATTTCTGAAATATCGATATAGCATACAATCTTCAAAACTGTCTCGTGAACAAAGGAGTTTAGAAATGATATCAATTAAACTTACACTTGTGTTGTAGTAGTCAAATCCGTTAACAGTCTTTTTAGTGATGGGCAGAAAGCCGAATGAGCATTTTTCTTCTCCTTCCGGTTGATCTGTGGAAAAATAACTCTTGTTTATAATAGCCTCAATATTTTTCATCCAATACTGCTCGTATAAGTAAACAAGGAAGGAGACTCATCGTAATCCCCATAGCGAGTTGGACTGTTATGGTATACGGGCCATGGGCTCCAAAGTCTCCATGGCCTGTTTATTGCTGTGTCGACTTTTTTGGGATCGACTGCCGTCTGAAGTCCCAATCCTGAGACTAAAGCTTAACCCTGAGCCTCGCCCGTTGTTTAGCAGGGGAACCAACTACCACGTGATGTTGGATTAGGCTCTGAAGGTGTTGGTAGCCAGAGCTCACTGGTGAGTTTTTGTGCTGTCAGTGAGAAGACCTGCTTTGTCTTCTACGCTAACGGCACAGAAACTCTCTGTATTTACAGGGTCGTCAGCACGAGTGTGATTCGCCTGGTGTTGCACACATCCATAGACCATAGTAACCACTATCTATCAGGTGGGCCGTGTACTTGTCTGCTACCTCATTGGTATAAAAAAACCCTAGCTACAGGCAAGTAATCGATGCACTAAGAAACTAACGATCCAATCTTAATAAGTCCTTCACCATTCGTTTTTTTTTATACCACTTAGGTGGCAGACTAGCACACGGCCCACCTGATGGTAAGTGGTTACCGTGGCCTATGGCCGTGTGCAAAACTATGGGCGTCACACTTGCGCTGCCGACCCTGTTAGAATATAAAGTTTCTGAGCCGTCAGTGTAGAAGATAAAACAGGACAAGCCTTAGGTCTTCCCACTGACAGCACAACAATTCTCCGGAGAGCTCTGGCTACCTTACTCACCGCCGGGAACACAACAAGAGGTAATTTTGACCGCGGTTTTCTACTTCCACAGTCGAACTGCTCAATTGGACGGAAATGCCGTCGCGTCCTCCATCCTGGCAAATTACTTTAATTTGAAGTAACATAGAAACCTATTGCCCGACGTTACCACTGGATCAAGACTTGTGCGTGTGAAACCTTACTTACTTATGTCCAAAAAGAATATCTGATACTCAAAATGTCCAGTTACAAAAATGTCCAACAGTAAACATACATATACTAACACCTGTAAATCCCCGAAAGGGAAGGCAACGTTGCGCCAATTATGATTTTCGTTCTCACGTAATAAGGGGCGAGCCTATTGCCATCAGCTGTATGTTTATTGTCGAATGGAGAACAGCCCTATCCTCGAATTTTACGACACCCACAGGAAGAGCTGGAGTATTCCTATTCTACTCCATAAAGAACCAACACGGTTATCCAATAATAAAAATGTCCAAAAGTATGTTAACAAAAAGCAACTCACATGCAGGTATAACAGATCTGTTCTGGTAAAGGTGGAGCACTTTCGCCTTGCACGTGACCTCCAGCCTGAGATTCTTGAAGTCCATCTTGAGCGTCACTATGGCGGGGTGCTGCGGAGACAGGACATTGTTGCTGATGTCCTTGAGGAAGCAGGAGGCGGAGTTGGCCTGCGCCATGTACGGGCTGATGGCCGCGTTTATCGTACGGTCGAGGGTGAAACCGTACTGAAACAATACAACAAGAACATGTTGTATAGAACAGGTGTAGAAAGGCCATGTTACCCAAAGCGAGGAGCATGATTCAAATCAAATCACGTTTATTTTGTACTAGCTTTTGCCCGCGGCTCCACCCGCGTGGATGTCGGGTATCGCGACCAAACGCTGCCTATGTCCTTTCTCAAGGTCTAATCTTTGAAATTATTATTAAATAATAAATATAATTTTGATGAAATTTAACATAGGGGTATGCTAATTTCATCAAAATCGGTTCTATGGTTTGGGCTTGATGGCGTGACCAAGGCAAAATTTTTTTTTTTTTTTGGCAAAAATTTCAGCATGCAAAATCACTAATCATAATTATACTAAACTATCTAAGTATGTTTATACACATTGTAGAACCTATAACAGTTTGTAAAGCATTCCTTACTTTCAGTCTTGATAGCGTGTGTAATATTTCTAAAATTATTTTTAAAAATTATTTATATTATTCTGATATCTGAAAAATTATGAAAACGATTGCGATAGGTGTACAGATCCAAAAATTAAATAATATAACCATCAATATTTCTTTGTCAATAGAAAACACCTGGGCTATCAAAAAAAAAATACGTTGTATCATTTGAAAGTCATTTTATGATAATTATATCGACACCCTTGAAATATTTCAAAAGATGTTTCTACAATTTATGTCTGATAGACGTTTTCGTCATTTCGACACGTACGAGGTGTTGTTACGCACGAAACTCGCAGCAAATGCAAGCTTTTGCCCGCAGCTCGCGCGGATGTCGGTTATCGCGACCAAAAATAGCCTAGTCCTTTCTCAAGGTCTAATCTACCCCTATACAGAATTTCATTAAAATCGGTTCAGTAGTATGGCTTTAAAAGACGGATAAACAGACACATACACACTTTCTCATTTATAATATTAATGAGTATGGAAACGACACTGTAGGCTCTCCCATTTATCTACTATACCTTCTACAAATTGTAAATTAACCGTACATAAGTGACATTTAGAAAAAATAGGGTTATGTTAGAATAATGATTCTCTGGCGCTTGGTGGAATATCCGACACACATTGAATACTATAGTTGTACCGAGGGATATGTCGTCTGACAACCTCACCTTCGGCCTAGCACAACAACCCCCTTTTAACTCCGGGGGGGGGGGGAATCCGTGGGGATTTCCCCTACGTACAAAAAAACAGCACTTGTACTATACATTACATAGATCAATATGGACGATCACTAGGACGTAAATCTACGGGCTTGATTGGACTAAAAACCTTACGTATGTTTGATTGCAATGAATTGAGTAGACGCAGAGATATGCCTAAAATAATACAAATTGACAACACCCGGGTGGAGTCACAAGCATCAGCTAGGTTATAAAGTGTTTATGGCCTGGTTGCAAAGAGACTGCCGTACTCGTCGCATTGCTAAAATCCGCGAGAGAGAGATAGAGAGCTAAATAAAAAAAAATAAAAAAAAATATTCCACAACATTTCACACAACGCTATCTAGACCCATGGTAAGCATAGCTTAATGCAGGCTTAAGCTTGTGTTATGGAATCTAGAATGCGGATAAACATACTTAGATTCGTTTTTTTTTTTGTAAATACATACATATTACACACAGAAACACCCAGACCAATGCAAATATACATATTTCTATCGAGGTAAGTGATAATGAATCGTGTTTCTGACTTTCACAAGTCACTAGACGGTAAGCCGTCTACTAAACATATATTATAAACTAGCTGTCGCCCGCGGCTCCGCCCGCGTGGATGTCGGTTATCGCGAATCGGACTATAATTTGAGATTTAAACTATCCTATCTCTCAAGTTGGATCGAACTGCACATGGTGTGCGAATTTTATTATAATCGGTTAAGTGGTTTAGGAGTCCATTGAGGACAAACATTGTGACACGAGATTTATATATATTAAGATATGCTTTTTATTTGGCCCAACTTGCTATATAACTTGATATAAATATTATTTAAAATGTTAAAAACTACTGCATCTCGACTAATTCCACTACATCATTCTGTGACGCCACCAAAACACAAAACATTTGAGTACGCATGACGGTCTTAATAATAAAATTTGTGCTATCACCGTCAATGGCCTCAAAACTCTAAGTTAATACTACAGACTGTGTTAAAGAAAGCACTAAATTAGATTATAATTAGGCTAGCTCATACTTGCAGCTCCACCCGCTTGGATGTCGGTTATAGGCTTTCGATCATATCTCTGATTCTGCTCAACCAATTACGATCAAACATACTCAAGATATTTAAGACTGACCAAGATCTGTATAATATAAAACCACATTAAAATCTGTTCAGTGGTTTTAGTGTCCACAGCGAACAGATATTAGGACCTATGTGTTATTAAATATCTCTCGATGTACAGACACTTCTGTTATTCTTATTACTAACTAGGTACATATTGTTTACTACAACCGTGCTACGTGTTCGCTTCGCAAAGGTGTTCAAACAGCAGGCCTCACGTGCATACTACGAATATGATAAAAGAAACACGGTGACCTTCGTCCTTGATTAAGACCGCAACTAAGTACTTAAATTCAATTGCTACTGAAAGAACCGCCAGCCACCGGCTTTCTGACGCAATATAAGAACACCATTTTAAACGTTATCTACAGGCGAAAAGGTTCAAAGTCATTTGAAGACAAAATGGCAGTGCAGCGTCGCAGGAATGCACGAACCAACTCGCATCTATTTCTAGAAACAAATTCTAGCCGCTCCGAGCTGTTCCTTCAGTGCGAATTGACCCTAAAGCTACGTGTCCCACTAATCATGTCAGAAACAACAAAGCAATTCATGTAGAACAGTTTATTCAGTTAGAAAAAAATATTAAATACCTAAAAGACGTGCAAATTGAGAATTAGGTAAAAGAATAAAAAAAACAAAACCATTACAATTATAACAAAAATCTAAAACCAGCTAAAACTTGCTTTGGGATCTTATGGTTGAGAAGTTTTGTTATCTATCCACACCACGTAGAGTCCATCGTCTTTTAAACCTTGATTGAGTGCTATCTCTAAACTATACTCTAACTAAATTCACTGTACTGACGATTAGCAAGCAAATGCAACGCAAATTGATCGTGTGGTACGCCTCGGGGCCTAATCAGATTATAACAGCCAGCTTTCAGCCGGGGGATGAAAAGCAAGACGGGTTGTGACTTAATTATAATTTGTGCTTGCCCAAGGCACGGAAGATTAGTTAGTTTTCATCATCCTATCGGTACCAGGGTAGGTATATTATAGAATAAAGAGGACGGACTTTTATATTTCGCTAAATTATCACATACTACATCACACATACAATGCCGTGATTGGTTAATCTTTCTATGCAAAAAGCCAATAAAATCCAGTCGCCAATCGGATCACGAATAATATTGAAGTTCATTGTACAGCATTGTAGTTAGAGAATCGGGACCCCAGTCGTTTTTTGACCCTAAAAAACCCTGGTATTCTACTTAACAAAAATCCTGTAACCCATGGATTGAAAAACATGATCCAGATTGTATTCTCCAGTTGTAAGGTTCATACTAGGAAAATATTTTTAACTACTGCAGTTGCAGTGTATATGGGCACCAAATATCAGCCTTGACATAGATTGGTCTGGACAGCCTCTGTGGCGTAGCGGTAGTGAACGAGGCCACTGCGCAGGAGGCGTGGGTTAGATCCCCGCTCAGTGCAAATATTTGTATGAATGAATATGGGTATTTGCATTGGTCTGGTCGTGCCTCGGAGAGCACGTTAAGCCGTCGGTCCCGGTTGCCATACACATTATCTATGGTAGTCGTTACCGGTAGTTGGAGCCCTCAAAAGTGCACTACCTGCAATGCTTCGATATCGCCTTTGGGTTGTGGAGGTCAGATAGCAGTCGCTTCACGCAAAATGTCGAAGTTTAGCCAAATCCGCGGTTGGACTGCTAAAAAGCGGATCCCAGACTCCAAGTTGATAGCTTCGGAAGCGACTGGGATTAACGCTAGGATGAAGAAGAAGAAGAAATTGGTCTGGTGTTATCATGGACTATTTATTGTACTGTTAGGCACCTATTTGTATGCGCATCACTACATAGTATAAAACAAAGTCGCTTTCTCTGTCCCTATATCCCTTTGTACGCTTAAATCTTTAAAACTACGCAACGGATTTTGATGCGGTTTTTTTTACTAGATAGAGCTATTCATGAGGAAGGTTTATATGGATAATACATGTAAACTATAGTACAGGGTGCAGCGGTAACGGGATCTGACGCCACGCGGGCGGAAAAATATTGGCGGTACGAAGTTCGCCGGGTCAGCTAGTGTATTATACAACAGCGACGAATGCGTTAGAACAAATTTAGTCCAATGAAATGGTATTTTGTTCGGTTTAGTGTGCAAAAGTCTAACACAATTTTATTTTCTGGAGGCGCAGGTGCCATCTCTGCTCAGTGCATATTGTATGCATGAATATGGATATTTGCTTTGGCCTGGTCGTGCCTCGGAGAGCACGTAAGCCGTCGGACCCGGTTGCCATACGAACATCTATGGCACTCGTTACGGGTAGTTGGAGCCCTAAAAAGTCCAACAACTGGTCTAGCTGCAATGCTTCGATATCGCCTTTGGGTTATGGAGGTCAGTGGTAATCGTTTCACATAAAAAATCGAATCGAAATTCAGCCAAAGACTGGTAAAAGCGGACCCCAGACTCCAAGTTGAAAGATTTGGATGGCACTGGGATTAACGCTAGGATGAAAAAGTAGAAGAAGTTGGGTAGTGTAAAGCTCATTTCAAGTTTATGGGGTGCAACCCTTTTCCTACCACCGCCATCGAATAAAGGTATTGAATGGTTTTTAAATTTGGGCAAACTATTGCTATGGCAAATGGAGCGAAACTCATTCAGCTAACGCGTCTCTGCTTAAGGAATGAGGGAGATATTATAATATGTGGTATATATATAATACATTACTATATTACACACGTCATTTAATAAACTGAAGGAATATCGGGTAGAAATCAACTCTTTTATACGAGATTGGTGAAGTGGAACAACCTGAAGAGAGAGAGAGAGGCGTTTAATGATTTGGGGGAGGCCTTTGCTCATCAGTGGGAGACGAGACTAACTAAAGAAAAACGTCATTTACAATAGGTAGTATGGTACGCAAATGTTCATCTTGAAAGATGACTGTGAAACAGCATAATGTACGCTTTTGTTGCTGTTTTCCCGACACAAAAGTACCGGTCGCTATTGTTAGTTCCCACAAAAAAGTAATCAGAGTGAAAGCGACAGATGCCATACAAAGAACGCAGGGTGGACGGGAAATAATAACTATGCGCTGTTCTACCAACACATGAGACATACATCAACAATGAAAGTCTAGCGCATACAATCGTGCTACGGTACCACATTTGCAAAAAAATAATGGAATACATATATTTTTCTTAGTTTCCAATGCGTTTTTTCGATAGTATTGTAGATAAGAGATGATGTAGAACCAAACCCAAAGAGTAACAGTTTCACGTTTCAGTTTTGTAAACGTTTTACATACCTATTCAGTAACTTTTTTGTGAAATCGTTGAGCAACGCACTTAGAATATCTTGATGGTTCAGGTTTACCATACATATACTAACTTCTTCTTCAAGCCGATGGCAATTTTCAGTGCAAGTATCAAATGTGTCCACCTCAAAATTCGAATACAATATTGGCCTTCGCAGTCGCCTTGTTGAGGTCCTCCATTGAGATATTGGGACACAGCGGGCACGATAGCAGGTGGCCCATTGCTTGCAAAGGCTCGCCACAGTAACAGCACCCTTATACCATCCGCATTCAGGTAGTTCCATTTCAGCCAGTTCGCCTATTGCCTATAGAAAGTGAAAAGCTCTCACCTCTCCATACACGGGGCCCGACGGCATCATAAAGTTGACCATCTCCACATCAAGAATGCCACCCTTGAAGAACCCGAAGGTGGTCAGGTCTACGAACTGCCGCTCGTCATCCTGCACATATTTGAAAAAGAAAGCTTCTTTACGACATTTTCAATATCAATTAAATCTATGGTACTACACTCTTAAGCCGCCTTTCCACCGCCCGCGATATCACGGATGCGTGAGCGATTTCGCCGATTACGCACTGTGGAATACGCCTGTGATAGTGCACCTCACACCATGGAAACCCGGTGTTAGATATAAATGAATCTGAGAATGTGTACATCATGCATAGCTTCTGAACGACTACACCAAAATGGGTAATATTTTCGTATTTTTAGTGTCAGAACAAGGTTTGTACGACAGAATATTATGATAAGTTCACAGGTAAGTTGCTAAATTACACGAGGACGAAACTAAGGCGCACAGCTAATGATCTTATATTTAACTGAGATAAGTAGACGTTATCGCAGTACGATCGCGATATCAAAAATGTAACGCGTTGTATATTGTACAGAAGTTCTCTTTCGCACTTTCATAGATTCCGTGTATATTTTGTTGTACTCGCACTTGCATTCTTCTTCATCCTAGCATTAGGTAATACCAGTCGCATCCGAAGCCATCAACTTGGAGTCTGGGGTCCGCTTTTACCAGTCCAACTGCGAATTCGGCTAAACTTCGAAATTTTCCGTGAATCGACTACCATCTGCCGTCCACAACCCAAAGGCGATTTCATAGCATTGCTGTTAGACCAGTTGTTGGACTTTTGAGGGCTCCAACCACCCGCAAAGACTGCTATACATGTTTGTGTGGCAACCGGGACCGACGGTTTAACGTGCTCTCCGAGGCACGACCAGACCGATGCATATACCCATATTAATGCATACAAATATTTACACTGAGTGGGGATCGAACCCACTCGCACTTGCATTGATGAACAGAATTCCTCCTCGATTTAAGTGACCTTAACGTAAGTGAGTTTTAGAGCAATGCCTTTTTCCATCATTATCACCATATCGTTATTTCTAGTTGCATCCGACGGTTTCAGGGTTCACCTCGGAGCTCTATCTCTATTGGGTTTTCTTATACTGCCAATCCCAAAAGGAAGCCTACGCCATGGTCTCGTCAGTCAATCAGTGGGTCTATCGACTTCCAGACGAGATTGGTATTGCCCCATAGATCTTGGCAGAGTTACGTAGATACGTGTAATTTTTTGTATATTTGATTTTATAACTTTACTTATCTATCTGCCGCTTACACATAGCTATCATATACTACGCTTCTACGCTTATCAACACTCTTAATTTTAAGTACCCCTAATCTAGATTGGCACATTTTTATGAACCTTAGCGTACGTCCACGAAACCGCGAGCAATGATCATGTAGGTACTTCTTACATTTATAAATATATCGCTGACTGGCATGTTAATTACAAGACGCTTGACGGCAAAAATTTATTATCGTCATCTTATGGAGACATAATTTTCTAATTGCACCCGAGGCAAGGGTGAACTCGGAGCTCACAGTCCGCCTTCCGGATCTTCCTCCTTAACTTCGCTCGATGTTGGGCATAGATAGTACGTATCACCCTCGACGAAATCGAGCCAGGACTTCTGGGGCCTACCCATTCTACCTGGACCCGGCGGGGTCACCATTGCCAGGCAATTGGTGCGGCATTGAAGGCAAAAATAAATATTAAATGTATTGCTAGCTTAAATAATATTCTCTGCCTACCTATGTAATAAACATTTAATTAAGTCGGCAATTTCTTTAATGTACATGAAATGCAAAAGTGAGTTATTTGATACTCAATCATGCAAATCAGCTGAATGGATCTAGCTGTAATACAGGTATATTTATTACGACTGGAAGTATGATATAGTCTCTTTAAAAAAAGCAGAGCCGCCAGCATATGCTAGTATTACATAAGTTAAAATGAAACGCACAGCAACAGTGTTGTATCCTACTTTTTATACTAGGAATGCCTTCACAGTTTATAAGCAATTTGGGAACATAGGAAAGGAACATAGAGAAGGAACATAGAGAAGGAACATAGAGAAGGAACGTAGGAAAGGAACATAGAGAAGGAACATAGAGAAGGAACATAGGAAAGGAACATAGAGAAGGAACATAGAGAAGGAACATAGGAAAGGAACATAGAGAAGGAACATAGGAAAGGAGCATAAGGAAGGAACATACAGAACCTCATTTTTAAATATAAAGTAGAAGATATAAAACATAGCTGAGAAGGTCTCTAAATAAGCTGAGACAAAGTGAAAGTCAGAAAGATTAATTAAAATTTAAGACTAATTCGCTATTCATATTACAAATAAGAGCAATCACATTATCTAGTTAATATTTATATTATTATTTATGTAATCTTAGAAGGTAATCAAAGAAGGTTACTATTTTGATGGTGGAAAATATATTCATACTAGCTGTCGCCCGCGGCTCCGCCCGCGTGGATGTCGGTTATCGCGAATCGGACTATAAATTGAGATTTAAACTATCCTATCTCTCAAGTTGGATCGAACTGCACATGGTGTGCGAATTTTATTATAATCGGTTAAGTGGTTTAGGAGTCCATTGAGGACAAATATTGTGACACGAGATTTATATATATTAAGATAGATTTATATAAGATAATATTTTAGGCTTATACATAAGGAAATTTATGTAAACCATACTTTTTAAGTTATGAACATTGAATGTATCTATGTTTTTTGTCCCATTAAATAAATAAATATATATTCTGATGATTTTATATGATTTATTATGACATATTGTTTGGGGACCACATTTTGGTGAGAAATCTACTATTTTGCAGTCATAAAGATAAATCACACGCATTAAATATTAGCACATTCAATATATTTAATAGAATAAAATACCATGCTGGTTTCCAGTGGAGTAGAATAGAACCACTGCAGCTCTTCCCGTGAGTGTCATAAAAGGTGACTAAGGGAAAATAATAAAATCATTGTTGGGGAAACATGGTGTTAATAATCTCTGCCTATGCCTTCAGGTATTTACAGGCATGTGTATATGTATGTAGACTAAAATGACTGACGACCTGAAAAAGGTGGCTAGGATCTACTGGATGCGGAAGGCGAAGGATCAGGCGCAAAGCGCATAACTTATTGCAGTCCAGCAGTGGACTGCAATAAGTTAATTAATTGAAAATAATATCTCAGTGCAGTTGAGTTAAATCACAAAATCCTATCATGGAGTAAGGAAAATCATATAGATATAAAAACTAAAAAGACATAATAATTGTATTATTACAATAAAATGAGCAATTGAACTAATTGACAGGAAAATAAGAGGTTTTACCTCCAACTGTATTATCTCTTTATAATACATTTATGGTTAACAAATATTTCATTTGCATGGCTTCACCCCCATGGAATGCTGTTCCCGCTCCCCGCATTGAATTTTGTGCTTGTTCTATTGTCCATTATAAAATTCTTCTTTTTAAATAACGACATTCCAGGGCACTTAATAAATATATGGAAAAAAATAGCCAAATTGTACAGCCCATTCTTGACTCCTACGCTCAGCATAAATTTTTTTTTATTATAGATAGATATAATGCAATTTTAGCATGTTAAGCACACAGCCATGTTTCCATTCAACCATAAGGTTTGCTATGAGATTCGCCTTTACTTATTGTTAAAAAATATCACGATATTAAAGTTCTTTCTTGAAATTGTATTAAAAAAATAGTTTTTGACATTTGGGTATATGCAGTGGAATAGAAACTGAATTTTAATCATCTTATAAATTACCAGACTCAATTTTTTTCTTCAAACAATTGCATCATCTCATTTAGAATGGTAGCATATAAGTAATAATGGTACTGTGGCTTCTCATAAGAAACCAACACAATCTAAAATATTGCAGAGTGAGGCAATTGCAGTGTGATCATCATCATACATACCAAATCACATGAACAGACAGAAATAAAGATAACTATACACCTGTACATTGTACATACAATTTTATATATGATAAGGAGTATATTAAAGTCTAAGATCCCAAGCGGTGCGATCGCACCGCGAGTCTATTGTTTACCTATTGTGTCTATTATTTACTCACTTGACAGGTTAATCTCCACAGCATTTTATTCTATGAAATATATGGCATAAGATATTTATATGACACATGTAAACTACCTTCCCAGTAGTGGGGTAATAATTGAAAGATAAGATAGAGATAAAAGTAATGATAGTCATAAACAAACACTGTCTGTGCATGTTGTCACTATACTAGGTACAGAAATATTTAATCGCCCAGTTTTATTAGTACAGGTCAATTATAGATACGAATTTTTGTTTCGAGAGCACGGTCAATACATAATGAAAGGTTCGCAAGGTAAATTTTTGCGAAGAACATAGGGCCAGCTTTATTTAATTTTTGCCTAATGTATAAATAAGCATCAATCGTAGAATCCATGAACATACAGTGTATGTAAATTAAATATTCAGCAACCTTGTAAATAACAAACATTAAACATAGGTAATACTTAATAAAAATTAAATGAAACCTTACCGAAAGATGCAACTTGTGTATTCTGGCGCACACCGTCACAGTGATCAGCACGACGCATGATAATGCTCTTCTCAATGCACGAATCATATTTCATGACTATAATGATCAAATAGAGGAAACCAAACTTAAAGGTTTTTAGTGTTTCACATACCAAATTTCTCACAAAAACATTCCCTCAACTCAATCGCTGACACGGAGATAAACATAGACTAGAACCAAGAACTAAACTATGTAAACTTGGCTTGGAGATGGAGACACTGAGACATAGATTAAAAAGTACCCACTTTCTTGGAAAATCGCAATAAATCATAGACTATTAAATAGGAGTTTCAGGCTTTTGGCATCGATAATTCCAACCAAATGGGAATTTGGGAATAACTTACGTTGTGTACATCTTGTTGGTATAAATTTTTAAGGGGCTCAATTTCAATATACTTATGCTATGAACTTATGACCATTCCATTAAAAATATAACATTTTTATAGAGTGAATTTTAATTTATCCTTCCTTAAAGTGAAGTGTCCTCCATGGGTGCTTATATTATTAATATGGATTGAATAAATGGCCATTTTAATTCGTATTATCTGCAATCTGCAATATAAATAAATGAATAAATTAAAACCAAAGCCATAACTTAATTCTGTTTGACCTCTTTCTTTTACATTATGTAGTCTGTGATTATTATTTCCAAATCACGTAGCATATTACTTACTCTGTGTATGGCTTAAAGGTCTCGTAACCAGGCCATAAAATCTTCAAAAAAAAAAAAAACTTACTCTGTGTTTGTAACACTCAAAATAAAAAAAAGTGCTCTGTGCTCTGTGCGCTGTGATAATTGTCAAAGTAAATTGATCGAAAAAAATAAATAAAAATATATTATCGTATTAATTTCTGAAAATAAGATCAATTTACCGCTGTCTTACTGCTCTGGAACTTTAATAATTATTTATCTTAGGCAGTAATTTGTGAGCACTTATATATTCGTAATTTAATCAAATTCAAGATGAAATTATTCGGGCAGTGTCTTTTTTCTCCACAACTGTACAAAATATACAGACAAGGGTCGCAATCTGTAAGTTGCATAACTTTTTATATAATCATAAATATATGACAATTGAAGTAAATAAGCAATTCATTCTCTGGTTACGGTCATCATCATCCATCCCTATCCTTTGACTGTAAGCCGGTCGCTTACGAGGTCCGCTTCAATATGATGTGGCTTGTTATTTCGGCTATATTGGGAGCGACTACCGTCTGACCTCACAACCTTAGTTGTGTTTATAGGCCAACCACTGATAAAGTTATTCAGGTCTACCATATGGGCTTCCAGCCGACAGCCGACACCTACTTTAGCATTCCCTCCAAAGCACGTAAGTGCTTGGATAAAAATATCACTAAACCACTTACAGCCTGTATGTAATAATTTAACTATTCTGGAACTTTAAGTTGAAATTCAGCTATAGTAGTCTGACATGGTGCTTATTTACCTTATTTTATATTAAATTATCTATATAATATAAAATATGAATTATCTATTATTAAAAATTATCAAGTTATGTTGATGATAATTCTGTAAAAGATAGCTTCTTTCTGAAGAATATGGCTTTAGACACTCCACTTTCTTCAATTACCTTGAAAAAATAATTTCAGTGCTTTACATTTACATGAAGATCTTTTGTTTTGAAATGAACAGGCTTGTTATATTGGGGCTTGATGTTGTATGGTATGCTGCGGGTTAGTATCTGTCGCAACTACACATGGTGTGGTATTGGCATAAGAGTTTAATTCTCAATATATTTAGTATTTAGAAAGCTCATCTACGGATTGACCATTGGTACAATGACATCATTTGGCAATAACAATGAATGAGGGATGAGCATAAATATTAGAAAAGGAAAAAGAAAAACTGAAATTGAAATGATAGGGTCTGTAAAGTGTAGTTTACTTCTGTTTATAAATACAATTCTGAAACTAAAAACCGCAGTATTTAGACAGCATAGTTTATTTCTTAATTAACAATGAATGTTGCTACAAGTTTGTTCACCTTTAGTTAATTACCTAACCAAATGAGGTATAGTGATATGTACATTTTTTATGTGCATTAAAATAAAAAGCAACAGAAGAAGCCATTCTCATTATCATATTAAATGCTCAAAGTCATTCCTACCTAACACTGATTATAATATTCTTTGTTGAACACCAATAAGAGTAGAAATATAGAATAATATTTCTATATATTCATACTTAGTGTATTGAGTGATCTTATTATTAATATAATTTTAGGTAAGGTAATGTACATATGCACTTTGCAATTGGCATAAAATTCATAATAGTAGATGGCACTGGCATGCCCTTATTAAGGGCTTCAGGGCCCAATACCCCATCTACAAGCCAGTATATTGCTGATGCTATAGCAAATAACTCTTTTATGGAAGATTTTGGAGCTTAAGCAATGACTTGAATATGTCGGTGTTGCATACTTGTAAATGCGTTTAACTGTATCAAGCTGTTGCCAGTTGATCTAAGTTCTCCAATCTTGTAATGATACAAATATATGATAGGATGTTCCTGATGACCTTTTTGTTATATTATAATTCAATCCTGTAGACAAGTAATTTGAATAGCAAAACTTGGCTTGAGCGCATAATGGGAATACTTATAATTTCGCTTAGTAGTTGGTACTACTCAATAAAAAAACGTGGTTGCTACCTTCTGCTTGCTGTTTAATGTTTGATATCACCATTATTATTTTAGGAGGTATACGAGCCTCGTGGTATCGAGAGATGGGGCAACCGAGTAATTTCTATGGTAAGACTCCTTCAAAATAACATTGTGCTATAAAAGCCATAATATATTTTATAAAACCTTGTTATATTTCAGGCCAACACGCTACTAAACATAGGCCTGTACACATCTCCATTCATCTGCATGTATATTTACAAAAGAGGTTTCTTCTCATATGATGAGGCGAGGCAGATTGGCCGCCTCTTCACTTGCATTGGCTGCGTACTGGCTGTCTCGTTCACAATGCGAGGGTATGGACGGTCAACCAACCCAATTTACGTGAAGTTTCTACAGGCCTTGACATCCCCAATGACCGATAAGAAGGTATATTTGAGTGGAATCAGGCAATATGATTTTGAGTTCAGTGCCTGGCCTGCTACATACACTGTATCTGCAAGGCAAAAGTAGGTGTTAACAATCAGTACTCACGCCTTGATGTCACACACCGAGTAGAGTGGCCAGACAGTGCACTCAGCCAAGTGCTTGGTAACTGTTAAAATAGCTCCGAGTACTTTATACGGTCCCAGCACAGAGCCGTGTGCCCTGTCACACCACTCCACTCGGTGCGTGTAATCATGGCATCAGTCTTCTTTTTACCTTATGAATTGTGGCACTAAAGTATATTATGTTTAGGGCTACATGGCTTGAGCAACATCCATTCAGCAAGACTGCTCACCCTGATTTGCCAACGTACCAGCGAGCTACAATCCAGTTGTTGGCTTTCGTGGCCACACACACCTTTGGTCTGCGGCTTATATATCCTGGGTCAATGGCCGTCATCCAGAGCATATTGTGTAAGTAAGCTGCAGCTATTGAGTGGGCTTTCTCATGCTTCTTCTTTTATTCTCTTTCTCTGGACCAAAAAATTACAAAATCACCAAAGCGAAACTCTGTCCAAAGTGCTATAGGTATTATTAAAGAAAGGCCTAAAATATCTAATATTTTTATCCACATGCAACAAAAATTAACGTGTCTCCTGGGTTTTACACGGATGATGTTGGTATCACTAGATATATTATCAAGTACTCGAGGGGGCCATCTCTAGATGGCTCTGCGTCAACCGGGGTAAGGGAAATGCCTTAAGGACCTTTACACCTTGGCATCTTGAAGACTGATTCTTGCCTATCCATGAAAAAAATGAGTTTAAACGTGTTTAAACAAATAGAAGTAAATTTGCTGGTGTGACTCCAGTAGAATTTCTTGGACATCTTGACATCGGCGACCCTCCCTTATTGATTTAATTAACTGCTGCAAAAGTCATTAATTAAAAAATTAAGCAGATATACTTAAAACAATAGGTGGTAAATGCACTCATCAGAACCTTAGTAAAGCCGTCTTTCCACGGCCTGCGAAAACAATAGATGGTAAATACGACTCATCAGAACCTTAGTAAAGCCGTCTTTCCACGGCCTGCGATTTTATGGACGCATGCATCACTCATTTCTACTTCTGTATTTCTACTCCGTCTAGGGGGGTCTCTCTTCCAAGGCAGAACCCATCTCGTAGAAGACTACGATGGGCAGCGAGCCAAGTTACGGACGGCTGATGGCAACGAGATTGACACCATGTTCGTGGACCACAGGGGCCAGGGTGCCAACGGCAGGATACTCGTCATATGCTGCGAGGGCAACTCGGGCTTCTACGAGTTTGGGATAATGACCACCCCGGCGAAGGCTGAATATTCAGCGCTTGGGTGGAACCATCCAGGGTTTGCTGAGAGTACGGTGAGTAACATCATCATCCATACATGCCAACCCCGGTAGCTTTCAAAGATGAGAACTTTTCCACTTTCTTCTTAATTATCGGTTTATATGACTTTACTACAGGAGCCACCACTGTCTGTTACCTATTTACCATAGTTATAACCATTTCGCAATTGCATCCAAAATTAACACATCCATAACCCTAGCATGAACAACTATCGTAATCGTATCGTAAACGTTTTGAGAGAACGGAGCATTGCGATTGGTCGGCTGCCTACTGTGAACCTGTGTGTAAGCCGGCCAATCACAATGCTCCATTCTCTCAATCCATTTATAGTTTTTCGTGCTAAGGGTACTGAGGCTTGTTTTTTTGATTTTGATTGGTGTGTGCGCTTCTCTCGACTGCCGCTTGACCTCCCAACCCTTAGAGGAAAGCCTAAACGAGACACTCATCCGTTATTTAGTAGGTTCCCGATTCGCAGGTGCGGTTAGCTTGGGCCTCAAGGATGTTGATATATTCATGTTCGGTATGATGTACTTACTTGCTTCAGCAGGTTACACTGCTGACCGGATGGGTGATCTGCCCTTGTGCATGGGCCATTTTACCCAATTTCCCTACTTACTTTGTGCCAACAGGGAACGCCGCAACAGGACGGCTGGTCTGTCCTTCGCTGTAGGCTATTTCACCTATTCCTCCTATTTTTCTCCTGTAGAGGATATTGGTGTTTTATCAAATCTACCTATTTCCTTGTAAAAACTTGCGATCTGTTCCTAGTCTAGTCTGTCCGTTCCTGGTCTAATCTATCCGTTCCCATGATTTGCCAGCAGCATTCGGCCAGCAGGTGGAGGCTGGCTTCCTCGACATCCTTGCACTCCGAGCCTCTGGGATCAGTCTTTACTCCTATTCCCCTAAAGCTATTATTCACTTTGATTTTCAGGGCCTTCCGTATCCCTCCCAAGAGCACAACGCCATCGAGGCGGTGATGCTGTATGCGATCGACGAGCTGGGCTTCAAGCCGGAGAATATAGTAATGTTTGGGTGGAGTATCGGCGGGTACTCCGCGGCTTGGGCTGCTGTCAACTTCCCCGTTAAAGGACTGGTGAGGTTCTTAGTTATTTGTCTTCTTCATCCTAGCGTCAATCCCAGCTACATCCGAATGTTTTCAACTTGGAATCAACTTCGATAATTTCCATCATAATAACCATACCAACATCGATTGTCAACTACTGTCATAACCACAGAAACTATAAAATATGACAGTTTTAGACTTTACTGCTATGCAATTAAAGTCTAAAAATAAATGGCGTGTTGTACAATGAATGACAAAATATAATGAAACATTTTAATTTAATTTTGGACTTTACTTATACAGGAATAAAGTTCTTGACAATTAGCAAAATCATTGTGCTGTTGGTAAGTGATGATTTGGTCTACGATGGAACCACACTTACCTAGAAAGAACTTATTCGCACTAGACTTGAATATACCAAAGGAGTTCCTCCCCTTAGCTGTACGCTTAACGAATAAGTTGTCAAAGCAATACATGCGTACATATTCGCTATATCTCGGCTTTTGCCGATTGAAGCTGTCCTCCCAACTCCATGAAAAAGCCTGCTTCAGATGTACAACATATATTATGTAAATCCGTGTGATGACGGAGAAAGAATACGACGAATTCGAAGGGTGTCGTAAGAGAAGACTAACGGAAAATACGCAGTAATATACGCAGACATTCTAACCATAGTGTCACAATACATTTTCGAGAACCTAATGTATGTAAGGAAAAATATCTCAACATTTTCAAGAGTTTGTGATAGGCATAATATAAATACAAGACATAACAATCTTGAAGCTTGTGATAGTAGACTCCATAAAATTAGTAATTCTTTCCGGGGCAACTGTATACGCTTTTCAACAAGCTCTCTAATGAAATTAGAGGTTTACCTGTGAATAAATTTATAAATATAATTAAGACTAAACTGTGCCAAAAAGGCTATTATAAAATACAAGAATATTTAGATATAAACAAGCTTGGAAATAAGCTGTTCGCTCAACTATGCTACTCAAGCAAACTATTGTATTTAGACTAAGTAGACTAAGCAAATGCTTGTAAATAGATAAAAAAAAATGCCCGCTGAATTTCTTGCCGGAGTCTTCTCAGGTCGGGGCCACGTTTCGAATCGGTGGTCCATTTGCTAGTGTAGATTTTTTTAAACTTGACGTTTTGTAAGTTCCGTTTTAATGGTCTATACAGAATAAATGATATTTTTCTCAAACATGCTTGGAAATGTGAACATTATTTTGACAACCTTCTTCGAGATAAATCGAAATTGCCGCTAAAACACGACAGATATGGATTTTCATACAACTTTATTTGGCCGCTGCTCGCATGTACAGCAATTTCGATGTATCTCGAAGAAGGTTGTCAAAATAATGTTCACATTTCCAAGCATGTTTGAGAAAAATATAGAACTGGCTTGCAAATAGAATGCTGTTTATTAAGAAAAATTAAGAAAAAACAAATGAACATTTCGCCGCGTGAAAAATTAGTTGTTCGTTGTTCGTCATTGATTTTGAAAAGTAGGTAACTAAATAAATTCTGCCTAGATACTACTTAATTTTAATTTCCGCGCATTGTTTAAGAAAAGCACTATACAAGCCTTGGCCACAACTGAGCGTTGC
Organism: Eilema caniola; assembly: GCA_949126895.1. Taxonomy (NCBI): domain Eukaryota; kingdom Metazoa; phylum Arthropoda; class Insecta; order Lepidoptera; family Erebidae; genus Eilema; species Eilema caniola. The sequence goes on along the minus strand of OX421460.1, from coordinate 48,917,634 downwards.
CGGACTCCGTAAAGCGTGCCTCAGCTGCGCCTCGGCCCGCATACTTCACGATCGTCCGGCAACACTACACTTGGTGGCCGCGGCAGTAATGTACTATTACTTTGACTTTGAATAGCTAGATATAAAAACCCTGTACCAACCCGTGTAGCCAGCGTGAATACAGTAGGCCAAAGCCTCTCAACATTGGGCCTATGTCCAGCAGTGGAGTGCGATAGGCTAATTGATTTTTGGTGGTAGAAGGTGGTGAAAATGAAGTTACAACTCACACAGTTCAGTGGTATATTTTCTAATCCCTACCACACAAAAGTCAGAAGGCGCAACGAAAGTCTACAGAGTGTACACAGTAAAAATAGCAACAAAGGCGGAACTATTCTAACATAATGTTAAGATTGAAGATATTTAAAAATAATTTGAACAGAACAACGTCTCTCTGATCACTCAAAATCTTGACAGCGTCCTGCACGCCTGTACGCATGCGCGACTGCGCGCGCCGGACTATACCTGCGCGGTTGCGCGCGCCGTCCACTATACCAGCAAAACCAGTGCGTGGAAGTTGTCGACAATCGAATATCGACAGTCTGACATTATCGACAGTATACGTAGGAAAGTAGCCTACAGATTGAATATAAGTGGTATATTATCCTCAGGTTCTGGACGCGACCTTCGACGACCTGCTGCCCCTAGCTGAGAACCATATGCCGTCGTCTTGGTCTCTACTCGTGAAAGAGGTGGTCCGGTCTTACGTGGACCTCAATATTGCGGCCCTGGTCACCCAGTACAACGGACCGGTCCAACTGGTTAGGCGGTCTGAGGACGAAGTCATTTGCTTGAGGTAGGTATAGTAAGGACATCTTCTCTTTAATTGACATTAGAAATCATCTGTCAGCTATAGATTACACATATTGAGAACACATTTGTACTTTTTCCACAGTATTTATTATTGGACCTGACCAGTTTCGCCTGACAATCCAATAATAAATACTGTGAAAAAAGTACAAATGTGTCCACAATCAACAATCAACAGTATAAATAATATTTAGATTATGTAAGCATGGTTGTAACTATTAAAAAAACAGTTGTGCATTGCAAATTATCATCCAGATTGCAATGGGTCCACCATTGCAATCTGGTTGATAATTTGCTAGAAATTGGTGTAATTTCTGTAACTTCCGTTTTAACAGATGGCGGATTTATTATAGCCTCCTTTTAAATGTTTCGTTTTGACTTTTGAAAAATTTAATATATATCAAACTATCAGATATCTAGACTGTCAAAATAAAACTATCAGAGATCTCGAAAATACCAAGATCTCGCCGAATTATTTTTTCGAATCTCGCAAGATCGCAATGTTGCAATTTAAAAATGGCATTTCCTACTTAATAGGGTACTCAGTCACCATCAAATCGATCTTGAAGAAACAAAGTACTCAAAATGATCTTAATGCCTTGTCTCTCCCCCTTTCCTGTTCACTGATTCTGATATTTGGAACACACCTTTAATTCGGCCACTAATATAATTTAAATCAATAAAACAGTTTGATTTGCTCTTAATACCTTTTGAGACCTTGAGCCAAGATCCTTCTGACGCTGACTGTGTTTTGGCTTCTACAGGCAAGGCGTGATAGCCACAAACCGCGGCAACTTCCTTCTGACTAAAATCATCGAGCAACGCCACCCTGAAGTGCTGGACAAGCCGCTGGCGAGGGCTGCCCTCGTCAAGGTCCTGGGCCTGCAGCAGCGGTATTGGAACACGAAAGCCGAGTTCTCTACCGTGTCAGTGGTAAGTATATCATATGTTTCCGTAGAGCAGCCTCCCGTTAAGGTTCTGGGCCTGCAGCAGCGGTACTGGAACACGAAAGCGCAGTTCGCTACCGTGTCAGTAGTAAGTATATCACATGTTCCCGTAGGACTTCCTCTACCTACCTATACTACTACTACTGCCAGTGGGGACGCCGTTGACTGAACGGATGATTAGTCCTTCTGTGCAGGCCATTTAACCAACCGCTTTTGGTGCTTTGGGGGTCCCATCTAGATCTTCGGGACCCAAGCCGACCTCCTCTGCAAGCCAGTGCACCTGCTGAAAAACGAGGCTCTGGCGCTGGCTTTCCTTTAGGGGTTGGGGGCGCGCAGGAGGGTGCCGCCTCTTGTGACAAGTGGGCGAGGGGTACCGTGCCTGAGTTAATCGACGTACTCTCCAGGCGGAGGGTGGCCGTGGCGTTCCTGCCGAAGACTCGGTGGAGTGGCAATAGCTCCAAGATCATTGGGGACGGCTACCAGCTTATGCACAGATGCACCTGATGGGCAGGCTGGAGTAGGCGTGGTGCTCTCCGGGGGGCTTCGGGACTACATCTTGGAGGTAAAACGCTATTGCGCCTGACTCGCAAGGGTGTTTATCGATGGGATTATTACCCACTTGATAAGTGCCTACGCTCCACAGGCCGGGCTCAGCGAAGCCGAAAGGATCCCGTTCTGGAAACAGCTCGGGGAAGTGTTTAGTGGCTTGCCGCTGTCGCCGGGAATTGTTCTGGGACCTGAACGGTCATGTGGGTGAGGGATTTGGGGATTTTGAGCGTGTCAATGGCGGTTTTGGACGGCTGTCGACCTTGCCATCGCGAACACGTATTTCCAAGAGAGGTCAAGGTAAAGAAAGCTCTCTTCAAAAATTAGCAAGCATCTAAATCTCCCGAAGACTTCGACATGTATAACGATGCCAAACGCGCCACTAAGAGAGTCGTAGCCAGGGCCAAACGAGACCACTTGCCACCGTCTGTACCACAAGTTGGAATCGTCTGAGGGCCAAAAGCTTATCTATAAGTTGGCGCGTTCCAGGGCTAAAGCGGCACAGTCAATTACAAGACCCTGGGGGCATACTTTCACAAGCTGCTGAATAAGCAGCATAAAGTGGTGCATTCACCAATCCTCCCTCTAAATCATTCAGACTGCCATTCGACGCATGAAGAACCGGACAGCAGTCGGACCGGACGATGTCCCCATAGAGGCTTGGAAGGCAATGGGTGGCCCTGGTGTGGGCATCCTGACAAACCTTCATAACTGCATACTTCTCACCCTTAGAATCCTGAACCAGTGGAGGCTATTCAGCCTCATTATGGCAGTCTTCAAGGGCAAGGGATCAGTGCAGGAGTGTGGCAGCTACCTTGGTATAAAGATAATGTTTCACACCATGAAGCTCTATGAAAGGATAATCGACACCCGTATCCGACAGGAGAGTGCACTCTCAAAATGTCAAGAACACGCCCCTGCACTGCCTATTCCTAGACATGCAGAAGGCCTTCGACTGTATTCCTCATGCGGTGACGATTTTAATAACCTTATCAGTGTAGTTCTCCCCTTCTGTAATTTCATCAATAACCGAGAGACTTACATTCTGATATTCGTACCATGATTGTATTGTTGGCACGGCGACAATTCCTTGATTTTGGTTTTAGTGGTTACAGTATCTTTCACTAATGGGGTGGCTGGGGAGCTACGGATTTAGTTTGCAAGGCTAGTTGAGTTTTTATTTCATATAGTGATGAGCTTGATGTAGCCTGGCTGTTGCCGCACCAGCGAAGGAGACTTGCATTTTATCCTCAGTGTCATGATGGATGCAAGAGTTCCTCACGCGACCTTTACGCGTCACTGCACGTCCAAGCAGCATTTTCATCACAATAACATGCAACTGTGTGGGATCTGTTAAGTTCAACTCCAAGTATTCTGTCTTCGCCACATTTTACTTCAGACCACCATTTTTCAAGCGCCTCCTTCCACATTTTCACATGTCGCACCAATCTGTTCCTGTCCACCTTTATCACCACAATGTCATCAGCATACATAAGCAACCATGGAGGCTGCTCGTGTGAGTTTCTGATGCTGTCCCACAAAACATCCAATACCAAGCTGAACAGGTAAGGACTAAGTATCGGTCCTTGGTGTACCCTGACAGTGATGGGGAAGGTTTTCTGTCGCCAACAGCGGACCAAACCACGGAACTGGAATCGTGGTACATGCCTCGGATGGTGTCAATGTAAGCCTTTAGGATTCCCTTGGACCACAGTGTTCACCAGATTACGACGTAAGGAACACAGTTGAAGGCCTTCTGCATGTCTAGGAATAGGCAGTACAGGGGCATTTTCTTCGCCCTATATTTCTCCGCAACAATGTACAAACATGTTATTACCCATACAGTAACTCGCTGGAGTAATGGCCATCGTAATGATCTCGATTCCTATAGAATTTTCACTTTTCCTCATAAACTGGTCGGGTTATTCGGTTTTATATGCATTTTGTGTACGGTTGTACCGTATTTTTCGTAATTTCTTGTTTATTTTCAATATATATTTCTATTGTTGTAAACATAACCTTCACGGTCAATTTTGACGTTATGTCAGAAGTGTCATATGTCATTGACGTTTTGTTGCCAGATGCCAGACCTGACGAACATTTTGATTGCGTTAATTCATTTCTGAACGTATCGATTGTTGATTGAGTGTAGTGAAACCAGTGATGCCAGATTGGGGGGAATCCCCCCAAATTTGGGGGGTTTTTTGAGTTACGGGGGATTTTTTGGGGGGACAATTTTTTTGGGGGGATTGTCGGGGGGAAAATAATACATTTGGAGGGAATTGGGGGATTTTAACTTGCAAACTCGTGATTTGAAGATGAGTTACGGACTGAATTTCTACAGTACAAAACCTCGACATGTAGCGAACTTCGAAAACATTTAGATCGACAAGACAATTCGACAGACAATTATTAGACAACACACATCTTCGAATAACCACTACTTCGACAGATTTTTTTATCATTCTCCTATTACTGGGTGGTTTAAAAAAACAACAAAAAAAGCATAAAAACCAAAGAAAACAATACAGTTACAATTTAACGAAAGATTACAAAAAAATCTGTCGAACTACTTCGACATATATTTTTTTGTAATCTTTCGTTAAATTGTAACTGGGTACTTCATTCGAAGATGTGTCTTGTCTAAGTATTGTCTGTCTAAGCAATGACTTGTCGATCTATGTGTTTTTGAAGTTCGCTTTATGTCGAAGTATTGTACTGTCGAAATTCAGTCCGTAAGCGTTTGACGATATCTGTGATGTTTAAAAGGTATTATAGGTATTCGGGTACTTTGAGATAACTTACACTTTCAACTATATGACAACTGCCATCCTTAGTCAAACCACGAACATGAGTACTGAAAAGTAGCCGAAATGTCGGTCTAAAAGTAAGTAATAACAAATAAATCGCGCTTGAATCCGTTAAAATTGGTTATGTCTCAATGAGTTATAATCGCGTAAACATTGGAATTTATCATCCGATAATAGGTTCCTGCGGGAATCTAGGCGAAGAGTAAAGCTCTCTATTCTCGAGGCCCCCTTTTATTTTCACGAAAACCTGTGAGGAATTATGTGCTTGATGTTTTAGCCGGAAATCTTTTTTTTTCCCTTCTTTTTTTTTTTTTTTTTGGTACTAATTAAATATTGCTAACTTTGGGGGGATTTTGAAAAAAATCCTTAGTTTTGGGGGATTTCGTATCCATTTTGGGGTGAATTTGAAACAGTGATCTGGCAACACTGAGTGAAACGTTAAAACGTTTGACATTTAGTTCAGTTGTCATTCTAAAACATTGTTGTCGTTTATATTGATGTTATTGGTGAATGTGGTTGTAATATTGTTATATCCCAACGCATATCTATGTGTAATTATGGACTTAGTGATTATTGGTCATGTACCTACATATTCAGCGCTTAAGTTGCAATGCAAATAAAATGTGTAGACTTTGTTATTGTTACAATTCCTGTTACCCCGTTACTACTGAGCCTCATGAGTATAAGTCGGACACTATTGCGTTTCACCTCCAAGGTGTCCTGACGCACAGTCCCAGCACCAGTCAGCATGCCAATGTACCAAGTATTGAAGCGGTGTTTTCGGGAATCGCGTTTTCTGCCTATCTTCATTAACCATGCCCGGCTCAGGCACCGTAGCCCTCCCCCACTTGCCACAAGAGGCGGGTGAAAATCTCCTATATAACAACTGTCATCCATGGGCCTGTAGCAGTGGTACTGGAGCATGAAGCCTGAGTTCTCTACCAGTGTTCTCTCTGCCAGTGGTAAGTATTTCTTAACATATTCCTGTCGGATAGAATACTACTGGGGATGCCATTGACTGGACAGGTGATCAACCCTTCTGTATAGGACACAGCTTGCCTGCACGGTGTGAAAAATTTATTTAGTGTAAGCTTATATCAATATTTTTCTTTAAACTGTCAATGTGTGCACATCATGGGATGTATGTATTTGTTACACTGAAGTAGTAAATTTCTTTATTACACTGTTTTAAAATGATCTATAGAGTTTACATATAGTCTAAGGGTGCGTTTAGAACAAACAAACATAGAAGCGGAACAAGAGCATTCTAAGAGAATTCTTTCTTAATATTCAAACCTTGTTTTCCAAAAAAGAAAACAAGTAAATGTTCTTTCACTGTTTACACTAAATGAATTTGATGCAGAGCAGATAAAATGAGCAGTTTGTCTGGTCTAAATGCACCTTTACATTCATGCTTCATAATCCCCAAGTAATACATACAGGCTTTTACTTTCAACATAATATAACACAGTATAATTTATCAATGTTAATTTTCTTCTACTTAACCGCTTCCTAGGTGTTAGTGGGGAACAAGCAGTGCAATAAATACTTGCCTGATATTCCCACTGGATGAGGACTTAAACGGGTGTCAGTGGAGGTTGTCTATAACAGGCGCTTTTGTTCTCAGATTACCGATTACCTCCGCGATGTGAAGTCGACGCACTGCGCGCCTTTACCAGAAGATACCTTCGTCGATATTATGAACACTATCGTGGAAAAGACACGTGCAACTAAGGAATAGGTTTCCTTTTGATATTATATACTTAGTTATGTCCCAATGAGTAACCTGTTCGATTTTATATGATAATCAACTTTGTTTGTGATTAAGTTTTGTCAATGGTTTATGTGAATATACTTAATTATTATATAGTGACAGCTTTTAATTAGTACAGAACACAACTTTCATGTTTTGTTCTCATTCATTGAAAGTAGATAAAATAATCCTTGATTATAAAAGCCAGCTTATACAAGTTGTGTAAATGCAAATGTGAACATTAAATAACTATTTTAACGGATCCTCTTCTGAAATGTTAGGATCAGTGTAAATAACACATTAAAACATAATAAGTCACCATAGAATTTTATGTGTAACATTCGTGAAAAATAAATGGAAACTTATTCATAAACAAGGTTGATTATTACTTGGAATAGATTAAGTAACATATTGGTACATTACTATTCGAAGTTAAAAAGGATCATTATCCTTCAAAAGTAAACTTAATGCTTGGACGGACTTGATTACCTAAACATAATATTTAAATGGTAGCTGCAGCTCTGTCATATAGGTATTATACCTATATGACAGAGCTGCAGCAGTGCTGTGTATCACGCGCTAAGACCGCCCGCTGTTCCATGCAATATTTCGTGCAAAATAAATACAATCGATTTGCTTGAAACAGTACCTGCACAGGACGGATTAATTCAGAAGAGAGTAACGAAATTTTTACTTAAATATAATGATAAGTGGCTTCCATGGAGGTGAAATTCTGCCAAAATTTCAAATAACCTCAAAAAACACAGACTCACATAGATGAATCAATCAGTCACGCTCAGAACAAATAATAGCTATATTTTTAAATAAAGAATTATTCAGATTTAACATAATATAAAAAAATAATTCTCAGAGCTTCTCTGGTGATAAAAAAAAAATGTATTTTTCGATCCCATTTAATATTAGATAAGTACAAATATTTCTCAAAATATTTTTTCACAACTCATATTTTTTATAGTCTCAATAGGTAGATAGAGAAGGCAAACATAGCAGGCAAATATGTTCACAATACCTTTACACCATACGTTCTTGGGGGCCTACTATTAGATCTGAACCGATATTATTTCAATCCTACTTTACTTTGGTATTGTGAATCGGACTTGAACCATTCGAGATATTAGTGTGCTGTCTTGGAAATATAAGAAATTAAACACAATAAATCATAATCCATTGCATTAGGAGATACTATTTAAACCAGTTAGATTATATAGCATTAATATCCTGATGGACACGGAAAGTCCCATTCACACTAGGTAAGACAAAAGTAAGATTAAAATAATATTGCAAGAAATGGTAGTAGCCCCCTAGACTCCGAATAGATACCCGATACAATTATATAATATTAAGAACATATAACTTTCTATGATCCACTATTCATAAGCTTCTTTATAAACTAAACGATTTATATCTATTTATTGAAATAATCTGTTACAATCGCATGGTACATAATTCAATATTAATCATTACATATAAGACGAAGTATTTGCTATCTTTGTGATTCGTGTAGAACGTATTTAGCGTAAGTTCATGTTTAAATATTCTAGTATTATAATTATTTAAGTCCCTTCCTTCACCATTGTAACTGTGTTTCGTAACCAGTTGCGAATCAATTTCGTTAATTCTGAAAAGTATCGCCAGTAGGGTACTAAAAATTTATTTCTTTATATTTTAAATGTATAACAGGATTGTAGCAAGTGGAAAATTTTGGTCTCTGCCTAACCCATTGGAAAAGAGGCGTATGTATGTATATTTTAAGACTAGTGGTGTCAGTCTGTTTCACTAGCATTATATTTTCACTATAGGTATAGGTAGCTCCTATTTCGAAATGCGTACGTAACCAAATTAAATTAGTACGTTATATTTCTTCAGAGTCAAACGGCAAGGATATTATACACTTTTTAGTATAACTTATGAAATCATGATCTGAAGGATGACGCCACCGTCTCGTCAATTTTGTCATATCGTGCAAAATTGAAGTTGATATCCAATGAAACAGTATCCATTTGACATGACATGACATGACAACCATAGTTTTGATTAATTGTTGGTACAGCAGCATCAGATCGAGAGTACTCTAAAATCTTAATGCCTTGGTTTTCCCCTTCCTGTTAACGGATTAATCTGATATTTAGTACATACCTTTACTATATCAGACAATAATACAATTTAAATCAATAAAACAGTTTGATTTGCTAAATTGTTGTGGGACTTCGTAGTCAAGAGATTTCTTATGCTGACTGTACCTAATCACCTTTGCCGTGTGTGCTCATGTCAACTACTTACAATGTGATGTAATCCATACTAATATTATAAATGCGAAAGTAATCTGTCTGTCTGTATGTTACGCTTTCACGCCTAAACCACTGAACCAATGTTGATGAAATTTGGTACAGAGGTGTATTAGAGCTTGAGAACGGACATAGGCTACATTTTATCGGGAAAAATGGGGTTTAAGGGGGGGGGGGGGGGAAATAGGGGATGAAAATTTGTATGAAAGTTTGTCCTTTTTTTAGATATCCTAACGAAATTTGGTACAGAGGTGGATTAGAGCTTGGGAACGGACATAGGCTACCTTTTATCACAAAAGGAGTAGGGGAGGAGTAGAGCTAGGGGTAGGGTTAGGGGAATAAAATTTGTCATTTTTCAATCGCGTAAAAAGGGGGTGAATAGGGGACAAATAGTCAGAATTTAAAAATTAAGAGGACAAATTTCAGTAGAGTGGTGAATTTGATGCTTAATAGCGTCGGCTCAACACTTAACGATAACCGAGATCCACGCGGGCGGAGCCGCGGGCAAAAGCTAGTATAATATAACCAAGAGAGACGCTTTAACAATATGTGATTTTAAATTTTATTTTTTTGTTTAATGTACAGTAAAGTCTTAGTAATGGGGTTCCGTTGAATACTCTTTGAGTACGGGACTTTGGACACATTATCATGGTCGCTCAATTATCGACAGCTGGTTGTCGAAACCAGCTTGTGTACAGACAACAAAAGAGATAAGAATATACGTTTACATACAACTTTATATAACAGATGTATACTTATCTGTTTTGATGACTGTACCTATACTCCATTCTGTTAGGTACTTAACTAAAGTTAATAATTACAGTTTCGGTTTTCATTCTTTGCAAAGAGATTCTAAACAGTAATAGAAAAACTGAGTTTATATTTCCCTTGGTCACGCCATCACGCGTGAACGGCTGGGCCGATTTCGCTAATATTTTTTAAATGTTCCTTGCAGTATCAGGATGATTCTTACGCAGAGGAAAAATTTAAAATGGGTTAAAGCGTCACGGGAACCGGAACAGAATTCCACGCGGGCGAAGCTGCGGGCATCAGCTAGTATAACATATTAATTAAAAAGCCACATCAAGATTGTTTATGTACGTTTAGTTATATACCTAACCAAATGGAGTAAATATAAAACCTTTATGGCTACCTTTTGACTTCATCGTATTAACTAGACAACTATTTTGCATATTTGTATTATAGTCTGTTTTTTTTATAACAGATAGTAAAATGACATACCTATGTTGCCGGTTTATCAAAAGTTGTAACCAGCAGTATCAAAAGTTATCGATAAATTAAATTTAGTACAGATTTTTGTAGGTTATTTTATAGTTAGCTTATATGTGTTAGGTTTATTTAAAAAAATAATTAGAATTTCTTTATGGATTACGAAAAATAATCAAATATGAAACGTTATAAAATTATAGACTGGCAACACGAATACAAAAAAAGGGGTATTGGTGGGGGCAGTGGCGCCAGTCGGTCGGGGCATGAGTTCGTTAGGCAGTCACTCGTGAGGAGTGGTAGTGATCGGTGGTGTCTTATATTATTATATGAGTGTTAATAGTGAGTTGGTGGTTTGATTTTACACTGGGTAGTTGTGAATTGTGTTAAGCGTACCTACTTGTACTTTATTATAATTATATGAGTGTTAAGAGTGAATTGGTGGTTTAATTTTACACTTCAGAAGTACGGATTAGATCCCAGCGCGCACAAAAGCGGTATGTACGAGCCCAAATTTATTTTTGATATGAAACAATGGTATTGTAACGCCATTATGATTGTCATTTTTTCTATTCTGTTTGTAGAATATGGCATCTCATAAGAATTTTGCCAAAGTCAAGTTAAGAGGTTATAATTGCCATGCGGCGTAGCGTTGTATGGTTTTTGAAAAATAAATGGGGAGCATGGACACGTCTACGTGAAGTAAACGAGCCAAATTCCTATTTTATTCGTCTATTTCTATTATAATGGTTATAAGGTTGTAATGTAATCGTTCTGTAATTTAAAAATTCTTGTTGCTCTCTGACTTTTTGGTACTTTAACTGCTAACAGTGTGTATGTATGTAATGGATTATAAAATTTTAAACATAGCACGTCGTGGACATTGACGAGGCACAATTTCAGTCCTATCGCCTCGTTTAATATTATATTTAATATATCAATGTAAAATATCAAAATATATGCTTTGATATGATTAGTTGCTAAGTAACTTATAATCACCCGGACTATATAAGGCCAAGGTCAAGTTGAGGTTAAAACTTGACGTAGTTTTACCATGCGGTTACTTTGATGTAAGGGGAGTCGAAAAATCTTGTTACTTTTTGCCTAGGTTGCCTACTTTACGAGATACTCGATAATTTAAGGATTTATTTTAAGTATCATGTATATTCATGTGTGTATACTCAAGCTAACGCATGGCAGGTTAGAACAAATACATAGTTGGCATTGTTTACGAGTTTCAGATAGTGCAATGCAGCACGAAGATCAACAGTTCCGACGGCAGCACCTGGAGACTCCTGAGCGTGCTGAACATCGGTGGTCGGCGGTCAGGCGCAGCTGCAGTCGTGATCAACGGCGATCGGAAGTGGCAGCCAGGCGCACACGCAGTCCCGAGCCTAGACGGTCCGAAGCATCGACTGGACGTAGCCGCAGCCGGGAACGAATGCGGATGAGAGATATGAACAGGCGCAGCCGGTGTGGAGAGCCTTGGCGGTCGAGGGACGGCGCCGGGCGCAGTCGCAGTCGCAAGTCTTGGCGGTCGGGTGAGGCGGCTAGGCGCAGTCGTAGTCGAGAGCGACGGGACAGCCCGCCAGTCTACCGCCGCAGTCGGGCACGTGGGCGCAGCGGTCCTCGTGGCAGCGACCTGCTCCGTGAAGTTGAACAAGGGCGAGTGCAACTGCGGGAGCTGCAGGACGAGATGCATCGTGAGCTTAGCCGGCTGAGGAGTACGGTGAGCAATCAATGTCATACCGAAAAGGGTACACCCGCTGATTCTGAAGTATCCTCTCGGCGCCGTGAACCTAGTCCTGGAAAGGACGATATCGGTTCTACACAAAAGAAGCGCCGTGTAGATACGGATGAACAGCAGCGTGATAGGTCTAGGAGTCCTGTGTTTTCGACAAAAGATGTAGCTAATATTCTTAGTTCACTTAAGAATCTGTCGTCACAGCCGTCGACGTCGGTCGCACCCATTCATACTGCTAACCATAGAAATATACTTCCCGAGTTTGATCCCTCGTCGAAAAATCAACGGATTGATATTTGGTTAAAAAAGGTGAATGAGTGTGCCACCGTCTATGGTTGGGACGATAAGACTATCATACATTTCGCCATGCAAAAACTTCACGGTCTGGCCAAGACGTGGTATGAGAGTTTACCTTCAATTCTTTTCACTTGGGTTGAGTGGCAGGATAAGTTAACCAGTGCATTTCCTTGCGAACAAAATTATGGCCAGGCCTTGGAGGACATGCTTAAGCGAAAAAGTAAATATGGAGAGGCCATTGAAGTTTATTATTATGAAAAGCTAGCCTTACTGAACCAATGCAACATCGAAGGTAAACGAGCTGTGGACTGCATAATTCACGGTTTAACTGATAGAACTATGAAATCCAGCGCCACTACATTACGTTGTGACCATCCGGAACTATTATTACAATTTCTTATGAGCAATAAGGAAGTTTCACAGCCATTTGATCGTTCATCTAATAGATTCAAAGCAGGGTCTGATAATAATTCATCGAATAATAACAACTCAAGCAAGTCTGGTAATAAGTTAAGTGTTTCTCAGAGCAGCAACATATCTTGTTATAATTGCAAGGAAAAGGGGCACCCTTTTTATAAATGCCCTAAGCCTATTTCAAAATGCAATAAATGTGATAAAATGGGACATAATGCAGATAACTGTTTTTCCAAACATGACAATAAAGATGGTAAGAATAACGATGCTGTACGTAAGACTATGTGTATAATGCAGTCCAATTCAAACTCAAAATTTAATAAGGATGTATTGATTAACGGTGTTTCAGTAAAAGGTTTTGTGGACTTCGGCAGCGAAGTCTCTTTGATTAGGGAAACAACTGCATTAAGTTTAGGTCTATCAATAGTTAATGAGTCAGCGGTGCTGAAAGGTTTCGGTAATGTAATAGTGCGCACCATAGGTAGTGCGAGTGTGGATTTATCAGTCGATGGAATTGTTGCTAAAGTGTCGTGTCAGGTGGTTGATGATAAATTTCTTGAATTGCCTTTGCTTATAGGCCAGTCGTTCACGGAACAATCTCACGTTGCCGTCTATAAAACATCGGATAAGCTCACATTCTTTAACATTGGTCGCGAAATGCCCTTTACCGAAACAGACATACAGCAGTATGAACGTGCATTGAAGATCATATCCGCTGCAAACGCCGATATACATGGACCTGCGAGTCTTAAAACTATCGTGGATTCAGTAATCGATGGAACTATTTTGATAGACTGTAAAGTTATTGGGAAACCATCACAGCAATTTCTTGTTTTGGGTGGTGTTTACCATGTCAAGGGAGGAGTTGCCAACTTGTATGTGGCACCCATTTCAGCATTCGGTCGAATCACGGAGGGGTTGGTTGTCAGTCGCGGTTTAGAGGTTAGAGTTGTACATAGAATCGTTACACCTAATGATGATACTTCACAATACACAGCCATTAGTCCTGAGCAGGTCCAGGTTGGCGAGACAGTTGATGAAGCGCAGCGCGAGCAACTTTTGAAGCTCTTGAATAAGTATAAGCATTGCTTCGCATCGTCGCTTAAGCAGTTAGGATGTACAAATGTAACGGAAATGGTCATCGAGTTGAACAATAAGCGTCCTATCGTTTACAGGCCCTACAGGTTGTCGCACAAGGAACGCGAAAGTGTTCGAGAAATGGTCGGCGAGATGCTAGACGCGGGCATTGTGAGAGAGTCTGTGTCTGAATATGCAAGCCCTATTATTCTTGTGCGGAAGAAGGATGGGAAGATGAGAATGTGTGTGGACTATAGAATGCTTAACTCGGTGACTGTCAAAGAGCGTTTTCCCATGCCCAACATCGAAGATGAAATTGCGCGTTTGTCTGGTCAAGTTTACTTTGTCACCCTGGATTTGACCTCTGGGTACTATCAGGTGCCCATAGCAGAACAATCGCGACCATTAACATCTTTCGTCACGCCGGATGGCCAATACGAGTTTACTCGTATGCCATTCGGCCTGGCGAACGCTCCAGCCGTCTTCCAAAGGATGATGAACCAAGTTTTGGGGCAAGCTCGGTTCGATGGCGCTACAGCGTATATCGATGATGTGTTAATTTATGGTCGTGATGTTGAGGAATGCTTGACCAGGTTAGAGAGAGTATTGCAGTTAATCAATAACGCGAATCTAACTCTTAATTTAAGTAAATGCGAGTTCCTGCGTAATAATATTGATTATTTAGGGTATGAAATAAGTGCCCTAGGAGTGCGGCCTGGTGATAGAAAAATACAATGTGTCCTTGATTTCCCTCGTCCGACGGATCAGCACTCGGTACGTCAGTTTCTAGGACTTGTGGGGTATTTTAGAAAATTTATAAGAAATTTTGCAGTTCTGGCACACCCGCTTACGAGCTTGCTGGCAAAGGACGTATCTTGGAAATGGACAGATGAACAGGAGGATGCTTATCAGAATCTTAAGGGTAAGTTGGTTAATAGGCCGATTCTTGCTATTTATGATCCGAACGCACAGTTTGAACTCCACACTGATGCGAGCAGGGTAGGAGTCGGAGGTGTTTTGTTACAGCGGACACTTGGAAGCAACGCTTTGAGACCAGTAGCTTTCTACAGTCGGAAGACTTCACCGGAAGAAAAAAACTTTCATGCTTACGAGCTTGAAACACTGGCTGTTATTTGTTCTTTGGAAAAGTTTAGGGTGTATCTTTTAGGACAAAGTTTTAAAGTCGTGACGGATTGCAGTGCTCTTCGTTCCACTTTTACAAAGCGCGATATTCTGCCGCGCGTCGCACGGTGGTGGCTACTTATGCAAGAATTTAACTGTTCCATTGAATATCGTCCAGGGGTTAAGATGAACCACGTTGACGCTCTGTCACGAAATCCCATTACCGATGAGGAGACGTTGCAGGTTTCAGAGCAATATCCGTCCGTTATGACTATCAGCAGCGAAGACTGGTTACACACGTTGCAATTAGGGGATGCTGAGTTATGTAGAATCCGGGATGTTCTCACCACTGATTTAGATGCGGATCGACTGAAATATATTAAGGACAATTTTCTAATAAAGGATAACAAATTATACAGGTACCTAAACGGGGATCAGAATAAAATTCGCTGGGTCGTGCCAAAGGGAGCAAGGTGGCAACTTTGTCGCATCAATCATGATGACATAGGTCATCTAGGTGTGGAAAAGACGCTGGAACGCATAAAAAAATCATATTGGTTCGCAAAAATGTCAAAGTTTGTAAAAAAATATGTAAATGCATGTATAGAGTGTGCATATGCAAAAAACAGTAGTTCCACAAAAGAAGGTTATCCTCATCCGATACAAAAAGCAGAAGTTCCATTCCACACGTTGCATGTTGATCACCTTGGGCCTTTTGTCAAATCAAAACAAGGCAACACTTACCTGTTTGTAGTTGTTGACGCGTTCACCAAATTTATATTTGTCAAACCAGTTCGTAACACGAAAACTCAAAACGTTATCAGGGTTTTGGATGACATCTTCTTTACGTTTAGGGTACCTGACCGCATTATTAGTGACAGGGGTTCATGTTTCACATCACATGCGTTTAAGAGGTTCTGTCTGGATAAGGGCGTGAAACACATTCTCAATGCTGTGGCTAGTCCTCGATCCAATGGTCAGGTAGAGCGGTATAATCGCACTATCCTGAATTCATTAACAGCTCAGAATCTTAATCGCAATGAAAAAGACTGGGACGATGCGGTTGGAAAGGTACAGTGGGGGTTAAATAACACGTACCAAAAGACTACAGGCAAGACACCAGCCGAAGTACTCTTTGGTACGTGTATGAATGCTGAGGCAAACCCGATTTTAAATGAGGTGCGCCAAGACACCCGAGAAGACGGTGATCTGAACATTATTAGGGAAAATGTCAAAGACCGGATCGACGCCCAACAGGAAAAACAAAAACAGTCTTACGATAAGGGTAGACGACCCGCTCGTGTTTACGCTGAAGGGGAATTAATTAAGATTACTAAAACAAACTTTTCTAGGCAATGATAGGTACAGAGTGGCTGCTATTCCAGGATTAACAGGAACTAAGGGTAAACGACATACGACCGTTGCTGCTGATAGAATGTTGCCTTGGGTCAATGTGGCGGCTTTAGAAGTAAATGAGTCAGATGTATCTGACAATGAAACTGATGTTAATAGTGACGAGTAGATTCGAATTAATGATATCCACAGCTCATGCATGGTTATATAAGAACAAGACTCATAATATTCAACATCACAATTAAATTATGTATTTAGTTTATTACGCAAATTATTTACATTACACATATTATTAATGAGGTAATAATTGTAAGTACTGGTTGGTATTCAAAGGCTATTGAAGTCTGTGTGGATTGATGAAGTTTGTACTGAGCATTGATTGACATAATCGTAAAAATGGATGGGTTCTTCCAATGTGTACGGTTCGTCAAATGAATGCCTGCTACTTTGGTCACGAGGTTTGTGGCCGGAGTGGTATGGTTAAATGCTCAGTCGTAATGGGTTTACGAAAAAGACTTGTGTAAACTGATCCTAGAATGTAAAAACATCGTAGGATAATTGTGTTATTGTCATTGTGTTACTTATGGATGATTTATTTTGAAAAAAAAAAAAAAAAAAAAACGTAGAGAATTTATGTTTAAATATAATTTGTTTATTCTGTTTCCTCAAATTGCTATACCTATATTTTATTGTATTTGTTTTATAATATGAATTAGATTATCTGGGAAGAACTAGCTAATTGTATGGCAAAAGAAATGTATTATGTTATTAATTAAGTTTTGTTGTAAGTACATGTTGATTTTATTCTGTTTTCATTCAATATTGCACCTTCCGAGCACATGCAACCGACCGAATGTTAGGTTTATTTCTTTCCGTCCTGGGGCGTGCATGAGGACATGCACGTGGTCAGGATGGGCGAATGTTAGGTTTATTTAAAAAAATAATTAGAATTTCTTTATGGATTACGAAAAATAATCAAATATGAAACGTTATAAAATTATAGACTGGCAACACGAATACAAAAAAAGGGGTATTGGTGGGGGCAGTGGCGCCAGTCGGTCGGGGCATGAGTTCGTTAGGCAGTCACTCGTGAGGAGTGGTAGTGATCGGTGGTGTCTTATATTATTATATGAGTGTTAATAGTGAGTTGGTGGTTTGATTTTACACTGGGTAGTTGTGAATTGTGTTAAGCGTACCTACTTGTACTTTATTATAATTATATGAGTGTTAAGAGTGAATTGGTGGTTTAATTTTACATATGGATAGTGTACGAAAGTAAAACACTTTTTAATTTTAACTTTTTTCTTTATTTATTATAAAGATAAACCACTTGTATCTAGGCCACAAACATTGTCGATAGTTTCGAGCACATCACTAAGCACTAAAAGCTGGTATCATTATTTTTACAATTTAACATTTGCAGTTGTCAATTTACTATCTGAAATAAAAAAAACGGACTATAGATAAAAGACAAAATAATTATTATAACTACTCCAATAAAAATATTTGCACTGGATTTGTTCCCATGACTATGATCCACACTTTGTTTTAAGTTCACTATTTCTGTCTTAAAGAGACATTAGAACATTGCCGTATAGACAGTTGTATATCGACAAAGGATTTGATGCAAACGATTGTCTAGTATAGATTGTACCTATAATTTATTTGTGGAATATTTGTGTATCTATGTCGTGCTCTTAGTCATTGAATACTTAACTGTTATTATAGCTATCGGCAATCTTTGTGAAAATGCTCTCAGTCTACGAGTGTTTTAGGTCTCTTTGGCGAAAAGTGCGGGGCGCAACGGGGGAGGTGTACCAATCAACCAATCATAGACTATATTAAACTAATCACAAGCTCAAAGCGCTAGTGTCCTTGGTTGATCGGTCCTTGCATTGGTTTTTGGTAACTGGTCAAGTGCACATGCGCGATCATTTTAACGTTTGTTCACGAAATTTGCCGTTAACTATTCCAAGCATACTTAAGTTATAAGTATAGCTGCGCGGTCTTAATTACGAATATATTATGATATTCGGGTAAAATGCATTTAATGTGTTTGGATAGTCCTAAGAAGGTAATTGGGTATTTATTTGTGAAATATAATTATAAATAAACTAATTTTACCATTAATCGTGCCATTTCTTTTTATTATTGATTCACTTATATCCTTTTTCTAATTACTTACTACATTTAGGCTTTGCCGAAAAAGACGGTTTCGGTCTCGTGTCGCCCCTGATATCCTGTTAGGGGAGGCATCAGGATTTCTTCAGTCCTGATGTCTCCCTTAGGGGGGACAACAGGGGGACACGAGACCGAAATCAAAAAGACCACCGTCTGACTCCACAGCACTAGAAGAGAGCTTACGCCACGGCCTGGGATACACGGATGATATAACAATCCCAGCCAAACCCTATATAAAATTTCATGCACATGTATATACATAGGCGGATTTAATGCAACAGGCAGTCTGCCAGTCAACCAAAGGTGATACCGAGAAAGACTCAGTTCAAGAACTATAAAATACAGGAAATCCTTAAAGCAGACATGCCCAGTAAGTACCTGTGTTACCCGGTAGAGAGGCGATGATGATATCCTTACTCACTCACTCTACACGGTCAATAGAAAGACCCGGATTGATGCAGTAGTATTTATAACCCTTTAATGCAGTCGATGATAGGACCGACCAAATATAAGATATTAGGTGTGAGACATGTATTTTTTCAGGTGTAATTTTGCTATCAACTTCATAAAAATATTAATAAACGAACAAGAACAATTGATATATATTTATTTACACTTTTACTGTTATCTGACTAGTCAGAGTTCAGGCACACTCCATATTCATCTATGAATCCACAGTATATAAATCTGATTCTAATATTTACTCTTTTGATGCAGGGCTTAATTTATTAATGCTCATAACCTGGAGAAATCTTTTGATGTTTGACTAGTTTGACATTGACACTTACAAGTTTTCCTTCCAGTCAGCCAAAATAAAGGAGAAAATTCTAAAATTCAGTAGTTTTGTATAAAAAATTCTGAATTTAATTATAATTTCTAGGAACTAAATCTAAGTTTCACACTCTAGTTTTGTTTGAAAAGATTAATTGCGAGAGTATTTAATTTTCGTAAGTATTTTAATTGCTTGATATAATATTTTGAAGTCTCACGTGACATTTTTTAGATAAATAAAAACATTAACTTTACGTACTGGCCTAAAAATAACACTATTTCTTATTATTGCTTCATAATACTAAATATGATTTATGTTATGCAATGACTATGGCATAATATAACCTTGAAATGTTGAGTACCGACCCCCACACATGCAGTATGATTCTCGTTGAATGTACGAATGCAACCCACGGCATGAAGTCATAGTTAAAAGTGTCGAACTTACTGCACACACGTTTCATCCACGTAATTTTGGAGGTAGAATTTGTATAGAACACCCTTTGTTTAATTAATTAATAAATTTGAAAGGGTTGGATTATGCAGGGGAATGTGCAGTGTTGACCTAATGTATTCGTCCGTTACATAAAATGAAATACAATAGCTCCAAGGCATGACTCATAGAACACACTATGAATTGACTTTGCTAAACAACTAACTAAATTAAACCATAAAAACTTAAGTGTGGTCTAGTAGGTATCTGGTAGTCAACTCAAACATAATATGTTTCCAAATTGTCAATCTGAGAATTGACAAAATTAATATGTACTATTTGGTTAACCCAATATTTAACATCTATACTCATAATGCAAGTTAAAACTGATTATGTAATGGTGTTGTATAAATATTATATAATTATATGTAAATAACATAACTAAAACCAACTTTCAGGGAATGTCTCATATTAACGACTTAATAGGCGTATTGAGGGGCCTGCGTCTTGTGGTGGATGCAGGTGTCAAAACACAACAAGAAATTACAGGTCTAATATGGAATAATTCAAGCTTGAAGGCACTCATGCAATGCCCTAATACTAATCCACTAGCTTTCAACCCCAACCCTGGCGCTGCCAAAGAGTTTATGGATAGGGCTTTAGTCGTTGCACATGGGTTTAGACAGTATGCATTAATGCAAATTCCTAATTTAAAAACTGATATAGAGAAGCCACAAATGGACCAAGAACTCCAAGAAGAAATTGAGGAACTGAACAGAGAGTTCAATAAGACTTTTGAGTCCTTGAATAAGTCTGGAACTAGTCGTGCAGAGAGTAGTATTCGGGATGCCGAGTTTGTGTCCCCGCTTGAGCAATTGAAGGTTCAAGCTGAAAAGGCTGCAAAACCAATCTCTAAGCATCCAGAGCCTGAAGTTAAGCTTGAAGCAAAGCCTGAACCTGCAAGGCAACCTGTCCCTACCAGTAGTTCCACATTTCAAAGTACTTCACCATTAGTACCAAAACCGGTAGCCAAGAAAAAGACTAGGATTGCTGTAAGTACTTTTTAAATTTTAGTAACAAAGGCTATCAATAGTTAAGTAATTATGCAATTATAACATTATAATAATTTTAAGTTATATTCAAATGGCAGTGAGGATGAGGAGTCTCCTTCCTTTATGCTTCAAAAGGCATGTTATGCTATTAGTACTAGTAGCCATGCATCACACATCTATTAAATTCGATCTTTGTATGCCAACCGGGACCATTAGCTTAATAAGCACTGACATACATTGAGGGTTCTCAATGTTTTCTCAAACGTCAAGTCAAATCACACAATATCTTTGCAAATGGTTAAGAAGTCAAGTCAAGTCAAGAAGTCAAGTTCAAATCCTGGTCTTTACACTTCCGACATCTACCCACAAGCAATTTATCTTAGTTGGAGGGATATGGGGGAATATTAGTGATATTGACGCTAATATTCTTTTTATATAAAAAAAAACGATTTATATTTTTCTTCATTATGCCAATTATTTAAGTCCTTAATGTTGTAACATATAATGACCCATGCCTTTAGCATCATTTTTATACTTTTTCAGCTGAGCGAGAATTCAAAGGCACGTGTGGTACCTTCCTCACGCATCGGACGCATGATTTCCTTTGGCTCCCTGGCTGCAGGCTTAGGAGTCGGCACGGTGGCACAATATGCAAGAAACACTATCCAATCTGTGACAGGCAAGGTGGATGAGTCAGCCAATGCCTTCATGACGCCGGCCAATGCAGAAAGGATTGTAGACACGCTGTGTAAAGTTAGAGGTAAGAATAGTAAAATATCCATAGTATAATTTTTAGAAAACACGTGGCACATCTCAGGAGGGAACAAAGGTAGGCATTTAGCCATGGCACGTCTGGGGGATTAAAATCCGAAATTTTATTTAGCCATTTAGGTACCATGAAGTCACATCGGTCTTCTACCATTAAGGTTTAAATCAAACTGAAATTTCAAAAACTGTCTTCAGGTGCTATTTCACATTAAATGTGCTCCATGGAACCAATTACCCAGAAATTCAATGTACAACTGTGGTCATTTCATGGTAGGTCTATTGATGTATATGTGCTGCAACACCTATTTTTGATGATACCCCCGATGTAGTTTTTTTTTATTCAATTTTCAGCGACCATACATAGCAAGGATATTGAGGTTGTCAGTGGCAGTGGCGTGCTCTGAACAGTGGGAAGGGGAAGGAAAGAAGAAACCTTTGCTGTAAATGCACATGCCTTTGTCTTCTTGGCATTGAATTCGACCAGGTTCTCAGAGCCCCATTGGCAAATGTTTAGGTTTTTTTACTACTTGTTCACAGGATGTCCATGATAGCTCCCATGCAAGATGCTATCGTCTGCATACCAATGAATGCTGCAGATGGACAGCATGTCTTTGATATGCAGATGAAAGAGAGTGGGCGATAAGACGGACCTCTGTGGCACGCCAGCATTTACCTGCAAAAACGGTGAAGCTCATCCATTATAATGGACGCGAATACGATGCTCCTGCAGGAAGTTAGCAACCCAGTTGCACAGTCTAGGGGGCAGACCAAAGGCTGGTAGCTTGGAAAGAAGCGATTTGTGCCAAACTCTATCGATGTCAGGACTAATTGCCAGTGACTCGCCGTGCCTGTCCATAGCCTCACCCCAAATAAACATACGCCAGAAGATCACCCGCTGATCGTTTCGGCCTGAAGCCATATGGCCGGTCATTAATTAAGGACTGATCCTCTAGGTGACGCTTGAGCTTTATGTTAATTATGTGCTATATCACCTTGCACAGCATTAAGGTGACGACTATGGGTCGATAGTTGGCTAGGTCTTAGCGATCACCATTCTTGGGGATCGGCTGTACATTCGCCTCTTTACAAGCCAAAGGCACAGTACTTGAGCTGTAGGATAGCCGGCACAGCCGTGTAAGCATTGGAGACAACTCCGGTGCACATTTTTACCACCGCTGGAATACCATCCGGACCACTGGCTTTCGAGACATCGAGTGACTGTAATACTGCACGGACATCGCGTTGCCTGATAGGAATATCAGGTATTGCATCACTGACGGGCAGTGTCGGTGGCTGCATACCGCAATCATCGATTCGGGAGTTGGCCGTAAAGAGACTAACCCGCAAATTTGCTTTCTCTTTCGGCTCATGGGCCTGGGTTCCATCGGGGTTGCACAGCGGGGGCAGCGAAGGCTGGCAGAAGTTGGCTTGCACGGCTTTGGCCAGTCGTCAGTAGCCACGGCTGCCCGTGAGATGCGCCACTAGCTCCTGACCAAGCCGCGCTAAGCGCTGGGCATCCATGGCTCTGTTGTACGTCCCCTTGAAGTGGCCCAAGTTGGGACCGCACATAGCGCGCGCCCTCACCCAGGCGTACCTGGCGCAGACTGTTTATGGTCAACAGCCTCCGCGCACACGCGTTCGGACCAAGTGCGCGCTCCGCGGACACCGGCGACATCAGTGTAGGGGATATAATATTCCATGCCCAGACTGATCTCACCAGCCGGCGGCAGCAGTTGCACTCAGATGGGTTCTTACCTTCGAGTTCGTTCGTTCGTTCTTAGTGCAAAAGACGCCGCTTCCCCTGCACGAATCGCAGGGGCGCTATAATGGGCACCTTGGATCGGACTAGACTAGACAGTGGTCGAAGTTGCCTAAAGCGACACTCACCGAAACACTGCGTGTATCCGGGTGACTCGTCAGCAGAAGTTATAGCAGAGAGAACTCCAGGCCCGACTTTCTTGGTATTCTAGTGACCTTGTGTACCAGTTGGGTCAAGCCATGCACTAGAGCAAGGTGGGCCTTAAAATCCCGCAAAAATACCAGTTTAGCGTTCGGAAGCCGCTCCTGTGGATCATTTACTGCCTGACTCAGGTATTCGAAGAGTCGAGTTGTTTCGGAATTTTCTGTATGGGAGCGCTAAAGGTACACATAGATCTGACTCGTAATAACCATGTTTTATGTGTACCCAAAGGGTGGAGAAGGATGGGCCCTCTAGGCAGCGCAAACGGCGACAACAATCATCCGTCCTAACAAACACGCACACCACAGCTTTTGCACGGAAATTTTCTACAGATATTGCCGGGGTAGAGCAAGTAGGGCGTGTTGTCAGGGCGGCATAATTGTGTCTTCGTAAGGAAGAGCATGGCTGGTTTTGCCATTTTCAGGTGTTCGTGGACGGCGTTGAAGTTTGTATGGAGCCCACAGATATTCGTGGACTCCACCTCAAATAGCGAACGACATATTGTAACATATTGACATGTTGTAACTACAGGAAGGTGGAATGTGAGGGGTAAATGGGATATACTACTTCTATCAGTGGAGAAGACGTTGACCGGACGGGTGATCAGCCCGTCGGTGTAGGCCATTTCACCAATTTATATATCGACTATTATACATGTTTGTATGGCAACCGGGACCGATGGCCTAACGTACTTACCGAGGCACGACCAGACCAATGCAACTACCCATATTCATGCTTACAAATATTTGCACGGAGCGGGGATCGAATCCGCGCCTCCTACATAGTGGCCGCATTCACTACCGCCACGCCACAGAGACTGAACGTTAGACCTCCATTACTCTTTTCAGGAAAAAATATTTGCTTTCTTGTATTCCAGTTGCAACAAGATTGTACTTTGGAGTCTGGGACAGTGACCCAAGCCCTTAACATGAACTCATTATTGCAAATATTGTGAATGTACATACTTTCAGGAGCGGCTTTGAAGTTAGGCCAGCTACTGAGTTTACAAGACGACGCTGTGATATCTCCGGAGCTGCAGCGTATCTTCGAACGTGTGAGGCAGTCTGCGGACTTCATGCCCTCGTGGCAAGTAGCGAAGGTGATGACATCGCAGTTGGGCCCTGACTGGCGGGATAAGGTCGCCAGTTTTGAGGACAAACCCTTCGCCGCTGCCTCTATAGGTAAGATCTTAAACTATATACAAACTCTTTAGAGCCATAGACCATTTCGGTAATAGTTGACAAATACATACATCCCATGAGATGCACACATTGACAGTTTAAAGAATAATATTGACATAAGCGTACATACAACGCGGTTTTCAAGCCGTTTTGCGTTGCATTTTGTTAGCAAAGCTATATGACGGTTAGTTTTAAGCAGAATTTTACGACCAAAAGTTGTGATATTGTTATACTATTTTGAATAAGTAATTTGAGTTTGAGTATATGTTCTGAGCAAATGTTTTAGATTTTTGTTGTTGAATTCAGTATTAATTGATAATAAATAAGATGTTTAGAATGAATATTTTATTATTGGCTGACGAACTTGATGAAAATTTACACCAAATGGAGGTGCATCGAAACCGCCGTAGAGCACGACGATTGGCAAGAGAAACTTTTGAGCCATTCAATGATATAACGGAGGCGGAATTCGTTAAAACTTTTCGCCTGCAGAAGTCCACTGCAAGGAGCCTCGTGCAGGAGCTTACTCCATTTATTCCCCAATCACTTACCCAAAGAATCGACCAGCAAACGATGAAAGTTTGTCCACTTTATTATTCGTATATTATTATTGTGGCAGTTTCCGCCAATAACACAATACAAATTTTATTAGTGTACAAGATCATTGGGCCTTGCGTACATGATCTATTATTTTTATTTACGCCAAACAATTCAATTCAATTCTTTATAATGGCTCCTGTGCCAAACAATAACAAAACAAACCAAGAAACTCTATATGTCAAGTCTGTCAATAATGACATCTGACAGCCGGTTGTTTTTTTAATGAGTCATGGAAACACTATATTTTCATGCTTTGGTGGCAAATTATTATTTAATTATTAAGTCATGAGACTATAAAAAAATAGTTTTTATTAAAAGTGCTTTCAGAATAAATATCCTAGTCAAAAATTAGTACAGAGGCCTATGTTTCTCTGTGGTTTATATTAATGATATTTCTACCATTTTCTACTATCCACCCAATATAACTCTACTGCTCTTCTATTTCATTTCTATTGCCGTCCTACGAAATGTCAAAGTAGATTTATTAGACTACCTATTTTCGGACTAGTCGCCATGGAATAGTAATAGAATAGTCATAGAACAGTATTTTATGTTATAATAGTAGACTTGGCCCCCAGGTAACCTGTGACATGACGTGCTTATTACCCGACTGCGCCAGAAGGAGGGTTATGTTTTTCGAGAGTATGTATGTGTGGTGTTATGATGGTAGTTGTTGGGTGCCGCTACGCCCCATACTAGAGATCCCTTGTGTCGGACCTCTTGATGAAATACGGTAACTGTATTTCTGTTGGTTAACAAGGTTACACTGGTTTTAGTACTAAGTTAACTATTGGCGAGAAGGGTGAGGCGGGGAGGAGCGAGCGGGCCGTACGAACGCTGGGAAGTAATGATTTGACTATTAAATATTATGACGTCACAAATATAGTTTTCATACAATTTTCCTTATAAATTACCGTTTTGACGTTTAGAAAAAAGTAACTAATTTGACTGGTCAGTCAAATACCCAATTGTTTGGCATGCTCTGCAGCCTGCACGGCTCGATGGCAAATTTCAAAATTCCAAATCTCAAACACGATGAAAATTAATGGGTACCTTCTGCTATAAAGCTCGTTTCGATCTTTTCAGCATAAGTCGGGTTTCTTAATTAGTAAAAGTATTGTACTGTGAATTATACAAACCAAGATGTATTTGTGATCAGGTCAAGTACACTTGGCAGTGCTGCACAACGGACAGGAGGTTGCGATGAAAGTTCAGTACCCAGGTGTCGCGAAGGGCATAGACAGTGACATAGATAACTTGGTTGGAGTTATGAAGGTAAGGGACTACTTTGCTTTCTATGTATCAATTTATAATATTATAAGTACTCACTTTATACCGAGTGTTTTTATATTCGTTTCAGAGTGAACGATTTCGGTCACAGTTCTGATATAGAAATCTTCTGTAAGTCTTAATTTAGCAAAAAAAAAATGTGGAAAAAATGTACAGTAGGTACCCCAATCCCATACATTTGTCATTCTATTGATCTATTCCATCAAACGCCGGCTAACCAATTGTCACTTGTCTAGAAAGGCTGGTGTAGGTAATTCTACGCCAGATTTTCGTCAGTCAACAATGCACCCGTTCGCTGATGAGTTAACATGACTGCAAAGGCCTTTGTAGGTTCCATTTCAGATTATCTAATATCTTCCAGTATGTATGGAATACTTTAAATAATGGTCTCTTCGGCAGGTCTGGAACATTTTCCCCAAGGGCATGTTTATAGACAACATAGTGGAGGTGGCCAAGAAGGAGCTGGCGTGGGAGGTGGACTACCTGCGGGAGGCGGAGTGCACGAGGAAGTTCAAACACCTGCTCGCTCCGTACCCGGAGTATTTCGTACCGGATGTTATAGGTATGTTCGTTATGTTTCTTCTCTATAATTCCGCCTTATGGCCATTGGCATGCATGTCATTCTCTAAGACGTCGAAACCGCTCTTCATTCGTTCTTTATCGTTCTTTATACTGGGGCTTGGCGGATAACCTATGTGCAGTTTGTCAATATATTTATCATCTAATATACTTACCAAATGGTCAAATAATAGAAGAGGGTAATATTTCTTAATAGGACCTTAGGCGTATTCTAAAACAGTACTTGGTTCGAAATTGCGATTTCTTGAAGACATATTGTGTGGACTAGAGATGCAACAGATATTCGGCTGCTATCCGGTATCCGGCCTATCCGGCCATTATTTTACTATCCGGCCGAATACCGGATAGTTGCGCACTATCCGGTCGAATACCGAATAGTGATTCTGTTTGGTATTTAACTTTGAAAAATGGTTAGTATACAAGAAAATAACAACAAATGAATAAACACAGAATGAAGTACGAGTTCACAATTACGTAAACACTACTACATACATTAAACACAAAAAAAAACTTATCTATTCAACAAAATAGGCTAATAAAACATGTTCCTCTCCTAGGAAACGGTCCGTGCGAACCTACAATACGTAACAGGTTGAAACATGCACGACGCGCCCGCCGCCAAACTAAAATGTAGGTATCGTTAGGGCGGCCGAATATTCGGCGGCTGGATACCGGATATTCGGCCGGTGATCAGGCCGAATATCCGGTATCCGGTATCCGGCCAAACAACTATCCGATGCATCTCTAGTATAGACTATCTGTTAAATTTATCAATCTGTCTATACCATCAGTCCTTCTGTCCTCAGATAAATCGATATTCAGGACTTAGGAACGTATTTCAGAACGATACTTAGTACTGGATCTTTTATAACTAGATCTGAGGACAGATTATATATTCTAGGGGACAGTGTTGTAATATCACTGTGAGAGATGAGTCACAACAGGCTTGAGTGTTGTTCTAGAATTCGAGCCTTATGTCCGGGTCCACATTATTTCAGTAGCATCCAGCATGCTAATCCAGCGCTGGAATGCTTCTGGATTAATGTGAACTGGATTGTAATGTTCACATTGCACTGAGTTCAATTTCCAATGGGTGGACTGAAAATAGCCAGTCCAGTGGATTGCATCAGTGCTTTTAAAACACTGGTGGAATGTGGATTGGTTGGATTACTGGACTGGAACAATGTAAACCGGCTATTAGACTAATAGGATGTGAGGACTGAGTACAGAACAGACTGACAGCATTCTATTATTAACTCAACTTTGAGTTAAGCTCGCCTTTGTACATTACATCTCACTGTTTTGTATTAATGTAATTTTGTGTACAATAAAGAATAAATAAAAAATAATAGTAGTTTATGATACTGTTGCATAATAAGACTAGCTTTTTATAGTATCACACGAGTGTTATAAGACCAAGTTATGTACAGTGTCATACACTACTTTATCTACTCTCATACTATAATACATAAACTAATTTATTTTACAATCAAAACCAAACTTAGTTTAATTTAAATGTAAAATGTTGGCGCCAAGGCGCAAATTCTGAATCGGCAGATTCTTTTTTTAAAGTAGAGGTTCAGTCCAGATGGAGGTTGTATAGGTGTATCGTTATGATTAAAAAGTTATTTAATGATATAGGTGTCCATACAAGTCCTGTATCGTAATAAAACTTTTTTTTTGGCCTGTACGTAATGTTTGTCATAAGAGTTTTGATTTCAAATTTATAATCTTTGTATTATAGTATCAGAGTAGACAAAATACTATTAATGATTGCTTGCATTCCAGACGAGCTATGCGCCCAAGAGGTGATAACCACAGAGCTAATAGACGGCGTGCCGCTAGACAAGCTATTCGACGCGCCGTACGAGACGCGAGTGGACATAGCCCACAAGATTATGCAGTTGTGTCTGCGCGAGATGTTCGTGCTGAGGTGCATGCAGACCGATCCCAATTGGGCCAACTTCTTCTACAACCCCGCTAATAAGCAGGTACATGATCTTCTTCATCCTAGCGTTAATACCAGTCGCATCTGGAGCTTTTCAACTTGGGAGTCTGGGGTCCGCTTTTTACCAGTCTAACTGCGGATTTGGCTAAATTTCGATATTTTCCGTAAAGCGACTGCCATCTGACCTCCACAACCCAAAGGATATCGAAGCATTGCAGCTAGACCAGTTGTTGGATTTTTGAGGGCTCCAACTACCCGTAACGACGGCCATAGATGTTTGTATGGCAACCGGGACCGACGGCCTAACGTGCTCTCCGAGGCACGATTAAACCAATGCAAATACCCATATTCATGCATACAAATATTTGCACTGAGCGGGGATCGAACCCGAGCGTCCTGCGTAGCGGCCGCGTTCACTACTGCTACGCCACGGAGGCTGTCTAAGCAGGTACATGATATACCTACACAATACATGTCGTGGCCCTAAGTCGAGGCCCTGACGCGTACGGAGTGTTTTATAATACCGAGTAAAACGGAGTGAATACGGATCAAGGGCTGAATAAAAATAGAATAGACAGGTAAAATCTGTAGTTATTTTCTTTAAAGTGAATCTATGGACTAGTTTAATGTAATAACAGTGTGGTAATGACGCCAGCCTTTTGAGCAATTTGGGAAATTTTTCGATGCTTAAAGTTGCAGTCTCTCCCCTTTTTTATTTCATTTTTGTGCGTATGATATCCATACTAATATTATAAATGCGAAAGTAAAGTCTCTGTCTGTCTGTATGTTACGCTTTCATGCCTAAACCACTGAACCGATTTTGATGAAATTTGGTATAGGCGTATATTAGACCTTGATAGAGGACATAGGCTATATTTGGTCGCGATAATCGACATCCACGCGGGGTAGTATTATATGGCATAGGTAGCATAGTTTTATTATTAGTGATTGAGGAAATAAAAACCCAATTTGGTACAAATAACAGAATCACCAAGTGTCCGGTAAGGTACCTTCCTAAAATTTTGTAAAAGAAACTCTCTCTATTCAGTCTGTTTTACATCTACACTGCTTCGTCCACTGCCGTAGCACCCTCTAAAGACACATAAGAAACGTGTTCTACGCGTATTGAGCACATTGGAGTAGATATATGGAACGAGCAATACATAGAGGGAGGCCTTCGATGACCCCGGGTCAACCGGGGAGTGAGGGATGCGCCAGAGGCTGCCTCACCCTATTCAACTGATGACCCAAGTGAGGGTTTAATAGCTTCGAGTTCGATATTAACCATTCCTTGCGGGGGTTTAACTAAAAAAGAAGATATGTGATATGAACAATTATTTTGACCCATAAGTCGCCTCCCTTTTCGGGGCGAGTAGGGGTCACAGTGCTTCCGAGGGGGTCATCTTGAAACTGGAGGTTTTGGATCAGTTAAGGTGCGCTGGAATTCCTTATTGGACTGTGACGAGGACGTGTGGTTTTGATCGGCTGCCTCCGAGGCACTCAGTGTGTGGGGGGAGCACTAAAATTATGACCTTAATTTTTTTAATACCCTTTGCCCCTTAAACTGAGCTAAATTGCTTGTGTGTATCAGGTATATGTATATAGTAGGCGATGAGTACATAATGACGAAAAAGTGTAATAACCAGAATTCGAACCTGTGTCTCGATCGTAGCACTAATTGCTTAACCGCTAAGCTACGGAATACACTTAATTTTTTTTATACCACTTAAGTCAGACAAGCACTCGGCCTACCTGATGGAAAGTGGTTACCGTGGCCTATGGACGTATGCAACACCAAGGGCATTACAATCGCGCTGCCTATCCTGTAGAAACTTTTGGATGCCTTTGATTCGGCAAATCTGGATTTTTGTAGTAGTGACTGCCATCTGAGCTCCAGAGCCTCGTGTTGTTTTTTACAATAACATAACTATTCTCAGGTGATACTCCTCGACTTCGGCGCCACTCGGGAGTATTCCAAAGAGTTCATGGACCAGTACATCGAGATCATACACGCGGCGTCGTGCGGCGACAGGGACGCCATCTTGCACATGTCGAGGGAAATGAAGTTCCTCACCGGCTACGAGTCTAAAGTAAGGTTTCATTTTTGGATGTACTACGTGTACGATACGTCCAGAGTGAATGAACTTTTCAGATTTAATAAATACATATAGTTACGCCTATTTACCAGTGGGGTAAGCAGACACTACACAATAACATACGTATATTACCTGCTACGATCCTAGTATACATCGTTTGCTTTTCATAATTGTTTAAAATTTAATAGTTATTTGCAAACATTTATTAATATTACTGAATGATAATGCTTTTTATTACTTAAAGGATTTTTATAAAAATACTCATTGTAACACGCGGGCGCGTGGATGACGGTTAGCGCGGATCGGGGTATGAAAACTAGATAGCCGCCGATTCTCAGACTTACTGAATATGCATAAAAAAATTCATAAGACTTGGTCCAGCCGTTTCGGAGGAGTATGGGAACGAACATTGTGACACGAGAATTCTATACATATATTAGATTTTGAACTTTTATAAAAATATATAAGTATATATTTTTAAAAGAACAGTGGCACTTCGAGAATGCCGGCAGAAGTGAAAACTAGGCCAATCATCATTCTCTGAATCTTTTCACAAAAGCTTTCCAGTCGAAGTGTGATGCGGCGACTGCCATCTCACCCCCACAACCAATCAAAGAATCAATTTCGTTTATTCAGTTTAGGCACAGAAAGAGCACATATGAACGTCAAAATTGTACAGTCATGTCAAGAAATTATTAATATAATATTAAATAAAGTAAACAAATCATTTGAAAATCATTCTTTCGCTGGTTCGGTAAGTTGGTTCTACTGAGAAGATACCAGCAAGAAACTCAGTGAACAATATTATCGTTTCTTTTTTTAAAACAATTTGGTTTTTTTTTATTTATTTATATTGTGTGAGCAAGCAAAATGATTAGGATGACCATGCATTTTTATCATTGAGGTATTCGTTTACTTTGTAGTACCCTTTTTTCATTAAACAAACAATAACTTCGATATTTCCCGTGAAGAAGTGCCTGCCAACCATCCCCCAAAACCATATCTATAATAATATCTAAATAAACTTGTTACAGATAATGGAACAAACCCACGTAGACACTGTTATGATTATGGGCGAGGTATTCACCAGCGGCTCAGGGGAGTTCGACTTCGGAACCCAACAGACCACCAAGCGGATCCAAGCCCTGGTGCCCACCATACTCACCCACAGGTTGTGCCCCCCTCCCGAAGAAATATACTCCCTACATAGGAAACTGTCGGGAGTGTTCCTGCTCTGTTCCAAGATGAAAGTCAAAATGAACTGCAGGGATATGTTCCATGAAATTTATGAGCAATATAAGAGGAATAGTATTAGATAATTGTTTGTAAAACTGCTGTTTGTAGGTCAAAACAGTGTAATACATCGGTGAACTTTCAATGTTAGTGTATTTACACCACCAGAGGCCTTTCGACTATCTTTTAAAAGTAATGTTATTTCAATACTACTTTGCTTTCATAGTGTGGGTAGGAGCGTAGTCGTCTATCGATATTTGTGTACTGTAAACGAGGTTTTCACTAAGAAACAGGTATTTTTTTCATATAGCACACTTTAATTTGACTTCACCTCGTCTGATGGTAAACTGAAGGCAAAGTCTCAAGGCTGAGGGTCACCATTACAAACATGTACCATGTTAACAATGGTGGCACTTTACAATGGGTGACACTTAAGCTCAGCTCATCTAGTCCTTTGTAGGAAAGGAGAGGGCGGGACCATTTGGAATAGCTCATCAGAATATTTACCATGGTAGAAACGGTAAAATACTGCCAAGGAAGCAACATCGCTACGCATCTTCAGTTAAAGACTTGTTTGCACTGACCTCTATAACTAGCTGGACTGGCTATTCCATAGAAAATGAGAGCTTACTTTTTGTGTCGATTCGAAGCGCCACCGTAAGTGTACTTAGAACTAATTAGTTTGCAAATGGATGTTGTTCATTGTTTTTTATTTATGCGTTTATCATAAAAAATGCCTAAAATGGCCATATTGTTAATTTGATACATAAGACCCATCGTTTTTATTAAATTATCGATACCAAGACAATTGTTGTCCATCATTATTATTAGTTCCAAGTACACTCACTACTGCGTGCCGCAACTATCAGCGCCAATATGGCGATTTTCAATTGGTTATAATATATGGGTACCGATCACCAGTCCAGCGAGTACTATTACAGGTTAGTGCTTGTTTGATACTAAACTAGTAGAAGACTTGTCAAAACATCATTACATGTTTTATACATGTATTGAGACTGTCTCAGACACTTTTACATTCACATTGTATGTATAGCCAACAATTTGTTTACAAGTTTAAGACACATTTACGTTCTCACTGTAGTCTGTGGCATGTTGCAACTTGTCAAAAACATTTTTTGGCGGAAACGAGGCTCGTTAGAAGTGTAAAATCCAACAAATTGAACAAATAAGTATATCTACTACAGTCGGAGATGCTGTTTGACCCTGTTCGACCATATGTTGAATGCTGGGGTCTTGATTAGTGTAGATTATAGAAATAAAAAACTGAAAAACACGTCCAATATTTTAATGAATTTATAAATGCTTTATACTTGTTACAATATAATATTTAGTGTGTGTATGTGTTGCGAACACTAGTGAAGAAAAATCACGGACAAAGCTCGTCCGAGGAACTGGTTTGGTATAACGCATCTATGTCGTAGGCACGGCGCGAACACCATATAACACTATGAAAGACAAAAAGTAAGATAGAAATTATACTGTAAGGCTAGGTTGCACCATTTTACTGTAACATTAATAGTGCAGTTAAAGCACCGGTCAGGTATACAATAGGTTGTGCCATTTGACAACAGTTAAGATGACGTCAAAACTTGACGCTTACTGTAACCGGCCCGTCTTGGCCGATTATTGTTAATTGTTAACCTTAAATTTTGTCAAACAATACACATTCAACTTCTTCAAAATGGTCTGCAGCAAATCGCCACAACTCGCCAATGTCAAGTAAAATGTAGTATAAAATTATTAATGGCGACACGCCAATGTCGAGTGTACCAGAGCCACGTTAGCCACGCCAGTAAATTTGTTCCCGTGGTCATCGATTGTCATCCCAACTGACTGACATAAGAACTGACAGCAAATGAAAACTTACGTCTAGTATTACCACATTAAAAAAACCATAAGGGATTTAAGGTAAATATTGTCTCATTTGTCTTGCAACTTTAACCGAGCTATTAAATACACTGGTACGACAGCCTCGGTGGCGTGGCGGTAGTGGACGCGGCCGCTATGCAGGAGGCGCGGATTCGATCCCCACTCAGTGCAAATATTTGTATGCATAAATATGGGTATTTGCATTGGTCGGGGTGTTTCTATGTATAATATGTATGCATTTACAAAAAAAATAAAATGTTTCTAAGTATGTTTATCCGCATTCTAGTTTCCATAATACAAGCTAGTTAAGCTATGCTTACCATGGATCTAGATAGCGTTGTGTGAAATGTTAATATTTATTTATTTACATTTAGCAGAAACAGAGTCAGTGTTACTATTAATGTTAAATTTGACGTAAACCTTTTACTTTAGCAGGCAGTGTGGTGCAACCAAGTCTTAGAGATGGTAGTAACCCTCCAGTTGTCAGAAACGCAAAAAGAACTTCATATGATGACATATTTGTATAATGTCTGTCATTATTCAAATCTGTCAAATAGTCTGACAGTACTTATTATTATGGTACTTATTATAAAATGCGTAAGTGATAAATGATATCTACCTCATTATTAATATAGGTTCATTGACATCATACCACATTTCGTTTTGATAATATTTCAACAATAAAAAAAAAATACATTTTGCGTTTCTGACCTCTCACAGATATCGTTAGGGATACATTAAATGAAATATATTTGTATATATTCAATGAATTACCCAATATTCTATCTTTTGCTTAGGGTATCTCCCTTCAGCTCGCCCAAACTAAATGACCTTTTTTTATATATTTTTTGTCATGTTTATTTCATTACATTTGCTTGTTGATTTTAGTTTCAATTGTCTTTACAATAAGTATTGTTTTAGTATATCATTAATTGTAATTTATTTGTTTTTCTGTGTACATATAGCGGGGCATTTGTTAATAAATCGTTGATTATTTTAATGACTTTTGACTCGTAGAACAAATTAATGTTATTATGTACAATATGTAGCTAATTGAGCAAGTCAGTTGATGAACTATTATTTAATAAAATAATTAAAATGACTTCTGTCTATACTAGACTTAATATTCAGATGAAATTATTTGGTATTTTTTTTTAAGTGTGATTATGTCGAACTCTAACCGACTAAATCCGCACGCCGTCTTAGGTCATCAATTAAGGAGGGTGAGACAGCCTCTGGCATTTCCCTCACATCGTATCTGACCTGACTTAAGACCACAACTGTACCCCTATCACGAACAACTATTGTAACGTATCGTAAACGTATTGAGAGAACGGAGCATTGTGATTGGCCGGCTTCACATACACACAGGTTCACAGTAGGCAGGCGGCCAATCACATTGCTTCGTTTTCTCAATACGATTACGATAGTTGTTCATGTTAGTGGTACTGACCACTAACATTTTGTGGCTGTCATAAAGACGACAAAAAGCGACCAATCAAATTCATTACTCATCTATCTAGTCATTCCGTTCTAAATTCAAAATTTAAAATTTATTCCCGCCTTAACCAGGAACCGGAATGGTATCCACACACGTTCCAGTATGCTTACGTAAGTTTAGACTTGCACAAGTGCACGCTATTACTACGCAAGTACCAAACTTTTCCAACATACGTTAGAGCGTTTTCACATTCATCCGATATCGGTGCCGGACGTCGATAGCCGACACCTTGTGCTGTTTTCACAATCTGATAAAATCGGCCCGATACGGCCATTTGCTCGAAAACACAGACTAGTTAGAGAAAAAGAAGCAAGCAATTTTCAAATTTATTGACATGACATGGTATCGACACGTAACTAATAAAAAGGTCATTAAGGTCGAAAATTGCTTGCAGTCGCTGTTTTAGTCTCTATGTGATCCGATATCGGGCCAAAACAGTGGTGTTGGCTCCGATAACCGATATCGGGCCGGACAATGTAAAAGGGAGATACATATGTCACACATTTGACTTCCTCCGGTATCGGATATCGGATATCGGACAATGTGGAAATCCTTTTACAGTTTACTTGTGCAAGTCTAAATTTGCGCAAGTATACTGGACTCGAATTCGAACTCGTGGCTACCATAACACCATTTTGCTCTAAATATCGTATCTAGTATATTCATTAGCTTATCGCAGTGTACTGCTGGACATAGGCCTCTTCCAATAATGGGAGGTATTGCCATAGCCTACTATTGCCACGCTGGCCAGATGGCTTGGTACAAAGTTTTATTTCCAGTGTTCCTTCTCTCGCAGTGATATCGTCTGCGTATGTTTTCGTTAGTCGCCTCTTACGACATCCTTCGGATGAGATGGGGTGGTAACCCCGAGGAGGGCCAGACCGAGAGGGATGGCCCTGGGTCAGCCGGGGTGCGAGGGATATGTCGCATGACAACCTCACCTTCGGCCTAGCACTACGACCCAGAGACGGCGTGCGGTTTAGTCGGTTCGAGTCCGACATAACCAACCCCTCCGGCTCCGGAGGGGTGGGTATCCGTGGGGATTTCCCGCAAAAAAAGGGTGGTAACACTTGTATTCTAGTATACATAGATGTCATTGGGTATCAGCATAATAAGATAGTATTGTCCTCCATTACCCGTGGCACTACTGCTTTACACTACCAGTAGTGTCATAGGTAATTTTACTTTCCCATGGCACTACTTCTCTGATTGGCTAATTGAAAGAATACAACAAAATTACCCGTGATCCACTTAGTTACCCGTGGCACTACCGTCCAATAGGTTTTAATTAAAAATGAAACTAGATGCAATATATATTATAATCGTAAGTTTAGCTCGCGAGGTGGAACCTCGCTTTGCCTTACTTAAACATAAGTCATGCAGTAATGATACGAAATAATAATTAAAATAAATAGAAACAAAATTATAAGTTTATAAACTCACATGGTCACTTACACTAATCGTTTTTTACGTTCGGCAACACTACCACAATAACAATAGTGATTGTGGTAGTGGTGTAAAAAACGAGTTAGAAAGAGGGTAGATCGTTATATCTACTCATAAACATCCAACCGCAGACTTCAGTTACCCATGAACATGGCGCTTGTAATGGTGCCGAAATATAGGGAGCTCGTATGTAAATCAAAACATGGTATATATCCCTCGTATAATAATTCTATAGAAACAAAATTAAACTGAAAAGTCCTTTTTGCCAAAATTAAAGGGTACAAAGTGCGATTTTGTATTTACCGCAATTTTTCTAAAGTATATCCCACAGACAATTCTCCATTAATGAATTGCAGTAGAATATTCATGATGTGATCATCATTATTGATTGAAATTTTGTTTCGCTTTAGCCCTTTCTGGTCCTTGGATGTCATAAGCTTTGTTTTTTGAAATCCTCTTAAGAGTTGTAACAATCGAGGTAATGTAATTGTACCTTTTGTTATTCGTTTATTAATTTTAGAGTGCCAACCTTCTAAAACATTGTTGGTTCTATGACGCATGCCATGAACACTCAGCATATCATTAAAATTTCTTTTGAGCCAGAAACATTCCACGTATTTCAAAAACTTTTGCATGCCCAAATCCTGACTTTCTTTTTTCACGTACTCCCAACCTCGCAGTATGTCTCCAGAAGGTAACAATGGGAGTGCTGCCGTGAGACCAATAATTCGTTTTTGACCTTTCCACTTGTTAAAGTTTAGTGCTTTAGCTTTCTTCCATATGGCTCTCGACCAATGGTAATAGCAACCTTTCAATTGGATTTTAGGAAAAACTTTTAATATGGCATTAATGGCTGCTAGTTCAAAATCACAATGAAATATGCTGGGTGACCAATTCGGAAGCGCTGATTTAATTAAATTATATAAAGTTATGTACGTACTTTGTTGTTTGTTTGGCAACAAAGCAAATATTAATGGGGTCACGTTTGTGGTCTCCATAGTACTACCGAAGTCACCGTGTATACTATACAACTCAGCAAACGGTAGAGGGCAACTTTTGAAAGTCGCGTCGCCAAAAAATTCACGAACTTGACCAATAAGTTGCCTGCATTCCGGAGAACAGAATATTAGAATACGAGATCCTTCAAAATAATAGTCAGCTAAAACAAACTCTGAGTATTGAATGGGTATTTGCTTTAAGATAAATAAAATAAATTAAAGATGGAAAGCTAGTTTCTGTTTTGTGACAAATTTATTTAGACTACCAATCAACAACAGTTGCTAGGTAACATCATCATTATTGGAATAAACAATTTGTAACCGATGTATATAACCTTCTTAACATTCCGTCTCCTCTTCAAGCAACTGTTGGTTAAGTGGAGGCTCCAGCTAGCTTACATAGTT
Source organism: Eilema caniola (assembly GCA_949126895.1). Lineage (NCBI taxonomy): Eukaryota > Metazoa > Arthropoda > Insecta > Lepidoptera > Erebidae > Eilema > Eilema caniola. The sequence continues at coordinate 48,878,860 of OX421460.1, read as the reverse complement.
CTAGAAGCCTGGGCTTAAATAAAGGCTTTGTCAAGAAGTCTGCCAGTTGATTTTTGGTATCAACCTTCTCAACTTTTATATCCTTCTCTAGGACACACTGCCTTACGAAAAAGTGTTTAAGCTTTATATGCTTTGTTCGCTGGTGTGCTTCGTAAGGTGGATCATAAGCAGTGATCGGATAATTGGATGCCTATTTACTTAAAGTTGAGGTGTTGGCTATTATGGAATGCACTTTTGAATCGATGAAATCCCGGGATTTCAGGATTGACAAATTTAGTTTTTTTTTACTACAGAATCAAATCGGATGTAGGTATATTTACTTATTATAAGGTGTTGGCTATTATGGAATGCACTTTTGAATCGAAAAAATACCGGGATTTCGGTTTTTTTTTACTATAGAATCAAATCAGGTGTGGTATATTTACTTATTTTAAGGTGTTGGCTAATATAGAATGCACTTTTATATCGAAAAAATTCCCGGGATTTCGGAATCGAAAAAATTTGTGTTTTTATTATAGAATCAAATCAATATTTACTTTTTTTTTACTTTTGTTCCAAAAAAAGCTCTAGTAATAATATTTATGTGACTTCACTGCCTCCTACTACAAACGGTCGTGTTATATAACTGGACTAATTTGGGTGGTTGTCAGCTGTCGGTAAGTTTTGTAGGCTATCTCTTGTTTTTAATTTTGTCTTATTGTAATTAGCGCTGTCAATAGAAATGGACGGCTCACGCGCAACGTTATCGCGCAACGAACAAAGAACCATGACCTTGAGCGCGGCACTATCTTTCTTTAACTCACACACGTCGTGAATGCTGTACACACGCACCACCCCATATCTGCCCGTGGGTGTCGTAAAAGGCTATAAAGGGCTTATCCGAGAGGTGGGCAGCAGCGCCTCCCGTGAAGACAACACAGTCTCTACAAATACCGCGGTCACCAACCGGCCTGCCCAGTGTGGTCAAACCATGCCCATGACTATGGGCAAACCCCCTCCTCCACTCTGAGGGAGGCATATGTTCAGCAGTGGACTTCCTGCGGCTGATATAATAATAATAAAACCCGCTTTTCCTCTTACACTCAACATACTCATAAATACACATTAATAATTATGTAATCCCGGAGTCCTGTTTTTTTTTAAATAAGTACCACATTCTAAAGACGTGATTTCCTTACCATGTTACAGACAATTTTAGATTTATATTAAAAAAATATTTTTTAAGAAGCCGCTTCCATAATTTCTTAGCCAAAAATGCATTTTAGGTAAATATGCATCCGATTATCCGATCACTGACATTCACTGATCATAAGCTAATCTTATAGCGGATTCATTATCTATGAAGAGTGGTGTAATCTCCTTCTGAGTTTTACTCTGCATAAAGTTCATGATCCGTTTAAGCCATATAACTTCTCTGGCGGCCTCACTTGCTGCAATTATTTCAGCTTCTGTAGATGATATTGCGACAGTAGTCTGACGTTTACTCTGCCATGCTATTGCACCACTGGCGTTGAGGCAAATCATGCCGCTGGTGGAGCGTCCAGTCATTTCATCACCACCATGATCAGCATTACTGTAGCATCTTAAGCCTCGTGGAAGACTTGTATGTTATACCATACTCTAGGGTGCCTTTAACATAGCGTAGAATTCGCCTAACTCTTGCTACATCTTCTGATGTTGGATTATCTAGCTTCCGTGACACTATTCCAACTGCGAAAGCAATGTCAGGTCTAGTGCCAACCATCAAATAGGATAATGATCCAACAACCTGTCGATATGGAAAGTCATGGATATCCGTATTGTCTTTCGAAGCTAGCACGTTATCTTTAACAATTGGGGTTACTGCAGCTTTGCAGTTCTGCATGCCAAATCTTTGCAGTAGCTTCTTTGCATAGCTCTTTTGATCAATTTTGATTGATCCATCAACTTTACGTTCTATTTCTATTCCAAGAAAATAGGAACCGCATTTCGTTGTGATTTTGAAGCGTTGACGCATTTCGTCCAAAAACTTTTCAGTTTCTGTTGAACTTGCTGACGCTATCAATCCGTCATCAACATATAAAGCTAATAATAGCTTGTTCTTTCCCTCTCCTCTTTTAAACAAGCAGGGGTCACTCTCACTCTGTATGAAGCCAACTTTGAGGATGGGCTCAGTAATAGTAGAGTTCCAGCACCTCGGTGCTTGTTTAAGTCCATAGAGACTTCTTTTAAGCTTGCAAACTTTACCATCATTGTTTGAATATCCTTCTGGAGGCTTCATATAAATATCCTCTTTCAATTTGCCATATAGAAAGGCAGTTGAAACGTCGAACTGAGATAGAGAGAGATTTTCTTGAGCAGCTATACTGAGTAATGCTCTTATGGTACTTGTCTTTGCAACAGGGCTAAAGGTTTCATAATAATCTAAACCCCTCTTCTGTGAAAAACCTCTTATTACAAGTCGGGCTTTGTATTTAGCAATCGATCCGTCAGGATTCGTCTTGATTTTAAAAATCCACTTGCTTGAGATCGCTTTTCTGCCCTTGGGTAAATCTACCATTTCCCATGTTTCGTTTTCTTTCAGAGAATTAATTTCATTATCCATTGCCTTTTTCCATTCATCAATATCTTTAGATGCCATCACTTCTTCAAATGTACTTGGCTCTTTTCGATTTTCATCGCTTATCGAATTGCCATTCATACAAATGTTGCAAATGAAGTCTTTGTATCTAGCCGGTGGCCTGAGATTTGATCGGTCTCGTAGCGTCATTCTGCCTTCAGCCTCGATCTCAGATGGAGACAAAGGTGAATCGTCTCTACGTTCTGGCCTCGCTTCATTTATATCGTTGACTTGACGATCTGTCTCGATTACATCGCTAACCTCTTCTTCGGATATAGGCTCGTAAAAGGATTGCTCCGCCTCTAAAAATGTTTCAGCCTCTGGCATGTCATCTTCACTCGCAGTTTCAATCTCTGCACATGATGATTCAGCAGCATGTTCATCTTGCTGAGAAGACGATGCGATACTTTCGTCATGGCTTATCGATGTCTGCTGATTGTTGCTCGTGTCGGCCGGCGTGTAACATTCATGCTGACGAGGAATGACGAAGTCAAACATGGTGTTGGAATTTTTATCAGCAGTTTTGTTCTGAGTGGCAACAGGCTCGTCAATCTCTTCAAAGTGACTCAATAAAGGATTCTCATCAAAAGTGACATCTCTGGAACGAATCAGTTTGAAGGAGTTGCTGTCCCAAATACGGTAGCCATTGTCAGAGTCATATCCGATTAATATTCCTTTTTGTGCCTTCTTGTCTTTCTTCTTTCGTATTTGCTTGAGAACATGTGGATAACAAATGGATCCTATTATTCTCAAATGACTCAGTCTGGGTTTCTTCTGGTGCCATAACTCATACGGTGATTTTCCATCTACAGAGATTGGGCCTGTTCTGTTTAAGATGTACACCGCAGCAGATACCATTTCAGCCCAAAGTGCAGGAGGAATTTTTGCATGTGCGTATATTATACTCCGCGCCATTTCCACAACGGTCATGTTGTCTCGCTCTGTTGGATTTTGTTGTGGCGTATAGGGCATGGTCAATCTTTGCACAATACCTTCCTTCTTGAGAGTAGCTTGTACCTTCGCGTTGACAAACTCACCACCGTTGTCGCTAAGAAGTTCCTTTATGACAACTCCTGATGCTTTTACTTCAGTAAGCATAAGTAGCAATTTCGCGTGTACTTCAGCTTTTTCCTTCATAAAATACACAAATCTGTACCTTGTATAATCATCTTTGAAGAGAACAAAATATCGCAACTTTGTGATAGAATATGGGAAGGGTCCACAAACATCAGCATATACAAGTTCTCCAGGTCTCGTTGCTTTCTCTTGGGTCCCAAACTTAAGTCTATGGGATTTGCCATAGATGCAACCTTCACAGAGTTCCTTGGTTACTGGTACTTTTATATGAAACTCATTTTCAATTACCTTCTTCACATGGCTTTTATTTTGATGTCCAAATCTTTCATGATATAACTGTAACAAATTTGTGTTTGTGGACACCTGATTGACTCGTACAGTTTGTTGCAGACATCTGATATTAATTTTAAAGAGTCCTCCAAACTTGCTGCGGGTGCCAATCAGCTTTACCTGTCCATCAATCTTTAGTGTACATTTTAGTGTGGTAGATTCAAAAACACTGTTGTCCGATATGTCGTGGGTAGCAAGTACTGAAAATAAATTCCTGCTAATGCTGGGTACGTACCAGACATTCTTCAGTAGTATCGGTATTGCATTTCCGTTTACATCAGCCTCTGCAAGAATATTTCCGATGCCTAGGGCTTCAATATATTGGCCATTCGCGCCAATCACTGTATGACGGCTCTTGAAATATTTGAAGGTCTGAAAGAGATCATTTCGATTGGTAACATGATTGGTAGCCCCATTATCAATGAACCAGCTCTCTAAATCTTTCCTTTCTCCAAAATCAGCCGAATCTATTGTCATAACAGTCAGGTTCGTGTCTGCGGTCTTGGTTTCCTTGGGCGGCCTTCCGTCTTGGATCCACCGCTTACAGCTTCTAACTCTATGTCCCTTTTCTTTGCAATAATTGCATTTAGGCTCGTTAAAATTCGTAACGCTTCTGCACTAGCCTCCTCTGTGACATTTGTGTCTTGACGCAGGATTCTCTCTTGTGCACACAATTGACTTGTCAGATTTTCAACTGAGCGTTCCATTTTTGAAATCAACAGCCAACTGGACTTAAACCCAAAATATTCTGGAGGTAATGTATCTAGTATCTTGCATACTAAAAGAATTTCAGGTAATTTTGTTTCACTCTGCAATTCCGTACATAGCTCACTCCAAATATTCTTTAAAATTGACACATGTGTAATAATGTCATGTTCTGGGTCCTTTTTGTAACTGAAGAATTTCAGGCATAAATCGTATGTCTTGTCTACACACGTACCTCCATAGGTGCGCTCTAGCTCATCCCACATATCTTTAGCGGAATCAAATCGCAAAAACTTTTGTAAAATATCATCGGACATATTTGTTGTCAACAAAATTAAAATCGCGCTGTTCAAATTTTCAAAACTGTGGAGTTCTTTTTCATAACTAGCCTTTTCATCGCCAGTAGCCGAAGGCGCCAAGGATGGTCTTAGTTTCTTCCCTTCGAGGATGAGCATGCCTCCTGGTATTGCCTTTAGCACAATTAGAATTTTGAATCTCCATGTTTTATAATTATTGGAATCTAGTTTCCCAATTTGAATCTTACTCGCGTTTAATGCTAGCTCCATTGTTTACGCTCTGCTACCACTTTAAGATAAATAAAATAAATTAAAGATGGAAAGCTAGTTTCTGTTTTGTGACAAATTTATTTAGACTACCAATCAACAACAGTTGCTAGGTAACATCATCATTATTGGAATAAACAATTTGTAACCGATGTATATAACCTTCTTAACAATTTGTACTTCTTCAAAATTCTTAATAGACTGTTTTTGACACACCCATTCCTTTGTTCCTCATATCGTAAAGACTATGCTGCACAATTGAAAGCAGGGGTAGGGATGCAATTAAATTTAAACCTTTATTATGAAAGTCGTCGTAGGTCTCATCATATAGTTGAGTTATGGGCTTGTCAGATTTTATGACTTTATTCTTCAAGTTATCTATTGCTGTAGCTACTATGGTCTTTCCCGCGACTTTTTCACATATATGAGGTTTTTCTGATTTCTTAATTAGCAGATTTTCCTAAAATAAATTAATAGAGAGTTATAATACAAATAAACAAATCAAAATCAAATATGTTTAAAACTATTTGTCGTAGAAGAATATTTTACTTTAGCAGTTCATTATAATATAGGGTAGAATAAAAAAAGTAGTCTAGTCTAGACATCTAGTACATTATACCGACCAATGTTATATATTATTTTTACTTACTTTAATAGTTATTGTAGCTGGACATTTCAATTTCCTATAAGCCGAACACCGCCAGATGGATGAATTATTTTTAAAGTTGCGTAGCTTATGATATTGATAATCACAGTTTAGAACAATAGTACCGCCTTTATGTTGCCTAAAATATAATTGAGTGCTCTCGTCGATATCCATTTTTAAGTATGTAATATTAAAAATTAAAACTATCTTACAACTATATTTTATAATGACAACTAAGTATCTACATTTAAATTTGTAACATTGACATTGTCTACAGTACTTCATCATAAGTGCCAGTATCTATTCCAAGTAGTTTACGATATTATTATGCAGTCATATTTATTAAAAAGGATAGATAACGTAGTAGTGCCAAGGGAGATAAAATTTTCAGTGGCACTATTTGCAAAAGAGTAGTGTCACGGGAAATGCAGGTTGACCCCATGGCACAACTGGTAGTGTCACGGGAAATAGAAATCTCCCATGAAACCACTAGTTGTGTCACGCAGTAGGGTCAAGGGAAATGGAGGAGTATTGTGTGTTCGATTTGGGATGATAATGTTAAAGACACCTCGAAATGTTAAGACTTAGGGACAATGTCCACTAAAAGAGTGAAAGTCCGACTGCTGCTGGAATTTGTTACTAGAAATAGTTACGAGAAGGTTCTTGCAGCCTTGCGGTATCTCTGACGACGCGGCGTTACCTTTAATATTTAGTATCAATTGACCGCACCTCACTAGATGGTAAAAAAAACAGGTGCAACCGAGAACACACGGACCACCAGTCTAGATGTTACTGATGTCTACTAAAATGGTGTCCTTTATATTAACGACCTTAATAGTGATCCTTTCACGCTCTGATTCGAACCTCTTAAAACGATTATGAACTTTTTAACTTTAAGATGATTCAAAATGGTTTGGTTTCAGTGGTCATTGACCCCAAGTCAGCTGGTGTTCAAAAGGTCATGACTCATGTTCTAATTACGATAACTGTTATATTTTGCTTAATATATAAAAATAAATCATTATGTGAAATCTTTTATTCGCTCAAAGCGCTATCCTAGAAATCTTTTCTACTTTTATATATTACCCGACCCGCCCGTACCATGTTTAGTTTTATCCCTTTGAACCATATATGTCCGCAAATAACGTGGGGGAAACTGCCGGGTTTGTTGATATCTATGATAACTGCTCCTGCTCCCCACTCTTGATTAGTTGCTTGATGATAAATACCCTTATTAGGCGGACCCTGAGCTCCGAAGGCATCTCGGCCTCGGATGCAATCAGGATAACGTCTAAATGTCGATGATGATGATATAGCCTTATAACCGTGCTAAATAAAGGGACTATTCAACACAAAAGGAAAGTTCCAATTCGGACCAGTAGTTCAACCAAACAAACTCTTCAGCCTTACAATATTATTTACACAAAGTATTTTCCACCGGCTTCGCTTTTGAAAATTACCTTACGCCATTTAAGTCTAATGCGTCTCAAGAGCGCTGGGCGAATTCCACAGCACGCCATTCTTAACAACATAATCCGCCGTGTTCCGTCACCGCCGGTGTGCCAGCGGCGCGCGGCGATGGCAAGAGACCGGATGGTATGTTATATGAAAATGGGTAGGACTATGGTGTGTTATGCAACATTTGTCGACACATATACCTGGCATGGCTGGCTGTGCCGGTGCTGCTGCAGCTTCTGCAGAGGTTCTTAAGCGGCTCAAATATTCCAATCTCATTGGAGATTATGAATTTGTGCCGTTGACTCAATGCTATTGAGTATTATTTTTTCTAAAATAAAAGTAACCTAAGTTACTACTTAGGCTACTTTTATTTTATAAAAAAAAATGTTATACCTGTTGCCGGTAGCTCCACCCGCGTGGATGTCCTTTATCGCTTAGTGTTGAGTCAACGCTATTGAGTATATTTTTTTCTAAAATAAAAGTAACCTAAGTTACTACTTAGGCTACTTTTATTTTATAAAAAAAAAATGTTATACCTGTTGCCGGTAGCTCCACCCGCGTGGATGTCCTTTATCGCTTAGTGTTGAGTCAACGCTATTGAGTATATTTTTTTCTAAAATAAAAGTAACCTAAGTTACTACTTAGGCTACTTTTATTTTATAAAAAAAAATGTTATACCTGTTGCCGGTAGCTCCACCCGCGTGGATGTCCTTTATCGCTTAGTGTTGAGTCAACGCTATTGAGTATATTTTTTTCTAAAATAAAAGTAACCTAAGTTACTACTTAGGCTACTTTTATTTTATAAAAAAAAATGTTATACCTGTTGCCGGTAGCTCCACCCGCGTGGATGTCCTTTATCGCTTAGTGTTGAGTCAACGCTATTGAGTATATTTTTTTCTAAAATAAAAGTAACCTAAGTTACAACTTAGGCTACTTTTATTTTATAAAAAAAAATGTTATACCTGTTGCCGGTAGCTCCACCCGCGTGGATGTCCTTTATCGCTTAGTGTTGAGTCAACGCTATTGAGTATATTTTTTTCTAAAATAAAAGTAACCTAAGTTACTACTTAGGCTACTTTTATTTTATAAAAAAAAAATGTTATACCTGTTGCCGGTAGCTCCACCCGCGTGGATGTCCTTTATCGCTTAGTGTTGAGTCAACGCTATTGAGTATATTTTTTTCTAAAATAAAAGTAACCTAAGTTACTACTTAGGCTACTTTTATTTTATAAAAAAAAAATGTTATACCTGTTGCCGGTAGCTCCACCCGCGTGGATGTCCTTTATCGCTTAGTGTTGAGTCAACGCTATTGAGTATATTTTTTTCTAAAATAAAAGTAACCTAAGTTACTACTTAGGCTACGTTTATTTAAAAAAAAAAATTATAGCTGTTGCCCGCAGCTCCACCTGCGTGGATGTCGTTTATCGCTTAGTGTTGAGTCAACGCTATTGAGTATATTTTTTTCTAAAATAAAAGTAACCTAAGTTACTACTTAGGCTACTTTTATTTTATAAAAAAAAATGTTATACCTGTTGCCGGTAGCTCCACCCGCGTGGATGTCCTTTATCGCTTAGTGTTGAGTCAACGCTATTGAGTATATTTTTTTCTAAAATAAAAGTAACCTAAGTTACTACTTAGGCTACTTTTATTTTATAAAAAAAAATGTTATACCTGTTGCCGGTAGCTCCACCCGCGTGGATGTCCTTTATCGCTTAGTGTTGAGTCAACGCTATTGAGTATATTTTTTTCTAAAATAAAAGTAACCTAAGTTACTACTTAGGCTACTTTTATTTTATAAAAAAAAAAATGTTATACCTGTTGCCGGTAGCTCCACCCGCGTGGATGTCCTTTATCGCTTAGTGTTGAGTCAACGCTAATGAGTATATTTTTTTCTAAAATAAAAGTAACCTAAGTTACTACTTAGGCTACTTTTATTTTATAAAAAAAAATGTTATACCTGTTGCCGGTAGCTCCACCCGCGTGGATGTCCTTTATCGCTTAGTGTTGAGTCAACGCTATTGAGTATATTTTTTTCTAAAATAAAAGTAACCTAAGTTACTACTTAGGCTACTTTTATTTTATAAAAAAAAAAATGTTATACCTGTTGCCGGTAGCTCCACCCGCGTGGATGTCCTTTATCGCTTAGTGTTGAGTCAACGCTATTGAGTATATTTTTTTCTAAAATAAAAGTAACCTAAGTTACAACTTAGGCTACTTTTATTTTATAAAAAAAAATGTTATACCTGTTGCCGGTAGCTCCACCCGCGTGGATGTCCTTTATCGCTTAGTGTTGAGTCAACGCTATTGAGTATATTTTTTTCTAAAATAAAAGTAACCTAAGTTACTACTTAGGCTACTTTTATTTTATAAAAAAAAAATGTTATACCTGTTGCCGGTAGCTCCACCCGCGTGGATGTCCTTTATCGCTTAGTGTTGAGTCAACGCTATTGAGTATATTTTTTTCTAAAATAAAAGTAACCTAAGTTACTACTTAGGCTACGTTTATTTAAAAAAAAAAAATTATAGCTGTTGCCCGCAGCTCCACCTGCGTGGATGTCGTTTATCGCTTAGTGTTGAGTCAACGCTATTGAGTATATTTTTTTCTAAAATAAAAGTAACCTAAGTTACTACTTAGGCTACTTTTATTTTATAAAAAAAAATGTTATACCTGTTGCCGGTAGCTCCACCCGCGTGGATGTCCTTTATCGCTTAGTGTTGAGTCAACGCTATTGAGTATATTTTTTTCTAAAATAAAAGTAACCTAAGTTACTACTTAGGCTACTTTTATTTTATAAAAAAAAATGTTATACCTGTTGCCGGTAGCTCCACCCGCGTGGATGTCCTTTATCGCTTAGTGTTGAGTCAACGCTATTGAGTATATTTTTTTCTAAAATAAAAGTAACCTAAGTTACTACTTAGGCTACTTTTATTTTATAAAAAAAAAATGTTATACCTGTTGCCGGTAGCTCCACCCGCGTGGATGTCCTTTATCGCTTAGTGTTGAGTCAACGCTATTGAGTATATTTTTTTCTAAAATAAAAGTAACCTAAGTTACTACTTAGGCTACTTTTATTTTATAAAAAAAAATGTTATACCTGTTGCCGGTAGCTCCACCCGCGTGGATGTCCTTTATCGCTTAGTGTTGAGTCAACGCTATTGAGTATATTTTTTTCTAAAATAAAAGTAACCTAAGTTACTACTTAGGCTACTTTTATTTTATAAAAAAAAATGTTATACCTGTTGCCGGTAGCTCCACCCGCGTGGATGTCCTTTATCGCTTAGTGTTGAGTCAACGCTATTGAGTATATTTTTTTCTAAAATAAAAGTAACCTAAGTTACTATTTAGGCTACTTTTATTTTATAAAAAAAAAAATGTTATACCTGTTGCCGGTAGCTTCACCCGCGTGGATGTCCTTTATCGCTTAGTGTTGAGTCATCGCTATTGAGTATATTTTTTTCTAAAATAAAAGTAACCTAAGTTACTATTTAGGCTACTTTTATTTTATAAAAAAAAAATGTTATACCTGTTGCCGGTAGCTCCACCCGCGTGGAGGACGGTTATCGCTTAGTGTTGAGTCAACGCTATTGAGTATTTATTTCGACATATTTATTAAGGCACAATGAAGGAACTGGATCTACATTGGTAGAGGCGAATGTACAGCAGTGGACTGAAATATTGGTGAATGAGCGGTGAAATATAGGTTATGACGTGAATCGTTACTCGCACCCAAAGCCGTTAGTCGCTATATTGACAGTTCAGCAATTCAACAAATGCATGGCCAGCTTTCTGTGGGAATTATAAATAGCTACCAAAACCCGCTATTCTTAGTATCTTCTGATTGTGTGGGAATCATTTAAGATTCATCGGCTTCAAGGCCTTCAAGGTTACTCTTACAGACATGCATACTTGTACCAGCTGGGGGTGTACAAGTTTTAAATAACTGGCTGTAGCCGGCGGCCCCGCCCGCGTGGATGTCAATTATAGCGTCCAAGTAAACATAACCAATGTCCTTTCTCAGGCTCTAATCTATCTGTGTTACAAATTTTATCTAGATCGGTTCAGTGGTTTAGAGTTGAAGACAGACAGTTAGTTTCGCATATATTTCTAACTAGCTTTTCCTCGCAACTTCGCCCACGTGTATGTCGGTTATCGCTAGCAACAGTCTTTGGAAGACCCTCAACCTGGGAAAGGGACCCTATTACTTAGACTTCACAGTTCGTCTGTCTGTTAGTCTGTCCGCCTGTCGTTAAGGATAGTTGGAGCCTTAAAAAGTCTCATATTTAATTATGCCCTAGCACTGCTATTATTTTTTACATGGCAACACATACCACAGACACTGTAACCAATGCTATTTAACTATAGACTTTACTTATATACTGTTAGAGTCTAAAATTAAATGACAATCTTGTAGAGTGAATAAAAAATGTTATAAATTCTTTCTCTTTTCATTTTGGACTTTAGCACTTAGATATAAAGTCTAAAATTTAATGACATTTTGTGCAATGTCAGCGGTATGACGGTAGTTTTGTTATGTCATAAAATTAGCAGAATCGGGGGCCTGAACTAACAGCAAATACTGCAATACTTCGATATCATCAATGTGTTGCGGGGGTCATAGGGCAGTCGCTCTACGGAAAATGTCGAAGTTCAGCCAAACACGCAGTTAGACTGGAGCAAGCAAACCCCGGACTCCGAGGTGAAAGCTTCAGATGAGATCAGGCCCCGGATTCTGCTAATTTTATGACATAACAAAAACACTCATATCGCTGACATTACATAAAATGTCATTAAATTTTAGACTTTTTGACAGAGACTTAAAGTCCAAAATGAAAAGAGAAAGAGTTTTTCAATCACTCTACAAGCAACATTTTTCATTCACTCTACAAAATTGTCATTGAATTTTAGACTTTAACAGTATATACCTACTTAAAGTCTAAAGTTAAATGGCATTGGTTACAGTGCCAGTGGGTCCAGAGTGGCTTTGCTTTGAAAAAAATAATGGTAGAATCAGGGGCCCAGAAGTAAGTAGTCCGGAATCAGCTTTTTCTAGTCTAACGGTGTGTTTGGCTGAACTTGAAATTTTCTCTCCTATACACGGTAATACCCAGATCAATGCAAATATACATTACTCATGTATACAAATATTTACACTGAGCTGAACTCGAACCCGCGGCCCCTGCGTAGCAGCCGCGTAAACTACTGTCACGCCACAAAGACTGTCAAGCAACATAGTACCTGTAATCGATTTTTATTTCTTTGTGTTTAATACATACCACCTCCATAAATACAAACTCAGTTACCAGGTTAAACAGTATACCTAAGTATTGTAGTAGCAATTAATGATGTGCTCATTACTTATAGCATTTTGTGAAATCATTTCTTCATAATCATGAGTGATTAGGGAAATATTATATTGACGTGCATACTCACGAGCACGAGGCGCTACCGCCATGGGCCTGCTTCTTATGGCGATGGCTAGCCCAAACTGTTATCCCCAAGCCCGAGCTCATGGGGGCTGAAGATTGTTCTGTATCTTCATCGCCTGGTGCATCTTCTACAACACGCGAGAGTGTTAGATTTCTCCTGTTACTTTATATATAATCGCGAATTCATCTTCCTCCTTCGGCCATTTCATATTTTGATAGTGAATAAAAACGAATAGATAGCCTCCGTGACGTAGCGGTAGGTAGTGAACGCGGCCGCTACGCAGGAGGCGCGGGTTCGATCCCCCGATAACTCAGTGCAAATATTTGTATGGATGAATATGGGTATTTGCATCGATCTGGTCGTGCCTCGGAGAGCACGTTAAACGTTAAACCGTCGGTCCCGCTTCCCGCTTAGGCTTCGCGTCAGTCGCACGTCAGCCGCCGGCGAGACAAGGTCTCCGAAGTTGTCGTCGCCCGGCCCTGCGCCACTGAAGATGTCGACCGCAGTGATCGACGAAACGTCTGGAACGCAAGTTTCACATCGACCACGGCCAATCAGCTCGGAAGCAGTATATTCTATATGCAACGCCGGCCGTGAAAGCCTGAAGACTTAACATCTATAGCAGTCGTTACGAGTAGTTGAAGCCCTCAAAAGTCAAACAATTAGTCTAACTGCAATGCTTCGATATCGCCTTTGGGTTGTGGAGGTCAGATGGCAGTCGTACTAGCAACTTTCAGCCGAGTGCGAATTATTGTAACCTCAAATGTTAAATTGACCGGAGTATACTATAATTTACTCTGTGATGTAACTTTAGCCAAGTGTCGTAGCCAAGTGTAGCGCTTCGTAGCGTAACCTCGTAGCTGCACACGTAGACATACGCTATGATGTCATGGAAACAAATATAAATAAAAATATGCAATATAGACACCAAATTAATTACAAAAATTTAAAATAAAGAGTCTGCAAATGTGGCAGTGGCAGAAAATAAAGTATATTTTTTTAGCTTTCGTAATTATTACTTGTATCTCTGATTCGCGTATTCTCGTACTTATGACACGGTAAGATCGAAAGCCTATCTCATTCCAAACCTGAATACCGGACGTGTCTCTGATGCAATTTTCCTTTCCCGGTTGGGAGTGAGACAGCATTCATAAAGCCAAGACAAACCAAATTTCCATCAGAGGAGAAGAGAGTTTCTCAGTCTCCGTTATTGGTTATTTACCTGTACTTATAAAAAAATATTCTTAATCTTATTACATTAAGAATAGTAAAAGAGCGGTACAAGTTACGTCGGTTCTTGTTTTAAAGTATTTATTTATTTTCAAGCATCACCCAACCTACCTATAATAGTTAATGATTTGACTATTAAATATTATGACGTCACAAATAAAATTTTCATACAAGTTTCCGTGAAACTTACCGTTTTTACGTTTCGTAAAAAGTAACTAATTTGACTAGTCAGTCAATTGGGTATTTGACTGACCAGTCAAATTAGTTACTTTTTTCTAAACGTCAAAACGGTAATTTATAAGGAAAATTGTATGAAAACTATATTTGTGACGTCATAATATTTAATAGTCAAATCATATACTATTAAACGTTGGATGGATGACTAAAAATAAATAAGAACGAAAAAATAAGAACCAACGCAACTGTTTTCACTCTTTTACCATTATTAATTTAATAAGTCCAGCTAAATAATTTATTTTAACTACAGGAAAGTACCCAATTACATACATAGATTAGGCATCGCTCAGATGAACAAGGCTTTGAAAAAATCGTGAGGTTTATAGTAAAAAAACACAGAGAAATGTTAGAAAGTTTATTGCAGGTTGAAAAGGCATTGGAAACTTTAAAGCAATCATACATCAGACCGGCGGCAAACGACAGCCGGTTAGCTCCTAGACTATTCATTTACATTTTTTACTTACACTAAGTACCGTATGCAATTACTCTTAGTGAGGAACATTTTAGTGCTAGGTAGGTATATTGATTGAATATTACAATACATCTAAACTTGTTATGAAAATCATTTTTTATTGATTTTGCAAGTTGTAGGCCTTTTTACGCATACCAAAAAATCATAAATCGAGTTAAAATGTTTTTCTTTGCAGGTGTTGATATAAAGGGTGCGTACACATGGCCTGTGAAAATACTAATAGTCTACTAATTTTAATTAAGTACTGTAAACGTACACTTATTTGAACTTACATTCCATTTAAATGTTCAAAAACGTTTCATTAAAAGATAAAAATTACAAGAACTTTGTAAAATTTTCTTACTTCTAATTGTTATAATTATTTAAGTTCATAATATTTACTGTTATTTTAATATTTGCTAAGTAGTATTTGAAATTAGTTGTTGAAACGGTATTTAGTAAATAGCTGCTTTAACAACCTAAACGTGAGATTAAACTTTTTATGTTTCATGGTGTTTGCACTATAGATACGCCTTTTACAAATCTAATTGCCCAACAATGTTTCTCGTTTCACGAGCGATGTTGTTTAAATTGTCTCAAGGCTAAGTGGTAACTGAATAGTTTAGCACATAGCGAGGCTGAGCAATATAACCAGATCAGTCTTAGGACAGATGACCATTTTTATTACATTGTGACTATTTCGTGCCTCGGAGAGCACGTTAAGACGTCCGTACCGGTTGCCATAAGAACGAAGCATTAGTTACGAGTAGTTAAAGCCCTAAAGAGTCCGACAAGTCTAACTTCAGATCATCGATATCGCCAGTGGACCAGGTGGCAAGAAGGTAGGCCTTTTGCAATAAGACTGAATGTCGACCCTCTACTACCTCCGAGCCCTTGAGTGACTCGGGCAATTGTTCGGCTGCAATTGTGTGTGTGCGGCCCGGGCAACTCGGGCTCGGAGAGTGAGGGGTTCTATTGTAACCTTTATGTTATTCTAATCTTTTTACTTGTGTTTGTTTATTTTGGGGCATTCTTAATTTCAATATTTTTAATTATTACCTAAACTTTTTGAATGACTCTTTTTAAGAGAAGATGAAATTTGTAATGAGATTAATTTTATATCACTTTCATTGCCTTTTAAGCCTATTTTCGTTAATTTACGAATATTAAAATTTATTGCATTACATTAAATTACATTTATAATTTGTGCGTTCAACTTCAAGTTTTAATTAGGTACTCGGCGCGCAACATAACCGTTGCAAAAGTTCAAAAATTTTGGTACCTTTTGAATCTGAGATATGAAGGATTTTTGTACGTTTATGTTAAGGCAGTGTGATTTTGGTTTTGCAAAATTGTACGTCAACAAGGCACTCTAAATCAGGTTAAAAGCAGGTCCTTTTCAAAATGTATAAGTAAATATTTATGGGGCACTTTTAAATAGAATTTTTTTAAGAAAGAAGCTACGTGTGAACAGTATTGAAAACGTTACTTTAAAGCCTTCATAATAAAGTCTACTTCTAATCAAAAATAGGATGTTATTAGGTGTTTTGTGAGTGTGCATTATCCAGAATAATTGCATTCGATACTTCCATCTACCAATGGTTGTAATAATTACAGTCACGAAATATATAATCACGAGGAAGTGCTCCGAGGCTATACCGTAATGCTGTTTAATGTTCAACATATCTTCGATTGACTACCGCCTTATACGCTTGTTCTCCATTTAAAATTACAGCCAAGAAATTATCAAATCACTGTTTCGAATTACTTCACTGGAAATAACTAATGAACGTTTAGCAGCTTTTCTTTCTATAATAACGAGGGATAAGGGCACTTCTTCTTGATTTTATTTTCTGTGGTTACATAGTCTTTATACCTTATATATCAATATTTGAATTCTAATTGTTTCTATTAACCTAATATCCCTAGTTAAATCTCCAGGTTGCTGAGATTATGGGCAATTACAATAATTCTTAACATTTATAAAACAATAATTTACATTCTATAAGAAACAGTGTAACCTCAGCTTATAGAGCGCCAGTTTATTAGGCCTGGTGCACATCAAATGAAGGAAGGCGAACGAACGTACGTGAATGAACTGTAACGTTACGACAAAAACAACGATAGCTCATCAGTATTTTAAGAGGTTGCATTGGTTTGTATCCCTTCGATTGATGTGTAACCAATATTCTATTGGTCGAGATAGTAATATATATATTACTATTTTATTATAAATTTGAATATAAAATGTAAAAATACATTGTTTAAATACCCATGGATTAAAGAATAAATTAAAATCGATAATTTGTACAGAGCTTACCACGCATGATTTCTGGGGGAGGATGTAAAGACACTCACACCTTTTTACATTTTGACCTTACATCAACTTTACATACAGGATTAGACTAAGGGGAGCAGAGAGGGGGAGTTCTATTGATTTTCAATTTTAGGTTATGAGAATAGAAAAGGGAGCAATTACACCTATTGCTCCCCCGAGTCATCACAAGTTTTCATCAAATCTCTAAGCTCTAGACAAAACTGAGGTATCCACAAATTCTGTGCTACATACGTATAATGTATGTTCAGATATAGGTATATAAATCAGTACTTACCTAAAAAAATCTTAAGGAAGTCACACGCACGGTCCCTATTGCTTTGAACGAATTATAGTAACATTTTCTTTGGACATCACTTATAAAGAATGACGATTTTATATTTGCAATAATTAATGAAATTCCTATCAAATATACCATGTGTGTAGATACCGATTAAGTAATTTTTATGGCCCAGCATTAAACCAGTTCAATGAAACTATTTTTAGGTATTTGATAAGAATTTTTCAGATCTCAAGAAAAAAATTGATAGATTTAGTCTACACATGAAGTACGTATGTATTTACATGATATCTACCTAATTACTTTGCACAGACAGAATATTTCTGAAGCATTCAACTTTTCCATCGAGTCTTAAGCCTGGTACATACCGGTATTGTGGAGCGTAATGTAACATTCGCAGAGAGCAGTACAACGAGTGTTACGCCGCGTCTTGTCCTG
The DNA here is from genome assembly GCA_949126895.1 of Eilema caniola. Classification (NCBI taxonomy): domain Eukaryota; kingdom Metazoa; phylum Arthropoda; class Insecta; order Lepidoptera; family Erebidae; genus Eilema; species Eilema caniola. The sequence continues at coordinate 48,861,083 of OX421460.1, read as the reverse complement.
AAAATCTACGTACGAAGGCCTCGTTGCTCGCTTGCCAAGTGCCCAATACCATTTGACATTGGTCAAGCCGCATTTATATATTCAAATCATTTACAAATTCAACTAACTGAGTTGTGTGTTATTTAGGTGTGAACAGCTTCCGTATCTTGCCGAACACTCAGCTTAGTTTCTCCTAAAGCCACAAGAGAATAACTTTAGTAATGTAGTAGGTACCTATTCATTTCATGTGAATTCATTAATCAAATAAAAATTATTTAAGTATTAAAATTAGAATCTCATTTCAGGTAATCCTCTGTGCAAAGGATAAATACCTACCTATCATTGCAGGTCTGTATTAAATCAGCATTTTATTTAGTAAGGCGTAAGTCTGAAATAAAGGGCTAAAGGCTCGGATGCATCGTCTGTTTTGCATGCGGTTGCTAAACATAGCGTAGCGACGGGGCTCGGATCCGAGTCTGCCTTTCTCGTCTAGCATAGATCTGAACCCTACCCGAGTCTTAAGCATTTTGCATCTGGTTTGTGCCTTACATTAATTTTTCAAGACTTTTGTTTCTATGTTACTTGTGTAGTTTAGTTTATACTTATATGTACTTAGAACCGCCGTGATACTTGCCTAGGCTTTGCCAAGATGTTCGATTTCTTTTTTTGTATGTATATCCAAACTCTAGCCTGCTATCAGTAGACATATCACCTATTATACTTAATTACCTAATAATTAAACGCCGCTAATTTTAATAAACTACCCAGTTTTATCTCCGGCAGTGAAGATGATAATTTTAATTAAGACGTCACTACCTTTACCATATTGTCCCTTTTTATTGCTTTCACAAGCATCTAGAAGGACAAGTATGAGAAACATCAAGTAGTTATAAAGGAAGGTATATTCATTATAGGTTCAAAGGTACACATACAAAAGGGTACACATACAACAGGTACACTTACAACAGGTACACAGACAACAAGGTACACATGTAAATTAAAACGAACGATGGTGGTGGTGATAAAACGTGTAATTAAAAATGTGCCTAATCTTGCGCATAATCTCAGCTATGGTTATATTTTTATATATATAAATATCAATTCAGTTCTCTAATGATAAGCAATATTATTATTTTAGATATAATGCAATTGTGGGTAGGTACTGTTGAACGGGTGTTATTCGTGATAATGATTAAAACTACAGAGTGCTACAATCCTTTCAACGTGGTTATTTTTTGGACTTTTCTCATTATTTAGTTTTTTTTTGTCTTTGTAAATTAACACTAAACACAGGTACTTTATTTTGACACACTTATTTGACTATGAGATAGAGCTATTTTTTATTTCAGAATATTGCAAATGAAACTATTGTTATAACTTATGTTCTCAAAATATAAATATGTAATGTGATAAATAAAGTTATTGAATGGAATGAAAAAAATAATAATATTAATTTATAGTTTGCTAAATTGAAGAATTGGTTCATAACGCATGTAGTAGTAATAAATTGTACGGTTGAATTAGACATAATGGACTGGAGATGTTGATTACGTCTGACATAGTAATGAACAACTTGAACTAGAGATGTTCATTATGTAATATCAGCATCAACACATGGACTAGAGATGTTGGTTATGTGTAAAGTGAACATTAACAACATTTAGGTTCAAATTGTTCATTACTACCAACGTTAGATTTCTCAGATTTATATTTAGGTACTTTCGATTCAAAATTGGGTATCAGATCTATTGATTGTAAATCATTCGTAATATTATATAAATTACGATAACATGCTATATAGTTAATATATTATTAAAACAAAACAAGACATGAATTACATTGTTGAACAACTAACATTTATAATACGTTACATTTCTCTACTACATTGATAAATCCTTATAATTGTATGAGCTACTGATAACATCATAAAGGTGCATTAAGGTCATCTCAAAAATGGGTGTAGTTCTAAGAACGGAAAGTTTCATTGAAGTCATTTTGATAATATCAAAAGCTTCAGTTACCCCACGCTGTTGTTGCGGGTAAAGCATTCCGACCGCCAAGATATGTCAATACATCCCAAATGAACAGATTTGACCAAATGCACAATAATGTTAAAATTCTCTCTAAAGTAACGTAGTTATATCTCATTAAAGAATTTCAACAATTTCAGCCCTAGTATCTATGATATTGCAAAATATTACAAGAAATAAAAATTATTTGATAGTTTTTTCCTATGGCAATTCCAATTCCACCGCAAAGATCTAACAATATTGACCCTTCTACTCACTGCGTTCAGGCCGGTTCTACGATTTAAAAGTCTTTTCATTGAATTTATTGTGGTAAAAATGAGCTCTTTGGGATTCCTTTTGCGGGCAACTGTTTGTTTGTTTACAAATAAACAGCTACTTACTGTGTAAAAGGATCAAAAACTGTGTACAGTAGTTACCTTGCAAACAGTTATACGTGTAAAAATGATATTTTTAAAACAATAAATTCAATTTCAACATGTTTTTCGAGTCTTGCAATTAATAAATCTTTTTTACATTCGATTCAAAGGAACATGTAGTTGCGCAGGACAAAGAATATTAATAATAAAAGATAAAAAAAAATCGCTTAGAATATGAAAGAAACCAAGAACACTGGATTTAACAAACTTATAAAAATTGTTGTCATGATGAGAATAAGGTTAATTTTTTAGATTTTTTGCTAAAGGACCACCCAACTTCTTTTCAAAATAATAATTAAATTAGACTCAGTTATAACAATTTTAAAAATTAAATGAGAAATGACAATAATGGCCCAGGCCATCAGTGGAAAGTCGAGGCCTCTATTTGGAGTATTTTACAACTCCAGCCCAATCGAATTATGTATATGTATGACTATTTAATAATTTGGTATATTTATTTATGAACTGTTTTATCATTCTAAAACTTCGACCGGCCATATTTTTGGATACAAAAGACGGTGTAAAACAGTTGAAATTTCATAAGGAATTTTTATAAAAAATATAGTGCTAGAACTGTACCAACTCCCAAAGTAGGGAAGGTTTTAGCACAGTTAGAGACAGTTTCGGTCATAATTGCCCATTGTTTAGTTCCACTTTCTACCGAATTCTGCAACACGACGTATGTTACATCCCCTAGATATTTTGTTCGCTTCCTTAATTCTGTAACAGGCTCGGTCATCGAATGGTATCTACTCTAGCTATTCAGTTCACCTAACACTTCCAAATAACTTCATCGCAGCTATTCACCCTTGCCTATTTGGTCCACCCTTCGCTGCCTGTCGATGCGTTATTTTTAACAACAATATATATTCCAATTAGTGTCTAAATATTTAAATCTCCGAATACCACGAATTGAGCAAAGCGAATTTCTCTCATCATGACAAAATTAATGTGAAAAGGTTCTTCTTTTGTTCCACTGTTCGATGGAATAAAGTGGTTTAGGTTGTAATTTTAAAACAAATAGTTTTGAGGACCACGATTCAAAACAAAAGGGTGTTAGCACCCTGTGTACATGTTCCTAATGTACCGTCTGTCATTGGACACTTGCGTCAGCACCATGTTATGTCGATGTTGATAACTCACTGTGCAAACATCCAATGAGAGCTTAGTTACAACGCAACAACGCAACTGCTGTGTGTTGACCACGCGGTTTAGGGCTCCATTACGATACTGCATACTAAGAGCTGCCAAATTTCAAACATGACATTAAACTCTTGCCCCAAATTCCTATCAAGAGATGTAGAACAATTCTCTGGGCGCCCATCGCCGTTCGGTCAACACACACTCTTTATCACACCTTCTATCGCAGTACAAGAACCGACTCCTGTACTCATTAACTAGTAATAAGTAACAATAGCTATATACAATACATTCTATATGCCCAGACCGTTCCTCTTCGCCTAACTGATATCCGACGTGGTAGTCGAATTAGTTCCCTATGTTTCCTCCACAACCCTTTATATTTTGCCATAAATTTATACCTAATATTCAATATATACCAGCTCATATAACATCTAATGAGATTCAAATTATTATTTTTCTAGGTACCTGAATAAACATTCCACTATAATAATTAGTATATATTCGTTAGCTCACATACCTAAATATCCAGCATTCAATGGTGGTCCGATAACGAATTTGTTTGAAAATACATCATATAAAACATCTATGACTATATTGAAGAAGGATATATAGTAGAATGTACCGTCAAGACATTCTATCAAGTATACATTGCAAACATAGATAGGAGAGAAACGGTCTAATCCAGATGGTCGAACCTGATTGTTGTGGGCGGTCGTGAGGACCCATCGTGGGGGGTGCGCGCCGGGCCTTAGGCGTTAGACTCCTTGAGGTCGGTGAGCCTGGCGAGCTGCGCGGGCTCGAGTTCGTCGGGGATGGAGGCGCGGCCGCCGCGCGGCGCCGCGGGCGGCGACTGCGGCGCCGTGGGCGGGCCCGACGCCACCGACGCACAGCCTGACTCGCCGTCCGAGGCGGTCGAACTCGACTGAGGATGCGGGGCCGAGTCTGCAGGGCCATCGTCCGACTCCCTTAGGCAGACAGCTGTCTGCTCGGACAATGATGATTCGTCGTCGTCGTTCTCTAGTTCCACCAGAGCCTCCTGCTCGAGCTCGGCCTCTGGTGTGGTGTCGGCCTCCGGCGGCGGGAAGGGCTGGTCCGCCTCCTCGACCATCGGCGTGGCGGCCGTGATGACAATCTGCGCCACACCAAGGCCGCAGTCGTCCGACGGTGGCTCAACTGTCGGGTGCGCCTGCGCCTGCACCAGCTCCGGAACTTCCTCCTCCTAAGAGAAGAACACGCTCAAATCACTTGATACTACAACCGTGGTAGTTGAAATTACCGTTTGAATAGACGAAAGAGGCATTCAGAAACTGGTGACATGCATCACTAAGCGACATGCTATGAGGACGTGGGCTACGTGACAGTCTGATTGAAAGTCGGTAATATTCGAGTGATTGATAAATCTTTTTGTATATTTTTATAATAATTATAGTAAATATTAGAAATATGATATAGTAAAAGAAGCATAACACAATCAGTAGCAACAAACTACTCTATAAAAGCGTCGGCAAGCTACTATGACTAGTTTGTACAAGACGGGATAGATGTATTCTATGATAGTGTCAAACCTCATCCCAATTGTTTTCCCCGACAACCTCGTCGACTGAAGCATGGAAAAGAATTCACATTCAATTAACACTAATACATATATGTATAATATACAACACAATATGTTACTGTAAAACTCTTCTGACATACCTAACACGAGTCTGATTGTATTATTGCAACGGACATGAAATGGCTTATAATACAGCGTGACTTTGATGAAATATTATTTCAAAAGCGATATGGCTACAACAAGATATATCGAATGTAATGTCCGTGTCGCTATATCGGGATTTCGCTAACAAATCTCCGTTTGTGAAAACAATCGATTCATGAAATATTAACATCAAACGTCACAAAACAGTTCCATCCATGTACCTACTAATAGATACTTATATAATCAGGAATTAATTTTACATTCTAATTATCTTTATTAATTGTTTTGTTTTACTTATATACTCATGTCATTATCAATTAGATTATTTATTCATATGCGAAGGTATTTCTAGCGAATTCAGTTATTCCACAGAGAGAATTCCAATTCTTGTACAAAAACCCTTGGGGCCAATATAGTACCTATTGTGTCAGTACAAGTAACTGTTTACAGCTACGCACGTTCATCGTGAAATATATTATTGAACTAGAATAAAATTAGCTACAATTTAATATAATTTAGGTGTATATTACAAATTAATCTACATAGGGAGACGTTATTGTGAGATTAGTATTTCATGAATTTTATAGATATAGCTTAATAACTAATTAAGTTAAACTGTAATTAAGTTAACTGTTAATGTAAAATTTGCATGACTTGGCGTTTACAATATATTATTGTATACCATTGGAGTACCCTAGAGATCTGTCCTTAGTCTGTTTAAGGTTACTTGTCAGACAGCGTCAGAAACTCATTTGAAAGAACAGCCTCCATAGATCCTTAAACACAGATTGGTGTGTCCTAGGAAAACGTTGCAGGAGGCAATTGACGACGATAGTCTGGGGCATTATGTGGTGAAGACCAAATACTTGGCATATAACTTGACAGACTCTATAGAGCTCACGTATCTGCTGACATCGATTCAGAAGATTAGATATGTATTACTGCAGCGTGATGCCAGTGGCGGGAGGTGGCTTGTGTCATTTGTGACCCAAAAGCCAAAAAACATCATTGGGCCTGTCTTTTGTATTTACAGTGGTATAAGCAGAAGCTGCGTGTCTCGGGCAAATCAATAAGAGGAGTGAACCCAAAAAGTACTGGTTTGATACTGTAATAGATGATTAACGTGCCAATAGTTTTAATATCATATCGGCAAGGCACTTCTTCTGACTGTGCTAATTCAAAAAAGGCGTTGCAGTAAAGCAGACCCAGGGTTCGCAAGTAAAAAAAATTGAATGCAAGCAGGACTTAACTGTGGGATGATGATTTTCATTGAATCCGAAATTTTGTAAATCATTATCAGATTAATTTAAGTAAACATGTAAGAGATATGATGTTGATAGAACATGAATAGAGGGTTCACAACTGCTAGACAAATTATTGGTATGGACTAAACAGGTATAGGTTAGGTACAGCGGATCGTGCCGTTAGTTGTAGCTATATACAATGGTCTGGGCTATCCTATAGCACATTGTTAGAATTTACCTTGAAGGCATAGCGATCATAAAAAACTTACCAACGATTGTCACCATGGGTTGCGAGGCTTCGCCAAACTGAGATCCGTATTGCTCATGGTGATTCCTACTTAGTTCTAGGTTAAAACTGAAGTCAGGCTGGCTATCCATGGAATCATCTAGATCGGCCGGCGGCGGTGGCGGCGGCGCATTGGGCGGGGCAGCACCTTTAGTGTTGTTGTTGTCATTCAGGATTACTGGCAGCGTCCATAGGTACAAACAGTTCAGCCAACACCAATGTAGCAATTTCGCATGCAAATTTTGATGTCTCCAGCCAATTTTTGGTTTGGTAACGTTCCCAGTGATTGTCAAAGATTCAGACGGGTTACTAGGTATCAGTGCAACAAATTTCATTAGTTGATTCCAGAAATGTTGAGTATAAACAAGAGTGATCGAATCAATGACAACCGTCCATTGCGTGTTGATTTTGAGAGGCAATTGACCGTGGTTGAAGCTGGACATCGATTAACATAAATACGTACAATGCTGTGTGTGTGACTAACGAATTTATTGCTGTAATTATGTTGTTGAGTCGTCCACGTAATTATTGTTAAGGCAACAGGTGAGGCACTTATTCCTTACAAGTGGTGGTTATCGTGTTTTCGATGTTAAATATTCTCACTCTATTGTTTCATTATGGTGAGTTAAGTATATGTTACGATTTGATTGACTATGGAATATTAAATTTTATAGGAAATAGATAATATTCAGTATTACAGGATTATAGGTAGACAGATATAATCTTGTACATTATAAGTACTGCGAAATTTTAATAGACGAAAATGACACAGTTACTGGTGAATTTTTTAATAAGTATTTCTAACATAGTTACTGATATTTTTATATCTGTCATTATACTATGAATAAAATGTGGCATATCATATCGCTAGCGGTTATAAAATTAAATATTCTCGATGTATCCGTGCAGTAAAATTCACTTTTGTTACTTCATAATGATTACCAAGAGTTCTAAACTAAAATTACGAATATCATACCATCCTTTACCAGTTAAAATTAACCTTTGTCATATATTATATAGTAGTGTGGTTTGCGTTATAATCATTTTAATAAAATATACTGTCTAAAAACAAAAGTCAACAATATCTACAGGCTTCCAGCCAAATATTGTTTTACATCCAGCGAGATGATCGAATAAATAGGGTGTGTGGTCTCTATATACCTACTTACAGATTCGTGCAAAACATGCAAGTACTGAGCTAGATGTGATGTCTGATTGACTTTGCCGAAACATGCCAATTGGGAACCAAACCACGATACCAATTACCCAATCAGCCAAAGCTAACGTTGTACAACACTATGTGATCACGCAAATACATTTATTGTTATATATATTGACCTGAATGAGGACAACTTCGATATTTCAAATCCCTTTCTTTCTCATGTGTTTTAGAAAAAACTATCCCTACAGATTTTTTGATCATTTAGTTTTTGTAAAACTTCATTTAAGTATATATAAGACTTTATTTGATTTTGACTTCTACTTTCCTTTTATTATTCAATAATAATCATTCTACAAAACTACGTGCATTATTTCAACTACTTCGGTGAGTTTACTTCTAGTACGTGCTATATTATTTTCAATATCTTTGAGAACAGCTGTCTTGCATTGAACGTGAGAGATATACTTAAAATGTGTATTGCTGTGATTGTTGTGCGTATATTGAAGACGTAACCTAATATTAGTGAAAGTTAAATGTGACTTTCGTCAGATAGTCATAGTAATGTCACAGTATAGTTCAGTTATAGGCGAATAAAGAAATAAAGAAGACAAGATGTGAGGATCTGGTCTCTAGAAATATTAATTAATTGATAGAAAATTTAAATGATAGAAAAAGCCTATCCGAGTGTTTCTTTTTCGTGCTCGATATTGTACTCACACATTACCGGAACTGATTAATTTCCTGAATGCGGAAAATTATCCCTTCGTGTTTCATTTCATTTAAAGTACCTAAACAACTGTTATTACGTCCAGTTTTCAATCTATTTCAAAAACCTACACCTATTACCTACTCTGAGATTTATGATCCGTTTGTTACTTTTTACTTTAATTTGAATAATTAAAGTAAAACGTAACAAAGTTAATAATTAAAGTAGAACGTACCAAAAGTTTTACTTTAATTTTATTTTACTTTAATTAATGTTGCCATTAATTGGTCCCATAGAAAATTAACATAGTTTGGCTTAGGTTAGGTTAGGTTATCATTATCATTTTATGAACATTTTTGTGTTTTTGCATCATAAAATTATTGATTTTGTATCAAATCAGATGTCTTAAGTAATTCCACCTCTTGTTCCTTTTATTTATTTCTATTGAAATAAAAAAAAAAACACTTCGCCTTCATTTTTAAACTTTGTTTGAATAATAAAAATTCTTGTTATATCACAAAGTTGTCCCCACTCATTCAGTCGGACGGTACCCGTCTGTTCTGTTTTCCTTACCGTCCTGTTCTTCCACTGGTGGGGTGGGGGGCGGTGAGGGAAAGGCAGGAGCTGCTGCCTCAAGAGATGCCCAGTCAGCGCCGCTCAGCGGCTCACCGTTCTAAGCAACAAGAGTACATTAATGACACTGATAGGATTAGCGATACTGATAATGATATTCAAGGTTCGATTCCGAAGGTGACATCATACATAAACTGCAGACACATAATTCATTGCGGCTTCTCAATGGTCCCCTTTATTCGTATCGAAATTTAACAAGTAATGTATGCGCTGTGTATGCTGCATGCGTCTTGGGCATTCTACCTACGTAAGTACTAAATACTATAGAGAGAATACAAATATAATAATGCCGCTTTAAACTTCAATTAATATTCGTTGAGTGCCAAAATTTGTATCCATGAATATGTCTGTTTGCATAGATCTGGTTATTTTCATACCTCGGAGAGCATGTTAAGTCATCGGTTCCGTTATTTAAGGGAAACGGGTGGACCGTGTGATACCGTGTGAGACCGAGAAAATAAATAATAAAATGATCTCCAGCCTATTTCATACGAAGGGATGTCGGCTAACGGAAATATACGCAGACGAATTCACTAGGAGAGCAGGGAATCTCGAAATAAAACCCTGTACCAACCCGTCTGTCCAGCGTGAAAACAGCAGGCCAAAGTCCAAAGGAGGTAATTGATTGATTGATTGAGTTTTGTTTAATTTCTTTCGATTACTGCGTTAACGTAACCAGCTATATAAGTAGTTTGATAGATGTATCTGTATAACGCTAGCTCTGTCTTTACAGGAACGTGATTTGTGTGTGAGTTTTACCGTGGTTTTACTACAAATAAATTATATTCAGCCAATGTTAGTTGACATTCGTTCTTCAACGAAATTGTTTTCCCAGATCAGACGCTGTTTCACCATAGGCTATATGAACATACCGGATTATCGATCTTGAAGCATTACGTACTATAAAATGATTATTAAGAATGCACTAGGCATAGGCAATTGCAAGAACATTACAATTGGTTTGCATACTGTCCGCATATTTTCAGTGGGTCTGAAAATAGAAATCATACTAATTAAGTTCTCTGTGTCTTAAGGTAGAAAGACCTTTTATTTGAAGAATTTTACTCCTCAAACTTTCACATTAACCAACTTTTCTAAGCCTCTAACCTGTGTAGTTAGTTTTCAATAAGATACTCACTTATATCCTTTCTAAACTTACCGTGACAAGGAGACCACTTTATGCATCAGGAAATCTGTCTATCGAGAGCCTCTAAGATGCCTCCAAGTTCTTAGCTATTAATTGACGCGCCCTTCTAATAATAATAATATAGTAAAAGAGATAAGGAATAGAATAAAGAATAGAAGAGATAAAAGAAGAATATAAGGAATAGAAGAAATAAAAAAAGGAGAAAATAAAAAGAGAGGCCAAAATTATTCATCTTCGTTTGAGAATCATCAATTTCATTTTTTTTCATTTTTTTTTTCATGAATAATTATGGTGAAAATTGTGCAATTATTAACTAAATGTTCTACCATTAGGTAGAATATCTCTTTTAAAGTGGAAAATCATTCTCATAAACGGTCCTCATGTCACAATTATCAATTTTTTTCTATTTAAAAATAATTATAAATAACTGTATTCAAAAACAATGTGCGAGAAAAAAGACAATAAAATAACCAGTTTCATTCATAAATAATATATTTTATTAAAAAAAATAAAGGGAAAGGAAAAAAAAACAAAAGAAAAATAAAAACGGAAATCGTTGGGCATTTATTAGAAATACACACTGAGAAGTCATACTCACATTTGTAGGCGCCCGTTTTTGGGTCAGACTCCACTAAAAAAGTAGCAGCGTGCAGTTGCTTTTTTAAGGCAGAATATAACAAATAATTCTAAATAAGAATTATTTGTTATATTCTGCCTTAAAAAAAAAGAAGAAAACTCTCTACGGAAGAAATATATTATAGTCAATTGAAGGCGAGATTTGGCGCTGCTCTTCCAGTGCGGATTGACCCTTAAGCTAGCATGCTTAGCAGCCTACATAGTGGAAGAACAAGTTGCCCACCTCGTCACACTCCTCCACTATGAGAGACGGGAAGTTACCCACGATGCCGTTGGTCTCACCACGCCACCAACCGTCGTCTACGCCGTGAGCCTGGCGCGACAGGATGCGGATTATCTGTTTAAAGAATGACAATTTTAGTTCTATATAACATCCGTGCAAAATAAGGGTTACGAATGCTGATTACACTTAGAGATACATATTATACGACCTTCTATATTGTACTAGACCAAAATCAAACATAGTATAACTTTAGATTTTACACTCAGCATCAGATTGATCTTCACTAGCAAAGTACTCAGAATGATCTGAATTCCTTGGTCTTCCCACCTTCCTGTTGACTGATTTTTCTAATATTTACTACACACCTTTAGTTCGGACGATATAATACAGTTTAAATCAATAAAAAAAAACACTTCGGAATTAACATCATTAGTAGGTTTTAAAATCATTTTGAGTAATTTACTAGTCAAGGTAGATCTAATGCTGATTGTAGACAAATTACACTGAGCAGGAATTGAACCAGCAACCTCCAAATTCACGAAAGCAAAAACCCAACAACAAAACTCACCTGTCCTTCTTCTAGAACGAGTTCATCATCTGTCTCCGAATCATAGTCGTACAGAGCGAAGCAGTACCCAATGGTCGGCAAGTCAAGTTCTGATGGCTCTGCTGCCTTCTGCTCTGGTTCCTCAGCTTTTGCTTCTTCTGGTTTAGCAGAAGGAGCTGAGATGACGGAGATTTGATCGGGTGATTGTACTACGTCAGCGTCTTCTCCCTCAACGGTGTAGTCAACAGATGAGAACGATATTTGGGAGACCAGACCTGGAGCGCTGCTAACCTGGTAAAAGAATTGGTGGATTTATAAGCTGTATGCTGGAAATGATAGGAGAAGAGAGGCTGGTGCATAGTGGTACAGGTGTGGTCGCAGCCTGAAATTTGGGCGGAAGAGGGGGGGGGGCATTGTTTTGTGCGGCGATTCCTTTGGTAAATCCTGTTTTAGAAGAGTTTCAATTCGACGTACACGATTTGGGCTGTCATGTCCCCCCTTGAGGACCGCGCCTGCAGTAGTAATCGTGTAGTTATACACATTGCAAACTTCTGCAATACTAACCGGGTCAGTCTAGAATTAGTGACCATTCGTAACACCGAGCCTTTTAAACCGTCAGTCCCTGTTGGCATATGAACATTTGTGGTAGTCGTTATGGGTAGTTGGAGTTCGAAAAGTTCGACACCTGAGTTAATTACAGAAGTTAGATATTGCCAGTCATTCACGGTAGTCGTTTCACGGGAGATATTAAGAGACTGAAAAGCCCCAACAGAGTTGGGAATGCCTCGTACGTTGATGACATGTGCTTGAATGCAAATATGGTGCTATACTGAAAATCGCGATTGAAGAATTACATAATTCCATTCCATTTTGGTAATGACGCTCTTATTCCTCAAAAAAGCCGACCATCATGGGATACCTAGCCGAAGTAAACTATTAAATAGAAGATAGAATTATATTGAACTAGGTTTTGTTCACGGCTCCAGCCGCGTGGATGTCAGTTTTCGCGACCAAACATAGCCTCGCCCTTTCTCAAGGTCTAATCTACCCTTATACCAAATTACATCAAAATTGGTTCAGTGGTTTAGCCGTGAAAGACGGAAAAACAGACACACACCCACTTTTCCATTTATAATATTAGCATGGATAAACACTTGTAATTTTCACAATATTTCTTTTTTCATCTGACTGGTTTTACCTGATGATGGAATCCGTAATTAACGAAAACCATTAAAGAAGTATCTAGCAAATTTAATATCACAATTAAGAACACTCTGCAAGAAGTCCATAACTTGTCGTTACTTTTTAATTTTGGGATATTCTTAGCAATTAATCTGACCATGGCTTTTGCATTTTATTCTCCTATGTCTAGACTCACCTGGTCGCGTTCTACGTCAAGATAGTTGTGTGGCACGTAGCCCTCTTCACCGCGGTAGTTCCTCGCTCGAAGCCAGCCGTCTCCGTCACCTTCACCGACCACTTCTAACTGCTCGCTCTCGATGATGGATAGCTCATCAGGGTTCTGAGCCTGTGGTACACACATAACATTATACACGTAAGTGGCCGACAAGCACACGACGCACATGATGGAATGTGGTTACCGTGACCTATGGACGTATGCAACACCAGGGGTGTTACACTCACACGCAGTATCGTATTTGTACTGGCTTGGAAAAACCAAAGCATGGAGTTCATTCGACAGCTCAAGCGTGCGAAAATGATGATCCTTCTAGTTTGCACTTTGTGGTCCAAGTTGTTGTGGTCAGAAAACAGTCGCTTTAAGATAAATATTGAAGTTTAGCCCCAAATTAGTTAAAATGCTCGGAGAATGACGCTGTTTCTTACTTTATTTATTTATTTAACCAACTTATACTTACAGCTAGCTAGCTAGTCATATAAGTTATAGATCACATAGGTACATTATTCTTTATCGGGCTTATCGGTTACAACAGTATGAATATTCCATTAAAATATAGATGTCAATAAAATAATTCAATCTTTCAATAGGTATAACAATTCGGATGTCAGAATAAAATAATAATAAAATACTGTAGCAAGGCCTGGCGAAATCATGTCAGGGAGTCGACTTATTATAGTCTTATAGCATATGTAAATGATTAAAGTTTCCGTGCCTCAAAAAAAGCTCGTTAAGCCGTCAGTTCTCGTTGTCATACGACCATTTATATGGCAGTGGTTACGGGTAGTTGGAGTCCCATACTGGTATAATTACAATACTTCGATATCGTTAATTGCTGCGACAAGGAGGCTAAAAACTTTATTGGGGAGATTGGACAGAGGCTCATCGAGACGACTGGTGACTATCGTTTCTGGTGCAAAGACTGGCCATCGCCATCCAGCGCGGCAACGCAGCAAGTGTGATGGGCACTTTTGCACCAGGAGCGATCAGGGGCGGGTTGTTTGATTAGCACTTGCTCTATATGTTGTTTGGACTTTATTTAATGTTACATATTTTAATTATAAATAACTATAATTTCAAATTGGTTGTGTAGCATCACGGAAAATATCGAAGATCAGCCAAACACGCCGTTAGACTGGCAAAAGTGAAGCTGTAAGTTTCGGATACGACAGACGAAGAAGAAGTGTACGTAAATTATATCGTATTTTATAGATAATCACTGTTCCAAATTGATTTATACTACCTTTTAATATACCATTAAACTTTATACCAATACAAGAATATACCTACTCCTATGAACCAAGAACCATGCCATTTTCGAAGACTGTATGCTAAAATTTATCCATTTATATCTATTGGTATTGACAAGAACCACAAAGTCGTTGATCTTTGAGCGTTGAGCTATGGAATGATAGGTTTCAACTATTCACAGTACGAGCAGCAGATCGATGAACAAAGTACTCAAAACGATCTTTCATCTTAATATCTTGGTTTCTCCCCCTTCTTGTTAACTAATATTATATAACTAATATGATATTTGTAACACATCTTTAGTTCGGACAATTATACATTTCAATTCAATAAAACAGTTCGATTTGCTCTTGTACCCTGGATTGGAAGCGCTCGTAGCCAGGTGCGCTCACTGACCGGTAAGCGATCAATGGGTTAAGCTACTGAAAGGCGCGGCTGCCTTTGGATGGGTGACCGCTTAGCGGTATTTCAACTGAGCGCTTCCGTGCTTTGGAGGGCACGTTAAAAGTCGGGCTACTAACCACAACTGAGGCTGGGAGGTCAGATGGCAGTTGCTCCCATTTATAGCCGAAACAACTTGCCAGATCAAAAATTAAGCGTACACCCGGCTCCAAAAAGTGTAAACTTTTGATGCAACGGGGATTGACGCTCGAATGATTGGTTTTGAAGATAAATTTGAGACTTTGCCTAGATATTTCTGACCCTAACTGTATATTTGAAATTAAACAGTTAGAGCTCTGAGGCCAGCTAGGATTACGGTTTCAATATAAACTCCCTGAAACTATCTTGAAGTTTGAGAAACTATCATGAAGTTGTTAGTTGTTCTGGCATCTAAACTGTTGTAACTTGTCCAGTTTTCATATCACAATAGAGATTTATATTTAGAGCAATTTAATTTTGACGATATTTGGTTTATTAATAAAGTATTGAAATACTAGCTGTGGGCCGCGGCTCTGTCTGTGTGGATTTCTGATCCCGTTCCGATTCAAAAGGTTTTATTAAGACTGCAGAATACAAAGATAACTCGAGAGCTATATCATATAATATGGTTTCGTTGTAGAGTAATTCCTTTTTTTCTACAAGATAGTAAGACAACGTCACGATGACGTCACCCGCCCTTGCTCCTATTTTTTTAAAAGTTTTTTGCCGGACTTGACAGGTTAAACCCTGAATAGGGAATTGAAAATATACAAGCTCCAAAGGTATTCGTTGTAGATATGTCTAGATGAACGTCAGACAGTTGTATGTTGTGTTCTACCCAGGTACGCGTCTTTCGTCGTAGGTCACGCTGTCACTTAACATTATGCCCCTTTTCTGAGAGACAAACCATTTCGTAACTATACGCGTTTGCGACAGCCGACACATTTAGGTGGATCTAGTTTTACACCAGTACTATCTTTTGTATTAACCAAATGAAATCTACCTTCTTCTCACGTTCCATGTTCATTTGAAACTCAATGTCATTCAGAATAATGCTCCTCGTGTGAAAGAGGAAAACCGTGAACCAGTTAAAAAAGAAGCTTACCGTGTACGAATACAAAGCAGTGCACTTGTAGAGAGGAGCAGCCGGAGGCTCAACGACCTCAGCCGATGTAGTCTGTTGAGGCTCGTCCCAACTCACTTGGGTGGGGTCATCCCAGCCGACAGTCAGCTGCTCAATGCGCCTCTGTTCCTCTTCCAGGGCGGCTAAGAAAAAGTACAAATTAGAAATCAAAGCATTTAGGTGGGAGACAATCTCACGGACCACTCGATGCGCAGGGGTTGCCGTGGTCGACCCTGTACACACTTGCAATTCTGCTGATTGATAAACGAGGCCTCGCGGTTTGGAAGTCAGACGGCAAACGATCGCATTATCTGGTACGAACTACCTGGCTTAATAGCAAAAATTATGTTTTCCTCAACAGCAGTAAACTACAATTCATTTGACTTTACTTCTCTTCTTTTTAACGTATTGTAGGTAGCACGAAGTCTTGTCAGAAGAGTTCAGGCTGGAAGTTCGTCAAATGTATCTGGATGACAGCAATAATTTCATCCCCTACCACATGGTACCTCCTTCTCCCAATTCAGTTAAATTTGTAATGAACTGTAAAGTCGCAGTGTACAGTCATACTTACCTTCCATATCCTCATCGTGATCATCTTCACCCTGCGACTCCGAGGTGTGGCGCTGATGGCCGCTGGAGCCAGCAACGGCCACATTGGAAGCGGCTTCTCCATCAGTGTTATCACTATCATAGAACGAGTCGGTGCTCGGCGGGTCCTGGTAGGAAAACGGACATTTACCATTTTGCCAAATTTTGGGGTATTTCCAGTAAGTTCCTTGACGTAACTCGTTCAAACCGTAGTGTTACATAAAATATCAAATCAAATTGTAGAGAAACATAAAAATATGAAATGATAATTGGTCAACATCATTCTATATGAATATCATACACGTTGAGTGTAGAAGGTCCCACCAACATCCTTGACGTCCAGCCAAACTAACCTGCAAGTCTGTGCACCACTAAACAGGCTCTGGTACAGGTCCTCCTCCAAGGGTCGAGGTCAAATGTCAGTCACTCTCAAAAACCAACATACCAATCAAATCAGTAATCAGAATGCAGGCTCGAAAGAGCATGAACATAATTAAGGAATCACTTTTCGGACGATGAGATTAGAGAATATATAATGAACATTTAAAATCCTGAACGGCCACTACGACATACAGACGTTTGAGAAAATATTTCAACCCACACAAAACCCACGTTTAAGGGGCCACAATTTCAAACTTTCCAAGACGAGAGCAAATAACAACCCAAGAAAGCACTTTTTGAGCAACAGGGTGGTGGAGGCTTGGAACAAATTGCCAGAAGATGTTGTAAATGCTAAATCCACAAACCAATTCAAAAATAAACTTGATAAACGTATAACTGATAAGAAAACCAACAAATAGGCAACTAACAGTTGTCTCAACTGCCTGCCTGCTAATAAATAATAATAATAATAAATAATAATAATAATAAATTAGTGTGTAGATAGAAATATCTACAATGACTAATCGGATTATACAACTATATCACTAGCTCAAAGCACCATTAGCCATCAAAGCATGCATGTACAATATCGCTTTCTGTCTGTTCATCTGCTAACATTTCGGGGACTTCAAAGAGACTAGATGGTCTCTTTGAAGTCCCCAATATTAACACTGTATAACCCTCGTGTACTGGATAATGGGTCAGGTATTCTGTTCGGTATTTTGGTATATCGCTCTAGTACTGGGCGGCTTTGTGTAAGAGGCTGTTGTACGTTTGACGAGTACGTATGGTGCACACTTTGCGAAACGAAATCCGAATTCCGAGGGACATGAACCTGTATTCAAATTACTAACATCTCGTAACTATTAGAGGTTAAAGTATGAAATTGCCGATTTGTACTGACAAATTGAAATTCGTTTTTTTTTTTAATTTAACGTATTTATTTAATCAAAATAATTACCATTATTATCTATACATTGCTGCCATCTAGTAGGAAGGTCATTTATGCCTTTGCGATAGAACTCTGGTGATCTAGATTCGACAAACTGTGTGAAAGCATTTTGTACTGCCTCCTGAGAGGAAAACTTTTTATCACATAGAAAATTGTCCAAATCACGAAAAAAATGGTAGTCTGTTGGAGCAAGGTCTGGCGAATACGGAGGGTGACGGATAGTTTCTAATTGCAGTTCCTGTAGAGTTAAAACGGTTTCTCGTGCTGTATGAGGTCTCGCGTTATCATGGAGCAATAATGGTGAAGATCGATTCATGAGTCGGGGCTGTTTCACTGCTAGTTTTGCTATCATTGTTCGGAGTTCGGCACAGTAGACATCTGCCGTTATTGCTTGACCAGATCGTAGAAAGCTATAGTGAATAACACCATGCTGAGACCACCAAACAGTTACCATTACCTTTTTATTGGTAAGCTTTGCTTTAGGACACTGTTGTGGCGTTTCACCAGGGGTCAGCCATTGCATTTTTCGCTTACGGTTATCGTAAAGAATCCACTTTTCATCACATGTCACAATTCGATCCAATATTCCTTCATTTCTGTATCGATTCAACAAGGCAACACAAGTTTCAACACGCATTTCCTTCTGCAGATCAGTCAAATCATGAGGTACCCATTTTTCACATTTTTTTATTTTATTGATTTGACGCAAATGAGTCAATATTGTTGGTAAGGTAACGTTAAACCATGCAGCTAATTCCTGGGTAGTTTGGCTCGGATCGGCTTTCACCATGTCTTTCAATTCATTGTTATTCACCTGTGTGGACGGCCTTCCTCGAGGTTCGTTCTTCAAATCAAAGTTTCCATCACGAAAGCGTGTAAACCAAAATCGCACGGTGCGTTCATTAGCAGTCCCCTCTTCAAACGCAACATTGATATTGCGAGCTGTTTCTGCCGCGTTAGTTCCGCGTCGTAACTCGTATTCAAAAATCACTCGAATTTTCGAAGTATCCGTCTTTCTTGTCTAAGCTGAATAAAAAAACAACTGAAAGTCGATAATCGAATGTTGCACATTTTTAAATGAAGAAATACATAGGTACCATGTGGAAAAAGTTTCACTCAAAAATCTCAAACCATGAAGGTTCTATGTCAATTCGAAGTACCTATTACAATGAAACGGCAATTTCATACTTTAACCCCTATTATTAAACGGTGACAAAGTAAGTACTGTACCTCTAGACAAGTGGCAATTCGCTTGCCAGCGTTTAATGGAATAGAATGACGAATGTATGGGATTTGACGTTTATGACATGCGTTAACGACTGTCACAAACGTCAAATCCAATACATTCGTCATTCTATTCCATCAAACGCTGGCTAGCGAATTGCCACTTGTCTAGAGGGGCTGATGTCATGCGAGTCTCGAACATAAACGACAAAAATCGGAACGGTTTCTTCAATGAATAAAAAAAACAGAATCCTTTATTGCAGGCGCTTACAGTAACCGATATTTAGATATCTTTTTTTAACCGTCATGTTCGAACAAATAAACTCTAAAATTGAATTCAGATAAAATATACATACTTCTCTTTTAGGCAACTCTGTAAAACAGACAAAAGAACGATCTTTTGGGATACTCACAGCAGTTCCCGAAGCATCGGTCCTCACACTGAGGAGGCTACTGCTCCGCGGGAGAGAAGTGTCTTGCACGGCCAGCAGATCGATTTCCTTCAACCACTCATCGACTGGAGCGCCACTAACGCGAAGGCACTCGAGGCGCGATTCGTATTTTGCTTTCGAAGTCTCGGAGCGACGGATGTTCGAACGGAGTTCATCCATTCGGACCTCGAGATCGGGCCCGTTGGGGTCGTTGGGGTCAACCTGTTGAGAATATGTCATATATTGCCAAACAGCAAACAACAAACACGTAGATCATTAAAAAAAATACAACAGACAAACAAACTGACTATTAGTGATTACTATATCGCATATTTACCTACCTATCAAATACTGCAGGTAAATTATTTGTCTTAGTAGTTGGTTTTAAAGTGAATTATTTGTCTAAGTAGTAGATATTACGGTGAATTTATGTCAAAGTAGTTGATTTTAGGATTTTCTATTTGTCAAAACAATTGATATTAAGGTGAATTATTTGTGAGAACCAGTGAGAATAGTTGATTTTAAGGTGATATATTTATCAAAATAATTGATTTTGGGGTGTATATGGAACGTCATTTTAAGTAAGAACACAATGATCAGGATAGTTGTACATATTTAGGGTAAATTATCTGTCAAAACAGTTGATTTTACAGTGGATCGTTTATGATGTTCAAACAATTAGAAAGATCTATTACAAGCTGTGAAGAAATCACAGCTGTCTTACCTTCTGGCCAGCGTCACGCATCGCTTGGTACACGTGCAGCTTGCGGGTCGCATCCCGGGCCAGAGCCGTCTCGCGCACGATGCGTGTGGCCCACCGGCGGGCCTCGCTCGCCAGCGTCTGGGCCACTGACTCGTGCTCAATGGTCACCGTGTCCACGGGATCGTTGTCGCAAGGCTCGAACTCGTACTGGACACAGTAACATAAGTTGTAAGCGTGACTGGAGTTCCATCAAGATCTTATTACGATCTTCTCTCGCCGGTCTGCTATAAGAAATCTATACTAATAATAATATTATGAAGAGGAAAGATTTGTAAGTTAGTTTGTAATGAGATGCTTCGAAACTACTGGGCATATTTTAAAAATTCTTTCACCATTAGAAAGGTACATTCTTCGTGAGTAATATAGGCTATATTGGATTTTCAAAAAAGAATGTCATTCCGTACGAAATCCACAGAAACGGTTTTGCCACCCGTGCAAAGTCAGGGTGTTGCTAGTTTCTTATAAGAAATAAACAATGCCACTGTATTATTTTCCCACCAATCAATTTATGTTATGTTATTTTTTTGTGTGTGATTAAAACTTAAATAATAACCTTGCTCCTAGCCAGTATATATCTTGTTTGACAAACGGAATTTTGGTGCAGGCTTTACTCCTGTAGTTCAGGTCAGACAGTAGTCTGTAGTTCAGATAGTAGTAGTCGCTCCTTTAGAAGTCGAAATATAATAAGCGTAAGAGGAAGTGTGAGCGTACGCCGGACTCAGGTGATGATGATTATATAGCGCTATCGAAACCCTCATTATAAGTATGTAGACAGAGAATGAACTCCTGTATGATCTTAGCTTGTAACGTGTAGTACCTAGTTTAGAAACATCATCTTATTTGTATTTCACTGTAAGAATAAAAACATTCTAGAAAATTCGACACAGCGCTATCTCCACCTAGCTTGTAATATGCTATCCATAATAAATATATAAAACATCCAGACCGATACAAATACATAATATATTCGCATCGGTCTAAACAAAAATGTAGCACAGGTGTCTCTGACTTCTGCAGACTAATCAGAAACCATTATATATTGCACCTATTGGAAAGGTGCTATAGACTGTGCATTTAATGTAGGTGCGTGTATCTTGGCTAACAGTATGCTCAGACTGCTAACATCATCAGCACGTACCAGAAATCATTGTAAGTGTTAATGAATGGACAACAAAAGTTGCTTCCTACTAAAATATTTACAAACCTGTTTTTACATTGGAATACATCGATTAAGATAGGAAAAAGCGATTCAGCTCAGGAAGGACTCGAACCCGCGATCTTTCCCTTACAGAGAATGCTCTAACAACTGAGCCTCCGAGTCACGCCTGAAGCTATCCAAATTTTTCTCATATATATAATGATGTTGCAATAATTTTTAAGCATTGAAGGTCAGCACCCATATCAGACAAGTTGGTCGAAAGTCGTCTGCGCTGGTATGGACATGTGATGAGGCGAGACGAAGAGCACGTAGTAAGGAAAGCCCTATCTATCCCCGAAAATAAGAAGGACAGAGGACGCCCGCAGGCCACGTGGTAGACAACCGTTTCCAAAGACTTGGAACGGGCTCAAATCGACGACCAGACAACCCGAGATAGACAGTCTTGGCGCCTTAGAGCGAGGAGAGCCGACTCCTAATGAAATGGGAAAAGGCACGGCAGAAAAATTTTAATCTATTTTAATAGTAAGGATGCTTAATGGTTTAAACTATTTTTCAATTGGAATACATGTATCAAAAAGCGGCGTTTTAGTGTTCCATCCTGGGAATTTTCAAGTCTAAATTAAGCAGATTACTTTTAAGCAAGCATGCTCTGCCCTACACCCTATCATCACTTATTAGTAGGTGAAATAATGGTCAAATGTGAACCTGTTAGCAATTAAAACAATGAATATAAAAAGTGAATTTACTTACCTGAATATGTTGTTTCAGTACTGGATAGTAAAGATACAAGCATTGCAGGTTATAATCCCGGGTGAGTTGCTGAGCCTGGTCGCGGATCTTGCTGAAAGACAGCTGCGCGGCCGTGCAGGTGTACAGCTCCGTGCGGCCCATCAGGGCTAGAAACTCCGATACCTTCTCGTAAACAGCCGCTTCCATGGTTTGCATGCAGGACTGCAGTTCCACCAGGAAATAACGATTCTAGGGGAAGGAAAACATATATTTTAAGGTTTTAATTGGAAAATTTTAAGAGTGTAAAATGCCAAAAAAAGATATTGGAAATAGATAGATATTGTTACGAGCGTGGGGGTCGGTTTAAATAGAAAATGCGAGGACAACCGTTGAAGGCAGGCTTTATTCAGCTTCACTTCAATTACAGCAAAGCGCGTAGAAATTCGAAAACTCTTCCTTACACAACACACAGTCACTTGTATAATCGCACTGTATAGCTTCACACACTTTATCGCTTTGTTCGCTTCGAATACTAGTCTTAGACTAACTTGAGCAGCGGCTGTTAGCTCGCCTTTTATATAGGGCGCGGCCGAGTAGCGAAAGATCGAGAAAAGACAGGTACGTTCTGAAAAAGACAGGAACTTTCTGGGAGGTTCTATTAGGTCTTGTGTCTCTTTCTAGCCTGACGTCTCGTTCTATTCATTCCATTCCTTCTAGAACAGTGACGTCAAGGCATGCTGTCTCTTTCTATAGTGCCGTCTCGCTCACTCCTATGAAAATTTGGCCATATATTGAAGTGGCCAAGCGCCGGGCGTAGCACTACCCCCTTCTTAGACATGCTCGTCCCGAGCATTATTAGATCCGTAGTATCTCGCCAGTCGGTCAACATGTACAACCTTCAAGGGGCTTCGCTGGTTGCGTTGTATCCGGTATGTAACGTCATTGATCCTGGTGACAACTTTATACGGCCCTTCCCAGGTTGGAGACAACTTCGGAGATTTGCCTTTGCGACGCATCGGATTGTGTAGCCATACCAACGAGCCTTCGTCGAACCCGGCTTGATGAGAGTTGCGGTCGTATCGGGTTTTCATTCTGTCGCTTGCCTGGAGCCCAGATTCACGGACGTGGGTGTGAACGTCATTTAGTCTATCGCGCAATGCACTAGCATATTCCGTGATTTCTTGCGGTGAATCTGGAGGACGTCCAGTCAGTAGATCAGCCGGTAGTCTCAGTTCTCTGCCAAAGTTTGCACACGCAGGCGTCACCGTTGTGTTTTCATGTATCGCTGTTCTATAAGACAACAAGAACAAAGGAATATGACTATCCCAGTCCTTCTGGTGGCTCTCAACAACCTTAGCCAAATGCCTTTCCAAGGTTTGGTTAAATCTTTCAACCATTCCGTCAGACTGCGGATGATATGGGGTGGTCCTGGTTTTATGAATACCCATTATCCTACAGGTTTCTTGAAATACCTGTGATTCAAAATTCCTTCCCTGGTCACTGTGTATTTCCAGAGGAACTCCATATCGGCAAAACACTTCCGTGACTAGTCTTTCCGCGACTGTAGTTGCTTCCTGGTTAGGTATGGCAAAAGCCTCCGGCCATTTAGTAAAGTAGTCCATTACTACTAGGATGTATTTGTTTCCAGACTCCGATGCAGGAAATGGCCCTGCAACATCTAATGCAATCCTTTCCCAAGGCGCTCCAACATTGTATAGCTTCAATGCTCCCCTGCTCCTTGTATGCGGCCCTTTTACCGATGCGCAGCATGTACATTTCCTACACCAATCTTCAACATCCTCACGGCAATGGATCCAATAGAATCGTTGACGAACCTTCATCAACGTCTTCTTCACACCAAGATGGCCGCCTGAAGTTCCGTCATGAAATGATCTCAAAACCTCATTAATTTTAATCTTTGGGACAACCAACTGCAGATGTGAGTCTTTCCCGTTTGCAGACTCCCATTTTCTACACAGGACTCCATTGTGTATCACGAGGCTTTCCCATTGTGCCCAGTAGCTCTTCGTAGCTGCACTCATTTGGGAGACATCACTCCATTTCGGCTTAGGTGTTCCTGCCCTTATCCATTCGAGAATAGGCTTGATGTCTCGATCCTCTTGCTGTGCTTGCTGCATGGCTTTGCTACTCCTCTCATCGCTGACAGTAACAGTCCTAATCGTTCTAACCGCCACACTGTCCTTAGATTCTTGCCTGCCACAATGGTTACGTTCCACCGGACAAGGTCTTCGAGAGAGCGCATCTACATTTCCTTGCGCTTTCCCACTCCGATGCTCTCGTAGCCCTGGTTGTTCAATCTGTCGCGCCGCTTGTTCTTGGCCATTACCATGTTGAGTCCGTTTCGGGCAGCTAGGCCGAATATGTCCTTGTTCTTTGCAGATATAACACCTGGGGGCGAATTTCCGACGGTACACACGTTGCTCATTTGTTGAGATCTCACGCAATCTATGTCGTCGAGGGTCATGTCGAACAGCTTCCACTTCAAGGGCGTGAGCAACAGCATCTTTAAGGGATGCATGGTGACCCAGACGGACGGCAGCTCTCACCTCCAAGTCTCTGATCCCGTCAATAAAAGCTTGCACCAAAATGCTGTCAAGAAATGACGAAGAAGCTCCTTGGTAAGCTTTTCTCACGAGCTTTTCTATTTCCAAAGCCCACTGCTGCAGAGACTCATTAAGACGCTGGTTTCTGTCCTTCAATTGGGCACGGTAGACATGTTCCAAGTGACTATCACCGTAACGTGATTCCAACGCTTCAAGAAGGCGGTCGTAAGTCACTTCACCTCCAAGCGCCTCTAAAACACTGAGTGCTTGGTCTCGTAACCCCAATGTTAATGCTGTTTTGGCTTGCTCCTTATCCCAACCGTTCGCCTTTGCCACAGACTCGAACTGCAGTTTGTATGCAGTCCACGAGGAGGTCCCGTCAAATGGCGGTACTTTGAACTTTCCGACAGTCTGTGCAGATGGAATGGTTACAGAGCCAGCTGTTCCGCAAGCTATTTTCGTCTCCAATTTTTTTACGTTTTGAGCCACAGACTGCAGCCGTTCCTCATAACTCTCAAATTTCTCGTCGATACTTCCTAATTTCTCCTCGTGGCTTTCTATTTTGTCTTGCACTGAATGAATTTCTCTTTGCCATTCTGCTTTAGACTCTTTCAAGAAGGCAAATAGATCTTCTTGTTGTTCCCGGAGCTGAACCTTTAGTTGTAAGGCCTGCTCCTCCTGTTGACGGCCCTGCTCTGCTTGTTGTTGCTGGAGCTGTGCCTTCAATTGCAGAGTGTGCTCTTCCTGGCGACGGGCCTGCTCTTCCTGGCGACGGGCCTGCTCTTCCTGGCGTCGGGCCTGCTCTGCCTGGTGACGGGCCTGCTCTTCCTGGCGACGGATCTGCTCCTCCTGTTGTTGCTGGAGCTGTGCCTTCAATTGCAGAGTCTGCTCTTCCTGGTGACGGGCTTGCTCCTTCAATAAGGTCATAATCGCGCTCAGGTTAATTTCCGATGATGATCTTGAAGCACCCGTCGACGTACTCGGAGTACCCGCAGCCTCTTCCGCGGCCTGGCTTCTGGTTTTAACTCCCTCCCTGTCGTCTCTCGGCGTTATCGGCATTTTCTATCCCACTTCTGACACCAGTTGTTACGAGCGTGGGGGTCGGTTTAAATAGAAAATGCGAGGACAACCGTTGAAGGCAGGCTTTATTCAGCTTCACTTCAATTACAGCAAAGCGCGTAGAAATTCGAAAACTCTTCCTTACACAACACACAGTCACTTGTATAATCGCACTGTATAGCTTCACACACTTTATCGCTTTGTTCGCTTCGAATACTAGTCTTAGACTAACTTGAGCAGCGGCTGTTAGCTCGCCTTTTATATAGGGCGCGGCCGAGTAGCGAAAGATCGAGAAAAGACAGGTACGTTCTGAAAAAGACAGGAACTTTCTGGGAGGTTCTATTAGGTCTTGTGTCTCTTTCTAGCCTGACGTCTCGTTCTATTCATTCCATTCCTTCTAGAACAGTGACGTCAAGGCATGCTGTCTCTTTCTATAGTGCCGTCTCGCTCGCTCCTATGAAAATTTGGCCATATATTGAAGTGGCCAAGCGCCGGGCGTAGCAATATTTATGGAGCTTAAGGCAACTTGACCTGCTGATGGACGGACGAGGTTCTGGCGCAAGTTTTCCTCTAAGATTGAATTAAATTTTGAAGCATTTACTATGCTAACTTATCAAATCGATTAAGATAGTAAAAAGTGAATGCTCAGGTGGGACTCGAACCCACGATCTTTCCCTTACAGGGGGAATGCTCTGACCACTGAGCCACCGAGCCACACCTGAAGCTATCCAAATTCTCCTATACTACCGTCTTAGGGCGACGGTGGAAGCCATCTACCGACATTCATACGAAATATCGGAAACAATGAATGATGTTGCAATCATTTTTAAACATTGTTTTTTGATGACTCCGTCCAAATAATTGAATGAAACATTCCCAAAAGTTTGTGGGTTTGAGTCCCACCTGAGCATTTCCTATCTTAATCGATTTTCCTCTAAGAGTAGTAGATCAGACGGTATATAGTCGTTTCCATGAAATCCGTATAAGCTAAACCAAAAGGAGGGTAAGGAGCAGGCAGACCCTGGACCTTGAGTTGACGCTAAAATGATGATGATGATTGAAAGAAGAAATAGAAGAATTGAATTTGGCACCCACCTATATCTCGTCAAAGAAATATATAGAGCTATATCAACATTGCCAGATCATAAGCTATATCGTTAGTCACACACGATAGGCAGCGAACCTACTTGCGTTACCCCGGCACGTTTTGCTGACCGAAAATTTATTTACAGAGACCACGCATCGAATCTGCGTTCTCTTATACGGCAGTTACGTATAGTACCGCCTACCATTGCATGATGAGGCAATCTGGTCTACATATTTTCATTAATTCATTAAATCATTAATTGCCTTGTACAGTATCCAATTCTTTTTATTTGTAATCTGTATCATCATACAGAAAAATACAAAAATACAAAAATTAAACAGAAGTTGTTGATAAAATTACAATAAAAATAAAATGTCGAAGTGTTGTAACCATCTTGATATGATTGACAAGATGGAAAACTACCCTTCGTTTGCTTTACCTCGCATTAAAAGATTCTTTACCAATATGAATAAAGAACTGGTGAAATGGAGGAGATATGTGCAGTGGGATGCAGAGTCCGTTGATAATTTGTAACTAAAATTGTGTGCCTTCACACGATATTCAAGTAAGCTCCAAAGTTTAAATTTTGCTAAGCTCCAAGCGTACTTTCTCTTTTTCTAACTGTGTTATTGATGCTTTTTAGTTTTATGTCATCTATAATATCTATATGTATTAAGTGTACACTGGATTTATATATATATATACATACGGACATCTGCAGTCTACAGCACATAATAATAATTTGTATGAAAATAAAATAAATGTTATACTTAAACGAGGAAACGATCGTTTTAAGCGCTTATTCTAATGGTGACCAAATTATTAATATTTTGAAAAAAAAGAAACCACAACCTACTATAAACCGGCGGGCTTGTATGAAAGGATTAATGACAATACAGTGTAGTCTTGAAGTAGGTATGTGAGGATGGAGTCAAATGGCTGTTGTCTCTGCCTACCCCGGAGGGAAATACGCGTGAGCGTGTACGTATATTCTAAAGTTATTCTGTATTTTATTTATCGTTAACAACTGAGGGTCCAAGCGTTGTCTCGAGATCGTTTCCCCCACCCGGCCGAAATTTGTGCTATCAAATTTCTAACAAAAACAATTATTCACTTCCTTATTTATAATACTGTATAACTCTGCAATCGTATGCTAAGAGGATGAACGAACAAACCAAGAAAAAAAATAACACAGTTTTCCTAAAACTGTAAGCAAAAATGCCATCTCATCTCGACTCCGCGATGAAATTTGATTAGAGGACAGCATAGTACAGGTACCTCGCTGAATATAGAAGTTCAGCCAAATCTGCAGTTGGGCTGGTAATGCCCTAGACTGTTGAAAGCTGCGGATGTGTCTGTTATTAACGCTAGGATGAAGAAGAAGAGGTACCTGGTGAGCGTTAGCAGCGGCAATGCTTAGGAGATAGTCGTTCCTGGCACCGGTGGACTTCTCTTCGAGCTGATCACGACGCGAAGAGACCTTGGCGCTGTTCTTTTGCAGCGATGTGATGGATTGAAAGAATGAGCCTTTCTTCTTCTTGAGCCTGTTGAAGTCGATTATAGATTAATGAAGGATGTCTTGCAGGTGCACGTAGAAAAAAAAAAACGTTGGATGAAATACCCAGGTGTTCGAACCACCTTAGTGATAGGTATTTCGACTTGGTGCTGGAAGTTTCATTTTACTGTTCTTCTCCCTGAAATAGCTGGTACTTAGATGTGCTACTGAATTGCAAATTCAGATATTTTGCCCATTAAATCTGTTAAATTATTATTGAATGTAGCAGGAAATATTGACCCAACATCATTTGAATTTCAAATTACATATGCATTATAAGAGTGACATACTGTTTTTATTGCTTTTTTAGAGTGTGCTGGCGTAAAACTAGACCAACTTAAATGTGTTGGCTTAAATGTGTAGTTACATAACGGTTTGTCACTCAGACTATGGTGCCTTTACGATATAAATATTCGTTGTAAGAAAGAATGGAAGAATGGGTTTATTGCTTTATTAAACTTTCTAATGGCTGAATAACTTGCGAGTATTATATAATAGTACTTGGACCATATGGATATATTTTGATATTTTGGCACGGCTCCAAGTGGGATAGCGCCCTGTAAAGTCATTCCAAGTAATCGATACAACGTCACTTATTCATTTAGAGCAACCAATCTGAAAGTGTGAACATCATGTATAGTAAAACCATGAATTCTGTGAAGGAGGCCCCACTATCGCTTCAATTCAGATTGTCTTTGTTTTGAAATACAACAATGCATACATTTGATAGTTGTAGTTCCTATTTTTGACATATCACGGAATTGTTTGTAGTGGTGTTCATTATAATAATATTGCACTACAGTAAATATAGTGTAATATTATTATAGAGAACAACTCTCAACAAAACTCACTGGCAATGTTAATTGAACATCAATACCAATGACGCAATGAGCCGTAAAATATACAGAACCAGTTGAATGAAATATTAAACGCTACTGCTATATTTTGCAATTGCAAAATGTATTGCCTTTAGCGGTTCAGTCACCGTGAAAAGTAACCTGTAGTGAATTTCGATTTGGAACTCAATTATAAATTCGATGGTTGAATTATGAAAAATGGCACGAAATTATTTATGAAGCCGCATCACTTCTATTCAAGGTTTAGTTTGAATTATTTCATAGCACTTAGGTGGAAGATGACACATGGCCCACATGATGGAAAGTGATAACCATGCCTATGGACGAGTTACACTCGTGTAGTGTCAGTTTGTGCTATCGATGGGAAGACCTCAGGCTTGTCCTGCTTTATCTTTTACACTGACGGTACAGAAAGTCTTTGTTCTGACAGGGTCGGCAACGCGAGTGTGACGCCCATGGTGTTGCACACGTCCATAAACCACCGTAACCACGTTCCATCAGGTAGGCCGTGTGCTTGTCTGCCACTTAAGTGGTATAAAAAAGTGTCTGTTTTGTGGAAATATATCCAAATCTTGCGTTAATCCAGCAAAATTGAGTGTGTCACATGGACTAGCATTATAAAAAAAAATATTTGTAACATAAATGTATACACGTTATCAGCCATTTAATTGAAGAAATATCAATTAAACTTCAAAAAATAACATATTTGGGCAGAACGGAGTAAACGATGGACAGCCTTTGTGGCGTGGCGGTAGTAGGAAAACGCGGCTGCTACACAGGAGGAGTGGGTTCGATTCCTGCTCAGTGCAAATATTTGTTTGCATGAATATGCCCATTTGTATTCGTGTGGGTATTTTTGTGCCTTGGAAAACCTCATACGAACATCTACGGCAGTCGTTACAGGTAGTTGTAGTTCTAAATGACTCAATAACTAGTCTAAGGCTCGTATTCTACAAATACCACTCAGCTGAACATCAATTTATCTTGGAAAAGATTGTATACACATATTGAGAAATTTAACGAGTTGTCTGGTTGTTTTCTATACATTTTTTCTTCTAGACATTCTTGAATATGGGCCTAACTGTAGTACTTCGATATCGTCTTTAGGTTGTGGAGGTCAGATGGCAGTCGCTTCACGGTAAATATCGCAGAAAAGTTGAGTCATAGTTGAACTGTAAGAGCCAACCTCAGACTCCGAGGTAAGACTTTCGATACGACCAGGATTAATGCAAGGATGGCGATGTGTACGTGGTAAAAGAGATGTATTAAGTCTTGTAAAGATTTTTCTACATATTTTTTTTCTACTACTTAGGTGGCAGACAAGCACAGTGCCCACCTGATGGAAAGTGGTAACCGTGGCCTATGAACGTGTGCGTCACACTCGCGCTGCCGATTCTGTTAGAACAGAGAGTTTCTGTGCCGTCAGTGTAGAAGATAAAACAGGACAAGCCTTTGGTCTTCCCACTGACAGCACAAAAACTCTCCAGTGAGCTCTGGCTACCCTACTCACCAACGGGAACAAAACACGAGGTAATTATAGCCGCGGTATTCTGTAGGGCGGAGATACTTCCCCAGTCGGACTGCTCAATTGGACGGAAATACCTCCTACACACTAATTGTGGCTAGGTGCTATTATTATGTTGAACTATCTAGCTTTATGCTTAGGAGGGCGTTGAAAAAAAGGTGACATTAAACGTAACTCAGTTTGATGTGAGTTAACCAGGTCAACGTAATTTATTCATCCAAATTGACACTGAGAATCTAGTTATCTAGCCTTTCGAATACAATATTGTTAAAATTCCAATTTGAGATGTGCCGCAGTACAGACATTTTACTAATATCATATGGAAAGACTGATATTCGAAGTCGAAATGATAGATATTCGAAGTCACGGTTATCCGTGACTTCGAACATCTATAGCAGTCGTTACGTGTATTAAGAACCCTAAAAAGTCCAACAAGTCTAACTGCAGAACTTCGATATCACCAAGTTGGTTGCGGAGGTCAGATGACAGTCGCTACACGGAAAATATCGAAGTTCAGCCGACCCCCACTGAGTTGGCAAGAAGGCTCGAAGAATGGTGATGGTTATAATCATGAAACCTTGTACTCATCGGCCTAAAATATGGTATTGTCTGAAATAGCACATAGGTATATTCCAATGAATCACGAGAACAGTATTAGCATTCCACGCGGGCAGACACGCCTGCAGCAACTACATTCATGTAATATTACAATTACAACGAGTTTAAAACGCCCTAAAAAATCTAACAACTGGGCTAGCTGCAATGCTTCGATATCGCCTTTGGGTTGTGGAGCTCAGATGGCAGTCGCTTCACAGAAAATATCATCGAAGTTCAGTCAAATCAGCAGTAAGACTGGTAAAGCCGACCCCAGACTCCAAGCTGATAGCTTCGGATGCGACTAGGCTTAAGTCAGTTTCAGAGCATGCCCCCTGTAATGGAAAGATGGCGGGTTCGAGTCCCGCCTGAGCGATTCACTTTTTCCTATCTTAGTCGATTTGAAAAGTTGGCATAGTAAATGCTTCAAAATTTCATTCAATTATTTGGGCGGAGTCATCGCAAAACAATGTTTAAAAATGATTGCCACATCATTCATTGTTTGCGATAGTTCGTATGATTGTCGGTAGATGGCTCCCATCGTCGCCGTAAAGACGGTAGAATAGGAGAATTTGGATAGCATCAGGCGTGGCTCGGTGGCTCAGTGGTCAGAGCATTCCCTCTGCAAGGGAAAGATCGCGGGTTCGAGTCCCGCCTGAGCGATTCACTTTTTCCTATCTTAATCAATGTGTATGTGTTGGCTAAAACGAAAGGGTAGTTTACGGGCACGATTGCTCAAGCCAAATAAGTGCTCAGGCTAGTGGACGGTAGCGGTTCGTTTCGCTGAACAGGTCAACAGTTAAATTGCATCAATTTGAAATCGACGTTGTTATATCAAATTATGGAGACCTATAATTCTGAATGTGGTAAGTGGAAAATTGCAGAGAGACCTCACATACTATTCATAGGAGTGAACTGGATGTCAATTTTGATGCATTATATTCAATAAGGGTGGCGACATGAGTAACGATTTGCATTTTATAACGGATTAGGAATAGAATAGCATAGACATACCTATATTCATTTCTTTTTTTGACCTATGGCCGTTGGAGTAGACGAGTTTATCGATTCGAATCGATTTGAATTTTAGCATGCAAAATGGTTAAAAAATATCACTTCTAAAAAGGAAAGTGTGTATTGGTAAATAACTTAAAAGGAAACAACATATTTTTTCAACGAATGTCGGAACAGTGTAATCTCTTTAACACAATGGTGTGAAAAAGCGGCTATTACCGTCCTTGTTAATGTCCCTCTAGTAAGTAAAATTTTGTACAGTACTCATACGAATTCTAAGTGTAGAGGGTTCCATATACTCTTGTAACTATCACTAGGTACTAAAATAAACTAAACTAAACACAATAGTAATAATAAATAAATAATATAAATATTCCACAACATTCTACACAACGCTATCTAGACCCATGGTCAGCATAGCTTAACTAGCTTGTGTCATGGAATCTAGAATGCTTTTACACGTACTTAGATACATGTTTTTTTGTTAATACATATATATTGTACATACTAAAGAAAATGAAGTAACAATCGGTAACAATCGTCACACACACTCACTCACACTCACTTACACACACCACATGCACAGACATGCAGGAATATTACCGTATAAGAAGAAAATGAATGAGTACTCACTTTTCCTCGATGTCCTTAGCCTTGTCTCTGACATCATGGGCTGTATGCTCTTCATCAAAGTACAGCTTCTTCGTCTTGTCCACGTCGACCACAGTCAGCTGCAACTCCTTGTGCGCTTGGGCCAAGGAGTCCGTACACTATCGCAAACAAGACAATTAGAATCCTACTAAAAAAATAATATCTCATAGAAATCAAATTAGTAATAATAGTGAACTTTTTGTTACAGTACTCACAGTCTTCAATGTCTAGGTATTAGCACTGAAACTGTGAGTGAGTGTACGAAAGGGAATAACCATGTAGACCAGTAGGTCAACATGGAAAACTACCTTTCGCCATACTTTACCTCCACTCGGAAAATTCTTTACATTTTAAATAAAGAATTAGAACTGTAGAGGGTTGAACTAATAATACAGAATAAAAAACATAAAATCTTACATTTAAAAAAGCTTAGTTATAATTAGGTATCTTCCTGTAGTAAAAAATAATTATTTAGCTGAATTTATTAAATTAGGAATGGTCAAAGAGTCATAAAAGTTTTATCAGTTTTTTTATTGTTTTTATTTAATAATCATCCACCCAATCTATAATAGTAAATGTAAATATTGTAATAATAAATTTTTCATACAATTTCCATAAAACAGATCGTTGTGACGTTTTGTAAAAAGTAACTTATTTGACTAGCCAGTCAAATACCCAATTGAATGAAATTTTAATGCATTTATTATGCTAACTATTTAAATTAATTAAGATTGAAAAAAATTATTAGGTTCAGGCGGGATTCGAACCCACGACCTTTCCCTTACAGGGGGAATGCTCTGACCACTGAACCACCGAATCGAACCGAATAAAATAACTTAGTTATAAAATAATTTTTTTGTAAAATAACTTAAATAAATAACCAATAACTTAGTCAAAAAGCAACTTAATTATACTAGAAAGAATGTCGGAACAGCGTTATCACCTTTACACAATGGTGTGCAAAAGGTGCAATGAATGTTCCTGATAATATTCCTCTGGTTGTTAAAACTCTGTACATGTGTCGTACGAATTTTAGGTTCAGAGGTATAACCATATACACCAATAACTCCTCCATAAAGTGCGTACATGTTAA
Source organism: Eilema caniola (assembly GCA_949126895.1). Taxonomy (NCBI): domain Eukaryota; kingdom Metazoa; phylum Arthropoda; class Insecta; order Lepidoptera; family Erebidae; genus Eilema; species Eilema caniola. The sequence goes on along the minus strand of OX421460.1, from coordinate 48,826,795 downwards.
TGAAGACAAATATACAAAAAAAAAATATGACAAGGTTAAGTTCTCTAATGCTCCAAAAATTTAAAATTTCTGTTTCAATTGAGTTCAAATTTTTGTATGATACTCGTTCCAGACTGGATGCGGAAGGCGGACGAAATGGTGGGCATTGGAAGAGCCCTGTGTCCAACAGTGGGCAGCAGTGGTCTAATTTATTGATTAAATGATTTGTTCCACTTTAGAGATAGCTCTTTAATTTTTTCGTCTCTGTAGATTGTGTTGAAATTGGATAAAAAGGTATATTACTGGGTAAAGCCGGCGCCTTGATTATATCAAGTTTAAATTAAAATATAATAACATCAACCGATGTCCACCGTGTGCGTGGATGGCCTGATAATTGTGTTACCGATAATAACGTTATATTGCGAGCAACATTAATTATACTTCTGGTGGATTTTATCGGGCTATTATTAGCTTACAATTTTGCTTTGAAGTCTTTCTGCTTTATTCGCCGCGTAGCATTGTATATATAATATGTATAATTCTCTGTAAATGAATGCGCACGACATATTCACGCCTATTATTCTAGAAAGTTTAGGCACCAATCTCTGTCGGTCTCACGTTATAGGCTATTACCATTTACCGGGTACTTTTACTTGAACCAAGTCAAATATGGAGTGAAGTTATCAAAAGGTAATGCCGTTATTCTCGACGTCTCAAATACTGGGATATTTCAGGACACGGTGGCTTGATTGGCAAACAGCCATTCTACGGCCTACCCGCTGGCTTTTGCGTTTAAATCACCGATTTTCTTAGGAATTCATGGTCGTTGATTGTACATCTGGTCATAGTGATCAACGCTGAGGACCTTAACATAAACGATCTATTCAAAAGGCACGACCAGACAAATGCAAATAGCCATATTCATGCATACAAATATTTGCATTGAGCGGGGATCGAACCCGAGCCTCCGCCGCCTTCACTACCGCTACGCCACAGAGGCTGTCCTAAAATATCAGTTTAATTAACATTAGGTAATGATAAGTCAAAGAGGTCAGAACCAGAATTGTAGAAAATAAAACCCTAATGTTATACGGAACCATAACAAAGACAAAAGGTACCTGTGTCTCATGGCCAACGTCATTACGGATGCATTATTCTAATGTCACCGTGGGAGTATCGTCATGTGTTCTTTGAACTACCTACCAGCCAATGCCGTCCTGCCTTTGAGGCTCCACCCACAATACGAAATGCGCTCGACAATTCTATTTCGGTCTTCGAAGAAGCAACATAATGGTCAATTATTTCGCCAAATATCTTTTCAAATTGTATTCTTGTTGTAGTATCGGGTTTCGAATTATGGAACAGGGTATGCAATAAACTTAACAAAGTTTGCTATCCTTGTAAATGTAAGAAGCAATTTTAATGTCAGTAAAGTATTTCTATGTTTTATAGCCCACTCAAGAATGGAGTTTGGAAAAAAAAGTCAATGACAAAATCAGCTATGCTTGAAGATACTATTATACCTATTATTGGCTCTTATTAGACTAAACTGGATTAAATTTTTTTTTTTTGGTATTGTTGCAAGAGTACAGAAATATTTTAAAGAAAAATGTTAAAAATTATTTTTAAAATAAAATGCAGTTGTTATTATGGAAAAGTGACGAATATTTCATTTATTCAAATATCTTAGAGTTCTAAATTGTACTGAACTGTACTTTTTGTCCTATAAATGTCATCTGCTTCAAATCATTGTTTCTTTTTTTATCTAAAATTGAATGTTAAAGTACATATAACCCGGGAATACGTTCCCACGGGTTCAAAATTCCACGCAGTTCAAGACGCGATAGATTCTAGCAACTATTTATTGGGGAATTAATAAGGTTATGGTTTAGCTTTGTCCAATTCAATGTGCCTGACGTTTTAACCAGGTTACACTATCCTAGTCGCAACCTGGTCAAAAATAGAGAAGAGAAACTGCAAAATATATTGCCATTTTGTTAAAATCCGATCCGTTTCTCAATACCGAAATTTCATTAAAATGTGGAATGTGATTAATCCTCCGCTGGATACGCAGATGATTAAATTACATGTGTTCATCAAATGAAATTTAATATTTGTAAGTATATATAAATTCCATTGGAATTTCAATTAGTAAACATATTTCATTTTTTTGGGAGCGGTCGAGAAAAGTTAATTTATGGGTGAGTTTTATGACCAAAAGCAACCAAATATGACTACTAGGTACTGTTATAAGTTTATTGTATTTATTACGTTTTTATTTTATATGCCCGGCTACTCAGTTAGGTTTGGAGTTAGCGGGAAAGAAATTGGATATTCTTTATTTTAATATATAAATTCTTGGAGTGTCTGGTAATAAATTTATGGAAAAAAGAATTTTGCAGAATAATAGATTAGGATTGGCATTATTCTCCACAAGTGAGGGGATCACATCAATATTAAAATATATGCACTTTATTTTGGAGTATAATCAATTATAAAACTAGCTCAACACATTCACATAAGTTTAAAAAAAAGTGTTAAATAATACTCGTAATCAAAACAACTTCTGAAGTGTATCAATGTAAAGATATACTCAGTGTTAAGCAACTTCTATTGCTGATTATACATCAAATATAGCATCAAATCGATCTTGACATGCAAAGTACCTTCTCAAAATAATCCTAATACCTCGATATTTTCCCCTTTCCTGTTGACAGATTTCTCTGATATTTAGCACATGCCATTAGTTCTTACGATCATACAAATTAAATCAATTAAACAGACAACTTGATACTTTTGACACTTTGCTTCTTAAGATCGATCTGTTGACTGTACCTTATAAAAAGCAAGTCGAAAATTAAAAAAGAGTAACAGGCACGTACCTTCTTAGCGACGATGAGCTTGTGCTGCCTTAAGTGCTTGGCTTCATCAGCTATGTTTTGCTGGAACACCTCCACCGCAGCCAACCTGGCGCGAGCCAGCTTCTCATTCTCCTCCAGCACGGTACGCCAGACGTTCCACATGTTCCTAGGAAAGGAGACATTCGTATAGCGGATGGAACATTTCTGAGGACAGGTATACTTCAGAACAATTAGAAAGACTGCCGAATGTGGTTTCAATTAGTGGAATGTAGATGGAGAAGGTTGCCTGGTTGAGATGACTCTTACTGATAAAATTGACCATTATACCAACTAAATGTAGTTAGTGTAGTTTTGGTTATGAGCCCTAGGCTAAACAGACCCGTCGGCAATCAATCAACAATACACCAAATAAAAAGTAATTGTGGGACAATGAAGAGTATTCTGTCTACCTAATTATGTAATATTAGTCATAAAGAAGAGGTTGTTAAACTAACAAATAAAATGATTCACTTCAAAGTTACACAACTCTTAAAAGTAGACTAAAATTCGCAAAACTATTATGTACCTTATACGTACTTCTATCAAAACGATAAAATTTAAGTACACGTTAACTCAAATTTATTCAAATATCTTAATAAGTTCTAATTTATTCTGATGGTAAATAGTATGAATGATCATAATTCTGCTTAAAGTAGATATGAGTCATAATAGAACTCCGATAATTTTATTAAGATTCCTGAGACTTCTCCTTCAGTTTACCATTAGACGAGACAAAGTCATTTTGACATATCATACATTAAAAATAGATCCGGCAGTCTTTGTAACTGTTACTGAGTATAAAACAGTATAGACTGTTCAATAGTATTGAAACATACTGTTGAATTGTGTCTAGCTTGACCTTCACATCAAAGTAGGCAACTAAGTTGTAAAGGCCTTGCTAATTTACTCTAGGTACCTCTCTTAAAATCGATATCAGTTAAATATCGACTCTTGATTCTAGTACCATGACTTATTTTAAACAACAGCATCGCATAATTTGTTTAAATGTCATTAACGTGTACAATAAAGAATAAAAAAAATATCAAGACTTATGTGCATCTCTAAAGCAGTTTATTATGTGTTTAAACTCAATATAATAATAATAGAATCATTTATTTTAGAACATCTGTCGTATCAGTCCATAGTGTTAGAGCGTTTTCACACTCATGTGTCGGACGCCAATAGCCGACACCTTGTGCTGTTTTCACATTTATCCGACAAAATCGGCCCGATACGGCCATTTGCTGAAAAGCACAGACTAGTTAGGGATGCAAGGAGTAAAAAAAAGGAAGAAAAGTGCAAGGAATTTTTGACCTTTTGATAGACATGGTATCGAGTTTTTTTCCTATATTTGTGATCAGCGTCATCAATTAAAACGAAAAGACATGTAACTCAAAACTCTCTTAAGGTCGAAAATTGCTTGCAGTCGCTGTTTTAGTCTCTTTGTGTTCCGATATCGGGCCAAAACAGTGGTGTTGGCTCCGATAACCGATATCGGGCCGGACAATGTGAAAGAGAGATACATATCTCATACATTTGACTTCCTCCGATATCGGATGTCGGATTTCGGAAATCGGATATCGGATGAGTGTCAAAACGCTCTTAGTGTATTATTATGTATTATTTTAATGAAGATGACTAAGGTTGTTGGAGTGCTACCGAAACGTCAAGCGTAATAATGAAATAACACATTACAAATCGCAATATTGTAAATTTTGTAATCTTTCGGCGATATCAAGCAGTTTAATGGTTATAAAAAGAGGTATATAAAAACATATTGGTATGTGTAAATTGAAAATTAGGTGGTATAAAACTAGTGGAAACTTTGTGTATGAGTGTGTATGTACCATATATGTTAAGAGAGATATGGTCAATCACCCTAAATAATTTACTCGTCAAAATTTAATATATGTATAGTGTAATATATGTATAGTGGTAGTGGGTAAAAGATATGGTCAATCACCCTAAATAATTTACTCGTCAAAATTTGACTAGGGATTTTTCTTGTGATCGTAAAATTAATGCATAGCGTCGTACATTTCGTTTGATTACTTAAAGTCATTTACGAATGAAATAAAACTGAAATGAGTCTTAAAGCTTAGTTAGCAGTGCATTTTTACCATACTAAGTGTATAAATAGGTTGTAAGAATAACATCATCAAGTTGCATTAAAGAAAATACTTTGAACACCGGGGTTTGCTCATTGTTTATTTTTATGTTCGCCAGTAATGGACCTGGGTCCTTGTTAGTGTTTAAGCAGGTGCACGGATTTGTCAGTTAAGTTTGGGCCCACAAATGTTGTAGGGCCACATTTCAAAACACAAAAGGATTGTTAGTATATACAGAAATAAATGCAGCAATATTAAATTACTTCTATCAAAATTATAATTACGCACAGAGCATGCTCACAATATAATTAAATCAGCTATGAGTCGCTACTTGGCATATGAAATGATAAAATTTAAATAAGTACTAAGCATACACAGAATTTAAATATATATTTACAACTTAATTACAAAATATTAAAATAAAACAATACATAAACTACTGAATGTTAAACATAGTATAGATATTTTAAATTAAATTATGCAAACAAAATCCACAATTTGAATTATAAAATATTAAAAGCAGAGTTGGCAAATTGACGAAATATTATTAATAAATACTATTTGCATGACTGCATTATTATAATTTAATATTAAAATTTAAAATCCTTTGTTACACACGATGTAGACTGTTGTTAATGGAAAAGAGATTATAGCCATATTTTATGAGCTGTTCTTCATTCGACAGTAAACTAACTTTCGGTAATAAGCTTACCCCGTGAAGCCGAAAATCAAAGCTGCCGAAATTTAGATGTTAACATATTTCTGCCCATGCCTTCAGGAATTTACAGGTGTAAATATATACATAAAAAAAAAGTTATTATTTAGGCCACCGAAGAAATTATGAGTCATGTTCTATGATGAATAAACAGGAGGACATAAAATTAAGTCTATTTCGTATTCTGTTTTGCAAACATAAGTGGTCGCGTAATAACTAAGGTGGTTTTACCAAGTATGTATTTCTTACAGACGTCATCGCGGACATGTGTCCGTTCACACAAAGGGAGATTAACGCAATGTACTCAAAATCATTTTAAAACCCTTATTACTTTTTATGTGTGGTAATCCCCTTGGTTACTCGCCCTCCCCGCCGGATCCAACGGGGGTGGTTATGTTGGATTCGAATCAACCAAATCCACCCTAATCTGCATCAATAACCGGGTATGTGGTAGCCTCCGGCATATCCCTAACGCACCCTGAAGGACCCGGGGCCATAGAAGGCGCCCTTGGGAATACCTTCTTTTTTATCTTGCGCAAAATTCTCACGGATACCCCCTCCCCCCACCGGAGTCGGTGGACTTAATACTCGCCGTCGGTGGGTCGTTGGTTGCCGAAGAAGAGGCTGTTGTATATCCCTCGTACGCCGGCAGGCCCCTCGGTAATGCCATGCTACAAAAATCTTTTTGTCAGAACGTTGTCAAGTCAAGATTGCTGCTAGTACTGCTGATTGTACCACATGGGTGTTATGGTACTGATCTAATGTCTATGACCCATGTATTTCGTAAAATTTATTCTCTTTTCATTCATCTTTCTTTACATTGTAAGAAGAGAGAGAACAACAATATTTTTAGATATAGTTGCAATACACAGCAATAAAACACAAGATGTATTATAAGAACTATAAAAATATATATTTTTAATTGTAATTGAGTTTGACTTCCAGCTAACGTGCTTGAAGGCAGTCGTGAACAAACTTTTAATCTTAAGTTAAGCTATAAGCAAGACTTTAATGAGTTTCTGTAAAGAAGTCGGCTCTGAAGAAAAGGAGGAACAACTTTCGGTACGACATCGACACTGGTCCACTTGCTACGGCTTCGTAGATCCGTAACTTCGAAACTTCGTAGCAGAGTCGTATTTATTGAAAACAGAAACTTTTCCTATTTAATAGTACAAAGCGATGAGTTCGCTTGTGTTATTAAAACAGAATAATATTATTGTAGACAATTAAATAATTTAATACCCTTTATTATTGCGAATGAAATGATCTGGTTTTAATTTGGTACGAAAAGTGTCATTTAATGTCTTGATAATATCAGTATGGTCATTATAGTATTGTATGAGGCATAGGTAAGTAATATAAAACAAAACAAAAAGGCTAAAAATTAAAAATAACAACAAGAACAATGAAAACCAATCATAACAATTTAAATATACAGATAAGCATTAAACAAAATGAAATATAAGTAAATATATTAGATGCAAATGCAAAAGTAAATGCAATAATATAATTATATACCAGCGAGTATTTGCATATCTTTAACACCAACACAAACTTTGAACAAAGTGTTTTCACTTTGTTCAACAAAAGGCATTCAACACAGCGATTTCAACGAACATAAATTCAAATATTTTGCCATTCAGATATTCAATGACTGAATAATACTATGTGAGTATGTTACAGTCATTGAATATCTGTATGACAAAATATTCATGTAAATCAAAATGAAGCAATGTAACCTAAATGTACACTCACACCCAAGATAAACCCATCGGGTTTTACGGGTGTACTGTAATTTACTAATTATTGTAATCCTGTTTTAATAAACCAAATAAATAAATAAACATAATAAATACATTTGGTATCTTTTAAGACGGGTTGAATAGGAATCACAAAGCTCTGATCCCTATTCACCCCGTTTTACTATATCAATAGTTTAAATAGTATGGTACCAATTTAAATTCTTTTGATCAAAGACGTAGCCTTAAATTAATTGATGTTTAAACAAGTGCTGTAACCTTTATGTATACTAGACAGGTTTTTCAGATAAAATAAAAGCTTATAAACAATCTTAAAATTGGCACTAAAGCTACGCGTCCACCTATCGGCATTGTATGCAACGGATATATCGTATCAAATGGATGAATTTTTCACAATGCGTCCACCTGATCGGCAGAGACCGTTTGTGCGCCGCCACTAACAGCAATCGGATTGCCGACGCCACTTCATCCGGACTTGCGTTGAACCTTACGTGCTAAATGTTTCAGCGACGACGGAGCGAGGCAAATCCACCTCATCGGCATTATGAATGACGTCATTGGCAAGGGTCGCAAAAGTTGCCTCTCGGAGCAACAGTGTTGGCATTGCCCATAAGCAGATTCGTGCGATCCTTATGATGTGGATCGCCACAAGCGCACTTGTTTGACATTCTACACAAAGAACACATCGGTCCGTTTGATGCGTTCGATGCGCACGTTTCCGAAAAGTGCCGCTTAGCTTTATTGTAGCTATCATACACATGACATAATGAAATTGCTAGCTATTCTCACATTTATCTATCTTCTATATCTTGTTTCAAAAACAACACAAAAATACCCCCATTTTCCGATATTTGACTTTCCTGTCTAGTAACATAAAATTCAGTCCTATAATACTTACTCTGTTGAAGAACTTCACAGTTACACCATTAGCGATGTGCTTGCAAGTGCTGAACATACCGTACGGGCTTACGAAAATGCCACACCTACAACTAGTTTGAGCAAGGTGCTAGTGTGCCATTGTCGGTGAGTCCATCAGGCATTATGACCGAGGCGTGCATAGGAAGGCAGTGCTCAAGGGTGCTGGTGGCAGATTGCTTCTCCGTTGTACTTAAACGAGGACCAGCTGTGATGGCGAATTTCGTAATCATGCATAGTGATTTTGATGAAAACGTCATTCGATCACAACCGGCACTCGCTGACCAATTGTGTAAGAACGCTGCTTGAGAAAAAGAAGTAAAAAAGGACAGAAAGATTCAGAGAAGTCATTGCTAAATATAAGCTTAATGCGTGTTGATTCTTGCTCTAACCACTGTATTACTGTGCATGATACACGGTAACTTGATATTTATAAATCGCTCTGTTTTTGTATTGATTTAAGTAACTGAAATATTGATAATTGTCCAATAAATATTATTTTACTGAAAAAACAAAAATCTTAGATGGAATTATTGTGAAAGGCGTACTTGATGAAGCATATTTTTTCAGGCAAGGAGAACTGCTTTGAAACTGGTTGAGCTAACCTTTTAATATCGCAGTGCAGAAAGGATAATTGCATTGGTATTGCAACGAGAATCCGAATAAAGCCTGCTTCATGAACCAATTACTCGGAGACTTACTCTCGTTATATAAATAGTAGCATTTGACTTTCGTAGTACTGCAATGCAATGGATTGAAATTAATTTATTGGATTCTATTGAAATGGAAATTTATTTGTTGGAAAAATATTTCACTTAGTGAATTTAATATTGTACTAGGTTTTTATTTTAAGAGTCACGCTTATTATAGAAGTGATAGTTAGGTAGGGCAGGATTGTTTATTTTACCCAATTGTCGCTACATATATTTTAGGTTATATTCTATATAGGAGACGAGATTTTGAAATTGGTTGAACTCCTTTTTGACTCATAATGGCGTAGCGGTAGCGAACGCGCCCGCTACGCTGGAGGCGCGGGTTTGAATCTCGCTTAGTACAAATATTTGTACGAATGAATATGAGTATTCGCATTGGTTTCGTCGGTGCTCGAAGCTGTTTAGAACATTTGTTGGATTTTGACGGCTCCAACTACCCGTAACGTCTGCCATAGATGTTCGTATGGCAACCGGGACCAACGACTGAATGTGCTCTCAGAGGCACGACCAGACAAATGCGAATGGATCGAACCCGCGCCTCCTGAGTAGCAGCCGCGTTCACTACCGCTATGAGTTCTATTAAGTTAACGATATTAAACTCAATTTTCAATTTTGGCATTCGTAATGGACGCTAACACCTCTGAACGAAATTTGATATGGAAGCGTCTTGTTCAAACTTAATATCAACCGCATATTTGTTTGAAATTGGTTATATAGAGTTGGGCATCCGCGTGCGGAGCCACGGGCCTCAGCTATCAAACATAATAATAACAAAACGTAATAATGTTTGAAGTTTATGCAAATGTCACTCATTGAAATAAAACCACTTTAGAATCCGTCAAAAAGTAGTTTCATTTCTACAAAACGTGGTTCAAGAAAACTTAGCTTCAAGTGTCGGGTCACGCTTCGTCTGCATTATTTGCGTGGCCCTTTTAAATTTGCATATCTAAGCTTGCTGTCTCTCTTTACGGGTAATGATAAAATATTCTAAAAGTAAGCTTCTAGAACAATATTCGCATCTGTATCGTAGACCGTTGGAAAGCTGATGAAAAGGGTGGTAACCGTAGAACACGTTGGCTGTTTGATTTATTTCTAAAAACTCATATAATAGCTTACACTACGCTTTGATGCTTATAATGATGAATGGGCTTTAAAATTGTTATTATAACTCAATGTCAAGTATTCTCATCCGAAAGGCAGAACGCAAGGAAGAGGTTTCTTCACTCTAATAAGATGAAATAAAAATCACAACTCCACTAATCAAAGTATAAAGTCGAGCTAATACAATCACGTTACAAAGGGAATTTCCGCGCCTCGTGAAATAAAAGTATGATTAAATTCATTCTGAAAGCGCAAGTTTTATTAAACTAGACAGTGCGAGATGGTGAGATGATTATAACATTTATTAAATATAATTCTCCTGGCTGTGAATTCTGGAAGCAAGATTCTATAATCTCACAACATGCAAGAACTTGTTCTTTTCTTCGGGCACACTAAGATCATCTCATCTGCCGTTTACTTAACGTTTAACAGATGCGGCTCTGGCACAAGCTTTCCTGCCGGAGCCAGGAGGACAGAAAGCAGTCACTTACGCAAACGCTCCTAGCTTCACCGTGTAAAGTTTTGACGCAACTGGAAAATCAACGATGACGATGAAATAAAGGAAGCGTAGTTACGAAGAATTGCATCGCGTCATACCTACAGTGGCCTGAACTATCGCATTAATACGTCTCTATACGATACTGAATATAAATATTGAATAGTCATATTTTTGTGTACACCGCAAACTATCCTGGTTCTAGCAATATAGTATAAGTATCCCAGTCTTTAAGGGAAAAACGGGATAAGGCCGCCCATTGTACAGTTAGTATAGATCGACCTTGCTTGTCTCAAAATACCTTGGTATCAAAATCAAGTCGAACTGTCCGAATCAAAGGTGTATAATAAATATTAGAGCAATCAGTCAAGAGAAAGAGAATACCAAGATGTTAATTAATTTTGGTAACCAAACTGATAAAGAAAATGAATAAAAATAAACAAATACACAATTACAACTCAAGTACAGGTTTTTACACACAGATATTCAGTCCCACGTATGAGCGGGCGGGCGAGCTTATTGCTTAAAGCGAGTACTTTTTCATGGACTGTACGTTTTCTATCAGATAGAGAATAGTCCTATGCTTTATTCGCCTCCTATGACACCCACGGGAAGAGATAGGGTTACCCACTCTCCACCAGGAACTAACACGGGAACCATGCGGTGACCAAGCGGTAATGGAGTGGTTACATTACAAACGCTTGCAGCCGTCGGTCTCAATTATCATACGCACATAATATGAAAGCTAGACTGTAATCGCTACACGAAAAATATCTAATTTCGGCCACACTGCATTTAGAATATAAGATAAGATATTCTGCACACCATAATAGTATTATACGATAACAATTTAATAAAGTATATATATAATGTACAATGGGCGGCCTTATCGCTAACAGCGATTTGTACCAGGCACCCTTTGGATGGATAGAAGCAAAAGAGATGACAGGGTAGCGTACAATTATTATAAAAGAAGAAGTGAAAATGACAAGATAATAGATATATAAACAAGATAAATATTAGTCATATTTGAAATATATACATAATATACTTTATAGTATGTCAATATAATACCTATATCATCATCATCATCATCAGGCTATATTAGTCCACTGCTGGACATAGCCCTCCCCCAATGAGCACCATAGCGCCCTGTCTTCAGCTTGCCGCATCCAGCATCTGCCTGCAGTCTTTCTACCATACCTATATAATACATAATAATATATTTACAATACATATATTATTCAATATCCATATTATACTACACAACATTTAAAATACACAAAAGTACATATAGTTACACAAGCTAGGGAAGATAAATAATGATCTTTTAAATTTTAAAATATTTTTTTATATTTTAAAATGATCTAATTTTGAGTACTTTGTTAGTCAAGAGCGATGCTGATTGTACGTCTCACTACCATGTACTCCATATGTATTCTATTTTTGGTGTACAATAAAGAATAACTATCTACGTCTCAAATAGTTCATAACTCACGAACTAAGTTATTCAATAAGACGGTACTAGTTCGCTTGGCTAGGCACTGTAACGAGATACCTGGCATATTCTATTGCGAGTGCTAGATAGTTACAGCTCATTTTGAATCATCTTCGAGCAATCAAACTTTGCAAGTTTGCATAGCGTGTATAGTTAGATGGCATAGTGGCAATCTTGAGTCAGTGGTTTAACTTGCCTCATCGTGATTGCGTACCGCACGCTGCTTAGTCAGTATGGTCGACAATAGGGCGATATCTGAGTATAGGGTATAACTTCAGGTATTATGAGATTCCTCGTGACTACTACTATACAAATCCAATACTATACAAATCGTTCACTATACAGGCAGTTCGTCTGTGGAATGCTCTGCCGCTACATATAAAAAGAGCACAGGCTCTGGAGTCTTTTAGAAAAATTTAAAAGATCATTATTTATCTTCCCTAGCTTGTGTAACTATATGTACTTTTGTGTATTTTAAATGTTGTGTAGTATAATATGGATATTGAATAATATATGTATTGTAAATATATTATTATGTATTATATAGGTATGGTAGAAAGACTGCAGGCAGATGCTGGATGCGGCAAGCTGAAGACAGGGCGCTATGGTGCTCATTGGGGGAGGGCTATGTCCAGCAGTGGACTAATATAGCCTGATGATGATGATGATGATATAGGTATTATATTGACATACTATAAAGTATATTATGTATATATTTCAAATATGACTAATATTTATCTTGTTTATATATCTATTATCTTGTCATTTTCACTTCTTCTTTTATAATAATTGTACGCTACCCTGTCATCTCTTTTGCTTCTATCCATCCAAAGGGTGCCTGGTACAAATCGCTGTTAGCGATAAGGCCGCCCATTGTACATTATATATATACTTTATTAAATTGTTATCGTATAATACTATTATGGTGTACAATAAAGAATATCTTATCTTATATTCTAAATGCAGTGTGGCCGAAATTAGATATTTTTCGTGTAGCGATTACAGTCTAGCTTTCATATTATGTGCGTATGATAATTGAGACCGACGGCTGCAAGCGTTTGTAATGTAACCACTCCATTACCGCTTGGTCACCGCATGGTTCCCGTGTTAGTTCCTGGTGGAGAGTGGGTAACCCTATCTCTTCCCGTGGGTGTCATAGGAGGCGAATAAAGCATAGGACTATTCTCTATCTGATAGAAAACGTACAGTCCATGAAAAAGTACTCGCTTTAAGCAATAAGCTCGCCCGCCCGCTCATACGTGGGACTGAATATCTGTGTGTAAAAACCTGTACTTGAGTTGTAATTGTGTATTTGTTTATTTTTATTCATTTTCTTTATCAGTTTGGTTACCAAAATTAATAGCGAACTCTGTATACCTACTCGACTGTAATATTGACCTTCATGGGCGTGATATCAATATTAATATTTTGTGGGTGCAATGTATAGAAAGAAAATACTGAATTAAATATTGAAGCATTTAAGTACTATGCTAACTTTTCAAATCGATTAAAATAGGAAAAAATGAATGCTCAGGTGGGACTCGAACCCACGATCTTTCCCTTACAGGGGGAATGCTCTGACCACTGAGCCACCGAGCCACACCTGAAGCTATCCAAATTCTCCTATACGTCTTAGGGCGACGGTGGGAGCCAACTACCGACACTATAGCTGTGTGTGTTCTATCGCCTATACAATGGTTTGTGCTCAGATGAATTGTTTGACATGATGCCCACCGCTGCATTCTATCATCGCATCACTCGCCATAGGCAGGGAATTCATCCCACGCACGCACAGGTTGTGGAATGAACTTCCTGTCGTGGTTTTCCCAAGCGACTACAATATGGGGTTCCTCAAGAAGGGTATTAGAAGGTATCTACATGGTCGGTAGCACGATTGTGACGCCCCTGGTGTTGCAAACGTCCATAGGCCACGGTAACCACTTCCCATCAGGTGGGCCGTGTGCGTGTCTGCCAACTAAGTGGCATAAAAAAAAACTTTACAATTAACATTTATTTATTTATTTTATTTTATTTATTTACCCCTCGGGGATTTTCAGGCGTGAATATATGTGTCTGACATGAGAATTAAATTTAAAGATAGGACCAAACCGTAAGTAAACATATGGTAAACCTGGTTAATTGCCTGTAAGCGATATGGTATTAATTTTGACAGGACAGCGAGCATTTATCAATTGTAATTGAAGTGTAATTGACGGTTCGTGAATGATTACATGCAATTAATCGTTTAAATATGTACATTTGCACAGGTTGCGGACACAGCCGCCGTACCGCTTGGTGTACACTTGAAAATCTATACTATTACTAGCTGTCGCCCGCGGCTCCGCCCGCGTGGATGTCGGTTATCGCGAATCCCGGTATGAAAAATAGATGTTGGCCGATTCTCAGACCTACCCGATATGCCCACAAAATTTCATGAGAATCGGTCGAGCCGTTTCGGAGGAGTTTGGCAACGAAAACTGTGACACGAGAATTTTATATATTAGACTAGCTGTCGCCCGCGGCTCCGCCCGCGTGGATGTCGGTTATCGCGAATCGGACTATAATTTGAGATTTAAACTATCCTATCTCTCAAGTTGGATCGAACTGCACATGGTGTGCGAATTTTATTATAATCGGTTAAGTGGTTTAGGAGTCCATTGAGGACAAACATTGTGACACGAGATTTATATATATTAAGATGTAAATTGTAAAGCAGTGAAAAGCAGATTGACTGATAGAAAATGCCCATGGTATTAAGTCCGCCTTTGTACAATCATGTTGTATTTGTGTAAAAAGTTTAAATAAATAAATAAATACATGACTGCATGATTGCAGATCAACGATTCTGAATCCAAAAATACTTTTATTTAACATTCTTGTCTGTTCGATCGCGATGGACGCAAAAACTAATAACCTCTGTTGATGCTGTCTTCATAATGGTGTAATGTAGTTCACAAGACATTTCAGCTGAATGTCCATCCAAATATTATAAATGGGAAAGTGTGTGTGTCTGTCTGTTTGTTCGTCTTTTACGGCTAAACCACTGAACCGATTTTGATGAAATTTGGTATAAGGGTAGATTAGACATTGAGAAAAGACATAGGCCATGTTTGGCGCGATAATCAACAGCTAGTGCTTTATAAAACTCACTAAAACGTCGGTAGGTTTTAAGTTTTTTCTTCTAATTTAATTGAAATCGAATGTTTAAACATCGTTACTGAATTGGCTCCCTGTAAGCGTACCCGTCTGATCCGAAGGGTGTCGTAAGAGGTGACTTAGCGGAAATATACACAGACGATATCACTGCGAGAGAAGGTACACTCAAAATAATACCATGTACCAACCTGTCTGGCCAGCGTGGATACAGTAAGCCGAAGCCTCTCAACATTGGGAGAGGCCTATGTCCAGCTGTGGACTGTGATAAGCTAATCGATTGAAAATTGATAGACTTAAACCATGACTCCTTTTTCTTTTCCTGTTTTTTAATTTATTTGGATGTGACGACTCGGACTTGGACTTCCGAGGTGAAAGCTTCTAATGTGACCGTAATTAATGCTAGGACGATGATGACAAAATGTACTGCACTCAGCAAATAACACTTTCTCAAATATTAAGTTTTAGAGGAGCATACGAGGCCGCGGGGAAATGCCACTTTATTATAAGTCTCGAAGCTAGATATAGTTTCCTTTACTATGAACAATAATATCCTGCCGAGACTTAGTCAACAGTGTTGTTTTATTTGACATTACTACCTGTGTGTATCTTTTGGAAGTATTATTCCTCTGGTTCACTAGGACCCCGCAACATGGCCGGCTACGTATCCAAGCAGTTAGTATTGAAATCTATGGTACCTAACTCCCTTGGCGACTGCTTGGAAGCCATACATTTCAATACAAACTGCTTGGATACATAGCTGGTGATGTCGCTTTGGTATCCTAGTGAGGCAAAGGACTTATAAAAAAAAAGAGGTGTACTGCCTCGAGAGTTCAAACGACTACAGTTACATTTAACATCAATATTACACATTGTAAAGCTCATATCACCTCATCATCTTTCTCAGATCGATTGTCAAGTTACGTCCAAATTTGCCAGGAACGACTGCCGTTTGATTTATCAACAACTAGAGGAAAGTATACGTCAGAGCCTTGGCTGTTTAAACAATATGTGAGGTTATCTTGAAGGTGTTGGTAAAGCCCTATATAGTGTGTTAAATAATGTGTAGTAAATTTCGCCTTTCATTATTCATCTATCACTCAAAGTGACACATTTCAAAATAAAATAAATCCATTGATGCGTGATTTATTTGTGTGAAGAATAAACGACGCGCGACGTAAGCAGCTTAACAAATTCGAGTTACTTGATCAACTTAGCTTTTAAGCCTTTCATAAAATGATGAGCAAAATGTGAAATATAAACGTATGTCAAATACGTCAAAGCCCATACATTCGTCATTCTATTCCATCAAAAGCCGGTTAACGAATTGCCACTTGTCTAGAGGGGATGTATGTTTTTATATATGCATTCCCAATGTGCATTAAGTATTAAAATATTTGAACGTTCATTGAATTTTGTCATCCATTGTACAATGTTATGCATAATTTAGGTTCCCGAGTTAACATGCCGGCGGCCAATGAATCAAATATGAAACATAGATTGTTCCCAAATCACCTATTTGAGTCGATGGAGCAGTTACCGAAGCTTATCGATATTTGTAATACTAGGCGTAACACGATTTACAAGCCTGTGAAAGCTTTTTTTAAGCACCCATTTATAGCATGGTAAGTATGTTTGTATAATATACAAACATACATTATATGTATTATACAAACATACATACCAAGCTATAAATGCGGGGCCTATAGACGCATGCATCATCAGTCTTTGTAACAACATTTTTTTTTAACTTAAAACATTCTACCAATTTAAAGATCTATAATCGTATAAAACAAAGTGCCTTTTCCTATCCCTTTGTATGCTTAAATCTTTAAAACAACGCAACGAATTTTGATGCAGCTTTTTTAATAGATAGAGTGATTCAAGAGAAAAGTTTAAATGTATAATACATGACATGTCATGTTAAATATAGTAAAGGGTGCAGAGGGAACGGGATCTGACGCCACGCGGGCGGAAAAATATTGGCGGTACGAAGTTCGCCGGTATAAGATTCCATAGGGTGGACCGTGTACTTTTCTGCAACCGAACTGGAATCTGAACCATCATTAGTTATAGTCTCAATTCCGTCCAAAGATTGCGCTATCTATTTTAATTGGAATGTCAAAGTTTCCGGAAGTGACTGCAGCCTGACTTTGAGAAAAAAGCCTGGCCAAGAGCTCCGTCCATTATTAAGTACTGGTGGTGCTATAAAACCGCAAATATTCTTATGTTAATTTAAAAAAAAAAAACACCTAAACATCTTAGCAGACCTACTTAAAAGTAAATTATAATATGTTTTAAAAATTTTCACTGTCTCTTCTCCACTATATCATGCACTATACCACCCTTTCCAACATACTACTGGCAGGTGACGTCATATTATTATAGACAAACAGTTTACAATAAAAATGACGTCACATTCCCACATCCATTTCTTTCTGTTAAATGCCAGCATAACAACAGTTCATAAAAAAACTGGAATTAGTTCTAATAGATTATTATTAGATTATTTTAATAATAGGTTCTAGTTTTAAATGTTTTAAATTATAATGTTTTAAATATTACGATGTCATTTTAACTTCTTTATTAGTTTAGTTAGAAGCCGACGTTTCTTGCAATTTTCTTTTTGACATAGGTGACATACCGGCGAAAACTATGATGAATGCAATTCCTTATGGTCAGGCTCATTTATACTTGATTGCGCTGCTTTCATACCTGCCCGTACACTGCGCAACTTAATCCCTATAGAATATTTGAAGCTAATCTTTGGTAAGAAATTATATTTATTGCATTAGGCTAACAGCTATATGTTTTAACGGTATTCTAGATGACAAGCACCAGCCAGTAAAGTTATGCTTACATTTCGCCTAGATATCACTGTGTAGAATGTCCGAGAATATTTATTTACCTATCTTTGTTAAGCACATTTTGAATCAAACAACCTGTTTTACAACCAAACAACAATATACTTTGTCACAGGCAGACAATTGGTATTAATTGAAAGTTCGTAATATTTGCAGAGTTGCCAAAACACACGCGCTTAAACCAAATACAAAGTTCACAGAAAGTGGTACTACAACGCAACGTATAAAAGATCTACTACTATGTTATAAGTTGTGCACACATTGACAGTTCAAAGAACAATACTAACATTTATCACATATGCGATGCATTTTGTTAGAAAAACTGTGTCTATACAGTCAAAATATAATTATACTACACCCCACTGTCAGTACAAATTATTTGCCGCTGCGTAGTTTCATTAGGGGAGCTCACAGAATACTACCTACCTACCTGTCTAGACCACTGTTAACTTCCCTTTGAGGGACAGAAGGGGGTGGACAGGGAACATCATAATTAACATCGATATTGCATTTTCAAGTTTGGTTTATTTTGTCTGCATGTTTCTGCTTGTCTGAGCCAGATAATTAGCAGAGGCTTATAGTGGGCACCTATATGGCAGAGACTTATAGAGGGTGGCTTAAAATATGGATGGGGAAATAAATGAATTGATATTGAACAACCCTAATAATGCTGTTATACCTTAGGGTAGTGGATTTTAAATTTTGATATCAAAATTTATTATGGATGAAAATTTACAATATTATTTAATATAATGCGAAAGTTTGTAAAGAAGTTTGGTACTTAATTTAATAATCATTAATATTTATTCATACGAAGCAGGATGAATGCGTTGAGTTCAACTTCAGCAGGATAAAGATTTTGTTGAGTTATTCTTAATTCTGTATTTTACACAGAAAATGTAAACACAAAGTACAAGTAAAATAAGATTTTGTACAGAGGCGAGCTTTACTTTGTAAGAGTTCTCTACCAGCAAAACTTTGTGCTGCAAAGGCAGAGAAAAAAGTAGTAATAAAATAAAACATTTTTCGTCCTACTTGTTGATATTTAGTACCAAAAATTATTTTTTAAAAGATGAAGATTCTTTTCATTTACCTCACAAACTCTCGTTAAAGTTACCCCAGTAACGTAGATGAATGAGGGAATGAAGGGACGTATCTATTTAATTCCCCCTAAACATGTGCTATCACCTTTTCCATTTCACCCTTATGTAATATCTCCCTTAATACACTGCGAGCGATCGTTAAAAACATGTGCAATTACGAATATCAGATATAATCTGACATTGATCTGAAAATTGGGATACAGCCCATCGTTTCATTTAATTAGGCTTTTCTAGTGATCTTATATCATAGGAGGTATGTCGAGAGTATGTATGTCGTATGTATGTTGTTTAATGTGACAAAGTATATATTTACATAACATAACATAAACTCACGCCTTTATCCCCGAAGGGGTAGGCAGAGGTGCTAGCACCCACATTTCGCCGGTTTATGTTTTGGTCCTAATGTATTAGGTGGCGAGCCTATTGCCATTAACTGGGCACTTATGAACCTGCGATAAATACACACATAATTTCGAAAAGCATCGAAAAGTCATTGGTGAGTGCCATGGAAAACCTGGGATCGAACCCGAGACCTCGGTCTCAGCAGTCCATTACCCATACCACTAGGCTACCTGGTAATATTTAATACTAACAAATACGTGATATCGCCGAAAGTTTAAGCGATAATATTCGTATTTTACACATCAAAATAAAACGAATTCAGCCAACAGTGTAAACAATAAAATTACACAAAATATTTCGCTAAACAATACATTCAGGGCAGCTTTTTTTTATTGGTGAGAGAAATTTGTTTTTTTTTTTAATTACAAAGAGCAAGTGAGGAAATTAAACTTTATAAACACATTTGAAGCTACAGTTAATCAACATTAAAGGATCTGTAAGGATTCCCTCGCCCACTCATACTTGCTTTCAAAGAAGTTCAAAGCTTTCCGTTTGATATTAATACCTTTTCATTTTTAAGGTGATTTTATTGGGTGTTATTAATACTGAATAGAAAAAGGAAATCACACAAACCCTTAAGGTACGTGTCGCAAATAATACTTAAATATAAGTTCATACCTTTGCCATTAAATTAATGAGGGCGTATTAATATCTAATAACACCCTTTTGAGACATAAGTTTGGGATTTTCATTTTCGGAGCAAAATAAGCCTCGGAAGTATATTTTGTTTAGAAAAGGTATCAACGTTGCAAATAAAATTGAAACTTTAAAAAGAATTCGAACAACGCTAAGCATGTTAATGAAATCAGAAAAGAAAAAAAAAAGGATATTAGCGCCAGCGTATACACAAAGTGAGGTTAAGTCATATTTACGACAGTAAATAAATAAATAGAAATAGTGCTGGTGAATGGACACCATATTTATTGTAGGCTTCTAGTTAGTTAGTCTGTTTGTTGGTAACTAATGTAATTACAAAATAACATATATCTACTTGCAACTCTTAAGCATGTTGTATTCATTACAGCAAAGGATTCAACGTTAGTTATTTCTCCTAAGAAACTATAAAAAAATAACTGTCAATTATTTAATGAATTTGGAATAAAAAATATAATATTAAAAAGAATTAAAATCGAGCATGTCTCGCCAGCCGATAGATAAAAAAAAACAGTTTTACCGCTACCAACATGTAAAAATAAGGAATTCGCGTGTTATTGAACTACCAAAATAATAATCAAGACATTATTTACTTTTTATTTGAGGAATATTCGCAAATGTTGAAAAAAGTAAGTACTTAATGTGTGTCGCCAGCATTAAAAATACCAAATTGGTAATTTATGGTGTTCATGAGTAGAAAGACATAATAATGTATGGCTTAAATTAGACACTGAATATTTATAAGTCAAGAGAATAAAAATTATAATAGGCTAAACTATGCACTGACCATTTTTCTTCAGCGCCGTCAACCTTGATGTCAGGGATGTTCGGTATCTTCTTATTCAGGTACATTGAAGATATCTTCAAGAGAGCCTGCGACAAAGAAAAACAAAATTAGTAAATTTAAAAGAAAAACATGAGGGCCACAAGTATTCTGACTTTTTCAGCTGGGGAAGTTGTAATTGTCAGTAGAATTGAATAGGAAAGTCATGTTAATGTGTGTTAGCGTATTTATGTGATCATCAGAGAGCAGGTGTATAATTTTAATTTGTTTAGTATTATTTTTTGTAATATTTTAGAGCTAAGGAAATATGATAAGCTAAGGACAGTAACTATAGACAGTTAGTTAACTGAATTTGCGTGCTTCGGCAGCGTTATTTGTAGACTAAATTACTTGGCAATGCCATAACATTATAAAAATATAATCGACCTATTTTTCATGCTTATTAGAATTTATTGACACGTATATAAAAGCCACAATAACTTGAAAATGATTCAGAGAATATTATACGGATAACTTCTGAGAAAGTCTTCACTTTGATGTCATTTGACTACCATATAATAAACACATATGTTTGCAGATTTATTTACGTATAAAAATGCTATCTAATATATAAAAATAAGTCGGGTCTTCCTTCCTGACGCTATAACTCCAGAACGCACAAACCGATTTCCACGGTTTTGCATTCGTTGGAAAGGTCTCGGGCTCCGTGAGGATTATAGCAAAGAAAATTCAGAAAAACCGACATCCACGCGGGCGGAGCCGCGGGCAACAGCTAGTTGTATATATTTTAATGATAGAAATAAGTGGTGAATAAATACGAAATAAAATGCTTTTTTTCGAAAGTTTGCTGTTTCTTATAATATTAAATCTGGACCACAGTGGATGGCGGCTGCTGAGTCAATATTCCTTCACTCTATTATTCAGAGCGAAAGTATATTGACTTAGTCCTAACCCAGTTGTTCTCGACGGTATAGTTCCTGATGAGGTCGGTATAAATATCAACTACAGTATTTAGCTTTTGAATGGTTTTTGTTTCGTGAATGCAATTTAATAGTTACAAAATAAAAGAATTAGAGTAATAGTAAAACACTCGCCGGAATATTTACCATGTTTTTTAATTCTATCAAGTATCCAATATTTCGGCGGTAACGAATGCGGTGATCGCCGAGTTGGTTGTTCACCCGAACATTCAAATTTTTAATTGATAAATTTCTCGTTTTTTCGAATCTTCTCTCCAATGTACCAGAAACCACCAAGTTGCACTTACCTTCAAAATTTCTTCATAACAAGGTGGAAAGGATTCAAAATTCATTAAACTATACTGAACTTTATTTAATATGGACTGTGATTGATGACCAAAACTCGCATTGAACCGCTGTTACTGGGATGCAACGACTGACTGTTGAAAGGTTGACTTAATTCAAGTAGCCCTACATTCGATCAAGATCTGTCCTGAGTGGGGATGGGCCTCCCCATTAGAGGTTCGATTTCATTGGTGCTTTACGGTGTTTTGTTTGTCGACACGTGTAACATTGACCTTGAATTGCAACGGTTTTCATGGATAACTGGTTCCTGTTTGTGATTTTGTTGTATTATTCTATATTGTATCTCTATCAGCGATGAGGCCGTCCATTGAACATTAATATGTAAGTAAATTGTTATAATACTGCTATTTTTTTATTGTGTACAATGAAGAATATCTTATTTTGTCTAATTTTTAGAGGCCAGGTCAAGAGTTACTCTTGCAACTCGTGTGTATATTTGAAGACTATTATGAAAATAGAAGAAGCGAATAGTTTAGGTTGGATGGTAAGATGGCAGTGAATAAGTGGAAAGATGGGTCTGCCTACCTCAACGGGACAAAGGCGATATGCTACCCAAACTAAATACATTTGACAGCAAATATTTTTGGCTATATGGTAGTAATTTTTGTGTATCTCTAACTGTACTGATTTGTTACTGTGATGAAAATATTATAGATAATGTTGTATTTTTTGGTTAAACAGTTCTGGTTTGAATTTGGATTAAAATTTAAAATGTATAATTATGTATATTAAACTATAAAAAAATATATAAATAAAACATCAAATTTCTGAAAACTAGTATGTAACATGAGCAATATACAGATAGAAACTATAGAACTATACGTAAGTCACAAAGCCAGTATAAGCTAGATACCCCGGCATTGAATTAACGGGTATCAGCTTAGTTACGTTCTAATGTAGGATTATGGTAACGAACAGAACCCTTATTCGGCTTGACAAACCATAACTTAGCTACACGGCTCTGCATTAGGCGACACGTTCAAATCAAATCAAATCAAATCATTTATTGCTCACTAAGTGTACATTGGTGTTACAAGTATTAGTAGTGCTTAAGACTTAGAGCCATCTTCAGGCATTGCAATATTACACATTAAAAATATTTCAAATTAAAAAGAAAAAAATAATGTCAATATACAATAATTAATTATTGAGTCCTTAGGAATTTATTACAACCTTTTATATTTAATTTAATGGATGTCGAGTGTCAAATACAATAATATAATCAATAAATTAATTAAATTATTATATTAATTAAAATGGCGTTTAAGTTGGATAAATTTTACGCCAGTTCTATCTTCTATATTAGACAAGTCAAAGTTACGACGGCGATTGGAATTTGTTGTCAAGCTAAATGATACTCCTGCTGCCACTAGATCAAAGCGTGAGTTGGTTAAGAGAGAAGGGAGGAGTTTGCGTAACCATATGAGGCATCGTTTTAGAGATCTATTTACCAGCTTGTTTTTAGGTAGTTACAACACAGCCGTATATAACAGTATGTGGCCCAAAGCAAACTAACTTGCAAAGTCATTAATGTAAGGCAATTGCTGTGGGCTTGTCTTTTTTATTATTATTTATTTTACTGTTAAATTATCATACAAAGAATACAAATTATGTCAGCATTCCATAAACCATAAAGGTTTGTTTTGTATACTGTATTACTCTCGATCGATAGAAACATAGGAAAATTGTTCGATAACAAAATCAAGAATAATGAACTAAGAAGAAAAAGAATAATACTTATTACATTACATACATAACTATGTATATAAAAAAACAACTGTACGCAGTTTTGTTTTGTGGCACCCCTTGGTTGCTATACCTCATAGGTCTGTATTTTTTTTAAATCTTCAATGAAAACACTTGTACTATTCTACATTATTTATTGATCCTGAACCAACAGTTAGAACTAAGCCGTTCACCTTTATTACAATACAGCAAATGGTAAAATCTACATGTCATATCAGGTTTATAAGTGCCCAGTTAATGGCAATAGGCTCGCCACCTATTACATTGGGACCTAAACATAAACCGGTGAAATGTGGGTGCTAGCACCTCTGCCTACCCCTTCGGGGATAAAGGCGTGAGTTTATGTTATGTCATATCAATATCTGAATCACATGACAATTAGTTAATATTCTTATTCTTATTTTATTTTGTATAATTTATAATACTTTAACATTGATGACATTACACAATCGTTTTTTGACATTTAATTAATTTATTAATTATTGACACGTCAATTTGATTTCAGCTCGCCTGATGGTAAGCTGAAGTGAGTCTCAGGCAAGAGGGTCACCATTACAGACATGTACAATCTTACAATAATGGCACTAAGCTTGACGGTCTCATCAGATGCTTTCTCACGCCCCGCTTAAAGGACCCAGGTCTGTAAGAAGAAGGAAATACGTGAGCTGGCGAGGAATTCTAGTTCTTAATGGTGTGACAAAGGAAAGAGTTATTTTATCTAACTGGACTGGAAAACAGAAAAGAATGAATGAACTGATCTTGAATGAGAACGAGATTGTGCCGGCTTTTGTGATAGTTACGCGAAGTTTCACGTTGTCAATTAAGCCGTCTGAAAAGTGGAAGCCGGGTTTAAAACTAATGAATATAATTTAAAAAAAAAATTTAAGTTGTGAGAATGTGTGCCATTGTTTGTAATTTGTTGCGGGAACAATAGTATAGTAACTATTTTTAACAAACTCTCTGAGTTAGACTAAAAATTCCTTTTTGTTTAGGTCTATCAAAAGGATAGACCAAATATGAGTGCATTAAAATTCAATTATAACTATATTTATTGAGAACTTAAATTAAATTTGATATCGAACAGATTAAAATGGAAATTCAATGGAGAACTATATAGAGTTGCGAAACAGAGCGGGCACAAATACCACACCATCATATCACACAATAGAAACCAGTACCAATACTACATCATTACACAGTATCGTTTTGTTAAGGTTATAAAGGATTAATATGTAATACCTCCGTATACAGAAGAGAATCAATTTAAAAGCGACTCTCAGCTTCATTTAATGAAATACAAATTACCATGATTCAGCATTCGTATTATATTATGTTTGCGTCGCTTCAAGGAAATAATATTATGAATACAAAAATATAATAATTAGATTCGATGTTTTAAGTATTCTTCAGCATTTAAATGAGGCAAATTTTTGAGAATATTATTCAGTAGCGTGAAGTTTCATAAGTATTTTCAAGCCCTAGAAGTTATCCATGTGTAAAAATAGAACTTTGTTTTGCATACGGAGAGCCTGAGGGGCTCCTCAGGCCTAACCCAACTGAAGCTTTCCAAAAAATGAAGAGGCAGTGATATCAATTTCCCCATGTGCTTATTAAGAAATAGCACCAGTAATAGACCCGCCAAGAAGAGTATATCATGTATTCTCTTATTTTATAATTCTAATGTCAATTTTTAATATTACATCCAACCACAAAATAGTATAGGTATTATTGACAGCTACGAATTGTAACTATATAATATCTTTTTATTTCATACAATTTTTTGTAGAACTAGCGTTTGATTTTTAATTAAAAGAAGCTGATTTCATTTGACAATTAACTAACGTATCACAGCCCAGAAACATGCGATAAACTGTGCGAAATAAAATGACGTCAAAATTACGATACATACACGTGCACGGCCGTGTACGTGTACAGTTTTGTATGTGAGGGTATATTAAAACGCCTACGGTTGACATCATTTCGCATTTGGTTGTTTTGGCGAGATCCGTCCTGCGTCATAACCACAACACAACCGAATATTATTATAGTAAGTAAGTAAGTAAGTAAATCATTTATTGCTCGAAACACGGTATTTTACAATGGTGTTACAAAATCAAATAATAGTTCAGTCAGCGTCATACATATATTGACTACAAATTCTCCAAATGATCTTAAAACTATAATATTAATAGTAAATTAAACTGTTTTATTGATTTAAATTGTAATATTGACTGAAGTAACGGTGTGTAGCAAACATCAGAATAGTTAACAAAAAACAGAAAAATCAAGGCATTATAATCATTTTGAGTACTTTATTCAAACTTTGTATTACGTGGCGTCATGGTGAATCGTTCTAGAAATCTTCTTCATCCTAGCGTTAATTCCAGTCACATCCGAAGCTTTTCAACTTGGAGTCTGGGGTCCGCTTTTTACCAGTCTAACTGCGGATTTGGCTAAACTTCGATATTTTCCGTGAAGCAACTGCCATTTGACCTTCACAACCCAAAGGCGATTTCGAAGCATTGCACCAGTTGTTGGATTTTTGAGAGCTCCAACTACCCATAACGACTGCATAGATGTTTGTATGACAACCGGGACCGACGGTTTAACGTGCTCTCCGAGGCACGACCAGACCAATGCAAATACCCATATTCATGCATACAAATATTTGCACTGAGCGGGGATCGAACCCGTGCCTCCTGCGCAGCGGCCGCGTTCACTACCGCTACGCCACGGAGGCTGTCATTCTAGAAATATCTTTATGTAAGAATATATTATATACTTGCGATAGTCTGGGTGTTTTGAGGTACCTACGTTTGAGGTACCTACAATCTAGAATGGATAAATTACAAGCATGTTATCCTATGGTTTCGACAGTTCCATTAACAAGATACAATAATAAGATACAATATACATCTACAATTATCGCTATTACCGTGAGCGGAGCAACTATTTTACTCTTGAGATTTTTAATGGTGCAACACTTGGAAACCTATTCTAGGGAACAGGATCGAAATGCAAGGTGGGCGGGGTCGTGGGCAATACCTAGTTAATGTATAAGCTGAATATTATTCGTATATGTGGGTCACTAAACAGTTTCACTCGTGACTGTGTTTCAGAAAAAAATACAAATTAAAAAATTGTTAAACAGATACTAGCATGCCTTTGACGGGTAATCTCTTCACATTTTTCATTACGTAGTATTTCAATTTTCATATTTTTATCCGTAGCCTTAATGAAATTATAGTGAAAGGGCTTCAGGATAATACTTTTCATATAATTTGAATTTATTTTAAGATGTAACTTAGCTCTTCATCTGGGTATTGAAATTCGTGAAAGTCCGGCCCTCAATGGCGATCACTAAGGAAATGTGTTCATTATCAGGCAGTTAAGGCGAAATACAGAGCTTGTTTACTTGGGAAATACTTCTGCCCCTTGGAAATGTAAACTGGCACAGGATCGTGTTGATTGCGACGCTCCCCCCCCTCCCCTTCCTCAATTTCCGGGACAATATCAGAACGCCGTGGATCACAAAGCTACAGATACCGTGCAACTTTAGTCGGTACGAGTCCAACAAAACTATGCTCGCTGGCCATAAAAGATACGTCATAAATAGTTTAGCTAGTCTTCATAAAAATCTCAGAAAGACATTCACCGGGTATTCACATCCTATTATTAATAATAAAGACGAGAAGCAATATCATGATTTCCCTAACCGCGAAGTGGGGAAGTTATTATAGGTTTCATATTTCCATACCTACCATATCATGGTTTCATACTCCAGCTTGCCCTATGGCAAGCTGGAGTTAGTGAATCGTCCATACTGGCAACATCTATACTATTATTTATTTGTATTTTCGAAATTTACAGAACTGACTGCAATGGTCATTTATCAAAACATATTTTTTTAGAATACTGTATAACTTTATGTAATTCTATGATGCAATCACTCACTCGCTCAGAGGCTAAACTCATGGGGCTTACAGGGGTGGGGTGGTACAGGGATTGTTTATAGGCTTTGTATCCTTGTAATAAGTTCTCAAATGTTGCGAGCACGGATCAAAATCCACGAACGTGGAGCTGCGCATCAAAATCCACGAAGGTGGAGCTGCGGGTCAGTACCTTATATATCTAATAAAAATAAACAAAAGATAGCTAAGGTGAAACAAAGTACAAAAATCTTCGGAGGGTGATCTTTGAGTTGCCTGAGGGGCACTCCACACTATAATTTCACACTATTTTTATGTAGAAATTTTAAAATTAAATGTTAGTATGTACTTAGGTTTATGTAGGTACTTAAATTTTTAAATTTGTGACTAAATTAATAACTGCCCATAAGTTATTTTTGTTAAGACAATTAAAACATGTCCATCCAAAGATTGCCTGGAAGAGATCGCTTGTAGCGATAAGGCCGTCATTTGTACATTTTTCATCATGTTGTCCGTACATGTACTATAATTTATTCATGTACAATAAAGATTTATTTTATCTTATCTTATCTTGTTGATTACACAATTAAAAAATCTTATTAATTAACTTTTAGTTGTTAAAAGCAAGACGTTGTTTAAAAACAATGTTGACGAAATACTCCATTCCATATTGAAATGAACTGTTACGTTATTTTAAACAAATTCTTTGTTGTTTGTTTTTCTTTTTGTTTTGAAGGTATACTTTACTTTAAGAAAGATAGAAATCTTGTCTTAATTAGTAGCTATCCATTAAAACATAAAAGCAATGTTTAGAACTATTTAATAAACAAAAATACCTACATTTAAACAGAGTGCTTAGATGTAAAACAAAACCTTTAAGATGATTTCAGATAAAGTAAAACTAAATAAAACAAATTTGTAAATGTTGTTTGAGTTCATTCTCTCTCATTGGTTTATGAAAAGAAATCACTTTTTATTGTTTTGAATATATAGCAAGGCCATATGCTATATAGCAGGTTAGGGCATAGGATATTTTCAGGTCTCTCTAGTGGCAGCGGCACTCTGTTAGCAGAGTCAGGTACAGCATATCATCAGTGTGACCGGGCTATGCCTATACAGGGAGGTGTCAAAATTAACCTATGACAATTAACAACACTATGTTCAATAACCAAGTTTGGTCCTACCAACAAGACTCGGCGCCGGGTCATAAAGCTCGGTCCACGCAGTCTTGGTTGGAAGTGAACGTTTCTGACTTCATCAGAGCTGAAGACTGGCCGTCGCACACTGGGGCAAGATACCCGATTTTATGGCAAAAAATACAAAAACTATAAATCGATTTTTAACTACCCTCAACTGATTTCTAATAAACCATAGACCAATGCTTCATGTGACGCTGTTAAATTGACCTATAACTTACACGCACTCCTGTGATAGTTGACTTTTGTAGGTAGTTGTGACACTGCGACTGATACTAAAATAAATTATATTTGTTTTAATTGTCTTGTAGTGATATTATCATAGAAAATTACTTAAATTAAGCTATGGAACCTTCAAGTTCAGGTATGAGACAATATTTTAGCAACATTTAATTTGGAATTAGGGTACAGTAAACATATAAATTCAAGGTATATATTTACTATATTACGATTTTCACTAAATTCAAAAACAGGTAAGGTTATCGTTATGATCTCCTTTGAATTCTTGTTTAATTTTTTGTTGTAATCAACTAATGTAGTGTTAACTTTTCGAAACTAAAAAAAAACCTGCTACCATGCTGCTACTTTAAAAATTATAGCGATTTTTGTAGTTTACAATAAAATTTTCATTTTGTGAAATTAAATATTTTGTTCTAGGAACGAGTTCAAACACCATTTTTATAACCAGAAATGAACTCGTTAGTATAATGCGATGCTCGGGAGAAGCAAGCTATGAAGCACAATTCAATTTTTTGATTCATGCGTTGCAAACACGCACCAAACATGATTTTACTACTTTAAATAAAAAATTATCAAAATTTAAGTATGAATTTAGGTCAAAATGGTCCAAGGCTTGTAGAAACCATGAAAAATTAAAAAAATGTAATAAGGATTGGCTTGAGACATCTATTTCGTTTAATCTATTAAAATAAGAAAATCCGAAAAATCGCGGCCGTCCGGGAATTTCATTTGATTTGTCATCTGAACGTTCAAAACGGGCCAAAACACAGTGCTTGAGGGAATCAACTCCTGTGTCATCGTTAGTTCACGCTACTTGTATGAGTCTTCGCGCAATGGCCAAATTCAAGCATCAAAAGTTTTGAGGAATATTGTCGATAAACCTGAAACTGCCAAAATCTTTAACAAAACTTGCACATTAACACCAAAAAAACAACTTTTGTCTGCCGAAGATGCTCTAGCTGTTTTAGTTAATGCAAAATTGACTATAGAACAATATGATATTATAAGACAATGTGCTCCTGATAAATTCCCATCCTACAAAATTGTACAAACGGCAAAACAGTTATGCTATCCTAAAGATGTTACTGTGAATGAAACAAGTGCTTCCGTCCCATTACAAACTCTTTTAGATCATATATCAGAACGGTTGTGCCAAACATGTACCCGTCATCAATTCTCTTGAAAATGTTACTGATTTTAAACTTATTTCGAAATGGGGATTTGATCGATCTTCAGGATACAGCTCCTATAAACAAGCATTTTGTAATTTAGAAGCAGACGATTCAGCTGTTTTCATAACATGTCTAGTTCCAGTTCGTTTAATATCAGGGGAAACAATAATATGGCAAAACCCGAGTCCAGCTTCCACTCGATACTGCCGCCCTATTAAAATAGAATTCAAAAAGGAATCCACTGATGTTTCAGTTACAGAATGTCGTAATATAGAAGAAGAAATTAAAAACCTTACGAAAAGCAATTTTAGTCCTGGGTTTGGTAACTCAAATGATGGGAATACAGCAAGGCGTTTTTTTCAGAACCCGACATTGTCTGCAGAGATTACTAAAGTAGATGTAGATCTAATAAAAAACTTCATACTATATTGATAGTGGTGTCAAGTGGCTTTGAAATAGATATCGAAAAATACAGATACTATGCCCATGCTACTGCCAGATATTTTGTTTCCTTGCATCCTTGGTACAACATGCCGCCAACGTTACACAAATATCTGATTCATGGGCCGGAAATAATTTCCTGTGCACTGTTGCCTATTGGACAGTAGACGGAAGAGTCACAAGAAGCTAGGAACAAGGACTTTTTTTATTAAGTTCGGACCCCTCCATTTCCAGCAGGTATAAGCCGAAAAAGAAAAATCCTCAGAATCTTCCAAAAGAAGTGTTGTGTTTATTAAAAGATCCATCTTGCAACATAACTCGCACCCATTGTGTGAATGATGATGATGATGATGATGATGATGATGATGATGATGACGTTGCATAATATTCAACAGGTCCATATTTTACAAAATGTATACTAATATCATATTATACACTCGAGAGCAATGAATCCGGGTCACTCAAAGAATCCAAAAAATCTCGGAAAGTAAGAATGCTAGGTTAATTCAATAAATTGTATTTAATAGACAATTTAATACTCCTTAAATGAAAGTTAAAAAAATATGAGTCACCATACATTTTATTTACACAAAATTACATAAAGAAAAAAAACTGCTGATCTCTCCTTAAAACAAAAATAGGAAACATGAAATTTTTGAACTTTATGACGATTTTCTTGAATTTCAATACTTCGTATTACCTCCTCGTGCTTCCATTACTGCGTTTACGCGGTTTGGCATGCTGTACACCAAGTTCCTTATACGATTTTGGGGAATATTCTCCCATTCCTCTGTGAGAGCAATTTTGAGCTCAGGAAGCGTGATTGGGGGAGGGTTTCGTTGTTTTACGCATCTCCCTAGCTCGTCCCAAGCATGCTCGATCGGGTTGATATCCGGGCTGCGCGCTGGCCACTCCATACAAGTAATGTTCATCTCTTGAAGGTAGTCATTCACAATCCTACCTGTATGAGGTCGGGCATTGTCATGCATAAATATAGCATCCTCACCCAAATTGACCATAAATGGACCAACGTGTTCGTTGAGGATTTCTTCCACATATCTTACGCTAGTTAAAGAGCCGTTTTCTATGATCACCAGCTCTGTGCGACTTTCAGAGGAAATTCCGGCCCACACAAGTACAGACCCACCACCGTAGGCTACTTTTTCTTCGATGCATGCTTGCTTGAATCTTTCCCCTGGTCTTCTATACACTCTGTGTCTTCCATCGTGCTTGTAGAGCATAAATTTTGATTCGTCGGAGAACATAACTTTCGACCAATCTTCAATCCTCCAATTTACGTGGTTCTGGGCATATCTTAGTCTTGAAATACGATGGCCACGCTCCAGTTTAGGGCCGTTTGCAGGTCTAAGGGGTTTTAAGTTAGATTCAGCAAGCCGACGTCTTACTGTCCATGCACTTGGGTTACTTCCTCCGAGGCGTCGAAACTGATTTGTGAGTTCAGTTCCTGTGAGAAAGCGATTTCGAAGCATGGTGTTCACCAAGTATCGGTCTTCTCGTGCTGTGGTACACCTAGTTCTGCCCGTTCCTGGTCTGCGTAGGTTAGAACCAGTTTCTTCGTAACGTCGGAGAACTCTTTGTACTGTTGACAGCGACACACCGACAGTCCTGGCTGTATCGCGCTGACTCCGGCCGGTTTCCACCAATGTAAGTATTCTGGTGCATTCTTCAAGTGTAAGCGACATGATTTCAGCTTGAATAATGAATATTGAGCACTATCAACCTGGTTTATGTACCAACATAAATGACAGATTACAAACAAAAGCAAAAACAAATCCTGTAATTTCGTAGTTCCATCTTCGACAGTGTTCCCTTTTCAAATTTGATTTTTTTATGATATAACTTTACAATAACTAAGAAGTTTTAATACTTTCATTTAAGGAGTATTAAATTGTCTATTAAATACAATTTATTGCATTAACCTAGCATTCTTACTTTCCGAGATTTTTTGGATTCTTTGAGTGACCCGGATTCATTGCTCTCGAGTGTATTTGCAAGATTCTTTACGAATTAGTTTCATTAAGGTCACAATTAATTTAATATATAAGTATATACTATACATATATATGTATATAAACATTTTAATGTATTTAAATAACTATCTTAATAATAGTTTGCACCCATAACAGCAATTTATAGGCTATATGTATTTAATGCCAAAGAAAAGGGTATCCTGCCCCAGTGTGCGTCGTCTAGTCGAGATCTTAATCCGCTGGATTATGATTTTTAGTCAGTTTTATAGAGTACGGCTTGCTCTAAACGCCATGATAATTTGGAGTCCTTAAAACAATCCATACGATTGGCAGTGAAGACTTTCCCATGGAAAGAGTTCGTGCTTCTATTGATAACTGGCCTCAACGTTTAAAGGACTGTATTGCAGCCAATGAAGACCACTTCGAATAAGCTTTTCATATTTTAAATTGTTTTATATTTATGTATTAAACTAACACACTGTAAAAGAAAAATGGCGCAAATACTAAGTACTAAAGAAATTATAGCCACTCTTGTGAATTTCCTTTGCGCACTGTCGCGACTCTGATTGGTAGACGGCTATCCGCAGGATAAGAAATATCTTTGGCGGATATTTTACACATATAGTTACTAATTTTTTAATACATTATAAAAACCTAAAGATGATTAGGTAGTGATGAAAGGCCATTAATTTTTATTATATTTTTTTTAATTTTCAAATATTTTTTCATGTGTAAAAATGCAATGCAAATTTTATTACGCAAAGCGCAAATTGGCTTCTATTATTGTTTCTTGATCACGTGGTCGGATACTGGTTGAGTAAAGAAGCTAAGATACATATTCGTACCCGCGGGTGTTCACAGCTAATAACCGCATTTGGCTAAATATATTCCGTTGATGTATGTTTTCAATAATCTGGCACTTCACTAATAGACACAGATCAGTTCATCGAGGTATTATTAGGTGTATATATATATATGTGTAGAAATATATGTATATAGCGTAGACAAAACAGCCTATTGTTCTTTGTTTTAATGTATTGATTTTCTACTATTTACACACTCTTACTTCTAGTTCGGCACAAACTTTATGGTTGGATTTCTATAATATTAGGGGTTAAAGTATGAAATTGCCGATTTGTACTGACAAATTGAAATTCGTTTTTTTTTTTAATTTAACGTATTTATTTAATCAAAATAATTACCATTATTATCTATACATTGCTGCCATCTAGTAGGAAGGTCATTTATGCCTTTGCGATAGAACTCTGGTGATCTAGATTCGACAAACTGTGTGAAAGCATTTTGTACTGCCTCCTGAGAAGAAAACTTTTTATCACATAGAAAATTGTCCAAATCACGAAAAAAATGGTAGTCTGTTGGAGCAAGGTCTGGCGAATACGGAGGGTGACGGATAGTTTCTAATTGTAGTTCCTGTAGAGTTAAAACGGTTTCTCGTGCTGTATGAGGTCTCGCGTTATCATGGAGCAATAATGGTGAAGATCGATTCATGAGTCGGGGCTGTTTCACTGCTAGTTTTGCTATCATTGTTCGGAGTTCGGCACAGTAGACATCTGCCGTTATTGTTTGACCAGATCGTAGAAAGCTATAGTGAATAACACCATGCTGAGACCACCAAACAGTTACCATTACCTTTTTATTGGTAAGCTTTGCTTTAGGACACTGTTGTGGCGTTTCACCTGGGGTCAGCCATTGCATTTTTCGCTTACGGTTATCGTAAAGAATCCACTTTTCATCACATGTCACAATTCGATCCAATATTCCTTCATTTCTGTATCGATTCAACAAGGCAACACAAGTTTCAACACGCATTTCTTTCTGCAGATCAGTCAAATCATGAGGTACCCATTTTTCTCATTTTTTTATTTTATTGATTTGACGCAAATGAGTCAATATTGTTGGTAAGGTAACGTTAAACCATGCAGCTAATTCCTGGGTAGTTTGGCTCGGATCGGCTTCCACCATGTCTTTCAATTCATTGTTATTCAACTGTGTGGACGGCCTTCCTCGTGGTTCGTTCTTCAAATCAAAGTTTCCATCACGAAAGCGTTTAAACCAAAATCGCACGGTGCGTTCATTAGCAGTCCCCTCTCCAAACGCAACATTGATATTGCGAGCTGTTTCTGCCGCGTTAGTTCCGCGTCGGAACTCGTATTCAAAAATCACTCGAATTTTCGAAGTATCCATCTTTCTTGTCTAAGCTGAATAAAAAAAACAACTGAAAGTCGATAATCGAATGTTGCACATTTTTAAATGAAGAACTACATAGGTACCATGTGGAAAAAGTTTCACTCAAAAATCTCAAACCATGAAGGTTCTATGTCAATTCGAAGTACCTATTACAATGAAACGGCAATTGCATACTTTAACCCCTATTACTTCTTTTCACTTTTCATAATAATTACTGTATAATTTAAAATAGGTGATCATATAATTGTATTAATCAGAACGACGAAATTTTAACTAAAGAATGGGTATCCATGAATTTTTACCTTTAATAAAAGGTAACTCGCATTTACATGTTCTCTTTTTCACTTTCGCGGATATATTTGCAAGGCGCAGTTTAATGGAGTGAACAACAAAAACGCACGTACAAGCGCGGATATCGTTCAACAATACAGACTAGTTATCTCGGGAAACCAATTATAAGTCCAAACAGTATAACTTATTGAACGGCTTCCGATTACGCGATTCCCCACAGCAATACTCAGTCAATATGTATTATATATGATACAGAACATCTCGGATGGAAACCAAGATTGTAAGAAGAGAGGTAAAGCGTATAATGCGTGTAAAGAAACTGAGCGTATAAGGTCGTCCCGTCAAGATATAAGCATACCTTCAAAACGGACAAGATTTGGGGGTCAGAGATGGTCCTAACTAGAGGAAAGATTAAGTGGGTCCTGAGCTCCAAGACCTCAAATGCATCCTCGAACCACGAGATGATGATGAACGTTATATTGGGAAATATATGTTATTCCACAGTATAGCTTAGCATATATATAATGCATACTAAGCTATACTAATACATATTTTGTGTAAGGACGATATTAGTCGGTCGATATTAGTAAAGACATCGATATTACAGCTCTGAAGGCATAAGATGGGTCTTTAGAAGGTAATTACTTTCATATCAGTCAACGTGCAGTAGGGATTACCAGAAATATTATGACGTATGTTGATACAGTTCGCTGACAATTTTGATTACTAAGAGTTTGTTTTTAAGGTTGAAACTTTAATTCAATCGACGGATGGCAATGTGGTTAGGAGTTTAAAATGCTAATGAGTCTATTACCGTTTAATGAAAATAAATATAATCCTGAACTTTTGGATTACTTGTCTGATACTTGCTTTATATTCGCCGACTATTTTAATAAAGGCTGAAGTTTATTGTTTAGTGTTACCATCTTGATGTCTTGGATTAATATTATCAAAGTGACCCCTTTTCTAAAGCAAAAAAAAATAGCTTAACTAGAGGGGTTGGGAAAGTACAAAAAGGATGATTTTGGGTTTCGCGTTCAACTCATTTATTCATCAAAAGTAATAACGTCATGATGGCATGTGTTAAAAACTCACCACAGCATTTTGCCTTCATTATTTCAACATTTTCATGTACTTAATTTTCAAAAATTACATTTGAAAACCATGATTAAAATGGACGTCTCTATACAATATTAGAGTGGTATATTATATGGATATCTGATATCTGGATATTCTGCAGAAATTGCTGTCTGACGCGCCAGTATTGAGCGATTATTTTGAACGGGTCACCTACCGATCGAGTATAGTTACAGCGAATATCCATTTAGCCAAAATGCATTTAGCAACGAACGGAGGAGCTATGGAAATTGATAGAACTTAAAATTGAATTTCGAATTTCATGATCAATATAAATTGAACATTGAATTCAATAGAATAATCTCGATAATTCCCAAAATCACTTTACATAGCACCTGTATTGTTAAGTTAATCAACATTTTCCTAATAGTTTGCACTTCAGTTCGTGGTCCGCTCTTCATTTTGATGGCTATACCGGCTTATCTAGGAATGAATGCTGCAGGCATCTCTCGCAAATGGGCGTCAGGAAGCCGCTTAAGCCAAATTAAAAGGAGGACTCTCTGAGGTGAAACACTCGGTTGCAAATAGGAACAACAGTAAGATGGGTCCAGTTAGAAGGGCCTACCCCAAGAAGTCCTGGCTTGACGTCGTGGCGGGTGGCATGTGTGCAAATGGTCTCATTACCATGGACGCCCGAGATCGTGCGAAGTGGAGAATTAAGAGCTGGAAGGTGGACCTTGAGTTCTGAGGGCATCTTGGCCTTGGATGCAATCAGGATAACAGGATAACGTCTAAATGAAGATGATAAGTAAGATGGGTACAGTTATACATCAGATATAGATATATTGTTAAATATCCGCATCCATCTCAATATTAGCTTTATATTTCCCACAAAATCGAAATATTATTTGTATACACCCTTTAAATGATGCGTAGTAGAATTGGTTTCAATTAACGCCCAAAGGTGTTTCAACTTTACATATACAATCATTCTGCATTGCTGTAGACCAAAATTAGACATCAATGTAGTATTTCTCACAGAATTTATACCACAGCCTGGTGCGATGCGATATGATTCCACCGCATCCCGGACAATGCAGCTTAGAACAGACTGCTAATATCCAAGATAGGAAAATAGTAAAATGTTAAGCTTTGAAAGCAAGGTGTGGTTTACTGATAAGTGAGGAGCTAAGTTTAGAATGTCAGATTAGTGGAATCTTGTGCTTTGGAAACGTATTTACATATAAAATATATTTTTTATAAATAAAAACATGTATACAATAATTCCCCAAACTCAATAAATATTTACAGAAGTATTTACGTATTAAGGTATTTATATGCAATCGTTTTACGTTGTAAATACAAAACTCAACAACCATATTAAAATTTACATCTTAAAAAACTTTTATAAAGCTCCGCCGATTGATAAAGTTTTATACCGGACTACGCATGAATAAACTTAAAACGACAATTACGATAAAACACCCTTACCACCAACAAAAGTACAAGCCATTTTAAGAATAATACCCTACGGTGGCCTTGTTGTGACCCCTGCATAAGAGCTTTTGATGGTCCAGCCCTCTGTACATCGAATTGTATCGATTTTTGCATATGTGTAAAACAATGCTATAGTTAGGCGTTGCAGAAAGGGGAATATATTGCAATTGTGCTTTGAGTTCTTCGTCTTTTGCAACATGCATGCAAAACTAGTTGGTTATGTTAAGGTTCAACAAAATAATGCCTCTTGTTACTACGTACTATTATTTATTTGTCTTTAATTTGCATTTATTTCATATTATAGTCAGTTGGAACAAAACTCTAAGTATGACAAAGATATAAATGGAATTGACTAGATGAAGTTGCGAAGAAAATCATGAGTGACTACAATTATTGCAAACACTATGGCTACAAAAGAACCATTCATATTTTTTGTACTGTACCTCTGCTTTTTACCATCTAAAATTGTGCATTCAATTGACTGACCAAATGTAAAAAAAGTATCATAGCAGTATAAAATATCCAGCCAAGCAGAAGTCGGACTCACGGCCTAAGGCCGTTATAGGGGCAACAGAAATACATCTCTGTGAAAATTTCAATTGTCTGGCTATTTCTGTTCACGAGATACAGCCTGGTGACAGACAGACAAACGTACAGCGGTGTCTTAGTTATAAACGGAACTCTAAAAAGTCTACCCATCTATAAACATCATTCTTTTAACGTTTCAGTCATTGTCATAAGACGAATCTATCTTGCGTCTGATATGCAATGCTTGCTAGCCCTCTGTGCTACCTACACGGTGTAGGAACACTCGCCCAGCTGGTTAACGTGGTTATCGTCGGTGCCAATAAATGATTGCAACATCTGGTATACTACATGTTACCATGCTGAGAACACTGGTGAAGCTTGAGCGCTTAAATCTATTATTTAACCTTTTAAGGTAAAAGACCTAATGGTCGACACTGACCCAATAGTCGACACAAAAACCTTTATTGTAAGAAAAGTAACTATATTGTTTACTTGACTATTTACTTAAAAGGCATATATAATACATGTTCAAATTTTTTTTACAGTTGGCGCCAGTTGTTTCGTACATTCATATTTTAAGTATTTATAATGATTATCACTATTTTTAGTATGGATGTTATAAATATGTAACTTGTTGTCCTACGTCGACCATTGCAGTATTTTTATGGCTAGATTTTATATCAGTTTTAAGTGATTGTCGACTATTAGTGTTTACGACCATGTGCATAATAATTGTATTTAAAGAAAAAAAAAAAGTTAGTTTTTAAAGATTTTATCTGCTAAAGTTAATGACTAAATTATGCTTTAACAGTTAAAAAAGGACGTACCGACCATTCTTTAAAAAATATGTGTGATTTTGTAGAGTGAAGTTTGATTTGTCCTATAAGTGTCTACCATTGGTGCTTTCATCTTCACATATGCTCCGGGGAAGGCAGAGGCAATACCTGCCACGTCCTATCCTATCCCTACATACTTTATGTGCTTCCTTTACTGTTAAAAATTCATGCAAGCTGGTTGGGGTGCCTTTGACGAGCCCTTTGTTCAAACGTACCACCATCCCTAATTTTCTTTTATACTACTGATGTGTCAAACAAGCCCACGGCCCAGATAGTGGTTACCGTGGCCTATGGATTTACTAAGAGTCCCAAAAAAAAAGCCAGTAGCGTATTATATTTTAACTATCAGTAATTTTTCTGTAGAGAAAATTGCTTATCCAGTCGGAAGCCATTATTTTAAAAAAACCTTCTGAACTACATTTCAATTTTCATAATTCAGGTTTAACTAACAGACTCTACCTTGTTATTACGATGGTAAGTAATAAAAGGCAGTCACAACGAAAGACTTAATTGATGCGCTTTGAGCTTTATACACAGACAAAAAGACATGCACTTCTGTGTCTGTAATAACACCAACCATGCTTTGATGTTCCCTCGTGAATTACAGACGCCTTTTGATTAAAAATGTATATGAAAATACTAGGGCTCCTTATAAAACCTAAGACACGCAATCGTTGGGGCCGACTCACCACTCGTATTACTTGGTACTTGTGTAATTACATATTTTTATAATACGTCAGTACCCCTTGGAAAAGAGAAATAC
This sequence comes from Eilema caniola, assembly GCA_949126895.1. Lineage (NCBI taxonomy): Eukaryota > Metazoa > Arthropoda > Insecta > Lepidoptera > Erebidae > Eilema > Eilema caniola. The sequence goes on along the minus strand of OX421460.1, from coordinate 48,786,410 downwards.
ATTTCTGAATAGAAATGAAATGGGCCGTTTTTATTAAAATAAAACTGGATCGATATGCAGCTGGCTGATTTGTGAATTGAGTTCTTTAATGGCACTTTTTACGCAAAGTTCGTTCGAGAATGTAATACAATGAATTGGTCAACCGGTGCTTCATTTACTTCGGACATCTGTTGGGATGGCAGATGGTTCAGAAATGTGCAATGATGCAATCCTGGTTTCAATCAAAGGGTTAGGCAGAATGTTGGGGTATTATTCTGTGAAAATAGTTCGAAAAGACTGTTCGATAATAAAAAAAAAAACCTTTAACCATGGAACAAACAGCAAGAACAAAGAGATAAAAGCATTTTTGCGAAGTATAGGTGTATACTATGGTTACATACTGACCTAACGGTAAAGATATAAAAATGAAGACACGCATGAAAGTAGAAGAATCAAAATGTGTATGCTAGGATCGTTACAATCATAAATCAATGTTACAATCGAGAATAAGTGGTTGCTATATACCCAAATGTGAAAAAGACACCACTGTGTGTTTTTAGGTTTATGAATCATGATCATAATTCAAGACTTTGTAAACTCAAGATCGGTGAATCTAACACAGAAGATCGCACCACTCGCCATAGGCAGGGAATTCATCCTCACACACTGCGACCGGAAATGGTGCGCACCGTGCGTTTTGAAAGGAACTTCATCCCACGCACGCTCAGGTTGTGGAATGAACTTCCTGCCGTGGTTTTCCCAAGCGACTACAATATGGGGTTCATCAAGAAGGGTATTAGAAGGTATCTACAGGGTCGGTAGCACGATTGTGACGCCCCTGGTGTTGCAAACGTCCATAGACCACGGTAACCACTTCCCATCAGGTGGGCCGAGTGCTTGTCTGCCACCTAAGTGGCATAAAAAAAAACAATGTAAACCTTTGAAGAATCCGTAAGATGTTCTCAATCATTATCATCTACTTGCCCTGCTCCCATATTTAGGGTCGGCGTAACATTGCAATCTTCTCCACAAATTCCTGTCTGATATCATTTCCTCAGTTACTCCCTTCTTTGCTATATCATCTGTCAAGCAATCCATCCATATTTTCTTGGGCTTACCTCTACTCCTAAAGCCCTCTCTCTACATGCATGCTTTGAACCTTCCTTACAACATTAATTTCATCTCTTCTCATAATACCATGAAAGTCGCTCGCTTCTTAATTTTTCATGGTGCTACTTATTGGTTCTCAATATGTGTAACAATAAATTCCACAAAGCGCCATAAGCCAAAGTATAAAAAAAAATTGATAATAAAATATAAGCGACCAAACTTCATTATTTTCCATGAAGGGACTGCCATATGACATCCACAACCTTTTTTATTTAAAAAAAAAAGAATATTAGCAACCGAAATTATCGAAATTACTAATATTCCCTCTAACCCCTCCAACTAAGCTAAATTGCTTGTGCTAGGAGTGGGTTCACGTCGGTAGTGTAATGGTCAGGATTCGAACCCGGGACCTCTCGATCGTAAGGCCGCCTCCTTAACCACTAAGCTACCGACACTTCTAACCTAATGGTACTATATAATAGCAAGAAAAAAAACCTCGTAATTAATAGCAAGTTGTTATTCTAATGCCATAACATGTCAGGATATAGTCTATGAAAGAGGAGTAGATAAGTAGGGTGACACATTGTACGATACAAAGACAAAGGGGGCTCATGTACCATTGTAAAGCGAACCATTAACGTAATTAGGGCATATACCTAATTACTATGTACCTTTAGTTGCTGATTGAGTTTCAGTATATTGGTTATTGTACTGACTTAGGTAGACACTTGACATAAAGATTAACTGTAGCACGAATCTTACTTAATTTGTATCATCAATCATTCAATTAATTAGCCTTTTTTTAACGTGTGGGGAATCCCCATAGATACCACCTCCACCGGAGACAGATGGACAAGGTATGTCGGACTCGAACCGACTAAACCGCACGCTGTCTGTGAGTCGCAGTGCAAGGGCAAGGGTGAGGTTAGATAGGCTGCAATGAATTAGCTTACCACAGTCATCTAATCATTTAAATCTCAACATTTAAATTGAAATACTCTCGTCGCGGTTGCCATATGAACATCTGTGACATAAGTTGCGGGTCTAACAAAAATAAAATTATCAAAGTTCAGCCAAACCCGGAGTTAGCCTGGAAAGCGGACACCAGGCTCCGAGATGAAGAGATTGACATTGACGCTGGGATGAAAGAATATTATACCAAGTCTCTAAAAAAGCACTCGATATTATGGCTTAAAGGGTGATACGGGGTTTTGAAGCATACTGCGGAACGAAGACGGATTGGGTTGTAGATTAGAACGATTCATAATGTATATTTATAAGTTGTATGGTTTTCTCATGAATACCATTGTCAGACTCGGCATCGAAGGTTCTAAAGTAACAAACATTAAAAAATTCATTCGAAATGAGAACCTCTTTCTTTTTTGAAGTTAGTTAAATATCACCAATACATAATATTGTAAATTTAGTTATGCAGTACAGGTAATGTCACTTCACTAAAAGTCATGGTCATAGTTTCACTTGACTGAACTCGAGAAATGAGGAGTCTGTTGGTCTATTTACGTTCGGTGGAAGTGTGAAGTAGGTGTGGCACGCGTGTCATTCATATGCAGAGGTTTGCAAGAGCATACAATTTCGACCTTCAAAGTAATGTCAACCGTATTCTTAAGTTTTTAAGTGTTAAATAGCTTTCTTAGATAAACTGATATCTATTGAGAATTCGTTGAACTTTTTCGTAACCCGTAGCACGTTTAATTCATATGTGAAACGTTGTAAATTCGTATATTAAAAGTAATCTCTACTGCGAATCAATAAGGTGTGTTTTCGTTTTGCAGTGTACTTTAAGCTAATTTGGTGTTAAAGACATACGACCAACCAAAACAATTGTTTACTAGTAGTGCAACGTATTATTATCTGGTTGTATGTGTGAGTTTGGCGACATAAGTTCCTCTGTAGAATCTGTCCTATCACTCTTCTAATTCTAACATTTTTTTCTGTTCTGTGGTTAGTATATATTAAGTTTATATATCTCCTCCCTATCTCCATAATACCATTAAGGTACACAGATAATAAAACCTTCACAACAAGCTTCAACAACAGAATATCTTCGACTAAGTGTTCTTTTCAGCTTTACTTTTATTTTTGAAATGTTGTCTAAATCAAATTTGGAATCGGGGCCCAAGATGTCAGCTCGCTTATATAATCTACATCACAGAGATACAAACGACAGGAAAATTCAATTTGTGAATTATAATGAACGTAAACAAAGTGCGGGCTCTCAATAATGTTATTAGCAGGTGGAAAAAACCTGAGAACTTGCCCCAACTTTTTACACAACGAATGTAAATAACATTTCGAAATAAATGAAAGCCATTTATTTGCTTAATGCGGACCATTTTTATGTTGGAATCAAGATCTTTAGGGCAATGGTACAACGGATGATTGACGGTAGTGTTCTGGTGAAGGTTTTTCTTATGAGGTTGGGAGTTTAGACGGTATATGCTTCTGGAAAAGCCGTATCATATTCCAATTAGTCCCACCCTCTCTTTTCCTACGCAGGACAATACGAGCAGGGCTTGGATGTATACAGCGCAGAATATTCCTTCAAGAACCAAACAGTGACTCTTTCCTTTGACGCACCATTAAGACCTGGAACTCCTTGCCAGTACACGTGTTTCCTTCTTTTACAGTCCCGGTCCTTTAAGCGTAGAATAAAAATGAGTAAGTAAATTTGAGAAATAAAGGTATTTCTTATCTCTCTCGTGACTAAAGTCGCCACACACGACATAAATGTGAACACTGCGCATGGCCGTTCTATCCTTATATATTTCTGTGACTATCTATAGTCCTGCTAGTGCACTCATGGCCCCATATGTGACATTTCTACCGTATGAAGCTGACAGCTGAGGTAAAGCTTTTTGCAGAATGTCTCAAACTAAAGCAGGCATTGTAGGAAAAACAATGAGAGTCCGAGCATAATGGTTCATTAAATTTTCGATAAAAAACCATTGTGCCCATATATAAGTTGGTTATCTATGTAGGTTGAACTAACCAGGCATTGGACACTAAAGCGACTGTAAATAGTAAAACATATTTTGGGAGTTTGTTTTTAAAGTGATGCATTTAAATATAAAGTAAATTTTAATAGTTAGAATAAAATTGTATTAGAGATTTTATTCTAACATTGTAGCCTTTGTTTCACTATCTATAGGCGACAAAAATATAATTACTAGAGAACCGAAACCGCATTATAGATATAATTATAATTTTTATTTAACGTGTAGGATAACCCCACGGATACCTAAGGAGCCGAATAGGAGGTAATGTCGGACTCGAACCGACTAAACCGTACGCGCTCTGTGGGTCGTTGCGCTAGGCCGAAGGAGAGGTTGTCTTCGACATATCCCTCGCGCCCCGGCCAACCCAGGGCCATCCCTCTCGGTAGATATTATCATACTTACTTCAATAATATCATTAAAAACGTAACGTCCAATCACTAGTTTCGCCCTACCACTGGCTTATGAGTTTATATAAAAATTATAATATAATTACACTAGGAGTCTCGTAGAGGCGTAGACCGTAGCAGCCGAACACTCTATTTGCTACGGTGCACACTTCGTAGCACCGCCTACAATTCAATTTACTTAATATGGGTAATTTCGATGCGTTTAAATCAGTTTAACTTACTATGAGACTTTAAAAGCATTTTAAAAGGTTTAAAAAAGTTTGAATGCCTTTTTTAAAATGGTTTCTACCACATTTCAGTGAACGTTTTACTCGTGGATAGACGAAGCGGGGCTCCGTCGACATTGCTTCGCTTCGGGAGCAGTGGCGCTTGGAACAAAAGTATTTAATTTACCCGGTGCAGCGCTTTAACGATGTACCATTCGTTAACCTGCAGACTAATTAGGTAAAGTGCGAAAATGAGATTTTCAAACTAAAATATCACACTCTAAGTGATCGTACCAGGTAATCTTCAGATTATCTAGTTAATGTGTACATTAACGAATTCCGCACTCTAGCCGTAACATATTATATAAAACAACCACCTTGTATAAGTGAGTGAGTCTTTTTTTTTTTACTTGCAGGAAATCCCCACGGATACCCACCCCTCCGGAGCCGGAGGGGGAGATTATGTTGGACTCGAACCGACTAAACCGCACGCCGTCTCTGGGTCGTAGTGCTAGGCCGAAGGTGAGGTTGTCATGCGACATATCCCTCGCACCCCGGCTGAGCCAGGGCCGTCCCTCTCGGTCTGGCCCTCCTCGGGAATGTGAAATGAGTGAGTCTAGAAATTGATTTTAAACTACTTCAAAAAACAAGGAAGTTCTCAATACGTAGCTTATAGTTTTTTTTTGGTAATTAATTTAATCCGTCGAGTTGAACTGCCATACAAATTAATTGTATTTTTTATAACCCATGACATGACTGCACATAAACAACACATCCTGTATATGACTTTTCTAGTCTTATGGGGATCTTTGCCCAGAAGTCTTTATGGTACAGAAGTCCGCCGATATGCATTGTGCACAAATAAATAAGCCATCGGCATGGTTGGAGTAGGGTAGTGGTTACAAAAAACCACATAATCACGCAAAAAGGCCCAACTACAAGGGACCACATGCGGAAAAAGAGCCCGCAGAAAGAAGAAGAAGAAGAAGAAGCCATCGGCATTTGATATATTTGACTACGGATAGCCAGCTTTTATCTAGTTTCAGAGGATGGATCCCAAGTTGTAATTTTTACAGGTCAAGAGAGTTGCCGGAGGCCTCAGCTTTTTTATTATGCTGGTAATGTGGACGTGTCACCTCTGTTATACATTTAGAAGTATTATAAAAATATCAAATTGCACAATAATTGCACAGAGTTGTGCAAATAATTGCACAAAAATATTGACTACGTGCAAATTCGTTTGAAGTCGTTCGCTACGCGTAAGCTACGGTAACTTTTCACTATCAGATGGGCTGTGTACTCATTTGCGCAATATCAACATTGTTTTCTAACAATAAATGGAGTGTCGGAAGTGTAATACCAGCTTAAAGCTACAGAGCAGTAAGAAGGCACAACGTTTCCTTTTGATTTCCCTCACGTCGTCAAGTACCTTATACAATGGTGTTAAGGCCCTAAGTAGAGAGGGCTTGAGTAGTGCTGAATATTGTTGCGCCAGGTATGGGGTAAGCGCGAGTACCAAAATTAAAATTATAGATATTTATCTAAAAAATAAAGGTTTTTTTTAATGACTTACAGTTTAATGTATTTTTTTAATTTAAGATCACACTGGGTTCAAATACCTCACCTGACCACAAATTGTATTTACTACTGCAGTCATTCAGTGACAAAAATTGCTGAACATTGACAAACTAAACGATTTTCTAATTGAAATGTAACAAATTATTATATTTCAATGGTTTTTTTTTTAAACCACCCAGAAGTAGTTTGGTTAGGTGCCATTTGACTTAGGTTAGCAGGTTGTCTATTGTTTACCCGAATTATTATGGCATTTAAATATTATGTCTAATATAATCATTATGGCGTTTAAATATTATGTCTAATAATTATTATGGCAATCAAAAATATGACAAACAATACTTATGGCATTTGTATATTATGGTATCTAAGTTTCGGGCAAACTTTTCTTTTCGAGCAAACAAAACATTCGGTCAAATGAAATTCGAGCAAATGAAATTCGGGAATATGATGATTATGGCATATAATTTTCGGATAAACAATAGACAACCCTGCAATCGGTACTTTTATTAACTTAGGTTCGTCGTAGGATTTAGAACTAGAATGTTCTACCCTCATACGTGTTTCTTTCTTCCTACAATCCCAGATTCTTTAATCATGGGGTGAAAAGGCATCTGTCAAGGTCTTCTAGTCAAATGGTATAGTCATTAAGGCAGAATCTGTTGCCTTATTATTTTTTTGACTTCACCTCAGCTTACTATCAGGCAGAGTATTGTCAATTCAATAGATCTAACATAAAACGTAGGTAGATGATCGTCTGTCTTTGTGTACCCCTTCGGAAATATAGCTGTGAGTATAGTATACATGAGTAGTCCAACAATAATATCTGCTTTAATTTTTTTTTACTTGCAGGAAATCTCCCTGGAAACCGTCTCTCCTCCGGAGCCGAAGGGGGAGGTTATGTCGGACTCGGCAATCAAAAATATAATTACTTATGGCATTCGTATATTATGGTATCTAAGTTTCGTGCAAACTTTTCTTTTCGAGCAAACAAAACATTCGGTCAAATTAAATTCGAGCAAATGAAATTCGGGAATATGATGATTATGGCATATAATTTTCGGATAAACAATAGACAACCCTGCAATCGGTACTTTTATTAACTTAGGTTCGTCGTAGGATTTAGAACTAGAATGTTCTACCCTCATACGTGTTTCCTTCTTCCTACAATCCCAGATTCTTTAATCATGGGGTGAAAAGGCATCTGTCAAGGTCTTCTAGTCAAATGGTATAGTCATTAAGGCAGAATCTGTTGCCTTATTATTTTTTTGACTTCACCTCAGCTTACTATCAGGCAGAGTATTGTCAATTCAATAGATCTAACATAAAACGTAGGTAGATGATCGTCTGTCTTTGTGTACCCCTTCGGAAATATAGCTGTGAGTATAGTATACATGAGTAGTCCAACAATAATATCTGCTTTAATTTTTTTTTACTTGCAGGAAATCTCCCTGGAAACCGTCTCTCCTCCGGAGCTGAAGGGGGAGGTTATGTCGGACTCGGCAATCAAAAATATAATTACTTATGGCATTCGTATATTATGGTATCTAAGTTTCGGGCAAACTTTTCTTTTCGAGCAAACAAAACATTCGGTCAAATTAAATTCGGGAATATGATGATTATGGCATATAATTTTCGGATAAACAATAGACAACCCTGCAATCGGTACTTTTATTAACTTAGGTTCGTCGTAGGATTTAGAACTAGAATGTTCTACCCTCATACGTGTTTCCTTCTTCCTACAATCCCAGATTCTTTAATCATGGGGTGAAAAGGCATCTGTCAAGGTCTTCTAGTCAAATGGTATAGTCATTAAGGCAGAATCTGTTGCCTTATTATTTTTTTGACTTCACCTCAGCTTACTATCAGGCAGAGTATTGTCAATTCAATAGATCTAACATTAAAAGTAGGTAGATGATCGTCTGTCTTTGTGTACCCCTTCGGAAATATAGCTGTGAGTATAGTATACATGAGTAGTCCAACAATAATATCTGCTTTAATTTTTTTTTACTTGCAGGAAATCTCCCTGGAAGGGGGAGGTTATGTCGGACTCGAACCGACTAAACCGCACGCCGTCTGTGGGTCGTTTTGCTAGGCCAAATGTGAGGTTGTCAACGACATATCCCATCCCCATCCCTCTCAGTCTGGCCCTCCTTGGGAATATCTGTCTTAGTTGAGCAGGAGCGAGCTTTGTTTTATTGACATTCATAATACTTTAAGACGATATAAAGTTTTTCCATTTTATATTCAGGAACTTTTAGAAACTTTTATAAATATTGAAATATTTTCAATCTTGAAAGAAGATTATTGAAAAATATTTACTAAATAGTTAGGTACTATTAAAAAGCACCTATTCTATTTACGTGTGAAACTAAAATTTGCTTATATCCACTCGAGTCTAGTTTATGATTTAGATACGTTGCGGGTACTCTTTACTTGGCCTCTCTTCATAGCATCTTCGATCTGGCTGACATATGTAGTCAGATCGATGTACTAGATAGGAGAGAATGCTCGCGAGCTGACGAAACTGTATGGAAAACAAAACGGTGAGGCACTGGCAACTTAAGCTTATGAATAGAAAAAAAACTGCTACTGAAACTTTTACTGTTGCTTTTGGCACCAAATGTGAATATTTTTAAAAACAAACTTGACAATATCTCCAGATAACAGGACATATGCACATCAGCTCAATAGCCGCTAATATGTTTTACATAAATAATAATAATAATGATCATGAAGTCATTCCCAAAAGCGCCATCTAGAAACGCTCGCGCTAGAAAGTCACAAAGGAAGGGAACAAAAGACACTCACCTCAGAATAAGACTTCTCGATTGCCGAGCGCTTGATGACGTAGGTGCGGAGGTCTTCGAGTAGCTCACACTCATGCTGGTTCTTAGCATGAAGCTTAGCAATCTGCTCCGTATGCAGATTTTTCAGAAACTTGGTGTAATTACTCTGAAACAAAAATAAATACATTGTAGTAACGTGGTAAAGGACAGGAGACTTCTATTGCGACAGACAGAGCAGATTTAAATGTGCTTGATGTTGTCAAAAGTGTCCACGCTGGTTACACATTGAATAAAAAAATAACGGATTCTGTTGCGATTGTTTCTGTTGGTCACGCCATATTTTGTGAAATTTTTTAAGAGTTTATGAATGGTTCTTACGATATATTAATAAAGTTTACAATATTTCCGCAACATAGTAAACCGCGGTAGAAACCGTTAAATTCATTTTTTGGTTCCTACTCGTGTTCGTGCTCATTTAGTGTTTGTTTGCAAGGAAAAATAAATAAGAGAAACAAAACAGTGTGAGTAAATAAATTGATCTGATCTCCACCTCGAAAAGTTTATCCTCCAGCTCGTCAGAGATCGATCTACACCACCATGAAAATTCCTGTCGCATTGTATCGAACTGTTGGGAAAGAAACCAAATGAATTGAATTTAAAGTTTAGTTAATATACCTACGTAATACTATCGCCGATGGTTAACGTGAAATAAGAGAAATTTATCGGATTATATAGCGATTTCCTATGGGTTATTTTGTTATTAGACAGTGCATCGGTTTCAGTTGCATTTCAGCAGCAAGTTACGGGTAGACTAAAATGGCGGTAGCCTTATGTCTCGAAATGTGAAGTTATTTCATGGTATCCGAATTTGTTATAAAATCTGTCGAATCCGTGTATATAGTACCACAGTTTTATAACTAGTTTAATACCTACTATTATCAATCAATCAATTAGCCCACTGCAGTCCACTGCTGGACATAGGCCTCTCCCAATGTGGGCCATTTCGTCCGATCCTCCGCCTCCCACATCCAGTCTGTACCAGCTCTCTTTTTACCTACTATATAATACCCACCAATCTGTAGACTAAGTTTTAAGTACAGGTGTTTAAAATTTGTAATGTCTTCTATTCTAGAGCTGCCGCAAGCCGAAATTTGCAGCAAGACAATTTTTAAAGTGAAAACTTCTTTAGCGGCGTTGGATGGGTGTAAAATGTTAAGAAAGCGTCAGGATTAGTTGACCTTTGAACCGTAACCGACGACTGACGTCATACAAGATTAGGTACAGACTATGTATTTTGCAAGTTACAATAGTATCGTCGTAGCTTAAACGGTAAGCACGTCGACTGTAAGTCCTTATAGTTTCAGATAGTATCGGGTTCGAACCACCTGGCCTTCAGGCATTTTTGTAATTGTTTTTTCTTATTATAATTTATTACTTTTGGTGATTATTTTTTCTTTTTGTAATTTATTACTTTTTATGATAATTTTTTCTTTTTGAAATTTTTTATTTTTTGTGATTATTTTTTCTTTTTATAATTTATTAATTTCTTCTGACAGAAAATTAGCAGAAAATAAGTGATAGGTTCTATGATTAGCGCTATATTATAGGTATGGTATGTTCTTTTTTTATCTTTTTCTATGTATATAACGAAGAAAGAAAAAAAGAAAATGTTTTCACTTCTGCCGGCACTCCCAGAGTGCAACCCGTCATTTTTTTTATAAGTTCAATCTTTGACTACAAGATTAATTTGACCACAAACTTTAGTAGGCTGAAAAAACCGGAGACCATACTACGAGGTGAAAATTACGGAAGTTACTGGGAATAACGCTGTGATAAAGAAGAATCTTTTGTTAAGTAACACTGTCTACCACAACATTAAAAACCAACATTAAAAAAGAATGCTAAAAAACAAACCAATATTATGCCACTTAGGTGGCAGACAAGCACACGGCCCACCTGATGGGAAGTGGTTACCGTGGCCTATGGACGTTTGCAACACCAGGGGCGTCACAATCGTGCTACCGAACCAATATTAAAAAGTATCATCTGAATCAAAGTAATTATTTAGGTTAATATAAGTCAGCATCAGTGTTACCAATAAAATAAAACAAAATTCAGTTTTCATTAAATCCTTAATAAAAGCGTAATAAAACGAATGATGATTTTCCAGTATGAATAATTTAATATAATTACTGCAAAATATGTACCCCTGTAGGGTTGGCTATAATTATGTGGTTTAATTAAATTTGATACCTCACGTATAATCTATATATATATAAAAATCAATTGCTGTTCGTTAGTCTCGCTAAAACTCGAGAATGGCTGAACGGATTTATCATATCTTGGTCTTGAAATGTGCGTGGAGGTCTAGGGAAGGTTTAAACGGTGAGAAAATATGGGAAATTGCAACCTTTTTTTTATTGATTCTGAGGCGGTACGAAGTTTGCCGCGACAGCTAGTTATAAATAAATTTTATGAATTAAAATGGCTGCCGCCTACGCTTGTTCCAAAAAAGATGTAAGTAGTGTCAGGTGATAATTTATCGCACGCAATAGTCACAATTCTAGGTACTTTTATAACAGTATTTGAATAAAAACACACAAAAGATACACACTCTACCAGTTAACCATTTCCCATCAGGTGGGCCTACCAAAGTATCTGCTACCAAAGAGGTGTAAAAAATTACGACATGCAGAAAATCGGTAATCAGTTATAACAATTCTTCTGTATTAATGATAAAACGGTATTCGAATAGCAATGTCGATTCTCTCCGCTAAGAAAAGGGTCTACTATGGAAACATTTAGAACCCCCACGAAGCCAGCGTCTTAACTCTTTTACGAACTACTATTAGGAGCATCATACTCGTGCTGCTGACCCCGTAGGAACCTTCTTGAAGAACCTCACATTGTTGTAGCATGAAAAAAGCAGAAGAGCAAGAGTACATTTTGAACACATGTTAGATCCAAGAGCTATGTCTCGAGGTACACTATGCAAAGTTTAGTGCATCTATCTTCATTCCGGGGCTCGCTGCCGAACGTCGTCAATCTTACTTAAATTATACTTTATGACAACCCGATCTATACGTGTCTTTCGTTATGAGCATCTAGTGATGGTATTATTCTTTTATTAATAGCTAACTGGCCCGCCTCGGCGTCGCCCATGGCGTACAAGTTCAATTTGATATTTAAGTATAATTAGGAATCTTTCATATGGGAGTATAAAAAAGTGTTGTTCTCAGACCCCTTCAAGCCAATTTTTAAAATTTCTCCGAATAAGAACCACTCTCGTAGTGCAAGGAATATTCTAAAAAAGGAAATAGCGAAATCGATTCATCTGTTCTGCGCTTAGCAACACATCAAGCTATTCATTTTTTATCATAGATATCGAAAATCACGTTGAAGTGTTTCAGCTGATATTTTGTTGTTAAATTAGTATCATAGTATTCGCTAAAGCTTAAAATCCCATGATTGCGAAACTTGTAAACGCTTGCCGAGGGCAGAGTAGTTAAAGAAGGAATACCGCTGTGAATTTTCAATGACATGTTAAACAGACCGCTCCATCGTCAACGACTTGAGTGCTTGAACGGATTTTATGCCAAAAATTCGCAGTAGAAGTAGTTTATACTACATTCGCCTGTATCTGAAGTTAAAATTCGACAGATAATAAGTTTTTCCTATATTTATTATTCACAAGCCCGGCAACAATAACATGGCATTTCGGATTGCGTGGCCCTACTTGCGATCGTATGTACCTACAGTTTTAGAATGACCTATTGCCGATATACGCCCCATCAAATGTCATGACTTCACTCGAAATACGTTTAATACACAATATATTTCGTAAAGTTGTCTTAGTTATAAAAAAGAAATTTACTCATAAAACGCTGCCTTTGAAGAATTGCACCGAGAGGGATGGCCAGCCGGGGTGCGAGGGATATCTCGCATGACAACCCCACCTTTGACCTAGCACTACGACCCAAAGACGGCATGCGGTTTAGTCGGTTCGAGTCCGAAATAACCTCCCTCTCCGGCTCCGGAGGGGTGGGTATCCGTGGGGATATCCCGCATGTAAAAAAAAAAGACTGAAGAATTGCATTAGTCTTTGAACATCAATAATAAGAATGCAAGTATTCTTATTATTGATGTTCGTATATTGGTGCCTGAAAACTTTACAAGATGGTGATAAAAAACCACAGTTGAAACAAAATACAGTTGCCCAGCTACCGCATACAGCATTCTATAATTCCCTTGATATTTAAATAGAACGCACAGCACACAACATAAGACTCTCGAGGGATATGTCACGAGACAACCTCACCTTCGGCCTAGCACATCGACCCACAGACGGCGTTCGGTTTAGTCATTTCGAGTCCGACATAACCTCCCCCTTCGGCTCCGAAAAGGGGGGGGGGGGAGGTATCCGTGGGGATTTCCCGCACGTAAAAAAAAAACAACATAAGACTCTGAAAATAGAACTCGAGATGTCACTTGAGTTACACTTGACGTTCATAAAAGTGCCTGTAAAATTAATTATAAAAAACGACTTTTATGTCACAAATTGTTATTAAAAGAGAGTACATTCTTCTTCTTCATCGTAGCGTTATTGCCAGTCGCATCCGAAGCTCTTCAACATGGAGTCTGGGGTACGCTTTCTAACTGCGGATTTGGCTAAACTTCAATATTTCCTGTGAAGCGACTGCCCTCCGACTTACACGACCAAAAGGCGATATCGAAGCATTGCATCTAGACCAGTTGTTGGATTTTTGAGGGCTTCGACTACCCGTAACGACTGCCATAGATTGATGTTCGTATGGCAACCGGGACCGATGGCTTAATGTGCTCTCCGAGGCGTGACCAGTCCAATGCAAATACACAAATACATACATACAAATATTTGCACTGAGCGGGGATTGAACCCGCGCCTCCAGCGCAGCGGTCGCGTTCGCGTACGCCACGGAGGCTGTTAATAAAAAGAGGGTACATTATTGTTCCACAACTCCACAAGTACACCTAGTGTACCCGAGGTGCCGTAAGAGTTAAACTTCACATCTAGTTAAAATTGCCAGTCATAAACGTTACTCCACTACATAAATAAAATAAAATATTAAAATTTGTATTCATAATCGTTATATTGATGTTTAAATTATTTAAAATACTAAATTAGTCGATGAAGATGTTTTCTGTAATACTTAAGATTTCAAGTCAAAAATATGTAGATAGTATTTTAAAGAGGAAATATCCCGATAAAAAACTTCAGCAATGTGCCCTGGTTCGGCCGGGGCGTGAGTGATATGTCTCAGCCAATCTCACTTCCAGCTACCTACGACCCACTGCGGTTCGAATCACTACCCCCGCCAGCTACGGTATCTCTTAGCCGGGGGGATTCTCCGCACGTTAAAAAAAACTATGTACTGAAAAAAATTCGACTGCGTATCCATGAAATGTCGTTGCAACATGTTACATTTACGAATGATTTAATTAAAATTTTGAATAGACCTAAAAGTAAAATTACAAAACAAAAAATTACAACACAAAATTAAAAAAAAAAACAAAATTATCGCGATTTACCTCTCGAAGTTTAAGCATAATTAGTTACTAACCTTCTCCTCCCAGCTGTCGTCATCAGACATATTATCTGACATATTGATATTTTATTAACGTTGTAATGTGCTTGTGTAATATAAATGTCAATATTCACAAATGCTAGTGACGTCTATGTTAGTCCACAGCAGACCACTGAAGTGAACTGTTAGGCAGCCCGACTAGTATTGAGCGAAAGAACATTTAAAGGGGTATGTGAATAGTCAATGACACAGAAAGTATCAATTATTCATCTAATGCACCTGCAGCGTATAAAGACATTTTCGACACACGTGCTCAGAAACTGGCTCTAATTTAATCGCAATTAGGCACATAATGACATCTACAATCAAACTGAGACTTTTTGATTGTCTTAATTCATAAATGAGTAATAGATTATTTTTAAACTATCCAAATTTATTTTAATCTTTCGAGGCTCGTGGCTTAAGCGAACCTCATCAATTTTAACTTAAGAAACTTTACCTAAACTGCCTAGCACCGACTTAAATGTGTTAAGCCGGTATTAGGCACGTAAAATGTGTTATATGAATACAATAAATTTGCTTACATAGAGGGAAATATTACAAAATAATAAATAAATACTACGTCGGTACAGCGCATTATGTGAGCAAATAATCACGCCTATTTCCCAATAGGGTAAGCAGAGGTAGTTACTAGTTTCCTCTTGCTCCTATCCTAGTATTCACCGTTCGTTTCTTTTACTATCATGTTGTGGGTAAAAGTTTAGAAAAAGGGAATATCGACCAAAGCTTTTCGAAAGATTAGTCGGTAGTGTGCAGTTTTCCTTAAGGTATTGTCTTTACATTGGGCGTTACCTATATGTCTATCAAATGTTTCTAATGACTGCCCACAACGTCAGTGAATAGCCTTCGCTACGGAAATATAGGGGTAAAGACGTTTATGTTGCATTATTGGCAGCTTAAATGACATTTTGTTCATTTATTATTTACAGGATTAACACATTGAAGGCTAGGCTTGGTAAACACCAAGTCATCGGAATTGGTCGTTAGACGATGCTATTTGCGGGATAACTAATCGTTTTCGTCAAGTTTATGTATTACATTACTTTTCTTTATTACCCCAGGTAGTAAACGTAATGTAAGTATTATTTTTTTAATGATATATTTTATTTTATTTTTTTCGATTAAAATAGGAAACATTGTAGCGGTCTAGTCGGGGTTTAAACCTGCGATCTTTGCCTTACAGGGGCAATGCTTTGGCCAATAAGCTACCAGAACTCGCCCGAACCCATCCAAATGTCTCCTCCTCTACCGAAATTCTTACGAACTATCGGAACCGATGAATGATATTTTAATCATTTTTAAACATTGATTTTTGACTACTCCGCCCAAATCCCGCTTAGACCGATTAAACGACTAGCGCACTCTGCTGATCCCTCTGCTCTATTAAAGGATCAAAATAATTTTGGGATGAAATTAAAGAAACTATCGGAGCTCTATAAACATCTTAGAGTTACTAAAGCCCACATATTAAGTAAATCCCAAGATGATACAGTCGAGCACTCTCGAAAGATAATGACACATCTAAACTTGAATCTAGACTCATATTCCATAAGCGATTTATGATAGACACAATACGAGTCCCAGTCGAACAGAGTGGAGTTTGGGAGTACGAAAGCCAAAAAGGGACCAGGATATTCTTGGGTCCTTTCTAAAACAAGACGAACATGATAAATATTGAGTGCACGCGATGAATTTGGAAATTCAAAATGAATAGTTGACAATGGGAGAATTCTGCATACCGATGGCCTTAAAGTGGCGCATCTCGATATATGAGTGGACGCCGTCTCTGTTAAAATTCTATCTTAACGCCTTTCAGATGACCCTTCCAGACCAGAGTAACCTGATAAGGTGGGGGAAGGCCACAGAAAAACAATGTTATACTTGTGGTGAGGCAATAGGGACGGCTAGGCACATATGAGTAGGATGTAGGGTGCTTCTTGATAGAGGCCAATACTCACGCCGCCACGATAAGGTGCTTATCATCATGCGTGAAGCAATGAGTCTGATAGTAGCTAGAGCCCAAAAGGTATAACAGACCTCATATCAACTTTGTATTTGAATGTTCATCCATAAAATCCAGAAACAAACCTTATTCAATCTTAGCTACTGCACCAGATTGGACTCTCCTAATCGACACGTATGAAAAGCACTATCAAATTCCGGAGGACGTTGGGGTTTTGTCATCTAGACCTGACATATTTCTTTATTCGAAAACCATAAAATATGTGGTCGTTGTGGAACTTACTGTACCGTGGGAAACAAATATACCGAAGGACCACACAATAAGGAGAAATAAATACTATGATCTTACAAACGAATTAATCAAACACGGTTACCTGGGTAATTTGTATGCAGTAGAAGGGGGAGCGAGAGTTATACCAGCAAAATCTCTCTATGACCTACTGAAAGATCTAGGCCTATCGAGAGCTACAATAAGCTCATTACTAGGACGAATGTCTAAAGTGGCACTAGTAGGTTAGCATCAAATTTGGTAAAGCAGGGAGGGGAACTTGGGTAGTTTAAGGTGAGTATTGATGTACATCAATACTCACCTTTACTACCCAAGCATCAAAAAAAGCGGCCCCTTCTAAACCTACACTTGCATCGCAAGCCCCAGGCACTGTCCCGGGCTTACTAATGTTTGGCAAAAAACGTTCTCCAAAGTGTCACATGCCAAAGTATGTTTCCTAAATTTCATTTGGCAAAAAAACCATTTGGCAGAACAACTTTTCGCAATTTTACAGTAAGCAATAGTATTTTTGACAATTTATTGTTTAACAAATAATAACATGGCAAAGTTTCATTTTACCAAGTATTAGATAGGTAGTCATATATGGTTTGGCATAATATGCTCTTAATATTGCATATCATATAATTTACAGAAGAGTTATTATTATTACTATACAACTCAATTCCGGCGCTTCGCCGGCCGCTACCGCGGCACGCTCGCTTCGCTCGCTTGGCTCGCGCTCTGTTGGGGTCACAGTTCTAACCTAACCTAACCCATTTTTCTTGAAGTTCTAATCTAGCCTACGTAACCCATATGAAATTCGCCGGCGCTTCGCCTGCCGCTGGCGCGGCACGCTCGCTAGGCTCGCGCTCTATTGGTGTCACAATTCTAACCTAACCTAATAAATTAGACGTTAAATAAATTAAGTTAGAGAGAGGTAGGCTCTCTCTAACCTAATTTATTGAACATCAAATTTATTACCATTTTAAAATTATAATTTAAACAAATTTAAATTTGGAATATATATTTTTTTTACAAAATAAAGCATTTGGCTAGTGTATATTTGACTTAACAAAAATTGAGCAAGTAAAAAGTTGCCAAATGAATATTTGACCAAGTGATTAAAATGCGAAATATAAATTTACTAAGGATTCTTTTGGGAAATAAACTATGCGATAAGTTATATGGGAAGTCAAATTTGACGAAACATATTTTGCCAAACGGTAGGATCCCACTGTCCCGAGTTCCTAACTCAGCAACGCGACGGACCCGGCACCCGCACGGAGAATCCATGGATTGCTAAGAATATCGGTCTCTTTCTTTTCTTTATTACCCAGGTAGTAAACGTAATGTAAGTATTATTTTTTTAATGTTATCGATTAAAATAGGAAAAATTGTAGCGGTCTAGGCGGGGTTTGAACCCGCGATCTTTGCCTTACAGGGACAATTATTTGACCATTAACTACTAGAACTCGCCCAAACCTATCCAAATTTCTCCTTATATCTGTCTTTGAGGCGACAGTGGCGGGTCTACCAATATTCTTTCGAACTATCGGAACCAATTAATGATATTTAAATTATTTTTAAACATTGATATTTGACTACACCGCCCAAACTCCGCCGAGTCTGATCAATATTTTCCTATTTTAATCGATGTAAGTATTAATTACAAACTAATACTTTAGGTCCTAGAGTAATATAGAATGTGACCGCTGTACCGCGCCCGGGATGCGCGCGACATGGCGGGGGACGAAGTAAAGAAATTACTGCCGACTGACCAAATCAGCACACCTAGCACTGTATCGTAAATGTATCGAGAGAATGGAGCATTACGATTGGCCGGCATCACGCACACACAGGTTCACAGTAGGCAGCCGGCCAATCACAAAGCTCCGTTTTCTCAATACGATTACGATACGATTCCGATAGTTGTTCGTGCCAGGGCTACTGACGTGCGATTACTAGAAACTCTTGGTGAAGATACCCAGGAATATACAACTTCTCAGATACCAAGTTATTGTCTTAATATTTCATGTTTAAAATTCAATGTTTTATGCTCTAAATCATCTATCTGTCTAACTGAAGACGGTGAAAATAAAAATAAAATATAGATTTCTGAGACCCCTTTAGTCATCTCTCAAGAACCCGTGTCCTAACGGTAACTAACCTCTCTATATGTATAAATGTGAATGATATTGTTAAATAGAATTTCAAGATTTATTGAAATAATACAAACTTGTTAAAAATATTTATTATTATTGACCACTTTGTATCAGATGGACCAGGTGCTTCTAAAAAATAAATTAGAATTAATAATTTATTTCACAAACCTACTGGGTGCATATCGAATAAATAATAAGAATAATTATTGTTGATTGAATATAAGCTTGATTCCAATGCAGTATATTCTAAAAAGATCATAAAATATGCACATCAGAACTATTTTCAAGGTTATAATGTCAACCCATTCGATTTCGACGAGAAACTTCAATGTCTTCAACACTAATAATTCAGCACCTATAGCGGGCAACTCATAAATCCATAATTGGTACACAGTCATCTGGTTAATTGTCGGCATTCCCCCATGTCCTGGTCTTCCAAATTGTAATTTAAAAAATATTAATACGCATCTGAAGACCGCTAGTAAAATGATATTCTGTAAAGTAGAAAAAAATGTGTTAAATATAACACTGATAAAAAAATATAGTTTTTATTCAGTACTAGGAGCGGTACTCAACCACTCATTTACTAAAGATAAGATAAGATAACTTTATTGACAAATAAAACAATTTTCACATGTATCCAATAAGTAACAAATATAACATAACATAAAATACATGTAGCCGCTACAGTCATCAAGACTAGCCCTCCCCATTCCCGTGCTAGTAAAGTAACTGTGTTACAGGTTAAAACATTTATATATATCATAAGATAGGAAAAATATTGAATCGGTCTTGCCGGGGTGTGACCCCGCGATCTTTCCCTTACTGGGGCAAAGCTGTATATATACAATAGATACAATAGATATATAATGCTGTATATTTACAAACATTTAGGGAGTAATATTTAGAAGTATTGAAAACCAAACAATATTTTTTTGCATCAATAAAAAAAAATCCTTACTAGAATTATTCCTATTTATAATTAAATATTAATGTTGCCTATAATATTTTAAATATTTTTGAAAGTAGTTCATATGGCGGATTTGCAATATGATAATTAAATTTCGAACGAACGATGAAGTAGAGGTATAGATAAATTAATTAATCCTTTTATAATTATGGAATTATTAATTCATTGTTCATCTTCTTTATTTTAAACAAACATATTTGCTTACCCAAACGCTGGGCAACATATTTCTATTTTAACACTTCTTGTCCAACTGAAGAAATATTGCACCGTTCAGGTGGCCTGTAAGTCAACACGAGGCTAACTGCCTGGCTGGCTGCCTAATGCTTTATGTGGTGGATAATAAGAAGCCTCGTTTAATAAACCTACGTCACTTTGTGCATTATTGATGCCATAATGACATATATGCAGCAGCAAACAGTTGTATAGTCAGCGTCATTAAAATGTTGCTAGCAAAAGCACTCAAAATAATCCAAATACCAAAACTCCAATTTTATATTGGTTATTAGAGTACTTAAATAGTTGTAGGTATCCAGGGTGGTCCAACAATCTTAACAATCGGTCTTCCAGAATTATGTTTTTTTTTACGTGCGGGAAATCCGGGAGCCGAAGGTTTATGTCGGACTCGAACCGACTAAAACCGCACGCCGTCTGTGGGTCGATGTGCTAGGCCGGAGGTGAGGTTGTCTTTTGACATATCCCTCGCACCCCGGCTGACCCAGGGCCATTCCTCTCGGTCTGGCCCTCCTCTTCCAGAATTATGTCTGTTATCTAGTACGAGTATTCATATTCAAATACACAATCACGCCGGTCGATGGTATCCAGTCAAAGTCACTTATAACTATTTGAGTACACTAATAACCAATATGAAATTGGAATTTTGGTATTTGGATTATTTTGAGTACCTTTGTTATCAACATTTTAATGATGGTGACTGTACAAGCAATTACGGCGCCTTGAAAGAAACGATACCTCAAAGAAACGATACCTCAAAGAAATAATAGCTTATGACTTAGTTTACAAATTGGCTCAATATGAAGTAAATATTTTTCTAATATTTTTTTAAGAATTCCATAATATATTTATTTATGAACAAAATTTTTATATCATTTTGCTCTTTTAGAGAATTGCATATATTGGATCAGAATTAGTTCAGTTGTAAAAGTTTTGGGTGGAGGATTGTAATTTTTTTGCTGAAAATTTAAGTGCTAACTTATATAGATTATTAGATTATAAGAAATATTGTTGTGTACGTAATAACATCGACAAAATCATATAACTTGGCGAAATTGACTTCTGAATGACGAAATTGATAAAAACCACAAACATTTATAAATTAGTCTAAATGTAAGTATAGGTCAAATAGGTCTTATATATAGCTATTTCTACACACGTCTTCTCTCCGACGTATGTGGAAAGCAACTATTTGTAACTGACGAATTGAAAAAGGTAGCTGGGATAGACAAGGACATTGAGACAGGCCTACAGTGGACTGCAATAAGCTATTGATTAATTGGACAAAAGTTGAGCTAAGTAAAGTGGTAACGGAAGTCAATTAAATTCCATACAATTGTAAGTTATAATTTTATAATTATACCGATAATTGCAGTAATATGTATCTACTGTGTATGAACAACTTCCTTTTCTAAATTTATACATACAAGTCCTTGGAATTATATTCATAGGTCTACTTATATCAAAAAGCTTTGCTGTAAAAGTGTTGATGTGGTTAAGGAGTCGGTCTTGCGATTGGCAGGTCCTGGGTTCGAAGCCTGGCTACTACACTATTGACATGAACCTTTTAATCATTATTATCTTTGCGTTACACCTGGTCGCTTCCAAGTTCTTCAACTCTTAGTCCGGGGTCCGTCTTGGGCAACGGGAAGCCAATCCTAACACGAACTTATAAGTTAAGTTTTGCTTAGCTTAGCAGGAGGATTTAAAGGAAATAACGTACTGTGTTTTCTTTTACAGTGGCTTCTACCCTTCGAGCTGAAGCGCTGTTGCCGTGAAGAAACTCGTATTCAAAAGTAATGCGATAACTTCAGTTCACCATATTGTGCACAGAACGATGTCAAAGCAAAATTAAATAGCGCGAAAATAAATGAAATATCAAATTCGAAATACAAATAGACAAGCTGAAAATTTAAATGAATTTGAATTTGGAATTCCTAACCAAACGCTGGATTTTTGTTTTGAGTTTGAGTTCGATAAATTAGAAAATACGGTTACTAATATAGTTTAAAAAACCCTTCCATAGATTACATACTGTACTGACTGTCCCTTATACCGGGGGCGAGAGGAATGGCCCTGGGTCAGCCGGGATGCGAGGGATATGTCGCGAGATAACCTCACCTTCGGCCTAGCACATCGACCCACAGACGGCGTGCGGTTTAGTGGGGGTATCCGTGGGGATTTGGGATTTACCGCACGTAAAAAGAAACTGCATTGACTGTTTGACTGTTTAGAAGGATATGTCAACTGAAAACAAAGTACGTTGCTTGGTTCTGGTTATTAGTATAATGGTATATTAACTCTGGAAAACGTCTATCGTTCTTTTTAATTTCTTTTATATCCTAGCGTCAATCCCAGTCTCGTCTGAAGCTTTCACTTCGGATTTTGGGATCTACTTTTCCCTGTGCAACTGCGGATATGGCTGAACTTTAAAAATTTGCTTCGTAGAAATTTTTAAAGTTTAGCCATATCCGCCATGCATGCCATGTGAACTCCACAACCCGTTGGCGATATCGAAACATTGCGGTTAAACTAGTTGTTGGAATTTTTAGGACTCCAACTTAATGTAACGACGGCCATTGATGTTCGTATGGAAACCGGGACCAAGGCTTAACGTGCTCTCTGAGGCACGACCGTCTGGCCGTAAATACCTACCCATATTCATTGCACTGAGCGGGAATCGACCCGCGCCTCCTGCGTTGCGGTCGTGTTCACTACCGCCACGCCACACACACTATGAGAGGTAGGACACGACAGTATTTCCGTTCAATTAAGTAGTGCGACTAGAGAAGTACCTCCGCCCTACAGAATACCGCGCCCATAATAACCTCGTGTTGTGTTAACGGCGGTGAGTGTAGGGCAGCCAGAGCTCACTGGAGAGTTTTTGTTCTACACTGACGGTACCAAAACTATCTCTGTTTACAGGGTCAGCAGCACGAGTGTGACTCCCCTGGTGTTGCAGACGTCCATAGGCCACGGTACCCGCCTTTCCATCAGGTAGGACGTGTGTTTACCTGCCACATCAGTGATATTAGAAAAAAAAGGAGGCGGTCTAACGTTTATAACTATTCCTCTAACCATTAACAGTATTTAATTGATTCGAAATGTGACGTCTACTTTTTTAATTAATACATTAATTCACTGAACATATAGGTAAGCGTTTTCACGTTAAATAAGACTTAATGAAAGCGTCGGTAGCTTAGTGGTTAAGGAGGCTTTACGGTGAGAGGTGTCGGGTTCGAATCCTGGCCATTACACTACCGAAGTGAACCCACTCCTAGCACAAGCGATTTAGCTTAGTTGGAGGCGTTAGAGGGAATATTAGTAATCTCCATAATTTCGGTTGGTAATATTCTTTTCCAAAGAAAGAAAGAATAAAGAAAAGAAGAATGAATGTGCCAACATACTGTGAAATAACTAAAATCGGCACGATCGTTGTCACTGTCAAAAGCGGATATGCGCGTATGTATGCGTGTTTTATTGTATTGACTGCGTCAGAATCATCTTGACTACAAAGTCTCAAAATAAAGGTCAATCAATCAATCAATCAATTAGCCCACTGCAGTCCACTGCTGGACATGGGCCTCTCCCAATGGGCCTACTTCCACCTACCGCATCAAGTTCGTCCCAGCCACCTTTTTCAGAACCAAAGTTACCGACGTAGCTCGCAGAATAAGCGAGCTGAAGTTGCAATGGGCTGGCCACGTCTGTCGAAGGACCGATGACCGTTGAAGCAGACGAGACCTAGAGTGGAGACCGCGAGAAGGCAAACGAAGGGTAGGCCGCTCCCTGGCCAGATGGACCAATATATAGGTATTAAGAGCAAATTGTTTTGTTGTTTTAAATTGTACGATTGTACAAATTAAAGATGGGTACCAAATAACACAACAATTCTTCAACAGAAAGTGGTGGAAAACAAGGAAGGTCGCTTGGAGTAGCTCCGCCCTACAGAATACCGCAGCCATAATAACCTCGTGTTGTGTTAACGGCGGTGAGTAGGCAATGATCATCAAGATCCACCGCTATTTAGTTCACAGACTGTTACGACTATTATTTCAAGATTATTATCAAAGAGTACCTAAGCGTACGTACCTATGCTCTAAGAATAAGCACTTACCTTAGCCTATGAAGACTTGCAGTATCTATGTAAGATGTCGCTCGCACGCTGTCACTCCCGAGAACGGGAAGGAAAGAGGTAAGGGAGCAAGGCAATAAATGTAATAAATACCATGCAGCATAGGAATATACTCATTTAATAGAAATAAATTCAATAAGTATTATATTTTCTTAGTTATTTAATTAAACTAAATCGAATACTAATAGAAAAAATGATAGACACCATGCATATAAAATGTAGTCAATTTTATATTTATATTATTAATCTAAATATTAGTATAAACATCATGCAGGTAATTGTATACACATTTGGTAAACATAAATTTTAATAATAAATACTTACCATAAATATAACGTTAAATATTTAGAATTAAAATAAGAATATTGACTTAATCAAGCTTAGAATAAAATATAATGCAATACAATACAATATATTTATTTTTATTAATAGTGTATGTATATTATAGTGTATCTATATAAATAAAATATATTTAAATTACTATTTATAAATGTTTTATTTTTAGTTATATTTACATATATAAGTATAGCTATTGTTATTTTGCATGAATAAATAGTATTTCATCTATATTATATGTCGGTTTATAGTAATAATATAAGATAAGATTGAGGAGGATTGTTATCTTTGCCACCCATCGACGAATGAAGGCGTGAATATGTCTATGTAACTAGCTGATGCCCTTGGCTCTGCATGTGTGAAAGTTTGTCTACGTTCGTGAAATCTCCAGTAGGAACCTATAATATTTCTCGAATAACACTACAATGCTTATATGCGATTACTTCCTATAATATTCTTTGTGCTAAGTTTCTTTCGGAACCGTTCAGTTGTTCCAACTTGATCGAAAATATCCATAAAATGTTATTAGTAATTTAAAACATAGTCCCCACTTGACGGCCATCGACGCTTATTACGTGGGGTTAATACACGTCTGTTTACCCCTTCGGGATAAACAGGCCTGAGTATATGTATATATGCGTTACGCCGTCGTCAAAAATCTTTACATCCACCTGCCCCTCTAGACAAGTGGCAACTCGCTAGCAGGCGTTTGATGGAATAGAATGACGAATGTATAGGATTTGACGTATTTGACATGCGTTAACGACTGTCATTTACGTCAAATCCCATACATTCGTCATTCTATTCCACCAAACGCCAGCTAGCGAATTGCCACTTGTCTAGAGGGGCTGGACGGAAAGATTTTTGGAATCGCATCATTTTCACAGTTGGGACGGGACATATTACTATTTGAACTATCGGAATATTTCGAATATAAATGTGAGTGACACTGATAGTTTTAATACTTGTAGTCGGGATTTTTATACTATCTTAGGTAATCGGGATCATAGCTGGAACTAACACTGTGGTGATGATCCATACTTTAATATTATAAATTAGATTAGATTAGATCTGTTTGTCCGTCTTTCATGCCTAAACCACAGAAGCGATTTTGATGAAATTTGGTGTAGTAGTAGATGAGACCTTGAGAAAGGACATAGGATATGTAGAATATACTGCTTCCGGGCTGTTTGGCCGTGGTCGATGTGAAACTTACGTTCCAGACGTTTCGTCGATCA
The DNA here is from genome assembly GCA_949126895.1 of Eilema caniola. Lineage (NCBI taxonomy): Eukaryota > Metazoa > Arthropoda > Insecta > Lepidoptera > Erebidae > Eilema > Eilema caniola. The sequence goes on along the minus strand of OX421460.1, from coordinate 48,760,401 downwards.
CTGCGGTCGACATCTTCAGTGGCGCAGGGCCGGGCGACGATGACTTCGAAGACCTTGCCTCGCCTGCGGCTGAGTTGCGACTCAGCCGCCGGCGAGGCAAGGTCTCACCTTCACATCGACCACGGCCAAACAGCACGGAAGCAGTATATTCTACATGCAACGCCGGCCGTGAAAGCCTGAAGACTGACATAGGATATGTTTGGTCGCGATATCCACGCGGGTGGAGCCGTGGGAAAAAGCTAGTGATTTAATAATTTTGAAATAAACATATGAAATACTAACTATGGTTTATCGTTTGACTGCTTTACTTTTGTTTATTAATCTCTCATACATTAATAATTCTTTTTTCCTTGTGAAAATCTCCTATGAATCACATTCCCGTCGCTCAAAAGGATAATTACTATCCTCCAAAAGGATGGTTATGCAGCTGACTGAAAGTGCTAGCCGTCTTGGGTCTCAATTAGGCACTATCCTCGCATCCCGGCTTACCCTAGGCTAACTATGATCTTCAGATGATCCCAACCTACCCTAGAAAGGGGGGAGGACAGGTTACATTCACTCTTCTTCTTAACACTACAGAATCAAGAACTGTGTAACAATAACTTCCCGAGCTTTTACCATTAAAACTAAATAGGCAAAGAAGGCTTATGATTGCCGTTGTGTGAGCACCTATGGACCAGCTAATGGCCATTACTAAGCGGCTAGGAGCTAGCCAACGACCATTAGTCAGTCTAGTTCTCAATTTTTTTAAATACCTATTAAAATGTAACACACGTGTTTTAAAATCTGGAAAGAAACACCGAGAGAGAGTCTGCCTAAAAACTATCAATATTTCCCATTCGTCAATCTAGAAAAATGACAGTTCTGCAAGTGATTTACTAGAGGGTTCTTTTTCTTAGTAAACGAGTAGACTTAGAATATCTGTCTACTCAGTAGACAGTCTTGGTCTACTGTCTATTATACTGTCTACTCAGTACACGGTTAGTATATTATCACGATATTTATTCGAACTGCTGTGGTATGAACTCCCTGCTGTGATTTTTTCAAGCAATTAAAAATATGGGTTTCTTCGAGACGAGCATTAGAAGGTTTTTTCAGGGTCGACATCACCAGTGTGAATCCCCTGATATTGCACACGTCCTTACGTCCACGTCCTCTTTAAACACGAAAGGTTTGGACCTAATCATGTAAAAAATATTCAAGCAATACACTTAAGGCTTGTATTCCACATCGAAACTTAGCCCTGAATCTCGATTTATAACTAGATCTGAGTACGGATTGTATTCTAGACGACGGTTATAATGTCATTGTGAGATTCAATTCACAACTGAGTTGTTCTTGTCCACTAGGTAATTATTGAGACCACGTGATGTTACACAAGGGTAGTCGGAGATACGAGTAGCAGGTTAGATTTCGACTCAGTGCAAATATTTATGTGCTTCATCATCAGGCTATATTAGTCCACTGCTGGACATAGCACTCCCCCAATGAGCGCCATAGCGCCCTGTCTTCAGCTTGCCGCATCCAGCATCTGCCTGCAGTCTTTCTTAAATCGTCATCCCACCTGGTCGGAGGGCGTCCTACACTACGCTTGCATTGGTCTTTTTTACATTGGTCTAAGTCCTCCGCTGCTTAGCTCTCCCTTAAAAAAATAATACGGCCGAAATTTAGATAAATATTGTACATTAAAACACCCAGACCAGTGCAAAACAATTGCACTGAGCGGACATTGAACCTGCAAACTTTTAACGTAACCGAATGATGAGTAAAGATGATGATTTAAGATATAATATTGACTATTTATGTAGATAAGTAGAAGTAAACACATATCGCGGAATTGTTTGTTCTCCAGCACTTAACAGTTCACCAACATTCAGTAATCACTTTGTGATCTCTTGTACCTACCTACTACTTCTTCAAGAATATTTACATTCTTAACAAAGTTTGATTAACCGGTCATTGGCATTTAATTAATTCTTCTTTCCTTCTTTCTTTTCGAATGTGTAAAGTTAAGATACGGTTAGTCAAATAAGGACGCAAGTTGAAACCTAGAAGTTACGTTTAGACTAGTCACGCCATCTAGCAAATGATTGCTGAACTGTACACCTGCCCCTCTAGACGAGTGGCAATTCGCTAGCCGGCGTTTGATGGAATAGAATGACGAATGTATAGGATTTGAAGTATTTGACATGCGTTAACGACTGTCATTTACGTCAAATCCCATACATACGTCATTCTATTCCACCAAACGCCGGCTAGCGAATTGCCACTTGTCTAGAGGGGCTGAAGTTTTCTAGGCGCTTTAGAACGCTACCTAAATACTACCGGTTACAATCTAACAAGAACAGAAATATCATGGCTACATTACTTTATTTATATGTACGTAAATACAAAAAAATATATAATATCTAAATGTGTTTATCCCCATTCTAGAACTCATTAAGTCATTACACAAGCTAGTTAAGCTATGCTTATTTTGGGTTTAGTTACCGCCTGGAATGTAAAATATGTATCCTTATCTATTTATTTTTGAATATTTTAATATTTTTGAACTAAACTAAGTCTATTATTAACTAACATATGCAGTAGTTGACAGCCTTAATTGTAATAGTATATTGCAAACCATCGTTAAATAAATAATGCGAAAAAGAATATATCAATTACTAAAATACCCACTCCATATTTGACTAAACGATTTTATAACTCAAATATGGCCACAACAAAGAACTGCTATGACTTCTTGTTATACTTTTATTTATTTTCAAACTTTATACACAGTTTGTACAAATAAATTATTTAACAGTCTACCTCAGGGTGATGCAGAGATTAGTACATTATGGTGCAAGTGTGTAAAGTTGGCGATTACCGATGTGGCGCCATTGCTTAGGTGAGGGTCTTGAGAGAGCCGAAGATGGTAATCATCAATAAACACGTATATCATATTATGTTTTTCATCACTCTTGTGAATAAAATAATACTAAAATAGATATTTACTGTTGCAGTTTTCAGGCAGTGAACTTTCCATGAGGTTAAGGGCTTGGTGTTAATCGCATCATATTTCGGACGTTGTACAACACAAATAATTTTCTTCATAGCTAGTACTTCTAGACATTGTAGAAAACAAATTGTGAAATTTCTTTTCACATTAGCGGGAAGAAATAATTAGTTTTCCATGAACTAAACTTTTATTTATCGTGGACTAAATGGGGAATTTCAATTTATTACCGAAAAAAACGAAAGTTGTTAGTTAATTGAGTGGAAGTTTTGTTTTTGAACACGTACAAGTTGAAATCTTCTATTTAAATATGTAGTTGCATTAATTGAGCAAGTAATAAGTATTGTTAATTTATTTGTACTATCGAACACAGTTGAAAGGTGTAATAACTCACTTTTAAATTATAGCAATCAAAAAGTCACAGTTTGATTATATGTGTCATTATGTGCCTAATTACGATGAAATTAGAGCCAGTTTATGAGCAAGTGCGTTAAAAAAACTTTTATACGTTGGTACGCAGAGTATATACAATTACAAATTAATTCATAGCTAAGTGGAACAGTGTAGAAATACAACTCTGATGCTCAAGTCGTTTGTTAATCAATCAAATGAATCCCGAATTGTGCTTTTAATAAAACTTGATTCAGAACGAAATTGTCTAATTAATTCTAAGAAAACGGAATATTCTTATATTTGAAGATGTCTATTCATTTTTTTATGATTAAAAGTAACGTAATAAATGTATAGATTTATTTTTATTAATAAATGAATAAAAAAGACAAAAGCTTTTTTTTTAGTTCCTCCTGCTGTTTGGTACTTAAGACAACGGCTGAGTGAATCTCGGGACATATTTTCGGAAAAAAACAGAGAGCTTCATTCTATAAACGGATAAAATAAACGGATTTTCTTTCTTTCTTTCTATACTGGAAAGAGGTTCCCATATGTAACGTGAACGGGAATATAATTTCCGCAGCACAAGCTGGTGAGTAATATCCGCGTAGAATTTTTGACAGCACTAACTAGTGTGCATCGACTCTAGTGTCGCGTCGTATGTGCCCGGGTAGTCCTTTTGTCGACAAAACACAAATTGCATTGGAATTTCCCCCGGGATGTAGTGAAAAGTTAGTTCACGAAAGGCAAAGTACCAAGCACATTATCCTTTTAGATGACAAGCAAATTTAGAACTGAAGGTATTTTTAAACTTCCAAGTTCGCTGAAGTATTTGAACGCGAGGTCTGGTACTTTCCTGTGTTTACAATAAATAATTTAACTGATATTCGCTTCTGCTCTTATTTTATCGTATTTATTTATTTTAAATCATCCACCCAACCTACAATAATACTTAATTATTATTTAACCTTAGAGGTATGACATCATACTTTTTTATTTCATAGAAGTTTCCTTCGAAATTATCGTTCTTAAATTAAAAAAAAAGTTTACTTTTTTTATCACGGATTCTGCGTGAGACGGGAATTAATTTTGAATTTGGAGCGGAACGCAGAAACTAGATAACTAAATGTTAACTCCTATCTATACGCCTTTTTGAAATGTCATTTGCATGATAACAAACATTTCTTTTTAAACTTTTTTTAAAACAACTATACAATTATATTATTGCGAAGATTGATTCAACTCTATTAAAGTAGGCCACAAAGAACGTCATGATTTTTACTTTTACATTTGAATAACAATATATATTCATTGATTCAGTTCAATGATCTCACTAACTATAGATTTTGGAACACTGTTTTTGTACTCATCTTCATTCATTCATTCATGGATTTTGAGGTCAACGTAGTCGATCGCGTCACCGCCAAGCCGTACAAGTTGATATACAAAGATAGAAACAAAGGTGACAAACGCCTGTGATGGAAGATATTGGAACATTGTATCCGAGAACGGAGCGCGAGATCCGTTGAAATGATATTCATATTTACGTTTTATTTTATTTATTTAATAACGTTCACAAACTAGTAGTCCTTATGACTATTATATAATTATTATATTGAACAGTAAATTTTTTACTGCACATGTATATTTTTGCTGTTCAAAGCATTTTGTACATCTTTTTACTTGTGCAGCCTTTGGTTAAAGGAGATGTTTCATAAATGTATGGAGTCTGGGTCAAATATTGTACACTACTGAGAAATATAGCTTAGCAATATAGTTACCATTTTCCACTATTCTATTTTTATAATTTTACTTCGTTTTAGTGTTAAATCGAAATAATTTATATCACATAATTGCAACACAACAAAGATGGCGGACTAATTCGCGTTGTCTTTGTAAACTAGTTATTATTGTAATTCGGAAAAAGGATTAACTGACAATTGTCAAAACATAGCCGTTCAGAAATAAGTACAAACGGGTCTTTATATATAATTGAACACAATATTATTATAGTTCCGCAAAAATAACCAGTATGTTTTGTTTATCGTCAATATTAAAGAAATAATTACATATACTATGGTGTTGAACGCTGTGGAAAATATTCAACAGAAAATATTGAAAGTCAGACGTTAGACATTAATGCTATTTTCAGGCTGTTTTCGAACGGTATTCCCAAAATGAAACATCTCCTTTAGGCAGCGGGCATACAGCGACCTGCGCGTTCAATATAACAATGCGTTCAGGATACTATTGGGGCTGCCTCGGTGTTGCAGCGCATCTGGCATGTTTGCGGAGGCGCACACAGCTGACTGATATGCCATAACAAGAAAGCGCATCGCTTCCATGCTCGCGAGACTGCGCCATAGTACCAATGGTCTCATGAGCGTATTTAAAGATAGGTGGGACTCACCCTGGCTGGGTCGCTGGGTAAAGCTCCATACAACATTTAAATGTTAAAATAATATAAATTACTAACAATAGCATATGTTTTCTTTTGTAACTCCTAACTCTATGGACTGACTTCTGCAATAAATTATTTGAATTACACACTCGCTTAGTTTAAGGTTTACGTGAAAAGCTATTCGTGAGTTGTTGTATGTGCAAAAGTCGCTATGTGATCTTTTATTTGGTTGATGTTTTGGTTTGATGTTTGATGCCTGATCAGTATTTGCCATGGGAAAGAAACGTGTACAATACTATACATTTAAATGTGTGGTGACGGAGAAAGAATACAAGTATCACCACCCCATCTCTTTAAAACGGTTTCGTAAGAGGCGACGAACAAAATAATACGCAGACGATATTACTACGTGAGAAGGAACACTCGAAATAAAACCCTATACCAACCCATCTGGCCCTCGATTCTGCTAAAGCCAAATCAACTGTCATACACAGACACTGCAATAAATGGCATTAAATTTTAGACTTTATTGTTAGAAGATTAAAGTCCAAAATTAAATGAAAAGTGTCAACTTTTCACTTTCTCATTCACTCTCATACTCTCTAAAAAGCCATGTAATATTAGACCTTAAGAGAATAACTTTAAAAATTAAAATTACATGGGTAATTTTTGCAGTGTCTGTGGTATAACCATGGTTTTACTTCAGTAGAATCGAGGCCCTGGCCGTTGTGGAAACAGTAGGCCGAAGGCCAACATTGGGAGCCTATTCAATTGGGTATTTGACTGACCAGTCAAATTAGTTACTTTTTTCTAAACGTCAAAACGGTAATTTATAAGGAAAATTGTATGAAAACTATATTTGTGACGTCATAATATTTAATAGTCAAATCATATACTATTAAACGTTGGATGGATGATTAAAAATAAATAAGAACGAAAAAATAAGAACCGACGCAACTGTTTTCACTCTTTTACCATTATTAATTTAATAAGTCCAGCTAAATAATTTATTTTAACTACAGGAAAGTACCCAATTCAAAAATATTTATTTCGGACTACTAGATCCATAGATTTGTTAGTAACAATATCAAATCAACAATTTCTAAAATCAATCAATATAATTAAAATCAATAGAAAATCGACAGCCTCTGTGCCATGGTGGTACTGAACGCGGCCGCTACGCAGGAGGTGCGGGTTCGATCCCCGCTCAATGCAAATATTTGTATGTATGAATATGTATATTTGCATTGGTCTGGGTGTTTCTATGTATAATATGTATGTATTTACAAAAAAAAGTATTTAAGTATTTTTATCCGCATTCTAGATTCCATAACACAAGCTAGTTAAGCTATGCTTACCATGGGTCTAGATAGCGTTGTGTGAAATGTTTTGGAATATTTATTTATTATTTGTGGAATAATCAATTCAAATATAGTATTAAAATTAAATTTGGCATTAGAAACAGAATTATCCAGCAGTGGGTTGCAATAGGCTATTTCTTTTTATACCACTTGGTGGCAGGTCACCACACGGCCCACCTGATGGAAAGTGGTTACTATGGTCTATAGACGTGTGCAACACCAGGGGAGTCATATACACTCGTGCCGCCGAAAAAAAATATATCTAAGTTATTTATCCGCATTCTAGAAACCAAGTAATACTCATGTGTCCTCAAATATTTATTTTATTTTAGAATTAACAGAATGGCAATTCCCTGTTGTCGTCTTTTTTCCCAAGAGAATTATAATATATTCTCACTAAATCAGAAATTTTTATCCGGGACAGGAATTATGCTAAATTAAACTTTTAAATACATAAAATATAAGAAATGTTTTACAAAAATGTGACTGTATTCGACTTTAAAATTTAACATATTCGTAGTATATTTAACTTTCAATTCATACATTTTGCTGCTTTCCGTTTAAATTCTATATTCTCCTTCACAAGCAGTACTCACTGTTTAACTTCAAGCTGGCGGCTACGAGTTTTAATAGTGTTTACTGGGTAGGTCCTGTTGTGTGCATAGCTCGGATTTTTACTGTATGAAAAGCTTCATAAAGTCAGTATTTTCAGGTAAATCGTGTTTGTACTCGGCAAATAGAGTGAAACAACTTAGTTCGGGTTAAACAAAAGACGAAAACGTTGGATTTAATCATGAATATGCTAGAAAAATAATATGACGCAGGTTAGACGGCAGTTGCTCTCGGAAAAGCCGACATACCAAGTCCCAAAGTGCAAACTTTTGACGAAACTGAGCAATCGCTATGATAATGTTGACTAGCAGAAAAAATGCTAATAATAACATCTGTAGATCACGTTAACACTTTCCATCAGACGGAACATGTGCTTGTCTGCCACCTAAGGATATTAACATGACGTAAGAATGTAGAACCTTTATTACTCGAGACACACACACACTTTTATCTTTTTCCTGCGAATTTTTTTCTTGCAAGTTTGAAGCCCTACTCGGCCTGGAAAGTTGTACCTGTGGTTACAGCCACAAAGTTATATTTTAAGTTTTTCTGCAATTTACTGCTTGGTCGAGAGTCAGCTAAATTTAATTCTCTATTAATAGTTCATTAAGCATTCATTTAACAGTTAATGAATAAAAACAGGTTGTAGTAAGCTATTTTGTGACAAATTTGCGAGGGTACATGAATGGAGATGTGTCTACAGTCTGATGTAAAAACGCGTGTGTTTTAACGCGATTGTATCGCAATTTATTTATATTTTGCCAAACTCAGCATTTTGCCAACGCTGAAACGAAGCCGAAACGTCTAATGTAATTATTTTACACCAAGTACTTCAATCACGACAGAATCTGTCAAAAAGTAGTTTTATTTCAGTGAGTCTATTTTGCGTAAAATTTAGAAAACACTGTAGTTCTACGAATAATGTATGTAGTTATAAGAAAATGGAATATGAATGAATGAATGAAAAACTCTTTATTGTATGGTACACAAAGAAAGAAAGAAAGAACATATTACAATATAGTGGTAGGTACAGCTTTGTAGCAGAAGAATAACAAATTCTGTCTTGTGTTCTGGGTCACATCGCGCGATTACGGGTTATTCATTCTTTTGTTTGTATTTGTACATGTCAAAGCCACTCTATGGTTTGTAACCACAGCTTCTTTTATCCCCTTTAATATTTCTCTTTAGTATTTTTCTTCCTTCATTTTCATAACGATCTTTCACACATGGTCAACATCTCGCCACATCGCGTCATCATCATCATAATTGCCTGAATCCTACCTATTTGAACCATAATAATCTATCGTTGTCACAAATTTCAGTCGTTCAAACGTTGTACCGTAATTGAGTCACAAAATAACCAAACATTTTTAAAACTTTCACATTTGAAAGCTACCTACAAATGTTAATAGTCAAATGTTTTAGAACAGTAGAAAATAATAATTAATGTCACCTGGCTGCTAAGCTCTCTAAAAAAAGTGTACTGTGTTTAATTAATTAAGCAACTCCATTACTCAGTGGACCAAATACATAGTTTGAATAAATGACCAGCGGCTAAATGCTAAAATTGCACTCATTGGAATTCGTTATGCAACTGTAATGCTATACTGTGGTAGCGGTTCGGTGGCGGTTTTGTGTAAATTTGCCCATCTACCTATCGGACCGCAAATACAGAGGCCAAACATCCATCTGTTTATATCATTGGAGTTGAATTGTCTATTTATTACGTGTGACCAAATGTGGCTTATGCGTAAAATGATGATTAAAATGTGGCTAAATGGCGCTAAATACAGTCTACCATGCCATTAATACCTACGGCAGAACGTGTATGTGGTGTGTGTAGTTCATACATGTGTAAAGTTCAGCCCTCCAAAGCAAGTGACAATTTGTGAATGTTTGGGATGAAAATATCGAAAATAAATAAAAACGATTGTTCAGCCAAATCTGCTGTTACTCGTAGATTGGTCTTTGACCAAAACCGTAGTAGACCGAACAAAGATTTTTATTCAATCTAGTACCAAATGGCTGTTTCTTATTGACGTCATTAATAAATTCTACTTAACCTAAATTTACCACCGCTTCCAAGGCGTTGGTGGAGAAGAAACGGTGCAACAAACTCCACTGCGGCATTTTGCAGACGTCAACTTACAATATTTATATTCTTAAGGCCATATGTGGACGAATCTACATTTGTACGAGACAAATGTAGATTCGTCCACATTTGGGTCTAAATGAACAAAGGTCTATATAAAAAATCTTATAATAAAATAATTAAGCTTAGTTAAAATAAAAACTGATAAAACTGTTAATTTAAACCTGGCTCCAGACTCCGAGCAAGCTTCGGATGCGACTGGAATTAACACTAATATCAAGAAAAAAAAAGAATATAATGGTATTAACAAACGTCAAAATACGTGTCATTCCCGTACATTTGTATTCTATTCTACTACAAACGTGCCACTTGTCTACAGGGCTGGTGGTTTATAAGAAAAATAATTAAAAAATTATTCTCCATTTCGATAATAATTATTTCGCAATAAATTTCAATTCCAATATTCAAAGTTTCGCTATAGTTTGCGCTTCAAGTTATTGGTTCTAAATATGTTAAGTACTTTGATCTTTCGCTTACCGAAAGCACCTCGCCACGTTAATCAGTCTGCAATTCAAAGAGATTATCCGCCCAAGGCTTGCGGCAGATATTATGAATATAGCTATTTAATTACATCTGCTAATAGTACCCAACTCTATACTATAGTAAAATTGTGAGTAAGTTTAGCGTAGTGTCTGTAAATTTGAGAAAATTCATGATATACTAGAACAATTCTACAACCAAAAAAAAGTCTTTATGAAATTATTTTCTAGGTGTAGGTATTATGTCCGCGATGGACGCAAAAGTACTAAAAATAACGCGTTTTTGATTGGGCCTGTTCTAGTCAGAATCTGTCGTAACTCGAACTGCAGCGAACTGTAAAATACCAATAGGGGGACAATGGAACCTCGCAACAAGTAAGGGGTGAAATGGCACCCGGGAACCAGCAACGAATGCAACGATTTCTTTTTTATTTCTTTTAGGATTCGATTCGTCCAATTATAGCATATTGCCGTGGGCATTTGGAGGAACACAGTACGATTTAGTACAGTATAAAAGAAAGTAGGCGTTAGGAGACAATTAATAAATTAACTAGATCCTGTGCCATGGAAATTTGATGTGTTGAATTGTGTGAAAGAGTGGCTCGTATGTTTCTCATTAATCCGACTACGGTAAAAACAAAAGGATTGATTATAAAGGGGTATTCGGTAGTTTATGTATTGTCTGTAATTATTTATTTACTTATATAGATATCACTGTAGCACCAATACTTATTTTCTTTCCGATTTCTGAGAAAAGATGTTAATATCCTGTTACATTATCTAATATATAAAATTCTCGTGTCACAGTTTTCGTTGCCATACTCCTCCGAAACGGCTTGACCGATTTTGATGAAATTCTGTGGGCATATCGGGGAGGTCTGAGAATCGGCCAACATCTATTTTTTCATACCCCGATTCGCGATAACCGACATCCACGCGGGCGGAGCCTAGGGCGACAGCTAGTTATGTATAAAATAATGATGGTACGCTTAGATCAGCCCCTCTAGACAAGTGGCAATTCGCTAGCTGGCGTTTGGTGGAATAGAATGACGAATATATGGGATTTGACGTACATGACAGTCGTTAACGCATGTCAAATACGTCAAATCCCATACATTTGTCATTCTATTCCATCAAACGCCGACTAGCGAATTGCCACTTGTCTAGAGGGGCAGGACATTGAAAGGTAACGAGGTTCATTGTCAAAATGTTTTCTGCTGTGGCTAAACAAAATCATGTCAGTTAATCTTCAATCTTAACAGATTATAATCAATGTCTATTATGTATGGAAGTTATTTTGGCACAACAGTTTTTGACAAAAAGAATACAATAGAAAACCGAGCACAATTGGAGGAAAATACCAGGTCAAGAATATTTCGACCTAGGCATAGAAGAAACATAATAATTGTAAGCTGATAAAACGTTTTGTATTTTATATTATTATTACTATATTTATATGAAACAATAATTCCCCTAAAAGTGAAGAATATAAAGAAAAAAGATATATAAAATGTTGTGTAAAACAAACTACCCTGTAGGTAGAATATTTTTTTGCAGAAGTATCTAAATTCGATGTATATTTGAGAACTATTTTTTTATACCTACCACTGAGGTGGCAGACAAGCACACGGTCCACCTGATGTAAAGTGGTTACCGTGGCCTCAAGACGTGTGCAAAACCAGGGGAGTCACACTCGTACTGCCGACCCTGTAAACACAGAGAGTTCTTGTGCCGTCAGTGTAGAAGACAAAGCAGGAATAAATAGACTTTGGTCTTCTCACTGACAGCACAAACACTCTCCAGTGAACTCTGGCTACCCTATTTACCGGCGGGAACATAACACGAGGTTATTATGGCCGCGGTATTCTGTAGGCCGTTAGTACCTTCTTCCCCAGTCAGACAGCTCAATTGGACGGAAATACCGTCGTGCTCTGCCTCCTGTAGTAACTATTTAATTACAATACTAAAATAAGATAAAAGTAGGATCGTAGCTAATGGAATCATGTAGTCTCTGCTATCTGCTACCCGTAGCCGTAATTAATGAACAGATGCAAATAGCCCCTACGGCCGATGCGAGAGAAAAAAGTGTTAAACAGAAATAATGTTTTATCCGGCGTATTTCCCTACAGATTGGAACGAGACAGGTTATATTAGATGTTCGCCCACTCATTTCGCCGGCGACGATACTAATATTCGTTGGAAATGAGGTTGCTTCCCAGTAAAACCAATTTGTGTGTACAAGTCATAACATGTTATGTTTTGTGTTTAAAATATTTACTGTTTGTAATCTCAGACTTAAAGAATAATATGAAGCACATAGAACTAGTGTAAAATGAAGTAATATCATAGTATTACTATATATAAGCCTTATTCTAAGGTTACCATTGAGCTTGCACTCTTTGTGTGCACGCATGAGTTCACTTTGTTAATTTCGCCCGCTTCACACGTGAGTTCTATTTATATTATTATTTTAGTCTGAGTTCGTAATATTTGCTGGATTTTCAGTATTATGTTTATTTAATGGTCCCTTTATCAACTGCTGCTATAATAGATTCGATCTTCAGATGTAACAATATACATCTACTGAATACAAGAACAGAATTGGTAATATACAAGTATTATGTCTTGTTACGCTTCGGAGAGCACATTATGCCATCGGTGTCGGGAGCCATGCGAACATCTGCAGTCGTTACTAAGGTAGTTGGAACTCTAAGAAGTCTGAAGAAGACAACTGTCTTATTACAGAATTTCGTTATCATCACCAGGTTATGGAGATCATCAGATTTGAAATTAAAATATCGAAGTACAGTCGCTTTGTAGTTACGCTGTCAGATACCAACTGAGATGGATAAAAACACGGAGAACACGGCAAAATCTCTGGTCACTGAAAAATATTAAACTTTTTAAATATCTATATAAAGGAGGTGCCTTAACGAAGCTTAGGAGTGAAGTGATTTTATTATATTGTCACTTGAAAATAATTCGGTATGCTCTGTGCATATGCGTGCGAGTTTTGAGCTGATTAAAAATATAATAGGAGAGTAGGTACGCTGTCTGTGCGTGCTGGTATCAAGAACCAAATGAGCCAGAGAACGCTGTACATAAATGCTCTATAAATAAATTATATCAAAATTAGTATCAGTTTTAAAATCTTTCAGAATATTCAAATATTGTAACTGTTATCATAACCACAGCCAGTACCTTATAGAAAAACACTATTAGTCACGTAACTTTCGGAGTAACCTAATAAATGATAGGGGTCTCCTTCCTATCCTTGTACCTCTTCTTTTGTTTCCATTATCCCTATTTCAGTAAGCCTCATAGACTACGGTAACCACTTTCCATCAGACGGGTATATTTTTTGCCTTAGCAAAATCTTGGTACTAAAATTAATTTTTATAAAACGCGTTCAGTTACTAAAGCACCTACAGCGAAAATGTGAAACGTTTAATTTTAATTATTAAAAACCTGTGTTACGCGAAAACAAATTATTACAAGAGTAATGAGTACAATAAAATTTCAACTTAATTGTTCTTGAAACTTTAGAATGAACCACGCTACATCGGAGCCATGAAAAAATACTTTGTTTTGCACTAAACGCAATTTTATTTATGCAATATCACCTCGGTAATTTGAAAAGAGAACACAATATTGATCAAAAGCGATGTTTCAAAAAAAGAACTATTGAGTTTTTTTTTTAATGATAGAATGCTGAACGAAATGGTTAGGTTTTCATGATTTTTATTTGTGTAAATAATAATAATTATGATTTAGTGTATAGTGTACTCCTAACTACTACTTTCCTTCCCTACATTTCTTAATTCAAATGACATTCCAAGCTGTTTGGCCACAGGCTGTAAAAAGGATAAAAATATGCTTTTTAATAATAGAATGTTCGTTTGAATTTTTTAGACACAGGCAACCAGCCCATTATCTCTCTCACACATTTCCCGAGCTTCCCCTATACTGGCATTCAAATCTTCATTAAAATCCACCATGTTCAGACTTTTTATTAAAATATCCCCTATGTGTTGGATTTACACACGCCTACATAGTCAATTGACCAAACACCCCAATATTCAAATTTTCTGATTTATGCAATATTTATAAGGGTAGGTTAAGTTTCATTTAAGTAAGACCATCTTGACTTGATAAACATTTCCTTAAATCATTCGCAAACCAAGCAAGTTTATCTCGGTCCTCGAGTTAACATTGGTAGCTAGTGAAATAAACGACTCGCTCCTGGCATTCGGTTCGAGCAAGAACGCTATCGACGTTTCTATTTGCCACGTTTTTTTTTATTTGCAGAAGACGAGAAATTTAAATCACAGCTCTGGGCAAATTTAAAAATGGACGCCCTCATTCAATTTCTTGATAATTTAATTACTTAGGTACTGTAGTTACAGCATGAAATGAAAGAATCAAGGAGAAATGTCCAAAAACATTATTACCTCGTATAGTACCTATATACGAGGTAATAATGTTTTTTTTTTTAAATGTAGGACGCGCCAATTTGATTTCTCCTCGCCTGATGGCAAAGTTTCGGGAAACATGGTCTAGACTACCGACTCGAACCATATTACAATGATGGCCCCCAGCTTGACGGCTTCATCAGATCATTTTACACGCTCCGCTTGAAAGACCCGGAACAAACCAAAGGCGATATCGAAGCATTGCAGCTAGACCAGTTCTGGACTTTTTAGGACTCAAACTACCCGTAACGACTGCCATAGAAGATTGTATGTTAAGCGGGGATTAATGTGTTCTCTCAAGCACGACTAGACCAATTTAAATACCCATATTCACTCATACAAATATTTGCATTGAGCGGGGATCAAACCCACGCCTCCTGCGATGCGGCCGCGTTCACTACCGGTATGTCACAAAGGCTGTCTGTAAATTACATTTCTTTTTTCCCATATTTTACAACACAAATATTGCGAACAGACTTTTGAACAGTATTTACAACTTGCCGTAGGTGCCACTTAAACTTATCACAGTTTGCATTTGATTCGTTCAAAAACAGAATAATTTTTGTTCAAATATTTAATTTTCAAACTGTGACAAACATTCAACTTTTTGTAGACAGCCAATGTTCGATCCATGCTATGATTTTATTCAAGGTTGTTGACTTTAATAATACGTACGTTGAATTAGTTAAGTATATATTATAATAATGTACTGTATCTATAATAATGTATCAGAAGATGATAAATCTAAGTAGGTAATTGTCCATAAATTCTGTTTCTTTTTTGTTCTTTACTCTATGATCTTAATAGAATGAATACAATCTCCTTAGTAGTAAATATTAGACAAAGATATCTTCCCGCCCTTTTAGCAAAAAAAAAAATATCTTCGTGTTCTTTGATGTTTCTTTAATGTTGATAAATTACACAGATTGAAATGATAATATTTACCTATGAACCAGAAGTTAATTTAAATGTACTAAACATCAGGGTTTCTAAATTCTACTAATATTATAAATGCGAAAGTTTGTGAGTAGGTATGGATACCCTTTCACGTAAAAACTACAGAATGGATTTTAATGAAACTCTACAATAATATAGCTTATACATCAGAATAACACATAGGCTATACTCAAGGGAGCGGAGCAGTGATCATTAATGTCAACAAATCCGACATCCACGCGGGCGTAGCCGGTGGCAACAGCCAGTGAATAATATTTAAGGGGACCGCAATTACGGACATCTTCCAATTAATTACTGATATCATATCTTTGTTAGCAATAAAATCTTCTAGTAGCTGAACGAAATAAGCGAATATTGAGCACAGCGGATTAATTATCTTATTCTAAATAGATAACACAACATTGTCTTCATTATCACTTATGTATTGTACCTGCATGATGTAAAAAGAAAATGCTGTCCTTGTATATTGGACAGAAAATTCGTAGGCTAAGAAAATGTACTCGGTTATCGGTACTTTATTATGTGGAGGAGGTGATAAATAGCAGTCGGATATTTGAAGCCCTAGAAGTTCCTAAAAGGGTTCAAAATTAGTATATCATACGTGCTTGCCACTTATAATAGATATGTCCCTTACGTCCCAAGTCCACTGAAGTATTGAAGAGCGCATAGGCCTTGCATCATCGCATTTCAGCGGATTATGTAACCTCGTCACGAACATAACAAGCTCTCATATATTAAAATACTCAAGTACCTTTTTTATCTTCCATATCATGTATTAATTTTCTCAAATTCAATCATTTTAATAAGTTGTATGGCCACCCCATCTCATCCCGTGGGCGTGTGACTAGGCTGTTCCAAAGGCCGTTCCAAAAGAACTCTAGGCTCACCCCCTGATTTGTGGGATCAATAATCCCAGTTGACAAGATATCGGTGTTCACATGCGGGAATGTAGGTATGCCTCTTTGATACTAAAGGTAATTTAAACAGAACTGTGTAGAATGTTAAAGTATTTTCATGTATACTTATAATAACATTAGGCCTAACCCAATCGACCCTCAACCTGCCTCAAGGGCGAGCTATCCATCGATATATTTTACAATTAATTCAAAATATACCTAAACTAGTAATTAAAGTTATCTAAAGTTCATACAACTCAAATTGAAAACTTCGCCATATCGCTAGTCAAAAGTTTACAGGTCTTGCGAACTAAACTGATCTTGAACAACCAAGCTAGTCTCGAAGAACTTGCAATAGTTTCATATAACAGCAATATAGCTCACGTTTAAGCTATTTTTATTAGCTTTCTGAAACATTCTAAAACGAACAAAGCTAGACTGTATAGACAAAGATGCTAAATACGGCGAGATATACGCGTTACGTGTGAATAAGCTTTTACCATCGTCATCACTCAAGGGAAAACTTAGAACTACTTCTAAACGAAAAGGAATTTTAACAGCAAAATATTAGCAATTATTTTACGCCGCGTTGTAGTAACACTTACTGTGTCCACAGAGTTTGTATATAGTCTAAAAGAACAACTTTAAACAGACATACGTGTGCTCACGACACACCGTCTAGAATCATCTCGTCTCGTGGGCATTCAAGCGTTAAACGCTGAACTCGATTTAAGCCACATATGGAAGAAGAAGTTAAGGGAAAACTTAGAACTACTTCTAAACGAAAAGGAATTTTAACAGCAAAATATTAGCAATTATTTTACGCCGCGTTGTAGTAACACTTACTGTGTCCACAGAGTTTGTATATAGTCTAAAAGAACAACTTTAAACAGACATACGTGTGCTCACGACACACCGTCTAGAATCATCTCGTCTCGTGGGCATTCAAGCGTTAAACGCTGAACTCGATTTAAGCCACATATGGAAGAAGATTACTCCAGTGCCTCTGTGAAGATTTTCGGTATTCGTAATGTTATAATATGAGATTATATGTGAGCAGCTTTATTTAAAAGTAACATAGCCACTTGGAAATAATGAATAAATCGAATAAACATTTAGTACGTAAAATGTACTTATATGAACATTCAATTCAATCATCGTGTACTGAGTTGTGTACACACTTTATATGAAAAAGTGCAACCGTATCTCCTTTGTACACTGTATGCAATAGGTAAATCATTGTGTGCACGAGTAACAATGTGCAGGCACCTTCTAAAATGCAGTAGTTACGGCATACCACTGTAGGGAAAATGCGATTTTGCTCACTACGTGAGACAAAGTAACTTTTTAATTATTTTTTTTGATGAAGAGTGCCAATTATAGTTTTAGTAAGAATCGAAAATCTTCCGAACCAAACTGCACTCTGTCTCTTTCCCGTCCCTAAAAAAAGCGAGTGACAAACACAAGTAATTCGAGGATCGAATTTCGTAATTCGTCCCCAAAGAAAAATCGTTCTGAAACGCAGTAATAGACTAAATTTGAAAGGTATTTGTAAAATGGAAAACCATGTTTTTTTGTTAAAACTATTTAGTATTTAATGTATTATTGTATACGAAAATAAGTAATGCATAAGTATTTATAATTAATACTTGATGCATGAGTACATTTTTAAAATTATCTCCATTTTTAACATTTGAAAAGTAAAACATCACGGGCACTGTTTTTGAACGCACCATAAAAAATTGCGTTAAATGTGTTAAATTAGATTCCACAGCTTGCTAGTGCCAAAGGGAAAAAAAAAAAAAAAAAAAAATTAGATTCATTTTTTTAAAATAATCATAAAAGATGAGTGGTACCAGTGACGCAGTCAGTATTTTAACAACAGAAGAGTTGAAAAAGCAAGTACCTAATGCGGAATTAAGTTGCCTCGCAAGAAATATTTAAAAGGACACCTCTTGTAAGGAGAAGGGGACTTACAAAAGGGTGCAAAGACTTTTTCGGAGCCTGTGTTTGCAGAACTGCAATAATTGTACCTTTAAACTTTTAAAAAGTCTTTATTATTTTGATTTATAACAAAATAAATATAAACGTAATTTCTATCTGTTCATGTTCATTGTGTTTCTTCTAAGTAATACTTAATATGTGTTCTCGCTGCTGAAACGAAAAGTAATGGCTACCACACGAGAGCAAAATTATTGCAAATTATTTGCATCTCGTGCCTTTGAATACCTCGCCACGCTCAGGATTCTACATTAGAATCCCTCGCTTGCTCGGGAGTCAAAATCAGCACTCGCAGCACAAAACAATTTTGCTTACTTGTTGCACAAATAACTATCAGGTAAACCTGTATTCTTATCATGCCTTGCTATATAACAATACTCGTTTTGGGTTAATTAGAAAATTAACAGGCACAGAGAACTCGACAGAATTCAATAACGTACCGCGTAATGAGTAATTTGAAATCTATAAGGTAAAATAAGACACTAGAACTAATCCACAGTAGTTTAATTTTCAACCTGACCGGTTTTACCTCACGCCACTCTCAAGGGTTTGTAACATATAAGCATAAAGGTATTCAATAAACCTAACACCTTATATCTTACGGTGGATGTCGTTGAAGGTTGAACATTAGGCTCGCCCCCAATTACGTAGGTTTAAAAATCATAGCGAAATGCGGGTACCTAAACCTCTCTGCCCACCTATTTACAGGCATGAAAATATATATGTATGAATCTTTTATTCGAGTTCTGTGGGCTACAGGAACGAGATTAAAAACTATAAACGAAAAACGAGTATTAGCTAGTGGCCTTACCTAATTTCAGCCAGATTCGTTCATCTTGAGAGCATGATTAACGTCAGTAACAAACATTTTAACATATTCAGAAACTTTCTCATTAATATTGGTAGTATGCCGACAGACTAGCGTACAAACATAACAGAAATTTAATATAAAAACTTTTCACTTTAACACATGTGCTGAACGTTGTAGTTTATTAATGTATTAAAACTTTCCATGTATAACAGAATACGGCGCAGTAAGGTGTACTTGTCTACTTTAATTAATGAATTTCAAAGTCTTTCATAGAGCACTTGAATAGTGAACAAGTGTACGAAGCCATGTGCTTAACGATATTACTCAAAGTCAAGAACCATTCATTAAGTACAGATTATTAAATTTGTATTTATAATTTATAAAAATTAAAAAAGATTTCTTTAGAGCTAACGAATCACCGTTAAAATGATTCGAAAAGACTGGCAAGACCTAATGGGTTTTTGATGTCCTTTTGTGACTAAGTGACTGGTTTCTTTCGGGTTGTATCGTGTCACATCAAGTCAAGTTAACAAGTATTTATTCTGTATCCTTTAAGTAACAAAACAAAGGGGGGTATTTCCAAACACTCATTAATTTAGACTATCCTATCGCTTCTTCTACTTTCACAATGGTTCTTAAACATACTCACCGCGGTTACAGTTGGCCTGGCTTTTCTTTTAAAAATTCTCGATCTTATTGAAATACGTGTCCCAATGTAAACTCTTGCTAGGTTGCGTATTCATGCTATATCATAAATCCATTTAATCAATCCAACCATCTACACATTCTCATCGCTATTTTTGTCACTATAGTGCGTCCACTATATTATTTTATTTCAGAGAGCTCACTGACAGTGATCGATATTACTTTGTTCGAACATCAATGCCTAAAAATCTGGACAAATATCAGGCGTCCATACGTCATATTATATTGACAACGACATGCCAGCCAGAAAGCCATTTTGAAGATGGAGTTAGTCCATCGAATGTTCTTTATGCATAAAACCTATCACGCGGTTTCTCACTTCATCTGTTCACGTCACTTCAGCCATACCTGGCAGATCTCTCATTTCCATACCGTCATTTTGTTTTAAGCTTCTGATATCTAAAACCATTCGCGATATGACAGCCATCGCATATTAAACATATTCAGGCATATTCATTAGATTTTCGGCAAGGGCAGCGCTTTCATAATTATTAATTAGTCAAATTCGAGGCAAAATATCTAATATTATATTTAGCAATGGTTATTCTAGTAGCATTATGTCAAATAAGTATTATGTCAATCGTGATTTTCATTCAACCATTACATTCAACAACTATATAGCCGACCCACAGCGACTCACATGTAGCATACTTCAAAAGCCGTTTGGGAATCTTAATATCGGATTTATTGACATTTATAATTACTACTAAAGAAGCGATCTTTGAGTAGTAAAAGTGAAAACAAAATGTAGAACGAATTCGACTAAACGGGGTATCTCAGTTTAATTCGATTCGATCGCGTTTCCTGTAATTAGTGAAATGAACCATTTGTTGTGTGTTATTCAATCCTGACCATTAAACTCCCGCTCCTAAACAGCGGGAACACTAGTTGCTCTATTACTAGATTTTTTTTATTTTTTGTAAAGGCGCTCAGGTCTCCGAATCTTTTGACATTTTTTTTTGTTTTTCGTTATGTTGTGAAAAATAAAACTAAATGTTCGTGCTGTTTCAAAAGAAATCAAGCTACAGCTCTATGTACCTCGTATGGCGTGCGAAGCATTCATGCTGAGATGGTGGCCCATTTAAGTGCGCACGATGTGCATTGAATGCATCTAAGTATAATTATTTTATAAACGGATCCTTTGCACATTGTGCGTTTATTAAATACACGATTTTTCTTTCTTTTATTTCTCTTTCATGTCCCGAGATAAAATCTTGGCTTACGGCTAAATGTATAAAATTGGATTCCACTAATTAAATTAAGGATAGAAATACTGCGGAAAAAGTGGGTGTTTAATTACATTGAATAGTCCTGCTCTAGTATCGCAGGCGTTTCTAAGCAACGAAATCGGATAAAAACCTCAGTCAGGCCGTGTTTATTGAAAAATAATACTGGTTTTAAACTTCAAAGTTGAAGGAGTAAATCTTATCTCGGATTTTCACGAGAACAAACATACATATTTATAATCACGCCTTTATCAACATAGTGTTAGGTAGAGACGGCGGCGCGCGTCGCACCCTCAATAATGGCTACGAGTTGGGGACCCCGTGGTCCCCCCATCCGACGAGGGCCAGATCGAGAGAGATGGCCCTAGGTCAGCCGGGGAGCAAGGGATATGCACTGTAGCTATAGCTATGCGATGCCCATAGACGGCGTGCAGTTCAGTCGGTTCGAGTAACCATAACATACCATGCCATGAACCACTCGGCACGAGAAATAATACTAAAATATAGAATTCTACACCACGATTTCCACAGTTTCAAAGTTGACCAAGTTCTATCGCAATTGGGAGAACTGTACGCAATAAATACAAAAAATAAACGGACATTAGATACCTCTCATCCGTATTTCCGACATAGATAAAGTAGATCGAACCTGATCTAGGGATCTGAAGCGTCAAGTACTCAACTACATCGAGACGAGACTATAAAGACCCTGAATGCTTTCTAATAAAGTCTAGTCTTAAGTTGTAACTGGTCTTATTTGGTTGTGGAGGTCAGATGGCAGTCGCTTTATGGAAAATGTCAAAGCCTAGCCAAATCCGCAGTTGGACTGGTGGTGCGGACCCCAGACTTCAAGTTAATAGTTTCGGAGGCGACTGTGATTAACGCTACGATGCAAAAGAGCTCATTACTTACAACCTTTTGGTTCTAAAAAACTACAGTGTAAGCGCGATCTAAGAAATCTTTTTAGAACGAATTGATAATATTGAAGGGGCGGTGGCGCCATCTTTCAGTTCACAGAATTGTTTGCTTCGCTATATTTTGTTCTAATAATTTTTGTTGTAAGTGTTCTTTTAGTAGATATATACCGACCTCATTTAAGTCATCGTCGACGTAATGTTTCAACATATTTGAAGTATAATTTTTCACTAATTAAATTAAGGATAGAAATACTGCGGAAAAAGTGGGTGTTTAATTACATTGAATAGTCCTGCTCTAGTATCGCAGGCGTTTCTAAGCAACGAAATCGGATAAAAACCTCAGTCAGGCCGTGTTTATTGAAAAATAATACTGGTTTTAAACTTCAAAGTTGAAGGAGTAAATCTTATCTCGGATTTTCACGAGAACAAACATACATATTTATAATCACGCCTTTATCAACATAGTGTTAGGTAGAGACGGCGGCGCGCGTCGCACCCTCAATAATGGCTACGAGTTGGGGACCCCGTGGTCCCCCCATCCGACGAGGGCCAGATCGAGAGAGATGGCCCTAGGTCAGCCGGGGAGCAAGGGATATGCACTGTAGCTATAGCTATGCGATGCCCATAGACGGCGTGCAGTTCAGTCGGTTCGAGTAACCATAACATACCATGCCATGAACCACTCGGCACGAGAAATAATACTAAAATATAGAATTCTACACCACGATTTCCACAGTTTCAAAGTTGACCAAGTTCTATCGCAATTGGGAGAACTGTACGCAATAAATACAAAAAATAAACGGACATTAGATACCTCTCATCCGTATTTCCGACATAGATAAAGTAGATCGAACCTGATCTAGGGATCTGAAGCGTCAAGTACTCAACTACATCGAGACGAGACTATAAAGACCCTGAATGCTTTCTAATAAAGTCTAGTCTTAAGTTGTAACTGGTCTTATTTGGTTGTGGAGGTCAGATGGCAGTCGCTTTATGGAAAATGTCAAAGCCTAGCCAAATCCGCAGTTGGACTGGTGGTGCGGACCCCAGACTTCAAGTTAATAGTTTCGGAGGCGACTGTGATTAACGCTACGATGCAAAAGAGCTCATTACTTACAACCTTTTGGTTCTAAAAAACTACAGTGTAAGCGCGATCTAAGAAATCTTTTTAGAACGAATTGATAATATTGAAGGGGCGGTGGCGCCATCTTTCAGTTCACAGAATTGTTTGCTTCGCTATATTTTGTTCTAATAATTTTTGTTGTAAGTGTTCTTTTAGTAGATATATACCGACCTCATTTAAGTCATCGTCGACGTAATGTTTCAACATATTTGAAGTATAATTTTTGGGGTCCCCTTTCATAAAACTTTTCTTATTAGGTATAGGTATTTAGTATTACTTTCAAATTTCGTTAGACGCGTCTTTTCAAAGCCAAAAAGTTAAAATCTTAAATTAATATTTCGTGTGATTACGAAGAAAGGACAAACACATAATAGTGCCTCAAGTTCTAAAATATCTTCAACTTCTTTAATAAGATATTCGTTCTTATATTTTGGCATTTTCGTAATCTAAAATTAAATATCTTAGAACTTTAATTCCATCATCAGAAGTTGAATAAAGAACGAGCACTTTTCACTTGTCTAATTAAAATAAGCAATTTTCCCGTATTGCCTCGTTAATTAGCTCATAAAATAATATATTTTTTCTATATCTAACAAACCAGCTTAGAAAAAAAATAGCTGTCTAGAAAACAAGATATTGGTGTTTTAATGATAATCCAAATGATCATCAGTCAAATCACTCTGCGTGAGACGAAATTCATGATTATTAACGTAGTGATTATATTCTAACCTTAAAATGCGCGCTAAAATTGAGTCTGGCTAATGAAAGCTGAACCCAGCTATTATAGGAATGGTAACACTCAATAAATGTCATTATGACAGTGTCAGTCAATCTGTTGCTTGTTGAGGTTATATCGGAGTTTGTGCACATTGAGTTTCTTGAAAATTTCTAAGCGAACATGGGTAAAACCTATAAATATATACATATAACCCATGGTAAAAAAAAGTGGAGTGCGGCGGGTGTTATTTACTATGATGAGTAAATTTAAACAAAAGCAAGAAGAGAAGGAAGCATTATTTATGCAAAAAAGTGAATGTTTAGACGTCTTGACTGAATTCGTAGGTTAGTAAGGTGTTATGAATTTGACACTTGATTTAAGATATTAATTCAAAATTGTATGTTTCTTGTGTTTCACATAGTTAACTTACTATTTACACAGAAGCAATATTTGCACAGTATTTGTCTGTGTAATGTTTATTTGTGTGTCTTTTAATTAGAAAGTACTAGCTGATGCCCGCGGCTCCGCCCGCGTGGATGTCGATTATCGCTTTCCCGCTTTTCTGTTGAAAATTTTCGTGAATTTTCTTTGCTATAAACCTCACGGAGCCCGAGACCTTTCCAACGAATGCAAAACCGTGGAAATCGGTTCGTGCGTTCTGGAGTTATAGCGTCAGGAAGAAAAACCCGACTTATTTTTATATAGTAGATTGAATATAATATTGTGTTTCAGATAAACTTGACGACAGTTGCGACCAAAAAACATTAGTTATTATTATAATATATGCATAATTCCTCATCATCAAAAATGTAAAATAGGAAAAGTATCAAAATTATTTATTCCTACTTTAGTTGGTAATACCATATTAAGTTTTTTTGAATTTGCCGCCTTTTGCTAGGTTCAGCTTTCGTTAGCCAGACTCTAGTATTATCTCACTCGAAATATTAAAACCTGTATTCTAGAACGAGACTCAGTTCTAAATTTCTATTTATCTGATTACAAATTGTATAGACACATTGATAGATTTAATAGATTGTCTATGTATTTCATCTGTCCTCAGATAAATCTAGGATACGGGCATAGATTATTTTATGGCTCTATTCTGGGTGAAACCGTGACCCTGGCCGCTTGATTCCCAATCTAACTGATAAAAATAAATAGCTATCGACACTATTTCAATGGTTCAAGTTCGTTTGCACTCGGCGTCGGCCCTGATCTCCAGCATAAATCGAAAATATTCGTGGACATTCGTGGATATTCGTAGCCACCGATGTGGCTACGAATATCCACGAATGTCCAGCTCCGATGAGCTGAATTATTTATTCTCGTTGACAACACTGGTTTTAGCCGTGACCGTGTCTCTGTGGCGAGAGGTATTTCGTTTCTTTTGGCCTTTGTTCACTTGAACTTTGATATTAAATTTAGAAATTTGATGTGCCGATCGTTGAATCAATTGATGAATTGACACTGGGTACTCGAATATTTATTATATATCCCTGAGCTAAGAGCCTTACAAGCCCCTTCTTCTTAAGGGGCTAAAGGTAAACTGACACCAGAATTTTGACAACTGGTTTTTTAGCTCTCACGTTACTTGTAAGGGTGAGTTTATTGTAGTTTTTCGTTTCGATTCATATTTAAACTTTCTTATAACCTATAAGTATTTGTGAAAACCTCGGAGTCGAACCGGCTAAAAGCACTTGATGTTCCTTGAAGGACGGAACGGGAGAGGGGTGAAACAGTCGTTACCGCAAAAACTAACCACATCGTGGAAAACAGGAGTAGCTTCCAAGAAATACTTCACTGTTAGATTATACTTGATTATCCGTCAACCAGCAGGTGTAGGAACCAATCTCACCATATAGCTTGTCCAAGCAAAGGAAACTCCAAAAACGTCCAGAAATACCGCAGGCGACAGTTCATTCCACAGTTTAGGTGTACGAGGCAGGAAGTTTCTGGAGAAACGCACAGTTGAGGACTGCCAAGTGGTGAGGATGAAATGCTTGTCGTGTAGGGCGATGGCGGGAAGATGCGGCAGGGATTAATCCGAATAATTCTTCAGAGCACTCCCCGTTGTACATGCAATAGAAAATGCAGAGCGAAGCTACATCTCTATGCAACGCCAAGGAGTCAAGCCGATCCAAAATACGGCAGACGACAATTCGAGTCGCTCGTCGTTGGATACGGTCCAGAGGGGCAAGTTGGTACATAAGTGCCCCTGCCCATAGATGAGAACAGTATTCCATGTGAGGGCGAACCGGTGCCTTTTAGGCGGCACCGCCTTCATCTGAAGGCGGTGGGCCGGTGTTAAATACTGTCTCGATCTGTTGAGCACACCGAGCTTGTTTGGTCAAGTATTATAATTTGACAGAACGAGCAAGCGAGCGTATGACTCCTACACAATATGTCAGTGCTATCAGAAGCGTACGGATTTATCACGCGCATAGTCAACTGCAAGGTTCGCATACATGTCATTATTTCGTATAACAATTAGTAGTTGCGTCATTTCAGTTTACGCACATTATTACAATATAAACGTCCAGGCAAGCTATACCTTCACCCTTCGCAATGGAGGGTCTTCCTGTACACGTAAAAGTACTCAAACTATTTGCGCAGTTAATAAAAGCTATCTAAAATTGAGAGAGCACGTCGCTGCGTCTGTTGGATTATGTACTAAGTCCCCTCAGTGCGTGGGGGAGCAGTGTCTGGTACATAGCACATACATTATTTAGTACATAGACTACAAAGATTTTAATCTGTCGATATAGGGAGCCTGGCAACGACACGGTATTAGATTTTGTTGATTGGATCTCTACGTATTGGCCATTACACATATATATTACTCACGGTTTTCTTCCTCTGATACACGGGGGATTGTCAGTAATCAAACTATTCTTAAACTTAAGCTTGTTTGTTTAGACTCGAATGCGAAAGATTACAAAGCAACTACTATTGTTGTAGGACCCCATAGGGTTCTCTCAAAAAGACCTAAGAAGGCTCTCACAGGGTTGACAACACGAGTGTTATTGTTATTGCAAACGTTCATAGGTCATGGTAACCACTATACATCAGATAGATTTTAAGCCTGTCTGCCACCTAAATGGTATGAAACTGCTAATATGACATATCACACCTTGTTCATTCTTACAAGTGTACAAATAAAATAAACTACTAACGTGATTTCATTGCGATTATTTATTAAATTATCTTATAATACAAATAAACTTCTTCCTGCTTTGCCACGTGGGCGGAAGGCTCAACTCAATATATAACAGTAATTATCCCAATCTATTAATTATTGGACCATACATCCTCGGCGCGTTCCGAAGCGTCCCACCGGATGCGTGCCAATATTAAGAGATGAAATTCTATCGGAACTCATTAGTGACGTCATTAAAATCAGTTTGATATGTTATCTGTGCTTATTAATGTTTAGCCTAATTCGCTGGGGCAAACTACTAATTTTAGTAGTTAATATCTATTATGTTGTAGGTGTTTGAAAATTTTCAAAGTCAAAGTCCAAATCAAAGTTTTTTATTCAATGAATAACAACATGGATATTTTTTAATTGACGTAAATAATAATTCTACTTAAGCGAAGTTTACCATCGCTAGTGGAGATGAAGCGGTGCAAAAAATTCCACTATCGCATTTTTCATATCGGTATACAGAACCAAAATTAGTCACTGCTTTTTACTGTAGGGTTTTACAAAAAGTTTGTTTATTACGGAAGGTAATCTCTTTAATAAAAGCAACTATATAGATAATAAAAAAGTTTTCGAAAAATGCGTTATTTCTCCTCCGGCCGTTTTCGCAACTGTGATTCATAACTAGTTGCGAACCAAGACATCATGTTCTTTTTTCGCGTCCGTTGAACTATAAAATCCTTTTCCTTCCCGCAACTCGAATGAACACTGCTAATTGGTATACAAAAGGCTGCTGAGCGAATGCTTTCGGCAAGCATGTATTGTATGAAAACTACTTAATTATGAGAAGCAAAAGGCAAATGGCAGGGTGTCATACTTTCAGCCTACCTCAATTTGAAGGGGAGAGTTTTTGTGCTGTCAGTGGGCTTGTTCTGCTTTACCTTCTATACTGACGGCACAGAGACTTTCTGTTCTAACAAGGTCGGCAGCACGAGTATGACGCCCCTGGTGTTGCACACGTCCATAGGCCACGGTAAGCACTTTCCATCAGGTGGGGCTTGTACTTGTCTGCCACCTAAATGGTATTTTTTTTTTATCATCATACATGTTTGATACATTTACCAAGGGCAGAGAGTATTAAAAACACTAAATATAATTTTGGTCACATTGAAAAGCAGGCGAGCTTATTTTTGACCATAATCTCTAGACCTGCTTATGAAAAGCGCTGATAAGGGCCGTTGGCAGGTGTCGTCGGCCATCGATTGACTTACAGCCGGTCCCAATATGCGATGTTTATTCAAATATGCTATCCGAAACATAGAATTTCGATCGATTCGTTGCTCAATTTCCATATGTGGGATCGATATGAAAAAGTATTGTCAAAGTAATCCATCGATTGAATATTAGATTGGCATATTTTGATTGAGATCGCATATTAGTACCGGCCGTTGGAAAGCAATTTCCGGACCGTGTTGTAATTGGATTTTTCTGATTAGCTCGGACTCTGCTTTCGTCGGAATTATATCCGGTAGATGGCAAACAGTTCGCCTCCATCAAGGTTTCAAAAATACACGACGATATGTAGGCGTTACAACTTCTCTGTCAACCCCATTTTTGCCTTTCTTTACGTGCTCAAGCTTGCTATACCCAGCAAGCTTGAGCACGTAAAGAAAGGCAAAATTTGAAATTAATCTAAGCGTCAGTCGGCTAACTTGCCGTAGAGAGGTCATGAGTTCGAATCCCGTCTGTTACACTATCAACTTGAAGCCACTCTGAACACAAAGAACTTTTTTTTTATAGCACTTAGTTGGCAGACCAGCACACGGCCCACCAGATGGGCAACACCGGGGCGTCACACTCGCGCTGACGCCCTTTAAGAAACCTTTTAATGCCCTTCTTGAAAAACCCCATATTGCAGTCGCTTGTGAAAATCACAGCAGGGAGTGCATTCCACAGTTTAAGCGTGCGTGGGCTGAAGTTCCTTTCATACCGCACTTCTGGTCGCAATTTGTGAGGATGAATTCCCTGACTATGGCGAGCGGTGCGGTGATAGAATGTAGCTGTGGGCATCATGTCAAACAACTCATCTGAACACAAACCATTGTATAGGCGGTAGAACACACACAGTGAGACCAAGCCTCCCCTGAGGTTGAGAGTTTATTTAATTTGAGAGTATGCTTAATTAACATCATACGTATATTTAAAAAAAAAATATGCCTTGCGATCCTTTGCAAACTATCCAACACGCACTACGTCCAACATACAAACTCATTTCGTTCAATACACGTACCGTCCAATACGCAAATCATTCAACACAGAACTCAAAACTATGTTATTGCCTTGGTTTTCCTCCTTGCTATTGACTGATTGTTCTGAAATTTGGTACACACCTTTAGTTTTCCGAGGAGTGCCAGACCGAGAGGAATGTCCCTGGGTCAGCCGGGGTGCGACGGATATCCGACATAACCTTCCCCTCTGGCTCCGGAGGGGAGGGGTTATCCGTGGGGATTTACCGCACGTAAAAAAAACACACCTTTAGTTCGAATAATAGTACAATTAAATTTAATAAAACTGTTTCTTAGTAATACTTTGGGAGAGAGACTTTTTAGACTTTGTAGTCGAGATCATTCTGGCTTTACTGTCCTACAACCGTACTCATATACCTCGAAACACATATGTTGGACCTAAATCATGAGACGCTCGAGGCCCTTGCGTAATAATCTATGATTGGTGAGTTTAAGCTCGCCGTAGAACCTCGAGCTATCCTCAAAACACGCCCAAGAAAGGTCTACTGCGCGAACAAGTTTTGAGCACATTTTAGGTTCAAGCAAGGTGCTGGGCCCTGATTTTGCTATTAATTTTTTCATAGCAAAACCACTGTGGTACCACAGTAACTGTAACCAATGCCATTTAACTTTAGACTTTACTGATGTACAGTTAAAGTCAAAAATAAAATGACAATCTTGTAGAGTGAATGAAAAATGTTATAAACTCTTTCTCTTTTCATTTTGGACTTTAAAAAATCAAACATAAAGTCTAAAATTTAATGATATATTATGCAATGACAGCGGTATGACAGTGTTATGTCATAAAATTAGCAGATGGGGGAGCCTGAGCAATAACTACCGTACACGGGTGTCAGAGTTTTAGTAACATTTACCATTTAATTAGTTGAACGATAGCTCTTTGCTGTTTGTTGGCAGACAAGCACATGACCCACCTGATGGAAAGTAGGTACCATGGTCTATAGACGTGTACAACACCAGAGGAGTCACACTCGTGCTGCCGACCCTGTATACACAGAGAGTTTCTGTGCCGTCTGTGTAGAAGACAAAGCAGTAATAGCCTTTGTTCTTCGCACTGACAGCACAAAAAGTCTCCAGTGAGCTCTGGTTACTCTACTATCTCGAACACAACACGTGGTTATTATGGCCGCGGTATTCTGTAGGGCGGAGGTACTTCCCCAGTTGGAATGCTCAATTGAACGGAAACACCCTCGTGTCCTATCTCCTAGTATTGTTGATATAATATCCACAATACTCTATGTATCGTGTTCGGTAGTCGGCTGATTAAAGTGTTCTGCCCCTCTCGACAAGTGGCAATCGTTGGCCGGCATTTGATGGAATAGAATGACAAATGTATGGGATTTGACGTTTCTGACATGCGTTAACGACTGTCAAATGTGTCAAATCCCATAAATTCGTCATTCTACTCTATCAAACGAACGAATTGCCACTTGTTTATAGGGGCTGTGCATGCTAACAATATAATGAAACTTTGTGAGAATAATTCCTTGTACATTCTTTTCTAGATTTATTGACAGGTTATTTTAAAACTTGGTATTATGTTTGTAAGTTTGTATATGCTTGTCTGAAACGGTATCTTTGAACTTGAAGCACCCTTTTTTAATTATCGGCGACAGATGATAATAAAGTATGTAATCACTACATATTATAAAACAAAGCTTTATCTGTCCCTATATCCCTTTGTATGCTTAAATCTTTAAAACTACGCATCGGAATTAGATTTTAAATAGATAGAGTGATTCAAGAGGAAGGTTTATATTTATAATACATGTTTTAATTGTATAATGTTGTTTAATATAATAGGGTGCAGCGGGAACGGGATCTGACGCCACGCGGGCGGAAAAATATTGGCCGTACGAAGTTCGCCGGGTCAACTAGTTATAAATAACTACAAATCCATAGGTACTAATATTATAAATGGAAAAGTGTATGTGTGTGTCTGTTTGTCCGTCTAAACTACTTAACCGATTTTAATGAAATTTGGTATAGGGGTACACTAGACCTTGAGAAAGGACCATAGGCTTTATTTGGTCGCGATAACCGACATCCACGCGGGTAAAGCCACGGGCAAAAGGTAGTATCATAATAAAAATTAGTCTTTAATACTTTTCGGTCGGCAAATTATCATGCATGTTAAGTAGTTAGTTTAGTTAAATTTGGTAAAACCAATATATATCTCATAAGTTGATTAGATGGGTGCAGGTTGACCGTCCAAGTCTCCTCTACCATTAGCGTTATTGTACAACTTCTTCGAGATCGGCTGTTTTAGTAACAATATCTAATATATAAAATTCTCGTGTCACAGTGTTCGTTCCCATACTCCTCCGAAATGGCTCCACCGATTCTTATAAAATTTTGTGTGTACATCGGATAGGTCTGAGAATCGGCAACTATCTATTTTGCACACCCCGATCCGCTATAACCGACATCTATGCGGGCGGAGCCGCAGACAACAGCTAGTAAATCAATGTATTCTTCTTTTTCTTAATGGCTTCTGCAGTGATTGCCGCAATTTTGCCGATGTCAAGTGTGGTATTCCGTGTCAGTAGACTCTATGGCCACTTACATCCGTCCCTTTCGGACCATCACCCCTCTCAGATAAGATGGCGTAAGACGTCGAAGTATGAAAACCAATTGGAACCGTACGTAATAAACAGCATTAATTTAATTGCTTGTTTCATTGAGACATGACATTTGGCGACGACGATGGGATATTTTTATGGTTAAAGATTATAGAAGGGGTCGCCACCCCTGGATACAGGGAATAGTGGTGGAGGAGTCTGTACCGGACACCACCTATATTGTTGATGTAGAGGGATGCCAGTGGAAAAGACATGTAAATCAACTACTAAATCGTAGCAATACCTTATTAGAATAAAAACATTTCTACTCGTAGGACATCCTAGTATGTGCACGTAAGTGTGAAGCCAAGAGTATTTTTAGTATTGTGCTAAATGTACCTTTAGAATTAAGGGAAAGACGGGCTACGGGGAGCTGCTCTGAACTGGCGGTGGAGAGTATGGTATTCCGTGTCAGTAGACTCTATGGCCACTTACATCCGTCCCTTTCGGACCATCACCCCTCTCAGCTAAGATGGCGTAAGACGTCGAAGTATGAGAACCAATTGTAACCGTACGTAATAAACAGCATTAATTTAATTGCTTGTTTCATTGAGACACGACATCAAGTAAAATGTATTATAAAAGTAAAAATGGCAAGCCAATGTCAAGTATTTCAAGAAATTCTATCAGTGCCACGTTATCCAAACCAGTGAATATATTTCCGTGGGTCGATCAGGACGTGTGGTTGATGTTTAGGGGGCTAAACCAATATCTGCTGTACGCTGAGCTGTTGTTCAGTGTTGCAAGACCAATAAATCCGCATTAGGCCGCAAGTCAAACGCTTAGTAAACAAAATTTGACAAGCGGACTAATGTGGCTATTACTGGCAACGGCTTGACGATGTTAATATAGCTTCGTAATATTATAATAATTAACCTGTAATAACAAGTCATAATTACAAATAAATTGAACAGTTTATTGATTGGGGAAGTTTAATGCGCCATTGTAGCGGTTATTGTACTTGCAATGCTACTGAATTTATTAAATTTAGGATAACAAGCAAGCTAAAGTAAATAAAATCGTTCAGAAATAATATTATTAATTTAAAAAGAACTTATTGATTAAAGAATAGTGATAAGTATGGCGATATAATTTTTATTTGGTCTAGAAAAACAACATTAGAAGAATTTGACCATTGCCTTAATTCTGGTAAAACAAAACCACGGCCACACCAGAAACCAATTTTTTACCTAAAATTAATGTCTTTAAAATTATTTTTTTGTAGATGAATAAAAAAATTGTAAGATAAGATAAGATAAAATTAGATTTATTTATTCGTCAGAATATTGTTTAAAGTTCTTACAAACTAGAGTTCCATAATATTCTGCTGTCTCCAGCGTACAAATATTGAAAGCTTTTGTTCCACATTAATTTAAATTATGTCAGCAAATTATAATAGTTTCTCCTCGTTTAAATGATAAAAATATAGTCTTAGGATTTATATAGTCTCATTAAATTAGTTACTACAATAAACTAATTTCATTAATTTTTTGAATGATAATCATCATCATCACCGCGTACGGGAAAACGGTGGTGTAGGACATATGGTAATAATGTCAAAAAAAATTGACGCTGATCCCACATGGCGAAATGAATTTTCTTTAAATCGCCGAACATAAACCCTTAGAGTTTGCCTACATTAGCATCAACCTAATATTTTACCAGAGCATCATCCCTTATACGAGGAACATGATCACAACACAGTTCTAAAAACGATCGTACTATCACTATTTTGTAATCAACAAACAAAGTATACAATACAAACGTATGACGTCATTAATAATTGTTATAAAACAGCTTTATTTATATTAAATTGACGTGTGTGTTGCACGAATTCATGCATAAAATGCTTAGGTAATCTTAACAAATAATGTACAGTAGTAACTTTTGAGAATATATCTATTCGCAAAAAAACAATCTGCAGAGATACATCTGATAAGGTAACGGAGCCTTTTATTAAACAAATAAAGTCTTGAACATCGGTCGAAAATTTAATAATTAATTTTCTCTCTATAATGCAATGTCAAAAGAAACCTTTTGAATGTTTAAGATCTTTCAGAAGTTTTCTTTGACGTTTTTATTGCCCGCGCTACCGCTGTCGTCTAATTCTGCGAGTATAGTTGTTGAAGATCGAGGGTGTTTCTTTTACTATTTGTACTTCTGAGATCCTACAGTGATTCCAAGACATCGCTCTAAGAACCATCTCCAAGCCGCACTGGTTCATAAGTAATAAGGAGATTCATGACTACCTAGAGATGCCCACTGTCAGGGAAGAGTTCAATAAAAACAGCAAGAAATATAAGGAAAGACTAGAGAACCACAGGAATGACCTGGCAAAGGACCTACTGAACAGGCAAGTGAATGTAACACGATGGCAAATACTGGACTTAGCCGAAGTAGCTAAATTCTGGCACCCGATATGGTGTCATTTATTGGAGTGACACCTAAACGCTATTTCATTGGGTCTCATCTGATTATGGCTGAATAGCCGATGG
Organism: Eilema caniola; assembly: GCA_949126895.1. Lineage (NCBI taxonomy): Eukaryota > Metazoa > Arthropoda > Insecta > Lepidoptera > Erebidae > Eilema > Eilema caniola. The sequence goes on along the minus strand of OX421460.1, from coordinate 48,725,621 downwards.
CAGATCAAAAACTGGAAAAAAAAACATTCCATAGCGTCAATCATTCGGTTAACCTTCACAGTCCACTGCTGAACATAGACCTATCGCAATGTGCACCATTGCACTCGATCTCATCCATTCTATCCCAACTGTCTCTTTAAATAATTTCCATTATAATGAAATCAATAATTTAAGTACTACATTCGTATGCCTAACAAAGATGGGTGTAATCGACCGATTACAATCAGCTTCCCAATGGGTCGCATGACTCGCATGGTTCACAAACTAAATACCAATGCAAATATAAATATTCATGCATACAAATATTTGCATTGAGCGGGGATCGAACCCGCGCCACCTGCGCAGCAGCCGCGTTCACTACCGCTACGCCACGGAGGCTGGCTTAATCCCTATTATCTCAGGTATCTTCAGGATACCTGAACCACTTTAAGAACCAATGACCAAGATGCTGTATTCCATCCATAAACGCTAGTTCATTTTTCTTTGTCCCACGTAATGGCCAAACAAACTCGTCATGGCAGTATTAATATACTGCCTACTGTGTACGGATTAGTATGGCTCTCTCGGACGCCTCGTAGTCTGAATCCCGACCTTGTTCCATTTGTGGAACATCAACCTTCTGTTAATGTCTCCGCTGTGTTACCCGGTCAAGTAACGGGATAACACAATGGAGCTGTCACCTATAATCCGTTTTGTGAGCTATTTTTCACTTTATAGAATAATAGTATTGAAGTGTATCATAGGTGTCCTGATACTAGCGCGTTATTAGATCTCGAGCGGGAGGCGACACATGGCAATTTTAAGAAATGATAGGTACCAATCGGTTCTTAGAAACGCTGCTGGTAGATTCTATTCACTAGTCAAATCATAATATGTGAAGTAATATTATTATTCAATCTTAGATACTGCCCCAGATTGGAATCTCCTAATCGACACGTATGAAAAGCACTATAAAATTCCGGAGGATGTTGGGGTATCGTCATCTAGACCGCACATATTTCTCTCCTCGAAAACGACTAAATATGTGGTCCTTGTGGAACTTATTGTACCGTGGGAAACAAATATACCGAAGGACCACACACTTAAGAAAAATAAATACTATGATCTCACAAACGAATTAATCAAAAACAGTTACGTGGTTAATTTGTATGCAGTAGAAGTGGGAGCGAGAGGTATACCAGCTAAATCTCTCTATAACCTACTTAAAGATCTAGGCCTATCGAGAGCTACATACAATAAGCTCATTACTAGGAAGAATGTCTAAAGCGGCACTAGTAGGTTCGTATCAAATTTGGTTAGGCAGGGAGGGGAACTTGGGTTGTGAAGGTGAGTGTTGATGTACATCAACAAAAGGGGCCCCTTCTAAACCTACACTTGGGTCGCAAGTCCCAGGCACTGTCCCGAGTTCGGAACTCAGCAGCGCGATGGACCCGGCACCCGCACGGAGAATCCATGGATTGCTAAGAATATCGTCTCAAGCTGAAGGGCTTCTTTGGTTCAAAGCTCTAATCACAGGAACTGCTTACTCAATTTGATAAAATCTGTGCGCATTAAAAAAATGGTTGCACGAAGGAGCCTCCACGCGGCGCAACTGGAAGCAGCTAGACCCGGTAACGCAGAGTCTAGGCTGACCAATCCTCTCACCACAATGGCTCGATCATTCCCTGGCGATAGCCACCCCCTAACCACAGTAATATATCCCAACGGCTCTTCTCAGGGCCACGGCAACTTGCTATACAATTCTAATGTCTCCCGGGCTGCCTTGGTCGTTGTGTCTGTTAACATAGAGGGGTTTTCCCATGACAAGTCAAAAATTCTGGCAACGTTATGTGAAAATACACGCTGTAATATTCTTTGCGTCCAAGAAACCCACAGGGACTTGCACCAAGCAAGACCGGAGATTCCAGGATTGTCACTTATCGCTGAAATTCCTCATGCCAAGCACGGTAGCGCAATATTCGCGAACCCGTCTCTGTTCATACATTCGGCGGCTTGCAGTTCGGACAACGGAATTGAAATTATCACAATCGACATAGGTAATTGCACAATAACATCTATCTACAAACCACCCAATAAACCTTTTCGCTTCACCGCGACTGCCAACTTTAATAACCATCCTATTAAAATTGTGCTTGGTGACTTTAATAGCCATAGCCTGGCTTGGGGCTATGCAACTCCAAACCCCGATGGAAATGCAGTGGAGGAATGGGCGGAGGCTAGTAACCTGGCTCTCGTACATAACGCCAAGTTCCCTGCATCCTTCAACAGCCGCAGATGGCAACGAGGCTATAACCCCGATTTGATCTTTGTCAGCAATAAGATCTGCTCACTCTGTGAAAAAACTGTTGGCGCACCCATCCCACACACTCAGCATCGACCAATTGCTTGCCTAATCCAAGCAGCCGTCAGGCCAGCTATGGTGCCATTTAGGCGACGTTTTAACTTCTCCAAGGCAAACTGGCACCTTTTCGCGGAACATCTTGACATGAAGCTTGGTGACCTGGAGCCCACACAAAATAACTATGATCTGTTTGTCGAGATCGTTCGGGAGTCTTCTCGTAAACACATCCCTCGAGGCTGCCGCAGCCTCTATGTACCGGGTCTAAACGGTGACTCTGCAAAGCTGCTATGTCGCTACCAGTCACTATACGAGAATGACCCATTTTCCGAGGAAACCCTGACAGCCGGCGAAGAGCTTCTGCGTGCAGTGGGTGAAAGTCGCAAGCAAAGCTGGATAAAACTCGTCACCGATGTGGACTTAACACATAGCAGCAAAAAAGCTTGGCAAACTATTAAGAAGCTTACTGGTGACCCACCCACAGCCGGCAATCCTGGTTTGGTCTCCGCCAACCAGGTTGCTCATCAACTTATACTCAACGGGAAACCCCCACGCCGGCTGCCAAAACCCAAAACCACTCGCGAACCTGCAGAAAACTCAGCCGTAATAAGTAAGCCGTTCGATCTGGCTGATATCATACAGGGCATCCAGTCTCTAAAATGTGGCAAAGCCGCTGGCATGGATGACGTTACAGTTGAACAAATTACGCACCTGGGACCTGGGGCTGTGTCATGGCTTTTAACTATGTTTAACTCATGCCTTAGAGATCTAAAGATACCAAAACTGTGGCGTCGCGCTAAAGTCGTGGCAATACCAAAACCCGGTAAGGACCCATCGGACCCAAAGTGTTACCGTCCGATCTCACTGCTATGCCATTCATTCAAGCTGTTTGAGAGGATGCTACTGAACCGCCTCACTCCGGTCTTGGAGACGCTGATTATACCTGAACAGGCTGAATTTCGGCCCGGAAAGTCATGTACTGGTCAAACTCTAAACCTCGTCCAACACATTGAAGATGGCTTCGAAACCAAAAATGTCACCGGAGTTGTATTTGTGGATCTCACAGCTGCGTATGACACGGTAAATATAAGAAGACTACTGACGAAAGTCCAAGAAGCGACTAACGATCTGGGTTTCGTCAACATCTTAAGGGAAATTTTAAATAACCGGCGGTTTCAAATGCACTTGAACTCCTCAAAAAGCAGATGGCGTGTTCAAAAAAACGGACTCCCCCAAGGAAGTGTACTGGCTCCTGCCTTATTTAATCTCTACACAAACGACCAACCAAGAACACCTGGCACTCGGCGGTTCATCTACGCGGACGACCTCGCACTTTCTGCTCAGGCGCCTAGTTTCGAAGACGCTGAGGCATTGTTCACAACCGCGCTAAAGGCACTTGGTGAATACTACGACGCGAACGCCCTTCGACCAAACCCGTCCAAAACACAATCGTGTGCGTTTCACCTCCGCAATCACGAAGCGACCAGAGCTCTCAGACTATCGTGGCAAGGCGTCAACATTAAGCACTGCGCAGCCCCACGCTACCTTGGTGTAACCCTGGACAGAGCGCTAACTTTCCGACGTCACTGCTATAACACCAAGCAAAAAATAGGGACCAGAAATAATCTTCTGAGGCGTCTTGCTTCGTCATCTTGGGGAGCAGCTCCTCATGTTCTCCGCACAACCGGACTATCATTGTCTTTCTCCGTGGGAGAATACGCGTGCCCAGTGTGGCATCGATCCGCCCACGCCAAGGACGTTCATGTGGCGTTAAATGAAACATATAGGATCATTACGGGCTGCCTCAAACCTACCCTATTGAACATGCTATACCCTCTTGCAGGCATAGCTCCACCAGATGTTCGGCGAGACGTAGCTTGTGCTGTGGAGAAATGGAAACAGGAAACAGATTCCCGACACCCTCTGCATAGCTACGAAATGCCTCCAGTCCGCTTAAAAAGCCGTCGGAGCTTCATGAGAACCACTCAGGCCACAGACTGTGCCCGACAGCGGGCAAGAGAGCAAATGTGGGTAGAAAAGTATCCGGTTCCGGCAGGTTTTATCAGACCAAAAGAAGAACTGCCGCCTGGACATCATCTCCAGTGGCCAACCTGGAAGTCATTAAACCGCCTGCGGACCCAAGTTGGCCGCTGCAAGGAAAATATGGCAAAATGGGGCTATATCGATCGACCGCAAGTGGACTGCGAGTGTGGAGTCCAATCTCAGTCCATGACGCATTTGCTCTCTTGCCAACTGTGCCCCTCCACCTGTACTACCGAGGACCTGTGTGGGGCAACGGATAGCGCTGTGGCTGTGGCCAAGTTTTGGGCCGACAAAATATAAAAACAAGCCATCAAGCCTTGTATCTGGCCATTGACTCGAAGAAGAAGAAGAAGATTAGATATTCTGTTTATTGAGGAAAGCTTTTAACTATAAATCAGCATACCACTACCCAAGGAAGTGAAGCAGAAATCATAAATTTAAAATCGAATACATATCGATTTAAATTTAAGAAATTGAATTGGTCTAGGCGGGGATCGAACCCGCGATCTTTGTCTTACAGGGGCAATGTTTTCACCACTAAGCTACCAGACCTAGCCCTAACCAATTCAAATTTTTCCTTCTATATCTATATTTGAGGCGACAGCTGAGCGTCATCCAAAAAAAATACAATATATATTTGGCAAGGGAGAGCCAATTAGTAGGTTATATATCGAGGAAAGTTTCTCAAATTTGAACAGAAATCTTATTTCACCGCACTTTCTCATTAGAATGTAAATTTAAGAAACAACAACGAATCTGGAGATGTGCTTACACGACAATACGTAAGTACTTAGCAATTTGTAACATGACTGAAACGTAATTATAAAGTGATTACGTTTACGCTGTGAGGAAAACATCACATTAGCTCTGAGTTTACAAACGAGTTAGACAACACCCGTACTCAAGTGCAGACACAATACATGTGATATATATTTTATATGAATATTTTCATTAACTTTACACCCGACGATCTTCAGCATCATATGAAAAATTCTTGGTTTCCTTATTGGATTCCGAATGACTTCAAAAGAAAATAGGAACTACAATAGTTCGGTTTATTCTATCTTGTGTTTGGCTTTATAATATTGTTCCAAATAACATATAGAGGTCGTTGCACAACTAAGTTGGGATCTAGTTTCAATCTAACTCAGACGGCAGAACTTCAGACTTCCACAAGTCACGAAATTGAACTTCTGTATTTTGACTTCATATGGGAACCGACACTGACAGCTTAACGTGCCAATAGCGTGCGTACGTTTCCGTGTTCCAATGAGATCTCAATATGTTAAAAATATTCAGTGGTCACCTATCTTACGTCTGCTCTGACTCACATCAATCTACAATGTTCACCGAGGAATCGTTTACTGTTATGGCTGCACGCCTATGGAATGCATTACCGGTAGGTGTTGTATGTAGTGTATGTTATTATGTAATTATGTTCGTTATTATTATTTCATGTTAGTAATTTTATTAAGTACTCTTAAAAAATTAATTCTCTACAAAGGTTTGAAAAGTACTCTATGAATTGGTTGCATTCTTAGATCAAAAACCCACATTTCATTTCAATACAGTCCTGTCCATCTAAAGATTGCCTAAAAGAGATTGTTGCTTACAATAAGGCCGCCCATTGTACATTATTATATATATAAAAGTAGGTACCTATTCATTTTTGTATTTTGATGTACATTAAAGAATATTTTACCAACTTTACATGCACATGTAACATGTTAAGAACTTACTGGACCTACTTAGTTCAGTTAAGCCACAGGCCTCTCACGAGTATCACTAATAGTATCATGACATGTAACTGTCTGCTATAACTCGAAAATCGACAACTATGATTCGTAAGTCTCGTGAAATGGAACGCAATAAGGAAAGGTATCAGTGTTGTCATGCGTATGAGATCATATCGCAATATAAATTTCACTCAGGTAAAATATTATTGGACTGACGCTCTCTCGAAGCTCGCTTGAGGCTAACATAAAAATAACCACAACATACATAAATACCAGTTGGAATATTTATTTGCAATATTGTAACATTTTTCGAATATGGAACTGTAATAAGACGAATATTCGCGGAGGTCTTGAAGTATAAAACATCGCAGACAAACTCCAAAAGCAAATAGACAAACGTGGTTGGAATACATGAAAGGAGCCCTACGGTTTTGTATAAAATCAGCACGTGGATTTACTAACAATGATAGTGTAGGGCTTCGCCGTCGCAAACAAAGTGAACCCATTCTCACAGGGGCTACGAGCAATGACAGTACATACGGATAATAAAGTGTACAGTCCAGTATAACACATGTTGAATGAATATAATGTTAATCTCTTTTGTAAGCCGAACTTATTCTCTGTTTGTTGCTAAGTAACTTCATCGATCTTTATATTGCGAACAGTTGCTTTTTTGGTAGCTTTTCTGGCTTATATTTTCGATAAATTCATATTATGCACTCGCATTAAAATATTATTAAACAGCCATAAGTATATAGTCATTATGGGTAGTTGGAGCTCTAAAAAGTCCAACAACTGGTCTAATTGTAATGCTTAGATATCGCCATTGGGTTGTGGACGTCAAATGGCAGTCGCTTCACGGAAAATATCGACGTTCAGCCAAATCCGCAGTTGGACTGGTAAAACGGACCCCAGACCCAGAGGTGAAAGCTTCAGAAGCAACTGGAATTAATGCTAAGATGAAGAAGCAGAAGAAGACATAATTATAAGCATTTTTCGTTCTTCGAGGCGTGAAAAGGTATACATCGACTCTGTCAAGTTAACGAGTACCATTTCAGCCCCTCTAGACAAGTGGCAATTCGCTAGCTGGCGTTTGGTGGAATAGAATGACGAATATATGGGATTTGACGTATATGACAGTCGTTAACGCATGTCAAATATGTCTAATCCCATACATTCGTCATTCTATTCCATCAAACGCCGTTTAGCGAATTGCCACTTGTCTAGGGGCACAGAACAGACAGAATCGGAAAAAGTTATCCAGATCTTCATCCATAGTTCTCACCATTCGTCGAGGTGCAGTCAGTTGAGGGACTGAATAGAAAAAAAAAACATACATAAGAAGTCTTTAAGACTCATGACATGAGAAGCGACGTGAGATAATGTAGACATAAGTACATGTAGACCTACACATATTTTCAACAAATCTCAGCAATAAACGTTCACACGTCTAAAAGCAATTTATGAATAGAATCTAAACACCAAACTTCCTAGTACAAGTAAATGTTGTGCAACAAATTTTCGACAAGCTAAATTATTATCGTATTCCGTGTTTGATTACATTACCACTTAGCAAAATGAATGTAATGCTATACTTCTTCAATGAAGACTCTTGTACTATTCCACATTATTTATTATTATCCTGACCGGTTTCACCTTACGGCATTATCATAGGGACTATACTAATTAGTTCGAAGCGATATAACACCTAGGTGTCGTCAACAGACAGCTTCTAGGGTTACTTTTAACAATTTACGGTTAGCAAGCTCCCTAATGAAATTAGGAATATACCTGTAAATAAATTTAAAAATGTAATTAAGACTAAACTGTGCCAAAAAGGCTATTATAATATCCAAGAATATTAAGATGATAAACAAGCTTGGAAATGAGCTGTTCGCTCAAATATGCTACTCAAGCAAACTATTGTATTTAGACTCAGTAGACTAAGCAAATGTTTGTTTGTAAGTTGCTTGCCGGAGTCTTCTCAGGTCGGGGCCGCGTTGCGAACCGGTGGTCCATTTCCTAAACCAGTCTACATTTCTTTTTTTTATTTGACGTTTGTAAGTGCCGTTTTAATGGTATATACAAAATGAATTATTTTTGACTTTGACTAATACTAGAAACTATAAATTATTGATTCGTTTTATTTAGCTTAGTTCTTCTTTAAATTTTGACGAACCACTCACCAAGGTATGATATGGAGTACTCCGCTAGTCAAGATAGACCTGATGCTGACTGTTTAATTTAGATTATACAACAAACAACTTTTTTTATTTGGTCTTCAAACAGTGCTTTATTAATTTTCTCGAGTTTTTATAAAATCTTTCTTGTATATTTGGTACATAGGTCTGAGAATAGGTTGTAGGTTTTATGCCTCTAAGTGATAAAGAGCACCCTATTTTATTGGCACAACTTTTTATTAATGATTTTGCCATTATATACACATACATCCTTAATTTTCATCTTTCTACCACCAAACCCCCATTTTTAATATCGGCAAAACAACGTTTACCGAACCGATGTTTCTCATATTTTTTTAATCTATAATTTTTCCTGTGTTTGGTAATTCGTGATATACGCTCTCATTCTCTATCTAAGAATAAAAAAATAAAAAGCCGATAACTTGATTGCGTAAACTAATAAAACCGCCATTATGTTGAACGAGTGAGTGAGCAGGAGAGGATCTTCCGCAGTTGAACCCTGATACGTCCGGCGCTAGATTGGTCTGAGATGCAAGCGGTGCGGTCAAGGGCTTTGACCTCTCGTCAGCCACCACGTGGAGCGGTGTGAACCAGGCCTTGTTATTGAACTAGTTCGATTGGCTCACTTTTCTAGGTTAACTATTTGCGACTGCAATCCAATTCTTATTGTGAAAAGCACTTTTTTTTCGGATACAACTGTTTGAATTCATTCTAGAATGAAGAATAACTTCTACAAACATACATATAGTCACGCCTGTAAATTTTCAAAAGGGTGAAGTGGTATAGAAAAAGTTTCTTAGCCGCATTAATAATTTTTATCCATATGCATCATTATATTCAACCCAACAAGTTTCTCGAAGACTTTCAAAGTTTTTCGAAACTAAATTATCATAAGTTATTCTCAAATTACGACTTGAAGCTCCTTAATTTCATGAAAAATTTTAATGACAATTGTCGCCTACTATGGCTATTTTCCAATAGATAGTTCAAATTAGATATTTAATTGAGCCCGTTAAATGAAGGATAGTAAGAGAAGACGAATATCTTAATGATAAAAAAATCATATTCATCCTACTCTCGTTAGCACAATATAAATTAGTTTTAAATAAAATCACATTCCAAAAAAGGATATTTTTCATCACTGAGTTTCTTGCTGGTATCTTCTCAGTAGAACCAACTTACGAAACCAGCGAAAGAATTATATTCAAGTGATTTATTTACTTTATTTAATATAATTTTAATTTTTTCTTGACATAATTGTAAAATTGATCTTAGGGCTGAAAAGACACGCTTTTGAGGATGAGAAAAGTCAGACAGTAGTTACCCCCATAGTAGCAGTGATTGTTCAAATCAAGAAAAAGGGTAGGAAAGTGGACTTTATTCTCCAAAGTACTAGCTTTGAATGCAACCGGGACTCACTTATTGAAGGAGGAATTAAAATAGTTATATATGATTTTTCACTTCTCATGCTCTTAAAATGTTACTTTACTCCCTGCATATCGGGACTAAAGTTCCTTATTAATCTCTAGGGACTAAAGTATTTTTTTTTTAATTTACTTTGATAACTCCTAAACAGCCAATCACGGTGTTTGTGAATGGGAGGATTATCACCTTTTTAGTGATTGTGTAGGTATAGAAATAACCTCAAAATGACATTTGAAAAAATCAAAATAATATCCCATTTAATTTCGTGAACCACGAATAATAATTTAATTAATTATTATGTAAGTATTAAGGATAAGTCCATTTTATTATCCATTTCCAATTAGTTTTAAATTATTTTTCAAGTTTGAATCTGTTGGCTAAATATTATATATGCAAGCATATAAACCGTACGTCACTTAACAACAAAAAAAAACCGCGGGACAAATTTCTTTGCAATTTGAATTTTGAATAGATTATTCGTAATAAGCTTGCGCTGTAATCACCAATTACTTACACCAATTAATTGTGCTACTTAGAAACTTTGTTATTATAAATAAATAAAAATAAATAAATATTTCACACAACGCTATCTAGATCCATGGTAAGCATAGCTTTATTACCTAGTATTATGGAATCTAGAATACGGATAAACATACTTAGATATTTTTTTTTTGTAAATGCATACATATTATACATAGAAACACCCAGACCAGTGCAAATACCCATATCCATGCATACAAATATTTGCACTGAGCGGGGATCGAACCCGCGCCTCCTGCGTAGCGACCGCGTTCACTACCGCCACGCCACAGAGGCTTTACCCCGTTATCGATATGATGAAATTAATATATTCAGGTTGAAAAAGATATTTGCATATTTCTTTTTTTTTATATTGTAATTTTGTATAAAAAGTCGTTTTTTTCCTCGCATTCACAGTGAAAAGTAGAGTGTTTAACGTGGGACTAAACAACCATAATGACACTCGAACTATTAGCCACCCTCGCTTCGCTCGGGTGGCTAAAACATCTCGTGTCATTATGGCTTGTTTTAGTCCCTTGTTGAACAATCTACTATTAGATTTACATGGTCATTTACATTAAAATTAAAATTATAAACAAGATATTTTCATGTTCATTATCTTTTTCGAGAATCCGATATTTCGGCACTGTTACAAGTGCCATGATCACGGATATAATAAACATGGTAAATATCCCGTTTATAATTTTAATTTTAATAAAATAGTTATATTCCATCAATTAGGCAGACCACTGCTGGACACAGGCCTCTCCCAATTTTGTTATATTAAAGTACAACAAAGTGTAATTCGTAAAAAAAAACCAGATTTTTTGGAATTCTTCATTCTCAAAGGCTTGAGGCGTGAGGCGAAACCGGTCAAGTAAAAAATTGGATAGTGTAGAAAAGTACAAATATGTGTAGCAAGTTCCCACAAGTGCCATCGTTCAACAGTATAAAATAGTTTAGTAAGAAAAACCGAGTTTTGTTCATAAAAACCGGCAGGTATTTTCCGTTTGCCATTTCAGTATACAAACGCTTCATTGACGTGTACGTCATTCCATGTTCCTAAACAAGCTGTGTCTTGCTGTCAAGAAGCATTACGCAATACACACCAACTGGCGATAAAATGCTAGTTCAGCCCCTCTAGACAAGTGGCAATTCGCTAGCAGGAGTTTGATGGAATAGAATGACGAATGTATAGGATTTGACGTATTTGACATGCGTTTACGACTGTCATTTACGTCAAATCCCATACATTCGTCATTCTATTCCACCAAACGCCGGCTAGTGTGACGGAAATTTAAACACCGTTATGGGCCGGAACATTGGGGAATTGACTTTTTGAAGTCGTTAACGTTGAAGGAATGTTGAAGGAATAAATGTTTTACTTTGGTGAAGCAAAGAGGGTTATGTGTTCAGTGTCCACCAAGACGTCCGGGGTAAGAAAAACACACCTACAAGCTGGTACAACTGCTGAGTAACGGTTGAGGCTTTGGCGCTGGCGTATCTCTAGGGTTTGACGGTCAGACGTCAGTCAGTCGTCATTAAAAAAAGGAGGGTAGTATGTGGACCCCAGGCTCCGAGGTGTAAGCTACGAATGTGACCAAAACGACAGTCAGATAATGATGATGGGGTTAGCTTGTGGGCAGGAACGTGTGACCATTGCTATGTTCTCCCGTAACTACAAAACGTTTAAAACGATTACGATGAATGATTCTAACGTTAGATGGATCTTTATAGAGTGAGTCACAAATATCCAAAAATGTGTCTTCACAAACTTTCACATTTTTTCTTTCACACCAGATGTCACTAAAATGTCTAATTTCAACATCAAACTATACTTAGTACAAATTAAAGGTAGGTATTATAGATGGTAACGAAATATATCTCAAAATATCCCATATTTTCAATTCTATCAGACATCTGGAAAGCTTTATCCGGTTCGAACGGAAAAGCTGACGGGACCGGCGGGTTGACTCGCAAGTTCCTAATTAATAAATGCTCACAATAAGAAAGATATTAGATAACTACTGTTTGCCATGGTTTCCCCTAGCGACTACAACAAAGGCCTAAGAAGTTTTCGTCAGGGTTGCCGGCGCGAATGTAGCTCCTCTGGTGGACCATACAACGTCCATAGGCCACGGTAACTGCTTTCCATCAAGATGACCGTGTGCTTGTCTGCCACTTACTTAAAAAAAGACTGTCCAAGTTTGTAGCCTAGGCGATTTAGGCTCAGCGTTGATAAATAGGCCAGTATTCTACTTCTTTTTTTATTTGTTCGCGAGGAGTCTCCCAACGGGTACCACCTCACGAGGACTGGTATGGCGAACCGACTAAAATCACACGGCACAGTGACCCCGAATATACCCTAAGATGAAACTCCCCAGGAGAGTAACGTACTCTACTACTAATAATATAAGCTCAAATGACTAAACCGATCTGGCTGAAAATTGGTTAATAGATAGGTAAGTAATAGTCTTTACAACTCATAGGTTTATCCCTGGAATCGGTTCCCAAGTTTTGCGAGAACGATGTCAGATAACCACGCGGGCGGAGCCGCAGGTTACTACTAAATTCTGTTTCTTTGCTCCAGGGCAAACCGAGTTAAATGAGGATACCAGGACGCAGGGAGTGGGGACTGTGTATACAGTGCACCTCTGCAAACAATAGACCACCTATTGTTGTGTCCGCTGTACCTCAACACTTGCACAATTGGAAACCTCAACGCAGCAAATGAAACAGCGGTAAGAGTCGCCGAGTTTTGGGCTGGTCACACATATATACAAAAAATATTACCATCGATACGATAAGCAAAAGAAGAACCTAAGCTTTGGCTATTCATAATGTACTCATTATTATAAAAGTAAAAAATATATTTAAATGTTGGTTATAAATGTTTCTTTCGACTATATCGGGAGCGACTACTATCTGACTTCCCAGCCTGAGCTGCGATCAGTGACCAAGCACTGATAGAATTATTCAGCCTTCCCCCCCCTCCGCCACCTAATGCTATTGACAGCCGGGACCGACTTGTAATGTACCCTCTGAAGCACGGAAGCGCTCAGATGAAATCCCACTAAGCGGTCACCCATTCAAATGGCAGCCGTGGCTAGGTAGCTAAACTCACTGGTCGTTTATTGTAAAGTGAGCGCACGTGGCTACGAGCGCGCCTATGAGATTCTAAACAACAAATATCTACTCCACAAGCTTGTGAAGCTTATCAAAACACGTGTAGTTCCTAGAACATCTTGTGAGAATATTAAGCCGACAACAATGTACTTATCACATCGGAATCGAACCGACTAAAGCGGTACGATGTTCCGCCAACGGTAATCAGTTTCCTGGAACTCTGCAAGGAAGTCTCAGCAAACATTTCCCACCGTGGCCTTGCCGTACAGTGCGTCACAAATAATGTATATCTAATTACGTTTATTATCGAATATTCACCATTTTAGAGAGAAGAAGATAATCTCAACAACAGATTATCTTCTTCTTCATCCTACCGTTAATTCTGATCGCATCTGACACTTTCACCTCGGATTCCGGAATCAGCGTTTTTAAGTCGAAGAATAGCAGTTAGGCCAGTTGTAGGATTTTTTAGGGCTCGAACTACCCGTAACGACTGCCATAGATGTTCGTATGGCACCGCAACCGAACATGCTTTCCGAGGCATGACTTGACGGTGGACCAATGCAATAGCCATATTCATGCATACAAATATTTGCACTGAACGGGAATCGAACCCGGGTCGCGCCTCCTGCGTAGCGGCCGCGTTCACTACCTCCACGCCACATAGACTGTCAAGGTTTGTTGAGATTGTGCATGGCCATTATTTTCTATCAATCATCACAATGAGCATTGCTAGCTACAATCGGGATTGGTCACGGGACAAGTGGACAGAAAGAGACAATACAATTCCTACTTCGGATAATATCACAAATCTTCAGGGTTCCTACCCAAAGCGTAATAAAAATGGAACCTTATTTTTAAGACTCAAATGTCCGTCTGAACAGAAACTAAACATTTAGTCCAATAACATTTAGACCAATTAACGATACAAATCACTCACACTTGGCCGGTTCTTAAGCTCTGATTATAAGTTTTTCTATACAAAAAGTTCGTCACAATCGGTTCCGAAGTTTTTGTGTACTTAATGTTCAAACAATGTACGTTTGTATGGTTTACGCTATAATAGCTAAAATGATTTGAGCGAAATTCAGAATTAAGAGTTCTTTTAATCGCTCCTTGTTAGTAAAACCAATGCGTATGGCGTTACAGTAATAAGCATGACGGTTTCTTTTTTAAATAAATCCTGAAAATTTACGTACTCAGGATTTCTTTTTAAAAGATCTGCAAGTATACAATAATGTAGGCTCATGGCTAAGAGGAACTGAGTAGATTTACACATTGCAAAGTAAAGCGACATCCACCAGCCAGGTCAGTCTCAATGGGTGACCATTCTCATCATATTTGAGACCTATCCGTGGCTCGGAGAGCACGTTATGCCGTCGACCCCTTTTGTCATACGAACAAACTATGAGACAGTCTTAAAATACAGGTATTTGGAGTCCGAATTCGATATCAATGGTGGGTTGTGGAGATGAACATGGATGTTTTGTCGCTTCGTAGTTAGAATGTAAAGTCAAGCCCAACTGAATTGGGAAGCAAGTCGAAGCATTCCGCTTTAAAGTAGTACCTAAAAAATAAAACCTACTGGTAGTTATAGTTCTGACTCGAAGCGGAAATGAGAATGTCACTGTGTACCGGAACTGTGTGTAATAGATTTTTGAAGTTGTTCTCGTCGAAGGTCTATCAGACTCTGTGCAAATATTTGTATGCATGAATATGTCTATTAACGGGTAGTTGGAGCCCTAAAAAGTCCACTAGCATGAGGTTAGATGGTTGTCGTTCCACCGAAAATGTCGAAATCCAGCCAAACAGACCAAAAATAGCGTACTCCGGTCTCCAAGGTGGTTTACATCGTCAACCGTCGTAGCGTCGATAGCTTGGTGGTTAATGAGGCGGCCTGACGATCTAGAGGTCCCTGGTTTTAATCCTGGCCATTACACTACCGAACTAAACCCACTCCTAGCATAAGCAATTTAGCTTAGTTGGAGGGGTTTTAGGGAATATTAGTAATTTCGGGTGCTAATATTCTTTTTTTTTTAAATTACATACATACATAATCACGCCTTTATCCCCGAAACTTTAGGCAGAGGTGAATTAACATCCACATTTCACCAATCTGTATTCGGTCTTACGTAAAAGGGGGTGAGTCTATTGCCGTATTCCAGGCACTATTGTTGACTCGAGCCACGCATCTGAGGCTGAGTCTGGGCTGTACATATCTGTCTGATGTAAAAGTTAATCAGCCCTATCCCTTAGTCGCCTTGAACGACACCTTTAAAAAATAATTACATCATAGCACATAATAGTGCTCGATTTATTACAGTCTTAATTTGACCCTAAAGATATAAATAGGGTCCGGAGCGTGGGTAATCCTTTTATAATGGCTACAGTTAAGAAATAGGAAATACTCCCCAAATTACAGATGGCAGCAGCCAACTTTGATTTGAAACAAACTTTCACATAAAGCCGAAGAACGAGGAAGTTTTTGTTCTCATTACAACACGCGCATAATTCTTTGCCACGGGTTTGAACTTGTATAAGTATTTGTCATTAATGAAAATTAACAATTATCTACCGCATGGATGACGCTTATCGCGTAGTGTTCCCAAGCTCTAATTCACCTCTGTACCAAATTTCATCAGGATATCTTCAAAAATTACAAACATTCATTCCCTATACTTCACCCGCCCTTTAAAGAGAGCCTATGTCCGTTCCTTAGCTTCATCCATCCCTGTACCAAGTATCAACCCTTTGAACTTGTAAATTTCTTATATTTAAATAATTTGTGGCGGCCTGCTCGACCGCCAACCGTTATGTCCGCGTGCTTGCGCGATGCAGAGCGACGTCGCTTAGCAACAGAAATAACTAAACTGTCACTTCTCTGTATATACCAGCCGGATTTGTTGACATTAATGATCACTGCTCCGCTCCCTTGAGTAGTAGCGTGATGTTATATAGCCTATGTGTTATTCTGATGTATAAGCTATATTATCGTACAGTTTCATTAAAATCCATTCAGTAGTTTTTACGTGAAAGAGTAACAAACATCCATCCATACTCAAACTTTCGCATTTATAAGATTAGTAGGATTTTTTCGAATAAAATTAGTGACTGGCAGCTCCTGTGGTGAGACGGTAGTGAACTCAACTACCTTACAGGGGTTTTTTTGAAGTGAAAACTTCTTTAGCGGCGTTGGATGGGTAAAAAATGTTAAACGCGCGTCAGGATCGCTTGACCTTTGGACCGTAACCGATGACTGACGTCATACAATATTAGCTATAGACTATCTATTTCGCAATATACGATAAATAGCATCGCAGCATAGCGGTAAACGCTTCGACTGTAAGTCATTATGGTTTCAGATAGTACCGGGTTCAAATCTGGCCTTCTGACACTTTTTGTGACAATTTTTTCTTTTTGTAATTCATTACTTTTTGTGATTATTTTATCTTTTTGTAGTTTATTAATTTCTTCTGATAGAAAATTAGCAGAAAATTCGTGATAGGTTCTATGATTGGCGCTGTATTATAGGTATGGTATGGTATGGTATGTTTTTTTTATCTTTTTCTATGTATATAACGAAAGAAAGAAAAAGTTTTCACTTCTGCCTGCACTCCCAGAGTGCAGCCCGTATTTTTTTTTACCTTCGGGAAATCCCCACCGTTACCCCCCCCCTTCGGAGCCGAAGGGGGAGGTTATGTCGGACTCGAACCGACTAAACCGCACGCCGTCTGTGGGTCAATGTGCTAGGCCGAAGGTGAGGTTGTCTCGTGACATATCCCTCGCACCCCGGCTGACCCAGGGTCATTCCTCTCGGTCTGGCCCTCCTCGGGGCCTTACAGGGGGTGCAGGCTTCTTTTCACGCTCAGTGCAAATATTAGTACGCATTAATAGATCTATTTGCATTAGTTCCCAGTATTTCCTGCCGATGTCGGTTACCATACGAACAATTAAGACGAGACGTTACGGGTAGTTGGAGCCTTAAAAAGACGTAGTAAGGTGCAGTACAGCATACTTTTACGATTTTTATAAACGATAAAAGAATTATTAAATAATAGGGGTTAAAGTATGAAATTGCCGTTTCATTGTAATAGGTACTTCGAATTGACATAGAACCTTCATGGTTTGAGATTTTTGAGTGAAACTTTTTCCACATGGTACCTATGTAGTTCTTCATTTAAAAATGTGCAACATTCGATTATCGACTTTCAGTTGTTTTTTTTATTCAGCTTAGACAAGAAAGATGGATACTTCGAAAATTCGAGTGATTTTTGAATACGAGTTCCGACGCGGAACTATCGCGGCAGAAACAGCTCGCAATATCAATGTTGCGTTTGGAGAGGGGACTGCTAATGAACGCACCGTGCGATTTTGGTTTAAACGCTTTCGTGATGGAAACTTTGATTTGAAGTACGAACCACGAGGAAGGCCGTCCACACAGGTGAATAACAATGAATTGAAAGACATGGTGGAAGCCGATCCGAGCCAAACTACCCAGGAATTAGCTGCATGGTTTAACGTTACCTTACCAACAATATTGACACATTTGCGTCAAATCAATAAAATAAAAAAATGTGAAAAATGGGTACCTCATGATTTGACTGTTCTGCAGAAAGAAATGCGTGTTGAAACTTGTGTTGCCTTGTTGAATCGATACAGAAATGAAGGAATATTGGATCGAATTGTGACATGTGATGAAAAGTGGATTCTTTACGATAACCGTAAGCGAAAAATGCAATGGCTGACCCCAGGTGAAACGCCACAACAGTGTCCTAAAGCAAAGCTTACCAATAAAAAGGTAGTGGTAACTGTTTGGTGGTCTTAGCATGGTGTTATTCACTATAGCTTTCTACGATCTGGTCAAGCAATAACGGCAGATGTCTACTGTGCCGAACTCCGAACAATGATAGCAAAACTAGCAGTGAAACAGCCCCGACTCATGAATCGATCTTCACCATTATTGCTCCATGATAACGCGAGACCTCATACAGCACGAGAAACCGTTTTAACTCTACAGGAACTGCAATTAGAAACTATCCGTCACCCTCCGTATTCGCCAGACCTTGCTTCAACAGACTACCATTTTTTTCGTGATTTGGACAATTTTCTAGGTGATAAAAAGTTTTCTTCTCAGGAGGCAGTACAAAATGCTTTCACACAGTTTGTCGAATCTAGATCACCAGAGTTCTATCGCAAAGGCATAAATGACCTTCCTACTAGATGGCAGCAATGTATAGATAATAATGGTAATTATTTTAATTAAATAAATACGTTAAATTAAAAAAAAAAGAATTTCAATTTGTCAGTACAAATCGGCAATTTCATACTTTAACCCCTAATAAAAAAAATGTGAAAGATGGGTACCTCATGATTTGACTGTTCTGCAGAAAGAAATGCGTGTTGAAACTTGTGTTGCCTTGTTGAATCGATACAGAAATGAAGGAATATTGGATCGAATTGTGACATGTGATGAAAAGTGGATTCTTTACGATAACCGTAAGCGAAAAATGCAATGGCTGACCCCAGGTGAAACGCCACAACAGTGTCCTAAAGCAAAGCTTACCAATAAAAAGGTAATGGTAACTGTTTGGTGGTCTCAGCATGGTGTTATTCACTATAGCTTTCTACGATCTGGTCAAGCAATAACGGCAGATGTCTACTGTGCCGAACTCCGAACAATGATAGCAAAACTAGCAGTGAAACAGCCCCGACTCATGAATCGATCTTCACCATTATTGCTCCATGATAACGCGAGACCTCATACAGCACGAGAAACCGTTTTAACTCTACAGGAACTGCAATTAGAAACTATCCGTCACCCTCCGTATTCGCCAGACCTTGCTCCAACAGACTACCATATTTTTCGTGATTTGGACAATTTTCTATGTGATAAAAAGTTTTCTTCTCAGGAGGCAGTACAAAATGCTTTCACACAGTTTGTCGAATCTAGATCACCAGAGTTCTATCGCAAAGGCGTAAATGACCTTCCTACTAGATGGCAGCAATGTATAGATAATAATGGTAATTATTTTGATTAAATAAATACGTTAAATTAAAAAAAAAAAGAATTTCAGTTTGTCAGTACAAATCGGCAATTTCATACTTTAACCCCTAATAATATATAAAAAACCCGACTGATGCTGAAAAGATCGAAACAAGCTTTATAGCAGGCGGTACCCATTTACTTTGATTAAGTTTGAGATTTGCAAATGGGTACCGCCTGCTATAAAGCTGGTTTCGATCTTTTTAGCATCAGTCGGGTTTTTTATTTTTAATAATTTATTTTATTTTATACTTTTTTGTTATGAAATATATATTTTTGTAATCGTCTTTTAATTTCCTTCATTTTAATACCCCACTCGAAAAAAGTGTAATTTTTCTTTATCAAAATCTGCCATATTGTTTTTTTTTAATTTGATATACCTAGTGTCACTCTCACAGTAAATACGAATCTAACGACCCCTCACAAGCTAAAATCCATTGAGCCGTTCAGGCTTCAGAGCGTGTTAAACAATTATACATACATACATACACACTTACATACAAAAATACATACATACATTCATACATACATACATACATGCTCTCAAAAAACATAACCCTCCTTCTGGCGCAGTCGGGTAAATACGTGTTCATCCCATACATTCATCATTCTATTCTACAATGCGCCGGCTAATGAATTACTACTTGTCTAGGGGATTAAGGTTCAGAGACCAAGTAATTTAGTTCGATTCAACTTATTTATTGGTTTGTGTGCTTGTTTTGAACACGTTCCGCCATTTTATACAATGATATACCTAGTAAAAAAATGTTTATTTAGCATGAGAGTAAAAATATTTTATTCCACTTAGGTAGCAGATAAGCACACGGCTCACTTGATAGAAAGTAGTTACCGTGGCCTATGGACGTGTGCAACACAAGGGGAGTCACACTAGTGCTGCCTACCCTGTAAGCACAGAGGGTTTTAGTGCCGTCAGTGTGGAGATAAAGCAGGACAAGCCTTTGGTCTGCCCACTGACAGCACAAAAACTCTTCAGTGAGCTCTGGCTAAATACTGAGATAACAGATTTATCTTTTTCATTTTTACAAGCTTTTATTTAACTTGCAATGTATGTTTGTTCGGGTGAATCTTACAACTCAATTTTAAGGCACTTGCCCTCAACCGATTGAGCTGAAATTTGGTATGCACGTTCAGTTCGGATGACAATGCAAGAAAAAAAAAAAAAAGATTGTTTTTACAAAGGTTTTTCGAATATATCTTATTTAAACTCAATTGAAAGATCAGGTAAAATCCCAATGAAATTTTATGATTTTATTACAATATTTTTAGTAATACTATTAAAGAAATCACGCATAATTACCATTTCTATTATTATTATTTTTTGCGTAAATTAAAAGTATATTAGTTTTTTAATTCGTGTAGTCCTAAAAATTCACAATAATAAATAGTAGGTATCAACATTGTTGTACTTTTTCCTTAAATAAAAAAAAATGCTTTTAGCCTATACCTGCTATTATTCCGACTGCAATTTAATTTAGTAAGACGATATATTCATGACCTCAATCGTTTTTAAAATAATTAAAAAAAAATAGAGGCATAGACAAGTAAGTTATTGACCTAGACAAACAATCAATCGATCGATTAGCCAGCCTAGATATATGAGAGAGATATAATATATATTCTAATAACAAATACAATATTATTCGAATTTATTAATAATGTTTGCGTTTGTTATTAGTTATTATATTCTGATCGTAGCACAACTGTAATCAACCTCTTATTGTTTTCACAGAAGGCCTCTACGTAGTGGTGGCGTTAACCCCAAAAAGCGTCATTCACTGTCCACTGCGTCTTACGCCGCTCGTTACGAAAATGCTACGACCTACGAAATAAACACTGTCTACGAAAACACATCAGTACATCATTTTAGTACTGACGAAGCCATTGTACAGTAAAGAAATCATGAAAACCTTCGGCCAATGTTTACTACCACAGCCTGTTTATATGAGATTAAACGGTTATTGATTTCACTGTCACGCGTCCACGGATTAATGAAAATACCTCAATGCGGATACAAACTTTAAAGTTATCATAGCAAAATCAAAATACAGTGTGTAGTTATGTTAACAAAACTATATAAACACTTATATAATTTTGTGACACGAGGTTCTCTTGAAGTTTAGTTCTATGACAGAAAGTTTGTAGAAAGAGTGTGTGGGAGTTAGCTGGAAAAGAGATAAGTGTGAGAGGTGACTCACCTTTCGCGGCGGCGGCTGCATGATGACGTCGAGACGAGCGTCAGGAAGTTCAAGCACAAGTGTGGCGCGGACGGCAGATCAATGCCGACTCAAGCCGCACGCTACTCCGCCCTCGCGACTGCCGAGCCGTCGGTTCGAGCGACGCGCATGTTCCCACTCTAAACCTCGACCATAAACACCCTAGCATGATTTTTTTTATTTTCGAAATAGTTGCTACTTACAAATTCTGCGACAAAATAGTCTTGTAAAAAAGTAGACTATGTTTTGTGTGGTGGCAACTCTTTTTTAGTAAGTTTGGGTTTATTTTTAGATTTGAATAATATTTTTTTAAGTTAATATTTGAATCTATTTATAGTAAAGACACAAAATTAGTAATAGTACTGTGAAGAGATGTATAAAATATTACTTACCATCTACGTTATATAATTTTAATTTTCAGAATTACCTTTTTTTATGAATAAATCAATAAAACTTATTTTTATACTTATCATAAGAAGTGGTGAAATTGATATTTTTGAAAAAATATATAGAGTTATTAAACAATAAATTAAAATCGTCTGTTATTTAATGGCCAACATGTAAGTGAGACACGATAGTAGTTAAACATAATTATTACGACGTCACTAGCGACGCACTCCAAATACGCATAGAAATTCAACCCCTAACAACAACGCCGTGATACAGGCAGCAAAAGCAGCAAAACCTTGCTTAGCGCTCCAGCGCTGTTTTGGTCAGCACACGGTGTTTCCAATGTGTGTATTCCTATATAATAGTGCCCGGAGTAACGTAATACGAGTAGGCTCACCCTCAATTACATACGTGGGACCGAATACTATGATGAAATCTGGGTGTTAAACTGTTAATGCAAATCTGCCTTACCCTTCGAGGATAAAGGCTGGTGTATCAGTGGTGAAGAGTGAAAATTTTCAAAAGCAAGCCTGTGGATATATTGCAGAGCAAGCCGGCAGGAATCGTGTTATAGGAACCCCTCGCCACTGGCATGTATACTTATATTCATTAAATAAAAGTTAGCTTTGGTAGAAAAATCATGTAAGTAGAGTGTACACATGAGTCTTGTAAGTGTGAAGTAAAACTGGCTGATTGGAAGATGAATACGAGAATGGCGTGGTCTGAACGAAAAATGTAAGGAACGAATGATTACCAAGCGAATGACACGCCAAGTGCGAATGTCACAGGGTATATATTTATTCTGTGGCACAGGGAAGGCATGAATGGATCTCAATGTCTTTAAAAATGTTCACCAAACCTAAGACTGATCTAGCTGATGTTGCTTAACCTTGCAATGTTTTATCGCACTCGATTCCCATTTATCAATGAGCCCTTTCTCCACTCCATTCAATATTTATAATGTATAACTCTTAAAGTAGAAGTCCAAATGAAAAAATAAAATACAAGTATAATGACAATTCAAATATTCATGTTCTAAGCTGGGCTCAAACCTTTAGCGTAGCAGTCGAAGGCTCTGCCGCTACGCTACGTAGCTGACTACAGTGGCCGTGTTCACGCGCCTGGTTTTATTCACATAGCAATGTTTGACGAGGAATAATATTGCATGTTATTAAATTTCAAGTAGGTATCTCACTTACTAACCGCCTCTGGTACATCAAGATAAGTACAAGATCTGATTAATGTTCTAACATTGATTAAAAATTTACGCGTCATGTTTCAACAGTCCTACTTTTCTAAGTATTAGGTATTTAATGAGGGTTACGAAACGCAACCTTTACAAAACGGCATGTACCTCAACTTTTAAAAGATTCTATCGGGATTTATTTGGATTTTTTGTATGGTAGGTATGTGATATAAGTGATATCCGCGTAAACCAACAGTATATCATACCTAATTACAATTAAAAGAACATGAAATCAGATTTAGTTATACATTTTTTTTTTGAAACGCAACCCTATATGTGAAACTATTCTAGAGGATAAGAAAATAGCCTATGTGTTTTCAAGACCTTAATCCATCCCTGTACCAAATTTCAGGCAGCAACATTAGACAAGTGGCAATTCGTTGGCCCGGCGTTTGATGGAATAGAATGACGAATGTATGGGATTTGACGTATATGACAGTCACTTGTCTAGAGGGGCAGATCCGTTAGAGCGTGATTGAATGACAAACATCTTTACAATTTTTCTCATCTTACTAATATTACAAAGGCGAAAGTATGGATGGATGTTTGTTACTTTCACGTGAAAACTACTGAAGGGATTTTAATGAAACTTTACAATAATATAGCTTATACATCAGAATAACACATAGGCTATATATCATCACGCTACTACTCAAGGGAGCGGAGCAGTGATCATTAATGTAGAAAAAGTCGAGGTCAAAGTTGAGTAGAGAGGTGAATTAAATGTTCAATATTAAGAGATAACCGACATCCACGCGGGCGGAGCCGCGGGCAACAGCTAGTTCATAATACAAGTAGAATTCACCTGTTTTAACTTATTTACTGAATGTTTTATGTACCTACACTGCTATTAATCCTACTAATATAATAACCGCGAAAGTTTGTATGAATAGATGTATGGATGTTTGTTACTCTTTCACATAAAAACTACTGGAGGGATTTTAATGAAACTTTACAATAATATAGCTTATACATCAGAATAACACATAGGTCACAATTTATAACGATAACCGACATCCACGCGGGCGGAGCTGCGGGCAAAAGCTAGTATTAAATAACATCAAAAGAAAATTATTAGCATTCTGTGTAGGAACATGAAATTGGTTGGTGGCATTCGCGGTCCCCTCAATTTGATTAGGCACTCCAAATAGATAAATTGAACTCTCTACTCGAACATCGTTTTATTTGATTTTGGCTTGAGGATAATTCTAATTCTGTAATCAAGCTGTAATTAATTTTGTCAGTTTGTACCTTGAGTTCAGTTAAATAATATGTTCTGTATAAGAGCTAAACAGGATTGTTCATGCAATTGTAAATCCTTAATTAAACATATCCGTCTGGCTTACAATACTGAATAAATAAAAATTCTACCGGACATTCTACACAGCACTATCTAAATACAACACCTAAATTAGATTGTGTAATGGGTCCTAAAATGCAGTTAAACAGACTGAAATACCTAGTAAAAACGAGGCAATCGTGTGCCACCATTCGGAGAATTGAAATAATATGTTGGGAATAATAATAGGTGTTATTTGAAACATGTTTATTTTAGAATTAAGTCTTAACCTCTGACGCAATTTGCGTAATAAAATCCAATAAATCTTCTTATATGTAATTAAAACAACTTATACCAACGATTGCCTAAAGTCTAGGTCATATATGCCCCAGTACAGCTTTTTGTATTTTCGTTTAATTTTTTTTTTACTTTTCATATTTCCGTCTAGCCGCGTTCACTCCCAATTTCTTCCCTGTGACATCTTCTATCACTTTTATCATATTTCCTTCTGTCCATATCTTGGGGTCAGCTGATCCTTCCTTTTCCATTGCCCTTAAATATAATCATTGATAGGAAATACTTCAAAATAATGACTCAAAGGAATACAGAAACAGGGCCCATTACCCGAGACAAATCAGGGCACATTATCCAATTTTCGAAGTAATGTGCCCCACTTGGTTTCGATAGACAAATTTGCCTAAAACTAAATTTAATTCGCATACAGAGTTCAAAGAGTTTAGTGTTAGATTTAAAACCTTAAAAAATGCGAAGCAAATACATACTATATAAGATTTTCTATTCTGTGATATAAGTCTTCAGGCTTTCACGGCCGGAGTTGTATGTAGAATATACTGCTTCCGGGCTGTTTGGCCGTGGTCCATGTGAAACTTGCGTTCCAGACGTTTCGTCGGTCACTGCGGTCGACATCTCCAGTGGCGCAGGTCCGGGCGACGATGAGTTCGGAGACCTTGCCTCGTCGGCGGCTTCGCTGCGACTGATGTAGAATCTTGAGTCGCTGGCGTATTTATAGGCGCTGTCGGTTAACTTAATGTAATAACAAATATAAAACAAATCCAGCTTATATACAAATCCAGCTATATATAATCCAGCGTAAACAACCTTTTGTCACTTTTTCTCACTTAAAACTAATAAAAATCAGCACTGTGTTGTTTACATAACCGTCATACATGTGTGGCTGGCCCATGAAGAAGGAAATGATAGCGGAGATGTTGCAAGGCAATTGAGTCGCGAGCCTTCCATATGACAAAACGACTCAATTGGTCTGTGACGTCACCATCTTGTTCTAGTGAAACGTCCTTGCGTTGGGCTGTCATTTTTGGTCAAAAGTTCAACGATAAAAATAGCTTTAACCTGGTAATTAAGTATGAAGTACAAGGATGTACAAAGTGCACAGATAAACAATTTAAACATTTCAACATAACATAATGTATATTTATATTTTTTGAAATCAATGTCTTTACAGAACCATCTAGCGTAGAGAAGAAATAAGTAACCTTATCCTACATGTATAATAGTTGTAATAATAACTCAATCCATTTTATGAAAATTTCATCACAATAATAACATTTTTGAAATTGCTAATGAATACGGGTGAGCCGTATTCATTAGCAATTTCAAAAATGTTATTTTATTTAATAAATTGGTATATTTAGCTGAAATTAAAAATGAAAATTAAAAAAATTAGGCCATCTGTAGGTATGAGGCTAAATCATTTAGATCTAAATGATTTTGCTATAATCCGAAAGATGGCCTTATTTTTGAAAATTGTTTGCCTGATTATAGATTATTACAGAATTCTGTGTACCGCTTAGTAGCTTTCTATTCGGTTACTAGATGGAGACGGGGGACGAGGTATGACGTCATGTCCCCCGCGTCTCCCTACGCCAAATGACCCGCATTTGGCCACGCGTTTTTCTTAAGAGATATTTGAATGTGGCATTTCCGCTACTTAATCATATTCTGTCCTCCGCCGTGGGCTGGCCCATTGACACTAAGTTCAAAATGTATCCGTCAGTTTTTTTTGTAGGGCACGTAACTGACTGGGGTATGTACAGAAACACTCGAACCGATGCAAATGAAATATTCATTGGTAGTTTCCCTATCATACAAATATAATATGTATTAAGCGGGACTCGAAACTGCTACCTGTTATTACCTATACCTACCCTACAAGTACAATATCCGTGCATCCGCATAAAGTCATATAATCAATATAAATTATTGTCCGCGGCTCCGCCCGCGTGGATGTAGGTTATAGCTATAATATCGGTTATCGATATAAATTGTAGCCTATGTGTTATTCTAATGTATAAGCTATATTATTGTTAAGTTTCATTATAGTCTGTTTAGTAGTTTTTACGTGAAAAAGTAACAAACATTCATCCATCCATCCATCCATACTATAACTTATTATATACTTATAAACTTTCGCGTTTTTAATATTAGTAGGATATATCTTTACATGAATAACTGTCAGTGTGTTAGCGAAAGATCAAACATCCCTTGTACCTATAGGTCAGCTGTCACTTATACAGACACATAACTAACAATAAGGCCATACGAACGTGTGAGGCGAGGCATGTATCTGTTCTATAAAGCCTGTAAGGTATCTATAAGGTATGATTCCGAAGCCTTACAACAACTGCAAACGCACGCAACAGATACTAGTAAGTCATTGCGGCTTCTTATCAATCAATCAATTAGCCCACTGCAGTCCACTGCTGGACATAGGCCTCCCCCAATGTGCGCCATTTCGTACGATCCTCCGCCTTCCGCATCCAGTCTGTCCCAGCCACCTTTTCCGATTATCGGTCCATCTGGCCTCATCTGCTCTACTCTAGGACTCGTCTGCTGCAACGGCCATCGGTCCTTCGACAGACGTGGCCAGCCCATTGCCACTTCAGCTTACTTATTCTGCGTGCTATGTCGGTAACTTTGGTTCTTTGTCGAATGACCTCGTTCCAAATTCTATTCTTCAGAGAAACTCCAAGCATAGCTCGCTCCATAGCCCGCTGCGTGACTTTTAGTTTATGGACTAGCTCTACCGTCAGTGTCCACGTTTTCTTAATGGTCCCCTTCGTAATGTATCTAATATATCTGCTGCATGCGTCTACAGTTGTCGTATGCGATCAGCATCGAAATCATACGTATAGGGAACATTGATGCGCGTCAACGATGTTAGGGAGGCCACACATCAAAGCAACAAATGTTTCATGAGATTTTCATTTTTCTTGACAATTTGTTGGGTGCGCAGCAAATACTGTTTTGGTTTGACGCCCTATACAAAAATACGCAGCAGCGTGGTTTGTTGGCTGCATTGATACTAAAGTAACGTTGGCTGACCACGCATGATCAATCGTCGAACAAACAACAAACCGCTTCACAGTTAGCCTGGAAAAGCGACCGGGACTAGCATACCTAACTAGTCTGTGCTTTCGAGCAAATGGCCGTATCGGGCTGATTTTATCGGATAAATGTGAAAACAGCACAAGGCTATCGGATGTCGGCTATCGGCTTTCGACACCGATATCGGATATCGGATGAATGTGAAAACGCTCTAACGCTTGAATAATGATGAACCAGATTTAAGTCCACGCGGACGAATATGCAGAAATATGTTATGCTTATATCTATATATACAAAAAAACAATGCCACTTTTCGTTGTAATTTTATAACTCAAGAACGGGCTCAAACCAAATGTTTAAGCTTTGTTCGGACTATTTAGTATGTGGTTTATGTGAAGTTTGCACAAAATCGGTCGAGCGGTTACATCTACGCGGGCGGAGCCGCGGGCAAAAGCTAGTATCGTTATACATTTACCGGTCCCACATAATAGGGGGCGAGCCTTTTGCTATCAAGTGGGCATTTTGTCATAGGCTGTATTTGGAGAACAGTTCTATCATGACCTGAAGAAGGTGGCTGGGACGGACTGGATGCGGAAAGCGGAGGATTTTTATTTTCATTGAGGGGCAATGCTGTCCATGGGATTTGCTCTAGATACCCACACGTGTCCCCTGGGTAGCGCCAAATGAACAGCACTTCTTGAGAGAGGTAGGGCACAGCGAAGTGTTATCTCGCTCGAATATGGAGCAGCCAAACTGGGGAAAGACCTCTGCCTTACAAAAGATCACAGCCATAATAACACTGCATACTTTATAAGTATATTGTGTTGTGTTCCTGTCGGTGAGTAAGGTTTCCAGAGCTCAAACCCCCAACCCCCTGCCACTAATGATGATTGTGCAGTTTAACCGACTACCCCAGGAGGGTACCGGCTGCGCTGGAGAAGCTTCCTTGCTCAGGTAACATTGTGCCCGAGCGTGAACGCCGAGGCCGCCCCACGTCAGACTCTGGGGGGGGCAAAACCGCGCTCAATCATCTGCCATCTGCCCGAGGCAAGAGCAGAGCTGCTTCGCAACCACCTGTTACGTTAACCGTGGACTTCTGCAACATCCGGGGTCTACACTCTAACCTTAATGCTGTCCACCAACACCTCGAGACAGCAAAGCCGGCCTTGCTCTTTTTGACCGAGACGCAGATATCGTGTCCAGCTGACACAACTTCTTACCTATCCTATCCTGGGTACGGACTGGAATGCCACTTTTGGCCTAGGGTTGGGGAGTGCGTGTACGTTAGAGACGATATCAGTTCTCGTCGCATCAGCAATCTTGACAGTAGAGACCTTTCCACCTTATGGCTGCGTATAGACAACGATGACCATCCCCGTGTCTATTCGTGCGTATATAGCGGTGATGCCGAAACTGGCTGAGGTATCGAGCACATCCAAACGGCTGCAGACTTTGGGCAGCAGCAGATCCCATCCGCTGAGATCATTATTCTTGGGGATTTTAATGCCCACAACGCCGAATGGCTCAGCTCAAACAAGACTGATCACGTGGGTAGGTCTGGCTACAACTTCGCTCTGGCTCATGACCTGACACAGCTGGTTACTGCGACTACGCGAATCCCAGATGTTGAAGGCCAGGAACCTTCCCTGTTGGACCTTCTGTTGACCTCCGATCCGGCTGGCTACCGTGTATTGGTTGAAGCCCCGCTCGGTTTATCGGACCATCACTTGATCCCGAGCACATTGCAACTCGCGTGCGCGCCGCATCGGCGAGTTGCTGGTAGCCGCCGTGTGTGGCACTATAGGTCGGCAGATTGGGACGGGATGTGGTCCTTCTTTGCGTCCTACTCCTGGGGGCAGGTTTGCTTCCCACTGGTTGATCCCAGCGTCGTTGCCGATTTTGTTGCCGACGTGGTGTTTCAGGGGATGGAACTTTGCATTCCGTCCTCTGCAGTTTCTGTTGGTGGCAAATCACAACCCTGGTTTGGTCGTTCTTGTAAAGAGGCATCTCGCCGTGGGCAAAAGTCTTACAAAACCTGGGTAGATGCAGCGGCAGTTCGGGACGCTAACACTAGCGAATTTAAAAAGAAGTTTAACTTAGCCTCCAGATCCTTCAAAAGAGATATTGCCAGAGCAAAAGCACTGCACATTGGTAGAATTGGCGAGAAATTGGAGCGCCTTCCTTCGAGAACTCGTGCGTTCTGGTCTCTTGCCAAAGCTATCCAAGGAAACTTCTGCACGCCGTCTTTTCCACCTCTGCACATGAGTGACGATACATTGGCCCACGACGCAAAAGACAAAGCCGATCTCCTGGGCATACTCTTTGCGTCCAACTCGTCTCTGGATGACGGGGGATGCGCACCGCCGACTATACCGCGGTGCGAGAGCTGTATGCCGGATATTCGGCTCAACCAAAGCTCAGTGCGTAAAGCACTTCGTTCTCTCGAAACTCGTAAGTCGACTGGACCCGATGGAATCCCTGCGATTGTGCTGAAGATGTGCAGTCCTGAATTGGCACCGGTTTTTACGCGGATTTTTCGGCTCTCTTACTCTTCTGGCGTAGTCCCGTCTTCTTGGAAGTCAGTCTTGGTGCACCCGATCCCTAAAAAAGACGACCGCTCGATTCCGTCCAATTACAGGCCAATAGCCATGACCTCTTTGCTCTCAAAGATAATGGAGTTCATTATTAACTGCCAGCTGCTTCGGTACCTAGAGGACTACCAGTTGCTTAGTGACCGACAATACGGTTTCCGTAAAGGTCACTCGGCCGGTGATCTTCTAGTCTACCTGATACATCGTTGGACACAGGCGATCTAGGCAAAAGGTGAAGCATTGGCCGTTAGCTTGGACATGACGAAGGCCTTCGATCGCGTCTGGCACGGGGCACGGTAGCTTCCTAGCAGACACAAACAATCTTGTGTCTGAAATTGAGACTTCTTTAAAAGAAGTACCTATCTGAATGGGCTCGACTGAACCTAGTCCGATTTAACCCCCTGTGCGTTTCTCCAGAAACTTCCTGCCTCGCACAGATAAACTGTGGAATGAACTGCCACCTGCGGTATTTCCGGACCGATACAACCTTCAAACCTTCAAAAAGAGGGCGTACTCCCACCTTAAAGGCCACCCGGCAACGCACCTAGAACCCTTCTAGTGTTTCAGGTCTCCATGGGCGGCAGTGATCGCTTACTATCAGGCGATCTGTCTGCTCGTTTGCATCCTATGTCATAAAAAAGAGGATTGTGATGCGCACATTGGGAGAGGCCTATGTCCAGCCCTGGACTGCAGTGGGCTAATTGATTGATTGATTGATGAACAAAATAAAGTGTGGAAAAGTACAAGTGATATCATTATTCAATATGATTGATTGATTGATTAATGCCACAACGATACTCAGTCCTGGCTAGACTAGTGGCCATACGTTTGTAGAATTTAATGGAGTGATTGTAGTTCGTTGACGACTGTCTTAATCGTCAAAATTCTTTGAAAATAATTTTATTCCACAATACGCCAGCCAATGAATTGCCACTTTTTTAGGGCTGTCAACAATCTGTCAAATCCGTCAATGAAAATCGAGGTTGACAGCTCAATCTGTAAGAAAAATTTAATAGGTTCATTATAACATAACAGATTATCTATGTCATAAAATGTAATTTGGCACGATTAGAACCAATCATAAAACTATTATAATTTAAGTTTAATCATTTGTAAACAAGTAGTAACTTATGATAGTACGTTTTAAAATATAGTGTAACACATTTCAGTTTTCAGTTTTATGTTTACATTTAAATTTAGAGTAAAGTAATTTAAAATATGGTGTGATGCTTTATTTCGGCGAGACCTCATAAGAAAGCTACGTTTTATGGTAATTATTTATGTAAATTGTCTTAGGTTGTTACATTTTATTCGTATGAAGTTTATCTATGCGCGTTACTTTTCGTTACGTTTTATTGAAATATTTAAGTAACAAAGGCAACACAACCTTATTACCACACTACTAAACTGAAAATATTATTTTATTGCGCATTGATTGATAGTTTCAAACAAGAGTAAACGTTGTTGTTGTAAAAAAACGGTTTAAAGTCGTGGTCCCTGGTATACCAGGCGATATCTCTACCATTCAAACGATATCTCGGACAATACAGTTGTTATCACTGGTGATACGGATAGTGAATTGGATAATAATGACCAAATGCGATACGAGTCAAAAGTAACGTAAAATGTAACAAAACTTACATTCTGGCAACCGATTTAAGACACTCCAATCCTCAACTACAACTGTCATGAATAATTTACCGATAAATTAATATTGTACACATTAGCTGAAAACTGTTTCCTAAGACACAGGATATCCTAGTTTAGGAGAAAGGGTTCAATAAATTTTGTTACCAAAACTACGATATTCCCTAATGTAAGATGATAGTATCCAGCATAATTATATGTAACTGCCCTAGCATTACTGACATGTCTCACACAAATATGTTAAAATAAGATTCGTTAACAATTTATATTTCGATGTCAATAAACTTTTCATTATTATTTATAACTAGCTTTTGCCCGCGGCTCCGCCCGCGTGAATGTCGGTTATCGCGACCAAATATAGCCTATGTCCTTTCTCAAGCTCTAATCTACACCTATACCAAATTCGATCAAAATCGGTTCAGTGGTTTAGGCGTGAAAGCGTAAAATACAGACAGACAGGCAGACAGACAGAGTTACTTTCGCATTTATAATATTAGTATGGATGCACCTATAAAAACAATATATAATGTATACAAACCTGCAGGTTTAGGCGTCAAAGAATTCCTCCCCATCGACGTCAACTGGGATGGTGGCCAGATGGCTGGATGGTTAAATTATTTCAACTATAGAAAGGCACTCTCACAGTATTGAATCTGAATGCATGAATGTATTTTCATGCGTGTGTTATTGAGAGCATAGAGGATCACTCATCGTCAACGGATTAATTCAATTGAGTATGATGTTTCGAAATCGACTCACCTGTTAGAGCTCCATTTGCAAATATTCCAACTAACTAAACCATTAAGCTTTCACTAGAACCCGTATCATGTGTGTAACGTGTTATTTTACATGAATGGCTATATTTTACATGAATGGCTAATAAAGTGTTGTGGTATAGCGCCTCCATTTTTCATGCATTTTATAGTGAATATTAGAATCGTGTTGTTTTTACAAGCTTTTATTTAACTTGCAATGTATGTTTGTTCGGGTGGAATCTTACAACTCAATTTTAAGGCACTTGCCCTCAACCGATTGAGCTGAAATTTGGTATGCACGTTCAGTTCGGATGACAATGCAAGAAAAAAAAAAGATTGTTTTTAAAAAGGTTTTCTATATTAAAATTATATTATTTTTAAAGAATATTGGTAATCGCAGTTACTAATATTCCCTCTCACCCATCCAACTAAGCTAAATTGCTTCTGTGTTTAGCCAGAATTCGATCGCTGGACCTCTCGTTAGTAAGGTCGACTCCTTATTTGTAAACTGTCACCTTTGTGGTCACAGCTTAATTAATTTTAAATGGTCGGTGGTTAAAGAAGCATGGTGTCGCATTTTCACTTACTGAGAGAGGAGGGGATGAAGGAGGAAGTAGATAATAAGAAAAAAAATTAGAAAAATTGTATTAACTCTCGAGAAATCCTTGCCACAAGACAGTTTTACGACGGTGCACTCTATAAATTGCAGACGCGACACGCAATGGTTACAAATGAACCTGATTTTAAAATAAGCCTCTGTAGCGTGGCGGTAGTGAACGCAGCCGCTACGCAGGAGGCGCTGGTTCGATTGCCCGCTCAGTGCAAATATTTGTATGCATGAATATGTATATTTGCATTGGTCTGGGTGTTTCTATGTATATTATGAATGTATTTACAAAAAAAAAGTATCTAAGTGTGTATATCCGCATTCTAGACTCCATAACACAAGCTAGTTAAGCTATGCTTACCATGGCACTAGATAGCGTTGTGTGAAATGTTGTCGAATATTTAATATTGTTATCTCTATATTCATTTAAAAACTACTTATATTTTACTCATTTTTAAATACATATCAAAAAGAAAACATCTGTTTAAAAATATAAAAAATAGAAGGCCACCAATGGCGGGGCAGGGCCCAAGCTACCGGCAGTCGGAGTCACAGAGAGAGAAACCGGCCGTGTCGAGGATGACCGCCTTCTGCATCTGACCCTTGACCCAACCATCTAGCGAGAGCCTCTTGAGGTGTTGGTCGAGGCTTTTCGCTATCAGCCCGTTTGCCGAAATGACTATCGGGACAATGATCGTTGAATCAACATCCCACATGGCGGTTACTTCGTGAGCCAAGTCAAGGTACCTGCTGATTTTTTTATTATTATTATTATTTCTTTTTATTAGAAGTAACACACATCAACATTTATCAAGATCATTATTGTATAATTATAACCATAGATATAATTTTTATTTTAGACAGACTCTGTGGGATCGAAAATCGGGATTTTATCTTCGGTACATTTCGTACTTCGGTATTTTGTAACTTTAGGATTTTGCAATTCTGTATTTTGATACGTAAACCCTCTGTGACGTGGCGGTAGTGAACGCGACCGCTAATCTAGGGACGCGGGATTGAGTTCCGCTCAATGCAAATATTTGTATGCATGAATATGGCCGATTATGCTTTGGAGAGCACGTTAAGCCGTCAGTCCAGATTGCCATACGATCGTCTAAGATAGTCGTAACGGGTAGTTGAAACTCTAAAAAGTCCAACAACTGATGAACAATTGCAATGCTTCGATATCGCCACTAGGTTGTGGAGGGCAGATGGCGGTCGCTTCACCCCAAAACCCGCAGTTATACTGGAAAAAACAAACCCTAGACTCCGATTTGAAAGCTTCGGATACGACTGGTATTAACGCTAGGACGAAAAAGAAGAAGAAGATAAGATTATAGTTATTTACTTATATCTTATCTTATCTTATATCTTACTAATATTATAAACGCGAAAGTTTGTAAGTATGGATGAATGGATGGATGATTGTAACTCTATCACATAAAAACTGCTGAATGGTTTTATATGACACTTTTGAAATAACCGTTATTATTGCCATAACAGATATCCACGCGGACGGAGCCGCGGGCAAAAGCTACTTTTCATATAAAGTTGTATGTAAGTGCGATATTTTTAGATTTTTGCTGTCGATACTTCGTTAATATTTCAAATTAAAAGGCAACAAAATAATTATGATGAAGTGAATGGTGTTATCACAAGAGTGGGCCATTGGTTTAATACTAATAATCTTTGCCTTAATGGGAACAAAACTAAATGTATAAAATTCACATTACCTAATGTTACACAGGTGGAAACCAATGTACAACTCAATGGACAAGTGTTGAACCTTGTGGAATCAACAGTGTTCTTAGGTTTAAGTATAGACGCCAAATTGCAGTGGCGATCGCATATTGAAAAAATATCCAGTAGATTAAGTTCGGCTTCTTACGCTGTAAAAAAGATTAGGACATTAACAGACGTGGATACGACTAGAATAGTTTATTTCAGTTATTTTTATAGTATTTCGAGCTACGGAATTCTCCTTTGGGGTAATTCCGCGGATTTAAACACAACATTTATTTTACAAAAGTGGGCTGTGAGAGCTATTTATAATTTGGGCCCAAGAGTTTCCCTTCGAGAAAAGTTTAAAGAAATAGACATTCTAACCGTAGTGTCACAATACATTTTCGAGAACCTAATGTATGTAAGGAAAAATATCTCAAAATTTTCAAGAGTTTGTGACAGGCATAATATAAACACAAGACATAAAAACAATCTTGTAGCTTGTGATAGTCACACAAGCTTGTAAATGAGCTGTTCGCTCAACTATGCTACTTAAGCATATTATTGTATTTAGACTAAGTAGACTAAGCAAATTTTTGTAAATAGACCAAAAAAAAAATGCCTGCTGAGTTTCTTGCCGGAGTCTTTTCAGTTCGGGGCCGCGTTTCGAACCGGTGGTCCATTTGCTAAACTAGTCTAGATTTTTTTTTAACTTGACGTTTTGTAAGTACCGTTTTAATGGTCTATGCAGAATAAATGATTTTTGACTTTGACTTTGACTTCGATCATATCTTCTTAATTGTACAAACGAGAACAACAAGCTACTTTTAGATGAGTTAAAGATATTATGATGAGTGACCAACTTGTTATAGGTACCTAATATGATATGTGATGTGTAATGATTATCTTTATGAATAAATGATTTATGAATTAGATAATAAGAAAGTTAACCATCTTTGTAAGCTGCACAAAAGTACACTTATAAATAAATGAGAAGCCGTATATCTAACGACCATTCTATCTCTATTCACTCCATTTTACTCGTTACAATTAAACATTGAAAGATACCTACTTATCGAAAATGCTGCAATAAAAATTCAAAATAATATGCTTAAAAACTATTTTAAAATCTGAATATGATTGTCTACTGCTAGGAACTGGCCTCAGTTGTGTGCTTCTTTACCAGAAGGCCGGTTTATTCCATGAGCAAAGGATCGGTATTGCCATTCAACGTGGCAATGCCTCCAGCCTACTGGCCACCCTCCCAATTGACGTCGATGGGGAAGAATTTTTTGACGCCTGAACCTGCAGGTTTGTATATATTATGTATGTGTTTTTATATTTTTATTTAGTGGGGGTCGGAAGCAAAGAGGTTGATCGCGGAAATTGGCCGCCACATCCACGACCAAGGCGGTGACTCCCGCTCTGACTCCTTCCTGGGGCAAAGGATGGCCATTGCGATTCCACGAGGCAACGCCAGCATCGTGTGCACTTTTACGAGGGGAACGACACGACTTAAGCATATTTTTGACGTGACAACGTCTTATAAATTGGTTTGCCGGGTGACACTTCAAGAAACTGCGTTACGCTCCGCTCACGTTATGCGCTCACAATGAGAGCGAGTGAGAGGCACGCGTCCCTTCCACTCGGGCATGGTTAGCCCGCCTAAGAGCGAGAGAGACAGACATTTTTAAATTGTTACTATTATTTCATCCTTCTTCCTACTATACGAATGAATATTCACATTAAAATTATTTTACCACTCAAAGTCGTTGTCACGTAAAACTTTCGCCTGTATACCGACTTTACAGGCAACCAAATTTTTTTGTCTAGTTGTATTATCTTAATATGTAAAAGATATATAAATCTGAAACAAAATTAAATTTCATATGAACATGTTTAAATAATTGTAATGTACATATTGTAAATAAATGTATTTTAACTTGACTCTGGAAAAAAGGAAAAGAAAATTCTAGTTTAAACTAGCACCACAGAGCGTGAGGTGGTTGATGGGTGGGTGTAACTCACCTGCTGACACCTCCGACCTCATCTAACACTTTGTCGAGTGGTACTCAGTTGTGGTGAGTTATACGACACTGGGTCACTGGCCTGCGAGCTGCTACTTAGATGCATAGCGTTCAAACGACCCAACCCAATGAAATTAGAAAACAAATTGTTAAAGCCAAACTGTGTAGCAGGGCGTTTATAACATTTCTGATTATTTAAATGACAAAAATGCTTGGGATTAAGGAGCTCTAAGTCTACACAAGAAAATTATAGTAGGTACCTACAAGACGAATTTAATTTCGATTTCTACTGACTTTTCTGGCAGTGTTTTTAGTAGTTGCCATGTGACGCACTGCACGGTAGAAGAAAAAAATACTGACAATACCCAAATTTTTTTTTTTTGTAAAAAATGATATTTTTGAATTTGAATTTTTTAAATTGATCCATGAAAAATCTGGTCAAATGCGAGTTGGACTCGCACACTGAGGGCTCCGTAAACAGTACTGGGAGACAAACAAATGTTGCTTTTGGAAAGGAGTTACAAAAAAAAACGAAAATAGCTTATGGTCGATATACCATTAGAATTAAATACATTTCAAGGTGTCTATTAAACTCCACCACTAAAAGAAAGCTCAATTTATCTGCAGTTAACTGGACGATAGTGGTTCCTCTTTGATCGGACGGCTACTGATTCGTACGAGAACACACAGCCAAGCCAACACGCCAATTCTAATTAGACAGTTTCTTCATTCAGGCCTTTCATTTGTGTGGTTGAGATACATATTCGTATTGCTAACGTAATATAATGTTATAAATAAATAAAATTATAAATTATAAAATTAATTAAAAATTATAAATTATATTTTTCTTTTTTGTATCATAATTATAAAAATATAAAATTTATGTTTTTTGTATTAAAGGTGACTTATGTGCGAGTGTTCTGAGACATGTATGATGAAAATCGGTTGAGCCATGTAAAAATTGTGGAGGTGAAAGTGGGGAAGAATAACCGAATTTCCGCAAATTACTCGAGTACCTACCCCACTCGAAAATGAAAGCGCATCACGTGCACATTAGACAGTTAATAATATGTTAAATAAATGACTAGTAGTACAATTTAAAAAGGGTAAAGTAATTTGTTACGGGGGTTTTTAATTTTTAATTTAAGTTTATACTGAAAACTAACACTAGTTTGACACATACTTTACTAGGTAACAATTATTAAGTACTTATAACTATACTTTGAATTTGAATTAAAAAAACTGAATTACTAGGTATACCTCCCGCCATATATGTATCATGGAAATATGCTCTATATTGGATCTATATACGTTTTTGGATGACTTGAGGATAGCACCGATCGTCAAAATCACCAGTCTGCTCGTGCCAGTTCCACGTTTCTCTCGTGACGTGGGTCTAAGATATAAGGCGGAAAGTATACAATAAAAGAGGAATTTCACATCCCGGCTTCCTCCGGGAAAAAAATCATTCGAAATTCAAAATTCATTCCCGCACCGTGATATAATTTGTTCTAAAAAGCATTCATTATCTACATTTTAGACATTATCCTGATTGCAACCGAGGTCAGAGTGCCCTCGGAGCTCAGGGTCCACCTATCGGCTCTTCCTCATTCACTTCGCACGACGTCAAGTCAGGAATTTTTGGGCCTACCCCTTCTACCGGGACCCAGCGGGGGCGCCATTGCCAGGCAACATTGTTTCTAAACAGCATTGCCAGCAGTTTATACAAATGTATAACATAGAACTTCAAGAACCAAGCGGTTCGGTGACTCTTTCATTTGTCGCACAATTAAGACCTGGAATTCCTTGCCAGCTCACGTGTTTCCGTCTTCCTACAGTCCCGGGTCCTTTAAGCGGGGCGTGAAAAAGCATCTGATGAGGCCGTCAAGCTGAGTGCCACCATTGTTAACATGGCACGTGTGTATAATGGTGGCCCTCTCTCCTGAGACTTTGCCTTCAGCCTACCATCAGGCAAGGTAAAGTCAAATTGAAGTGTCCTATATAAAAAAAAACTATATTTAATGGATTCCATAACCTCGCCGTGACCATAGCAGCTGTAAAGCGACCGGAACGTCGGGTTAAGTGTAAATAATAAAATAACAGCTAATTAATCGCATGAATCTGTTAAAATCACTGGTTAAATACCCACTAGGTTTATTTTAATATAAATTATTTTTTAACTAAGTACTCTAATATAATGGTAAGTAGATGTGTAATAAAAATTGTTAAGTAAAAGTTAATTCTTACCAAAACCTTAGGCCTCCCACGTCTTCTTCTATTATCAAAATAGCTCATTTTCAAAACGTTAACACGATCTCACAATCAATTTCATCATTATACCAGTTCACTGACACATCGTTACCACACAGGAAGATTATGTACACAAATATTTACAATATATACGTTTTTGAGGTTAGAACATGGCGTACAACAAAAATAAACTGTCGACAGATAAATTTACACCAAACAAATTAGTTGACAACGTTACTTTATCAAGAGAACGGTATTCGTCATTGATTAGGGACGAAACACAAGTAATGCCCACTGATAATAGAAATCAATTGAAATACACCTTTTGTTGATAGTCTCGATAATAGACAAGATATTTAAGTACTATAGTATGTACAAGATTTTCCTCCAGATGATGTTAATGACCTTGCTCATTATTATCATCTGGAGGAAAAACCCGGTTGCATCTTTTGGTAGTTTTTACGGGAGCAGCTATTTTCTATGTCTGTATGTATATCCACACGAATGTTTGCGATAAATCCAATCGTCATCATTGGTATTTGCCGAACATAGATAAAATTAACTGCTAGTATCGTATATCTTGAGTTGTATATCTTAGTTAAAACTAGAGATGCGCCGAGTAGCACTTTTGCCGAGTAACGAGTACCGAGTATTACTCGGTTAATTTTTTTTCCAACCGAGTACTCGGCCGAGTAACTCTGTTCAATCAAATCCCCGTTTCGGGCACGTAAACAAGTACAAACAGGTTCGTGCGGCACGAGCGGCCGGCTCGCGTTGATACACCCCTCACCCCGCCCTGCCTTTCATCTATCAGTCGCTTGCTAGTTTACAAACAAATACGTCAACCTATTATATACTCTTTGACGTCACGTTGCACGTCATAGTAGATAAATAATTGAAAAAGATTGTTAATTAACAATTGACTGAAAAGATTCCGAATTTGGCCGTTTTACGACAAAATTGAAGAAGATAAAACGAAAGTGAAATGAACCTTATGCAATTCTCGGATTTCACGTAGTAGTGTTTGACGGAAGGCTTCTACAACAGCAATGTTAAACCATTTTAAAATAAAACACACAGAAGAATTTAAAGGTTTGGAAAATGAAACTTTGAAAGAAGAAGAAAGAGGAAAGAAAGTAAAACCTTTTATTTTAGTGCAGCAACGATTACACAATTAATTATGTACTAACACACGCAAACAAGTTAATCAGGCACAATTGTTCTTCGCGCTACACCAAAAAAGGAGCCAGTTCAGCATGGTATCAGGCACAAGTACCTGACACTGGTTTTCAACTAGCTCCTATGTGGAGGACATGCGACATGAATAATAAATAGAAAGATATTAAATTTACAAAAATCGAAAAAATAGAAAAGGAGAAGGAACACAGAACAAAAAAATAAAAACACAACAGCAAAAGCCAACATGCTGGAAATATCGGAAAAACGTGAGCCATTTGCGTTAACGTCAACAACCTAAATATGTTGCTTTACCTAAACCGAGTATACTCGGCATTTAAACCGAGTTATTCGGCCGAGTACGAGTATCAAAAAACCCGCCGAGTATGCCGAGTACCGAGTAGTAACCGAGTACTCGGCCCATCTCTAGTTAAAACTATTAACCCGATTCCTGCCGGCTAACTCTGCAAAGGGAAGTCTTAATTCTTAATTCTTTATTGTACACGCACATGAAATAGTACAGTAACATACATAAATACATTTTGATGTACAAAGGCGAGCTTAATTCAGTATTGAGTTTTCTCACAGCAAGCCTTTTTTTTTAAAGAATATTAGCAACCGAAATTATCGAAATTACTAATATTCCCTCTAACCCCTGTAACTAAGCTAAATTGCTCGTGCTAGGAGTGGGTTCACGTCGGTAGTGTATTGGCCTGGATTCGAACCCGGGACCTCTCGATCTTAAGGCCGACCCCTTAACCACTAAGCTACCGACGCTTTTTAATAGCCTTTGGGGGATAGAGGAGAAACAGCAACAAACTCGTGGTAAAGATGCTTAAAGATATACTCTAAGAAATAAAATACATAATATGTTATCTAAAACTTAATGTATCTGATATTCTGTATCGAAATTAACATCATTCCATACAAAATTATAGTGGTTCTTTAAGAAGCAAGTTTTTTCACTAGCTTCTCATTTTAAGAATCTAGCTACAGAAATGAAATGAATTCAAATCAAATCATTTATTATTTTGCAGAAAACACTGTTACAATGCTGTTGTTAATATAAATAGGTTTCAACTGCTCCGACCTTAGAATAAACATGCAAAATTTCTTTAAATAAGGGATACAAATTGTGTTATGCCATAGAATAATGGTTATAAATTAAAATGTCAAAAAGAAATAAATGGATGACATTGTCATTACATTAAACGGTCATGTAAATAATCTTTTGCCCCCTAAAATCCAACCACACGTCTTGATCGTCCACCTGAATCTCGTGGGGAGCGGACACACGGAAACAAATTTACTGGCGTGGCTAATGTTGCTCTGGTACACTCGATATTGGCGTGTCGCCATTAATAATTTTATATTACATTTTACTTGACATTGGCGAAATGTGGCGAATTGCTGCAGAGGCCATTTTGAAGAAGTTGAAGATAATCTTTTACACTGTAGTAGCATTTATCTGCTAGAAAAAATTACAGCTCTAAAAAAATATTATGTCCTTTTATTTCTTTAGGCGTTTATTGTATAGCACAGAGGCCATATGGGATACGCTTTTGTGCATTAAAGCTGTACTGGCCTGAATTTTGGAAAATTGGTCTGGTATTGAAACTGTGTGTAGCTGCTGAGTATTAGATAATAATCAATGATAATTGTGACTCATTGTTCTTCTTAAATTAAGCCTTCTACCTTTATTTTTTTTAACGTGCAGGATAACCCAACGGATACCACCCCCGCTTCAGCCGGATGGCGAGGTTATGTCGGATTCGAACCGACTAAACCAACTAGGACTAAGGTTAGGTAGCTATAGGGCATATCCCTCGCACCCCGGCTGACCCAGGGCAGCCTTCTGACCAACCGGAATCTCAAACCCACTTTTCGTATTTTCAGTAGATCCTTGTTGACTCG
This sequence comes from Eilema caniola, assembly GCA_949126895.1. Classification (NCBI taxonomy): domain Eukaryota; kingdom Metazoa; phylum Arthropoda; class Insecta; order Lepidoptera; family Erebidae; genus Eilema; species Eilema caniola. The sequence continues at coordinate 48,682,986 of OX421460.1, read as the reverse complement.
GGAGAAGTTTTAACTGTTGCTCATTTACATGTGTTCAAAATCCCCCCGGAGCCAGAGAACCGATTTAACGCACGCGCGCCGTCTTTGGGTCGCGGTGCCACGTCGAAGGTGAGGTTGTTAGTGCATACCCACTTATAGATATCGTTAATCCAGAACATGTTTTCTACAATATCTAAGGAGATAAACAGATGAGACTATAATATCTCATAACAATGTGAGGTTGTTAGTGCATACCCACTTATAGATATCGTTAATCCAGAACATGTTTTCTACAATATCTAAGGAGATAAACAGATGAGACTATAATATCTCATAACAATGTGAGGTTGTTAGTGCATACCCACTTATAGATATCGTTAATCCAGAACATGTTTTCTACAATATCTAAGGAGATAAACAGATGAGACTATAATATCTCATAACAATGATAAACATTATGTAGATAACATTTTTGAGATAGGTACACCTCCGCCGTATAGAATACCGCGGCCATAATAACCTTGTGTTGTGTACCCAGCGGTGAGTAGGCTAACCAGAACTCACAGAGAGTTTTGTGATTTTGTGACTTTTTGTGCTGTCAGTGGGAAGACCAAAGGCTATTCCTGCTCTGTCTCCGCCAGTTTCGGCAGTACGAGTGTGACTCCCCTGGTCCATAGGCCACGCTGACCACTTTCCATCAGGTGGGCCGTGTGCTTGAATGCCACATGAGTTGTATAAAAAAATGTCCCCGTCGGATGCCGGTAGGAGAGGTAGACCTAAGAAGTCCTGGCTTAACGTCGAGTAGGGTGACATGCGTGCAAATAGTCTCACTACCACGGACGCCCAAGATCGTGCGAAGTGGAGAAGGAAGAGCTGAAAAGCGAACCCTGAGCTCCGAGGGCATCTTGGCCTCGGATGCGATCGGGATAACGTCTTAATGTCGATGATGATGATGAGCTAGACTTAAAAGCAAGCAAGCATCTAGAGCAAAGGACCTATGCAAATATACATATTCATGCATACAAATATTTGCACTAAGAGCGAAGCCCCACTTACGCGTTGCGCTGCGTTGCGTCGCGTCGCGTCGTCGCATCGGAACAAAACATTGTATGCCTCACCTACGTTGCGTTGACGCTGCGACAACGCAACGTAAGAGGCAATGCACAAGCAGAAAATACGCGTACCCGCGCGTTTTTTGGCGGCATTTTAGTCCGAGAGCTGTTAGAAATTTCCTCCGAAAATCCGACTGGGCGTTTGAGGCAAACTGAAAATCAATAATGTATAAACGTCAAATTGATTTGTATGGAAATCAGGTGTCTTTTTCAAATGCCGATGATACTGAACACTGTCAGTTAGAGCGTTTTCACATTATCCGATATCGTGCATCGTGCGATACTCGTAGCAGAAACTATGTGCTGTTTTCACATTAATTTATCCGATAGAATCAGTCTGGTTCGGCCATTTGCTCGATAGCACAAACTAGTTAGGGATGCTAGGGATGAAAATAAATATAAATAGATATTAGATTAATATATTACCCATTGAGCGATCAAAGATGGTGGACTTAAGCTTTTAGTAAAATTGATATGGGTATCATTTTCGAGGTTTTCGGGATTGCTGATTACGAATAGAATATCCATTTTGCGATCAAAGATGGCGGGCTTAAAATTTTCAATAAAATCAAGATAGGTATCGTTTCTATATTAATCTAATATCTCATATAGAAATCAGCAACCCGGAAAACCGCAAAAACGAAATGCTATAATTCTAACAAACAAATGGAGTTAATTTTACTTTTTTTTAATAAAAATAGATGATTTCGAATGAGACATGCCTGAATCCTTAGTACCTACGGAGTAAAATGTACAGCCATTCCGAATTTTCAAACAGACTTTCTACCCCTATTCTATATCCGATCTTTAACCCCTTTTTTCGTACGCATAACAGACACAGATAAACAGACAGACAAATATAGTCACATTCACATTTATGCTATTAGTATAGAGTACGGATTTAATCGTACTTAACAGTGGCGAACCCTAATCCTGCCGGTTTGCTCTGCAAAGGGAAGCCGTGGTAAACATGTTTATATTTACACTCTGTTAAATAAAATACAATAATGCATTATCTAAAACTGAATTTATCTGATTCTGCATTTTAAATTGAGCGAATTCCAAACAAAATTGCTATGGGGGTTCTATAACAGATAAGAGTATTTCCACATAAGGGAAGCCTCCCTCAGCCGTCGTCACTGACACTTAATAATGCCTTGTTTTGTAAGAAACGAATATGAGCAGGTTTTCTGGGTGCTTTCAGTCGGTAGATTTCAGTGCAGCTGCACCATTTTTCTCCGGTTTCTTCGCACCGGTGCAAGCAAACCTCTAACTCTAACGACCGGATGAAGAGAATTTTGCTAATTAAAAGGTGTCTTTTTCGAATGCCGATGATACTGAACACTGTCCGTTAGAGCGTTTTCACATTATCCGAAATCGTGTGTCGGACGGCGATACTCGTAGCAGAAACTATGTGCTGTTTTCACATTTATTTATCCGCTAGAATCGGTCTGGTTCGGCCATTTGCTCGATAGCACAAACTAGTTAGGGATGCTAGGGATGAAAATAAATATAAATAGATATGAAAATTTATTTATATAAATACAGAACTTAAAATATAAATCATACTAAATTAAATTTAAAACTAGAAACTAAAACAAGCTAAACTAAATAACCGGAATATTTACATACATAATGCGTCGTGAAATTCCTCCGCATCATCACCAACTGGTAACGTTCCCAGAAGGCTGGCAGCATTGCCACGTTGAATGGCAATGCTTATCCTCTGTGCAAGATAATAACCAGCCTTCTGGTCACGCGTAGCGTCGATCAGTCGCTTTGCCAGATCTTTGTATAGAAAGCGGGCACTTGGACCCCATGTCCCCAACGTTTCAACCCCAAACGGCTCAAATACATAATCACCTGTTAGGTTACAGTATTTGCGCCGTTTGAGGTTTTCCGCAGATGCAGCAGCAGCACCGGCACAGCCTGCCGTGCTTGGAAGATGTGAAGGCGCAAGGGTATCGACACACGTTGCGTCCCACACCAAAGGCCTACCCATCTTCCAAGGCAGCAACGACATACCATCCGGTCTCTTGCCATCGTCACGCACCAGCCCATTAGGTTCACGAATGGCTGGCACGCCAGCGGTGGCAAGAGCACGGCGGATAATGTCATTGATGCAGGCATGTCTCGATATACGCCCAGCACTTCTGCAGCATGAAAAGCCATGGTGCCCAAGGCTGTCGACAGCTTCACCGCAGTGGCAACGATGGGGAGAAACACACGGCGCTCCTAAGCGAAGGCAAGTGGCAAGGCGGAAAGTAGTATCGTCCAATATAGTACCTATGTTGGGCGATGGGAGTGCCTGAATCCAAAGGCCTGACTCCCATTCCCCCACAGCCAAAAGCCGCGCACGCTCTGAAACTTGGGAAGATGTGTGTATTAAACTGTCTCTTACCAGCTTGCAGAGCGGTGCATCCCATTGTCTCTGGGAGAAAAGGTTATCAGGCAACTCAGTGTTGGGACAAGCAACCTTCCAAGCATTAATGGCATCAGACTTGCACGACACCTCAGAGTTAACCTGTGTGTTTATAAGAATTTTCCTGGTTAACTCCTCAGTGCCGTGAACCGACGACAGAAATGCTGGAAGACTAACGTCTGAAATTTTGCGAACGCCGAGACCACCCAAGCGAACTGGTAAGGACGCTTGGAGCCAGGCTCGGTCGTTCAGGGCCACATTTAAAATTTTGCTGAGAGTATTTTGCAGAATGTTATCAATTTTTGCCAAAAGTGTCAAATGTTGCCAAAACTGGGATGAACGAAGTGCATGAGTAAATTTAGGGACAAAAAGACAAAACCGAAGTATAGTAAAGGCCGAATGAACACTCATTTTTTGTAAATGATCTGTGATATTTTCAAAATTTTGAATTTTTTCCTCTATAAATGAATGAAAGCCATCTTCCAAAACTGGAGACCCCAGGAGGCGTAGTGAAGCTTTTTCCAAAATTTTAATATTGGGAGCTAAATCGTTGAATTTTCCTATAGTCGAGGGTCTGTCTGTTGTGTCGCTGATAAAGATTTCACATTTGTCCGAGTTGAGTTGTAAGCCGATGGATTGAAATTTATTTTTAATGAGTTCTAAATCTTGTAGAACTGTTTGTACATCACCCCCTAGAGTCCCGTCGTCTAGGTACCAGATGTTGAATTTTGAATTTATCTGTTGTATGATGGGATGTATTGCTAGGCTAAAGATAACTGGTCCCAAAGGGTCACCCTGCTGACAACCAACTGCTGATTGTAAAAGATGATTCTTGTAAACTAATTTTGTCGGGTGTCTATAACATTGCCAAAGGAATTTATAAATATGAGGGGCTTCTAATTTTGCTTGGGTCAGTGAGGTATCCCTATTCACTGAATTGAAGGCATTCCTCAGGTCAACCTTCAAAATGACCTCACTTTCACCGCTGCCAAGGTACGTCGAAAGTGCGTGTATGGCAGCCTCACAGCCCCCTTTCGAACCAAAACCGAGTTGTAGGGGCTGGAATTTTGCTGCAAGCTCTGAACTATAATACTTGCAGCAAATTTTGGCTGCCAAACGCCGTAACGTGCTTCCTACAGCAATGGGACGAATGCCACCATCCCTTTTGCGCAGAGCACATAAGTTGGCACCGTATAGTATACTTATAATACCTTCGTCCACATTGCCGGAGAGCATTAGGTTCACTAACGCCGTCAGCTCCTTCAGAAGGGCATCGCCAGCCTCGCCAGCGCTCGGGCACATTAAATCTTTAAGGTGCTGGGGGGTGAGGCCGTCGAGACCGCCAGCAGATCCACTCCGGAAGGAGAAAACGGCTGTGAAAACGTCCTTGGCAGTAACACTGAGACATTCTGTCTCAGCATTTGGTGGTTCTGGGAAAGAGAGATCAATTGATGCTGATGGATGCTTACTCTGCAGACCCGCGAGCGTGTCTGGAGAGTAAGATGCCACCACATCGCTGCTAAAAAGTAACCTCGACGCTCCCCTGATATCACCTTCCCTTATTTTAGTTTCTATGAATTTATACTTGCTCGATTCAGAGTTGTAGTTATAATTTAATTTTGAATCAAAATGGTACGTAGAGTTGGAACAGTTTTCTTTAATTTGGGTTGTCAAAGATCTATGTGTACTATTGCTTTTTATGTGTAAAATTCTGTAAGAGAAGGTTAAAAGCTGCTCCCAGGCCGACACGGAATTCACATTATTTACATGCTTGATGCAATTCGCTAAATTTTGAGCCACAGAGGGCCTTGCGCCTCTGGGAATTCTCTTTAAGACCGGGACGGAATTTTTCATTGCACCTAAAGATTGCCAAAAAGGAATTTGGGAGGAGTTAGGTGGAACTTCCCTATCTACAACGGGGATCGTGGGACTTGGAAGTACATATTGACATTTATGGATTTTGCCAATATGCACTTTCAAGCCCCGCTCACCTTTGAAGAACCGGGCCTGGGAACAGTATGGGCAGCGCACAAAGCCACTTAAAGAAACGGGTTGGCCTGAACATACTTCCACATTGTCACTGCCGTTTGAGTTTTGAGACATTAAAACTAAACCAGATACAATTTCACTTACACTATTTTTACAAATAACACTACAAAATATAAATTATAAACAAAGTTGACACGAGTGACACGCTGTCACGCCTGCGCCTTCGCATCATAGCAACGCGAGGACCGACGGACGCGACGCCCCCGCGTTGCTCTAGGATGAAAAAAAACTCAGCACTCAGCACTTATAAATTCTGGTACTTCTTCATACTGCGACACCTGGGCAACGAAATAAGGCTCGGCAGCGGTGCACGCTGTGCAGAGATGATAGGAGTAGCAGCTAGTAGTAGATATTAGATTAATATATTACCCATTGAGCGATCAAAGATGGTGGACTTAAGCTTTTAGTAAAATTGATATGGGTATCATTTTCGAGGTTTTCGGGATTGCTGATTACGAATAGAATATCCATTTTGCGATCAAAGATGGCGGGCTTAAAATTTTCAATAAAATCAAGATAGGTATCGTTTCTATATTAATCTAATATGTCATAATAGAAATCAGCAACCCGGCAAACTGCAAAAACGAAATGCTATAATTCTAACAAACAAATGGAGTCAATTTTACTTTTTTTTAATAAAAATAGATGATTTCGAATGAGACATGCCTGAATCCTTAGTATGGAGTAAAATGTACAGTCATTCCGAATTTTCATACAGACTTTCATCCCCTATTCTTTTTCCCCTCTTTAACCCCTTTTTTCGTACGCATAACAGATACAGATAAACAGACAGACAAATATAGTCACTTTCACATTTATGCTATTAGTATGGAGTATTTAATCGTACTTAACAGTGGCGAACCCTAATCCTGCCGGTTTGCTCTGCAAAGGGAAGCCGTGGTAAACATGTTTATATTTACACTCTGTTAAATAAAATACAATAATGCATTATCTAAAACTGAATTTATCTGATTCTGCATTTTAAATTGAGCGAATTCCAAACAAAATTGCTATGGGGGTTCTATAACAGATAAGAGTATTTCCACATAAGGTAAGCCTCCCTAACCCGTCGTCACTGACATTTAATAATGCCTTGTTTAGTAAACACGAATATGAGCAGGTTTTCTGGGTGCTTTTAGTCGGTAAATTTCAGTGCAGCTGCACCAGTTTTTCTCCGGTTTCTTCGCACCGGTGCAAGCAAACATCTAACTCTAACGACCGGATGAAGAGACTTTTGCTTATTAAAAGGTCTCTTCAGGGTCGGCATAGGCCACGGTAACCACTTTCCAACAGGTGTGTCGTGTGCTTGTGGTATAAAAGAATACTTTACTGGGCACGAGTAGAAATAGGTAGCACTACCTTCTTTGCAAAATCCTGAAACTTACTGCGTATAAATAGGTAATGTTTGAAATTCTATCACAGATAATAAATCGTGCTCCGAATTGCATGCGATGATGCCGTTCCGGTGCGCACCCGCTACATACCTCTCGCTCTCATCTGAACGTACGCACGGATTGGCAAGGTAACCTTAATTTTTTCCTATTTTTCATATTCATACGTTTCCTATTTCAATCAATTGGTAACGTAAAAGTTACGTAGGATACCTAGTAAATTACCGATAACTACCTAAGTACTCGTTTACCGGTAAAATGTTAACTTTATGAAAGTATCGATACTTACCGATACTAATACTGTGAATTTGGTAATTTTAATGAGACCTGGTTTGAAAATAAAATGTACACCACTGAAGTGGCAGACAAGCACACGGTCCACCTGATGTAAAGTGGTTACCTTGGCCTATGGACATGTGCAACACCAGGAGAGTCACACTTGTGCTGCCAGCTCTATAAAAACAGACAGTTAGTTCCAACAGCTCTTGAAATATACTTAAACCGCCACCCCGCGCGTGACAGCAGATAAATTTGCGCGCGAAGGCAGATATGCTCCACCGCGACCATTTTCTAATATTCAATTTATCTAATTGTACAATTTCATTGTAAAAACCTTTCGGATTTTTTTTAGACCACTTAGGTGGCAGACAAGCTCACGGCCCACCTGATGGAAAGTGGTTACCGTGGCCTATGGACGTAAGCAACTCTAGTGGCGTTACACTCGCGCTGCCGACCCTGAAGAAACCTTCTAATGCCCTTCTTGAAGAACCTCATATTGTACCCAGTCGCTTGGGAAAACCACAGCAGGAAGTTCACTCCACATCCTGAGCGTGCGTGGGATGAAGTTCCTTTCCGGTTTGAAAGTGCGCACCGTTGCCGGTCGCAATGTGTGAGGATGAATTCTCTGCCTATGGCGAGTGGTGCGATGATAGAATGTTGCTGTAGGCATCATGACAAACATTCATCTGAGCTATAGGCGGTAGAACACACAAGAGAGGCAAAGTCCCTCCTGAGGTTGAGAGGTTCCACGTAGCCTTCAAATACGGGATTGTCGACGAGCCTCAATACGCCCGTCTTTGCACAAAGTCGAAGGGGTCAAGCTGGTATGTAGGCGCTCCGGCAAAAAGGTGACAAAAGTACTCCATAAGGGGCCGAACCTGTGCCTTATAAAGAAGGAGTCGTTGCCCCGCAGTGAAGTACTGCTTCTCCCTGTTAAGCACTCCCAGTTTCTTTGTAGCCAGCTTGGCCTTGTCCTTTAAATGACTACGGTATTGGACATCACTTCAGATGTCGACACCCAGGTTCCCGATACTCGAGGAGATGGTAAGCGGTGTGCCCAGGATGTAATATAAGTATGTGTGATGTGCGATCTGCTTACCTATCTACAAATGTTCTGGGGTCCAAGACCTACAGTGCTGAAGCCACCCTTCTGCCGAGACTATTATGGCACGCTCTCGGACTTGGAGAGCCCAAATTTTTCTATCTACATGTATTTTATCTTAAAATATCAATGTAGGTTTGTGTAGGATTTTTTGTGCTACTAGGGTATCCCTAGTAGCACAAAAAATCCTTTCTTACGTAACAGGAAGGATATACCAGTAGGGATATGTAGAACAGGCTTTAGTGATAGTTGCTCGCTCGAAAACCAAAACCAACTGAATTGTGAAAAGGACAAGTATGTTTGACCAGTTGGGCCTTCAGTTCAGATGCACACAGCGTGGACCAGGGACCTTAATGCGGACCTTGCACTGAACGGGAATCGAACCCGCGAAGCAAGCTCTAAAGACTGCACGCTCTATACCTACAAGCTCTACACTACGTTTTAGAGCGTGCAGTCTTTAGAGCTTGGCTTTATACGAGATCTGATAACTTTTTCACAGGGTAAGCTACGTAAACTCGTCTTGGCAACATTTTTACATGAAAATGTTTTGGTGGGATTTCATTTATTTTTGTAAGTTGGTTAAAAATTGTGACGTACGTATTTGATATTTGTTATAAGATAGTAGATTTTTCAACAAGGGACTAAAACAAGCCATAATGACACGAGATGCCTAATAGTTGGAGTGTCATTATGGTTGTTTAGTCCCACATTAAACACTCTACTTTACACTTTGAATGCGAGGAAAAAAAACGACGTTCTATACAAAATTATAATATTTATAATAACAAAGTTTCTTAAAATTACGTATTTATAGTTAATCTTTGTCCCGAGGTTCTTTTTGAAAAGTGACGTATGCTTTAAATGAAAAATTATTTTTCAAGTTTGAATCTGTTGGCTAACTAAATATGCAAGATATTTAGCCAACAGATTCAAACTTGCAAAATAATTTAAAACTAATTGGAAATGCATAATAAAATGAATTAATTATAAATACTTACATAAGAATTAATTAAATTAATATCATTAATCGTGTTTCATGAAATTATATGGGTTTTTAGATTTTTCAAATGTCATTTTGAGGTTATTTCTATACACAATCACTAAAAAGGTGATAATCCTCCCATTCACAAACGCCGTGATTGGATGTTTAGGAGTTTTCAAAGTAAATTAAATAAAATACTTTAGTCCCTAGAGATTAATAAGGAACTTTAGTCCCGATATGCAGAGACTAAAGTAACATTTTAAGAGCATGAGAAGTGAAAAATATTTTAATTAATTTTGACTTATGTAGCACAAACTGTAGTTGTTAACAAACGTTAATTGTTTAATATACAAACTTTCACCGTAGTAGGAAATCTGTGCTTCCACGTCCTATTCCCAGGGGATAGGTTAGGTTAGGTTTTTTAATTTTTTTGTTGTTTTTGTAGTAATATCAGCTTACATACTAAATTTCAGCTTTCTAGGACTTCAGGAAGTACCCAAACAATTTTGATGATCAGTGAGGTAATGAGTCAGTGTCGAAATTAAGGGTTTTGAGACATTAATAAAATCTAAAGTACTTATAATAGCTACGACATTCAAACTTTGTGTGTTTAATAATTGTACCGATGGCATTCTATTTTGAAATTTTTAACTAATTAGCATCATCCAAAGCAAAGTTCAAAAAAACGACTTAGCTTTTCGAGAAAAGGTAGGTAGTGCCCTTGCGCTTCGCTTGGCTCGTCTTGACAGGGGCACTCCCGTGCCTCCAGATTAATCAATCAATGAGCCCACTGCATCCCACTGCTGGACATAGGCCTCTCCCTATGCGCGCCATTTCGTCCAATCTTCCACCTTCCGCATCCAGTCTGTCCCAGCCACCTTTTACAAGTCGTCAGTCCCTCTGGCTATCAATTGATCTAATTGCAATGCTTCGATATCGCCTTTGGGTTGTGGAGGTCAGGTGGCAGTCGCTTCACGGAAAATATCGAAGTGCAGCCAAATCCGCAGTTAGAGCGGACCCCAGACTCCAAGCTGATAGCTTTGGATGCGACTGGGATTAACGCTAGGATGAAAAATATTTCATCTGGCTATTATCTAAACAACATTTCGTGGACATACCTACCTTAAAGTCTTGGAATTCTTTACCAACAAGCACAGGTGTTCCCTTCTTCCTACATTCCCAGGTTCTTAGCGCGAGGCGTGAAAAAACACGAGTGTTACGCCTCTGATGTTGCATAGGTACTAAGGTCGGAAGTACGAGTGTCAGGCTCCTGATATTGCACACGTCCATAGACCACGGTAATCACTTTCCATGAAGTGGGCCGTGTCGTCGTTAAGCACCTCTGTGGTATAAAAAAGAAAAAAAAGCATCGCATTAGTCCGACAAGGGGCCACGATTGTTGGCGTCTGTAATGACGGCCCATTTTCCTGGGACTGTCTTCAGCTTACCATCTGAGGAGGTGGAGTCATATGACGTGTACCTACTATTTTTTAAATAAGTCCATCATTTGACTATGCCTTTCGTGTTGGATTGTGACAAGCTAGGGAGAAATCCAAAAGATAGGGGCCTCCCTTCCAAAAGCTGTCAATTTATAAAAAGCTGAGCTGGAACGCTTCCCGCTGATAGATTTCTTCCTCCATTCCATCCCGGGTTGCATATCTATCGAGGCCGTTAAGGTATAGCATCAGTAATGGCAGCCACTATTAGACTGAACCCCCTAAGGTCAGACGGCAGTCCCTCCTGTAGGCTGTAGGTCTGTAAGCCACGTGAAAGCCACGAACTCTTAAAACAGGTCGAAACAATCTGCAAATATAACTTTGTAATCCTCTATTTTTCATATGGGATTACATAGTTATTTATGCAGTTTGTGTATAACAGTCATTCAATTATTAGCCTCTTTTCATGGTAGACCCACTGGAGAAAGGATAGGGAAGCGAACTCCTGGCAACCTGGAACAACCCTGGGATGCGGACGAATGTATGAGACACGTTAAGACAAACCAAATGAGCCCTTTTATTAACTCCAAATGTAAGCATCTCTCTGCAATCTGCATCGCTCTGCTGTCCACTGACATCAGGTCAGATGTTCTTAATATTATGGGTCAAATTATATAATTGGGGCAGAAATCAAACCTATACCTACAGTAAGGGTCAATCCTTACTGAAATAAGCAGCAGCGCGCAGCAACTTTTTGAGGTAAAATAATAAAAACCGTTTACCATTTTATCGATGGGAGAAAATGATCATAAGTATTTGTCATTTGAAGATGAATGCAGCCGCGCCCACGCCTGCTCGCTAGCATTTCTAGTACAAGTCTGACCGCGCGCTGCTCTATCAGTGGGGATTGACCCAAAAACCATTGATCTTATATTAAAAATAGATAGATATGGTGCTCCTGTTATACAAAGTGGTACACTTTTGACGTCACAATATATATCTAAGTAGTATTGATATAACACATCTACGTATTTTATCACAAGATCGTTGATTAAAAAAAAGGTGACAAAAGAGAATTTAAGTACCATGAGAGTTTAATTTATTCATTTGTTTTTAATTCGCTATTAATAAATGAGTAGGTATCCTGGTGTTCGGTATACACAGTAGCATTTCAGTCCAGCGAGTCAATCTAGTACCTATTGGAATGCTACTGGAATATGAACCATCACTGGAATGTGTACAGTCCAGTCATTGGATTGCCAGTCAGATCAAGCACGTTTAAAACACTGGAATAATGTGAACACTACATTCCAGTCTAGCACTGGAATGGATTGATTCGCTCGTTCACTCGACTGAAATAATGTGAACTGGGCCCGTATTCTAGAACTATAAAGAAAGAAAGAAAGAAAGAAAAGAAAACGAAAAAGGCAGGCGGCCAATCTCAATACTCTTTCCTCAATACGTTTACGTTAGTTTTTCGTGCTCAGGAAACAAATCTCATGTCATTGTCACGGTAATACTGTCCATACCGGCTGTATTTGTGAAATAAGTGCCTACAGACGCGCGGTACGTAAACAAGCGATAGGGCTACCCACCTACAGCATTTAACTACATCTGTCTACTTTAGCTTTCCATCTAGTTTTGTGATGGTAAAATATGTTCCTACATTTTTTTTTATATTTAAACAAACATGTTGTTTTTTGATCGTTAGATGTAATTAATGTTTATGTTTAAGTTAATTACAAATTGGTATTATAAATTTGCTATCGAAAAACTTTTGCGCCTCGACTGAGATTTACGGAATGCTTTATTATTATATTTTAAAAGTTAAGAAATCCGCATTTGAGTTCAACTGAAGCTTAATTAAAAATTATTTTGGGAAACATGGACAAGGAGGAGTATGTCTTTTCCTTGGTCATCGATTACTGCAGCTTCTTTACAATTCATTATGTTCATTCAACAAAAATAAGCACAATACACTCTACTTCCTATAAAATATTTTTAGCAAAAATATCGCGCAGTTTCTGTTTAAAAATGACACACCATCCATTCGTCTCTGTGACACATTTGCGACTGCTTGCGTGCCGAGCGCATGCCGAGATTGAGGCGCGTAGGTATGGCTCGCGCTTCGTCCGTTTCTATGAAGTTACAATAACTGTGTACCTATAGATAGTATTACCGTGTCATTGTGGAGGTGATTCACAAACGAGCGGTATTCCGGAATACAGGCAATTGCTAATAAGCTTTAAATAATAATATATCTTGATTCTTTAGTGTTATGATACTCATACAGTTAGGTTTGTTTTCAGATCCCTTCACCCACAGTTGAACCTAAAATGCTATTTACCTATGAAGAGTTTTGTTGCCAATGTCAACCATAGAACCGCCAAGGGTCTATTCCTACTGATAGAGCAGCTGTCAACAGCGATATTTCGAGGCAAAATATTATCAAACATTTTGAACCTTATCTATGGTAGAAAATATTTATTGTCATTTCAAGGTAATAAACGGTGGCTCCGTGAGACGTTGCGCGGCTGCCTGCAGGTCTAAAAAGGCCACTTTATTGGAATCTTATTTGGAGAATATTTTCGTCATGCGGCGATATTTACACGAAATTAGTATCTGTTTCGTAAATGAATTGTTGTGATTCTTATCATATGAGTGAACAGATTACGAATTTTATAGGAGTCTATTGAAATGTATAAAAATATTGGAAATTTATAAAGTTCCTCGTTTTCGGCAGAATCGCTAAATGTGTCCTTTTTAGAGCCCCTGCCCCTCTAGACAAGCGGCAATTCGTTGCCAGCGTTTGATGGAATAGAATGAACGAATATATGGGACTTGACGTATATGACAGTCGTTAATGTCAAATCCCATAAATTCATCATTCTATTCCATCAAACCAACGTCGGCCAACGAATTACCACTTGTCTAGAGCCCGTGAACCTTCTAGAAGGAAATTCTGACCGTTGCTCTTCCAGTGAGAATTAACGGTTACTCATATTGAAATATTACCTAAAACCCAGCGAATTTCAGAAACAAGGGAAGTTAAAACAAATCATAAAGAAAGATTAATTGATCTAAAAAATTTATTAATGAATGAGGCGACTATGTGCACATTGAAAACACTTGTTATTTATTTTACAAGATAGTTTAACTATATACAGAAAGGTCCATCGACACATGTCTACTCACAATGTCGCGATACCCGCGACACCTGCCATCGTCTTAATTTACACACTGTACACAAGTAGTTTGTACAAGTTACACTTATAAATTAGGATTACACTAACAACACTAAATTTTAAAACAATGGAAATAATGTTGATCATGACACTTATACGGATATTGGTATAAGATATCATTTTAATCTCTTATCGCTAATACTTAACAACGACTATTAGATAAATAATTAATATATATATTGAATTTTCTATAGCTAGTGACTGGTAGGCGTCGTTCAGCCATTAACACATTGCGTGAGTGTGCGGCGCTATGGGACGAGCCACTGCTCACCTACTGCTGCGTCTAACAGAGAGTAATGTTCGAAGTTGAGCCCTCACACACTCACTAATCGTATAATGTTATACACATACATACATAACAACACAGATACATTGTAAAATACAATTCCGTACAACACTTCAAGTTTCAACACTCAGTAATCTAAAATACTCAATACAGAGTCATGCGCTTACAGCACGAAATCTAAACAACACGAATCTAACAGTAATGTTTCAAATATCATTACATAATTCTTTATGCATTTTTTTTTATACACCGACGAAATATTCAAAAAATTACATACAATTATTTTTATAAAAAAATATTTTATAACAGAGCAAATATTAAACATATGTACATTTCGAAATGATTTCAATTTTTTTTATTCCCTGCGGTCGGAATCTCTTAATACAAAAATTATACTTAAGAATCTAATCGATTTATAATATAAATAAAAACAAATCACAGTAGTTAGGTAATATTCGACACAATACATATTGAAATGTGATGTTGTGTCGTGTCATACCCCCATCGTACAGTTTGTGCGAGCCACTCATTGGCGCAGTCCGAGAAACTAAACTGCAATCACATGTAGTCCGGACTAAATATGATATCATTCCCAACAGATACTCAGTCCCATATCCTAGAATGTCACTCAGCTGAATATCGATTCGATTTATTTGAGGAAAAATCGTTTATGCAATCTGCCAGACAACCTGTAAAATTTGTCAATGTGTTTACAATCTTGTTCCAGCTAAATCGAGAATCAGCTGAGTGGCATTTCTAGAAAACGGGCCTTAGAGCTATATCAACGCTCCTTCGATACCAGTCAATGAATTTGTCACAAATCGCCAAGGTATCGCGTTAAGGAATGTACACAAACGATCATTGCAGTTAAATAGTTATGTAATATAATACGTTCATTAACTTTGCCCACCTCAACAAATATATAGCCAGACTAATGAAATAAGGTTAATAAAAATACGAGTATGAGAATGGAACTTTAGCATCCAGTGCGATAATAGAATAGTATGCGTAGTTTTTATGTACTAATTCGGGAATTTTTTGCCGAGGTTTCGAGTACGTTGCAGCACTCGTGGCCATGACATGACAGGAATGATTTCGCAAAAAAAAATCTGCTATAAGTCCCGAATTAGTATAGGAAAATTATGAGTTTACTCCGCGATGGCTTTAAAAGTTACATCAGTCTTGTGTACCTACGTTTAATAAGTTACTTCGCAGAGGCCCCATCAGCTTATCGTCAATCAAAGATAAATAATCACAAGACATACAATAAGCTGAATGTAAGCTAACGAAACAATTAAGAATAGAACTGACATGGAGAATACAAAACATTATTCCTGCAGCCTCAGCATGGCGGCATAGCTATATCTTTTCGTATATATTCGGCCATTGAAGTCGAGGAACATCAACAGAAGTCACGTGACACCTTTTTCCGCGACTTCATTGGTCGTAGAGAAACGAGATTTAATGAATATGACTCGGAATTTTGGATTGGGACACGCAGATGTCATTCCATACTCGTATTATAATATATATATAATATTTAACAAAAGTAATTGTGTTTCTCTTTCTTGCCGCCGTGGTTTAGTTAGATGTTAGTCATGACACGATATTTTGTTCCTCAACTACAGAAATAAATAAAAGGAAGACGCATTCAGGGGTGATTTTTAAAATCATTATTAGTTCAAATTATTCAAATTAGTTTTGGTAAAATTAAAAAAAAAATCTTGATTAGAAAATGCTCAAAAGACTATTTAGAGTAAAGAATGTATCCAAAACGAAAGGATGTATAAAACTACTTGTTCGTGGGTTCAAGTTTCCCAATAAATTAGATAAATATAACCTAGTAACATATTTTATAATTGTATAAATATATCATAAGAATGGTGCCAAATTTGTTTCAAACTATTATCTTAGCTTCGTATTTAAACTATCCGAGCCTTATTAGATAAGTTTTATTTATATACACAGAGAAACAGACTTGTGTGCTTTTGTAAAGAGCGGCTAGTATACACATTGCCTATATTTTAAATTAATTTAAAAATTCAGTCGAAATTTTTTAAATGGTTTTTAAGCTCTACACGGGGTTTTAGATAAATATTTTAAATATAGACAATGTGACTTATGAATGCGTGCGTTGCAATAATAAACGGGCAAAGTCCGTAATTTATAACAGTACTGAATTGCCCGGGCACAATGAATGTTTTTATGTGATATCATTTATAGCGGATATAGAATTGCTTTTATACTACTCGAAGTTGAGAATGTTAACTTTGCCCAGGCAATATGGGTACAGTAGATCCAGCATTGAAGAAAATAGTGTTGGGGAAACTGTGATACAGAGTTGATTAACCTATTTAATAAATATTTTTAAAAATGTTATAACTACTATATTAATAGTACCTATAAGCTACTGTTTAATAAATATTGAGACATAAAAAGTGCCTTGTCCATAATAAGAGCATCACCCTGACTATTCCGGAGTTTGCCCGTAGTACCGAACTAAGTCAACATATTGACGAACCCACCGTTTTTATTTTCAAATGAAGCCGCTTATTCTAAGTGACTAATCGTTTTGTAACTACGCGCATTCGTAACCGACCATTTCAGTTGGGCTAGATTTACGCCAGTTCTCATTTCTATGTTCACTAATCCATCGTCATCTCACGACTGTGTTTGAAACTCGATGTCACTCAGAATAATGCCCAAGGTTTACAAGAACGACGTATAAGATTACATTATTCAATCATTTAAGCCGTTTTTGTTTATTTGGAGTCTATTACCCACAAGATGCTAATATACTTAACTGTTATAACAGATACGGTATCTATGTAAGGTCAATAAACCTTGACTGAATAAAATCATCTGAGGAATTATAAAACACATTTATTTTCTATTCTACTCCGCAACTGTTATCTTAATAGATACTAGCAAAATGTTGATAATTATGGTAAAAATAATAATGATAAAAAAAAAAAAACAAATTAAAAAGCAAATAAACTACCTAAATGACTGATTATATTAGAGTTATAAGTATGTGGAGTGCAAAACGATATTTTGAATGAAACTAAGCCAGGGCCGATCTTGCCTACTTGAGAAAAGAAAAATGCAATCTTCCACTAAGTATAACAAAATAGTTAATTGAATATTTCTAGAAACTTCATTTACGTTGTTCTATTATATTCAAGGTGAGTTTTGTGATCATAATGTCAAACTACAAGTCTGTTTCAATAGTATGAAATGCTTGGCACGTACGTATACTTTGTATTTTGTATGATCGGCTGAAGGCCAATTCTAGCAATGTGATCATGTTCAATTTTCATTCTCGATTTAATGTCAATCTCCTTAATGTCAAAAACGGTGTTCTCGTAACACAATTTTCATTGAAATCTTAATCGTTTTTGACATTGGGAATATTGGGATTAAGTAGTGATTAAATTTGGAACATTCTTAAATTACGAGAATTGGCCTCCTGGTGAGGCAATCATAGGTATACAACATAAAACTCACCGTGAACACTAACATTCTACATTGCTGTGATTTTGTAACGTTGGTGCTATGCTGACAGAAAATCGTTAAATTTAATTCACTATAATAAACTTGAAAAAGATTATACACTATCGGCTATTGAACTCCAATACTGTACAATGATAATAATCAATAACTACAATAATTGTAATTAACTCTAATACAATTGAAATACGACTATATATAAATACGTAAGCTACCTGGTTAGTTCGAGGTCTGGCCGGTAAGAGTCGATTGAAATTATTTTAGCCTTCAGATATTTTTTAGCCAAGAAAGTCATTCCAAGCGCGATATTTACAAAAATAAATATTTTAACATTTTATGGTAACTATTATTTATATTATAGCGGATTATATCTATTAATGTCGCTATGTCGATTATATAGACACAAAATAACTATGCAATTAATTTGATACTTATATACGATATTTTGCATTTTGTATCCTATGTAAAAGCGCAAAGCCAACGATATATATATTACTGACAAACATTCGACTCGCGAATTTCACTAACTGGTTAAATAAAAATAATGTCATTTTGGATTTGGGTACGCCCCAGTAGAACAATGGAAAGTGTTTCTCTAATTAATAATTTTGAGTTTAAAAAATAATAATTTATATTTTTTTGCTCATTCACATTCGTTCATTTTACAGGCACCATTCATTCATTTAAATGCATCACTGATAGTGTTAGTAGATACTTTTAAGCGCGGGTTTAATAAAAATTTAGTCTTCTCTCAAAAAATATAAAAGTATAAAAAATTATGAAGGGTTTTCTTCACACGTTAGATAACTCATTCACGCGATTTTCAGTATGATTCTTAATACAATGTGGTACTACAAAACTCGAATGTTTAACAAATGAACCAGAACTAAGCACAGCCTGTAAACTTATTTCGGTGTTCTGCTAGGTATGACCGTACCTTTAGATTCCGCTGCATCGGCCAGCGTCACTCACAAACGACACCAGACACAAAATAGGAAACCTTTTTATTACAACAACCGTTTATATGACAAGATTACTAATTTCATATTGGTACTAAGATTAGATTTTTACATTACGAAAACTGTGATTTTAATTATTTTTAAATTTATACTAAGCTCATTGATAGGCCGCGGCCACACTGGCCATCTAACGGTTGTGGCGTTATCGCGCTTACCTTACTATGCAGCCATTTCTTAACAATGTTTAGTTAACTATAGCTAAGGCAAAGTCCAGATCTTATACTATGTATAGGATCATCTACTGAAAACAACCACGATTTTAAACAAACACACGCTCTTCAATGTATTATAAATTGAGAATCAGTGGTAATATTTTAATGAAGCAATCATACGCAATTAAAAAGGAATCATTTATTATCCTAATCAACACGATATATATGTATAACACATATACCGATATTCGGCAAAGTTATCATGGGCAAACGCTTATTTTAAATTGCAAACCTGGACCAAGCCTTAGATGAGTATATTTACAAGCGGGGCGAGAGATGAGACGCTTACTGTAACGGACATGCACTTAAGACTAACACACCATGCCTACGGTCAAATGATCTTTGACTAAACGATGAGTATTGCCGAATATTGCACAAACCAATTTAATCGTATTCTGTACATCACTTTTTATTCAGCAACATATATAATACACGTTACACTGTGCAGACAACGACAGCTTTGACTCGTTCAGTTTATGTATTCATATGTTTCTAAGTGCAATATTGATTATTGGCCAATAATTTGATAAATCTGTGATCGGTACAATAATTTAATAATATAGTTTATGTAACCAGTGAACATGCACGTTCTAACGTATGCTAAATATGTTGAAACCATCCAAATAAATAAATATCTCAATCGTTCAATGATGTCTCATTGCCAAACATACCTTAATCATAATTATTTATAGTTGTCAAAATGATATCAATTATAGGAAACCAAGCATTTTGTTTGAGACCGATCGCCGTGCTGTCCACGTCTACAGGAGATCATCAAAGACCAAGAAATTATTTACAAACGTTACGCGCTACCATAAGAACAGAACAGACGTCTGTACAATCCCTAATCCTGTTTAAATATACGTCAATACAACTCGGGAGTACATGTTTATAATTCTATTTTTTTTTTAATCTTATTTACTTGAAATGTACTATATTGTCTATATTTACCGTAGTTACTACCACAAAATACTACCGACTGTAAACACAGACTATTAGTCTAAAGGTGTGGTACGACTAGCGGGCTGGCTGCACTACTTTTTTATAATACAATTGAATTTGGTTTACATCAATTTAGGTATTAGATACACGATAATTAACCCTACCGCTGTAAAGACACGTATCTAACGACATTAAGCGATTATATAGTTAATATTCATTGTTAGCAAATTTCACGAAATGGCACGCAGCTGTCGGCAGTGTGCTGTATGTACACTCCGCTATGTCAAACGTTTTAAGCTTATCATGTTTGTACTCTATGCTTTAGCTTGAGATGAACTTCATCAAAAAGCAGAATATGTGAATGTGTACTGTTTCGTAGACCATACCGCCGTCAGGGAATAGTGGCACGTATAAACAAAACAAAATAACAGGAAACCGTTGCGTCTTTCAAGAATCGCCAGACTTAATTAGTCTCACGTTTTATTCAATTATGTTCGTGGTGAAATCCAGCCTTAAAAGTTGATCGGTAAATGTAATTAAAGAACTACTTTGAACCGGAATATATCTGTAAAGCATTATAAAACAACCACAAAGATCTGATTAACTACGCCACCGAATCTGAATTGATAGTATATTATACCAGTACAACCTCGGCATGGCGACATAGACGTATCTCCATGTTTCTCTTCGACCAATGAAATCGCAATAAAATGTGTCACCAATACCATGACGTCATGGTCACGTGACACCTTTTTCCACAGATTTCATTGGTCGAAGAGAAACGAGGAGATACTATTCGTAAGTTAGTTGTAATTTGATAGCCGATTTTGGCCCCAGTCACCGACTGCTGTGTTAATAAAATGCGCCGCTATTCCCTTGGACGACAGTGAACGTTACATTTTTATGTTCCGGACGATGTTAACGCGATTCTCGAGTAGATATAATGCCGGCACGTTTAGACTTTATATGATCGATATTCGGTGAAGTCCGAAGTATGAACTGTCGTATATTGTATGGATGGTCGAGTGGCGAGAGTCGAGTGTCGCCACTGGCGAGTCTGTCAGGTGAGTGTCATCAGTCGGGCCGCGAGGAGCGAACGACGCCAGCCGAAAACTGGCCCATCGATTTTGTTTTAAATGCTAGATACTGATATACTAACAAGTGCATGTGATGTTCTTTGTGATAGTAAAGCATTTAGATAACTTATAGTTACATAAATCATGCAAAATATGAGATTCCATATGAGGCCCAAAAACAAATGTTTTTTTTTTTAAATTATAATAACAAAAATATAATATAGCTATATACTATTATAAAATTTACTTGTGCACAATGTTATGCACAAAACTATACCTTAGAATAACTTTAAGTTAATCATTGAGCTTTTTATACATACATGTGAAATAAATATTAAAATTTAAAATATACAGACTATATCAGTAATTTAGTTTAACTTTACAATAAATTTAACACTAGCGCTGTTCATATACACTGTCCGAGTCAGATTCACTTTCACTGCTTTCACTGCTAGTTTCCGCTGGCTTACGGGAGGCTTTTCCCTTCCCCTTGCCCTTGCCCTTGCCTTTGCCTTTGCCTTTGCCTTTGCCTTTACCTTTGCCTTTTCCTTTGGCATTGCCTTTACCCTTGGACGCGGTTGCAGTTTGACGCTGAGGAGATTTCTTAGCGTGGTTTCGCAACTGTCACCTAACCGGCAGTGTGGAGGGCGGCGTGGAGGCTCCACTCAGCGCGTCGGCGGAGTTAGCAGGGAGTGTCTCTTGGGTGGACTCTTTCATGACGTAGCCAGAGCCCTCGGAGCTGCGCGTGATTTTTAACCGGATAGGCGTCACTTTGTCCGTGCGTACCCTTCGCATTGCGGAGGAGCTCTCGGAGTAGGAGGGCGGGTCGATCGCGAGCGGGTCCGGCGCCGTCGGGTCGTACTCGAACGGGTCGAAGGGCTCAGCCGCCGGGCGCCGCGCGTTCGGCGCCGGATGCGATCGGCTGCCATCCGAAACATCAGCAGTCCTCTTAATTTTAATAATTAATTTTGTGGCATTGTCACTTTCACTGTTAATCACTTGTAACTTGTCACATTTCTTGTCTCTCTTTTTCTTTCGCTTTTCACTCTTCGTTTTCTTTTTGGCTTCCTCGTCGAAGCCGGCCATGACCTTCTTACGGAACTTCATGCTATCGCGGCGCAGATCCTCAAGACTAGGTTTAGGAAGGGCGCGTTTCTTAGGCGGTCGGTTGGCCTCGGCGGTGTCGTCGCACGAGGGCCCGGGCAGCGGCGAGGGCGCGCGCGGCGGCGTAGGCTCGCGGGGCGGCGGCGTGGGCTCGCGGGGCGGCGGCACCTGCTGCACGGCCGCCGTGTTGGCGCCGATCTTTATCTTCAGCTTAGGCGCGACCGGCGAGGTGGTGTTCGCCCTACTCGTCGACGCAGTCGCTGTCGACTTAGTGGCATTGCGCCCTCGACGTTTTTGGGTGCCGGATGTGCTCGCAATGCTAGACAATTTCACATCATCCGACGGATCGACGTCGTCATTCATGCTCACTTCGAGGTGTCTCAGCTCACGGGAGAGGCCGCTGGTGGTTTTGCGCTTCTTTTTCTCAACCGGTGAGTCTGCGTAATCGTCTCTAGTAGGTATACAGGTCATGGAGGCGACGGCCTTTGGAATCGTAATAACTGCTCGGGTGAGTGGTGACGGGGCTGCTGGCGGCGGCACGATCGCTGCAGACGTGGACGGGTCATCCATGTTCATGTCCTGAGTCTGGTACTGACGCAACAATTCCTTCTTGCGCATGCGCCGCAAGCTCGTAGAGCCGCCCATGCTCGACGACATACACGGTATGCCCGCATTTACATCTTGAATCGGTACTGGCGGCGGAGGCACCACAGGTTGTGATGAACAACTGGCTGAATAGTTAGCGTCTAAGAAAGGTCCTTTTATTTTAACTTTGAGTTGGTTTCTAGAGTCTGATAGAGAAACTTTAGGGAGCTGCGGTACGACCGTCAGATCCTTCGGCGGTTCGTTGGGCCCCGGAGCCGGCCGACTGGGGGATCCGTTGGGTGGCTTAGTCGCCATCAGTGCAGTATGAAGTTGCTTCTCCAAATCTTCATCAATTTCCACTAAATGTTGATCAGCATTTGAACCCGCAAATACCATTAAACTAGAAGCAGCATAAGGTTCTGCTGTGGGAATTGGATTCTCGAAAGGCTGATAGGTGCGCATATCTACGGGACCGGGTAGTACGGGGGCTACCTGAGAGAACCCTGGTCCAGATGCCTTACTGGACGGCGAACAGTTGGGGTCGGTAGGCTCGGGAGTAGACGGTCTGACATCTTTAGGGTCAATCGTCGGTGGCCTCTTATTACTTTGACTAGGAGGAGGACTAATTACGCGAGGAGACTGAGAATGCTCGGATTTCCTATCATCTCTAGTGTCGATAGACTTGTGTTTGTCGCGTAACGCTTTGAGGTCAACACCATCGTTGGCGATTTCTTCGTTGAAGTCATAAACTGTGCCGACGAGCTTGCTCTGTATTGAGTTGCCGAGGTAGTCGACTGAGGTGAAGCTTTGACCGCGGCTCTTTGAACGCCCGCGACCTCTTTGACTTCTGTTACTTCTATTACTAGGACGTTTAGTGCCCTTGGATACATCATTTTGCCGCGGCGATATGCCAGGACTCTTGCCGGGTGATTTGCCAGAAAACTTCGATGTCAGCTTGCTTAATTTAGGTGGTGATTTAGATTCTTGTGGATGCAAGCTCGACATAGTCTCGTTGCTGTCGTTGGACATCTTGGTGGGAGCCCTACTGCTGCTGTTATCGAAAGAATCAGCACTTATGCTGGGGCTAGATGTAACGTGTATGGAAAACTTGTCACTGCCGGTTACATCAATTTCATCATGAGGTGAATCCATCGGCTTGGGTGTTGGTGGAGCGATCATAGCTGTAGTGAGAGCTAAATTTTGTGAGGATGTTGTGAAGGACAATGGGAATTGATTCGTCGGCAAACGAGGTGTTGCAAGCCCTGAGTATGGAACATACAAAGGTCCGGGTGAAGGCAATGGAAGTTGAGAAGCACACGGTCCCGCGAATAGCGGTAAAGAACTCAAGAATGGCGACGCATCTGGTGGATAAGTGCTGTATTGGTTCAACGGCATCGACGGCTCCACTGGTCGTGAATAAGCCGGGATAGGTGGATACGTGTCTATTTCTGGCATCACATTACCTGGACGTGAATCAATCATGTTCAATCGTGACTTTAAATCAACTTTTTGAGAGGAAATAGACCCTTCTGAATTAGTGCTGGACGCAGAAGAGCGACGCGTGGTTATTTTACTCTCCCGCCATTTTTCTTGACTTATATAGGGTGACGAAATAGTTGCACAGTCGGAATGTATTAAAGAATCATTATTATCATAGTTATGATTGTCTAATGTGAGATCCTGATCGTTGTCACCTTGTACGGAGTGATCCACTACAGAGAGGTGAGACTGGGAGTCATCACTTTGTTTCGATAGCGATATTGTATCGGCCACCTCTGAAATGGATTGCGCATCCAGCGGTACGTTAATGGGTTCTTTTAGATCGTCAGGGTATGACGAGTGGTTGTATTTCTGATCGGTACCAATGTGACTCCGCGTGTCGATATGTGATACCGGTGCGCTCGGCCACACGTCATTACTAGTCATAGGCATGGGTTGATCGTAACCTTTGTTATCAAGAGGTAAATTTCTGGATTGCAAGTGTCTTTCTGCAGATTCTGAGCGAGACACATGATTGACGGTAGGCTGCCGCACTTCCTTCGGGGGCGAATGTTCAATTCGTACAAGAGGCATATCGGGAACTGTAAGAGTCTTAATTAGAGGTTGATCTTGATCATGTAATTTGCCAATGCCAGAACCTGCGTTGACACCATCGGGGTCCTTCGCATTATCATCGTTGTTCACGATTGACTCGTCCTGTGCCGTGTTCTCAACTGGCACTTTCTTTGTACTTAGCTGCATGCGCAGTCTATCAACTAGATTCAGAGTCTCTTGTACTCCTTGCTCTTTAGAATCCTCTTTGAAAAAGAACTCTGGGTAAGTGGCAAACGGTTTGATAATATCATCATGATTAAAACCATCATCGACAGCCATCAATTCAAAATCAAATAGCTCATGTTCTTTTGATTGTGGTGAGAACATTCTATTCGCATATGGATTCATGTTTGACGGTATCTTGGCCCTCTTGGAGATTTCAACACCCTGCACATGACTAGCATCCTGTGTTATAAATTTCTTTTCTCCTGGACGCTTCTTTATATTTTTAGGAATAGGATCGCCTTCCAAATGCTCAATGTTTATTGTTCTGGCGTCCATAGGTGTCTTTGGTGATTTAATCATGGTATTTTCATTTAGATTGGCTTGTATTTTAGCGATCATTTTAACGCTACTCTTGTCGGTGTAATCCTCATCCATAGACTTATCATCAGTCATATATTTTTCGTTATCACCCGGTTTCTCAACTGGTGGTGGAATAGCGTTGGGACTTGGCGCCTTTGGAAGCCAGTGTTTATCGTTATCATGGTAATCTGCATTAATTCGAGCTGGACTTTTCTTTTCCTCTAATTCTTTGACCGGTTTTTCAACCAAAGTTTCTCTGGGCTTCTTCGCCGGCGAAGTAGCTGTTTTCTCGGCGGCAGCATGCCGAGTCTCCAGCATGCTAAGTCTACGAGCTTTCTTGACCAGATCTCTTGCTTCTTCAAGAGAGGGCCTCTCTTTAGGGGCGAGATCCTTGACACTCATGCGCCTGTGGGGCAGAAGTTTTGGTCTCACATCAATACTCTTTCTCGGA
Source organism: Eilema caniola (assembly GCA_949126895.1). Taxonomy (NCBI): domain Eukaryota; kingdom Metazoa; phylum Arthropoda; class Insecta; order Lepidoptera; family Erebidae; genus Eilema; species Eilema caniola. The sequence continues at coordinate 48,657,185 of OX421460.1, read as the reverse complement.
CTCACCTTCTTTGGCGTGGGAGCAGGAAGATCATCTGGCGGAGTCTTTGCAACATTTGATGAAGCCTTCTCGTTTTCCTCAATAGATTCGCTAGTGCGTTTCGCAGCCTTGGCAGGTTTTGTTTTAACATCGTTCTTCGGCACTTCGATTACAGGTTCAGGTTTTGATTCTTTAACTACCTCCTTGTCCGTTTTCCGCTCCGAAGTTGAAAGCTCACTGGACTGGCTGCTCTCTTTGGGAGTTTTATTGGGTCCAACGGCAATTCCGGAGTCGTCTTTAGATGGTTTTCTAGGTCGGGTATCAGACTTATTAGGCATATTTCCTCCTGAAGTAACGCTTCTGGTCCGAGCACGCGTGGCAGCACGCGCGTCATTGGGTCGGCTAGGTTCCTCTCCTTCAAGAGTCGGCGATACCCCACACTCGGACCGCCGTTCGGAAGTTTTAAGCTTCTTGTCTGGGGCCTTGCGTGGGGACGCATCACTGGAGGTACTTTTAACCTTTCTCCGACGTCGTGGTCGTTTAGGGTAGGGACTACCTGATCTTGATCTATCCGATTCCTTTGAGCTGTCAGAATCACTCGAGGCACTAGTCGAAGATAGTGGTTTTGACACCTTGTCGAGAAAGGGCAAGTCCACAGTCGGTCTAGAACCTGGAGGTGAAAACATTGACGGCAGTCGAGTCGTCATAATGGGTTTGATTTCTCGCGCTTTGGCCGTTGGTTTGATACTAGATTTCTCGGGTTCTTCCTCAGAGCTGGATGATGAGGAATAGCTGCTGCTACTTGACCCTGATGACGAACTTGAGCTCTCCTTCTGCTGAACTTTGGAGCTCTTCACTTCATCCTTCTTGCTAGGCGGAGATTTTATTGGGTCAGATTTCTCATCTTTCTTTTTCTCGTCTGTCTCAGTAGCAGGTAACTTAGTGCCCAAACCACTCTTTATGTGCGCAGCGGCTTTTTTAGCAGCTTGTCTCTGAGGTACATACGCTATGGGCTCTTTCTCTAATTCTTTTGATTTCTTCCTGGCGACCTTACTATGACCATCTTTTAGTTCCTTGTCTTTCACCAACTTGCTCGTAGTTTTCACAGGAGTTTTGGACTTGGTATCATCTCCACTGGTTTGTTTTTCAGGAACAAGGTTCTGCTCATCCTTTTTAGCTACAGTTGTCGAACGCATATTTTCAGAAGCTTTCTTAGCGGCTTGTCTCTGAGGAACGATTAAATCAGAGGGATGGTCCTTTTGTTTGGAAAATTTAATATTTTCCTTGTTCTTAGCTTCATCATCCGACTCTGGCGCTTTATCAGCCTTGACTGGAGTAACCTTCTTTTCCTTATTGGAAGGTTTTCTTCCTCTCTTCTTTGGAGCAGGTTTCTCCTCCTCCGTCACGTTTGATTTCTTCTCTGGATGAGTAGGAATAAATTCTTTCATAGCGGCCTTAGTTCTAGGAAGAGACTGTTGAGAATCATTTTCATGTGGTGACCTATCCGGTTTAAATTTATCCGATTTCTTATCCTTATCACTTTTCTTTGTAGCCTTCTCATTGTCAGACCTGACATCCTCGCTGCTATCTGAGTAGATGTCGACGGGGAATTTGTTATTCCTCGTTAACCTGATCGGAATGAGATCATCGCTGTCTGTACCTGATTGCAGCCTGACGCCAGCAGCAGTCATCTCCTTCTCCATCTGCTGTAACGTCCTGCTTCGTGAACGATCCTTCTTTGTCTTAGATTTTAATATTTCTTCCTCGCTGCTGCTTTCGATAAGCGCCTTAGACTGTGGTACTTTCTTCCGTTTCCTATCGGTCTTTTTAGGTGACCTCTTGCCTTTAGTTACTTTAGGCGATATCTTTTTCTTTGGTGAGGACGCAGTTTTCTTTCCTTCATCATCAGTACTGGAAGCGATAGCTTTGCGGAATCGACTAGTTCGAGGTATGTCTGGCGCACTCTCTTCGCTGGACAGACCGCTATACATACTGCCACTGCGTCGCGACCCATTTACGTAATGTTTCTTATACGGATTTGACGATTTCGAGCTTTTTACTAAGCCGTTACGATCCTTCTTCTTTTCGTCGCCAGATTCTGCTGGAGCAATACGAGCAAGGACGTCGTCGAAATCGTTCTTATGATCGGGGGCATTCGGGTGTGAATATAATCTATCGTATATTGATGGTCCATGATTAGCCTCAATTATGGCTGACAACTCCGGTTCTGGCATGCTGGCTTCAGCTGACAGCACAGCAACTTGTTTATGAAACGTTTGTTCTCTCATACGGAAAAATGAGCGGGAGAGCTTTTCCCTTCTGCTGACCATGTAGCACAGATTGCGAACTCTCTCGAGGTCCTGCCGGAGCTGGACGAACATTTTCATCTTATCAAGGTCGGCTTGCTCCTGCCGATGAGTCAGCAGCTCTGTGTCGTCCGACTTGGGTGGCAACAAGGGACGATTGTGCCCTGCCCGTCTCTTTAACTTCCAGTAGTTATATATGTAATTGATACCTTCTTGGTCGACGTCCAGGATATGTGAACTAATATCCTTAACGTTGACGTGTCTGTCGAACTCCCTTTCTATCTCTTGCAAGCGTGCGGCGCGTGCTTGCGTCTTTTCCTCTGATGTCATATCCTTTCGTCGCTTCCTCTTAACCTCTTCTTCTTCTGAGCCTGACCCCTGACACTTCTCTTTTTTCTGATTGACACTATGTTTTTGACAATAAGATCTTAACTTGACGCCATCATCGGCGTTTTCGTCTTCGATGATCGCGCGCATTTCGAGTCCATGTTTAAACGCACACGTAACATGATAAGCAGTTTTACAAGTCTTTACCGAACACTGAATGCAAGCGCCTTTACGATTGCGACATAGTACGCACACAAGAGACCAACGCGACGCAGGGATTGATGAGATTTTGGTAATAGGTTCCATAATTTCTGCGCATCCTATCGAAACTTCGGGAATCCATAGCACACAACTCACGTGAGCCCATTTGTGTCCAGAAGGGGTACATTTCATAGCGCCTCCATGGTTGGGGCACAGGACACAGCTAGGCCTGACACCGTCTCCGCAAGGCCGGCACAGCCATTGGCCTGTGAACAGAACAAAGTAGTCATGAGTTCATATGTCCTGGATTTTGGAACTACGTCTGAAAAAATCAATAAAGTAGACGTACCAAACCAGGTCAAGTGCAGGATTTTAAATATATGCATATTCTAAACATCCCGGACTATTTAGTATCCCTTTTATTACATTAGCAACAGTGGCATAATGACTGAGGCATTGGGCTTAAAATTAATCACCAGTTCCAAACTCAACAAGTATACACAGCGTCAAACGTGAATGTTCATTTACTAATTGAGAAAAAAGTTTATAGCTACGTTATTTTTAATGAAAAATGCTTTAAAATGTTGACTCGAGTATATTATGACTCATTGTCTTCATTAAAAAAATATATTTGAAATCTGAACAATCATCATCTACTTTTGACACTGTACGTGTAGCCACTTCAAACACATGCAATTTAACTTAGTCGGATGTGTTAACGAAAATATCTAATAAGTCCCACTGAACTAGGACGGGCAACCTTTGTATCGTCTAGTAGATAGTCAAAGTCATTGCGCTAGTGAATGCAACGAGCCCTGGTTCAACATTGGTGCGACCACACTATTGTGTTAGCATACATGTTAAACTAAAAAAAAATCTTGTCCAAAAATGTTATATCTACAAAGTTGGTCCTTAAAGGTATGATTCGACAACTGCAGTCCCATGCACCTCATACATTACATGTTAAACTTTGATACGGATAAAAGGGACCATTAAAAAGCCGCAATGAATCATACCTTCATTTTATTTACAACTTTGCACCAACACCAATCATGCATCACTTCCGATTGCATTCAAAGCTTGTACTCGAGCCCGCACGAGCTTCGTTTGTCAATTAGCAGGTAAAGGGGCTTGCTTGGGTAGATATGGGCTCTTGGTAAGACCCCTTAAATCCATGATCTACACCCCTACTACAGCGGTATCACAGAATCGACAAAAGTGAAGCACTAAATAACGAAACAATTACACAATTTTTATTCTTTTTCAGGGACTAGCAAATCCCTTGAAAAGGAAATTTAAGCAAAAGGGAGACACAATAGCATGTGACAAAAGCTTGCGTTTATTAAACTCGCGTACTTTTTTTCTTTGCCTACCTCGAACGGGTGCAGTTTTACGAGTTTAATTCATTTAAAAACAGAAAAATTAATGAAATTGCGCCTTATGAGTATATTTTTGAAATGTTTCAATTGAGATAATATGACGTATAAATCGTGTCGATGCAGGCTTAAATATCATTTCACAGTTGAAAATGCAAGACTATACGTGATCAGAAATATTTTTCATGTAAAACATATTGATTTGTAATTATAAATCTAGTTAATAAAATAGTTCAAAATAGTCGATAGGCACTCAAGACAATGTTACACTGCAGCTAGCAACATAATGGATGTCTTGGCGTTGAATTATTGAAATAATCGATTTCGAACGTACTAGAAGGGTTCCAGTTAATAAATAAGCGGTGTAGGAAAAAGTGCATGCATCTAGGTCACGTAATGTGAGCAATTGAGCATCAATATCAAATATCTTAATAAGCAATATCCCTTTCGCAAATATTAATCAACTTTAAAATATTATTGTTAATATGACATTGTTGCTCAAAAGGCGTGATTTCATTACAATGTAATATAAAACCGTAATATTTGCTACTCTTGGTGCACTAAATTAACATGCGGTGCCCAAGATTAGGAAATGAAAATTCTTTATTCAAAAATACTTTATTAGACACCAATAACAGCGTGTACAATATTTAAAAAGAAAAAAAGAACAAATTAAAGATGCCTTACCTTCCGGAATGACAGTGATACCGTAGCAAGCCTGATGGACGCAAATGTTGCAGGAGTCACAAAAAACCATTTCATTCCCATCTTCAGAATCGGGCGACCGGCAAACATCGCAGATAACGTTCTCATCGTACTCTATTCCCAAGCCTTCTTCCGATTTCATAATCGCCTGGATTTTGTCCCATGTCCGAATCTACAAAGAGGGAAGCATAATGTCAGCTAGTGCCGTAAAAAAAGGTGACACATTAGAAAAATAAAACCACACCGTTGTAGTAGTCCAGTTGCACGTGCCTCCAGGGTTTATGAAAGATTTTGCTCTTGATTTGCTAAAAATCGTAAGGAATCACTCAATTAATGAAAAATAATAGACGCATTTAGGTAATCCAATCAACATCAGCGATTGAAATCAATAAATTCGAATAGTCAATTTTATTCTAGAACCTAGTCAGATCTTTAGAACGCACTTAACAAAGTTGATGGTACATACAGACGCGATCGACATCACTTATCCTTGACTTGGAAATTGTACTTACATCTTGGTTAAAACTTGATGTTACAAAGACTTGCAACCTCCCCTTGCCCCCCGTAATCGTGCATTGTTTTTATTTAACAAAGACATACAACTTAGACTTACAGATTACATTTTCACAATATGCAAACGCTACTACCGATACGTTAACTTTCCGCGATAGCCATGTGCTTTATGAAGCGATGCCGCATTTGTCGGACACATTTCGAATGCAGCGATTTATTGACCGCAGTTTAAAAATAAAAATACCCCATTTCTTAAATTATATATTACGAATGAACCTTGATTGTAAACTGGTGTTTTGAACCACATCGATTTCTTTGCGTTTTAGGCTTCGCAACTAAATCTAATCTGGTCGAAGCTCTCCGTAACTTGTTGAATATGTATGTAATGAATATGTGTGCACTCACTGTTCGGTAAGCTATAAGTGGGTTAAGGTACCTAGGCGAAAGTTACCATTGGGATGGGTGATTGTTTAGTGGTGTTACATCTGTGCGCTTCTGTGCTTCAAGGGGCACGTTAAAAGTCAGCCCCGGCTGTCAACAGTTGTTATGTCAAAACAGAGGCCTATATAGGCGACCTGTACAATGTCACAGGTGCGCCACTAACCCCCCGAAAAGAAGAAGTTGCTATGAAACAAAAATTCTGTATGAATGTCGAGAACGTGTATAGCATCGGTTTCATACCGGAACAATCGCAACTCTAAAGGCAGATTGACTCAAAAGTTACCAATGTTCAGTACTTCTGTTCCAATAGTAACTACATTTGCTAGTAACAAAATACTTGAAAATGATGAGCTATTTCACTGTCAAACACAGATACTTGTCAAGGGCTCTAGTTTACCAAACGTAAGCCCTCACACTATGACCTGCACCAGGATGTCACCAGCAGATGCCTTAGCTGTAAAATCCTATGATGAAAGACTTTCTTATACCATCAAGATGACAGACAAGCACAGAAACACTGACGGCACAGAAACTCTCTGTGTTTATAGGGTCGGCAGCACGAGTGTGACTCCCCTGGTGTGTGCTCGTCTGCCAATTGTGGCCAAACTTTACGGCAAGTAGTTACCGTGGCCTATGGACGTAGCAATACAAGAGGCATCACACTCCTGCTGCTAACCCCGTATTACCTTTTAATATCCTTTTTAAAGGTGTTATATACCACGAATGTTTTAGCTAGATACATTATGTAATACATTTTGTATGTGTATTTATAGTACCCTCAGACTTGTTATCTAGTCTGTTGTAAGAAGTTCAGCTGTCTCAACTTGCATATATACAAGTAAAATCGAGGAAGCTCAGGTGTAGAATGTATTGTTAGATATTGAGTGGTAGTCAGAACGCTGGGAAATTTGTTGATGTCAGATCGCTTCACTATATAAGTCTCGCCGTTTCGTAGTTAAACTAACAGCTACCACAACTAAGTTAAGGTCAGCTTTTAGGAGTCATGTCGGTTTTGGAGCATTAAATTGGATTGACATTCAGAGCTAAGGTAAGATTGAGGGTTTTGAGCTTTTCCTCTCGATGTATGCTCGAATTACATAATACCTACGAGGTTAACCACTTTCAATGCAGAGGAACTTATCTAAGTACCTTTTATCCTTGCTATATTCTTCTTTTTCACTCACATGTTTGGTGTAAGCAACTTAACATCGAGTTATCACCAAAATGTATGTACCTAAGTACAATAAATAATATGCCTATAATATTAGTCCCAGACACGTTTTAAGATTAGTAGATAAGTCCCTTTGATGTTGAATATTCAATTCGATAGACATACTAAATGATAACAAGCACCAAAATGGCATCACAGAATTATTAGTTGAGTGAAAATCAATTATAATGCTGTACATCCCAGCAATTGCTTCTTAATCTTCAGAGACTAGAGAATCTACTTATAACAAATGAACAAGCTGTATTTATTCAAATTAATCAACAAATAAAGGAACTTCTTCATAATGAATCGAATATTAGCAATGGTATCTAAGTATGTTTACTGTTTATTCTAGATACCATAATACGAGCTAGTTCTAGATAACGCTGTGTAGACGGTGATAGGATATTTATTTATTTATTATACTCAACTGACAATTTAATCATGGGGAATCTAAAGCTTTCACAGCGAGCATCAGGCGGGGTGAAATCAAATTGTCATATTTCACACTTAAAACATTATATTGAAATATTGATTCTACTTCTACAAAGTACAATTACTAATAAACTCATTTTCAATATTTTAAATATACTCCTATATATAACACAAAATCAGCCATATAGTAAATGTGGAGAAATTCCATCACATGAAAATAGTAGATTAGGGTACAAGTATGTAAAATTGGTGATTACCGCTGAGGCGATATTGAAACCCAAACCGTCAGGCCGAGACGGTAATCAACAATACACACGTGTATCATACGACGTTTTTCATTTCACTTATGAATAATATAATTCTAAAATAGATATTTACTTTTGCCGTTTTCAGGTCACATCATATATCGGATATTGTACAGTATATGTGTATATAAGGGCGGTGTACTACGTACATAAATCGTTTGCGAAATTTTTAGTACTGGCGGGCTGGCGGGAATAATAAAAAAAACACTAGCCACAGACCAAAAGAGGTTTCTTTTTTTCTATGTGAACAAAATATTGAATTTACTTAAAGTTTTAAACAGAGAAAACAAAAGTTATATTAAGTAAAACTTGTTTAATTATACATGTACAAAATGAAAAGTTGCATGAAATGAACAAGCGATAGGTCTATATCTTAATTTATTTGTTCTATTGAACACGATCTTTTTGTATCTAACTTTTTTTAAAGAATAAGGCAACTGAACCAATATTTTTTTTAAAGTCAGTCAGTCAATTTCACAATGGGTACCTATCATTATGTGCAATGAAGTGAAATCAAAAGAATATTATTTTTTTATGTTAGTCATATTTTTGCTGACAGTACATTTAACCACAGAAATACTACTAACTAGTGCTACCGTAATTGAGACAGAATTTTCAATAACTACGGGGTTTGAAATGGACTACATAGACTGTAAATTCCATAGGAACCTTAATGTAACTAGGTGTAATTGGGCCCCATCCCTCGTTACAAATAGGGATCTTCACCGGATCAATTGGCAATATGTACTTTGGATGAAAACCCGGCGAGTACCGAAGACAGGGTCGGTCGATTCGATTCTTCCCGAAGCGCAACATTTTTGCACTACAATGATGCGCGATGTCTTGATGCTGCAACGTGACAATGCCTCAACGGTTTAATTCTAAGTCCAAATTTTTCGATCTTTATCTCGACAGGTTCTTATTACGACAGTCAATTTAATTCATAAAAGTACTAATACCTAAAAACGTAGGTATAGGATTAGATGACAACTTGATTTAATAAGTAAAAGTTGCTGTCATGAACTCAATGTTTTTGTCATTACACTGTCGAATAAAAATCTTAAAAAGTAGACGATTTGGTCAGAATCAACAGCAATACATTAAGACAGTTGCACGTTGGCACCATTTACATGTGACTAGAATTGTCACTAGTTCATTGAATGATGTAAAAAACTACAATTATCATTTGAAGAATTTGTAACTATTATTTCATGTGGGGGCAAAAAGCAAATTATGACTTCAATATTATTGATATTAATATTCAATTTTATTTAATTGATTGTTTTGAGAACTTGATATGTTTGATGACACTAGATGGATTTCTGAAGTTTGTAAAGACCGTAGAGGATGGTGAGGTCTTGCCTTAGTATGCTTAAGTAGATAAGCAGGTTGGCCCGCGGGATCGTATATATACTCTACTAATTTTAAACAAGAACCGATCACCGCCGGCTGCTCTCAGCAAACCGCTTTTTTATGTAAGCACCCTTAGGTTAGGCCTTATACGTCCAACAATAACAATACATGCGTAAAACAATAGTGAGAAATGTACGAAGTAGGTGCGAATCATATAAGCGACACAAACATTAAATAGCGCCACAGTTCTATGCATAATCGATTTGAGAACTTACATGAACTTGCTTCCTAGCCTAATCCTTCCTCTTCCCTATAGGATGCAAGTGTAGCCTACTGATGATACAAGTCGAAGTAGAGTTGTTGTCCAGCCGCCGTACGCCAGTCGAAGTTGACATCGCGTGCCATCGCTCTCAAAGCCTCGTAACCCTCTTCCGTGAGGTCGACAAGCAGAAATGATAGAAAGAGTACCGTGTATATCGATATTACCAGCATCATCATAACCAATAATGTAAACATGAAGATATGCCACATGGCTGGTTCTGTGTTACTGCAAAGATCGCAAGAATAATTTAATATTAATGAGAGACACACAAAAAAAAATCACTTAAAAATATCTTTTAAAATGAAAAGATGAAGGTATTTTTAGAGATACTTCATTTTCAACAGCACTTCATAAAATCTTTATTAATTTTAAAACATTACATAAGTAGGAATGGGTTAATAAGTCGATCTTAAAGAGAATAATAAAGGAGGTGAGAGCAATCTTAATCGTTACCGAGTACCCATTATTAAGTTAGAAATTTCTTCAGTATCTGTTATAGACTTAATTGCGGTCCGGCGGGTAGTATATATATAACGTATTGCAGTATTCTCAAAAAAACTTTTCCCAAAATGACTGATTTTTCATATGTTTAATAAGAAAATGTCCCAATACTAACATCACAAAACTTGTTCAGTGTTATAACTGATATTTTAAAGTCGGTAAACGGTATTTCAAAGATTTGTACTAATTTTTATATACAATGCTTCCTTTGATGCATTATTTAAATAAATTGTATACAAAGTAAAATCAATATATCGAAGGGCCTCATTTAAAATCGGCTTTGAAAAATATCTACACTGATAAAGGAAGAAGAAAGTATGTACAAATTTATAAGTAACGACAACACTTTTTCTATATTACAACATACAGAAACCAAACAAGCACAAACTGAATATTTTTTTATCTGAAATAAAAACTTTAAGCTAGAAGCGACCAAAACCAAACAAAGAACAAGAGCGAGAAGTTTTAGAATTTCGCGGTCACTCTCAAGGAAGTAACAGGTAGGTTAAACGCGTCGCTTAACCAGTACGTCGCAAATAAGTTGACAAGTTGAAACTAAAGACATTCAAATTAACTTAAATATGTGGTATAACTTACCTCAAATGGGATGTTTTATTTAATGACAGCACTTCATAAACAAACAAAAAATAACAGACTCAACTACTATTTGATTACAAAGAAAATATAGGGATTTCCCTTTAAATATAATTATACTGAATTATTTTATCCGTACAGTAATGAAAATGTAATTGTTAGTAAATAAGCGCGAGGAGACGCTCCCGTCACCGGAACTAGTCAGTGAGTGAAGGATAGCGTACGGATTTCAGTGTGCCTGTGTAAATGGGGAGGCTGCGGGGGTTGATCTAGGTGTTTTTCAGGCACTCTATAAATGGGGAAAGGGGGTTGTAGCTCCGCCTTTTACGTTAAATCATGCGCGAAACGTTGAAAATGTACACTGCTGTTGCATTTCATACAATTTGCTTTCAAACCTCGCGATGTATTAATTCAATAATTATTTGCATATTATTTTAATGATCCACTATAGGTTTTTACATTATATTATTATTGTAACTTCCATAACAACCATCACCCGTGCAAGTTCTGTTCAGGTGGGATGTCGGGAAAAAAGTTGTCTAGTAAAAGAAACCAAAATTTAGTTCTACATTTATTAGGTTTAGGTAGTACCTATTTGTAATTGTACAGAGATCATTGGTCGCGTTTGAAACCCGCTGTCGATAGGTACTTTAATAAAATTGTAAAATTACTCCATTGAAGATATTTAAAAAAATGTTTTTGTTATACTACTTAGACAAGCACACGGCCCACCTGATGCAAGTAGTTACCGAAGCTTACGGATACAATCGTAGTGCCTAAGTTTTAGGTTAGACTAACGAATCTGAACCTAAAATTTTGTATTAATTGTGCGTTAGATGCTAAACTGAAAGACTTTGAAATACGAATATTTATATTTTAATCTTGCTAAATCGATATCTGTGATAATTTTTATTTGGAGAGACTTGCCGGGATCGACCTAGCAAAACAAACATCTATATTTATATTAAGTACGCCATTGCGTTTTCTTTTTAAGTAGATGAAAGTTAACATTAGGTATGAGTGAGTTTTTGTCACGAACCGAAAGTTTCAATAATTCCTTTCATTGTCGGACAATAAAAACAAGAATGTTTTACTGATAACCGTGTTCTTTTCTTCTAAGAACCAAGTTCTTTAAGCACGGTGTGAAAAATCATCTGTTGACGCCGGCCAACAAAAAATCTTTGACTATTTAATCTAATATTTAGCCATTATACAACTCAGTATTGTTATTACTACGGTATGCATATAACCAAGACAATTTTTTGACTTAGTCAAAACAGTTGTAACTTTGTCAGTCAGGCGGCAGTCGCTTCTATAAAAGCCAAGCTGAACCTAATCGAAGGGAACGAAAGAGTATGCGGCTCCATGGTGAGCGCCTTTTTTTATGTGTGCAAAATCCTAACTGATTTATGTCGGAATTGAACCGACTAACACCCACGTCGTCTATGGGTTGTTGTTTTACAAGCATATCCATCGCAAACCGGCCGACACAGGGTCATCTCTCTCAATCTGGCCCTCCTCGAGTGTGTGGACCACGGGGTCCCAAACTCGTCCCCGGGTATAGAGGGGCGCGCAATGCTCGCCACCGCCCAAGGTGAGGGCCTCGGATGCAACTGAGAATAACGTCGAGAGAATTATGAACTCACCGTAATTCTCAGCAAAACAAGTTACAAATCAATGTCACCACAATCTAGCACACAAGCGATAGCCTAGACACACACACTCAATAAAATTGACAATACAATCAATCAATCAATTAGCCTAATGCATTTTACTGCTTGTGCGCCCGATCCTCCGCCCTGCCAAAGTTGTGTGTATATCACTCATCAATAGGCACGTGATACACACAATATTTTTGGCAGTATGTATTTTATTGTCAATATAAGTGCATATGTGCGGTGTCCCCAATGTACTGCCTTTTTAATTTTCATATTGTGTGGACAAGTACCAGACTAGAATGTTCGAATTTGTAGAAATCGAGCGCCGTATTTAACATTATTTGTGAAACAAAGGTTGGTTTTTTGAATAGCACCGACTTCTAAGAAAGTTTTCTCATCGGCAGTGGCACAGGTTGTTTGGAATTATCAGGCTTCCTATTAACCTTGAAAATTTTGCTTTTTTGGCTTTTCTTTGGCTTTGATTTATTGAAATCGAAATTTTCTTTGTAACTCGTGTTGTATAGTCGTTCAGGGTTTTGCTAGTCCCACGCGCTAAAATATAATAGGGATGCGGTCCCGTTTTCACCCGGCAATACATTCCTAGAAAAGCTTATAACAACATTCCTATGCAAATTCATCTACCAAAGCGAAAAAAAAAATTACATTTGAAAGGCGCTGTATACCTACATCGTGTCAAAAATTTGAAGATGTGATTTTTTGGAACCGTACACAGCTCAATCTAACATTTTCATACATGTCGTCGTCCTAACACGACGTAAGTTAAAAAGTGAAACGCAAAATCGACATTATGTTTCAAAGCATATCGTCGACTATGCGCTGCACTTTAATAAAAATAAAAAAGAAAGCCGATTGCGACAATTTTTTTGTCATCTCATAGCTTGGCAGGCTTGGCAAAGGCGTAGAGTTTCTTTTCGCGAAATTTGCCGCTTAACAGGTCACTAACTAAGCAAATTAAAAACTTCTAATTGATTTCAGGCACTTCCCTTAGCTAAATAATCCCCGCGCCAAAACGCCTGGCATTACATTACAAACCAATAAGATAGTGAGAAATAGCTCTTAACATATAAACGTCTTTGATTTATTCGACCCTACCATTAGTTTGCTTCTATGTCTGTATGCTTCGATGGCGTGTGTCCGAAGGTAGATCTAACATTTTCATAACAGAGATACGTCCCTGTTTGTACAAGCACCATGGCCCACTTATGCCCCGCATATATCACAATAGATAAGCTTCCTCCGATTATAATAACATTATTGGCACAGGTCCCCACATACTGTTTGCGTAATGTGAGCCTCAAATGTTTGCCCGTGGGTCAAACAAAACGAGTAAGCTTGGGTAGCGTGAAAAATTGGTCAATTGACGGCAATAAGGTCGCATCTTATTATGTGGAACCGGAATTAAATAATCTTTACAGGTGTACACAATTAAGACCTGTTTGTATCATTCAAGGTAAAGGCATCTGATTTAGGAATGTACAGAAGTATGTTAAGCTGATATACCAAAGAAGCACCAACCTTTCACTTAAGGCATTAAGAGCTGTGGCGTTGGTTTAGTGGTTAACAAGTCGGCATTACAATAAAGAGGTCTCAGGTTTGCATACTGACAAAATATTACCGACGTGTACCCATTCTGAACACGAGCTATTTAGCTTACTAACTAGATAATACGAGTAATTTCATTTAATGACATTATTTAAAGTAAAACGATGTACATTGTATTCATTTCCTTAACTTTCTCCCGTCCCATTCCTATCTATTGCAATCGTTCATAGGCCAAGGCGATCTCAAAATATCAAGTAGGCCGTGACCTGATTTGCTACTTCAGTAGTATTCAAATATCTCGTCCACGCTTTATATAACTTATAAAGCACTACCAAATACAAGTAGCAATACAAAATCGGATGGCAGAAAATTTGATGATATGGCTACGTGACTACGCCACGTAGCAACGGCCTACGCGCCGTAGCCGCGTAGCAACAGGTAACAAGAAGATAAATAATATTCCGTGTAAGGCATTCACGATTTACGAGAAATACATTAATAATGTAGAAGTGACTTAATTTATTTACTGAATCGGCAGTTTGGCGCTGAACGTATTGTCACTTAGTTAAGGTTCAACCTTATCTAACAAAAAAAAATTGTTTTAATTTTGTATTATGATACGTCAATAGATTTAACGTCCTCTGGTGACAAGCTGAAGACAAAGAATATCATATCAACAATATAAGAATGCTACGATTGTCTTGACAGCCTCGTCAGGTGCTTATTCACGCCCCGGTTAAAATACCTCGGACTGTAGGAAGTAGTTACATATGTGTTCGCGAAAACTTCCAACATTTTTTTAATTATTCATCATAGGTCGGTCTGTAGCACTCGGTATATTTTGGGTGGTTAATGAATGTTTTAAAGAAGTATCAAGTTAGGGCATTTTCATATTAGTCCTCATATCCTCATATTAATTGAAGCCAATGTTATACTACGCTGACGTTGTACCCAGCTGCTGTCGAACACTGAAATTAATTTCCTAAGACGCTAATTACTAATAGACTACAATAGGTGTCGGTTTTCCATGTCATGTCATATACTGGCGACATCCATTGTATGACCTATCAGACGGACGTCAGTGTTCAAATAGGAATCTATGGTCAGACACGTCTCAGACTTTGACGAAAAAACAATGTGCCTGAATTTGGTGATTATCTTTTATGAGCTTGGATATTATGAAATACATACAGCTTCTTTCGCACCGGGATAAGCAGAGATAACAATGCTCATTTGTTGAATCACCGTCATCTGAACCTCACCCCCCAACCTGTTTAGTTATCTTCTCTCTCACCCTTTATCAGTTATTCAATCGCTTCAAATATACAATGTGAGTGTAGAATGATGCAAACACAAATGTTAAACGCCTGCAGTACGTTTTTACCCGACTGCGTCAGAAGGAGGGTTACGTTTTTCGAGAGTATGTATGTATAATTGTTTGGCACGCTCTGCAGCCTAAACGGCTCGATAAATTTTAGCTCGAGAGGTGTCGTTAGATTCGTATTTACTGTGAGAGTGACACTGGGTATATCAAAATAATAAAAATGGCGGATTTTGATTTCTTTTAATCACTCAAATTTATCGAGTGGGGTACTAAAATGAAGGAAATTAAAATATATACACTAACTAAAAAGTATAATACAAAATAAATTTTATTAAAAACAAATTACCCGACTGATGCTGTAAAGATCGGAATAAGCTTTATAGCAGGCGGAAATCATAAATTTTCATCGGGTTTAAGATTTGCAAAACATTTATTAATTTTATTTTTAATAATTTATTTTATTTACAAGTGCAGCCTGGTAGCCGAATTCTTTCGTTGAGTGTACATGAAATGAGCATTCTATAAAATTGCACTTCACAAAAACAAACATACGAACAGTTCTCTCGGATATGTGATGCCAAAAACGTATTTATTTGCTAAAATCTGAGAACCAAAGGGTAAAAGAGAAGCTACGTCTGTTTGATGTTTGTTAGTCGACCCTGTTATTAAATAGATGTTTCATTTCATTTCATATTAAACTTCGCCTAGTAAAGGCGACTGCCAGAATCTCTGAATTGCGCAGTCGAGTTTTAACAACTTTGTATGACATTCACGGTAATATGAGAAAATTAAGCGCATTTACTTGAGTGCATTCAGTGACATACTATATTCATTTAGAGAATTAGGTTCTCGAAAATAAACAGGTGCTTGGGACGTGTATTTTTAACTTCAACATAACTGACTATTTTAATCATAGACATCATCTTAGGATTGTAAGAGCGAAGATAAGACTCTATGCTAAAATGATTATCTATACATCTATACATATAAATAAAATTGGAGTGTCTGTTTGTAATATAGTAATAACCGTTTCTTACTACATGCATATTAATATAATACGGTATATACATCAAAATATTTTTTTTACAATTTTTGTCTGTTTGTTTCGGCTAATCTCTTAAATGGTTGGACCGATCTTGACGGAACTTTTATTGGCAGGTAGCTGATGTAATAAGGAGTAACTTAGGCTACTTTTATTTTAGAAAAATAGCGCTAACTCAACACTAAGCGATAACCGACATCCACGCGGGCGGAGCCGCGGCCAATAGCTAGTTTCACATTATGATTATAAGAATGTGAATGAAGACTTTTTACTTTAATTTAAGATTATTTTAGATACTTTTACATCCTTGCACACTCTTGGAATTGATACGTTCAACAAGAAAAAGCTTTGGTAATGTAATTATTTTTAAAAATCCATTAAGATAGTAATATAATGACGTTTGCTTTCGTTAAGCAAATTTCCTTGTAGTAAGAATTAGGTCGCATGCATGTCACTGGCGCGACTCGAACGAGCTACCTCTTATGTCATAAACTACTGTCTATAATCCGATTAAAGTAGCATCAACACAGAATTGCAATGCAACATTTTGATGTGATTTCATCGAAATCGAATGAACGGAACGACATCGTATGATAGATCGACAAAAAGTAAAAATAGATGCGGACTTTGTAAGCTTACCTCCACCTGGTGCATCTGTATGCGAACCTAATAACGATAGAGTATTTCCTCGAACAAACACCCTTTGACGTCTACACAGAATGAAATGAATAAAATTAACAAAGGGGAAATATATTAAAAGAAAGTACAAATAGCACAGAATTGTAGGTTGTAATATCTAGTTCACTGCAAATATGATACAAATGAGCGTTCTCGTGAATATTACACGTTGTACAAAATACATAAAAACAAAATACATAGGAAATTGGTGTTGATTTTGAATTTTCAACAACCATAGATTAAAAATAGTTTTGTACTGAAGTATTATTTTTACATGGCAAAGTTTGCATCACATGTAGCAATTTCATTAGCACGTTGTAGCTTAGGGGAGCCAGAGGAATAAAAAGAGGTAAAAAAAAACTGGGCGAGTGGGAGGTGCAGCCTCCAACGACACACGAGCGCTAAAGATTCAACCTAATCCAACTATCGCTACTATCAGGTGAAAAATTATCGGGATATTTATATAGTTTTTAAATCTTTATTTTTGCTGTCAAAATAAAAACTTGAGACCTTTAATTGATATTCTTGATTGTGAAGGTTGTACGAGAGGGTGTTTTGGAGTCCCCCCGTCAGTCACAGCTGCAAGTCGTACACATTTGTGGGTGGTAGAAATTTGATGACACAAATCTGTCACAAATTTCGACCGGGTTGGTACCACCGTGCACTATGCGAAAAACCCTCCATAGTAATCCAATCTCGGTTGGATTGCGTTCAGGGGTCAGCAAGTGCATAGCCGGGCAGGGGGGATTGTGGTCGCAGCACTAGCGGGACCGGTGGGTATTGGCGTAGTCTAGTGGGGGGTGGCGCGGGGCGACGCGCCGAACAGGGAGACCTGTAGAAACGGTGGTGCCGCTGGCCGCCCGCGGCATAGTACAGGGGCCCAACCGGGACTAACCACCCTGGGAGGCTGCCCCACCAGGTCGCGCATAATCCCGATATGCCTCGTCGTGCCGGTTGGTGACCGGAGGGAGCCCGGCGACCATACTCGGGGGGGTACGGGGACCCTTCCGTTCGGCGTGTCGGCGCTCGCCGTTCCTCACATTCATAGACAAAACCAATCACCCGCGATTTGTCACGCGGTGCTGCGACGATAGTCCCCTTTTTTCACGCCTTCCCTTACCTCCTCCTTATGGCAGCGCAAAATAGAATACTGGGCTACACAGCGGCAAGACATTCTCCCACGGGCTCGCTATTTGAGGTGGAGTCCACGAACATCTGTGGGCTCCATACAAACCTTAACGCCGTCCACCAACACCTGGAGACGGCAAAACCAGCACTGCTATTTCTTACGGAGACACAAATACGCTGCCCTGACGACACGACCTACTTGCTCTACCCCGGCTATGTCCTCGAGGAGAATTTCCGTGCAAAAGCCGGGGTGTGCGTGTTTGTTAGGGCGGATGTTTGTTGTCGCCGTTTGCGCTGCCTAGAGGACCCATCCTTCTCCACCCTTTGGGTACACATAGACCATGGTTCTACGAGTCAGATCTATGTGTGCCTCTACCGCTCCCATACAGGAGATGCCGAGACAACTCGACTCTTCGAATACCTGAGTCAGGCGGCAGATGATGCGCAGGAGCGGTTTCCGAACGCTGAGCTGGTGTTTTTGGGGGATTTTAACGCCCACCATGAGATCTGGTTGGGTTCCTCTAAAACAACCCATGCGGGAAGAGCCGCCCATGCATTTGCTCTGGCGCATGGCCTGACCCAACTGGTACACGAATTTACTAGAATACCAAAAAGGTCGAACCATGAGCCCTCTCTGCTGGACCTTCTGCTGACGAGTCGCCCGGACCAGTACAGTGTTTCGGTGAGTGCCGCTTTAGGCGGATCCGACCATAGTCTGGTCCGTTCCAAGGTGCCCATTAAAGCGCCACCACGACCCGTACAGGGGAAACGGCGTCTCTGGCACTACTCGTCAGCAGACTGGGATGGATTGCGTGACTATTTTGCATCCATCCCGTGGGTTGAACGCTGCTTTGAAGGCAAGAACCCATCTGAGGGCGCAACTGCTGTCGCCGGTGAGATCAGTCTGGGCATGGAATATTATATCCCCTACACTGATGTCGCCGGTGCCCGCAGAGCCCGCCCCTGGTTCGGGCGCGAGTGCGCGGAGGCTGTTAATCATAAACAGTCCGCGTACCGCGCTTGGGTGAGGGCGCGCGCTACGTGCGATCCTGACGTGGGCCATTTCAAGGCGGCGTACAATAGAGCCACAAAGGTCTGCAAGAGGGCTTATGTCAGAGCGGATGCCCAGCGCATAGCGCGGCTTGGTCAGGAACTAGTAGCGCATCCCACGGGCAGCCGTGGCTACTGGCGACTGGCCAAAGCCGTGCAAGCCAACTTCTGCCAGCCTTCGCTGCCGCCGCTGCGCAACCCCGATGGATCCCTGGCCCATGAGTCGCAAGAGAAAGCAAATTTGCTGGCTAATCTCTTTGCGGCCAACTCCCGAATCGATGATTGTGGCATGCAGCCACCGACACTACCGATCAGTGACCATGCAATGCCTGATATTCGTATCAGGCAACGCGATGTCCGTGCAGTGCTGCAGTCACTCGATGTACGGAAAGCCAGTGGTCCGGACGGTATTCCGGCAGTGGTTCTACAAAAATGTGCAGCGGAGTTGTCTCCAATGCTTGCGCGGCTGTACCAGCTGTCCTACAGCTCGGGTACAGTGCCTTCGGCTTGGAAGGAGGCGAATGTACAGCCGATCCCCAAGAAAGGGGATCGCTCAGACCCGACTAACTATCGACCCATAGCCATCACCTCAGTGCTGTGCAAGGTGTTCGAGCACATAATTAACAAACAGCTCATGCGTCACCTTGAAGATCACTCCCTAATTAATGACCGGCAATATGGCTTCAGGCCGAAACGGTCAACGGGTGATCTTCTGGCGTATGTTACCCATCTTTGGGGTGAGGCTATGGACAAGCACGGCGAGTCACTGGCAATTGGTCTTGACATCGCCAAAGCTTTCGATAGAGTCTGGCACAAATCGCTTCTTTCCAAGCTACCAGCCTTCGGTCTGCCCCCTAGACTATGCAACTGGGTTGCTAGCTTCTTGCAGGATCGCCGTATTCGCGTCCTTTGTGATGGACGCGCCTCGGAGTTCTTGCAGGTAAATGCTGGTGTGCCGCAGGGGTCCGTCCTGTCCCCTACTCTCTTTCTTCTGCATATCAATGACATGCTGTCTACCGGCAGCATTCATTGCTATGCAGATGATAGCACTTTGCACGGGAGTTATCATGGACGTCCTGCGGATAAGCAGTCGGATATCGCAGATAAAAGGCAGCTTCTTGTCACTGAGCTTGACCGGATCCTGAACAACATTTCCCAATGGGGCTCTGAGAACCTGGTCGAGTTCAATGCCAAGAAGACACAGGCATGTGCGTTCACAGCAAAGGTATCTTCTTTCCTTCCCCTTCCCACTCTTCAGAGCACTCCACTGCCACTGCAGGACAACCTGACTATCCTCGGTATGGATGTTCGCTGCAAACTTAATAACAAAAACTACATCGAGAGTATCATCAAAACAGCCTCGCGTAAACTCGGAGTCTTGAACAGAGTGAGACGGTTTTTCACGCCGGAGCAGCGGTGTCTTCTATACAAGACCCAAATTCGGTCCTGCGTGGAATACTGCTCGCATCTCTGGGATGGCTCCGCAAAGTACTTATTAGATGCTCTCGACAGGTTGCAGCGACGTGCGGTCCGCATTATTGGGAATCCCGAGGTCACAAGCACCCTTGAGCCTTTGCAGATGCGTAGAGATGTTGCATCCTTGGCAGTATTTTACCGTCTCTACCATGGTGAATGTTCTGATGAGCTCTTCCAACTGGTCCCGCCCTCTCCTTTCCTACATAGGACAACACGAGCAGGGCTTAGATGTCACCGGTATACGGTGCAGAATATTCCCTCAAGAACCAAGCGGTTTGGTGACTCCTTTCTTTGTCGCACCATTAAGACCTGGAACTCCTTGCCAGCTCACGTGTTTCCTTCTTCCTACAGTCCCGGGTCCTTTAAGCGGGGCGTGAAAAAGCATCTGATGAGGCCGTCAAGCTGAGTGCCACCATTGTTAACATGGTACGTGTTTGTAATGGTGACCCTCTTTTCTGAGACTTTGCCTTCAGCTTACCATCAGGCGAGATGAAGTCAAATTGACGTGTCCTATATAAAAAAAAAAAAAAAAAAAAAAAAAAAAAACATGTTGGTGAGTCATATGGTTGTTGCTACCACAAAGATTTGTGAATGTAAGGAAAGCTTCGGCGCTTTAGTGTGGACGAGCACGCACCTAGTATATGCTTTGATTGATTGAGTTCAAATTTTGACACGATATACAAGCAAAGATATATATGAAAACCATCTTTGAGGGTCAAAGATGGTATTCATCTATTTATAACTTCTTTTTTAGTTGGCGTTACAAATGGACGTTTTATGAATTTATTTCCGGGAAAACCCGAGTACCGGGACAAGTATAAAAATAACAACATGGCAAATAATTGTGAGTGATCAGTTGATAGGTATAATCAAAACAAAGGGTGTGGACCGAGAGGTTAATTAGAAATCTTGTCTCTTGAATTTTATTTTGCACTACTTTGCGTCTTAATTAATTTAATTTGCGTCTCAAGACACAACAAAAACATTAATTGCGAAAAATAACACAAAGATTTTCACTGGAACTCTTAACAACGAATAATGATTTATCTTTCTTCGACTTTCGGCATTGGTCGAAAAAAATCTTCAGTAATACGTGAAACGCGATATCCTGTTTAACTTTGCTCATTCTTCATGACAATGAGTATCTAACGCAGTTGTAACGTGAGTAAAAGTTGATTTCAATTAGTCAACACCGAGATAGAACTGGCGTAAAACTAAACCAACGCTAATACCGAACATGCGTAGTCACGATACGAAATTAAATGAAATAAAATTTATTCAAGTAAAGTACATCAATATTACTCTTTACCTCTGCCAAACTGTAAACAAGTTTATTGACAGAATGAAGCTGTCTTATTTTATATTTTTTTACACAATTCTTTATAATTTCTTATTAATTATTTTTACATTAGATAGATACATTTTTGTAAACACTCAAAACAAAGAACAGCATGCATAGGGGACATTTTGCTAAAGGGAAATTTTGCGAAAGGGACATTTTGCGAAAGGAACATTCTGAGAAAGGGACATTTTGCTACCTGTAGTCATTTTGAGAAGTGGTCATTTTGCGACAAAGCCTATCGATATGCATACGTATTAGTTACCATAATAATCTATATTTATTGTTTTAAGAATTTATTTGTCTCGTTTTTAAAAATGGTTGGTCAAGCCTAATATGGGCCGTCCTTGTTCCATATTACTAACAAATACTTCTTCTTATTAATTTCTCGCCGAAATAACAAACATCTTATCATGTTTCTGCTAACAAATATGATTTATATCGCTAATTATTGTTCTCGAATATATCACAATTACCCGGTATTGGAAATTTGATAAGGTCAACGTTTACATAAATAACATCGGAAAATCACTTGTACAAAACAAAACTGAGAAAACCTACTGCGACTTGAAACGCTCAAGCCCGCGGGTGTGTAACAAAGAAATATTCCTGTTGCGGAAGACTTGTAATGACGTTACTCTAAGCGGTAACTGAAACACTTTCAATGAAATATTTTTTTTAAGACATTGTACACATATTAATTTAGAACCTTTTTTTATAGTGAGGGATAGCCCCTTGGAGACTCCCCCGTCAGAACCTATTAAAACCCACACCGTCTTGAGTCATCAGTCATCGAATTTCAAGGGTAAGATGAACCTTAGCATAGCTTATACAGCAATATACATAGGTTCCAAATAGCGTTCCAATTTTTTATGCATACATCATATACATAGAAACAGAAAGGTCAAAACAAGTAAACATATTGGCATATATGCACTAAGCGGGGACCGATCTCACACCCTTGCCATAGCAGTTGAATGAACTACAGCTTTTTACCTTTATGTACTTATAGTGGAAAGTAACTTTACATTAGCAAGTACATCGCACCAGCTGTCCTAGTCCCACGTATAATGTGAAGCAAGACGAAGTCGCAACGTTTGGCCAATCAAATACTTTATTACGAATCGATCAATACAGCAACTTATAAATTAAATATACCGCTTATGTCAGTATTGTGCGGATAGTTACGGAAACAGTTCTCTACTGAAAAGTCTATATTGTGACAGTGACGAGTTCGTGGAATCTAGTTAAAAAACGATGCAACTTTTTAAGTATATAGAAACCATATCATTCATATCACATTTTTTAAGGACAGGGTGTATAGACAGATTGACGGATGTGACAGATTGTCTATACAATTTGTCAAAATTGTGATACAGGACTGAGTACCATTCAATGACGTAGTTGTTCAGTAGTCGCAAGCCCTACCACTGTTGCACTACGGAAACGTGTTAACAATCCTATTTTCATATTAACAAAGAAAATAAAAACTAACTGAAAGTGGAAACCTTAATTCAAAAACGCTCAATTTTATAAAAAAAAGTTGTGCTTTTGGAATAATTTGACAACAGAAGAGGTAAAATTTTATTTTCATTACTGTTCTTAAATGTATGCATAAATATCATAAGGTATAAGACGAGAAATGAACAGCGATGTGAACGATTAAAAAAGATGAAGTAGGTAAATGGAAAAAGGTCACTGAGAAGATGGAGCGTTTCAATGATGGCACACTACTGTTCGACGCTTCAGACATACCTTTCAGATGCTTCACATGTACGCGAAAATATACCAAAAGTATTTTACTACGAAAAAGATATGCTTTATAGTGCTTTCTTATGAACGTTTTCTATACAAAAAAGTATTTTTTTATATATAAAGGACACGTCAATTTGACTTCACCTTGCCTGATGGTAAGCCTAAGAAAAAGTCTCAGGAAAGAGGGCCACCATTATTAGCAGCAGCTGTATATATACCGTAAAACAGGGTGAATAACAATGGTGACACTCAGCTTGACGGCCTCGTCAGATGCTTTTTACACGCCCGCTTAAAGAACCCGGGACTGTAGGAAGAAGAAAACACGTGAGCTGGCAAGGAATTCCAAGTCTTAATGGTGCGACAAAGGAAAGAGTCACCGAACCGCTTGGTTCTTGAAGGAATGTTGTTAATTTTTTGATTGTTAATATATTGAGTACTTTATCTTTTATTTTAAGATGGTATAAATAGTACATTGTTAGCGGCAAAAACCTGATTCGGATTCAGCACATCCAAAAAAAAGAATTAAGCCAAAAACCCAAAACAACTATCAATTATTTTTTTCGCAGACCTGTGATATATAACTACAGTAAGATTTTGCAATCATTTAAGATTCTTACTATCATACTATTAAAGACTACGGGTACAGGGTACCGGGTAAAACGGGGTAAAGAGAGATCGATAAGTGAATAGAAATAAAATGGTCAGCTAATTTCTGTAGCTATTTTCTTTCAAGTGAAGCCATAGGACTATAACAATGTAATAATTAACAGAAATACCATAATATCTGGTAATATAAAGAAATTATTTAAGAAAATTTAACGACCATTTTTTTTCTATTCACCCTGTTTTACGGTATATATACAGCTGCTGCTATGTCAAACTTTAAATAGGTATAAAATTTTACATATCCTGTGTTAACTTTATTATAAGGGCTTAAGACTATTGCGAATGCATTGTGATTTAGGTGTTTTAGTCGTTAGGGGTCCATCAAGATTTTCAAGGACTAAACCAACCACACCTGGGAGCCGGTACATCAGATGATCACTTCTGTAATAGGAAGAACTAAGAAATTACTCTCTATAAGAGTGCGGACGCCCGTAGTGTAAGATTGGAATACAAGCAGGATTGGCCCGCGAATAACAAAGCCAGACAGATTTTAGTCCCGAGCACATATGTAGGCTATATTTTATTCCGGATGGAGGTTCCTGTGAATCGCGACAACAGTCTGTTGTTAATACACAAAAATTTGAGACACAAAGGCCCGATGTGTTTTGTATTTACTAAATAATAAGGCTGAGTTGCACCATCTTACTTTAACATTGGCCCACATTGGGAGAGGCCTATGTCCAGCTGTGGACTGCAGTGGGCTAATTGATTGATTGATTGATAGGTATAAAATAAGTTGTACCATTTGACAACAGTTAAGATAACGTCAAAACTTGACGCTAACATTGTAACTGATCACAATTGGCCGGTTATTGTTAATTGTCAACATTAAATTGTACGTTGTACGTTGTGCATGAAGTGAAATACTGTCAAACGATACACTTCGTCATTGATTGTCATCCCAGTTGACTGACATAAGCACTGACAGCAAATGACAGCTTGAATCTAGTATTTACACATTAAAAACAAACCATGAGAAATTTGAGGTAAATAATGTCTCATTTGACTTGCAACTCTGATAACTTTAACCGAGCTAGTAAATACACTGGTGCAACACATTCAGCAGAAACCGTTAGAGTCATTGTTACTGTTAATGTTAAATTTGGCGTACACTTCAGCAGGTAGTATGGTGCAACCAAGCCTTAATAAATATGGTAGGAACGGACGTCCACTAATGTATGCAGCTATTCAAGTTATTATAATCTGTACTGACAGCTCACAAGTTCCGTCACATAAGTTTACGGTAAACAATTCAGCAATTTCCTTCCTTGCCGAACCGTAAATAGCTTAACCTTCAGCTTAGGTACCATCAAGTGAGGTGATGTAATAATGATGGACCGTACATTAAAAACATTACATACTGGGTTTCGCTTATTGCAGGAGACAGTATTAGGTACTAGTTTACGGTTAGAGAGGCATTGGGAGAGGCCTATGTCCAGCAATGGACAGCAGTGAGCTAAATGATTGATTGATTGATTACGGTAAGGGGCAATAAGTTGAGTCATAATTTTTAAAACTATGAAAGGTACCAACGTACTTGTTTAGTCTTTAAAGTAACTGAACACTATGGATTATGTTTCTAAAAAATTAAGTGGTTTTAAATTTTGTCGCCAAACTTGCACAATATTTTTATTTCTGGACATTTCTCAAAATAGGACTGACAGAATAATTTACCTGATTTATGGTAATGAACAATATGAATCGAAATATTACAGCGAATCCCATTGATCAAAAATACAACATCTTAACCATACAGCACGACAGATAATTAAGACATACATATGAATAATACCCCCCCACCCCCACCACGGATAATATTAATGTACCATATAGGATGTCAACCCACACGCTGTCTTAAGAAGAACAGCCATTACATACACTGCACAAAACCATTTTTAATTGAAAAAAAAAACATATTTTGACATATTTTATCGTATTCATATGTTATTTTCGTATCTCAATACTAAAATTTCGGTTGCCATGGTTATGAGGTACTAAGAATGATAGTTGTCTCATTAATTGACGCGCAATGCTATCTCAAAGAACACAAAAGACTTAAAAACACAAAACAAATTATGATCAAATCATTAACTAATCAATGATGAAAAAATAAATAGCTTTACTTGTAATTTACAAAGTCGCTTCTAAGCTTTTAACTGCAACATAAAGCAAATACAACAAGCAAAGAAAAAAAAAACACAATAGTAATATAAAGTTACCGTAAAGTGCTCTGCCAAGTAGTCTCCAGCTCCAAGATCAAGAAATAAAGTGAAGAAAGGTTTGAAAGTGAACACGACACATCCACCTGTACCGCGAGCCCTTCCAGTAGCTAGAGTGCCGGAGCGGCAATCGATAGAGGACGTACGGCAATATACCCCGTGATAATCATTTAACAATCATATTCACAACTTTATTATGAAAATATATGTAACATTGCTTGCTTAAGCGGCGAGACTGTAATATTTTCAAATAGTAAGCAAGCAATGTAAAGCGCGCCGATGTCCCAGAATTTTCCGAGGGAAGGGGGGTGATGTTAATAATAATGTATTATTATTTTTCTTTATTTACATTTAAAATCTTATAATTATTATTAGCTTTATTTTTAAAAAAAAACTTCATGTAAAAAAAAACCTTTCTTCAGTGGGGGAACATAAAAGAGTCGTCTAGTTTATTAATGATCTGTAACTGTAATTCAGTTGCCCGTTGGTAATGAAGTAAACAGCACGCTCTCACCTGTTCTCCGTATAATCGACACTAACGTTTTTCAAGATACTATTTTTCAATGTATGCACGTTCGTTGATGTGTATAATAATTGTTGTTTCGGACTTTTAACACAAATTCGCGTTTTTAAGTATCGTGCCGCGGGATAAATCGTATTTTTTCCGACCTATATAAACTTGGTGTTTACCGTTCGTATGAAAAGACTAAGTGACTCCGAGACTCACCAATAGCAACTGGCTGTGGTGCCGAGCTAAGTTCCCGAGCAACAAGCAACGAGCAACAGGTGTCATCCGTTTGCAGCCGAGAATAATTGTAAGACTATTTTCTTCTACTTTTTATATTCATTGTTTAAATGTGACGATTTAAAATGTATTTTGAAATATTAAAAACACCGTAATCGGATACATGGACAATCTACCGTTGTATAGAGGTCCATAAATTAATTTTTACAATAAATATCTAAGA
Organism: Eilema caniola; assembly: GCA_949126895.1. Classification (NCBI taxonomy): domain Eukaryota; kingdom Metazoa; phylum Arthropoda; class Insecta; order Lepidoptera; family Erebidae; genus Eilema; species Eilema caniola. The sequence goes on along the minus strand of OX421460.1, from coordinate 48,629,751 downwards.
ACGGTTCTGTGTACCAACGCGAAGCTTTTGAAATAATAGGCCTATATAACCATTGTTTTCGTTTTTCTAGTATTTAAAAAATATAACGTACTGTATTTTACCCGTACGGTAATTAATTTATATTATTTATATTTAGTATTCTTAACATTTGCATCAAAGGTTTTTACTTAAGAGCCCGAGATCTGCTTTCTCCTTGTAAAACTTTAACCGGTCCGCTGATCTCCCAATATTAAAAAATATAGTATTATATTAAAGTCATTTAGTTACATTTTATTTGGTTTATCATATCGGTAGCTGCCGCCGTCGGTGCCGGAACACAAACGACTAGTTTCGTCGCGATCGGATGAATTGTGTAGAAACGTTCAAAGATAATAATAATGTTTGACTAATAGATAGAATATTATACAAGATCTCTCTCTAACGTTTATAGTCAAAATTTCTTTTTAAGATACTTTAATTAATATTCTTTGCTGTGCTAAGAATATTTAGTTAAGAACAACATGTTTGCAGTCATCATCAAAAGAGCGCATACCCGGGTCGCATAAAAAGCTTTCACTTCGGAGTCCTGGTCCTCTTCTTCACTTCACTTTTTCTTGATTTCAAATTGTGCCCCAAACTACTAAATTTCCAAGTCCCAACTCGCTCCCACAAAAGCCAAAACAAACCAAAAGAAGGAGAGCGAAACCCAAGCTCCAAATTACTAAGTACCTCTGCCCTACAGAATACCGCGGCCATAATAACCTCGTGTTGTGTTCCCGGTGGAGGTGAGTAGACCAAAGGCTATTCCTACTTTGTCTTCTACACTGCGGCACAGAAACACTGTTTACAGGCTCGGCAACAAGGGTGTGACTCCCCAGGTGCTGCACACGTCCACAGGCCACGGTAACCACTTTCCATAACGTGGACCGTGTGCTTGTATAAAAAATGTGTGCATCAATTTTTTATTACAATTTGACCGTTAGAGCCAGTGGTGATCAGAGCCTTCACTTCGGAGTCCGGACTCCGCCTTCCGGCTTTTACTTCGCACATTTTTGGGACGCGTGTTATCTTCTACGACTCCAAGCTAACACTTTTTGGGTCTACCTCTCCTCCTGGGGCCCAATGGGCGGAGGTGGGCATTCCAACTTGAGTATAGTATAAATACCTACCAATCTATAGATTGATGACGATTTCGTGTTGCAATATTATAGGCAGAATATTGCAACCCGCTTTTCACATTTTATAAAATAATAGTTCATTTGTCCTTTAGATACGGTGATGGTTTTATGCGAGCGAGCATCAATGCAATATTCGAAATTCATTTAGCGTGACAGCTTTAATATTGGGATAGTTGGTAAATTATAAAGTTATTATGTGATAAAGTGCTTTTGCCGTAGAGCCTTTTACACATTATAATTAATGCAGGGCTCCAATTTTTTAAAATGTTTAGCTAGCTTTTGCCTGCGGTTCCGCCCGCGTGGATGACGGCACAGCTACTTTTATTGCGCGCATACAGAAATATTAATTATATGTGTATGAGAACAGCATGCAATTAATTCAATTGTCATTAGTATGTCCTCTTTAAGAGGCGGCTATGTTTAAATTTTTTCAAATATCTAAGTGTTTTAAAAATAGTTTATGTTTAAGAAAGGACATGTCAAGACAATTATGTGAGTAGAAGAAGCAAAACAAGTATGCCAGAATCGTAGTCTCTGTCTAGGCCACTGGGAAAGAGGTGTGTGTATGTAAGTGTCTTTTCTTCAAATAGGCTCCATATGATAACACTTCTCACATTATGTATTTTTTTGTCCTAACCTAGTTTTATCCTATTTGCTAACAACTTTTATTAGTATAATTATATAATTAGAAATTGCAAGTAAATGAAGACACAGTTTCTCGAAACTTCAAAGCAACATTTTCAGTAACTTTCAAGTTCTAAGAAGACTAGAACGAAAATGTGTTCAATAGGAAATATGCATGTTTTGTTTGTATATTGTTAAATAAGTATTTACATTCATATATAGATATTAAAAAAGAAACAGTGATAAACAAACAGCATTTGGTAATTTATATAATTATATATAATCCATTTAGCAATCCAAGATGGCGGACTAGAAATTTCATTAAAATGCAGATTCAAATTCAAATTCAAATTCAAATTCAAATTCAAATTCAAATTCAAATTCAAGACTTAAAGTATTACGTTGGTTTGATCATAATTGATTGAGTAGAACCAACATACCGAACCAGCGAAAAAAAAATTTCAAATTATTTATTTACTCTTATTTATTATATAATATTATTTTTGTTATTTCTTAACATAACTGAATAATTTTAACGTTCGTATGTGCTCTTAACATGCCTCAATTTAAATAAGATATATTCGAAAAACCTTTTTAAAAACAATCTTTTTTTATTATTTTTTTTTTTTCTTGCATTGTCATCCGAACTGAACGTGCATACCAAATTTCAGCTCAATCGGTTGAGGGCAAGTGCCTTAAAATTGAGTTGTAAGATTCCACCCGAACAAACATACATTGCAAGTTAAATAAAAGCTTGTAAAAACGAAATTGATTCTTTGATTCTTTGAGTAGAACCGGCAATATGATCAAAAGTCGTAATTGCCGACATCCACACGGGCATCAGCTAACTATTTTTATTACTGCAAGTGGATGTGCCTAGAGAGAACAAAGAGACTACATAGGGGTTAAATAAATATTGTAAATAAAAATTTAAAATATAAACTATAGCGACAACCCTGACATAATTGCGAAAGGTGGCATTTCCGCAAACATCAAAGGCGACGACGTACTGTAAGACTCGTTATAGGTACTGTGATGTACGTAAATCTAAAAGACTACATGTAAAATAATTCACGGTATTTGAATCATATGCATATTCCCTATTAAAGGGTAGTAGTATGCTTCATAACTAGATTATGTACATATGTAAGCGGACTGTTCAAACCCTGTATCGAGCGACCCGCAGCGGCGAGCGTGTATACATATTGAATTCTATTATGAAATATGAGTCCTATTTTATTTTATTTTAATTAATTGCAGCCTTATGATTCTTCAAAGTAATAGTAGTTTATGCTGCAGTCTGGAAATTGATACAAGTTATTACGTTGAAATGATATCGCGTGGTTGAATGAAATACAGTCCGTCAAATCTAAGAAGTACCGTTTGACAGTTCTGACAATTGAATTATAGGGATGGGATGAAAAAATCGATTACTATAATATCCGAACTTTAAGAGATCGATTACTATAATATCCGAATTTTAAGAAATCAATTGTTATAATTAAATAAAAGAAATGTTTAGGATATTTTTTTATTCACTACTAGTACTAGTATCGTCGTCTTCGTCATCATCGTCATTTAAATTAATGACCAGTTGATTGTCCATTACATTATCAAAGTGTACGTCTCTTTCGAAGTCGTCCATTATTATTTTCTTTGTTTTTTGTACTACTTTACTCCAATCTTCCTGTGTAACTTGGGCACATGCTTCCTTTAATAAACCTTCCATTTTCTTGACACTGAAGGGTGGTTTTGTGTTGTGTCTTGCTGCATAACCTGTAAAACAATAATGTAACTATTTGATAGCAGACGAAAACCATTGTTTAAATTATAAATGTTAGAAGTACTCGTGTTATTATTATAATATTATAAAATATTACCTTTAACTTGGGCCCAAATCAGTTCAATGGCATTATATTGGCAATGGTACGGAGGAAGTCGTATGACTTTGTGCCCGTGCTCTTCGGCCAATTGGTCAATTACATATGTCGGTTTTGGTGGTTTATGCAATTTCACTAACTGTAATAATTCAGCTTTTAATAGTGACATGTCGGCATCCACTCCTTTTCTTTGCAGCCATGCCACCAAATCTGCTTTCTTATTGGCTGACGTAGGTGCTTTATCAATTTGCACAGAGTGGTATGGGGCATTATCCATTATAATTGTGCTGTTAGGAGGGATATTCTGTAATAAATTTAAGAACCACTCTCGGAACCTTACTGCGTCCATTTCTTCATGATACTCTTTAGTGCTTTTGGATTGGAAAGCTAATAAAGAGTTTTCCACGAAGCCTGTAGACGCTGACCCAGCATGGCATATTATGAGGCGTCCACCTTTTCCTATCGGCACCTTCGAGCACGAAGCTTCAGAATCATCAGTCCATGTTTTCGGCACAGAATGGTTGGAATTTAGCCAAGTTTCGTCCAAAAATATTACATTATCCCAGTTTATAATTTGTTTAACTTCGCGCAGGAATGTTAGTCGCTGCATAATTATGTCATGTCGCTCCATAACAATTTTTCGTTTGTCAACTTTTTTGTATCTGAAGCCAATTCCTGTTATTACCGTTCTCAACGACTCTATGCTTCCCTTATACAGCCCGGCATCTTTTAAAGTTGCACATAACTTTGCCAATGTTGGAAATTCGCCTCTTGTAAAATACCCGTATATATGGTTTCTAATAGCATGACTATCGAATTCATCGATGCCTGTCACAGGTTTATTTCTTTTTCGTTTTTTCGGTGTGTGAAGTACGTTACTGTCACTCCCCGAAGGCCCATATTTTTCACTTAATATTTTGCCAACGGTGCGGCTACCAATACCGAGAGCTTCACCGACGCGATCCCGAACTTGTGTAACTGGCAGTAGAAGTCCACCATTTTGAGATTCACGCTCAAAATACTCGTGTAATTTCACCACCAATTCACGAGCCTGGCTGTTCAAAGTACGTCCTCTTTTCGACATTATTAATAAACACTTGCTTAGTTCGGAGTCCAGTATAAATATTGCCAAGGTAAACGGATAAAGAATGATCAGTCCAGAAAAGTAATAGCCAAGTCACAAATTGTAAAACACAAACGAGAAAGCAAGTACGCGCACAGTCAGCTTCCAAGATGGCGAGAGACTGCTGACGCCGAACCGACCGAGCGGACCGCGTGCGCTTGTAGTTGGCAGTGTTGCCAGAAAAAAAAAATTGTAGAGACTTGGACACCTGCGATTTTGCCTATTGACCTAAAAATAATTAAATTAATTTATTTTAGGGTATCTGTGTATTCAGTGCATTATGCGGTCGCGCAGTAACGTCGTTAATTTATAACATCAGGCAACAACATTTTTGTGAATGGGTTCTACATACCTTATTTTTATTAGTTTTAGACGTAGAAATAAGACTTAGAAGAAAAAATTGTAATTGTAAAATCAATGGATGTGCTTGTTAAAAATTTGTTTATTTCTCTGTAATATGCAAACCCATACTATCATACACAAAAATAAATGTAAAAAACACTATCCCTGACTCCATTTACTATTTCGACAGCGTTAGCGCGAGAAACCCCGACTTATTTGGGCGCGAAAATCAAAAATCGACAAATCGCTTTCGACAACTTTTTAAAGAAGCAAATATATTTGATTTATAAATACGTATTTTTGGTGAATGGGTTTTATCTCATATTTTACGATTACATAACTATTTAGTTATGTAATCGTAATATGTGAGATAAATCCCATTCACATGAAAAAATATTTGTTTGGTTGTCAAGTGTAATTTGTAAATAATACATTCGATTTTTCGTATATGTAAACGATTTTTTTGCATACAAGTGTATCCGAAGAGTCGCAACACTACGTGCAGTGACCTAACTACGTAACTTTGTAATGCGGTCAAGAATATAACTATTAGAAATTATTTACTGTGTAAATATGTGTTATTTTGCTTTGTTTGAAAGTTTTCAATTACATTTAGATATTAAGAATTGTACATTTTTAGATACAATAATGAAATCTTTCTAAATTCATGGTTTTATGAAAAAGGTTATCAAAACTGAATAATGTACGTATGAACAAAGTTGTTTCGGTTTGAAAAATATGAAACGTCAAACGGTACCTCTTAGATTTGATGGACTGTAATATCTCTTGTAGTTTATGTAAATGTTATGGATATTGAATTTAAATATGTACTTAGGTATATGTAAAATACAAAGTATATAATATGTATATATACTTATATATAGTTTAAGCTTATGACTACAGTAATAACTACCCATAAGTTATTATCGTTTAATTAAATATGTCCATCCAAAGGTTGCCTGGAAGAGATCGCTTGTAGCGATAAGGCCGCCATTTTTACATTTTTTCTTATGTTGTCCGTACATGTACTGTATTACTTTGGTGTACAATAAAGATTTATCTTATCTTATCTTATCTTATCTTAATGAAAAATTAGTTAGGGCAAAAACAGACCAACCAACTTAGTTAAACGTCTCGTGTAATTTTACGGCTTAAATTTTCTGAAATGAATTGCGTTGATTAATTGCATTAATTGCGTTGATCGCTTAGAGCGTGCGAGCTGCGTTTTGACTCGAGAGGGGTCACTCTCGGATGAGGCAGCGTATATTTGGCTCGAACGAGGCACGTGACCTAACAGAGGATTTGCCACGCGACCAGGCTCGCACAGTCAGTACGCGTGCTATTTTCTACAACCCTGGCATAGCTTTCTACACATTTACAGCAGATATGAGTGGTACAAATTTTCCTTAAGAATCAAATTTGTTTACGTCCTCATTAGAGGATTAATCCCGATATTTGCCGGAAATTGCCAACACGAGTTGCAGAGCCTTGACCTCTCCAGTTATCGTTTCCACGTTCCTATTTCATTTCATAATAAGTAGATTATCATTTCTCTTTCAATTAAACTGTTTGTATCAACCTTTGGTAATGCCGTAAGGCGAAACCGGTCTGGAATTTAATAAATAATGTGGAATAGTACACGTGTTTTCATTGAAGATCTCTTTCAATTACTCCCAACGGTATAACATCTATCGAAAAGGCACACCAAAGCCATAGTTTAAATTATTTGCTAAATATTTTATCTTCTATTTAACCTTTTGTAAGTTACGTTTTATTGGAAATAATTATTAACTTAATTAAATTAACTTAATTATGCACTTAAGCAACAAGTTTAGACAAAAATCCGTCGGGCAAAAACTGTTCAAACACATCATTCCGCCATGCCTTAACAGTGCCCTTTGGTTCGTTACAGACAGATTTTCTATGTGAAACTGAAATAGATGAATTTCCTCTTCGAGAGAATTTCGTAATTATGCTAGATAGAGATGCGAGATAGATATGACGATGTATTGCTTTCACTGTGCATTTAGTCGCAAATGACATAGAAAAGCGTGAGCGTTCGCGTTATTTCTAACTTTTGATATTGGCAATACGAAAGTAAATTCAATGAAGGTATTCCTATTGATATATTTAAATATGAACTTCAAGTGTGCCAAATCTCACACCCGGCTGTCTTCATGTTCTATAGAAATAAAATTTGATTTGATTTGATTTGTCCGACTATTTTTCGTAATAATTATTACATGTTAACATATGTGTAGGTATCCATGTATCAGTACTAGAGCATGTGTCAAGTCAATTATTCTGAATTGCAAAAACAGTCAAGGTCTGTCTGATACTGACTGGAACAGGTGCCGAAATATTGAAATTATGAAAAAAAGTACTAGGGGTATTGAGTTGGACTACAGTTCGCAAAAAAATGGAATCTCGCTATTTGTAATTGAGTTATTTTTGCGGCGGCGTATTTCATGGCGTAGAATGTCGCGGTTCCATTTATGTATGTATATATCATCTATCTGCATCGGACTATGATTTTCTTTTGTGGGTTTATCGACATGCCAGGCAGCTTTGATATTTTAATTAACTTTTTTTATTGTACCTACATGTGTCCGGCGACACAGAGGAGACAACTTATACGTTGCAAGTTATAATTGGCCGCGGTCATATTGGAATGCCATTCTGTAATTATTATAAATTCGAAAACGACTAAAGAGCAGGGTTTCAATATACTTTCAGTGACCTGGCATACGAGACCTTCACCTCAGGAGGTCGGGGTTCTATTTTTCCAGTATTTCTGCTAAGCAGTCTAACTTTGATATGTTCCATAACCAATTACGATATCGACGGCCTCGATGCGTTAAGAATGGTTACCGATCTTAAGACTGACTGCTAGTATTGCTTAACTTTGCAATGTGTAAACAAAAGTAATTTGTAAAAAGATAACCGACAAGTTTTTTTTTGTTTAATATTTAATATTACAACAAAGGAAATGCAAAAATAAAATACGTAGCCATTGGCAATTATCGTACCTATCCATATACAGTACCAACCTTAACTGTCGGCAAAGTGAAAACAAATTGCAACGGATGAAAAGTGAAAGAGTGCAATCACCATGTAATGTGCGAAAAGAAATGATACCAACAACATCACATAAACTTCATTTAAATGTGATCTTCCTGTCTACTTTTCATATTTCAGGTATGATGTTTTTAATTTAATTAGGTCAGTTCAGGCTGATGTAGTTCTGAATGAATTCGATGTATTCGAATCATAATAACAAATTATTGTGAAAATATATTATGCTGAATCAAATTTTGTAAATGATTTCTGATATACGCGCTCACATCGTCGTTTTTTCCACGAATAGCGAATTAATATTGTAATAATAGAATTATATGGAAGGAAACTTATTTTTAGAAGCTTTTATTTAACTTGCAATGTATGTTTGTTCGGGTGGAATCTTACAACTCAATTTTAAGGCACTTGCCCTCAACCGATTGAGCTGAAATTTGGTATGCACGTTCAGTTCGGATGACAATGCAAGAAAAAAAAATATAAAAAATAAAAAAATATAAAAGATTGTTTTTAAAAAGGTTTTTCGAATATATCTTATTTAATAATTACGTCAGTAATGGCTAATGATTGTAGGTATAGATAACGAGGGTCATCAAATGTGAGCACAACGGGCGATCTGTCGCTAAGAGTGATCTTTAACAGACAACCTTGGTATGAAAATCAAGTCACAACATACTTAAACGAACCTCGTGAAGTAATAAAAAAAATTATGTTAAACGACCTCATTATCCGAAATTGTATTTTCATTCGAACTAAAGGTGTGTTACCATAAATGAGATCAAATAGGAAGAGGGTAAAATATGTAATATAGAAATAATAAACCCAACGCAATCCCTCTCGCTCTACGAGTATTATATTTTATCCAGTTTTCGGGTGACGTATGCCATCACCACGCAACAAGTCGGGACTCCCGCTAGCCATTGAACGACAGCAGGCAGGCAGGCAATAAGGGAACGGACAGGCACCAACACTTTTCAGTTATAAGCCCTTGCCTATTGAGATGTCGAAATTAAAGTCGTGCTCTAATAAAAGCTACTAAAGTGGACCTCCGTGTACATCTCGGCCTCCGGCCCTTGCCAAATATATTCATCGATGCTAAATGGCTTGTCCAGCTCCCGGTGTCTTCAAAGTCACATGTGGACAGATATTGCGCGCGGAACCGACGGGCAGGCCTTCAACGCTGTCTCGCATTGCTTCGTAACAATTATCTAACAAATTAAATAAATAAAGCCTCGACACTGGTCACGGTGAAGTTACCCGGTTTCTACACCCAGTTAGTTGTACCGTAATTTGCCCAGTTTGCTCTAATTGCCCTAATTGCTGCATTTTCTACTCGTGTGAGTTATTTAAAATGAACTGCAAACTTCAAAACCTTACTTACAGCAATGACTTTAAAATTTTATTATCTAGCCGGACGACAATTAACGTATTCTTAAACATTGCCATATACTTTTGAGACTACAAAATAAGATTGCATAAAGACTGACCTACTTGAAAAACTACCGTATTATTTCATGAAATACATACCTGTGGGTACACAAGACCAAAGTGTTTTAACGTTAAAGACAAAGTGTAACAATCATCCATACAATCATCCACATTAGCAATATTAAGCGCGGTCAACCCGCTATAATTTTCATACAAATACTCGCACCGTTTACGTGATTATGGAGTTCTTATAACACATGATATCATTCTATATAATATCTCGTTTCTATAGAAGTAAAACATTTGGAGAAACAAATACTGTGTAAACCTTCAAAGATCGGTTTATTTGCGCAGATTTTACCTGATCTTTAACCGTTCATAATGCTCTAATTAAACATCTATATATGAATTTGCATTGTTATGGAGCCCCTAAACGACCACCAATCATCTCACAAACTCGGAAGACATATAATAAATAAATAAATATTCCACAACATTTCACACAACGCTATCTAGATCCATGGTAAGCATAGCTTAACTAGCTTGTGTTATGGAATCTAGAATGCGGATAAACATACTTAGATACATTTTTTTTTTGTAAATACATACATATTATACATAGAAACACCCAGACCAATGCAAATATACATATTCTTGCAAACAAATATTTGCACTGAGCGCGAATCGAACCCGCGCCACCTGCGCAGCAGCCGCGTTCACTACCGCTACGCCGCGGAAACTGTCATATTAAAAACAAAACGTATTTCTTAGAGTATATATATAACTAAATTTCTCGACGATAGACCAAGCCTCTTAAGTAGGATCATTTAACATATTTAAAAACATTCCTACTAACGATATAAATGTAAATGCTAGACTAGGCTAAACTGCCCAGGCGAGTTGGTATAAGAAAAAAAACAACTTTACTAGTGCAATTATGTTGACAATGATGAGCTATATAGCTCCCGTCCAACTTAGCGCAAGTTGGCAAAAGTTGTAGAGCCGGTAAAATGGAATTCAATGCAAGCATAATAAAAAAAAATGTAATCTCGCAGTTATATTTGTAAAACTAGAAACGGTTAACAAATATTTGATTTCTCAGTGAATTTACCTTTCAAAGGACGGCTGCACGTAATACACACCACTGTACTCAGTTGCATTAATCCTGCAATTGTAGTGTGTGTCACGATTATCAAAAAAATATCTAACTCGGAATACCGCTTTCACTCCATAATGCTAATTCACGAAAGGGGGAACGCGTGTTTGTGAATCATTCAGCGAACATTCAATTGCACAATTTTATTGTTTGATCCGCACATCTTTCCGGTTAAAAGCTAATGAAAATGCAAGCAATAACTAATCAAAATCCATCACTATCGGAAAACCCTACAATAGCGCTTAAAACGCACGAACAAATATTGATTTTTACAGATTGATATAGAAGCCAAACTAAGTGTTGGTTTACAATGCATACAGATTTTGCCTAAAGTGAAATAAATTCAATTGCTATGCGAATATCAAATTTACAGCGGTAGTAACAAGCTCGCTACTGGTTTAATACCTGTTGCTTCGGCGTCCAGAGTAAAAAGATGGTCGCGGTTGTAAATGTAATAATGTTCGTACTCATTTTATCGTTGATGAGTACTTTTTAATGGTTTACACAAAATAAACGACTTTGACTAAGGTTTTTCACAAACGAAATCCTGTCAAAAAGCTGAGTCATTCATTCATGAGCTTTCCAGGAAATACTCAATAAAATCCACTGAGTACAATAAAATGTATTATTTTTAATGTAGTTTAATCTTATATTCGATTTCACTGATGATACTAAACGCGTGCAATTCATTAACATCACTTATAATTAACATTTAAATAAACGAATGGGTTCGGCATGCCACGGTAACCATTTTATATTAGGTAGACCGTGTACTCATTTGCCACCTGAGTGGTATAAAAATAAAAAAGAACTTTATTCAATAAATTTTACATTAGGTAGGCCGTGTACTCATTTGCCACCTGAGTGGTATAAAAATAAAAAAGAACTTTATTCAATAAATTTTACATTAGGTAGGCCGTGTACTCATTTGCCACCTGAGTGGTATAAAAATAAAAAAGAAATTTATTCAATAAATTTTACATTAGGTAGGCCGTGTACTCATTTGCCACCTGAGTGGTATAAAAATAAAAATGAACTTTATTCAATAAATTTTACATTAGGTAGGCCGTGTACTCATTTGCCACCTGAGTGGTATAAAAATAAAAATGAACTTTATTCAATAAATTTTACATTAGGTAGGCCGTGTACTCATTTGCCACCTGAGTGGTATAAAAATAAAAAAGAACTTTATTCAATAAATTTTACATTAGGTAGGCCGTGTACTCATTTGCCACCTGAGTGGTATAAAAATAAAAAAGAAATTTATTCAATAAATTTTACATTAGGTAGGCCGTGTACTCATTTGCCACCTGAGTGGTATAAAAATAAAAATGAACTTTATTCAATAAATTTTACATTAGGTAGGCCGTGTACTCATTTGCCACCTGAGTGGTATAAAAATAAAAATGAACTTTATTCAATAAATTTTACATTAGGTAGGCCGTGTACTCATTTGCCACCTGAGTGGTATAAAAATAAAAAAGAAATTTATTCAATAAATTTTACATTAGGTAGGCCGTGTACTCATTTGCCACCTGAGTGGTATAAAAATAAAAATGAACTTTATTCAATAAATTTTACATTAGGTAGGCCGTGTACTCATTTGCCACCTGAGTGGTATAAAAATAAAAATGAACTTTATTCAATAAATTTTACATTAGGTAGGCCGTGTACTCATTTGCCACCTGAGTGGTATAAAAATAAAAAAGAACTTTATTCAATAAATTTTACATTAGGTAGGCCGTGTACTCATTTGCCACCTGAGTGGTATAAAAATAAAAAAGAAATTTATTCAATAAATTTTACATTAGGTAGGCCGTGTACTCATTTGCCACCTGAGTGGTATAAAAATAAAAATGAACTTTATTCAATAAATTTTACATTAGGTAGGCCGTGTACTCATTTGCCACCTGAGTGGTATAAAAATAAAAATGAACTTTATTCAATAAATTTTACATTAGGTAGCCCGTGTACTCATTTGCCACCTGAGTGGTATAAAAATAAAAATGAACTTTATTCAATAAATTTTACATTAGGTAGGCCGTGTACTCATTTGCCACCTGAGTGGTATAAAAATAAAAATGAACTTTATTCAATAAATTTTACATTAGGTAGGCCGTGTACTCATTTGCCACCTGAGTGGTATAAAAATAAAAATGAACTTTATTCAATAAATCGCGTTAACATAATTATTGTAAAATTCAGCCTATTTCTGATGAAAGCAGAGTCCCTGGTCTAAGGGTTTCTGTAATCGCGCGCGTATCCCTTGGTTTTCGAAGCATGCGCGGTGGTGCAATCAGTTGTCAGCGGTGAAAAATTCAGTAAACAATACAGTCCCGGGAGACGCGCGCGCCCCGCAGTCTCACAAACAAAAACTATTTATTTTCAAGTATACTACAGTAGTCGGTGAAGTGAAAATATTTCGAACATTAACTAGAAAATCTAGTGAAAAGGATAAAAGAAAGTGCGTGTGTGTGTGTGGTGATATTCGTGTGCTGCTAGGAAAATTAAAAAAAGCTGTAAGTACTAATTTTAGTTGTGATTTTTTTTTAAGTTAAAAAGTGGTTTTATTTCAATACATAGAAACACTCACAGCAATGCAAGTAAATATTCTAGAATATAAAATATTTGCACTGAGCGGAAATTGTCGTCAGTCAACCAAGCCACAAAGGTCGTCAATTTGAGAAAATTATTTCACAATTATTAGTGTTTTATTATAAAGCAAACAATTTAAAAGAAATCGTTTGTACTATTTTGATTGCATACGAAACTTATTTTGTGAAAGAAAAGGAGCTCGTGTTTATTACAAACGCGAAAGTTTGTAAGTATCGATGGATAGATGAACTTTACAATGTTATAGCTTATTATATGTACATCAGAATAACACATACGCTACAATTTATAACGATAACCGATATTAAAGCGATAACCGACATCCACGCGGGCGGAGCTGCGGGCAAAAGCCTGTACAAAAACATTTGTATGTTACGTTTGTATGGGGGCTCAACAAGTACCTACTTCAGACACGAATTTGACATGCGTTAACGACTGACCATGCGTCAAATCCCATATATTCGTCATTCTATTTGACCTAACGCCAGCTAGCGAATTGCCACTTGTCTAGAGGAGCTGGAGTTCCAAAGCTTTGACTACAATAGTATGACGATAGTGGACTATTTTGTTTCTTTTTTTCTCATTCAAGCGCCGATTCCCGTCGCATACAAAAGCATTCCATAGTCGTTTGATTGGCGTTCTCAGGAGCAACTGCTGTCTGTTGCTTCAACCCTAAAAGAAAGCTCCGTTTGGTGTTCACTAGGTGTACCGGCAGACGAGGTTAGCTTTGGTTTCGAAACTCAATACTCAAGTTAATACATGAAGAAAAATAGGTATAGGTCCATCTAAACAGCTATTCATGTAAGCTCAATAAATAGTACACCCATTGTTCTGATGACGGCGTTTGGTCTACGTCTGAGATAGCGAGTTCGGTTCCCGCCAAGTGTATAAGTGATAATATATTTTCTACAATGGTCTTGGTGTTTCAATGTATAATATTGTAGGTGTTTTTAAACTCGTTAAGTTATATTGTTATTGCTTTAGAGCGGTAGTTCTAGAAGTCTATAGGAGAGGTATTTGTTCAGCAGTGGACTATAAAGCTATTTTTAACAGATCCTGTCGCCCTTTTTTGATGTTATTCTCGCCATGCCGATTGCTCTTCAGCAGCCATGGTCATGGGAAACTAAATATGGTGGTTTGTCTCATAGTTTAAAGTGTAATTTATCTAAAAGTATTCAAACTATGCTGAATTGTTGGTATTATGTTAGATACTATTTATGCAGAACGATATTTTGCTTTTTCGTAGGTTTATGCGTGTTGCGTGGCGGTAGTGAACGCGACTGTAACGCTCAGGTTCGATTCCCGCTCAGCGCAAATATTAGGGGTTAAAGTATGAAATTGCCGATTTGTACTGACAAATTGAAATTCGTTTTTTTTTTAATTTAACGTATTTATTTAATCAAAATAATTACCATTATTATCTATACATTGCTGCCATCTAAAAGGAAGGTCATTTATGTCTTTGCGATAGACCTCTGGTGATCTAGATTCGACAAACTGTGTGAAAGCATTTTGTACTGCCTCCTGAGAAGAAAACTTTTTATCACATAGAAAATTGTCCAAATCACGAAAAAAATGGTAGTCTGTTGGAGCAAGGTCTGGCGAATACGGAGGGTGACGGATAGTTTCTAATTGCAGTTCCTGTAGAGTTAAAACGGTTTCTCGTGCTGTATGAGGTCTCGCGTTATCATGGAGCAATAATGGTGAAGATCGATTCATGAGTCGGGGCTGTTTCACTGCTAGTTTTGCTATCATTGTTCGGAGTTCGGCACAGTAGACATCTGCTGTTATTGCTTGACCAGATCGTAGAAAGCTATAGTGAATAACACCATGCTGAGACCACCAAACAGTTACCATTACCTTTTTATTGGTAAGCTTTGCTTTAGAACATTGTTGTGGCGTTTCACCTGGGGTCAGCCATTGCATTTTTCGCTTACGTTTATCGTAAAGAATCCACTTTTCATCACATGTCACAATTCGATCCAATATTCCATCATTTCTGTATCGATTCAACAAGGCAACACAAGTTTCAACACGCATGTCTTTCTGCAGATCAGTCAAATCATGAGGTACCCATTTTTCACATTTTTTTATTTTATTGATTTGACGCAAATGAGTCAATATTGTTGGTTAAACCATGCAGCTAATTCCTGGGTAGTTTGGCTCGGATCGGCTTCCACCATATCTTCCAATTCATTGTTATTCACCTGTGTGGACGGCCTTCCTCGTGGTTCGTTCTTCAAATCAAAGTTTCCATCACGAAAGCGTTTAAACCAAAATCGCACGGTGCGTTCATTAGCAGTCCCCTCTCCAAACGCAACATTGATATTGCGAGCTGTTTCTGCCGCGTTAGTTCCGCGTCGGAACTCGTATTCAAAAATCACTCGAATTTTCTAAGTATCCATCTTTCTTGTCTAAGCTAAATAAAAAAAACAACTGAAAGTCGATAATCGAATGTTGCACATTTTTAAATGAAGAACTACATAGGTACCATGTGGAATAAGTTTCACTCAAAAATCTCAAACCATGAAGGTTCTATGTCAATTCGAAGTACCTATTACAATGAAACGGCAATTTCATACTTTAACCCCTATTATTAGCATGAATATGTCTATTTGCGGTATACTATGTTGAATTGTTAGTATTATGTTAGATACTATTTATGCAGAAGGAGCGCAGTTCAGTCTCATTGTATTTTGCTTTTTCGTAGGTTTATGCGTGTTGCGTGGCGGTAGTGAACGCGACTGTAACGCTCAGGTTCGATTCCCGCTCAGCGCAAATATTAGCATGAATATGTCTATTTGCGGTATACTATGTTGAATTGTTGGTATTATGTTAGATACTATTTATGCAGAAGGAGCGCAGTTCAGTCTCATTGTAATTTGCTTTTTCGTAGGTTTATGCGTGTTGCGTGGCGGTAGTGAACGCGACTGTAACGCTCAGGTTCGATTCCCGCTCAGCGCAAATATTAGCATGAATATGTATATTTGCGGTATACTATGTTGAATTGTTGGTATTATGTTAGATACTATTTATGCAGAAGGAGCGTAGTTCAGTCTCATTTTTGCTTTTTCGTAGGTTTATGCGTGTTGCGTGGCGGTAGTGAACGCGACTGTAACGCTCAGGTTCGATTCCCGCTCAGCGCAAATATTAGCATGAATATGTCTATTTGCGGTATACTATGTTGAATTGTTGGTATTATGTTAGGTACTATTTATGCAGAAGGAGCGCAGTTCAGTCTCATTGTATTTTGCTTTTTCGTAGGTTTATGCGTGTTGCGTGGCGGTAGTGAACGCGACTGTAACGCTCAGGTTCGATTCCCGCTCAGCGCAAATATTAGCATGAATATGTATATTTGCGGTATACTATGTTGAATTGTTGGTATTATGTTAGATACTATTTATGCAGAAGGAGCGCAGTTCAGTCTCATTGTATTATGCTTTTTCGTAGGTTTATGCGTGTTGCGTGGCGGTAGTGAACGCGACTGTAACGCTCAGGTTCGATTCCCGCTCAGCGAAAATATTAGCATGAATATGTCTATTTGCGGTATACTAATGGTTTTTTTTCTCTTTTCTTTTTTTTGCATTGGTCTGTGTTTCCGTACCGCGGAGAGCATATCGAGTAGAACCAAACAAAGTAAACTTGAAAATGCGGACCCCGAACTCCGGTACCGACCGGAATAGCGCTATAAGAATTAATCAATTCATAATATTTTAAACTGTAACCTGCAAACAGTAAAGACATCAAGTTCATGCGAATATCACTCATTACCATGTAAACTGCCACCGAAAATTGATTTGAACGAGATCTAATAAGTAGTTTTTTTATTAAAAAGGTCATAAATCGTAAACGGAAGTTTATCTTTCATGCAATCAACTCAAATATAAAACTTTTATATTATCCCTTGATGGACGAGTCCGACTCGCACTTGGCCGCTTTTATTTTATTTAAATAGCCTCACAAGTATTTTTTTTAATCAATAAAATATTATAAGCCTGACCGAGTGTGCCGATCAGTACGTCGAACAAATCAGACGTCGCAAACTTATTACTCTTGTTGGTTCGACTAAACGCCTACAGCCCACTGGATCCAAAAATAAATAATATTCTCTGAAGATATCGATGAAAAGAATCTACATTACTACATATAATTGTGAAGTTTCCGCGTCAGTACATTGGAGATACATATTTGAAAATGAAATCCGGGTTATTTTATTTAAATGATACTGAACACGGAATTATTTTTTCTCTCATGTGGACGCAAAGAATAATTAACGGATTTTGATGCTGTTTTTTATGTTGTTTAAAAGATCTTAGTCAGATATAAAAATCTTGGATTTGTTGGCAAAAAGATATGAAAAAATACGCGTAACGTCCTCCACGCGTACGGAGCGGCGGGCATAGGCTATATTATATAAAATTTGTCAGTATATAACAGCGGTTACTACAGCTCAAGAGTTTTTACGGTGCCTGCAAATACGTCAAGCTTTTTCAAATTGTTTACAAATACAACAGGACGGGAACTCATTAAAAAGATGCAGCTCTTCTGCAGCGATGACTAATTTACTTATGGCTGTTATTTTATTGTTTTTTCATTATAAAAAGCACTAGGCAAATGAGGGACTTAAGGGTTTAAGTAAACAACGTACAATCTGTAAATTAATGAAATATAACCAGTTTTGCTCAATCTAACAAACATGTCTACTTATCTATTGTATCTAGAGGTCCTTGAAAGCATGAAAATATTATGCTGTATTGCAAAATTCACCAATGTACCTACGCTAACTATTTATCTATGCATATTTTGCGTACTAATATGGTGGGCCTCACCAAGATTATGAAAATCAAGGCAATCACATTTATAAATGGGTGGACCTGCCGATTGGCAAACAAGTTTTCCTCTCGTGGTTGGAAAGTCGGTGGCTGACGGTCGCTCCCGTCAACGCCATGATAAAACCAATCCATAAAAAAAGGGGAGTAGGACTCGGGACCGCGGGGTTTAATTGCAATCAGTCTTCATAAAAATTTCGCAAGGCATAGTTGACTTTGCCTTCAACTTACCATCAGGAGAGGTGAGAAACTAACCAACTCACCATCAACCCTATTCAGGTAAATAAAAAATATTATATACCTACAATAAGATTGACAGCCCCGAACCATCAAAGCGGTTCAAAGGTAAACCTGGTAACATTTTAAAAG
The DNA here is from genome assembly GCA_949126895.1 of Eilema caniola. Lineage (NCBI taxonomy): Eukaryota > Metazoa > Arthropoda > Insecta > Lepidoptera > Erebidae > Eilema > Eilema caniola. The sequence continues at coordinate 48,611,155 of OX421460.1, read as the reverse complement.
GAATTACAGCACTATTTTTATTCTCGATACAATTTAAGTAGATTAAACTCAATTTTACTAGGAAGGACGCGCAACGTGCAACAGGAAAATATTATTTTATAAATTGTGATTGACCTATGGTTTTTATTGATGTGGAAACTTTATTTATGCCTGTAAAGGGTAGGCAGAAGTGTATAAAAATTCACGTTTCTCCAACTACGACTATCGGGCGCACGTAAACACTTTCAACTTGGACCCCCTGGAGCTTTTAGTAGTCTAACTGCGGATTTGGCTGAACTTCGACATTTTCCGTGAAGCGACTGCCATCTGACCTCCACAACGCAAAAGGAACCGGAACTATATACGGTTGTTTACAACTAACATTAGTTCTGTCAAATAATATCATTACAGGAATAACCAAGATCTTTTTTTAAGACAAAAAAGTGCACTTAAAATTTTTCATCCATTGCGATCAAACCGACTCATTCGAAAATATTATTAAGTATGTTAGGAATTATTAATTTAATATAACTCATTTTTTTTTAAATCTCGAATATCACGGCCCCGTAAAACCACTTTACAATAGGTATTCTCTTCCGTTTACAAATTTGTTAATAGGAACTGCATAATACTGGCAGGCGTCAAACTGGTTTTAAATGAAAACTACATTTTCAGTTTACTTGCTCACAACGTGGCTCTAATTTCCCCGAAATTAGGCACATAATGGTACCTATTATCAAACTGTTGTTTTTTGATTGTTATTAAATCACGAGTGGGATGACGTTTTTTTTTAATTTTATTAGTCAAGTTGCATAATTCTTAAAAAAAAATAGACAGAGAACAAAAAAAATAATATACCTATCTATAGCTTGTTCATTTCATGCAACTACGTATTTAAATAGAAAATTTCATCTTGTACGTATATAATAAACAGTACTTTCACTCAAATATAACTTTTGTTTTCACTCTGTTTAAAACTTTAAGTAAATTCACAATTTCGTAAAAAAAAGAAACCTCATTGAAATTATAGTTATTTATTTATTAAAATGTCTACATGTACTAGTTATGAAGAAAATGATGTATGTACCTAGTACACCGCCCGATATATACACATATACTTTACAACGTCCGATATATGATGCAATTGATGTGAAGTCCTTATCGTTATAGAATGTCTACTATCTGAAAACTGCGAGGATAAATATCTATTTTAGTGTTATATTATTTACAAGTAAAATGAAAAATGTCGTATGATACAGGTGTGTATTGTTGATTATCGTCTTCGGCTCTCTGTAGACACTAGCCTCACGGCTCGGGTCTCAATATCGCCTCAGCGATAATCACCAACTTTACACACTTGTGCCATAATCTACTATTCCACTTCAGCAGCTCAAACATGTAAGTTTTGCTGCGTAAAATCAGTGAACAAAATGCGATTTTTCTCAGTGTGTGAGATATAGTAACTTTTTAATTTTTTCAATAAAGAGTGCCAACCATAGATTTGATCTTAATCTTTCAGTGAAGAAGTTTCGAACTCAACTGCACTCTGTCCCTTTCCCGTCCTTAAAAAAGAGCGAGAGACAAACATAAGTAATATGAAGGTCCAATTTCGAAATTCGACCCCAAAAAAAAATGTTCGGAAATGCATAAATAATCTAAATTTGAAAGATATTCGTAAAATGGATAACCGTGTTGTTTAATTAAATAATTTTATATTTAATGTATTTTGTATACGAAAATAAATAATGCATAAGTATTTATAATCAATCTCAAGTCAATAAAACTATAACGTTAAATTTGCAGTACTGCAATAATTGTACCTTTAACTTTTAAAATGTTCAGCATAATTTTGATTAATTATAAATATAAATGTAACTTCTATCTATTTCTGTTCATTGTGTTATCTTCTAAGTGATACTTATTATGTGTTCTCGCGGCTGAAGTGCAAAAAAAATGTATAAGCAAAATATTTGCATCTCGTACATTCGGATCCCTCACCACGCGCAGGATCTACATTACAATCACTCACTACGCTCGTAATTAAATCCCCTCGCTTGCTACGGACTCAAAATCAGCACTCGCAGCAAAAAACAATTCTGCTCACTTGTTGCGCAAATAATTTAAAAACCAATAACAGGAAAGCCTAATTGATTAATAAAAGCCACTTTGACCAGATATAGCTAATTTATTAGGTATAGTCGTGTGCATTTAATTGTCGCTCGTAATCAGACATTTACACTGATTGAAATAAACCCTGACTGAAATGCAGTGTGCGGTTGTTTTGTGTTGGTGTGTGGTTACAACATTGCCATTTATTTTATTTAACTTTGTGTTTTATATAACTAATTATATAGATTTATTAACAAGAATCACCGGCTTTGACCCTCAACCTGCGCCTTAATTCACTAACTACTATATGGATTAGTTTATTATAAGTATAACCTATAAGTAGGTTTTAGAAATGAGGTGGATAGGAAAGTTATAATCGACCACCATATTCTAGTTGCATCCGTAGTTTTCACTTCGTTCTACTTATTTGTTTTTGCCAGAAGTGTCTGACGTCTACACTCCCAAATCTAGAGGAAAACTTACGTCGCCGGAGCCCCGTCCGCTCTTTGGTTAGTGCACCGACATGCAGGTGAGGCTGGACGATTATACACCCCATAAATATACTCTAAAATATATAAAAACTTGCTGTAGCTTGTGTCTCCGTCCACGTGGATGGCGGAATGTCGCCTAAACATAGCTTAGGTCTTTATTATCCTATCCTATATTTTAATTTCATTAAGATTTGTTTATTCAGTCGCATTTATAATATCTTTCATTATTAGGATGTGTCCTCTCCGCCCTGTGTTGATGGCATGCTAAAGCTGATTCTGTTTAATCCGATAGTAGCTTCCCCTCATGGTTTCATCTGAGCTAGGTTACTACTAAAATTGGATTTCAACAATTAGGTAGAGGCGAACTAAACTACGTTACTAAATTATACTCAAAGAATTTCATTTATTAAACCGTGAGAACGTGATGTTTTTTACAAGCTTTTATTTAACTTGCAATGTATGTTTGTTCGGGTGGAATCTTACAACTCAATTTTAAGGCACTTGCCCTCAACCGATTGAGCTGAAATTTGGTATGCACGTTCAGTTCGGATGACAATGCAAGAAAAATAAAATAAAATAAAAAAAGATTGTTTTTAAAAAGGTTTTTCGAATATATCTTATTTAAATTTGATACTTATTTTTACCTAAATTTTTAGAACAAGTTGTTTGATTGGCTTGGAAAGTGTGAAGCGACAGGCTAGCGTGCGTTTTTACAAGTATATTTCATAAATAATTAGAAATCTAACCTAAATTTAGAGAGGACATGGTAAAGTAGAGAGTGGCTGAAGAGATAAAATCTGACAGGAAAGTACGAAGGAGAATTATATGTTGCGCCGACCCCAAATAATTGAGACAAGGCTAAATAGATAATGAACTATCAAATGCAACCAAACCAAATTACGGAAAGCAGAATTATCATAGTAGAAACACCAAACAGCAAGAGATATCTAAAGTCGATAGCTGAACGTACCCCTTTCTTGGAAATCGGACACACATCTCAGTTTCTTTTTCTAAGAACACGACAAACTCTGGTTCTGTTAAATTCAACATGTTGCAATCTGTGATCTAGAATAAATATATTATAATTTATTTACACGTCTATTTGCGCCTTAGAACCCGGCTGGATAGAGGCCATATCTAATATCACCTTGGAATAAATTCGCTTGGCAATAAGCGTGTCCTATAAAGAACACTAATAAAATCACCATTTCAACATTGTACATGTCTATTTTTCGAAATGGTGGAATATCGTATGACAGTGGTATGCTTAATTACCATCCCCCGTCCTCTACGCGTTGTAGTTGCGAGGGTCGGTTTTTAGTTACCTAAAGGGCCGAAACTTCGATATAGGTACGTATTATACGTAGCTTAATCAGCCGTTTAATTTACTGCCTAGGCTAGTAACTTAATATCATCATTCAATTAACGGCCTAAATGATATTCAGCCGTAACGTTTATTACAATGTTTAATAAACTGGCTGGCTAATGCTTAGGCCATTCGTAAGGCAGCCCAAAATAAGAAGCCTTTGTGGTTATTTTATTTATAATCATACAAAAGCAAGTCATTTTCTTAGCTGTCTGATTAAATGGCTAAGCAAGTAATCAACGTCCTCGATCCAAGCCATTTGCCTAGCCGTTCATTCATGCCGCTAATAGAACGGCGCCGTTTAGTTACCTGCCTAGGCAGTTAATTGAACGGCTGATTAAGCTCGTTGGCTGCGATATAGCGACTACCATCAAAACGCTCTATTATTCTCGCACTATTATCTCAGTGTCAATCCTGTTTGTGTTCGAAGGCTACACTTTCAGTGTCTGCTTTTCCATAATTTGGCTTTTGGGGGTGGGAGGCCTGATGAACCCCTGGCCTACAGTATAAACGGCTTAACTGACTATCCAAAGCCACGAAGGGATTTCAGTATGTTAAGCATGGTTAGACTAATCTCCTTGACATGGTATGGTTCGACCAAGGAGATGAGGTTGCAACTTTACATACTACTTCATACGAAAAACTATCCAAGTACTTAATTAAATAAAGATACGTTTTTTCATAAGTACATACATAGGTACTTCCGTACATGGGGATGGTCCAGGATCCATGGGGATTGCAACCCTAAAAAGTACATACATACTTAATATACTTTTTTTTTGTATACTTTTGCATATAAAGTTGTATGTGAAGCCGTATCTTCTATGTCGACGGTGCGTTGTTATACAAGATTGTACAGGAATAAAAGCTCATTACGTACAAATCGATGACTTCAAGAGTTTACCCTCTTCGCCATATTGTACATTATACCGTTGTTTTCTTATTTCTTATTACATTGCAGATTTCTCGAGCATTATATTTCATTGCTATACGCAGGTGAGTTTCTTTATAGACTTGATGGAATTATTATAAGCGTAGATATTGTGAGCGAGTTACGACTATTGAGCGATCTCGGTACCTGTTATACTTAATCTATACTAGTACTAAAGTTTTTTTTTCTTTGAACTCGATTATCAATGGAATTATACATGATAGCCATGAAAGTCGTTAGGTTATTAAATTTGACACTACGCTACGACCCTTGGTTATTAACCAACGGATAGTTAATAACAAAAAAGTCATTTAGTTGCAGGTGGGCGCCGCCCCGAATAGAACCTAGTACAGTGTGGGTGAGACCAGCACAGACAGTACTACCTATTATAAACCTAAAATACGAAGCATATGGAGTTTACGCGAATATTACTCGTGGAAAAAAATACTTTTTTTAACAGATTCTATCTCCATTATCATTTACATTAAGCTCGACGTTTTGGATACTTTCAGCAGTCATGGTCGCGAGGTGATTACGCTGCCGGGTAGGTAGAAGGGGTAGGCCCAAAAAGTCCTACCTTGATGTCGTACAAGGTGACATGCGTGCAAATGGTCTCACTACCATGGACGCCCAAGATCGTGCGAAGTGGATGAGAAAGAGCCGGAATGCGCACCCTGGGCATCACAGCCTCGGATGCAATTATGATAACGTCTAAATGTCGATGATGATGATGATGGTCGCGGGGTGACTAGAGATGATAATGATAAATAGATAGTCAAAAGCGAATATAAGTAGGTGTGCTTTAATTCCATTTCATAAGAAAATCCTATTTATGAAGCCCCACAATTTAAACTGTACTATGTATTTATTTGAAAACCAGAGGGCTTTCATGAAAGGTTTAATTAATATTGCCGAAGCTCGTGAAATACGTTAGGATAGCGTGTAGTTGTGATACCAAAAATACGCAATACGCGCAATGAAATTTGTGCAGATGTATTTCATGGAATTCGCCCTAGCAATACTGTGACTCCGATAGAAAGAATTAACACAGGTTGCATTTCTGTAGAATTCAATATATATGGCGTATGCTACAAGCGTTCACTGAATGCCCACACACTCACAATGCAGAGCGTTCTATACAATATTTTTGATATGATTCCCTTTCAACAACAGTTCGAATATTATGTATGATCAATCACACGTCCAATGAAATGCACAATGTTCGCATGCCAAACCAAGAGAACTTAATATTTTTCAGCGTTTATTGTGCGGTTTTTTAATTGAGCCACAAGAAGCCCCTAGAGCCGGAGGGGTAGGTTATGTCCGACTCGAACCGACTAAACCACACGCCGTCTGTGGGTCGATGGACTAGGCCGAAGGTAAGGTTGTCTCACGACATATCCCTCGCACCCCGGCTGACCCAGGGGCCATTCCTCTCGGTCTGGCCCTCCTCGTGAGGGGGGACCACGAGGTCCCCGACTCGCCACCGGAATGGGAGGGGCGCGCATCGTCCTACGAGGCGCGTCGCCGCCGTGGCCTGCTTCTGCTAGGGTGACGAGCGGCTCCACCCGTCACCCTCAGGCCCGCGCTCATGGCTCATGTCTCTATGCCCATCAGATGCAGGTACCGCCCAAAGTTACCGTGTCCGGTAATGACCTGCGTTCTTTATTGTAGGTAGAGTGTAGATAGCTGATGTTATGAGGCCTAACTTGCCTTCTTTTATTTTCGATAAAGTAGATACCTATAATGGGTACGGCTAAAATAAAACCCAAGGGCGGAAGCGAAGCTTTTATGGGGGAATCCTCTATCTTCTCGTTTAGGCACATAGAGAGCACATATGAACGTCAAAATTGTACAATTATGTCAAGAAATAATTAAAATAATATTAAATAAATAAAATAAATCACTTGAATATGATTCTTTCGCTAGTTCGGTAAGTTGGTTCTACTGTGAAGATACCAGCAAAACACTCAGTGAACAAGATTATCCTTTTTTATTGTGGTTTAATTTAAAACAATTTATACTGTGCAAGCAAGCAAAGATTATCTCTGCAAAGAGAACCCGGTGAAATTATTATGGATCACCTCGCCACTGGTGGAAGGAAAGCTATTATTGTGAATTCAATAAAACTTTCCAAGTATTTTCTTTTCTTTTTAATACAACTGAGGTGGCAGACAAGCACGCTGATGTTAAGTGGTTACCGTGGCCTATGGACGTGTGTAATACCAAGGGAGTCACACTCTGCTGCCGACCCTGTAAACGCATGACAGTTTCTTTGCCGTCAGTGTAGAAGACAAAGCAGGAAAAGCCTTAGGTCTTCCCACTGACAACACAAAACCTCTCCAGTGAGCTCTGACTGCCCTACTCACCGTCGGGAACACAACACGACGTCATTATGGCGGTGGTATTCTGCAGGAGGCACTTCCCCAGTCGAACTGCTCAATGGGACGGGAGTACCGTCGTTTCCTATCTCCTAATTAGCGTGCCTATCGATTTAGATAGGCAAAAATGAATGTCGGCGACGGGGTTAGACTCGCAAGGTTAGAAGCCTCATCTTGGACGTTCCCTTTTTCCGATCTAAATATAATTTTCAAATCCATATGAAGAAACTAACTACTTGTATTGAGGTTACGTGGCCAATATAGCTCGTTTGAATAAGAAATTCTGGTTACAAAACATTTGAAACAGTAGATTTTTTCAAAGATCCTTTGTCTCGCCGTGTCCGAATAAGCTATACCACAAGAGCGAGGGAGAAAAAGATACAGCTCGGACTGTTTCGTCATATGTAAAATATACGATAACTGAATTATAATGTCTTTGTTTCCTTCTCAAACACTCGATCAGTTTTTTATTATTTTTATCTGAAAATTGTAGTAAAATTGGGGCAATTCAGTCATTTTACAAGGTTTCTTGTAAAAATATAGTAATTAATAAATTAATGGAAAAAAAAGTAGGAACCCAAATAACCAGGGAAAAAACAGGTATCCGTGTTATCTTTCACAGCAGCCAACGACTGTCTCAGTTCAAATATTTTCTCAGATTTTTAGTGTATCTATATTACGACACATTTTATTATATCTGTTATACATCAAAATGTGTACACAAACAGGTCACAATATAACGTTTAACGCACAAAGGATACCTTCCCGCAATACAATTTAACATCAGCAATAAGTATAATACGGAATGCACAAGCAATTAAAAATTAATAAACAACGTGAGCTCGCGCAAATTATTTATTATTATTCTGAGATTTCAATGTATAAATATCATCTATCGTGTCCAACATTCGCAGGAACTTTGTCCTAACAATTACGAACATAACTATATTAATAAAATCGACCAAGCCGCGCTCAAGTGAACAGATATTCGAGGATACTTATTTATATACTTATACCCACGTACCTTAAATGAAACTGCATATCAGTAAAGACGTTCTGAGGAGTGGAGACGAGCACACAATGCGACGATCATTGAGAGACAACTGTTCCATTGCAGCGCTCAGCAAGAATTGGTTCAATCCAATGCTGTATATTGAATTTAAAATCATCACGGCCTAATAACGTATGGAACATGCATTTTGCAAGTGTGAGGAATAATCGGTGTTCAGAAAATATTTTGTTTTTTTGTTCAATGATTCATTTTCTGGGTTATACCTATTGAATTTTTTTATCACTCTAGATAGTTGACCCGTTAGACTTCGTACCGCCTCAGAATCAATAAACACAAGTTACAATTTCTCATATTTTCTCACCGTTTAAACCTTCCCAGGACATCCACAAATATTTCAAGACTAAAATTATCCAAATCGGTTCAGCCGTTCTCGAGTTTTAGCGAGACTAACAGACTTGCAATTCATTTTTATACATAAGAAGTAGATTTGTCCAGCGGTTACTCAAATCTATTCGGTCGGCCACGCATTTCTCCTAGTGATCGTCTCCTAACCGTCGTAGCGTAATGTTAAATAGTCTTCTTCATTACTTGGCTATCGAATGTAAAAAGGATTTTTAAATATCACACTGCACAGACTTGGTTCTATATGGTGATTCACAATAATCATGCGATAATAAGTGTCGCACTTTGATTACGATTGACAGCTTTTGTGGCGTGTCCGTAGTGAACATGACTGCAGGAATTAAACCCGCACCTTCTCCCTAGGCACGGGTTCGTTTCCCGCTCAGTGCTAATATTTTTTGCATTGAAATGACTTTTTCCATTGGTCTGGATATTTCTGTGCCTTAGAGCGCACGTGAAGCCATCGATTCCGGTTGTCATACAATGGCAATCGTTATGGATAGTTGAGACCCTAAAAGGTCTAAAAACAAACTGTAATACTTTGATATCGACAACGGGTTTGGAGGGCAGATGGCAGTCGCTTCACGGAAACTATCGAAGCTTGGCCGCGTTGCGGTTGGACTCGAAGAGGCGAGAGAGTACAGAGCTGTCCCGAGGAAGGTCGATCTCCCGCTACCATGAGCTGGCCTCAGAATGTATTGAAGGACAGTCCGCCCCTTAAGCAGTCAAAGTCTACCCAATTTCCTGGAGACTTCATTTCAAAATCACACCCAGTTACAGATCTCACTCAGAAGGTGCTTATGACTACCCAAATTAAGAAACGATATTTTTAATTGAAATACATCCACATCCACACATAATTGCCTAACCCTGAGGGGATAAATACATATAGTATTTATTTATAAATAATTGGGTATTTGACTGACTACTCAAATTAGTTTCTTTTTACTAAACGCCAAAACGGTAAGGAAAATTGTAAATTTAAATATTCCACTACATTTCACACGACGCTATCTAGACCCACGGTAAGCATATCTGAACTAGCTTGTGTTATGGAATCTAAAATGCGGATAAATAGACACTTTTTTTTGTAAATACATACATATTGTACATAGAAACACTCCGAACAATGCAAATATACATATTCATGCATACAAATATTTGCACTGAGCGGGGATCGAACCCGCGCCTCCTGCGTAGCGGCCGCGTTCAGTACCGCCACGCCACAAAGGCAGTCGAAAATTTATTTGTGACGTCATAATATTTAATCGTCAAATCACTTACTATTCACGGTTGGGTAGGTGATTAAAAATAAATACGAACGATCAAATAAGAACCCACGCATTTGTTCCCACTCTTTTAATTTTCTTAATTTAATAAGTTCAGCTTAATAATTTATTTTAACTACAGGAAGATACCCAATTGTAGTAGGTTTTAATTATTTTTATCTCTGCCTACCAATTTCAAAGCATAGCCGACAACGAATAAAAGTTAGCGATTTTGAAAGTTTAATAAACTCACGAAAACGTATGTAGATTACGCTTTTACAGATCATTCGGAATAGCAATACGTTTATCTTTCTAATCGAATTGAAATCATACGTTTTGTAAACTTTTCACAACGTAAGTAGTTGTTGGATGTATAGTTAGATATATATAATGTGGCGTAATATAGATACACTAAAAATCTGAGAAAAAACTTGTCTGATTCGTGTCGCATTATGAATATGATATATTTTGTTCCTGCGTATATTTAATATCTACTTATTTAACCGAGGAATTGCTTTATAGTTATTTAGTTTAATTTATAGTACTTTACTATCTGGGAAACCACTGTATCGATGTTGAAAAAAGTTTGTACATATTTAGATAGGGTCCTGTTACACAGTTCTCCTGTAACAAGCGACGCAAGAATAATTTTATATTTTTCATGTGATAACGCCATCTCGTATCGGAGCGAGGTACTTGGACGGTTGGCAATCGTAACACAGAGCACAACTTGGTATCGATGTTGCTTTACATTTTACATACAAGGCGCTAAAAGCGCTGGCCTTTGGCTGGCCAAGTTCATATTATTTATCATTAGGGCTGGGTGTCTTCCCTGTTCAATAGATTTTCCCTCTTGAAGTCCACTCTTATTGTTTTTGCCAAACTTTAATATAGGTACGCCGTGTGATGTTATTCACACGGCGTACCTTTATAAAGTTTGACAGATATTCGTTATTCAACGGAACATGGCTTCTTATATATTGTGACGATTGTCGCAGATGCTAATGTATGTTGTATTCTGTCATTATTTAGGCACTTTACTGGGACACACAAAGTAATCTCGTATTTTAATAATGTGGGACATTTTAAACAGCGCTATCCAGACGCATTACGCCTCTATTCGCAATATGAAAGACTGATTAACTTTCACAGCTTCGGAGTTTTGCTAGAATAGTGTAGAATTTTTGGGACTCCTAATATTTGTGGAATGTTACGTCACAACAATAATTTTATCGTCCTGAATTTCATAAAGAAAATGGTTCAGATTCCACCACCCAAAAATGAGCAAAATACAACAAGACAAAATGTCACACTAACAATTCAACATAGTAGTACAGTTATTTGGTTCGAAAAAAGAAGTGGTTTCCTGGGAAAGTTTTCGGTAGTTTTGACTAAGTACCAAATGAATCTTTAGGTACTTCGAATAATTTGATATATCTTGAAACTAAAACACCAACACCATCTTAAGTCTCTTCGAAATCCATCTGAAACGTCGGAATAAGAAACTCCAAATATCTATGTCAGCCATCACGGCCGTGACATCGCGGATAAAATGCAGGGGATTGGCCTTCCCTGGAGCGGCCCCGTTTCACAAGGTCTGCCCGATTACGTGGGTAGGAAATCTCCGTCTCCGTCTCGCCCAAGTAGGAGGGGAAAAGCCAATCTCGATGGGCTATACAATACACAACATTTCAAATTTCAATCGTAGAAATTGTAATAATGTAAAACCAGGAATTTAAAACTATAAAATGGCGTATATTACACCAAAACTTATAAAATGCGAAAACAAATACCTCATAGGAAATAATTAAAATAATTAAATAACAATAATATTGTTTAATAAACAGTAAAGCGACTTCAAAATGATATTACTCAAAATTATGAGGCATAAAAATTGGAGTCAGCGATATACAAAAGTATTAAAACTGTCCAAGTCTTCTACACAGAGATTACCGTCTAAATAAAAAACAAAACGATTATGTAATCGTTATTTTTTTAAATTTACATTTAACTTGAAAACGAAATTACTCAAATTATGAGACATAAAGGTTCAACGATACTAAAGTATTAAAACTGTTCAAGTCTCCTAACACAAAGATTACCAGTAAATTAAAAAAAAAAGGCGATTACAAAACACCCATACTTACATGTAAGATGGCGACACATATAATAAAAATGTTATCCTCAACAATGTTACTCTCAGTACAAAAACGAACCATACATTTAAGGAAGTATATAGATAAATTATACCTTATGCATATAGACTTAAGTACTAGTTACTCGGCTTGCAGTTGTACGAAAAACCGGTCAAGTGCGAGTCGGACTCGAGCACTGAGCAGATCCGTACAAGACGAAATTGAGGGACGAACTTGTGTTAAACGGCAATTTTACTACGCTGACTTAAAACTTCGATTTTTTACATCTGTAATGCTGTAGCCACAATCTCGTGATATGCCACTGATTAGCGCCATAATTTCAATAACACCTAGGCGTAGCCACTATTTACCGCCTATACTCCGTCCACTATAATATGAATGTACTTTAGACAGATGAAAATAGTGATTGCATAAAAAATTTAATTGATAAAATCGATAGATTAAAAAAAAACATTAATCGATTAATGAAAATATAGGTATCATGATTTTATGTGGAATTATTATTTTATCATGATTTTATGTGGAATTATTATTTTATCATGATTTTATGTGGAATTATTATTTATTATCTATCTATTCATAATAACAAAGCAGTAGATATTTCGACATGAGCGAGAGAGACGTGGAGGTTGCAGCTAGCTATTATAGAAATGCGCTTACAATTTTATTGTTAGACCCATTCGGAGCACACGAAAATCCTTGCAATATTGTTTACTATATACTATTTTTTAAAATATACGAATTTCCAAAATATCTGAATATTCTTAAAGTAAAGTTGGAGGATACTTTTTTGTAAATCATGAAAATTTCACAAGCCCAATAAATGTATAACATCGTCTACAAACATATCCTCTTCATCTAATGACGAATCTTCACCGATATGAATAATGAGAGATTGCTCTACCACATTACCAACAGCGATAACTCGTTCCCAGTCAGACAATATTATTTGTTTAGTCCTTGCAACTACACGTCTGTGCATATTTAAAAAATGTAATGTATGTGTTTCTTAGTGAATAAAGGAACATATTTAATAATGATATAGATGATAATAATTTTGAAAGAAGGGCTTTCCGGTGGCCTCTGAAATTGTATTTTCGAATGATATATCGTTAAAATAAAACTAAGTATTTGTGGTAAGAATATTTCACTTTATCAGTTCGTTATATTTTATTATAAGATAGTAATTCTTCGAGGATAAAAAGTAGTCAACATCCCTAAATAATACCCAAGTACGAGTATGTCTACTGCTATGTATGAAAAATAAATTTAAGCTAAAAAATATTACGATGGTTTAGATTTAGTCGAATTTCTTCAGTATTGTATTTACATTTTTTTTTCTATTTTCCATTTTGCCATAAGATTTTGACACAGTCGAATCCGATTGTAACATTTTCAAGTTATTACAATAAGGACACAGTCGATCGACCAGCTACATCTCTAAAATTGCTTTCTGGCTGACGTGACGATGTCAATGACATAAGACGTATTGGCGCCTAACTTTTGTTCGGAGTTTTCAGTATTGACGCTAGAACAAAGTTATATCGAGTATTGAGTGTGAGCTGTCTAAAATACATTTATATAGTGGACGGAGTATAATTTTTGACATTTCTGGGTAGACTCTAGTGAATATCAAGAGATGTCATACCGACGAACAACACGTCTATACTTAAACTTGGATGGGGTACACAAAATGGCGACCATAATAGAGAATCCAGCTAACTATCGATTGCTGATTATCAATATAAAAAGCACAGACTAAATATATAACATTTAACAGTAAAATGAACTAATTATGTTCAAGTGGTTAGCTTAAGCGCCCGTCGATTTGTGTTCTCAGGTTACGGTAGATGTACCTGGAGCTGTTTATCCTTGCTAGGGCCACAGTACCCGCGATATGTCAATAATTATTGCTAACCAACCGGCCACTATAAATGATCTATAGATATTTCAGCTCTATATGATCTATACTGTAAGGTACAGCCCAGTAGACGGTAAAGTAGTGTGGCACGAACATAATAAAATTTCAATTTTATCCATCCATACATTCCCGAGCAAAAAGTCTTGACAGACAGACAGACGGGCAACAAAGTGATCCTATAGGGGTTAAGTATTTTCTTTTGACATATGGAACCCTAAAAAAGAAAAAAAGACGAGATATCCATCAATTCGCATAATATTCCGGTGACCTATTAGCCCCATTCTTGTTATACATAGGTATAATAAGTGACTTGAGACGCTACTGTAGTTGGAAGTCATATTTTAACTCAAAGGCTGATGCTCCGATGGTACAGTTGTAGTGTAATGATTGAAAATCCCTAGCCCAGAAGTCCCGGGTTCATTTGCCGAATTGAGCAATATTCTTTGTTATTCAAAGTTATATAACCGACATAAATATACAGACTAAGGCTAACAGCTTCTATGGTGCAGTTGTAGTCATTGTGACTCCCCTTGCTGAGGTGTCCTAGGTTCATTTCCCGAGTCGGGCACTGTTATTATGTTTTTCTACGATGAAATTTATATAGCCGACTTAAATATACAGACTAAGGCTACCAGCTTCTATGGTGCAGTTGTCTTGTAGTGATTGTGACTCCCTTGCCGAGGTGTCCTAGGTTCATTTCCCGAGTCGGGCACTGTTATTATGTTTTTCGGCGTTGAAATTTATATAGCCGACTTAAATATACAGACTAAGGCTACCAGCTTCTGTGGTTCAGTTGCAGTGATTGTGACTCCCCTTGCCGGGGTGTCCTAGGTTCATTTCCCGAGTCGGGCACTGTTATTGTGTTTTTCGGCGTTGAAATTTATATAGCCGACTTAAATATACAGACTAAGGCTACCAGCTTCTATGGTTCAATTGCAGTGATTGTGACTCCCCTTGCCGGGATGTCCTAGGTTCATTTCCCGAGTCGGGCACTGTTATTATGTTTTTCGGCGTTGAAATTTATATAGCCGACTTAAATATACAGACTAAGGCTACCAGCTTCTATGGTTCAGTTGCAGTGATTGTCACTCCCCTTGCCGAGGTGTCCTAGGTTCAATTCCCGAGTCGGGCACTGTTATTATGTTTTTCGGCGTTGAAATTTATATAGCCGACTTAAATATACAGACTAAGGCTACCAGCTTCTATGGTTCAGTTGCAGTGATTGTGACTCCCCTTGCCGGGGTGTCCTAGGTTCATTTCCCGAGTCGGGCACTGTTATTGTGTTTTTCGGCGTTGAAATTTATATAGCCGACTTAAATATACAGACTAAGGCTACCAGCTTCTATGGTTCAGTTGCAGTGATTGTGACTCCCCTTGCCGGGATGTCCTAGGTTCATTTCCCGAGTCGGGCACTGTTATTATGTTTTTCGGCGTTGAAATTTATATAGCCGACTTAAATATACAGACTAAGGCTACCAGCTTCTATGGTTCAGTTGCAGTGATTGTAACTCCCCTTGCCGGGGTGTCCTAGGTTCATTTCCCGAGTCGGGCACTGTTATTGTGTTTTTCGGCGTATTTATTAATAATATTTTCTTATCTTGCGTATTTACCTATTTTACTACTATGAAGAAAATGGGTTTCCACATTTTGACTGACAGAAAAACGGATACCTATCTTATTTTATTAGGGTTACTTTTTACTTATGAGAACCCTACAGACACATTCAAACATATACACACGCCTGTAAATCCCCGAAGGGGTATTCAGAGGTGTATTAACACCCACGTTTCGACAACTAGCCTATTGCCGTCTTGAAGAAAATAAACATACAAATAAATAATAAGACGAGGGCATTATTTTACACATACGCTCACGAAATTCTTTCTCTAGGGTAGACTTAACGTCCGTGTGCTTTAAAATATATTTTTAATCTTCACCTTAATTTTAAATACCAACTAGCATTTCCATTATTTATCATAAAGTGAAAGAACGTTGCGTATAACAACTTTTGAACTATCGGATTCCATGATATACAATAACATTGACGGGAATTATCATGGTATAGGTACATACATACCTTTGATTCGCCTGACTTTTCGACCTGGATACAGAGGCCGTGGTCACGGGCCGACCTGACTAAAATCAATTAGGTAATGTATGTGCCTATACTATGATCGCGTTAATTACCGCTAATATTATTGTATATTGGGTATATTTTTAACTTAAAACTAGAATTACGAGTACCTAGTGGTATTAGTACCGAGAGTGATCTCTTCAAGACATTACCAGAGTACAAGTCGTTTGATAGAGTAGTTTGTTACTTTAAATACTGCAAACATAAAAATCTCGAGTTCTAGAGTTCCTTATTCTATAGAATATTAGTTGCTGAGGGAAATTTATTAATTTTGTAATATTTTGTCCGTAGTTCAAAAGGTTATCCAGTCTTTAGATAGAATTTAGCTTATATGTATTCCTGTTTGGGTAAAGAAGTATACATTGGTTCAGACACCTATGTTTACGATATAACAATATACCATTTCAAATTATCAGTACAATAAAATCTTTCATAAACCCTTGGTGGCACTTACAACGTTGTGATCCCTGAAAACACATAAATTTACACACAGAGTTTCTAATCCAATGCGGTACACACAAAAGCTATTTCCAATTTGTAAGTGTACAAGTACCTTCAACCATGTAACATTTACTGAACATTGAATGCATATCGATAGTGTGTGAATATGTTTTACCTTGTACAAACAGATTCATTACTGGTTTTCTTACATTTTTTGCAACTTTTGTAGCGGTGGCACAATGCGTCAGTGGATTGGGACTTCCTATTTGCTACTATTGTCACTAGAGATCTGTTCAATTATCTCCAAATAATGTATAACACAGTCACCAAGAACTACAAGAGAGCATGCATCAGAGATAATTGTAGTGCATAGCACTTTTTAGTCTAAAACTCATTTCGTATCCCACGCATAACCCTTGTTACTAGTGCCTGACCAAATTCGTGCTATTTAATTCTGTCAGCCTTCACTGCCCCTGTTGCATTGCCTTGAGGGTTCACAAACTCTTGAGCCGCATGAGCAATATGCTGTTCTTTGCTCTTCGCAGCTCTGCCGAGTCGACGGCAAGTTTGCAGCCACCAGCTGTGGCATATTTGTGTTGTGTTAGAAAGGCGGTTACTTCCATCGGTTATGCCGCCAAACGGACCACTTCGTACATTTTCCCAGATTAAAACAGGTCAATAATTGAACTTGTATTGTAACTTTTCATCGTATATATTTAAATGAAATTACAAAGTTATTTATGCATTTGTTTTAAGACCGTACGATAGTTGCCCGCAGTTCTGTTGCAGGCAACTATCGACCCATAACTGTTAAGTGCATTTTTCAAAATTAAATCTATCTGATTTATACTTACGATGAATCTACTCCTGTAATTATCCATAACGATCCATCCAAAATCGAG
This sequence comes from Eilema caniola, assembly GCA_949126895.1. Lineage (NCBI taxonomy): Eukaryota > Metazoa > Arthropoda > Insecta > Lepidoptera > Erebidae > Eilema > Eilema caniola. The sequence goes on along the minus strand of OX421460.1, from coordinate 48,593,662 downwards.
TTCCATATTAAATCCTCTGGAACAGCATTCAATGTCAGCAGTTTAATAGTTCACATGGTTGAACAAGGGATTGAAATAGGATATAATTGAAGGCCCTTGACACTACTCGACCGATGAATGCAAAGACCCATTGTTACCTAAATCAGTTTCAAATTATAAGTACAACATTGAATTAGAAACTCGAAACAGTTCAACAAGACAAGATTATAATACAAGCATAGCTCACTGGATGGTAAAGTCTGAATTTTTATAACCATATATCAATCTTTTAAGGTTGAAAATAATAGTAACTTATATCTGTACTTCTTTGGTGAGGTACTCAACTAAAGCTACACAAACACATATTAAAAAACTGTTTCTCAAACTACTGCTTCGATAAGTCGCGTTTTTTTTAATCTTTGTTTTCAAACAAAAATGGGTTTATAAACTGAGTTCTTATCTTATATACCTACCTAAAGAATGATTTCCTTTAGTTAATATGTAACCAATCAAAGTATAGTTCTTTATTTTTATTCCAATATTCACAAATATAACTTCAGGCTTACACAAAGCCAATTTTAGTCATAACATGCTTATATTTACATTGGAGTTACCCCAGTCTTACCTGCCAGCTGGTACATCCACCAGTTAATAGACAAGATTTTCCTCTCAGGTTTGGGCAGTCAGACAGCAATTGAAGACGATAACCAAATATCATAAAACAGATAGTGGTCCCCGGGCTCAAAGATGAATGCCTTGAATACTACCGGGATCATCACTGATCTGATGATGATGATTTTAATGCTAACCTTTCTCTTAAAACACCTTCTCTACTGATTGATCAGCCTCTAGCTTACTGTGTTCATCCTATCTATAATTTAACACTATACCTGTGATGTGCAGAAACTTCAACTTAAATACATACATACAGTTTTTTTGTAAACACATACATACATATTACACCTAAAAGCACTGGGACTAATGCAAATACATTTTATATTCATGCACAAAAATACGTGCACTGAGCGGGAATCGAACCCGCCACTTCTGCGCTAGCAATTGAACGCTTTACCGCCACGGTGATCAACCATTATAATTTATTTTAGGCATGCTATAATTGCCAATCTATAACAAAAATTCAAATTCATTTTTTTTTTTCAATTTAAAGTTTTTACTAGAAAGAATATAGTAATTGATAGTAATCTAGTGACCATATTAATAATTCTATGAAAATTCACATCAAGAAAAGTATGGATTCGTCCATCACTTCAAACAGAATCTTTTGGATGTGTAAATGGAATCATCTGTTTCTTTGCTGCATCATAAAGAGATTTTTTGTATTTTATACGAACATCTTGGCATTGTTAACTTCTTAAATAATGGCCTGTGGACTCTTACAGTTTTGGCTGCAGCGAAGCCAATATGACTTTAATAATAGTCGTATTACTGCAGTTTATGCCTATGTTTAGACTAGTTTTCCATCTAGCTCTTGCTTAAAATTGCTGCTACTCGTTTCAATAGCTAAAATAATTTAATATCTCTAAGCCTGTCTATTTTTTTTTACATGCGGGAAATCCCCATTAATACAACCCCCGCCGGAGCGCGAGGGGGAGGTAATGTCGGACTCGAACCGACTAAACCACACGCCGTCCGTGGGTCGCAGTGCAAGGCCGAAGGTGAGGTAGTTATAGAGCATATCCCTCGCACCGGCTGACCCAGAGCCACCTCTCTCGAACTAGCCCTCTTCAGGTGGGGGGACCACGGGGTCCCCAATGCCTGTCGACTCTACCTATATGAAGTAAGCTTTACTTACAACAATTATTGCTCAAGACGCCTTAGTATATTTGTGAATATTGATATTGTCTAACCAGTGTGCTAGCGTTTTAATAGTCCATTCCAAAAAGAGCAGCGGCCGGAATTTGATAATACAAATTATTGCGAGAAGGTTCGTTTCGCGGGCTTTACCTTCAAATGACTATTAACTTTTTCTCCTCAGACTGAAAGAATAACATACACGGAAAGTGTGGAACTAGCGAGTGAAGCCGCATAAAATAATACTAAAGTAGTCCCATCTCGCTCGCACTCGTGCGTGCACACAAAGATTGCGAGCGAAATAGTTCTACTTGAGTATTACTTTAATTACTTCACGCACGTCCACGTTATTCTTTTAGTCTGAGTTTTTGTCCCATTGATGCGATGCAAAATGGTTTTTATAATCCCAATACCGGCCGCTGTTCAATAGGAGTTAATTTATGAGTTGCAGACAAATAGACTGACCTCTAGTTCTTCGATAACTTTTTCCAGTTGGTCCTCCGAGACAGGCGCAGCCCCAGCGCGGGCGCGCTCAGCGTTGAGGAGTTTCAGCCAGGCCATATCGGTAGCGTCCAAGTCATAGCTACAGGCAGCCTCGGCCCTCGCCGGAGTCGAACTCAGTATGTGCTTATCCGCTGAGTAATGCGCATCGCGGGCTAAATGCACGTATTTGTCTTTAGGTCTGTGGATAAGAGAAAAGACATGGTTATAATATGGCCATATTGTGTTATATCTATACAGTAAATGAGTGTATAAGGCCCTAACAACTACCCCCAAGCATAAGCCATCATGATAATCTTTGTGTTTGATCCGGTTGTATTCAAGGCCATCAGATTCGAGTCTGGGGATCACTTGAGGACCATAATCATATAAAAATAGAGTGCATAGGGCCCTACCATGACTTGCAAGTTTTCTTTTTATGTACGTTTCATGTGGTATCATCAAATAAATATAATTGAAATGATCATTTGTAATGCAAAAATAATAACTTTTAAATCATTACATACGAATGCTATTTTTAATTCTTTTGTCTATCTGTTGTTCTGTCTATCTGTTTATTCCGGATCTAATCGTATGTCTTAGCCTATTTTGACAGAGACTTTTACGGGCAGAAATCTGATATTATAAGGCGTACGGTACCTAGGCTATAGGATACTTTTAAAAAGGATTAATATAACCCACTTTCTGCTTAGCCATACTGCTCAGCCGCTTGCGATCAAACTTTGTCGGTGTAATGCTTGCGCTTATGCGAAGGTTATACGATTTTTGGAGCCAATATTTTAGAATAAATTAATCATCTCGTAACATAAGTTTTGTCTTTTTTAGTTTAAATATAAATAATTTTTAACAAAAGATATTTTAGTGTTACATGTTACTGCTAAGTTCCAACCATTTTCTAAATCAATTATGATCCCACAAATTAAAATTAGAAACAGACAACATCACATCAGGACCTTAATGAGGAATCTCATATAAATAATTTATTTATTTAGTAATCCTAGTGATACTTCCAAATCCCACCCTGATATTTACTTTCCGACTTTATTTCATACAATTTTAAATTCAGTTTAAGTTGTGTTAAATATTTATGCAGATCCCACAAATATTGCCAAGGAACCCAAGAAAGCTATTGTAATGTCAGTATTTTGAGTTAGGAGCTTATTTTCCTGTTGACCTATTGAACTTATATCTGATTTTAGGCACACCTCGTGCCTAAAATCAGATATAAGTCTCCTGATTGTACTAAAGTTTCATACAATATGTATTACAGTATTTTTTTGTCTCCCTCTGAATCTGATTCGGAGCAGTTCATTTTGCGCTCTAGATTCGCGTGTTATTTTCGGAGTAACTTCATAAGGAACAAGTAGTCTCATATATTTCCTCCGATGCTCAGTAAAGCTTAAGTTTCCCATAAGTGATGGAGTATCGTTTTCAAAAAGTAAGTGCATATAGCTGTTATATGTATATGTTAGTAACCTAAGTCCTTTGAAACGCCTTGACCGTGAACTTTGATAATTTTATTTGTGTTTATTTGGTACGTCTATCTAAGAATTTCTGCTAAACTATTTTTTATATCCTAAGCAATAAGGATACCTTAACTTCATTTTGTATTTTTTTGACAATTTTTGTCACAAAAAGTCCTTCAATCATTTTTTAATACTGACATATCGTTATTTTCTTATTTTGAATGTATTATAGATTATTCTTAGACTATATAGATTATTATTATGTGTGTACTTCTTGCACTTACAATTTGAATTCCTGGAAGTTGGGCGGTGGTGGGTTGTCGATAATATCAACTTTGGGCGCCGGTAGGGAGTCGGGGTTGACAGGAACTTGCACACCCCGCTCCCAGTCCTGTTTCCACGTGTCTGTGATTATCCAGTACGAAGACTGCGTCAAGGGTTCATTGTCCGGCAGCTTCATGGCGCTGATTAGGTCTTTTCTGGAAATTAGGAAGCACAGCCATTAGATACGGTACTCAGGGCGCTAGCTAAAGTAACGTTAATATGTTTTTTAAGGACACATTTTCACCGAACTATGTCTCTCCAGTTTCTTTTATCTATTACAGGGTCTAAGCCCAGTTACTAGTCTTGTGAAAGTGAGACCTTAGGTACATTGTTTAGTTTTACATGCCATCAGTAACAGAAAAATGGGATGTGCATATTAATAGTACATATTAATCTTTTCTGTGATATTTGAGTATTGTACTTCAATCTTGTGTTCTCTTGAATGTGAAAAATTATAAGGATATAATATCACACGCACTTTACTTCCCTTATTTATCCTTCTGCTGAGTCATAATCTGTTTTAGAATAACAAAAAATAACATCTCATGAGTGAACACAGAAAAAATTAATAACAAACATTGATATAACTTAATTCTACTCTAAGCTATATAATATATCCTGAATGAATTAGTATTTATAAGGTATTATTAACATCCGTTTTAGATATGTTTGCTTTAAAATGCGCGCGTTTTTCTTCTTTTTATTTCTATTTATTAGATTATTGACTATAACTAGATTAAATCTAAAAGCTTTCCATATCACTAGCTTCATGAGAAATATTAACACAACTGTAACTAAACCACTACCTGCCGTTTTTGCCTATAGAGATTAATTTATTTTTGAGTGATTTGTGAAATTAGACCAGGTAAGGATGTTCGTGCACCACATTTAATTATTTGAGTGTTTTATAATATAAAGATAGTTAAGTAAAGAAGTGTTAGTATATCGTGTATAATGCGAATTATTGGTGTTGCGAATAGTGCAAAGTGAATGTTTCTATACTGTATAACTAACAAAAAGATTTTTATATCAACAAGTTCTCATGCATATATTTTATACAGATTTTTATGATAATTAGCACTATGCAGAACTAAAATTGGTCACTTTAAGCTGCTACAGCGAAAAAAAATTAAATTATGACCACATTTCGCAATTTGAAATCATTTTCGCATTAATCTCGAAAAAAATATTACAGCTTTTTTTATTCAATTCGCTGCTCACTGGAGATACAGGTATATATGGCTGAGCTTTTTTTTAGTTTTCATGAACCTCTGAATACTTCTATTACTATTCGGAAATATTACTAAATTACTGTCATGCGGTATACCACAATATTTTTATCAGCTGATATGGTGGCTAAATTAATAAGGTTATCGACCTGTTTGAGTTCCAACCTATGTACAATATACGTTTTGAGATATCCATTAAATAGCAAATACGACACAATAATGACTCTTAAATTTCCTGAACGCTGTAGTTTTTAGTCCATATTTGATATAAAGAACCATATTTGGCAACAAATCATATTTGGCATTAAGACCATATTTGGTATTATTATTCCATGTTTGAAATTATGACCATGTTTAGATCAGATATTTAGAGTAACCCGCCATGCCACTAAACTAAAGCAGTGCGCAAGCTTACCGAGGGTTTCCACTCGATGTCACCGAATTTATTAACTATAATTACAATTTACTTACTGAATTTGAGTAAAACGCGAAAACAGATTTTCACTAACGGAAAGCTGGCTTTATATACTTTCAACTTCGCCTGTCGATAGTCACCACTTATCACTAAATGACCCGCATGATGTCATGCGTATCCAGCTTTAAATCTGTGGTAGTTTAGCCAACAAGTGCTTTTTAAGTCAAACTTTTTTCTCAGTGTCAGAAAAGTATCATTGAAGCGTCTGTCAATACCGACATTCTTTATTTTACATCATCTACGCATGTAGATGATGTAAAATAAAGAATGTCGGAAAATCGTCATACACAACATGCATATGTTGTGTATGATTTGAAAATATAAGAACCCACAAATAAAGGCAATGTAAAACATCCTTACTGCTATACCACCATATCATCTGATAAGAAAATATTTAGTAAGTTGATTTAGTTAGTTGTCATAAAACGTGATTCCCACCATAGCTGAAAACCGCTTTTAGTCCCGTATTCCAGAAGGATATTCAATCTTGAACCTTCATTGTCATCGACAGACTGGGCTGATCGTCAAAGGCAAAAAATAAAGGTTGAGTATCGTTCTAGAATACGGGCCTTAATGTATTTGCCTTAACACACTTCCAAGAGTCAAAATGAGAGAAAATGCCTTGTTTGAACGTAATATTAGTTTCGAAATATTCTATAAATCATTTTGCATACTTAAATTCCCATACTAGACGAATATAATTATAGGGATTGTGTTTCAATAAAAACTAGAATTTGACGACCTCTGCATAGTGGTAGAGTCTTTGACTGCTAAGTTAGAAAATCACGGGTTGGATTTTCGCTCAGTGCATTTTTTTTATGTATAACTATGGTTCACATACGCGTTGTTCTGGTTTGTTTCTAAATATAATATGTTTTTACAAAAATAAGTATCTAAATATGTTTATCCGCCTAACCCATAATGCAATGCAATTCTGGGTCCAAATAGAATTAATATTAGAATAATTTCGCGTTTGTCGTTCAAAGTACGCGCTCGATATGCACCAGTATATTGAATAATCGTTTCGTCTGTTGTCTTCATCGGTAAATACAGGATGTTGCGAAGGGTCGCGTCGCTTTATATTCCTATATTTAACTAGTTACTGCTAACCGCAGCTTCCTTGCCAATATAACGGCATTCGATTTCCTTCATACACGCAAGTTGAAATATATGGCAATTTTAAAGGAGATAATAAGATTGTGTCCCATGAAAGGAAAGAAGCCTAAAGACTTACGTTAATTTATGTGAAAACACATTGGTTTTGTTTTTTGCTCAATATGTTGCCGAACACTAGCAAACTTGAAAACTATGTTTACATAGATTTTGGTAATCTTAGTACAAATTTAACATTTTTTTAAATTTTAATTTACTAGTTTCATGACAACTTTTATACCAATGGTGACTATAGATTGTGTGCAAATAATGTGGCATACTTGCCGTTAAAAGTACACCAGTACTATTCCAATTGATGAGACGAAAACGAGCCATATTATGAGGCTCTCAAGGGGGAAAAAGGCGGCTCGCCATAAAACAAATTATGGGACACTTAACAGAAAGTTGCGACAGCGAAGAAACAATGCTATCAAATACGGGCTAAATATCCTATATTATTGCAAAGGCAGATTAAACGAGAAAGACCTAAGTGATATGAAGATGGAACAGTTGATCAGAATCAGAGAGAACTAGATCGACCACACTCTCCCCAAAGGGGAAATGAGCGAAGTGAGTCACAAGAGAGGGATTAGTCCATTTGCCAGTCAGCATCCCCACTTGAAATAATATTTCCGACAGATTTTTAGTATGAAGATGCCTGACAGTTGCCTGTGCCTTCTGCGGAGAAAAAAAAAACAAACCGGAAATAGGATAGTTTATATTTTGGTCAATACTGTGTGATGTTTTATATTATATTCCTTGCAGTACAACTATGGTTCTTACGCAGAGAAAAATAAAAAAAAAGGATTACGCTACCACGGGAACGGGAATAGAATTCCACGCGAGCGATGCCGCGGGTTTCAGCTAGTTTAAAATATTTATACTTCAGAGAACATTCAAGTAACACAATCCAGGCTACTGCTTAGGTCGTCCGTCCGCAAACAGTGGTAGCCGCTCGGAGCAGACGTCGACCAAACGCAGAGAACGAATCTCTTTGAACGAAATATAAACACAGTATTGGAAACGTACACTACAACAAAATTGAATATGACCTATAAGAACTCTAAACAAATCACAGATCAAGAAGATATATGTTAATATACTTGATGATAGTTACAGTAAAACTAAGTAAACTGAGTGTCTGGACTAAATTTCATACACACTGAATGTATATTGGAGGAATCTGAAAGCATACTATATAGAATGGAATAATTAATTAATTACATGTGTGACATAAGCTGTATTATTATTTGACATTATTATTATTGTATAACTTAATATTTCTACACCTATTATGGTAGAATATGTATGACCAATGTTATAACATTAAGACCTCGATGTACCATATTCATAGAAATAAATTAATTAATAAAATAACACCGGACAAGCTTCTTGCTGCAGAGATAACACGACCATCACTACAGAGACTTAAAAAAACTCTATAGAATTACCAAGGGAGTGATAAGTCAGAGAGAGAAATTTTTGATAGGTATAAGACACATTGGATATAGAAGATCTGAAGGGTCTAAAGGTGAAACATTTTCTAAGGTTTTGCAAACGAGTTGACGAAACGTCGTGATTTCCGGATATGTCACATTCTCCCCGAGGGCATGACCAGGAGAAATTGGTAAAAAGGCAAACAAATGAAGGGTAGATCATCCGCCCGGTCGCTCGTATGCTATTGAGGCCCCTCTGAAGAATTCATCATTCATGTATCTGATATTTGTGAGTGTTATTTGAAGAATAATGAAGTTAGCATCAAACCCAATCAGAAGAAGACTGGATCGTAGTACTTTTCATGTCTCTAATTTCAATTATGGCCATTTAGGTACCATATTTGTGTACATGTATATTTATTCCATATATTTGTGCTGTAATAATGGTTTGGTACACTTTATACTGCCTCATCAAAAATAATTTATATTCTTTTATTTCATCTTCTAGTTCTGTAAGAAATTTCCATGCCATGACAATCTCTGTTAACCAAAAATATGCATAATTTCGTTTTGCAGTGCCATTTTGATACTTTAACATTAACGGGAATTAACGCGATCATGCATTTGCATTTTGATACTTTTTACTACTTTACTGTCACCTAGGACGCCCGAGTTGCCTACGTTTGTCGCGGGCTGTGCGGTTGAGAGTCTACTCCGAACCCGCTCCGTATCCTCCTTCTCGAGCATTACTTGCTCGCAGAAGGAGTAGCTCGCGCATCGTACCATCGCCATGAGCAAAGAGACTTAGAGAACGCCCACTCCTAGGGTTGCTACTAGGACTCGCCTTGGCGTCACTAGCGTGTCGTCCGCATAGTACGCGACGGCGGTATCGTCCGCGAGCGTATCCGATGTTTCACAGGAGCGACCCCAGGACCGATCCCTGCAGTTCACCGTACGTTATCTCTCGTCAACCGTGGCCGGTCGCACTTGGGTAGATGACAGCTCTCTGACTGATGACGCCCAGACTATGCGGTGAAAGTATAGAGGCACAACCGCCTCCCTAATGTAACTCCAGGGCAAGGTGTTGACACCGCCAGCATCGCCTCGCCCTGGGCGACCGCATCCTCTGCCAGGCCCTCACCCGCATTATAGCATCCATGTTGGAGCGCCTCTGGCAGTAGCCATATTGGTCATCCGCCTGATCCGGCCCCACTCATGGGAGATGCTCGATGAGGCACTTCGCAATAACTCTTTCGATGAGCATTCACATCTCGATCGGGGCTCGAGAGCGTCTTCCCTTCATTTGGCATGGATTGTCAGGTGCTGTGGCTGTATGCTTGGCCTTAAACTGTCACACCGTCAGCTCTAGTTCCAACCAAAAGGCTTTGGCGACGTCTTTATCCACGCTGGACTCCAAAGGCGACCAAGGTGGCGGAGTTATCTGTGGCATCTGATTACTCAAAACGGCGCGCGGTCTCCTCCTGCCGGGGGGAGGGGGGCATGTGTAGCCGAGTCGAACTTCTAGTCTGGAGTAAAGGCACAAAAGACCAGGGATTTCACTCTTCTTGTCTGGGTTCACAAATTTTGGAGATTAAACAAATAGTGATGGTGGAGTTTTATAGGAGTGCTAATTCATTATTGGAGGTCAAGTATAGCAAGATTTGGAAATGAAATCGTTAGAAACAGTAAAACTCAAAATATAGTGTATTGCAGTAGCCTATCCTAATGAAAAGTATCACAAGCTTTTGTGAATTATTTAGTGAAGAAAATTAATGATGGAATTATGATTTATTTTGTACGAGCTGTGTTCGCGGCTTCGACTTTTGCGCGGTACTCTAATATTTTTTCTGAAATAATAGTCGTCTAAGCTACGCCTTATAAGATCAGCTATTTATTTACAGTAAAAATCCCGTCATAATCCGCCAAGCCGTTTCGGAGATTACCCGTTACAAATGAATAGAATAACAAACTGACAAAAATGTTAAAAATTGCTTTTTCAAAGGTACGAACAGACGGCCAATATTTTATTTATTTCTATAGTTATAGACTGTAGATAGATATTATAAAATTTTATTGCGTAAAGGTTATGATTTATCTACTGCCAGACATCTTATACAAATATGATCTCTAATACCATAAACCTATCACTTCAGAAATCGTCCCACCTCATTTTTTGTTCACAATTTGATTTTATTATTGAAGTATGTATATAAATCCCCTAAAGACAACATCTTACAACTCTTCCTGTCTTGTGTAAGAAGCTAAAATAATAATATGAAGTTTAGTGAAGTTAGTCATCACACTTAGACTTACACCCATTTTATCACCCCACACCAGCTACACAGACCCTCAACCAGAATTTCTGGTGAATGGAAAAGCCGTAGCACTTAACCAATGCAACACACACAGAGCGGCAAAAGATGATAGAAGCATTACTTATTTCAACCATTGTAAAAAAAGGTCCAAACTACATAGATTATTATCATAAAACACGACCTTTCAGATGGCAGCATTATTTCTAAGAAGCCCACAGATACCATGGGTGGATCCATACATCTGTCTTATATAAGACATTTTCTCTCACAGTTGAACAAGTTTTACACAGTAGATATTTTGACATGCAGGTCACAATAACTCTAAATATTGCACAGCTTTATCTATATTACTTTACAATTCACACAGCTTTTATATCGTAATTATATCCTTAATCAATAATTGTCAAATTCATATTACAAATAGTATTGCGTTATAAAATGACAATTGTAATGCTTGTGATAGTTTACATGACAAGTAATGGCCCAATATAAACCAAAAGAGTTCTTGAGATTTTGGTTTTCACTGTACCATAACTTGACTTATCAGTTCTGCCAGACAGTGGTCATGCTCAGCCATTAATTTTAGCATTTATGAGGCATTAAATGCAACAGTATACTGATGACGAACTGTCTTCTGGCTGTGGCAATAATCTAACTGTCACAAACTTATCAAAATATTTGCACTTTTCCATTGATGTTATTATTATACAATTTCTTATTACTGTTTGAAATTAATGTATAACTTGATAACTAAAATGAAAAGTACTTCCTTTGGTGAATGAGTATCAAATGCAAATGTATGAATGAATCTGCTTTTATGGGCAGATACATTCTACAGTAGAGATTCACCATAAAACATTTTCTATATCACCAGTTGTCTAAAAAAAAGGTTCACAGAATTTCACTTATTTAATCTAGATTTTTAATATTACCATATTAAAAACCTATGGACCATGCCTTGTTCTTAGTGTACTAAAAAAATGTATTTATTCAAAATTTGCTAATTTGTGTATTGATTCATACTCCATTTATGATAAATATATATCAAATTGTTACGAAGTTGAAGGACATTCACTTACCTGATTTTATATTTTATAGCAACTATACATTCTATGGCATATGACATATTATAGAATACTTAACATATAATATCCAAATGCTTAACTAATAGATGTAAATGACAATTTTAACATAATTTCTAGTTATTTCTCTAGGAAAATTTGATATTTTTAACTTATAGGTACCACTATTATATGTAACTGAAAAATAAAGACTTTACATATAAATTATTTTTACCAATAATAGAATTGAATAGATTAAAAAATTAAAAACCTAATTCATGTTATATTTTTGATTTTCAATATGTACGGTTTTAGCCATCAAGTTATACAGTCTAGTAAAGTTTTGTCTCATGCTTACATATAAACATTGTTAAGTCATAAAAAATATTATTACATACTTCATTTAGCATAATATTTCTTTGTGTTAGTTACAAGTCTTCAAATAGAACAAGTGTATCATGTCCATATGTAAAGACATACAATTCATATTATATTAGACATAAACAATACAAAAATATTGATATATCGCATGGCAAGTTATATTGAAATCACCATTCATTACTATGTTTTTTCACTTCTCTAAACTATCTTTGATTTAAGATCTTAGGTTACTGAAACCTGATATACGATTCTCAAAAGGAATCTTACGCACAGCATGGTGAACTTCAAAAGTAATATAAGCATCTGCATACTAGGCAATAGGCATGGCTTTTCCAAACAAATTTCTAGATGGACCACCAGGTTTTGATATTTGATTGACAGCAGTTGAGTAATCTTAATTTTATGTTACTGTAGTGTTCATATCTGTTTAGTTATATACACACTGTCTCATGAACACTGGAGAGCACCACTGGCTCTAAGAAAATAGAAGATAGATAGACAGAGATAGCAGATAAAGGAACACATCTAGGTGGGAACATGAGCCAGTGAGTATTAAATAGTTCCTAATGAATTATATTACTACTAATTTAAGTTTATAATTATCATTGATAGAACGCCAGCCTTAATATTTTAAATTTAAATGGCGAATATATAAAAAATGAAACTTCAGAATGATCAATTGTCTTGAAAAATACATTCTGATGATTTAGATATAAAATACTCTATAAATGAATATTCTTCTGAGGCTTAAACTTGTTCGCCTGGGCATAGCCACTCATGTCCACGACTCAGCCTTAATACTAATAAGTTTACAATCAAAGTAAAATACTGTAATTAAGTCTAATGTGCACAGCTTAACAGTAGTTTTACAAACCTCAAGTTACAGGCTACACAGGAGATTCGTACTATACTAGTTTATTACTACTATGTTATTATGATCCGACAACAATCCAAATGGTAAACACAAACCTGAATAGTTCAGCAGGTGCCTCTGAGGCACTTCTGTTATATATTGATGACATCTTGAGGTCACTGACAGGGCGGAGCTGCCAGAGGGCATCCTCAGCCTCCGTCCTGCGGCGCTTGGATGCGCCGGCTTCCTCACCGCGCATCCCAGACGCCCGCTTTGTGCCTCGCAACGACATCTCGCTTACTTCTCCAAACCTACATGTTCACGATCCCTCTACTGCTTTACACTTAGAACGCGGGAGCAACATTGTGTAGAATGTCACATCGTTCACTACATGGCACTTCAGTTTGCGTTCCGTAAACCTGGAAACAACAGACGACCACGTTAGACACACGCTCACCATGCACTTCCTAAGCTAATATCACTAAAATGTACCCCTATGCAGTCGCGAATCTGGGCTGATCCCAGTTTTCACATGACAAGATCTCGATATAAAGCAACAATGCACACGCGTTATTTACGACAAACAAACTTATTTTTATACATATATATTGTTATGCAGCCGTTAAAATGTTACTATTTTGTACAAAAAAGCATTTTGACGTTCGAAACAATATCTTTTTCAGATTTGGACAAAGTAAGGTGTACAAGTGTTGTTTGTGACGGGGATATGTTTTACCTCGACATTGTACTGCACACACTGAATAAACACCATTATTAACTTATTTTTCGTTCATACGAATGAAAATTAATAACAATCTCATTTGACGTTTCACTTTAGTGCACGGGTAATATGTATGGCGGGCCGTCGGGCTCGCAGGTACGGTAAATATCGCGATACGTTCATAACAGCTGCTCTCCAACTGTTTTAACACCTCACGACACTTATTGACAAAATACACTCACACAGCACAACCTGGGATTCCAATTATTTCATTTTAGAATAATTAACCGTAAATATTTATCTCAAGAATAGTCTCCATTGTAGGCTACATAACAAAGTTGACAACATAGATAGCAGCACTGTTTTGTTGCCAGATTGACGTGAGTCCTACGCATCATTTTCTCCCTCGTTTTGGTATCTACCTATAATATGTACACAACTAGATCATTGTATATCCATTCTCACTTATACACTATGTTGAAATACCTCGTATTTTACATACATTTTTTGTAACAGACATTTGGCGCCATTGATCCAAAAACCACTTAGGTCACGTGACTATATACGAATCACCAACGCAAGCCAAGTAAAATGGCCAAAACGCACATCGAGTTCATCTAATGTCATTGGTTTTGAGAGTAACTTGCCGCATAACATATACATGGAGACAAGATTTTTAATTCATCAAAGCCGGGAACAAATCAATCACGAACACATATTCAATAAACATTAGATTTGTCAGCAAGTAGCACAAATGATCAAGAATAATTACAACATGAACATAGAGCGAGAGATATCAATAAGAAATTTCAGAATTTCGACACCAGTTGGCGCTATAATCGTATAAAAAGTTCAAAATGTTGCTATCTCAAAAATCAATAACCTGTAATGCCATACAAAAAGTTTTTAAGCAGTAAGTATATAATAATGATGGTTTAATAATCACTTACTTAATAATTATTTTATTGTAAATAGTATTGACAGGATAATTTGTTATAAAATCTTTTAATTAGTAGAACTTAACTATGTACAAAGTTATTACAGTTGGAAATAAAAATAACTAAAATAAAATAGTAATTTTTAAAGCTGTATAAGTACTATTTGTTATTACCTACCACATGCAAGTTTGAATATATTAAGTATACTAAATACTATCATATTATTCCTATTCTCTTTAAACATTGAATAGATCCTAACTTATTTTATTTATTATTTGTATTTTATAAAATTAATGGTGGCCTTACGTGTGATATTCTCGTGATGCTTTACGATGATCTAATCTACTTGACATTCATAAATTGGGTGTAACCATTTGTTGCGTCGGGGTCACGAATCAATACTTGAACCAACTTATTGCCGCCAATTTCAAGCAGTACTTGTAATGAATCAAATAGGGGAGGATTTTTACCGTTTATTACTTGTACAAATGATATTTAAACCGACTGCAGATAGTTACAGACGAAGCAATGATTAGATTATTGTAGACTTAGCTGTTTAGCCGTACCTTCACTACTAGCCAAGTCAGTTTTAAGTTGGATGATCATTCTTAAGACATTTAGATCTCACCGTGTTTCGGAGAAGCGCTTAAGGTGTAGTATATGAACATCCATGGTGGTTGTTGATATCGAAGTTCAGCCAGGTCACAGTTAGACGAGATGAGACCGCATGATGAGATAAAATTGGTTTTATTGATATATCGGCTGATTTTATAGTCGTTTCGAAGCTAAAGATTTAGTTCACAGTTCCGATAGCTAAAGAAAAACAGTTTTTTACAGCCCACATCATTATTCCTTCCACTCGTACATTTCTCCCATAGATTTATTTTTTCTTTTACGCCAAATTAATACTTCCACCCGATTGTGCTATAGAAACTGTCAAAATCTTTCGCTCCGAAATGATTATAAAATCAGAAAGTATTTTGTTGATTGGTATAATTATGCACCAGAGACTGTACCGCGAACACTTAAAATAGTTCAAAAATTCAACGGCTCTCATACTACCAACTGCAAATATAACTTTGTAATCCTATACATTTCTATGAGACTACAAAGTTATTTATGCAGTTGGTAGTTTCACTGCCTTCAATTTTTTACCTGTTTTAAGAGATTAAGGTAGTCCTGCAGACAACGTAACCCTCGCCGAATGCAACAAAGTAATCTCTTGGCGCAGCGAGCTCCTTAGATTGCACACTCAAAGACCAGTTAGAATTACCAGAGCTCTTAAGTAAGAGTGACAGAGCACCGTCTCATCTCCGTGCGCCTATAAACACACAATGATAAAATCTAGGCCGACAGCATATTCACTTAATAGATTCTGTAAAATCTCAATGATAAATTTTATTTTCTGTAGGAAAATCTTAGAGCCGAGAAAAGGATTTACGCTATAATACCTGCATATACCCACGCTTTTCTCGCTCAAGAATAGGCAAAGGTGTAAACTCGATGGGTCACCTCACCGTTTATTATGAGGACAGCAGCGGCTTGAGAAACCTAGATGATAAAATGCATCTAATAAAATAACTCTGTCTATCCATTCTGTGATCCATTGCGCAATTCTCATAAGTTTTTATGTTCTAATTATAGTATCATCATGGCAAAACGTGTGTGGTATTACCTATCTTAATTTTGAGTGCAAAAACTTTTAAGTGAGATGTAAACCGCGGCTCTGCCTGCTTGGTTACCAGTTAAATAATCATTTTACCAAATTTCATTAAAATCGGTGCTGTAAAACGTGGAAGCTAAGAATTAAATTATATTATCTGTGGTGGAATACCCGACCCAATCCGAAGTGAATTTCACCAAGGTATAGGTTCCTGAGGTCACCGAGGTCAAGGTCACCAAGGCCGAGGTTACCAAGGTCAAGGTCACCTGCATCCAAAGTCAATGATTCAGGACATTGCTCGGTGTCTTTGCATCGCGATGTCAAGGTCGATGACCCAAAGGTCAAGAATTTTGTTATTATTATTAGTAGGCTTGAGTGCTCGATGCTCGACCACTCTCTCGTCTGAAGGAAAGTGACGATGTAGCCTATGGTGGAACAAGGTAAAGGCAGTGGGTAAAGGTAAATATCTAGATAGTTCTTCGTCCTTATCCTCCCACATCCCATCGGAACCCCAAGGGAATGATGAGGCGAAGGTATTTTGTAGAATATACTTGAGTTTTTTTATTGAATTAATACCTAAAACCGTTTATAAAACAAAAACCACATGTGATGTAATAGGATAAAAATATAAAACGAAATTAATAAATTAGATGACACAAGAACATACGTATCCATATAGGTAGGTCACGCCTTTTTCCTAGGATCGTAGCAAGTGGAAAATTGTCGTCCGTGCCTACACCACTGGTACACAAGAACCTATTAACAAAATGGTGTCCTACTTAGGTATAAAATATAAAATAAAGTATATATAAAAAACGTATTAAAAAAAAATTGACAATTTTTCATTTAAAAAATTTCGCTACCTATATTAGTGAACGGATCCAATAAAAATAAATAAATATTTCATTGATTAAGTATGGTTACCATTTCGATAATTCGTTCGAAACTGGTGATTTATCATGTCTACCTTAAAGTAAGTCAAGGTAACATTTGATGTTAGGTGATTTCTTACTACCTACCTAGTTATTGGCGACGTGACTCCCCTTATCTACCTAGTCCAGTGAAGTTTAAGTATTACGCCGAGAATGTTTTGTTTATTCACTTTTTATCAATAATGACCTCAAAATTACAACGACCCGGCGCGGCGGCCTTCCAAGTCTACATCTATTGTTACTATAGTAGAGTTAAGTTGGTAATAATAGGAGGATTATTACCTAAAACGTAGGTGCCTAACTATTCTTCTATTAAATAAGTCCTACCTAGCCTTACCTAGAAATGAAAAGAATATGAACACAATACCCAAAACAATCCCTTGGTATCCACCGACTTCAAAGAATTCGTCGTAAAAGTGAATATCCATAGATAAGTACCTATTAGGTATACTAGCCTAATTATTTAAATTGAAAAACAGAATGTGCAAAAATCACATTAAGCTCCTACCTAAGTAATTTCATAAAATAAATAAACTTTAAAAATAGGTAATTTTCCATGTTTGTTATCCGACAAACAAAAAATTGCAAAAAATAACTACCGAACAATAATCGAGTTCAAAACCATTACGTAAATAGATAAAAAATATAAGAGTGACTCAGTATAGAAATGCGTCTACCACTCCTAAAATACCGTAATGGAACCGTATACCGTACCTACTTTGTTTGTGCATGACTCGTATTGCTGTATGCAGAATAATGTCTATTATGTACCGTCTCCGATATTACGAACAGACTTTCATTTTACAAAATTATGTTCGACGGAACCAGTTAGAGTGAGTCACTCGCCCGCGTGCAGAAAATTTATTTGGTATAGCGCCATCTATCTTTACTCATGAGAATGTTTCGTCTGGAAATGCTGAGTAGCAAATGACCGATTAAGAAATTGATGTACATAGTTTTTATTATACTTTATTTTATAGTATTAATAAGGATAACAACCGTTTTATGAAGAAGACCACCAATTATCTGTATAAATACGTAAGATACATGGAAGATGGGTGGCGTGGCGTTCGTAAACTCGCCTTTCGCGCGAAGTTCATAGACGCAAAGTTGTGTGGCGCGTATTGTACTTCGATATCGCCAATGAATTGACGATGTCAGACGCTTCAGGAAAACCACGCCGCAGTTAAACTGGATAAAGCGGACTCCGAGATAAAAGCTTCCTAAGCGACCAGCCGATTCTGCCATTAATTATTTTTTTCACGACAAAGCCACTGCGCGCGGTACCTCATAAACTGTAACCAATGCCATTTAACTTGAGACTATACCACCATACTGTTAAAGTCTAAAATTAAATGACATTCTGTAGAGTGAATGAAACATGATAAAACCTCTTTCTTTGTTCATTTTGAACTTTAAAAACACACCAATGAAATCGAAAATTTTATGACATTTAAAGTAATGTCAGCGGCATCACAGTGGTTTTGTTACGTCAATTTTATGACATTACAAAACCACTGTGATGCCGCAAAATCGGGGGCCGGGGGTAACACCAGCGGGCCTAGAATGGTCGGGGACAAATATCTCTCTCCACGGCTAATGTTCAATAGACATGGGACAAAGGTGTTTCTCCCCGGTAGCTAGCATGGCGTCAAAGGAGAACCACTAAGCTACCGACGCGACGCTTAAATGAATCAGATGGCTTGCCAGTACATTATAAGGTAAATAATGTTGCATTTCATAGTCGACTAAAACTCTTATTTGAGCTGCTGTGCTCCTAATCCTAAAAAATATATTCTTTGTAACAAATTGTTTAGAGCGAATTCACAGTATTCACACATTTATTCACAATAACATACAACCTTTTTTCACTCATTTTATTAAAATCACAATAAATACTACAATAAAGATAATATTAATAAAGGATATATTAATAGAGGAAAGAAAGAACCGGGTAAATGGGGTAAATAAATAAACAGAAAATGAACGTGTAAAAAAACGTTACATGACAGATTGTCTTTCTTTTTCTTCAATAGACGCACCCTTTCGTCAATAATAATATTCTGCAGCATAATACTGATCATTTTAAAAGTCACTATTACCCTTATAAAATATGCACGAACTAGGTTTTGTTAATTTTGTCGAATATAACGAGTCGAATATTTTTTCGTATATTGGTAGCATTGAGTGGAGAAAAGTTGTCCCCGGTGAGAAACTTGTCTCTCCTCGACGCCGTGCTACCTAAAGGGACAAAAACGGAGGGAAAGACAAATCTTTCTCCACTCCCCGGGGACTTTTTGTCTTCATGCCATGCTAGCCCTGCAGGGCTCTGATTCTGCTATTATTTTTTTCATTGCAGAACCACTACGGTGCCACAGATACTGTAACCAATGCCATTTAACTTTAGACTTTACTGCTGTACTGTTAAAATCTAAAATTAAATGACAATCTAGAGTGAATGAAAAATGTTATAAACTTTTTCTCTTTTCATTTTGAACTTTAAGTCCCAGACATAAAGTCTAAAATTTAATGCCATTTTAAGCAATATCAGCGGTATGACATTGGTTTTATTATTTCATGAAATTAGCAGAATCAGGGGCCAGGATAATGACGAATGTGACGATACATGGAAATCACAAAAATATGAATGGTAATTTACTAGTAATTCTTAGGATAGACCAGTACTAACGTACCTATAAACATTTCGAATTTGAAGAAGTGTGTTTTTTTCGTCGTGCGGAAAATCCCCACGGCTACCACCCCCACCAGAGCCGGAAATACACGGTTAGGCACTTAACTAGGTAAATATAAACAATCTTGATATGTTTTTTTAATACCAATGTTATATTTAAAAAATCAATATCATAAAGTGTTTCATAATATTTTTCAATTTAGAAACTTTTTTTAAGAATAAAACATAACTCTTCTTGGCAGTCGGATTCGGTCAAATAGCAGTCGGATCAGTTAGCCTAGTTAAAATGTGTTTTTATAAAAAGTAGCCACAAGACTGTTTACCTAAATTTAGGTACCTACTGGGCCCTGATTCTGCTATAATTTTTCTCATGGCACTGCGATACCACGTGACATTTAACTTTAGATATTCAAACTATACTATTAAAGTCTAAAATTAAATGACAACCTTGTAGAGTGAATAAAACATGTTATAAACTCTTTCTCTTTTCATTTTGGTCTTTAGTGCTTTGTTATAAAGTCTAAAATTTAATGACATGTTGTGCAATTTCAGAGGTATGAAAGTGGTTTTGTCATGTGATAAAATTTGCAGAATCTGGGGCCTAAATGGAGTATACTTACTATGATAAGTCCATCATCACAGCAGCGCGGTGTTATTCCCGGCAGGGCTGTTTATTTTTCTGTTGCCCGGTTACATCCAAACCTTGTAACCTGGAACCCAGAGCTCGTAGCCCAAACCGCTTTCTCTTGATTTAGTTTATCATGACTTTTACAAGAGCTACTGCCGTTTGACCCTCTGAAAAGTCTGCACCTGTGCCTGAGTTCATATTCCATCCGTACGTTTTCAAACAAATAATTCAGATTGATTAACATAATATATTTATGAATAGAGGGTGAAAACATCTGTGTATCCACAAATTCACATGCTCCGACTCTTTTCTCAACTCGTTGGGGTCTTTTGAACGACGGAACATGCAACCCTCCAAGATTTTCTGGAAAGCGTCTGCCATCTGATCTCTTAACGCCCAAAGTTCTGTAGTTAGATGAAAATGTTAAGATTTTCAACTACCCGTAACACATGCCACAGATGTCGGATGGCAACCACGACCAGGAACGTGCTCTTCGAGGCGTGAACGGTTACACATCCTGAATCTGACCTAACTAGTGTTGCTTAACCTTGCGACGTGTTTATTCTACTCGGTTACCATTTATCCTACCTGCAAAGAAGTAATTAAAGGTCAACTTTTTTCGTTTACAGATAAACATCTTTGGCCGGTATTGGTGGTGAATCACAGCAGCACAGTATTATCACATCAAATATTGAAAAGAAGGTAGGTAACCTTTATGTTCTCTGGGGCTTATTAGATTCTCCGGCCACGTTGGCCGTGCGGTTTTAGTATGTTCGAGTCCGACAGACCCACCTCATCGCACCCCGGTGGCACTCGAGACTGCTATGAATATCATTTACCTACGCGAAACCATTTTTTTTTTGCTACGCACAACCAAATTACAATCATAGTAGTAGGTATACATATAAGTAGAAATGGTAATATTCACACAAATCATGCGTTATTAATCTGCTTACGTTGTTTCAGAATAGAAGAACCAAATCAACAGGCTCTGTTGTACGGCGTCTCATATCAAGAATGTCGGAAAAAACAGCAATATATTGCTTGATCTTCACCATCATGACTGTAATAATGATAATAATTACATGTATAATATTAATTGTACAGGAAATAAACAGGACCAACATAAAAAGTTACCTTCCATAGGCTGCCAGCCCACGTCAGACTTTTTGTAGGTCCGATAAACACGTTTACGCATACATTCCCGAACGTTCCATTTTTCACCGGATTATCGGATCGGTCGGGATACACCGATTTTATTTCTAACCGACTTTTTGTAGGACGTGGGTGTTCCACTGTTGCGAGCAGTACGTTCTATTTTTCTCCTACAAAAAGTCGGTCATCGTTTAACGGACGTGGGCGAGCAGCCTTAAAGATTTAAATATAATTCGTCATAATGTTATTACTTGTAATTCTTATAATTGTTATTATTATAACGTTAGAAGAACTGGCAGTAAGGAACAGAAGGCGTTTCCGTTATTAAATTTAAGAAATTGCATTGCATTCTTTTGTAATTTCCTGCCATAGGCTCGCAGAGACATCTCATAGCCACTTCTGAGGGCTTCTAGAAGCTTATAAAGGGCGTATATTCAAACCATCCGGATTCCCCGACTTGTTGAGAATGATCGAACTTGATACTGTCGCTCCTTGCGCCTTTGAAGACTAAGTATTCATAATATGTGTTACATCATGTCGGCAGACAATCATTTTGGAAGAAAGGAAGTAAGGGACGACACACCCCTATACGTATTTGATTAGAAGAGTATGGCGGAGCTTTTAGGGCTCCGTCGAAATCACGAATAATCTTATAAGTCATGTTATTGCACAATAGAGTTTAAAAGTTTCCAATGTCGGCGAAAACAGCCTTATATTGCATGACCTTCACCATCTTGATTCTAATCGTGATAATAACATTGTACATGAACGGGCCTGAACTAACATAAAACATTACATTCATTCATTCATTATTACATTTTCTTCCCTAGCATCCCCAATTACTGACTAAGACTATAACGACACTGGGGTCAAAATATATGCCGGCAACTATATACCAATACCATATGCTGTAATAAATACGATTAACGTTTTCGTTCAGTACATGATGAAGATGTAAACAGTTCTTTCATTTTTATAGACAAATTTAGCCCATTTTAAACTTGGTTTAAAGCATTTAATCCGGTCTTTTTACGTTTATATACATTACTACATCATGAATTACCAAATACTACATTAGATAAGCGTGTACCTTCATATACTTAGACTATAAGTCATGTTATTCCACAAAAGAGTTTACAAGTAGATGATAGTTCATGTTAATTAAATAGAAAATAAAACCTTCCCTACGCAATCTGTATAGTAACCAATATTTTTGTTACAACTTTTTTTTATATGATATATGTATTATATTCAATTATCCGTGATCTCTGCCTACCCTTATGAGAAACAGGCGTGATTTTATGTATGCATGGTTTTGGAAGAGCATGGTCACCTGACACAGGCATTCTTTGCTTAAAAGGTGACCATGATCAATTTTCTAATATTGTAATCAGTTTTATTGAACAATAAATTATTATTATCCTCTTATTATTATGTATTCAACTATTTTTTCCAGTTTTTATATATTATTTGGAAAAGGAAATACGGGGAAAATGGACCACTTAGATGATGGGTAGACCTAGATGTTCGAAATTACTGGTGCTGTAGGTACACAGGGTTGAAATCCTTAACTTAGCGCATTTTACTTAAAGGAGACCTAGGAGGAGACAATGCAGTTGCATTCAAAGATTTTCGAGAACTCGATTGCCACACCCGGTAAACGAACTGACTAAACATCGCAAAAACAACACCGTATTTCTATGGCATCTATCGACAGTGTCAATCATAAGGATCAAATCTCTCTAACAAACATAGCAATTTAAATGACAGGAAATCACTGAAATCTCATCTTATAAATTCAATTTGACAAATAAAGCACTTTAATTCAAGGTCGTCGTAAAAATAAAATTTAAGATTTAAATAACGTGTCCCTATTTTCGTGCGGACAGCCCCCATTCTCTTGCCATTAATTGTCCAGGGTTTAGATTTCTGTTCAAGCACTAAATTATCATGCAATTCACCCTTAAATTTACATTCTAAACCGGAAACAAAGTTCAGTCATTTAGTAGGTGCACATTTTAATAAACAGCGTCGGTAGCTTGGTGGTTAAGGAGTCGGCCTCACGATCGAGAGGTCTTGGGTTCGAATCCTGGCCATTACACTACCAACGTGAACCCACTCCTAGCACAAGCAATTTAGCTTAGTTGGAGGGGTTAAGGGGAATATTAGTAATTTCGATAATATCTGTTGCCAATATTCTTTTTTAAAAAAAAAAAACCTATGGTTCAAATATCACTTTATTGTTAATAAGGTATCTGATGAGTGATGACTTCTTGAGTAAAATTGTTTTATTTTATCAAATTGAATTTATAATTTTAGATTTCACGAATTTCCTTTACTTTAATTTACAATGTTTGTTAGAGAGATTTTATCCTAATGATTGTCAGTATCGATTGATGCCATTTTTCGGATTCTAGTTGGTTCGAGTCCCGGGTGAGCCAAGTGAGTTTTAGAAAATTTATGAATGCAGTTTTGTTTCTTTCTAAACATAAAGGAAAGTCTCCTTTAAAGTCTAAGATCCCAAGCGGTGCGATCGCACCGCGAGTCTATTGTTTACCTATTGTGTCTATTATTTACTCACTTGACAGGTTAAAAAGGAAAAAGGATTTAAGGTAGTTTCCCTCCTAAGGTATATATTCAAGAGAGATGTAATCTTTACCCCTATATTTTATATAACAATAAGTGTTTCACATTGTTGATATAATAATTGTGAATTTGACATTGAATGTATAATATAATTATAATATAATAGAAATTGTATGTATAATATTTATTTCTATACTAACTATTTTTTCTACACAAACAGAATATAAAAAATACAGAATATAAAAATACTATTTAAACCTACTTCTGTTATTGAACTACAAAACTATTTGTTTTGCAGTGGCGGATTTACCATTAGGCTGTTAGGGCGGCAGATTTTATGGGGCGGCAAATCAGGCACATTTTTTTACAGAAATGAAAAATAATCTATTCGGTCTGGATTCTGATTGTAGTACGGGAAAAACTCGGAAAACATTTAAAACCCAGGATGCTGTAGTTCATAGAAGTTTCCTTATTCTTACTCATAGAGCTTCATCTGTCCTTCATCACGACTAAGCTTCATCTTATCATTTCATCTGGGGCTTGATGCCAATAGGAGTGTCTGGCTGCACCCCTCTGATGGCGCGTGCCGAGCCCCATGGAAGAACATGGCCTCGGTTTTGTGAAGAGCAACTTCAAGATCAAGCCCCCGGGACCGCTCCACGACTTGGGCAACCGCGGCGGAGTGTAGTATGGAAATCCAGGGCAAGGTGTTGAACGCGTTTACGATGTCCAGGAACACCGCTAGCATCACCTGGCTCCGGAGGACCGCATACTCCGCCAGATCCCTCACGCGCATGATGGAGCGCCTCTGGTGGAAACTATATTGGTCATCCGCCAGATCCAGCTCCACTTTTGAGAGTCGGAGCCCCTTCAGACGATTCTAACTTCTCGTATAGTGGTTGCATGTGATCTCATCTCGCTCTCGTCACAAGCTCTCTCAGTGGCGCGCTCTGTACGAACTACTCTCTGAACTCCTTATCAGTTTTTGCTGCTGTTTTTAGGTCAACAGTTTATTCTTCACTAAATCGTGGGTTGCAAAAAATAATTTAGAAACGGACACAGCTATCACCTAGTTCACAATCATACTTATAATGAGGTCGATAGAACACAAATCATAAATCATAAATTAATAATAATTAAAATGTAATTAATATGATTGTGAACTAAACTAGCGTACCTATTGAATTTCAAATGTCAGTAGGGGCGGCAAAAATTGACCAGCCTACTAGAGACAAATTTGTAAATCCGCCACTGTTGTTTTGTTATTATTATTAACACGTACATTATTACATTATTAGTAGAATTAATTATAATTGTAGTAGGCCGCAATGTAGCAATTCACAATGGTTAATCATTATAGTAAAATTATGAATTACCTAAGTAGTTGTTTTATTTAAATTTTCCTAATTCCTCAGTACCTTACTTAAATTTAGCTATTAATGATTCAGATAGAAACAAAACTATAAAATTCAACAAAAATGTCTTTTAAATTTTCGAATGAATCCGATGATGAAATGACGAAGAACAACGACATTTAGTATTTTATAACTCATATCCTGACCCATCCAGTTTATATTAATTCACTTGTCTTAGGATTGAGTTTACGTCATTAATGGATGGAAGGACTCAACCCAAGGACCTCCTACTAAGTCGACTTACATTTCATGTTAAGGGAATATTATACAGTGTTATTAAAGTTTCAGAAATACTCAGATTATGCTGGCCGTTCCCCACGGTAGCCACCTACCGTCGGACGATTTTGTTATAATATTAAATATAATATATATTTTTATATTTTTTTTAAATTTTAATTAATAATATTTTTTTTTTTCTCCTTCAATAGGTACGCTATTGAAGGAGAAAAAAAAAGGAAAAATGTCAATAATCAAGTCAAGCCCTTGAGGCGTAATCCGACGCTACTGGTATCTAAATATTCCATAAACTAGGCCTATATTTTAACTGTTTATTTTTGAGTAGGTAGACAAGGTAGGTACGGAGTCCACCTTTCTCATTTTCCTTGATTACGTTTGTTTAGACTTATAGGTACGTGAGGGACTGCCCTTTTACCCCAACACCGAGAAGTCGCGCCAAAGCCCCATTCGTCAACCACTTTAAAGGTGTGCCGGGACATGAATATTTAATTTTTATTTCATAATATGTTTATGCACGTATTCTAGAATACAATAAAAATCTACGGTCAATTTGGACAACAATTATAAAAAGGTCGATAGAAGAAGTACTCAGCCTCTGTGGCGTGGCCACTATGCAGGAGGCATTGATTCGTTTCCCGCTCAATGCAAATATTTGTATGTATGAATATGACTATTTGGATTGCTATGTGTATGTATTTACAAAGAAAAATTATATATCTTAAACTAAGGCCATAGAGCATACCTATATGGATAGAGTAAAATAGCAACTATAAATGTGTTTTTTTTGCTATAATATAGTCTGTGGAATAACCATTACATTGTAGGGATGGCAAAAGAACGGGGAAAATCGATTCATAACTTTTGACTTTTTCTTGCAGTCGACTAGATTTGATTTAACGCCTTTAAATGTCGACTTTTTGACTTCAATCGACTTCTGTAAAAATTATAAACTTACTAGCTGTTGCCCGCGGCTCCGCCCGCGTGGTTGTCGTTTATCGCGACTAAGCATAGCCTATATTCGCTTCTTAAGTTTAACTTGCACCTGCATCAGATTTTACAGCAACAATTAGGTGGTTTAAGCGTAAAAGCGTAACAGATAGATAGTATGTATAAGGATTAGTGTGAATGTACCAACAATCAATTAGCTTTCTGGCCTTACTGCATTCCACTGCTGGACATAAGCCCCTCCATACGCATCCAGTCTGTCCCAGCCACCCTTTTCAGCTCTTCATAGATGTTCTAGGCACGTACATATTATTATTTAAGTATTTATTACAAGGTTAGGAGTTTCCATAAATTCCTACTAATATTATATATGCGAAAGTAGCTCTGTCTGCCTGTCTGTTACGCTTTCACGCCTTAACCGCTGTAGCTATTAAAAATATTTTCATAATTCAGCATCGTCAATTACATCACTTTATAATGGGGATCCCCTGAAAATGAAGATTTTGTTTTCGAATTTCTATACAACTGTCATTGGCCAGGGAAGCCCAAGGAATAGCTATCGCATATCACCAAGGGGCTTGGGTAAATTACTTACAATAAAAGTTACATACGAACAATTCAATCCATAAAGCATAAACAGGGTTTGGACCAAGTACCGGCCAGACATGTTATTAATTTAAAAATATAGATTAAATTACGTAATAAAATTTTAAGCAAATAATTTTAATTAATTTATTAAATAATTTATTTATTTATCAAAAAAAAGGGCTGTACATTGGGTTATTACTAGTTTTACAAATATAATTACCTAATTACATTAACAATTTGGGACCTACCTGACCTAGGTTTTTGTAAACCTGTGTTTCAGGCTATGTCCGTTCAATGATAATTACTTGTTGCAATCAATTAGTCAATATTAACCAAAGCATCTATTGCATATTTACAGCTTAGATTGATTGCAAAGATTATACTCTGAGGATTCTTTTTTATGAGTTTAAGAACTTAGCAATATATTCTTATATTGGGACCTCCATATGTGTGTCGAACGGCAGAAACACCATTCAGGCAACTACCTACTCTTGTTTGAGAACGAATAACGCGTTTGCGCCTATATATAATTATTAGAAATAATTATATATAGGCGCATCCATTTGTATTGAAGTTCATTTTTGATAATAAATATTTTACAGGTAGAACCGCGTGGTTCCCAGCAGAGTAGAATTCGGGCCACCCCTTCTCTTCCCACGTGGTGTCGTACAAGGCGACTAAGGGATAGGGCTGATTACCTTTAATATCGGACAAATATGTACAGCCCAGACTCAGCCTCAGATGCATGGCTCGAGTCAACAATAGTGCCTGGAATACGGCAATAGGCTCACCCCCTATTACGTGGGACCGAATACAGATTGGTGAAATGGGGGGGTTTATTCACCTCTGCCTAACCCTCCGGGGATAAAGGCGTGATTATATGTATGTATGTAATATTTCACAACGAAAAACTTTATTTTCTCTTGAATCCGTGGACCATACTATCTATATTGTCTTAGCTTGTTACATTTTAATGGTTAGAAGTTTATCTATGCTCGTTACTTTTCGTTACTTACTTTATAATAAACTCATAGCTGAAAGATTTGAAGAGACTTGTTTTATTTGTAGAAAATAGCAAAAAAACACGATAGCTTTTGGGTATTTTTTTGTGATCTGGACTTGCTAATTATAAGTTAACTATGTATTCAACTTGGAATATGCAACAACTCAAAGCAGAATTGCGGAAAAGAGGTGCAACTATACCTGGAAAGAAAGTTAACCTCGGCGAGAAGTACACTTTAAATTTTACTGTCTTTTCAAAATATATTGAGTTATTTAACTCTTAATGCAACAAAAACGCTCTATCAATCATAAGACACTGTATCTATCCAACTATTGTGGGTTGGAATTGTTCCTTTTTTTAGGTATCTGCATTGCTGTAACTGTCCTGAAAAAAAGCGACATTATAAGTATGTGACATCGTCTAGTAATTAAAAAAAACAATTGAATTGGATTAGATAACTCGTAAATACTATCTGAATAGGCAGATTCTCCAACATAATCGCTATCCTTGAAGTGGTTCCGACACAACCTCCGCCTCTATAGTCTCCCACTGCTTTTTTAGCTTAGCATTTTGAGGAAATAAATGCATTCTACTAAAATTACTTCCAGGTACTGAACAAAGCGGCATGATAATACTCTATCATGCCGCTTTGTTCAGTACCAGTTTATTCAGAAATCATCATCATACGGAGATTTCACTAACCATTACGATGATGCGCCCTCTGTAGGAATATTAAAACCATTGTACTTATTGACCTGTTGATCAAAATATACTACGTACACATTTTAGGCGGCACTTGGCCTAACTCCTGTACATAGATTGACATCCATGATACTTGGGCAAGAGCTATTTAAGCCACTGAAAGAGTTTTACAGTCAGAGCGTTGGTGCGCGGGGTCATCCAATTTGCATCAAATTCGGCACATTTAGTCCTTTGACAGATGTGGCCAGCCCACAGCCACTTCAGCTGCTGTTACAAAAAATTTGATTCTTTTTCAGATGACCTCTAGTTTTTTTTTTTTCTTAAGACCAGAAAAGAGACATCAATCATAGGTCACTCTATGACACACTGCGTGACTTTTAACTCGTGGAATAACCAGGAACCCCACCGTCAGTATCTCCGTTTTGGCATGTAGGAAGCACTGGTTGGATTTTATTTTATGGCAATGCGGTATGGGGTAGAAGAAGACTCGATGTAAGTTGCCAACTGCTGTGTAACCTACCCCAGGTAGATATAACTTTGAACAACTTCGACTGTCGTCCCTTCGATGGCAGTCGGTCTCGGCACGACATTTAAATTGAATAAAATACTGAAAAAAAATGCTGTACAACCTTGGTTCTGTACAAATTTTCCAGTTAATAATTTGTACCAGACAATACTGAATAAAATTAATTAATTAAAATTGTATTAAACCAATTTAGTGCCAAGTAATTATCGTATAATAAAAAATCAAATCAAGTCATGAAATTGAATGTGACTCTTAGTCGACTTGAGGATATCGAAGTCGATTTGAAAAGTCGATTCTTTAAAGTGAAAGATTGATTGTTGACTATAGTCAGTAGTCTTACCCAACCCTATTACCATTCCAATTACGTATTTACATGTCAGAAAAAGACTAAAAAGGGAAACTTTTGTTTGTTGAAAAAAAGCGCGGGAAACTTCGGTTTGAGCGGGTGTTTTTTTTCTTTCGAAAATTTTAAAATTAATTTAAACGTGTAAAATAATTAGATTGGTTTGAAAATTTGTATAGTTAATAACTTAGTAGTAATCTTCTTATATTCTGTGTAGTTTAGGTGTTTATTTGGTAAGTTTATTTATATTGTTTATTATATGGTAATCTCTTATAAGGTCAGGATCGTATGAACGATCCGCCTATAAATTTCATGGGGGATTTAAGCTCTGGCTTAA
Source organism: Eilema caniola (assembly GCA_949126895.1). Taxonomy (NCBI): domain Eukaryota; kingdom Metazoa; phylum Arthropoda; class Insecta; order Lepidoptera; family Erebidae; genus Eilema; species Eilema caniola. The sequence continues at coordinate 48,563,267 of OX421460.1, read as the reverse complement.
ATCCCCCCGTGGCTAGTTACGTCACAATCGATCAAGGTATGGACACGGACGCATCCATTCAGGGTAGCGGTAGAGATACTGATAATTCAGTAACAGGTAATGACAGAAGCAGAAAACGTAGGCAACATAGGGTGTGCAAAAGTTGTCATAAAAAGAAAAAAAATAATAAAGGAGTAGTTAACCTGAAAGAGGATTCTAATGTTTGTAATGAAAATGAGTGCAACTGTCTATCTCTTCCATCTCACAATCCAACACACACTGATGCTAAACCTGAAATAAATATTAATAGTACTGCACCAGTCAACCAGATTGAACCTATACAAATTGGTCGGAGAGAGTACATAGAAACTGATGCTGCACCTTACTTAGTCCATGTACAACGTAAAGCTGATATGGATAACAGCCCTACTAGTTTACATCCCATTACCTTTGGTAACTTTCTGAAGAAAAATAAATTTGAAAATATAGTTACAGGTTCTGTGAAAAGGATAGGACGAAATAAATGCACTGTTTCCTTCACAAATTTTATAAGTGCTAACAATTTTATTGACAAATGTAGTTCATTAGACAGTAATCTTAAGGCATTTCTGCCAACATTTAATATCACCAGAATGGGACTTGTCCGTGGAGTCCCTGCTGACTGGTCTCTTGATGAAATTTTAGATAACTTATCTGTCCCAATTGGCTGTGGGAAGATATTAAAAGTGAGACGGTTAAATTATAAGGTCTATGTAAATGGTACATACACATGGAAGCCCTCTCAGTCTGTTGTAATCACCCTTGATGGTCAAGTGTTACCCAAAAGGGTTTACATATGCTACAATGCTCTGCCAGTTGACATCTATGTTTATCCCACTATTCAGTGCTATCGATGCTGTCGTTACGGACATACCAAGAATCAGTGCCGGTCTGGCCAACCTAGATGTTACAAATGTGCTCAAAACCATTTAGGAGAAACATGTTCTGTTGAGCAAGATAATGCTTCATGTATTTGTTGCTCTGGAAGGCATTTTGCAATTAGTAAAAGTTGTCCTGAATTTCTAAGGCAAAAAGATATAAAGCATTCTATGGCTCATTCCTGTTTATCTTATGTAGAAGCATTAAAACTTCATCCACCAGTGTCAAAGTCATTTGCTGAGGTTTTGATTTCTAGTCCTTATAAATCTGCTCAACCATCTTCCCAATCTGGTCCTAATAACATTCCGACTTCTTACAAGAAAACGGTTTGGCAAAAGCCACGTGCTCCTGCGAAATTAACACAGGGTTACGATCAGGCAGCCCATAAAGCTATCCTTAGTGAGTTTCGATTTCCAATTCCAAATGATGGTTGCGGATTATCTCAATCAAAAGAGCCCGCACAGTCCCAGTTCCATCAAAGTGATGATCTAGATTGCATTGTTGACATGATTAAAAACCTTATTGGTATGTTAATTCATAAAAAAATTATAAAGCCGTCCCACGCCGACATCAATGACTTTGCAAACATTTCCCCAAACAATCAATACAGTAATGGACAGCATAATCCAGTGGAATTGCCGATCAGTAATTCCTAAAAAAACTGATCTTCTTCATCTTGTTAATAAGTTTAATCCCGTTATAATATCTCTATCAGAAACCTGGCTATTAGGTTGGCAATTATTTGGTATTAGAGGTTACACCTGCATACGTAGTGACAGAAATGACGGCTACGGTGGTGTAGCCATGTTGATTAGAAATAATTTACCATTTACTCGTATTCCATTTGCAAATAATAACGTTTCTCTTATTGATATTGTTGGTGTAATTATTGAAAATATTTCTTTTGTGTCTGTATATATTCCGTATGCTACCAATGCTGCCATAAGAGAGTTAGAAAACGTAATTTCTTCGCTTGATAGACCTTTTTTAGCTATGGGTGATTTTAATTGTCACCATCAATATTGGGGAAGTAGCGAGACGAGAAGTAATGGTAGAAAACTTTTGAATATCTTGGACAATCATAATTTATGCCTATTAAATTCGGGTCAACCCACTCGCCGTACAGGTCCAAACCAAATAATTAGTGCTGTGGATCTATCAATATGTACACCTAACCTAGCCTCCTCACTGTCGTGGTCCCTTCTTTCATCTTCTTATGGAAGTGACCATTTTCCAATTATAATCTCCTCACCTATAAGTAGTCCTTTAATCAAAAAGCGATGCCCCAGATTAAAGTACAAATTAAATAATGTTGATTGGAACCAATTTCGAACCCAAGTAGATGCCAATATTTCACTACTACCAGAAATTGTGCGTGGTGGCGAGAATGATTGCAACGACGCTTTGGCCAAGTGTCTGATTAATGTTGCTGATCAATTGTTTCCCATTAAGAATAATTCCTCCAATAGGATTCCGTTACCACCGTGGTGGGATGCACACTGTTCTGATGCTGTTAAAAAAAGGAAAAAGGCTGAGAAAATATATGCTGAAGATATGTCACCCGAAAACTTAGATAAACTTACAAAAACATTGAAAGAAACCCGTACCATCCTTAAGGGAAAAAAGTTTCAAGGATGGAGAGCTTTTTGTGCCTCTTTGTCTCCGACAACGTGTCCTTCAGAGGTGTGGCGTAGCATTAAACGGTTTAGATCTGCTTTCAATGACTCATCCTCTCAGTATCAACTACCTTCTTCTCTGACTAACAGGTTTCTTAATATATTAGCTCCTCCTTATGTTGCAGAGAAAGACTCACACTCTCCCACCACAGCTCTTTTCCCTGTCATTCACACGGGTACTCCTTTGTGCATGCCCTTCAGTTTGTATGAGCTGAAGGGGATTCTATCATCTGTTAAAGATTCTGCCCCTGGTGAAGATGGTATACCTTACTCTTTTCTTGTTCATTTAAGTGATGATAGTCTAAATTACTATTTAAAACTAGTTAACTCTGCTCTTGCCTCTGGGAACATCCCTTCTTCTTGGCGTTTCCAAGAGGTTATCCCAATTTTAAAATCTGGTAAACCACCCAACAATGCTGAATCATACCGACCAATAGCTCTTTCGTCTGTTCTTGTTAAAGTGGCTGAGCACCTTGTTAAAAACCGTCTGGAATGGTACATTGAGAGTAAACACATATTATCAAGAAGCCAGTTTGGTTTCCGCAAAGGAAATAGTACAATAGATAGTATAAGTGTATTCACTACTGATATTCATCTCGCGTTTTCAAATAACGAATCTGTGGTTGCATCATTTTTAGATATCAATGGTGCCTATGATAATGTCATATTATCTATCCTAAAACGCAAATTAATAGCTCTTAAAATTCCGCATCTTTTAGGTAACTTTATCTTAAACTTACTATCCGTTAGATATGTATCCGTGTACTCTACTGATGGTAGCAGAAAAACTCATTCAGTTTTTAAAGGTCTTCCACAAGGATCAGTACTCAGCCCTTTACTTTTTAATATATATACTTATGATTTGGAGCCCTCGCTGAAGGGCACAGTTAATATCTTACAGTATGCTGATGATCTATTATTATATTCTATAGATAAATCCATTAACAACGCCTGTGAGTCGTTAACAATTTCTCACAAATTACTAAAATGTTGGCTGGATGAAAATGGACTAAGCCTATCAACTCACAAGAGCACTGTTGTTGTTTTCTCTAGAAAAAAAGCGTTTTCTGATCCCATAGTTAAATTTAATGACTCTACTTTACCCGTAAAAGACTCCGTAAAATTTTTAGGTCTAATTTTAGACAAGAAACTTACTGGAGAGCCGCATTTTATGTATGTTGTGAACAAGTGTGAACGTTTGCTTAACATTATGAGATGTTTGACGGGTGTTTGGTGGGGTGCTCATCCCACTAGCCTTAAGCTTTTATACAATGCAATCATTCGCAGTGTTCTAGATTATGGAACATTCCTTTTAGACGGGGGCAACAAAAAAGGTACCAAAAAATTAGATGACATACAATCCAAGGCTCTGAGAATCATTTCGGGCGCAATGAAATCAAGCCCCCTTAATGCCCTGCAGGTAGAGTGTGAGGATCCACCACTTTACCTCCGGCGCCAGTACCTATCGGATAGGTTTATATTTAAAATAATGGAATCAACGAACCATTTATTACATAAAAAACTAGATGCTCTTGATCAGCTTGTCCTGAACTCCAAGTTCTGGAGACGACAAAGCACTCCATGCATAATTAACAGTTATAGGAAATTTCATTCAATACATGGACGGGTCTTTCGTTCGCCATCGCTTGCCCTTTTTGACAATATATCCTATGAATCATTAACCCTTGCACCTGACATCTGCTATAGTATAGGTATAAATAAAGGAGACCCAGATGCTAAATTTAATTTCAATAAGACAGTGGACGAAAATTGGTGTGAATGGCACCATATTTTTACTGACTCTTCTAAAAGTAGTTTTACTTGTGTAGGTATAGGCATTTATCATTCACAATTTAAAATTTCACAAAAGGTTAAGCTTCCCCCTGAAACTTCAGTTTATACTGGAGAGTGCTTTGGTATTTTGAAAGCATTAGAGTATGTACTATTAGCCAAGCTCCCAAAGACTGTAATCTTTTCCGATTCTAAAAGTGCGCTTCAATCTATAGATAAGTTCCCATTTAAGAAACCATATTATCCGATTATCTTTGACATCAGAAAACTACTTAATATTTGCCGATCCAAAGGTCACTCTGTTATATTTACTTGGGTACCTAGCCATTGTGGAATTTGGGGAAATGAGAAAGCCGACCAACTTGCAAAAGAAGCAGTTCACGATGGTGATATTTATCCTTATACCTTATATTGTCATGATCTCGTGAATTTGCCCATGAATTTCTTAACAGATCGATGGTCTAAATATTTCACAGATTCCTGTAAATTTAAAGGTAAGAGATATTTCGATGTTCAACCTGAAATCCCACGAAAACCGTGGTTTAGTAGGGTTGAATGTTCAAGGTTATCAGCTTCAATTATTATACGAATGCGGCTAGGTCATGTTTGTACTCCCTCCCACCTTGCTAGGTTGCAAATTGTAGACAGCGATTTGTGTGATTGTGGAATGGATGTTGGAGACATTGATCATATGTTCTTCTCATGTCCGCGTTATGACCGTTCCTCATTCCTGCATTCTATCATTTCCTTGTCGGTCCCTCTTCCTACCCGAATGAGTTGCTTATTAATGAATCCCATACTATATTATAATGTTATTTCCTCTTTTCTTCTACTTAATGATATTAAATTGTAATTATGACTTTTAGTTATATATTTTAAGATCCTTTATATGTATTTTTAATTTACTTTTTTGGACTTAACTATTAGGTAAACCTATCTAATTATCCAAATTCCGTTCCTATTCCTTTCCTCGGTAATACCTTTTAATGTTTAGTAGTTTCCTTAACTTTGTCGTTGGCACACAGCTTGCTAGTGCCAAGGGGAAAAAAAAAAAAAAAAAAAAAAAAAAGCGCGGGAAACTTCGGTTTGAGCGGGTGTTTTTTTTCTTTCGAAAATTTTAAAATTAATTTAAACGTGTAAAATAATTAGATTGGTTTGAAAATTTGTATAGTTAATAACTTAGTAGTAATCTTCTTATATTCTGTGTAGTTTAGGTGTTTATTTGGTAAGTTTATTTATATTGTTTATTATATGGTAATCTCTTATAAGGTCAGGATCGTATGAACGATCCGCCTATAAATTTCATGGGGGATTTAAGCTCTGGCTTAAATCCCCCCGTGGCTAGTTACGTCACAATCGATCAAGGTATGGACACGGACGCATCCATTCAGGGTAGCGGTAGAGATACTGATAATTCAGTAACAGGTAATGACAGAAGCAGAAAACGTAGGCAACATAGGGTGTGCAAAAGTTGTCATAAAAAGAAAAAAAATAATAAAGGAGTAGTTAACCTGAAAGAGGATTCTAATGTTTGTAATGAAAATGAGTGCAACTGTCTATCTCTTCCATCTCACAATCCAACACACACTGATGCTAAACCTGAAATAAATATTAATAGTACTGCACCAGTCAACCAGATTGAACCTATACAAATTGGTCGGAGAGAGTACATAGAAACTGATGCTGCACCTTACTTAGTCCATGTACAACGTAAAGCTGATATGGATAACAGCCCTACTAGTTTACATCCCATTACCTTTGGTAACTTTCTGAAGAAAAATAAATTTGAAAATATAGTTACAGGTTCTGTGAAAAGGATAGGACGAAATAAATGCACTGTTTCCTTCACAAATTTTATAAGTGCTAACAATTTTATTGACAAATGTAGTTCATTAGACAGTAATCTTAAGGCATTTCTGCCAACATTTAATATCACCAGAATGGGACTTGTCCGTGGAGTCCCTGCTGACTGGTCTCTTGATGAAATTTTAGATAACTTATCTGTCCCAATTGGCTGTGGGAAGATATTAAAAGTGAGACGGTTAAATTATAAGGTCTATGTAAATGGTACATACACATGGAAGCCCTCTCAGTCTGTTGTAATCACCCTTGATGGTCAAGTGTTACCCAAAAGGGTTTACATATGCTACAATGCTCTGCCAGTTGACATCTATGTTTATCCCACTATTCAGTGCTATCGATGCTGTCGTTACGGACATACCAAGAATCAGTGCCGGTCTGGCCAACCTAGATGTTACAAATGTGCTCAAAACCATTTAGGAGAAACATGTTCTGTTGAGCAAGATAATGCTTCATGTATTTGTTGCTCTGGAAGGCATTTTGCAATTAGTAAAAGTTGTCCTGAATTTCTAAGGCAAAAAGATATAAAGCATTCTATGGCTCATTCCTGTTTATCTTATGTAGAAGCATTAAAACTTCATCCACCAGTGTCAAAGTCATTTGCTGAGGTTTTGATTTCTAGTCCTTATAAATCTGCTCAACCATCTTCCCAATCTGGTCCTAATAACATTCCGACTTCTTACAAGAAAACGGTTTGGCAAAAGCCACGTGCTCCTGCGAAATTAACACAGGGTTACGATCAGGCAGCCCATAAAGCTATCCTTAGTGAGTTTCGATTTCCAATTCCAAATGATGGTTGCGGATTATCTCAATCAAAAGAGCCCGCACAGTCCCAGTTCCATCAAAGTGATGATCTAGATTGCATTGTTGACATGATTAAAAACCTTATTGGTATGTTAATTCATAAAAAAATTATAAAGCCGTCCCACGCCGACATCAATGACTTTGCAAACATTTCCCCAAACAATCAATACAGTAATGGACAGCATAATCCAGTGGAATTGCCGATCAGTAATTCCTAAAAAAACTGATCTTCTTCATCTTGTTAATAAGTTTAATCCCGTTATAATATCTCTATCAGAAACCTGGCTATTAGGTTGGCAATTATTTGGTATTAGAGGTTACACCTGCATACGTAGTGACAGAAATGACGGCTACGGTGGTGTAGCCATGTTGATTAGAAATAATTTACCATTTACTCGTATTCCATTTGCAAATAATAACGTTTCTCTTATTGATATTGTTGGTGTAATTATTGAAAATATTTCTTTTGTGTCTGTATATATTCCGTATGCTACCAATGCTGCCATAAGAGAGTTAGAAAACGTAATTTCTTCGCTTGATAGACCTTTTTTAGCTATGGGTGATTTTAATTGTCACCATCAATATTGGGGAAGTAGCGAGACGAGAAGTAATGGTAGAAAACTTTTGAATATCTTGGACAATCATAATTTATGCCTATTAAATTCGGGTCAACCCACTCGCCGTACAGGTCCAAACCAAATAATTAGTGCTGTGGATCTATCAATATGTACACCTAACCTAGCCTCCTCACTGTCGTGGTCCCTTCTTTCATCTTCTTATGGAAGTGACCATTTTCCAATTATAATCTCCTCACCTATAAGTAGTCCTTTAATCAAAAAGCGATGCCCCAGATTAAAGTACAAATTAAATAATGTTGATTGGAACCAATTTCGAACCCAAGTAGATGCCAATATTTCACTACTACCAGAAATTGTGCGTGGTGGCGAGAATGATTGCAACGACGCTTTGGCCAAGTGTCTGATTAATGTTGCTGATCAATTGTTTCCCATTAAGAATAATTCCTCCAATAGGATTCCGTTACCACCGTGGTGGGATGCACACTGTTCTGATGCTGTTAAAAAAAGGAAAAAGGCTGAGAAAATATATGCTGAAGATATGTCACCCGAAAACTTAGATAAACTTACAAAAACATTGAAAGAAACCCGTACCATCCTTAAGGGAAAAAAGTTTCAAGGATGGAGAGCTTTTTGTGCCTCTTTGTCTCCGACAACGTGTCCTTCAGAGGTGTGGCGTAGCATTAAACGGTTTAGATCTGCTTTCAATGACTCATCCTCTCAGTATCAACTACCTTCTTCTCTGACTAACAGGTTTCTTAATATATTAGCTCCTCCTTATGTTGCAGAGAAAGACTCACACTCTCCCACCACAGCTCTTTTCCCTGTCATTCACACGGGTACTCCTTTGTGCATGCCCTTCAGTTTGTATGAGCTGAAGGGGATTCTATCATCTGTTAAAGATTCTGCCCCTGGTGAAGATGGTATACCTTACTCTTTTCTTGTTCATTTAAGTGATGATAGTCTAAATTACTATTTAAAACTAGTTAACTCTGCTCTTGCCTCTGGGAACATCCCTTCTTCTTGGCGTTTCCAAGAGGTTATCCCAATTTTAAAATCTGGTAAACCACCCAACAATGCTGAATCATACCGACCAATAGCTCTTTCGTCTGTTCTTGTTAAAGTGGCTGAGCACCTTGTTAAAAACCGTCTGGAATGGTACATTGAGAGTAAACACATATTATCAAGAAGCCAGTTTGGTTTCCGCAAAGGAAATAGTACAATAGATAGTATAAGTGTATTCACTACTGATATTCATCTCGCGTTTTCAAATAACGAATCTGTGGTTGCATCATTTTTAGATATCAATGGTGCCTATGATAATGTCATATTATCTATCCTAAAACGCAAATTAATAGCTCTTAAAATTCCGCATCTTTTAGGTAACTTTATCTTAAACTTACTATCCGTTAGATATGTATCCGTGTACTCTACTGATGGTAGCAGAAAAACTCATTCAGTTTTTAAAGGTCTTCCACAAGGATCAGTACTCAGCCCTTTACTTTTTAATATATATACTTATGATTTGGAGCCCTCGCTGAAGGGCACAGTTAATATCTTACAGTATGCTGATGATCTATTATTATATTCTATAGATAAATCCATTAACAACGCCTGTGAGTCGTTAACAATTTCTCACAAATTACTAAAATGTTGGCTGGATGAAAATGGACTAAGCCTATCAACTCACAAGAGCACTGTTGTTGTTTTCTCTAGAAAAAAAGCGTTTTCTGATCCCATAGTTAAATTTAATGACTCTACTTTACCCGTAAAAGACTCCGTAAAATTTTTAGGTCTAATTTTAGACAAGAAACTTACTGGAGAGCCGCATTTTATGTATGTTGTGAACAAGTGTGAACGTTTGCTTAACATTATGAGATGTTTGACGGGTGTTTGGTGGGGTGCTCATCCCACTAGCCTTAAGCTTTTATACAATGCAATCATTCGCAGTGTTCTAGATTATGGAACATTCCTTTTAGACGGGGGCAACAAAAAAGGTACCAAAAAATTAGATGACATACAATCCAAGGCTCTGAGAATCATTTCGGGCGCAATGAAATCAAGCCCCCTTAATGCCCTGCAGGTAGAGTGTGAGGATCCACCACTTTACCTCCGGCGCCAGTACCTATCGGATAGGTTTATATTTAAAATAATGGAATCAACGAACCATTTATTACATAAAAAACTAGATGCTCTTGATCAGCTTGTCCTGAACTCCAAGTTCTGGAGACGACAAAGCACTCCATGCATAATTAACAGTTATAGGAAATTTCATTCAATACATGGACGGGTCTTTCGTTCGCCATCGCTTGCCCTTTTTGACAATATATCCTATGAATCATTAACCCTTGCACCTGACATCTGCTATAGTATAGGTATAAATAAAGGAGACCCAGATGCTAAATTTAATTTCAATAAGACAGTGGACGAAAATTGGTGTGAATGGCACCATATTTTTACTGACTCTTCTAAAAGTAGTTTTACTTGTGTAGGTATAGGCATTTATCATTCACAATTTAAAATTTCACAAAAGGTTAAGCTTCCCCCTGAAACTTCAGTTTATACTGGAGAGTGCTTTGGTATTTTGAAAGCATTAGAGTATGTACTATTAGCCAAGCTCCCAAAGACTGTAATCTTTTCCGATTCTAAAAGTGCGCTTCAATCTATAGATAAGTTCCCATTTAAGAAACCATATTATCCGATTATCTTTGACATCAGAAAACTACTTAATATTTGCCGATCCAAAGGTCACTCTGTTATATTTACTTGGGTACCTAGCCATTGTGGAATTTGGGGAAATGAGAAAGCCGACCAACTTGCAAAAGAAGCAGTTCACGATGGTGATATTTATCCTTATACCTTATATTGTCATGATCTCGTGAATTTGCCCATGAATTTCTTAACAGATCGATGGTCTAAATATTTCACAGATTCCTGTAAATTTAAAGGTAAGAGATATTTCGATGTTCAACCTGAAATCCCACGAAAACCGTGGTTTAGTAGGGTTGAATGTTCAAGGTTATCAGCTTCAATTATTATACGAATGCGGCTAGGTCATGTTTGTACTCCCTCCCACCTTGCTAGGTTGCAAATTGTAGACAGCGATTTGTGTGATTGTGGAATGGATGTTGGAGACATTGATCATATGTTCTTCTCATGTCCGCGTTATGACCGTTCCTCATTCCTGCATTCTATCATTTCCTTGTCGGTCCCTCTTCCTACCCGAATGAGTTGCTTATTAATGAATCCCATACTATATTATAATGTTATTTCCTCTTTTCTTCTACTTAATGATATTAAATTGTAATTATGACTTTTAGTTATATATTTTAAGATCCTTTATATGTATTTTTAATTTACTTTTTTGGACTTAACTATTAGGTAAACCTATCTAATTATCCAAATTCCGTTCCTATTCCTTTCCTCGGTAATACCTTTTAATGTTTAGTAGTTTCCTTAACTTTGTCGTTGGCACACAGCTTGCTAGTGCCAAGGGGAAAAAAAAAAAAAAAAAAAAAAAAAAGCGCGGGAAACTTCGGTTTGAGCGGGTGTTTTTTTTCTTTCGAAAATTTTAAAATTAATTTAAACGTGTAAAATAATTAGATTGGTTTGAAAATTTGTATAGTTAATAACTTAGTAGTAATCTTCTTATATTCTGTGTAGTTTAGGTGTTTATTTGGTAAGTTTATTTATATTGTTTATTATATGGTAATCTCTTATAAGGTCAGGATCGTATGAACGATCCGCCTATAAATTTCATGGGGGATTTAAGCTCTGGCTTAAATCCCCCCGTGGCTAGTTACGTCACAATCGATCAAGGTATGGACACGGACGCATCCATTCAGGGTAGCGGTAGAGATACTGATAATTCAGTAACAGGTAATGACAGAAGCAGAAAACGTAGGCAACATAGGGTGTGCAAAAGTTGTCATAAAAAGAAAAAAAATAATAAAGGAGTAGTTAACCTGAAAGAGGATTCTAATGTTTGTAATGAAAATGAGTGCAACTGTCTATCTCTTCCATCTCACAATCCAACACACACTGATGCTAAACCTGAAATAAATATTAATAGTACTGCACCAGTCAACCAGATTGAACCTATACAAATTGGTCGGAGAGAGTACATAGAAACTGATGCTGCACCTTACTTAGTCCATGTACAACGTAAAGCTGATATGGATAACAGCCCTACTAGTTTACATCCCATTACCTTTGGTAACTTTCTGAAGAAAAATAAATTTGAAAATATAGTTACAGGTTCTGTGAAAAGGATAGGACGAAATAAATGCACTGTTTCCTTCACAAATTTTATAAGTGCTAACAATTTTATTGACAAATGTAGTTCATTAGACAGTAATCTTAAGGCATTTCTGCCAACATTTAATATCACCAGAATGGGACTTGTCCGTGGAGTCCCTGCTGACTGGTCTCTTGATGAAATTTTAGATAACTTATCTGTCCCAATTGGCTGTGGGAAGATATTAAAAGTGAGACGGTTAAATTATAAGGTCTATGTAAATGGTACATACACATGGAAGCCCTCTCAGTCTGTTGTAATCACCCTTGATGGTCAAGTGTTACCCAAAAGGGTTTACATATGCTACAATGCTCTGCCAGTTGACATCTATGTTTATCCCACTATTCAGTGCTATCGATGCTGTCGTTACGGACATACCAAGAATCAGTGCCGGTCTGGCCAACCTAGATGTTACAAATGTGCTCAAAACCATTTAGGAGAAACATGTTCTGTTGAGCAAGATAATGCTTCATGTATTTGTTGCTCTGGAAGGCATTTTGCAATTAGTAAAAGTTGTCCTGAATTTCTAAGGCAAAAAGATATAAAGCATTCTATGGCTCATTCCTGTTTATCTTATGTAGAAGCATTAAAACTTCATCCACCAGTGTCAAAGTCATTTGCTGAGGTTTTGATTTCTAGTCCTTATAAATCTGCTCAACCATCTTCCCAATCTGGTCCTAATAACATTCCGACTTCTTACAAGAAAACGGTTTGGCAAAAGCCACGTGCTCCTGCGAAATTAACACAGGGTTACGATCAGGCAGCCCATAAAGCTATCCTTAGTGAGTTTCGATTTCCAATTCCAAATGATGGTTGCGGATTATCTCAATCAAAAGAGCCCGCACAGTCCCAGTTCCATCAAAGTGATGATCTAGATTGCATTGTTGACATGATTAAAAACCTTATTGGTATGTTAATTCATAAAAAAATTATAAAGCCGTCCCACGCCGACATCAATGACTTTGCAAACATTTCCCCAAACAATCAATACAGTAATGGACAGCATAATCCAGTGGAATTGCCGATCAGTAATTCCTAAAAAAACTGATCTTCTTCATCTTGTTAATAAGTTTAATCCCGTTATAATATCTCTATCAGAAACCTGGCTATTAGGTTGGCAATTATTTGGTATTAGAGGTTACACCTGCATACGTAGTGACAGAAATGACGGCTACGGTGGTGTAGCCATGTTGATTAGAAATAATTTACCATTTACTCGTATTCCATTTGCAAATAATAACGTTTCTCTTATTGATATTGTTGGTGTAATTATTGAAAATATTTCTTTTGTGTCTGTATATATTCCGTATGCTACCAATGCTGCCATAAGAGAGTTAGAAAACGTAATTTCTTCGCTTGATAGACCTTTTTTAGCTATGGGTGATTTTAATTGTCACCATCAATATTGGGGAAGTAGCGAGACGAGAAGTAATGGTAGAAAACTTTTGAATATCTTGGACAATCATAATTTATGCCTATTAAATTCGGGTCAACCCACTCGCCGTACAGGTCCAAACCAAATAATTAGTGCTGTGGATCTATCAATATGTACACCTAACCTAGCCTCCTCACTGTCGTGGTCCCTTCTTTCATCTTCTTATGGAAGTGACCATTTTCCAATTATAATCTCCTCACCTATAAGTAGTCCTTTAATCAAAAAGCGATGCCCCAGATTAAAGTACAAATTAAATAATGTTGATTGGAACCAATTTCGAACCCAAGTAGATGCCAATATTTCACTACTACCAGAAATTGTGCGTGGTGGCGAGAATGATTGCAACGACGCTTTGGCCAAGTGTCTGATTAATGTTGCTGATCAATTGTTTCCCATTAAGAATAATTCCTCCAATAGGATTCCGTTACCACCGTGGTGGGATGCACACTGTTCTGATGCTGTTAAAAAAAGGAAAAAGGCTGAGAAAATATATGCTGAAGATATGTCACCCGAAAACTTAGATAAACTTACAAAAACATTGAAAGAAACCCGTACCATCCTTAAGGGAAAAAAGTTTCAAGGATGGAGAGCTTTTTGTGCCTCTTTGTCTCCGACAACGTGTCCTTCAGAGGTGTGGCGTAGCATTAAACGGTTTAGATCTGCTTTCAATGACTCATCCTCTCAGTATCAACTACCTTCTTCTCTGACTAACAGGTTTCTTAATATATTAGCTCCTCCTTATGTTGCAGAGAAAGACTCACACTCTCCCACCACAGCTCTTTTCCCTGTCATTCACACGGGTACTCCTTTGTGCATGCCCTTCAGTTTGTATGAGCTGAAGGGGATTCTATCATCTGTTAAAGATTCTGCCCCTGGTGAAGATGGTATACCTTACTCTTTTCTTGTTCATTTAAGTGATGATAGTCTAAATTACTATTTAAAACTAGTTAACTCTGCTCTTGCCTCTGGGAACATCCCTTCTTCTTGGCGTTTCCAAGAGGTTATCCCAATTTTAAAATCTGGTAAACCACCCAACAATGCTGAATCATACCGACCAATAGCTCTTTCGTCTGTTCTTGTTAAAGTGGCTGAGCACCTTGTTAAAAACCGTCTGGAATGGTACATTGAGAGTAAACACATATTATCAAGAAGCCAGTTTGGTTTCCGCAAAGGAAATAGTACAATAGATAGTATAAGTGTATTCACTACTGATATTCATCTCGCGTTTTCAAATAACGAATCTGTGGTTGCATCATTTTTAGATATCAATGGTGCCTATGATAATGTCATATTATCTATCCTAAAACGCAAATTAATAGCTCTTAAAATTCCGCATCTTTTAGGTAACTTTATCTTAAACTTACTATCCGTTAGATATGTATCCGTGTACTCTACTGATGGTAGCAGAAAAACTCATTCAGTTTTTAAAGGTCTTCCACAAGGATCAGTACTCAGCCCTTTACTTTTTAATATATATACTTATGATTTGGAGCCCTCGCTGAAGGGCACAGTTAATATCTTACAGTATGCTGATGATCTATTATTATATTCTATAGATAAATCCATTAACAACGCCTGTGAGTCGTTAACAATTTCTCACAAATTACTAAAATGTTGGCTGGATGAAAATGGACTAAGCCTATCAACTCACAAGAGCACTGTTGTTGTTTTCTCTAGAAAAAAAGCGTTTTCTGATCCCATAGTTAAATTTAATGACTCTACTTTACCCGTAAAAGACTCCGTAAAATTTTTAGGTCTAATTTTAGACAAGAAACTTACTGGAGAGCCGCATTTTATGTATGTTGTGAACAAGTGTGAACGTTTGCTTAACATTATGAGATGTTTGACGGGTGTTTGGTGGGGTGCTCATCCCACTAGCCTTAAGCTTTTATACAATGCAATCATTCGCAGTGTTCTAGATTATGGAACATTCCTTTTAGACGGGGGCAACAAAAAAGGTACCAAAAGATTAGATGACATACAATCCAAGGCTCTGAGAATCATTTCGGGCGCAATGAAATCAAGCCCCCTTAATGCCCTGCAGGTAGAGTGTGAGGATCCACCACTTTACCTCCGGCGCCAGTACCTATCGGATAGGTTTATATTTAAAATAATGGAATCAACGAACCATTTATTACATAAAAAACTAGATGCTCTTGATCAGCTTGTCCTGAACTCCAAGTTCTGGAGACGACAAAGCACTCCATGCATAATTAACAGTTATAGGAAATTTCATTCAATACATGGACGGGTCTTTCGTTCGCCATCGCTTGCCCTTTTTGACAATATATCCTATGAATCATTAACCCTTGCACCTGACATCTGCTATAGTATAGGTATAAATAAAGGAGACCCAGATGCTAAATTTAATTTCAATAAGACAGTGGACGAAAATTGGTGTGAATGGCACCATATTTTTACTGACTCTTCTAAAAGTAGTTTTACTTGTGTAGGTATAGGCATTTATCATTCACAATTTAAAATTTCACAAAAGGTTAAGCTTCCCCCTGAAACTTCAGTTTATACTGGAGAGTGCTTTGGTATTTTGAAAGCATTAGAGTATGTACTATTAGCCAAGCTCCCAAAGACTGTAATCTTTTCCGATTCTAAAAGTGCGCTTCAATCTATAGATAAGTTCCCATTTAAGAAACCATATTATCCGATTATCTTTGACATCAGAAAACTACTTAATATTTGCCGATCCAAAGGTCACTCTGTTATATTTACTTGGGTACCTAGCCATTGTGGAATTTGGGGAAATGAGAAAGCCGACCAACTTGCAAAAGAAGCAGTTCACGATGGTGATATTTATCCTTATACCTTATATTGTCATGATCTCGTGAATTTGCCCATGAATTTCTTAACAGATCGATGGTCTAAATATTTCACAGATTCCTGTAAATTTAAAGGTAAGAGATATTTCGATGTTCAACCTGAAATCCCACGAAAACCGTGGTTTAGTAGGGTTGAATGTTCAAGGTTATCAGCTTCAATTATTATACGAATGCGGCTAGGTCATGTTTGTACTCCCTCCCACCTTGCTAGGTTGCAAATTGTAGACAGCGATTTGTGTGATTGTGGAATGGATGTTGGAGACATTGATCATATGTTCTTCTCATGTCCGCGTTATGACCGTTCCTCATTCCTGCATTCTATCATTTCCTTGTCGGTCCCTCTTCCTACCCGAATGAGTTGCTTATTAATGAATCCCATACTATATTATAATGTTATTTCCTCTTTTCTTCTACTTAATGATATTAAATTGTAATTATGACTTTTAGTTATATATTTTAAGATCCTTTATATGTATTTTTAATTTACTTTTTTGGACTTAACTATTAGGTAAACCTATCTAATTATCCAAATTCCGTTCCTATTCCTTTCCTCGGTAATACCTTTTAATGTTTAGTAGTTTCCTTAACTTTGTCGTTGGCACACAGCTTGCTAGTGCCAAGGGGAAAAAAAAAAAAAAAAAAAAAAAAAACTTTTGTTTGTAGTTTTATAACTTTTATGTAACTTTATACATTTTATTGTAGTTATGTAGGAAAAGAAAGGACTGCAACAGCCTTACTAGAATAGTGTTTATGGTAACGCTGTTCAATTAGAGGGGATGGAGACAAAATGTATCTCTGGCGTATTTAATTGAGAAACGCAAATCATCCTGGAGAACCGGCCAATCAAAAATCCTACCCCAAGCGAAAGTTGACTCAAAAAAAGTTACAGGTTGGTGTTGGTCTGGTGGACCAGCGTTGGAGTCATTCACTACACCTTCAAAGACCTGGTTAGACGATTGCGGCAGATTTGTAAAATTGCCAACAATTGGAAACCATAATGGAAAAGCTAGCCATTAAATAGTCAACTGCTCTATCCCACTGCTGCTTCAGGACAATGCTAGACAACATACTGGACAGCAGATGGTGGTGAAACTAGAGGACCTAGGATTGGAATGTCTCTGTCACACACCATACTCCCGAGACCTTGCTCCAACCGATTGCCAATTGGAAAAAAAAATCAATTTAGATAAAACACCTTCAAAGAATTTATTGTTTCTCGCTCCTGAAATATTTCCAGCAAAGGAATCTATGAAAAGTGCATAGATAACAACATACTTCAATTGATTCAATAAGAAGACTTTTTTTAAATAGTAACAGTACCATTTACCTTCTGGTGAGCCGTGTGCTTGTCTGCCACCTCAGTTGTATAAAAAAAATAGAAACTTTTTTTCTGTTCCTACATAAAATGCCAATTTCATACGTAAGGATCAAATATTTTTGTTATGGTATTTGGTATTACCTTCATAGTATTATTAGAAATTGCATCATTCATACACAGACAATTGACATGGTGGTAACCCTTTGCCGAACACCCTTAATTTTCATGAAAGAATATTATCTTACAGTATAAAAGCTGTTTTTCTTACAACATGCCCCAAAATTCAAAGATGAGCCAGCACAAGAGTGTGGACTTGCTGGATATGCTAGAAAAAAAAAACAAAAATTTCTCTGCTTCCGATTATTTTTTACACTGTTAGTTCCCTGTTTCTGTCAAAGCCACTATGTCCCAAACTTCATAATGGGCCATTGTTCTTACCAATGTCACAGAATAGATAATAGTACTAGCGTACCTATGTTGGGAGCGTGCGCTGGCAAACTTTCAGCTTATATGACATCACATAGGCCCGGTTTTCAGGGGCTTTTAGTCCATAAAGGTTATGTGTATATAGCCAGTGACAATATAGTTTAACTTCAGCTACAGTATATAACACTATGAAAAAAGCAAACAGACGACTGAAAGTGGTTTTAGTATTCTGTACTCTAAAGCTCCATGGTGCTTCTCGGTGGGGTAAAATGGGCAACCTCATCTCTTCTGCCGTCTTAAAGGTGACAAACTGATGGGTCTTTTTTCCATCTAACGGTATACATACTGCCTATCACAAAGTACACATTAGACTGCTGTAGCCTCTCTTCTTAAAATGTGGTTATTTGAAAATCTAAGTTGACAGATAGTGAGTGGTAATACACTGCATACGTCTTCGGGTATTTTTATTTCATATTATAATTATATACATGAATGTATAAGTACCTATCAGTGGGATTATTGTAAAATTGAAATTATTTCCTGTTGTCCAGTTTCACTGTTATTGACAAAAATATTTACAAAGATAAATAGAATGTTGTACCGGTTGTCTGTTGCCAACGGCACTTGAAAGACAGATGTACAAAATGCTTTCAATCCTCAATGAATAACTCTCAAGCAAGCCGACCATTCTCCCCTTGTTTTCTCAAACCAGTTTCCTTATTTACCTTCAACAAAGTAGTCTCAGTAGGGTAAAGCATTTAAATTCAATCACTCAATAAAGTAGTGTATTGTGAAATATACAATGTGTGTGTGTGTGATGTACCTTGTGTTCAAATCTGGCACCTGTAGTTAAACTGGGCCTCAACACAAATGTGCCTTCAATATATCTTGGACCTACTATATATATATATTTATAGTTTTATTCAGTAATGCTCAATAATGTGTTTAGTGTAGGTATGTTTTATTTTTGATAAGTTAATTTTAACACTAAAAATTAGTTTGCCAAAACAATGTCGCCATCTAGTTATAAATCCAGAACTAAAACGATTTCCTCTTTATTTCAAGGTCTATGGGATTCAGGCCCAGTATGATCTCCAGCTTGGCTGTTGGCATTATTCTTATCGCGCTGGTGGTCAGAAGTGCTGACAATCTTTGGACTTTGTCCAGTTCTTGCTTGTAAAAATCTGCAGTAGGTACATATCTCTTGGTTATCTTTTGAGAACAGCATGGGGTACTATAGCGGTGTACGAACTCAAATTTACCAAGCATAGATTTTTACAAAACTATACGCGCGCAGGGTCTTGATTGAGTCGCGAGTTATGACCAAGATATTTTTCCCATTTCATTTCTCCTATGTGAATGGTTAGACCATGGTTGATGTTAATTTGGGTAGCTATAATAATATGTGCATAGAAACCAGATAATTATGTATTAAGACCATTGTCAGTACATTGTATCTTTGCATCGGTCTCATGCTGACTGTACATGCAAGGTGGTGTTGATGTGTGAGAAAAATTACTCAAAATTATCTTGAGTACCTACTTGCTCATGAAGATCGATCTGAAGTTGAGTTACAAAAAAAAAACTAAGTATGTTTATCTGTATCCCATCCCATAACAGAAGCTAGTTAATGCCTAATTTCAGTCTGGCTAGATAGTACTGTGTGCTATGTATTTTGTTTAATTTGATTTTTATGCAAGTGACTGTCATCTGACCTCTCAACCTGAGAGAAATATTTACACAAGTACTTCATCCCCCAGTCAGCCAGTTGGTATGAAATCGTGTGTGTAATTAATTAACCACTTAAGTTACCGACGCTGCGAAATAGAGGTTGTAACGCCATCTAGTAGACGTGTGATGTACCAACTAGAATGTCATAATCTTAATAAGTGTGAATAGTGTAAGTATTTAAAAGACCTACTAGATGGCGCTAAACAATTAAATTATTTTTATATGAAAATGAGTGAAATTGCGTTTTTCAGCTAAATACTGTTAAGTTAGGTGTGTTCATGTAATTTTAATGAGGAGATAATAAATACAACTGAGAAGCTAGAAACTTAAAAAAATGCTTAGAGAATAATGATTCCTTATAGATAGAATTCAAACAGACACAGCTGTAAGCTTCGGATGCAACAGGCTAGGAAAAGAATAAGAAGAAGAATTCGTGTAGAGTATGTAAACCAGATAGTTAGGTACCTAACGAACGCGGTTATTGAAATTACAAAGGCTAGACTCAATATCTGCTGTAGGTCTAATCGAGGAGATACGACCTAAAGTCACCGCCGCCCAAAATACCTGATTGTCGTAGGCCATACGGCTATGTCAAACTCGACCCGGCCGGGGTGCTCGTGGCTTTACAAGTAAGAAAGGGATATAAAATGCGAATGACAATGTCTTGATCTTTTGAAATAATACTTGACTTACATAACACTGGAAGACCGATTGTTAAGATAGTTCCACCACTCTGGATACTTAAAAGTATTTGAGTACTCTAATAACCAATATAAAATTGGAATTTTGGTATTTAGATTATTTTGAGTACTTTTGTTATCAACATTTTAATGAAACTGACTGTACCTAAACATTTCTAGCGATATGACGTGGCAAGGCAAATCTTATCTTTATACTTCTGATGTTGACAGCCTCCGTGGCGTAGCGGTAGTAAACGGCGCGGCGCGGGTTCGATCCCCGGTCAGTGCCCTATTTGTATGCATGAATATGGGTATTTGCATTTGTCTGGTCGTGCTTCGGAAAGCACGTTAAGCTGTCGGTCCCGGTTGCCATGCAAACATCTATGGCAGTCGTTACGGGTAGTTGGATCCATCAAAAGTCCAACAGCTGATCTAACTGCAATGCTTCGATATCGCCTTTGGGTTGTGGAGGTAATATGGCAGTCGCTTCACGGAAAATGTAATAGTTTAGTCAAATCCGCAGTGTGACTGGTAAAAGCGGACCCCAGACTCCAAGGTAATAGCTTCGGAGGCGACTGGGATTAACGCTAGAATCTTTTTCGTTTTGTTAATTCTAATGTAAACGGAGGGTGACGCCCCGACCACTATTAATAGAAGTCAACAATGATTAATGAGTGTTCATGCCTCTCTTAACAGTCAAGGAAGTTTCTACATAATATGGTCTAAACTGGAACTCTTATATACTTACTTAATTATAGTGCGTACGCCAGTGAGATATTTAAAAATTAAAATCTACATGTAGGTAGTACGTTGTACGTACTGTAAAAGCGGCTATAGACGCTGGCCGCGTGTCTATCTGTAGGCCAAAGCGAGCGCTGGCGAGCGTCGGCAAATAAGTGCTACGCAAATGAAGCGCCTATACCTACACGCTGGTCGATTGTAGGCCAACGCAATTTTTTTATTTGCGTAGAACGCAAAAACTACTGAACTGATTTTGATGCATTGCATGTTTGTTTTCTTAGAAGGGTGTTGGTCAGACTTAAAATCTCGACTCCCAACTGCTCGTGCGTAGTCCCAAAGGTGCAACGGGGGACTTCCCGCAGGCTAAAATCGCTTCACACTTTTGGCTCTATTGGCTTAGGACTGCAGGCCACCATATAGGACCAGAAACTGCAGGCGGACTGTCAGTGAGTGAGGGTGCCTTTAGGTTTATTTGATTGCAGTCGGTTGAGTAGTACCGGAGGTGAGAGATCCACACGCGGAAAGCTAGCTATTCAAATAAAATTATAATTCTGACGAGCATCACACGTCTGATAGCGATAGATGTCCACCCTGTAATGGCGGATAGAACAAAGTGTGGACGCTGTTGGCCGAGCGCAGACGAGCGCCTTTGATTTGTGCACAAAAACCGACATCGCACCGAAGTGAGGCAAGTGATCCCGAGAGGCGGTGAGCGAAGACACACGTTAGTTTTACACACGTTGGCGCTTGGCTTCACTCGGCCAACTAGGCGAGTGACACCGAGCGATGAGCAGACAACGCAAGTAATAGCCATTTTAAATAAACACAACGAACAACGTCCATTTGCAATATAATTAGTTCTCAGTTCACTCACGGTGGCGCTTCAAATCGACGCAAAATTTCAATTTCCCATGGAATAGTTAGTTCAGCTGGTTATAGAGGTCAGTGAACTTCTTAAATTTTTTGTGCGCTGCAATTCTTATAATACTTATTGAAGTACGAGTCGTTAGTCTGTGATACTTAGATAAACGCATTTCTTTATATTTCATTCTAAACTATCGATAGCATCTACCTATTAAGTATCAAACTGTATAAGTATATGATACTAATAAAATATCTTTAGTAATACTCAAAAATGAATAGATGGCACTAGCAGACTCATCAAGGAATAAAAAAGTTAAAACGCTTATTTTCTGACTTAGAATCATGTAAATTATTTCAGCCCCTCTAGACAAGTGGCAATTCGCTTGCCAGCGTTTGATGGAATATAATGACGAATGTATGGGATTTGACGTTTATGACACGCGTTAACGACTGTCACAAACGTCAAATCCAATACATTCGTCATTCTATTCCATCAAACGCTGGCAAGCGAATTGCCGATTGTCTAGAGGGGCAGAACAGCATACAAAACTCGTTGGTAATGTAATAAATAAAGATTTCGTGCTATTTATTTATTTATTTTTGTGCTATCCTAGCGGCATCGTGCATTATGTCTGTAACTTTGAAGTTCGAACAGTTCGTTCCGAATGAACAAATCGCGAGTGACTAATCTTTTATCTTCAGTGAGTGCACAGTGCGTCTGTTTGAAAAAATAATACTTCCCGCCGTACCTATTCGTTTTCATAGATGAGTGTTAGTGCGCGCCGTAATTAATTAATCTGTGCAAGTAGCAAGTAAAATATGAGTGACATAAGACGATTTCTTTGCAAGAGAAAAAAGATTGAAAATCAACAGTTTAATGCTAAAGATTGTCCAAGTACTTCGGCTCAGCAAAGTACTAGTAAAACTGAATTAACAACACAACAAACTTCAGTTACTATATTTATGATGTGGGTATTATATTTATATTTAAAAAATTTACGCGGCGTTAAAGTGAGCAGACGTGCTGTCAGTTGTGTCTGTGATTTTTATTTAAAAAACTGTGCAAAAATTAGCATTTGTTATCTAAGTAATACTCATAAACTTAGTATAGTGTATTAGTGACATTTCTGTGTGCAAAAATTGTGAAAAAAGTGTTTAAACTTTGATAAAAACATATTTTAACATTAGTTTGTACGGTGATTTTGAAAAATCTGCATCAAAGTGAACTTTGGACCCATTAGTGTTAACAAAGAAATCCGAGTACTCCAAGTAAATATAATAATGCACAGTAAAAATTAATCAACAGATGACTTAATTCATCACCAAAGCTTAAGTTGAGGTAGCTGAGTCGGTAATGATACGGATCGGCATTCGTTAGACAGCGAGTTCGATCCTCACCGTTAGAATTTGTTTTTGTGATTTCCATCTGCAATTTAATACAATTTTATATGAGATTCTTCGGATTTCATTAAATATTGTTTATATAAAACAACAATCAGGGAGATTGCGCAGCGTATGGTCGACGCTTCTCGTGACCAGAAGGCTGGCCTCTTTTTAGGTCAGAGATTAAGCATTGCCATACAACGTGGCAATGCTGCCAGTCTTCTGGGAACGCTACCACAAGAGGCATGCGATGCGGATGAATTCCACGACGCATTTTAACTTTTAGTTTTAGTTTTTATTTTTTATTTAGTATTATGTATATATAGTAACTTTATTAATTTAATTTAATTTGTATATAATAGGTTTGATTTTGTAAACATAGAACACTTAAATTACTTTTTCCTGTTAAAAAAAAATATATATAAGTATATATATTTCTCAATTCTAAAACAACTTATTTGAAATAAAACAAACATAGTCTATATAAGATGCCAAAACCAAATACTACTGCACACTCGGAGACAGATATACGTAAATATTGCGTCGAGGAAGGTGTCATGTCAGATACGAAGATTGGCGATAAAGGCGGTTCTCAGCGTGCCAAACGCCGATGCTTGTCAAATGAGAATAAGCAGTCAACGGGATTTATCATAATTTCCTGTTTTATTTCTGAGTAAATGATGTAAAGAAATTACGAAAACAACAAGCGTACTATTGCCACATCCTTTTTATTTTTTACTGGTAACATCATAGTTTATGAGTGTAATTAAATCAAAAACACTGAAACATTATTTTTATTTCCATACCATTTTACATTACCTGGATAATATCTCAAAAGTGCACATTCTGCGAATTGCCCATTCTGCGAAGTGCCCATTCTGCGAAGTGCCCATTCTGCGAAGTGCCCATTCTGCGAAGTGCCCGTTATGAGAAGTGCACATTATGAGAATTGCACCAAATGCGAAATGCACAAGTGCACATTTTGCGAAGTGCACATTCTGCGTCAAACCCGGAATACGATGGTTTAACCTTAAATAGCGATCTGACACAGGATATAAAAAGCTTCATTAGTGAGTTGATAACTACTCAAAACGTCCGATTGGATAAACTGGAAAGCTATTTTTTAGAAATTAAGGATCAATTCCTAAACATAGAAAGGTCTAATTTGGAATTTGGGAAGTCGATGACTTTTATGTCTGAACAACTTTCATCCTTGGAAACGAAGATTACAGGCCTCGAAAAGGAGAGAAGTGTCATATGCCTGAAGTTGTCAACCCTTGAAGGAAAGATGGAGCATATAGAACAAAACCTGGCTAAAACCTGTATAGAAATCCGCAACGTACCAAAAAGGACTCATGAAACGAAAAAGGATATCTACGAATCGGTTCAACATCTATCAAATACCATAGGAGTTGAATTACAACTATCAGATATTCGTGACGTCTCCAGACAGCCATCAAAACGGGAACAAAAATGTTCATCAATGACCGTCGAACTAGTTAACACACTTCTGAAAAATAATGTATTGATGGCGGCAAAGAGCTTTAATAAGCGAAACCCCAATAATAAATTGAACTCAACCCATATCGGGTTCGACGACGTGGTACCTATTTATGTCTCAGAGCAACTAACTAGCTATTTAAAGAGGCTCTTCTATTTAACCAGAGTCTTCGCAAAGGCAAATAGTTACGCACATTGTTGGATATCGAATGGGCGAGTGTTGTTGAAGAAGGAAAACGAGAGTCCCTATATTGTCATAAAGAATGAATCGGATTTAAATAACTTAAATACACAAAATAACGCATGACTATTTTTTAGATTGTTTATTGAATTGTTTTTAAATTTTTTATTGAACTGTTTCTTGAATTATTTATCGATTTTTTTGCTGAACTATTTTATTGAATTGGTTACTGAATTTATTATTGAATTATTTTCTGTAATTTTTATTGAATTATTTATTAAGTCGTTTTTCAAATTGTTTATAAATACTTTTTTTTAAATTATTTTATGAAACACTTCGCTTGTTTAACTACTCTACGAAATACTTGTTCTTGTTAGGATGCTTTTTTGGTTTGCCACATGCGATCTGCTTTGTATTTTTTATTTTGACTGCATTCTCTTTTTGTAACATAAAGTTAACATCGATTTTGACCAGGCATCTACCAAAAAATCTACTTATGAACTATTATAACGTAAAGCCTACAAATTACACACACACAAATTACACACCTATAAAACAACATACACACACGATACAAAAGACATTATTTACAGTTGTTAGACGCAATAAAAATAACATATTTACTATAAATATCATGAGATGTAATTTTACACTATTTTTGTTTATTATTGCACTTTCTACTTCAAAAATCCGATGTGGTGTGCCACTCCGTGACCTCCTTTTTACCCTCCTTAAAATTAATTTAAAATGACTGACAACATAAACAGCCTTCTGGATAGTATCGATGACATCTCATTATCACAGTCTTACTCATGTACACCTGAAAAGTGCAATCGAATTATAGGTAACCCTAAAAATTGGCTTAAAGTGTTCACCAAGAACATACGTTCTATAAGTCGTAATTTCGGAGGCTTGGAAACTATCCTCGCCCGATTATCTTTCGATTGTGAAATCCTGGTTCTAACTGAAGGATGGCTGAACTGTAGCACAAACCAACACACACCTAAAATTCAAAATTACATAGCTCATAGAACAACAACAAATAACAACCAAAACGACGGGGTTATTGTCTATACTAAATCCAACCTCCTTGTCACCGTGGAAGAACCAGATTTTCGTGAATCAGCTTCTGGATTAATTCTTAAGCTTTGTTCTGATATTGCTGTATTATGCATCTACCGGTCTCCGTCGAACAGTGATATCGGCGATTTTCTATTGGCACTCAATAATATTTTGCCTTCACTTACTAAATTTCAGACAGTTATTATTACTGGTGATATAAACATCGACATTAAACATATGTCAGATTTTAGATCACATCAATACTTAAATTGCCTTGCATTTCAAGGGTTCTTACCTGCATACAACAACCAGACAAGGGGGATAAACTGCCTTGACCACATCTTTCTGAGAACGAAGTGCTTGGCAACGACTTTTGTATTGGAAACGTCCGTTACTGATCACTACTCAACATTATTATGTATCGAGACCAAACGGAACAAAATGCTGCAAAGTAAAACCGTAACTAAAATAAACTACGAATCATTAGATAACACTATGAGACAAATCGACTTTAGTTCTCTCCAGAACATTGAAGACCCTAATATAGCCATAGATACTCTGATAGACCTGGTTTCGGAGACCATACACGCTAACACCACTATAAAACTGCCAAGAAACAAAAGAATAATAAAGCCGTGGATAACACCAGGTTTATTACGGTGTATGCGTAATAGGGATTCCATGCATAAGAAAGTACAACTGTCACCAACAAATGAAATTCTGAAAATTACCTATAAAAGATACAGAAATTTCTGTACAAAAATACTTAAAAAAGCAAAAGGCACTTATGACACAGAACAACTAAGGAAGGCCGGAAATGATTCGAGAGCTCTCTGGGAAACTATAAGAAATATAACAAATACTTGCAAAAGTAAATATCCCTCTACTCAATTACTGGTGCATTCAAAACCTGGCAGACAAACGTGTAATGATGTAAATAATTATTTTGTAGAAATTGGAACGGAACTTGCAGGGAAAATTTTACAGACAAATCCACATACTCAAATAACTAAAACCACCTATTCTAATTTAAATTCTTTGGTTTTTGAAAGTACAGATCCTGACGAGATACGCTGTCAAATAAATTCACTAAGAACAAATGCAGCTACCGGTTGGGACAAAATTTCTCCACTCATTTTGAAACGTTATGCTGATATCTTGGCACCTATTCTGAGTCATATCTTTAATCTTTGTTTGCAACATTCTGTTTTTCCAACCGCCTTGAAGAGGGCTATCATTTATCCCATATACAAAGGTGGGGATAGGAATCTAATCAGTAACTATCGTCCTATAGCTGTCCTAAGCGCCTTTTCAAAGATTCTGGAAAGATTGGTGAATTGTAGGCTGGTTAAGTTCTTGGAACATTACAATATTATTTCCGTAAACCAATTTGGCTTCCAAAAAAATAAGTCTACTTCAGATGCAGTTCAAGAGCTTATCACTTTCATTGTAAGAAACTTGAACGACAGAAAGAAAGTATTAACCATGTTCTCGGACATTACAAAGGCCTTCGACACTATACCCACCAATACACTTTTATTAAAACTGGAAGGAATCGGTATCAGGGGTCCGCAGTTGGATTTTTTCAAAAGTTTTCTAACAAACCGAACGCAAATGGTGAGGATTGGAGATTTTATGAGTGAAGAACTGCCCATACGCTATGGTGTTCCCCAAGGGAGTATATTGGGGCCCACTTTATTTCTTGTCTTCATCAATGACCTATGCAATCTTAGTATCCCGAACTCAAGTATTGTCTCATACGCTGATGACACAGCAATTACTTTTGTATCTGACTCTTGGTCCAGGTTGCTTAGCGATGCTCAAAAAGGCCTGAACTCTGCATCAGACTGGCTTCTCTCTCACACTCTTTCACTCAACGCTGCGAAAACAAAATTTGTTACGTTCTCAATATCAAAAGTGTCTCAGCCGAAATTAACTATGACCCTTACACCTCATTCCTGTGAACCTGCATCGCGCTCAGATTGTCATTGTCCTCTTATATATGCAGTTGATACAGTGAGGTATTTGGGTGTGGTTTTGGATCGGAGACTCAATTTCAAGGAGCAGATTGAAACCCTGACTTGCCGTGTACGCAAGTTAATATATATATATTTAAAACACTCCGCTATGTGGCAAACCAAAACATCATACGTAGGGTTTATTATGCACTTTGCCTTTCCATCATCACATACTGCATCTCTTGCTGGGGTGGAGCTGACGTAACTTTTCTTAAGCCACTAGAGGTTGCTCACAGGGCTGTGTTAAAAGTTGTCACTTTCCGACCAATACTTTACCCCACCAACGAGCTATACAAACACTGCAATGTCCTTAACGTAAGACAGCTTTTTATACTACACACTGTTCTTTTACAACACCGCAACACACCATAATATGTCCAACTGACCAAACGTAGGACAGATAAAATATGTGCCCCACCAAAACCTAACTACGAATTCACAAAAAGGTTTTTCTACTACTTAGGATCTTTTCTCTACAATCAGGTCAGTAAAAGTATTATTATTTTTGGTTTGACAAGTCATGAATGTAAGTGCCTGGTACAGAATTATTTAATGAGTAAAACTTTTGAAGAAACAGAGAATATGTTGAAAACACTAACCTGAAAAAAAAAAACGCACAGAAACACACACACACACGCACGCACACACACACACACACACACACACACACACACACACACACACACACAAACGCACACACACACACACACACACAAACGCAAACACACACACACACACACACACACACACACACACACACACACACACACAAGCGCGCGCGCGCGCGTGTCTTTATGCAAATAAGAAAAAAAGAAACGTATTGAGAAACCGTAATGGGTAATCAAGATTAATGTTAGATTTAAATTGATGTTGAATATGTTGTTCATTTCATATTATTTTGATGTTTGTCAACCTATGGGGGTGCGCAAACTGTTCATCCTTAACACAGGCTATTTCATAGCCTAGCTAGGAGAACAGGATCTCACTCCTTAATAGTCAATTATGTACAATTTTTGTGAATTATTTAAATTTATATGTTACACCAAAGTTCCCTCAGATGTACTACATTGTCAAATTTTTTGTTTTGTCAAATAAACTATTATTATTATTATATCTGGATTCTATTCTAACGTACCTATTAGTGATGAAATACGGTTTAAAGTGCTCGAAACACCGTGGAAACAACAACGTGCATTTCGCCACCAGTGGCTCACAGCATATCCTTGGTTAGCCTATTCTGCTCAGGCTAAAGGACTACTCTGCCGTACATGTGTATTATTTCCGGCACAAATTCATGGAGGCAGTACTCAGGGCCATTTATCGTTTCATGAGTGTGCGAAATCTCATGAAATGTGAGGAAATGATAAAAAAATTCTGGAAATCATGCAATTAAAAAAAAAGACATTTATGAACAGATTAGACTGAATATAATAGGGAAATTACAGAAAACAGAAAAAAACTTCAAGCCATTATATCTTCGGTCTTATTTTGTGCTACGCATGATTTATCCCTTCGAGGAAAAACAGAAGAAGGGTCAGTTTTCAAAGACTTACTACATTTCCGAGTTGAGGCAGGATATACTGTTTTAAAAGACCACTTTGCAACTGGTTCGAGAAATGCATGTATGCTATCAAGTACAATACGAAATTATTGAAACCTGTGCTGATGTTCTTCGTGAAACCATACTGATGAAGCAAAAGAAGCGGCATACTTTTCAATCTTGGCTGACGAGACAGTGGATATAGGCGGGACTGAACAGCTTTCAATGGGCATAAGATACGTCAAGTTTGACCAAACGAAACACGGTTACGTAATACTTGAAGAATTTTGAGGTACAGACCACTTTAAAAATTAGATGCTGCATCGATTTCTGAACTTATTATATCTTTTTCAACATCATGTGGTTTAGATCTCAATAAAATGGTTGGGCAAGGGTATGTTGGTTGCTCCACGATGATGGCTGGACATTGTGGTGTAGTACTTATGAGACACGTGTAACCTCATTTTATTGTGTATTTAATCATGTATTATTCCAATAAACAGTTAGTCTATATCATGACTTCATTGCGTTGAATTGCTCTCCTAATACCTCCCGTACATGGCGACCCTGCCGCGCGCAACTCGGTCATTCGACGCGCTCTCCATATAGGGGTTGGAAATTTTTATCGAAATAAACTGAGTGCAGTGCAGTGAAAAAAGTGCAATATGGGACTAGAACAAAGAAACCCGTTACGTGTGACTGTTGTCCATGTAAGGGAGGTATTGAATTGGTAAAATGAGGTTACACGTGTCTCATAAGTACTACACCACAACATGTTTGTGGAGTTTAGAAAATAATTAATGGTTAATATCCCAAAGCAAAGTATTTCCACTGTGCTAGTCACATATTGAATCTTGTTGTCAATGATTTAAATAATTTGAGTGAAATAAGAAATACTGCTACTGGAATGATTAAGGAAACTATAACTTCTTTAGAGAGAGCATTTTACAGTTAAAAAAATATCCAAATATTCCCTTGTTTTGCGAAACCAGATGATCTGCAAAGTACAAAAGTATTCGAATTTTCACTCAAAATTTCACGAAAATTGTAGAAGCATTACAAGATCTCTCAGAAGATCAAGCCACTAATTCTAAGACAAAGATTAGAGCTTACCAACTGCGCACTGCTTTGACCACCACAAATTTTATTGTGGCATTGCATATTATTGCTACTTACTCGGCAAAGCTTGAGCCTGTCTGCTACCAGCTTCAACAAGTGGATTTAGACATTAATTCAGTGAATGACCACATTTGCAAACTCATTAAAATAATAGAGGTTCACAGACAAAACGCATCGCAGGAATTTACTGCTATATTTACAGAAGCTAAACAAAGTTGCGAAGATTAAATGCCAACGAGTTACGAAACGACAGGCTCATCGATCCAGCCACCCGTCCGAATACGTTGAAGAATTTTACAGAAGAGCTTTATACATCCCTTACCTTGATTCAATCATTTTCTTCAATCTTTAAAATACAGATTTTCTGAAACACATAAAAAATATTTTCTCTGTTACGACTACACCCAAAAATAATAAAAGGCCTCAGTAAAGAAGAATTTAGTAGAC
This sequence comes from Eilema caniola, assembly GCA_949126895.1. Classification (NCBI taxonomy): domain Eukaryota; kingdom Metazoa; phylum Arthropoda; class Insecta; order Lepidoptera; family Erebidae; genus Eilema; species Eilema caniola. The sequence goes on along the minus strand of OX421460.1, from coordinate 48,532,088 downwards.
TTGCAAAAGACATTGAAAATTTGTATGGTATCATTTACCTAATTTTCTTTCAGAAATCACAACTTGGTTTGAAATGTGGAAATATTCACAGCCAGCGGCGAATAATATCCGTGTAGTTGGTTGATATGAAAATATCTTAAAGACTACCTCGACGAGGCAAAAGATTTCTTTCCTTCGGTAGCAGCAGCGGTCAAGATTGGCCTTAGTCTACCCGTCACAACGTGCACAGTAGAAAGATCTTTTAGCACACTGAGAAGAGTTAAAACTTGGAATAGGTCCACAACAGGTGACGAGCGACTGTCTGAATTATGCTTGTTAAGTGTCCACCGAGGCAAGATAACCAAGGACAATAAAGATAGCTTTATAGAAAACGTCATTAATAAGTTCGGTCAAAAACCCCGCCGGCAGCAGTGGCTTTTTAAATGAGAATTGTGTAATTACTGCCTACTAATTATTGGGAATAAAAAATGATTTCCAACATAATAATTCGTATCTACTAATATTATGCCTTTCCTGCTAAAGTACTGGACGGATTTTAATGAAATTTAGTACAGAGATAGACTAGAACGTTTTATTATACAAAAAAATGTATACGTGCATTGTATGGAGCAGAATACCTAACTTCTTGCAAACCCATGTTTCAAAAACTACGAATACTTCCATTGCTATGCCTTTCATATTTGAGCTGAGTATGTTTGTTAGAAGATACCCTTGCTTGTTTCTTTTACATGACACAGTTTTACAGAAACAAAATAGTAGAGATCCAAATAAACTACTAGTTCCACAACAGAGATTACAACTCTATTCAAGGAATGTGTATTGTACGGCAATAAAAATTTATAACAAACTGCCACGCAATATTAGAGCTTTAACTCTCACAAAATTTAAAAGACAGTTATTCGGATTCTTTCTAGACAAATGTTTGTATTCAGTCAATGAATTTCTTGACTTTGTTTTAGGATTTAAGTCCAAATAGAAGTGACAAAAAATATTTTTTATGTGACAGTACCTATTGTTTTCATTCTTTCTGTAATTTGAGGTCTGACAATTTAGTAATCCCTTATTTATTCATGCTGTAATTTAATTTATTGACTACTTTCAATAATAGTTATTATTATTTCATTATTATTATTATCCTACAACTTGAAAGCATGTCATTTGGCATGCATTTCTACACCGAATTACGGTAGAATATGTGAGACTTATAATTTAAGAAACACGTGTAGGTATGTACCATAATTCTAAGAAAGAAATAAATGATTATAATGATTATAGAACCTGGGCAAGTATCCTTGCATAAGTCGTGTTACCCGACATCCACACGTAGTATCTTAAATAAATAATTCTCGTATCTCAGTGTTTGTAGCCACTTCAGTTACTAATAATTTTTTTATACCTATTTAATATTCCTTATAAAAATTGTTACAAAATATTCGGCAGTTTTAAGCGTGACCGAGAGCTTTCTAATGAGAAAAACCGTTTCAAAATGTTCAGTAGTATTACGTTTATCATGAACAAACAGATAAGAGTACCTTAATACCAAAAAAAGGCTTCAGAATGGTTATAGGTACATTCATAGAGACATTATTATCCGGTTCATAAAACCGCGGCAAATATCAGAAAGGAATCCTCCATAAATCACGTTTGTATACCAACATGACAGTATCACATAGTATGCGGTAGAGGTGGCACACGATCAATACCGAACCACAGCCACCCAATCCCGTAGGAGCTTTAGGGAAACTTGGCGCAACAGGCTAGCGCACGTGAGAGCAGATCCTTCGCTACGACGCAGTTACCGCAGGCCGCCCTCATTGGTCCGCTCTGGCCCGCTCTCACGTTATGTTGGTAATAAAAAGTCAATAAAATATTAGCCCCGGCCAAGGGGTCGCAGCCCGCCAATAGCATTCACCGCGTCACGCTGCAAGCACGCATAAATCTTGAGCTCTTGACGTGTTCAATAAAGAGTCTCGCCGCTCGCCATATTGTTGTGTTAGCAAAATTTGCTATGTATTTCGAAATTATGGTAAGTATTTCGATATCGTGTTTGTGTTGTTTGTGTTGTAAACCTCAAAGTGCAGTTAAAAGGTAAGTTAGTGAATTGTATGTGTAGTGAAGATGTTGTGAGACGAAGCTATTTAAGTGCGAAAATATGAATAGCAGCTGTTTTTTCAGGTAACTAAATAATCGGATGGTGCTTTATTTCTGTGAGAAAGGGGGAAGATAAAGCAACAGTTTGTTAAAGAACAAAGCTCTCAATAACTTCATCTTAAAAAATAATCATCCTACAGAGATATAATCAAGACATAGTAAGTCCCGAAGACGCAGATCACTTCAGCAGATTCTGTGCTGGTGAACAATGGCAGGTAAGATTTTCAGAACATTTAATTTTTAGATCTGTGGTAGGTACTTGATTTAGGGTAGGGGGCATTTTAAGGTGACCTACTAACACTAGCAGCGGTACTAAATTGGTACTAAAATATTTAAAAAAGTCGTGGCAGGCGATTGCAGCGCTACGTAACGGATTCTATTGTAAGATTTAAATGCGCGGATACAAAATTGCATCATGGAATGAACTCGGTCATTATACTGGCGATTCGGACGCCATTTTAGGGAATACTGCCCAGGTAAACTGTACACCTTTTGTTCAACCTTATGAGTGAAAATATTGAAAAATATACGGAATTTTCTTAAGGGAGAATTTTCTTAAAAAAATATAATAATCAATATATTTAAAAAAGCAAAAATAATGTAGGTACCTGCCTACCTTTATTCTCAATGGGCCAATTACACCCCTTGGCTCTACATTCCTGATATTCCCGCCTGTATCTATACCTATCTGTAGCAGAGGTTACAAGATGACTCTCACCCCAGTTTTCGACAAATAGAAGTTTAAGGTCTTTGTCTCCGTCACGTCACGAACTGGAGTTGACGACGCGTATAATAAATACAAACAAATTTTATTGAGTGTGTTTTATTCTAATTCTCCTCTTTCCCATGTCTATAACAAAATATAAAGTGATATCGCAGCCCCTAATCACTAATTTAGTTAGTTTTTTTTTGTAATGTCAGCGTTAATGAAATTTTGGTGTACATTATATCGAACCATATTGTATCTAAAACATTATTATGTTAACAAAACAGAGATTACTTTACTTCGATAATAATAAATGCATGGAATACTTTTATCTGAAACGCTGTGTTGGGATTATATAGAGGGGATAAATTGTAAAAAGTATCCCCTCTTGTCAAAACTAGATCAGTTTTAACAAAAAACGACCGGAAGAGAATTCCGACCTCTGGTCCAAGGTAGAAACTGATTCGAAAGCGGTTAGAATGATCTGCATTGGACACCCTCAAGCAGTAGGAAGTCTCAGCTACAATAGAGTCAACTGATAGCATACTTAGTGTATCTCCAGCGACAAGTGCAACTGTGACTTCAGAAACATGGCGTTACTTCAGAAACAGCCTTGTCGCCATAAGGACTAGGAGCACCATTGTCTGAGGACCAAAGATGAAGAAATCCTTACTGCTGGCAGGAGCATTAGGGCTCACACCTCCTAAAACTCGGCCCGTTATAACCAGGATAGTCGGTAGGGCCATGGGAAGCCAGAGGGAATACGGTGCTGGCAGGAGCAGAGACGCCATTGGCCCAAAAAACTTCGTTGTCAGGCCAACCAGCAGCAGCGTAGTACAAAGGAGTAACTTCACCACCGGAAGAACAAAGATCTACAGAGGAAAAAAAACGCCACCGGCAGAAAGAACTGGCAGTCGGAATTGGCATAGGCAGCGTAATTAGGAGCCATAGGCTCAAGAACATGAGTATTGGAAGAAGTTTACCTTGCTCTGAAATGAAATGAAATGAAATGAAATGAAATGAGTGGGTACAAAAATTTTGGATGTTTGCATTTTAGGTGCAAGCCATACTCTATCAATGTGTGGCGTACAAAAATATGTCTTACAATTCAAATTAAATAATTCGATAGTCAAATATAAAAACTATCATGGAAAAAACCTAAATATCACAATTTAACAAAAAATCGTCAAATATTCATCCCTTAGTAGTGTAAACAATTTTCGTTCAGTATTAATTTCTTTGAGGCTAGTTTGTAACTTATTATAAATATTGCCTTACAATATACATTTTTACTAAAAACATTCACTCTTCGTTTAGGACATAAATGCTTATGAATGTGAATACTAGCTCTAACTACGGAATCATTGTGAATTCAAAATAGATGCATATGAATGCGTACGAAGACACAAATCTCGAATATGTACAGTCACACCTCGGAAGCTCTCGGAAAAATGTATGAAACAATCGCGTTGTAATTATTACAAACATAGCTCGTGTACATGCACGGTAGTGTTGATGTGTGAGAAAATTAGAAATGTCATGGATGGCACTATTTGAAATTTAAGCTAATTTTCGAGTGAGATAGCGTGATTTTTCTCACTCTATCCGTAAGTTGGTGTCATGATTTACGTCACATCCGACGGAGGCGACAATCCTGCTGTTACAAAAAGTCATATTAATGATTTTGACATTAAAACGTATTTCCATCTTTTTCTTCACTTCGGAAGAAAAGAATATGGCGATACATTTTTGTCCTGTCAAACAACAGAATTGGCACAAATAACAAAACAATACTACAACACGACTTTGATATGTTTATAGAGTAATTAAAACCGATTGTGTTTATAAAAACTAGCTGTTGCTCACGGTTTCGCCCGCGTGAAATTTTTCATTAATTATAAATAGTCTCCGTTCCGTTCGGTCTATAGGGCACATTTCTTAACCGATTGTCACCAAACTTGGCATACATGTTCTTTGATTTAAAACATAATTTTTGCCTTGAACTTTTTTAATCGGAGGAGAAAAGTGGTGCCTTTTCTGTCGCGTTATTTATGAACGGATATTGATGATTTTTGGCTGAAATATCCGAACATGATTCTTTACAGGTAGTTGTGGAAAAAAAAACAAGAGAAAAGGGGAGAAGTTTGTTGTGGCTTTTTTAAGAACGGGTTGTCATATTTATTGTTGAAATATTCAGAGAGTTATAAAATAAAAATACGTATCGTATAAAAGAAATATAAGCGAGGATACCCGTTTTGATCTCCAGATGCCAAAAAATGATCTGGAACTCTTTACAGAACTACTAGTATTTATCCCTTAGTAATTAATGCTCCATTTCCAAGGGTGAGGTAAAACATTTCTTTATAAATGGTGTTTTTATTACTTACCAAGGTTTCTGAACCTCAACTGAATGACTCGGATTTTATGCCCGGTTTTTATAATAACTATCCTAATACTTATTTAGAATTGTCCACGGCGAGTAGGAAATTAGAAAAATGGCAGCTGAGCACACTTTAATTGAATAGTGTTAATTTATTTAAGTATCAATTACAATTTATACTAAACGGCAGTTCACGGAAAGATATCTATTTATATTTTTTAGAAACAAATGGTTTTAACCGCTCTATACTTTATAAAATTTAAGAATCATAATTTTGACAGCTCACGCCTATGAAGTGTGGCTTTTTTTTCGATTTGAATGTATCACAATTGATGTCGTCCGTCATGGATTCCGTCATTGCCAGGTACCGCCCATTTTTTAACCCTAGAATGTATACTAATTTAAATCTGCATCATATGCTTTTGAGTTATTATCTTTATAATGTTAAAAAAATAATAATTAGGAACTGGGTATTCGATCCTTTATTTTATAGACCGTGTTAATTTTCAATGTTGGCGCACCTTCTGGGTAAAATTTAATTCCGGTTTACAACTATCCAATGTAAGTAAATACTCACTTAAATAAATAAATAAAATAATATTTTTCGAATAGTAATAAAGTAATAAGAAAAAATCATGTTAATATTTTAATATTTACTTATTTAATGCCACTAAAATGCAGTTCCTAAATAATATTATCAATATCGGTCCACCATAATGTCACTTAACACGCTGGTTCTAAAGTTATTTTCTAAAGAACCCGGACAATATGAAAATTATTATAATTTATAAGATTTTTCACCTATTTATTCCTGGGCGAACCTGGCATCCAGTTCATTAGTTTTTTTTTATACTGTTCATTGATGACCCTTAGTGGAACTTGTTGTTACGCATATTGAGAACACTTCATTAGTTATTTATACAAAAAGGCAAGATGCATTTGAGGGTTAAATTTCACTATAGTCATGTGTGAAAGAGAGGACGCCTTAAAAACCGAAGCTAGCCGAACTTTTCACTCTTCTTCCCGAAGTGCCGTTCCTACACATTTTACTAGCGACAACCTTTGTTTTAGGCGCCCATGAAAGCGCCCATGATTTTGACGTGCGGGGAGAGGAAATGAAATCGGTGGGAGGGGGTGAGCTTCCATTCTGTACGCTAGTACTATTAACTATTCTGTGGTACAGTCTAAGTAGGTAGTGGTAATATATTGTACTTTTTAAAATATTCCTTACAACTGCTCTGCTGTAAATCAAATGCTGCTCGTATAGTTTTTTCCGAACAATTAATGCTCGCTGGCCTCTACCAAATTGCCTCATATTATGAGTGCATATCTTAATTTTGACGAGACATATCCGTGATATGCACTGAGAGCAGTTTCTATATTTGATGTTTGGCTCAAGCGATATAGCGCATACACAAACTTCTCTAAACTTAGGCAAACACTTTCAAAATGCTGTTACCACTTACAGTGTTTGTCAATAGTAATGCCCAAAAATAAAGTTGCTTCCACTTCTACTTGTCTTTATATTGTACACTAGCTGTCGCCCGCGGCTCCGCCCGCGTGGATGTCGGTTATCGCGAATCGGGGTATGAAAAATAGATGTTGGACGATTCTCAGATCTACCCGATATGCCCACAAAATTTCATGAGAATCGGTCGAGCCGTTTCGGAGGTGTTTGGCAACGAAAACTGCGACACGAGAATTTTATATATTAGATTAAGCTTAATGGGTGAAATTGTACCATATGTGTCTCATAAAAATTAACGTTTAGGCAATTACAATCCAATCAATATCCAATGCTTTGTTCACCTTATGCTCGCGGTCATTTTTATTATTGTCTTCTGAAAGGAGGAACTCCGTTACTAGGAGGTGAAATACCACTGTACTAATACTGATACTCTAGCATAAAGAACTCAGTTGTAGTTGTAGTTGTAGGGGGGAGTAACCTCAGTAGTAAGAACTGCTTTCTCAGGAGTAGCAGCGTCAGCGTGCTAAAGAGGACCACGATTCACACTGAGATGGAATTCCACTGCTAGAAGGAGCTGTAACGCCACCGGGTACAAAGTAGTCTAAATTGATAAGATTCAATAGCTAGAAAAAGACACACGGCAGAAGCTCGGCGTATCAAAGTTTATTAAAGATTGCAAACAAATTTTGTCTGTAGAAGAAATATTCACTACCAAAATGATATTTACCTACACCAACAATATGAGAAAGCTGTGGCAACAGCCTCTCTATATAGACAGACAACTACAACTTTTTTTTAAATAGCCTCTGCAGCAAATCGTCTCGATTTTGCCAATGTCAAGTAAAATGTATTATAAAATCATTATAGGCGAGATGTGTACCAGAGCCACGTTAGCCACTCCAGTAACTTTGTTTTCGTGTGTCCGCCCCCCACGAGATTCAGGTGGACTATCAGGACGCGGATAGTTTGCCAAACCGTAACACATGTAATTCTGCAAATCTTTCAATTTATTTTATCAGAAAGAGATGCCTCACGGCCTGGCTGTAGTAGGAACTCCCTCTTCCTAAGTTATGCCTTTTGCTCAACTGACCAAATGACCTTGACAGTTTTCTTAAAATTCATAATACGTTGAGACTTTAGGGATTTGGGGCTAGATAGAGTACCCAATATATAGCCTCTGTGGCGTAGCGGCAGTGAACGCGGCCGCAGCGCAGGAGGCGCGGGTTCGATCCCCGCTCAGTGCAAATATTTGTATGCATGAATATGGGTATTTGCATTGGTCTGGTCGTGCCTTGGAGAGCACGTTAAGCCGTCGGTCCCGGTTGCCATACGATCATCTATCTATGGCAGTCGTTACGGGTAGTTGGAGCCCTCAAAAATCCAACAACTGGTCTAGCTGCAATGCGTCGATATCGCGTTTGTGTTGTGGAGGTCAGATGGCAGTCGCTTCACGGAAAATATCGAAGTTTAGCCAAATCCGCAGTTAGATTGGTAAAAAGCGGACCCCAGAATCCAAGTTGAAAAAGCTTCGGATGCGACTGGGATTAACGCTAGAATGAAGAAGAAGTTGGAGCCCTAAATGTCCAACAACTGGTCTACCTGTAATTCTTGGATATCGCCTTTGGGTTGTGGAGATCAGATGGCAGTCGCTTCAAAGAAAATATCGAAATTCAGAAAAATCCGCAGTAAACTGGTAAAGCTGACCCCAGACTCCAAGCTGAAAGCTTCGGATGCAACTGGGATTGACGCTAAGATTAAGAAGAGAATATCGTAGAATAAGTATTAATTAATTATTATTGATAAAAAATCCTTTCCAGCGTCCAACAAAAAATCACCGACGGAAGAAGTATCCGGTCCGAGTACGAGCAACGAATCCAAACTTACAAGTGAAGTGCCTGGTCCAAATAGCGAAGTTCCCGAACCTGCAAGCAAAGATCCCGGCCCTACAACCAATGAGCCCTGCCCTACAAGCGAAATACCCGACCCTACAAGCGAAGAGCCCGGCCCTACTAGCAAAGTACCCGACCCTACAAGCGATGAGCCCGGCCCTACAAGCAAAGTACCCGACCCTACAAGCAATGAGCCTGGCGCTATTTGCAAAGTGCCCGACCCTACAAGCAACGCGTCCGGACCTCTGGCGATTCCGGATACTGTTCCTGAAGAAGTGCTAAAGGCTAGACGAGAAATACTTGAACTGGCATTACGCTCACCATATGTTTGTGGGTTTGCTAAAGCTCCCACTGGAGCGAAATTGGTCTCTGCTTCCCTGTCCAAAGAGAAAGCCGGACCGACTCCAGTGTTTCCTAACAGCGAGCTTAAAAAATACAGTGATATATTAGTCACGATCAGAGTATTTAAGCCAGTTGAATTTGACAAGGTCGGCAATGACATAGTACGTATTACTTAATATACTTACATAATAGGTGTTACTTGAAGGGGCGCCCTCCAGTTGAGTCTTATTAGATTGTTTTTTACTGTTAACACTTTATAAAAAAATAAGTATAACATTAATGCAATCGATGCTTTTACAGATATGATTCAATCCCTTGACTTAATATTTTGCTATAAGATTATGAAAATATTTACCTCATAAAAACACAAATAAATAGATGCAATATTGGTGTGTTGATTTGAAAGTAAAATAGTCGTTTTACTGTTGGGAACAGGGCCGTCATATGGATAAGATGTTCTACCATGATATGGTGCTGACCGGGCGTCACAAGGTGGGAGATATAAAGAAACACTTCATGTGCTCCGAATGTAAGCCCGGACGAGAGGTAGGTAGCAAGGAAAAATTGTCATGTCAGAAGTATAATAACGGCCTCTGTGACCCCAGAATCTCCCACAAACCACATTAAATACTGATACTTATGTGAGTATAAGGGTACTGTCCCGTGGCACTGCACAATGACAGTACTGGTAGTGTCAAGAGTAATATTCTTCCCCCACCGGTTGTGACAAAGGAAAAAATAAATTCCGAAGACCCCACCGGTAGTGTCAAGGGTATTTTTAACTCTATAGTAAAACCACCCACATTCATTCTATCCACGCCAATCCATGCAATTGCATGCAATACTCATTTGCAATACCCAATAGGGTGGAGAGAAAAATGAAAATTTTTAACTTTGTTACTCCTGTATCACCAATGGATGATTGACATTCTTAGAGATACAAAAATAAAATTTCAAGTTCCTACGTTAACATCTTAAGGTGTCGCTTGTTAAGATTTAGAAGGTTTCGTTGTTTCAACGTGGAAACGAAGAATTCTATTAGCGCAAGTCAACCACCGTGAATGTGCAAGTTTACCAGGATCTTTGCTGGCTAAGTTTTGTGGGACCTTACCTGTCGAAATGGCAGAGCATATTTCATTTAAATATTTTTGATTAGTGCTAAGGGTATTAGTATTCAAATCGGGTAATTCTATGGGAATGCGTTCGAACGCATGTATTTGGCAATTTTGGCATTTTTCTAACATATTTTCCTTATGGTCCCAGACAAACGGTTTGGTCCTGTAGTTGTGCCATCAAGGCTGGTAAATAAATGACGAAGTAGTAGTTCATAAGCATGTAACAAGCACACAAAGCATTGCAAAGGTCATTGCAGATGTTTTTTTTAATAAAGTTATGACTCCATTTTTTTATGTCCTGTATTTTGGTATATTGAAACTTTGACTTTAGAAACTTAATTAAATCTCAATATCAGCGGCGGTCATTTCACACAAATCTTTCACTGCAGGATCTTTACCATTATTCAGTTCCAGTAAGTCATTTCTTAACCACAAGTAATATTTTATAAGTTCACAATAAGTTGGTAACACATTATCACTTACGCTTTATTGGATCGCCAAACCATTTTGGCATTTTATTGACGAATAATCAGACTTTTTTCCACTTTTCGTTACCACTTAAAGGCGAAAGTTTAAGAAAACTATGCAAAGACGAACAAGCTAACCCTTTAAAATAACGTGAAATATAAGTTTTAATACATATACATACACAATAACATTGACGTGCAGGTACACGATAGGCGTAAAAATTGTTTTTTTTTAATTACTCTCATAGCGCGCCACCTCAAAATAAAGTCGTTAGGTTTTGATTTTTGGCCTGAATAAAGCCTTTTTGTACGGTCATCGATTATTGACACAGGAAGAGCGAAATTCCAAAAAAATATTTTTTCTTCTCTTTCACTCCACCCTAATACCCAATACCCAATTGCAGCGCATAGAATATATGCTGCAAATTGGGTATTTGACTGACTAGTCAAATTAGTTACTTTTTATTAAACGTCTCTAATATACGTCTCTAAAACGTCTCTGCATTGGATTGGGCGGGGTATCAACATAAACATCTCACACCTTCGGTTCGCCGATGACATCGTCGTTGTTGCAGAGTCGCTGGAACAACTGGGTGAGATGCTGCACAGCCTAGATGGAGCTTCTCGACGCGTCGGCCTCGGTGTAAACTTGAATAAAACCAAGATCATGATCAACGAACATGTTGCACCGAGACCAATTGCCATCGAAGGAGCGACGCTCGAAGTTGTCCAAAAATATGTATACCTGGGCCAAGTTATCCAGCTCGGTAAAAACAACTTCGAGTAAGAACTAGTCAGAAGGGCCGGATCCGTCTGGCTAGTGGGCTGGCCAGCATTTCGCAAACTACGTCGAGTCTTCTCGCAATGCCTGAAAACAAAGGTCTTTGACCAGTGCGTCCTACCTGTTATGACTTACGGTGCCGAATCGTGGACACTGACGGTAGAGCTAGTCCATAAACTAAAAGTCGCGCAGTGGGCTATGGAGCGAGCTATGCTTGGAGTTTCTCTGAAGGATAAAATTCGGAACGAGGTCATCCGACAAAGAACCAAAGTTACCGACATAGCTCGCAGAATAAGCAAGCTGAAGGCAATGGGCTGGCCACGTCTGTCGAAGGACCGATGGTCGTTGGAGCAGACGAGTCCTAGAGTGGAGACCGCGAGAAGGCAAACGAAGGGTATGACGCCCACTGGCCAGATGGACCGATGACCTGAAAAAGGTGGCTGGGACGGACTGGATGCGGAAGGACGGATTGGGAGAGGCCTATATCCAGCAGTGGACTGCAGTGGGTTAATTGATTGATTGATTGATATTAAACGTCAAAACGGGTATAAAGAAAATTGTATGAAAAAATATTTGTGACGTCATAATATTTATATATAAAACATTTACGATTTTAGATTAAATGGGTGATTAAAAACAAAAAAAAAGATAAAATAAGAACGGACGTTATCACTCTTTTACTATTCTTAATTTAATAACTTCAGCTATTTGTTTTTTTTAAAACAGAACAATACCCAATTATTGTAATGCTAACGCTAAGCGCTGTAGCCGAGTCACCGAGGTTTTCATCTTGAATTCCTGGGATCCATTTTCTGTTTCTTCTCCTTTTGATTTAACTCTCATAGGCATAACTACCGACAGCCTCTGTGGGTGCGTGGTGGTTTTTTTTTTACTTGCAGGAAGTCCCCACCCTTTCCCACCCCTCCGGAGCCGGAGGGGGTGGTTATGTCGGACTCGAACCGACTAACCGCCGTCTCTGAGTCGTAGTGCTAGGCGAAGGTGAGATTGTCATGCGACATATCCCTCTCGGTCTGGCCCTCCTCGGGAGGGGGGGACCACGCGGTCCCCGACTCAACCCCGGTGTGGGGAAGCGCGCATCGTAGGACGATGCGCGCTGAGGGTGCGTGGCGGTAGTGAACGCGGCCGCTACGTAGAAGGCGCGAATATAGGTATTTGCATTGGTCTGGTCAAATACCTATATTCGCGCACGTTAAAACCTCGGTCCTAGTTACCACACGAACATCTATGGCAGTTGTTACGGGTAGTTGGGAGACCTTAAAAGTCCAACAACTGGTTTAACTGTAATGCTTCGATATCTTCTTTGACTTGGTCAGGTGGCAGTCGCTTTACGGAAAATATCGAAAGTTCAGCCAAACCCGTGGTTAGACTGGTAATGCGGAATTCAGACTCTGAGGTGAAATCTTCTGATGCGACTGGGATTAATGCTAGGAGGAGGAAAAGGCACAACTGCCATCTGACCTTCCCAATACGATAGGAAAGCAAACCCCAGAGCTTCGTCCTTCAATGCGCAAGTGTAACGTCTTGCAGGCGAGGTGGACTTCACTTATCAAGTTCTGGTGTGGTCCCACACACCCTTGAAGTTTATTTAAAAATGCTTAGCTAAAGTAACAAAGGACCACTAAGTATTTCTTTGGTAGAGACATTTCCAATTTCTGTTTGCAGCTGTTAAATTTTCTAAACACACAAACAGTATCGAGTACAGCGGCGTGTGAACCTTGATAGAGATTGTGATTGGTCGATCTGCAGTGACGTCACCCAGCCCGATCAATGACAATCTTTAGCGGCGGTGTGCTCGACGATATATGCTTAGAGGATTGCACATCAGCCCCTCTAGACAAGTGGCAATTGGTTGGTCGACGTTTGATGGAATAGAATGACGAATGTATGGGATTTGAGACATTTGACATGCGTTAACGACTGTCAGAAACGTCAAATCCCATACATTCGTCATTCTATTCCATCAAACGCCGGCCAACGAATTGCCACTTGTCTAGAGGGGCAGTCGTGACAAAAGCATAATTCCAGAACAACGCTCTGGGCCCTGATTCTGTATTTCTTTTTTTTATGGCAAAACCACTGCGTTTCCACAGATACTGTAACTCATCTATAAAGTCTAAAAAAAATTGTCATTTTAAGAATTGTCAGCTTTGTAACAGTGGTTTTGTTATGTCTTATAATTAGCAGAATTGTGAGTTGTGAGTTTGTGAGTCGACTCTTACAATGACATTACAACTGTCATCTAGAATACAATCTGTCCTCAGGTGTAGTTATAAATCTTTCCCTACCGTACCTTCTACATTGTTTCTGTCTTTTTCATTGCAGGATACATCAAACAACGGATTTTTGTTCATCAACAATGCGTTATACGTCGACTTTACAGAAAGATCATCCAGGTACGCGGATGCACTTCGTCTATGGTGCTCTTACCAAGGCATCGGTGATATACCTAAGTATGATATGCACAAGATCCGTTTGGACGAACTGCACATTAAATATGGCAGGCCGGACGTAAGTGTTCACATACACACTATATAAATAGGCCCGTATTTCACCACGGCAATCAGTGTACCGAGATTGTCAATGAGCTGTGCAATTTTCTAAGCATACAGCGCCGAGTATAGCGCTGCTGCCGTCCTTGATAGAGAGACTTGCACAACAGTACTAGTTATAAATTCACGATTTGTGACTGAGTGTCGTTCTGCACTACGAGCCTTAATGTTCATGTAATAAGTAATGAAATTCAAAAATAAATATTTAACTCTATGTTTCCTTTACAGAGTTACATTCACGATATGAAGTGCGAACATATAATCATGTTTCTGTCAACTCGCGTGGTGAAGTCTCGCGATCCAAGCCGAGTAGCGGACTACCCACACATTGCCAAGATGCTTATGAGCAAGAAGCCGTCCTTCTGCTACGGTTGCACCGCCAGGCGTGCTGCCTGGATAGTAGCAGGTCACGTGGGCCTGTCCTTCAGTATGGCAGTTTTTTGCGATAATTGTCGCCGCCAATACTTGTGTGACGCATCGGGCAAGCTGATCGGAGAATTCAATATCTTTCCCTTTGGGGACTTGCCGTGTAGTTAAATTAACTGGTTCTTTGAACATTAAATGTGTAATTTGTGGACTGCTTGCACTGACCTCTGTCTACTAGTACTCTGTTGACTATCAGCCCCTCTAGACAAGAAGCAATTCGCTAGCAGGCGTTTGATGGAATAGAATGACAAATGTATAGGATTTGACGTGTTTGACATGCGTTAACGACTGTCATTTACGTCAAATCCCATACATTCGTCATTCTATTCCACCAAACGCCGGCTAGCGAATTGCCACTTGTCTGGACTGGATATTGAATAGAAAATGACAGCTTACTTTTTGTGCCGATTTGAAACGTCACTGTGAATGTACTGAGAACTAATTAGTTTGCAAATGGACGTTGTTCGTTGTTTATATTTATGGGTTTACTTTAAAAAATGTCTAAAATGGTCATATTGTTAATTTGATACATAAGGCTCATCGTTGATATTAAATTATCAATACCAAGACAAAATTGTTGTCCATCATTAGTATTAGTTCCAAGTACACTCACTACTGCGTGCCGCAACTGTCAGCGCCAATATGGCGAATTTCAATTGTACACAATATATGGGTCGATCACCAGTCCAGCGAGTATTATTACAGGTCAGTGACTGCTTGCCACAGTATCTACAAGTCAAATTATCTATACAAGGTTCTCTTCTATATTTGATATTCGAAAAGTGTGCAACTTTGACTGATTTTGGAGTCTTTGACAATCATTGCGGGAACATCATGTAGGTATATAGTTATGGTAATAAAATTATCATTGTATATTTAGTTGCACAAAGAACTGATATTGGGTCTACTATTATTTACATCGATTGGTAAAGTCTAAACCATTTGAGGTCAGCCATGCCAAAAAGGGTCTAAGTTACCTATTAAAATTTTCGAGTTAACAGTAAAAAAATTGTATGAAGAAATTCACGTGAGGGCCCAAAATAAGGACATGATTTTACAGTTTATGTATCCTAGTAATTATTTCTTAGTTAGGTATTTTTGTAGGTGTTTAGCTTGATGTAGGGCACAAAATCCATATTTTAGTATAATATTATACCGACTAGGATTTTAATTTAAAAATAAAATGCGGCCAAATGCAAGTCGGACTCGCATATGAAGGGTTATAATATTTTAACATAAAAGTTCTTGTAGTTCGTTGTAACTTTGATCGATGTTTAAATAATATAATGTTTAGATAATAGGTATAAAAATGAAAGGTAAATTGCGGTTTACGATTTATTAATGACGTATTGAAAAAGAAACTACTTACTAGATGTTGTTTTAACCAATTTTCGGTGGAAGTTTAGGTACATGGTAATGTACATTAGATATATATTTTTATTAGTTTGTAGTGACACAGATGACACACATTTTACCACTTTGGAAGCGTCTCTCGCGCAAACTATTCAATTTAGAAAAAATGATATTAGAAAACTCAATATCATTTTTGAAAACGGATTAATGAAAAAAATAATTAAGTTTCACTTCTAAGTATCGGAAACCCCCAAAACTTATAGATATTTATCTATTTTTATGTGAAAATCTTAATGCGGTTAACAGAATATATCTACTAACCAAGTTTAGACAGTTATAGTTTCGGAAAAAAGTGGCTGTGACATATGGACGAACAGACAGACAGACATGACGAATCCATAAGGGTTCCGTTTTTGCCATTTGGCTACGGAACCTTAATATTCGTCTAAACGGTTCAAGTCCGACATAACCGCTCTCGACCGCTATGGGCGTAGGGGCGATCTCCGTGAAGGTTTTGCTCACGTTAAAAACAACCCTAAATGTAATGTTAGGAGATAGGAAATGATTATATAAGTAATTATATATTCAATGTATTTATTATGTGTTTTTTCAGATAATACTCATTACTCAAATAGATGTATGTTGCATTTAGAATTAGAGATATTGCATGTTTTAAAGAAAAATGTGTGAAAATTTTCGTAGGTTAAAATTTCGTAAATGTTGTTAGATATAAGTAGCTAGATGTTAGCTAAATTTCAGAGGGCGGGAAAGGGAATTGTTAAGGTTTAGGAGCGGGGGGAGGGGGATAAGTCCCAGTGGTTACGTTTTAGAGGGAAGGGAGAGGAAAGGATTAAATTTTAAGAGTGGGATGAGTCACGGTACCTTCGTTTAAAAAGGAATTGTTTCCTTAAGAGGGAATTGTTAAGTTTTAGAAGCGTGGATAGGTCGCAGAACAATCATCTTGGCTACGTCTATGTGTTAGGTAGATGTTCTATATTAGGGGAGACGGAAGGGAATTGAAACAATTTTTACAATTTCTTACGTATACCAAATACTATAGACAGTAATCGTTTTATATTAGTACCAATCGATAGGTCATTCTTTAAGCTTGTAAACTACTAACATAAATAAATTGTGAATGTCAAATCTTGTGGTGAAAAATCGACGTAACCGTAAGAAGTCAACTTATTTCAACTGCCCTCATATTGAGGTAAGATGAAACAGGGGTCGAGATAAGTTGAAACATATGATTTTTGAGAAGTATGAACTGCGGTAATATAAAAAAGATGACACAATTAAAGTAATGTCTATTAAATTATTTAATTCATTAATAATAAGGATATATTTGAAAATGTAATTAATATGTAATTTTAATGAATAAAGAAAATAATATGAAAACTAAAAGAAGTATACTAACTAAAAATGACAATTATTATTTTAAAGTATTTATTTTACAATAATGTTTCAAATACGAAACAAAATTTTAAGTAATATTTTATATATTGGCCGGGTCTGCTTGGATTAGTGGTTAATTCCCTGTTCCCTGGCACCCAGCGGGGTTGACGACGTGCTCGAGGTCATTTGGGTGAAACTTTTTTAGCGCATATCTGGAGCGGTGGTCCCACTCCAGATATGCGCTGAGACGATGTAGAAGACGGCCAAATAGGTCTAAACGGGGTTAAAACCCGTGATATTTGCCTTACAGGGGCAATGCTTCCATAATTTTCAAGAGATTGTGTCAGGCATAATATAATACAAGAAATAAAAAAACAATCTTGTAGTTTGTGATAGTAGACTCCATGAGATTAGTCATTATTTCCGGGGCAACTGTACAAGCTTCCTAATGAAATTAGGGATTTACCTGTGGATAAATTTAAAATGTAATTAAGACTAGACTGTGCCAAAAAGGCTAAGAATATTTAGACAATAAACAAGCTCGGTAATGAGCTGTTCGCTCAACTATGCTACTCAAGCAAACTATTGTGTCGTAAAAAATGCCCGCTGAGTTTTTTACTGGAGTCTTCTTAGGTTGGCGCTGCGTTTCAAACCGGTGGTTAATTTTTTTAGTTGATGTTTTGTAAGTCCCCTTTGAATGGTCTATACAGAACAAATGATTTATGTCTTTGACTTTGACTTTGAAACAGTCTGTTGAAAATCTTCTCAGTAAGAAAAAATATCTCAATTTTTATTTAACCAACATTTAGGAATATAAGCAAACATCCAGGCCCCCAATTCTGCTAATTTAATGACATAACATCACTACTGTCATACCGCTGTCATTGCAAAAAATGACATTAAATTTTAGACTTTATGTCCGCATATTAAAGTCCAAAATGAAAACAGAAAGACTTTATAAAACATTTTCATTCACTCAACAAGATTGTCATTTATTTTAGACTTTAACTGTATGACGGTAAGGTCCAAAGTTAAATGACATCGGTCACAGTGTCTGTGGTACAGCAGTGGTTTTGCCATGTAAAAATAATAGCAGAATCAGGGCCCAGAAAGCATTTGTATTAAATATATAAAATAAATCTTTTAATAATGAGCTTTTGAAACATGTATATCTTAAACCAACAGTTAAAGAGGTTATCAAAATATAGATATGGGAAAAAAACGTTAAAACTTACTTTGCACAATTCTGCTCACATGGCACGCAGAACTACACAATCGTGCGGCTTATGCCACACCGGCGCGAACTGTGACGTCAGCGGGTTTAGAGAAGAGGTTGAAACACGAAGATACCAGGTCGCTAACGGTTTTAAATTTCAAGAAATCAGCGCTATTTCACAACACCTTTATATCAAATACCTTAAAGGTGGTAGAAATTTGATCGCACAAATTTGTCATGAATTTCGACAGTGTGGATACCACCGTACACTATTGCAAAAAACCCTCCATAGTAATCCAGTCTCGGTTGGATTGCGTTCAGAAATCAGGAAGTGCATAGCCGTTTAGGGGGGCGTGTGGTCGGTCAAACCCTCGGTCTCCCCTACTGTATTAGATCAATGTTGTACTATGACTGATTTTCAGGTAGGTACTAGTGGACTCGTGTCCACAAGTGGATAAGGAAACGATTTCTCTAGTAGAATATAAGTACCAGTATTCTGTATTAGTGTAGTTATGGTTAATGACCATATACCTATTTAATTATTTAAATGTTAGTGCATGTTTGTGTCCCTTATTGAAGTCATTCATGAGTTCAAAGAACCTTCATGTTACGCGGGGATATAGGGAAGGGATAGGATCTAGTTGGTTGGTATAAGTTCTAATATTCCTATATTCAACGACTATTTTATTTAGTTTCCATTTTATATATTTTTAAATGAAAAAGTGAGTACAGGGATTCGAGAAAAAATTGTGATCTAAACTGTGATTAAATAAATAGCGGAGCTTGAAATTTAATATCTGTAATTATAAAGTTATGTAAATCAACGAATGGTGGTGTAACAGAGTATCGAAATTCTTTAGAGATATAATTTCGTGGTAAATATCCAAACCTTAAGAATTTACTCTCGCATTTAAAAAAAAATCATATTAACTTAAATTGTTTAAATTGAAAACACACAAAGTGATACTCTTTTTGTCGTTAATTTAATGTTAAGTCATTTGTTTAGTTGTAACCACAGATAATATAAAATATTTCTTATGTTGTAACTAATGTGTCAAAAAAGACTTTAAATGGACCTCTAAAAGGAGCTATAGATATGTACAGCGTTTACGTTCGCGTTTTAACTACCAAGCTTTATGCTACTATTGTAATGTAAGAACTGTTACATCACTAATTTATCCCAATTCTAAGTAATTCTCCTATTTAACTTTAGTTCTATGCATTTAAAAACTGTGTTTGTCTAAAGACCATAAGTACCTAGTACCTTAACGGCGTGCTGTCTATGTTAGATAGCGGTGTTCCAACAAAGCGGTATGTGCAATCAGGATTTTTGATCATAATCATATAGGCGTAGGTATTTATAGGTAAAGACGACTAAGGCCCTAATTACCTACCTCTATATAAAGTTACAAAGGTGTACACTTATCTCCTTCGTCGTCTGTACATTAAATAGGAATAGTTTTTGTTGTATACTTACTAAAAGTGTCTGTTTTACGAAATAATTTTAACAAGTAATCACAAAAATTAATATAAAAATATATGTACCTAAACAAAGTTCTTGATGTTAGTATATAATACTTAATAAATTGATGGAATTTGGTGTCATATTTGTCTTTTATTTTAGTAAACTATGTTAAACCTAATTATTCACCGCTAAGAAAACCCCATTTATTGTAGCGCCGCAGTTTCTGGGCACACCGCTTACCATCTCCTTGAGTATCAGGATCCTGGGCGTCGATATCTCAAGTGATATCCAGTATATATAGATTACTGAAAGACAAGGTCAAACTGGCATCAAAGAAACTTGGAGTGCTTAATAGAGCGAAGCAGTATATGCTTCACTGCGGGGCAACGACTCCTTCTTTATAAGGCACAAGTCCGGCCCCACATGGAGTACCCGCATACCGGCTTGACCCCTTCGACTCGTTGCAAAGAAGGGTATTGAGGCTCGTCGACAATCCCATGCTCACAGTGTGGAACCTCTCAGCCTCAGGAGGGACTTTGCTTCGCTGTGTGTGTTCTACTGGCTATAAAAATGGTCTGTGCTCACATGAATTGTTTCTATCATCGCACCAATCGCCAGAGGCAGGGAATTCATCTTCACATATTGTGACCGGTTGCACCTCACGGTTTGAAAGGAACTTCATACCACGCACGCTCCGGCTGTGGAATGAACTTTCTAAGTACTGTGGTTTTCCCAAGCGACTACAATATGGGGTTCTTCAAGAAGGGCATAAGGTTTCTTCAGGGTAGGCAGCGCGAGTGTAACGCCCCTGGTGTTACACTCGACTTTCCATCAGGTGGGCCGTGTGCTTGTCTGCCACCTAAGTGGTATAAAAGAACCCAGGCGATAAAAAATAAGAATATACTTATCCTTTTCAGGTCAAAAATATCCTCCTATTCACTTACCTAACACCTATTAGCTTGTTTAGTTTTATGTGAGATTCGTGTAGAAATATGTGGTGATGATTATAAGGCATGAACAGTGTCTCTTAAGATTAAGTGCAACAAGAGCAGGAGCCTGGGGCCTCTGGCCTGAAGTAGTGCAAAGAGTCTCAATCTTCATTGAACGTGAGACAACAATTTGAAAAGTGTCTCCGGATCCGAAAAGTGACATAAGTTAATACTCTGTGTGGGGTCCACCCAAACTTGTAGAAAACTCAGTAGGTATAGGGTTAGGTTTTCTAATGGGATTAGTAATAAACTGTTCTTACTTTATATTCCCTCTTTTCTGGATGTCGGTATAAAACTAAATCAATCCTTAAAGAGATTTATTACCCAGAACCAGAATGTAACAAAAGAAAGCCATAAGAATTCTTATATTCCTATGCAAGGATTCCCGCATTTCATGTTGAGGGGAGCTGCTGCATAGCAGGTAGCCAATGCCCGCTGTGGTCTCTGGGAATTTCTTAGGTATACTCAGAGTCGTCGAAAGGCTACCGTGATGGAACACCGTGTGGTTTTAATTTGGTTTGATTCTTTCTGCTACCTACATCACCGTTCACCCTTAGGTGTTGGATATTCGAGGGGGTTTCCATAAGAAAAGAAACACATACTGACAACCCTTGATCTCATAGCAGCAGGCGGCACGCTGTGATATGTTGCATCATCTCAAAACGTCGTACCTAATTCTATCTCCCAGAACCCAGAAGTGGTTACTTATTTACATAGTTCCATGCAAAGGCCGATTTCGACCTCTTTCCTACCGATCCTGGTGAGGTCCCTATTAACCAAAAGTAGATACTTATACCTTACCACATCTGTTTCTGACTAACTGGTTGACCTACTGATAAGACGGGGATATAAAAGAAAGAAAAAAAATCAAATGAAACGGCAATAAGACAATTGAAGCCAGTTTTTATAGAGGATATCAACACTAATTAACAATTCATTAATACATCAATTACAATTACAATACATCAATATATCAATTACAATACATCAATACATCAATAATTATTACAATTATAAATAAATACTAATAAACCTTATCCCATCCCAGCGAGAAAACTACCCTCTGTCGGGATTGTCTCTTTACCAAAGAGCCAACAAAGATAATAATCATCACTTGATAAAAAGCCCGCCGTTCGCCAAGATAGGAAATATACCCTCTCTTTGCCTCTCTTTCGCACTCACTACTCGCTACCTCGCTTAAGAATATCAAAACAAATTTGCGATCATCCGCATGGCATCCGGTCTAATCCGGCTGGCCGCGGATACGCCTTGTTTCTTCTTCATCACTGGCGATGGGACAAGGTGTATTACAGTGAATACTACGTATAGGTTATATAGAAGATCATGGCTAAGATGATTAGATACAAAGGGTTAGTGCACCAGTGAATATACACCCACCAGTGAATGAATGAATGAATCAATCAATGAGCCCACTGTAGTCCACTGCTGGACATAGGCCTCTGCCAATGTGCGCCATCTCGTCCAATCCTCCGCCTTCCGCATATAGTCCGTCCCAGCGTAAATGAACAAATGTGAACTTTTCAATAAGAAAACGTAACATATTTTTAGTAATCAAAGTATTTTTTTTGCGATGGTCACATTCGTTTAATGATCACCTGCCAAAAGATCGGCCAGCAACCTAAGTAACGCATTACATTAATAAATCATGATCTCTTCTAAAGTTTACGTGAATATCACTTATAGAAATAAAATCACTTTTGTACATTCGTCATTCGTTTTTCTTTTTTACTTTGTTGTACAAAGGAAAAATGAATGACAAACATGGATGCTGAAAAGTAGCCAAAATGTCAAAAAAATGTCAAAATGTAAAACTTTAAAAACTGGTTTTAGTATATATGAGTTTATTTCATTGTTTAACTCCATTAAATGAACTTCTGGCGTTCATTCTGTTGGTTCATTCTCAACTGGAGTTTAAAATGTTCATACACTGGATTTTGGTGTTCATTTACTGGTGCTTCTAAGTATTATATTATTAACTACATCTATTAATGCAATATTATTTTGATTATCCATATGATTTTAAACGATCTTTAATATCAAAGAACAAATTTTGGAACACATTGATGTCGAAAGTCCATAATCGTCATAAGGGTTGATTCACTAAGTGCTAAAGTTAAGTTCTAGGAATAATTTATGGCCAAAAATAATTTATGTATACATTTAATACTAATTTTCTTTCATTTTTTTATATTTAGTCCGTCAATTGACTGCACCCCATTTGATGATAGAAAACTGAGGTGCAGTTCAGAATATATTTAGATTTAAAAGAAACTATAACAAATTATGTAGGTACTGGCCCGATAGTTAAATTACAGGCTGTTCAGTCCATTATATTATGTTTAATCAGCTTCTTTCTTCTTTCGATTTCAGGACACTGCTAGATAGACTTAGATCTAAACCAGCAGATTTCTCAGATCGTTGGTCCATCTCGCTAGGGGGCATCCTACCTTCCATTAACGTTCTCTGTTAGATATTCGGCAATCGGTGCTGCGACAGACGTTGCCACTTCAGCTTGCTTATTTTGTGAGCTAAGTCGGTTACTTTGGTTCTTTGTCGGATGAACTCGTTTCGAATTCTATCCTTCAGAGAAACTCCAAGCATAGCACACTTCATAGCCTGCTGTGCGAACTAGTGGTGGTCAACAAGTTGTAGCACCGTAGGTCATAATAAGTAGTACGCACCGAGATCTTTGATTTATTTTCGAAGATTTTTGATTTATTTTTAATATTTTATTAGATAATTTAATTATTAAGCAGTTAGCACTTTCATTGTCTGATTCACACCAAAATTACTAAATAAGTACCCCTGTAATATCTCCCTGTACACAGTTCCGAAAAGTATTTAACAAAAATTAAACAATCTGGATGTGTCTTTAATTTATTGTCGTTGTATGATTAATAACTTGGACTTAACTGTCCAAATAGCTAATTTAATGTTGCATGTAGGAATTTTTGTAAGACATGCTGTACACTATTGTATTTTTATATCTTTATACGTTTACTATGTTTCATGCAATAATTGAATTTATTATTTTTATTAAACAAATAAACTTATTCTAAAACAAGTGGACCGATTTGGATTATTAGTCGTTTCATTTTTTAATTTGGTTTTAAACTATTGTAGATTTATTAAGTTAATTTTATTTAATTACCTAACCAAACCGAGTGCTGTTTTTCATACCACTTTAGTAGCAGACAAGCACACAGACTACCTAATGGCAATTTTATTACCCTGTAAGTAGGTATGTTATACCTTTAAAGCTGATTTTTTGTATAAATTATTAATAGGACCTAAGTAATACTTAATAAAAATATTCTGGGATAGCACAACTACTTGTGAAAACAATTGGTCAATGAGGAAAACCTCGTTTTAAGAAGACATTTTCGACTAATAAAGCTAGTGTGTCAGATTAGTGGTTAAGGATTACAATCTATACGATCAAGTGGTCCCAGGTCCGAATTTGACCACAATCCCATTTCCACTCCTAGCACAAGCAATTTAGTTTAGCCTTAGGAAGGGGTTAGGGAGAATATTAGTAGTTTCTGTTACTAATATTCTTTAAATTTATTTACTAATTAGACTTTTTTGAATACCACTGACGTCGCCGGGTTGGAGGGCAACGAGCGAGCCGACCAGTTCGCCAAAGAGGCGGCTTTGCGGTCGAAAATTGCGCCACATTACAGTCTGTGCCCCGCCTCTTTCGTGAAGCGGGGTCTGCGTCAGACCACCCAGCTCCTAACGGGGCATGGTGGGTTCGCCGAATACTTGGCGCGTTTCAAGTGTAGGGAGGACCCATCATGCGCCTGCGGACTGGGGGTGGACGAGACAGTCGTCCACTTATTGGTGGACTGTCCCATACACCAAAGGGCACGGTATGATTTGGAGCAACGTATAAATTTAGGCATATCAATTCAAAATTTTCCGTTGTTAATGACCAAAAGCTACCAATACCATTTCCTCGAGTACTGGGAGAAAATAGTACGTGTTGTAAATAAAAGGAATAGCAGTTAGTTATCTTAGGGATTTATTATTTGTAATAAATAAATGTAGTTAAAAAATTTGATTCAGGAAATGTAGGCAATAAGAAAAGAATTAAGTAATTATTAAGAATCCATGTTAAAGAAATAAAAAGTAACGACCTAGCACAAATCACAATCCCCCCTTGTCCCATGGTATGAAAGAGGCCGGAATGAAAGCGTGACATAACCTAGTAACTAATGTACTTTAAAATATGAACACTGTGAGGGTTTTTCTCGAAGATAGACAGTCTAGTTAGACACATTATAAATAGAGTAGAATAGGCTTCCACGAAGTGCACCGACAAGCAGTGGAAGGTGCTAGAAAAAAAAAAAACCACTGACGTGGCAGACTAGCACACGGTCCACCTGATGGAAAGTGGTTACCGTGGCCTTTGGACGGGTGCAACACCAGTGGAGTCACACTCGTGCTGTCGACCCTGTAAATACAGAGTTTCTGTGCCTTCAGTTTGGTCTTCCCACTGACAGTCGAAAACTCTCCAGTGAGCTCTGGCTACCCTACTCACCACTGGGAACCAACACGATGTTATTAGGGCCGCGGTATTCTGTAGGGCAGAGGTACTTCCCCAGTCGGACTGCTCAATTGGACGGAAACACCGTCGTGTCCTACCTCCTGTATATCACAACCGTCTTTTATTAGATATTAGACTACGTATTGTATAGACACAACATTTCTAACAAAATGCATTTCATAAAACGGCTTGCGCGTTTCCTGTCAGTCAGCTTATCTCAATTTTGTTCGTTAAACTGTCAATGTGTGCATGTTATGGAATGAATATATATGAAAACTTGTAACAAAGCAGTAGATCTTTTTACGCCGCGTTGTAGTGCCACTTACTGTATTTAAAGAGTTGTACATATATAGCCTAAGGCTCTAACTTAGTCTAACATTAAACATCGCCTTTAGGCACATCAAAAGCTAGATATGGTAACCGGCAACCTTTGTGAACAAGCAATCTTACTACAAACTAGCCAACCACTACTAGAAGGACCCATCAACTGTTGGCACTGTTTTACCCTGTTTTTAATTGTCACCACAGTTTGCCGATTATCATGCAGAAGGAGTTACAGAAATAGAGTCTTGCATATCAATTTCATAGATATAAGGTCAAGCAAAGAACAGCTGTGACCTTATTAAAATATGATATAATTTAAAGTGGGTACAGCAGATACGTCCAAAACTCTGCTGACCAGACAGTCTTTCTTGTGAGCTTGACGTATAGTTACAACATATAATTGACATCCTCTAAACCTGCAAAAAATTGGAAATACAGCCTGTTATAAAATCTATACTAAAAGCCGTCGAGTTTGTTTGTTTTGTTGTACACGATAATCTAACTACAGGTTCAAATTTTTTTGTTAAACAACTTATCTATCGGGGTTGGTAATAGGCTAGAAGTCATCACGGTACTACTCAAGGCAGCGGAGCATTAACCCTAAATGTCAACAAATCTGGCAAATTACCATACATTACTTGAAAACTAGTGAATTGCGGGCATATAATATGTTTTGAAGGGATGATACCAAGTTTCGGAGTGTGTGACGAGCGAATTAGGTACGGATCAGTTACACATATATTTCGAAGCCCACGCCTTACAAAGGTAACTATAATTATATTTCGAAGTCGTATCAACAAGAGTGGGTGGGGGACTTTCCACAGAAGCAAGCAAGGACATGTCGCAGTGACACTGATTTCTGTGTCTTCTACACTGACCTGTAATAGTACTCGCTGGACTGGTGATCGGTACCCATAAAATCGCCATATTGGCGTTGATAGTTGCGGCACGCAGTAGTGAGTGTACTTGGAACTAATATAATCAAATCAATATTCTGGCCATTTTAGACATTTTCTATATAATTATGTTGTTATGTAATGACTACCTACAGTAATGGTTCATAAATGTCCCGGTAGATGGCTAGTCAGGCTAAAATGTAACTATTGGAATATACGAATCCATTAATATAATACTTACATTGTGCTTAGTAGCTATCTGGCTCCTTACTGTGGAAAGAAAAAAGTTGAGATTACAAAGTCTATTTACTTAATGGTAATTTTTGCAGTAAGATAAGAGTGACTGGCTAATCAGAATTGGGACAGTGTAAACACTTTTATGTTGATGAATGAATCATTAGTTCATTTTAAACTTTAATTTAATGAATGTATGATGAATGCATGCGATTAGGTGGCAATTCGTTGGCAATTCTATATTATAAAATAGAACGATGACTAAATGAGATTGACACGTATTTCGATGTATATTAATGTCGGTAATGTATGTCAATCCTATACATTGATTTTACTATTATATTTTATTCTACAAAAGTATTGCCATTTGTCTAGGGGAGCAATGAATGCATAGCATAAGTTTTAAATACTTACAGCTGGATTAAGCTGCCACTTGTATTCGAACTCGGGGTCTGGCCACATAGCTCTCGGGGGCCACTTCTCAATGCAGCCGACCGAGGTGGTGTTATATTGCCTATAAACGGTCTTCCTAATTTTCTTATTGCTTGTATTATTGCTTGTTCGCCACTGCTCATTATTGAGCTTTTGTACTTTAGCACGCATCGTAAGGTCCAATGGGACATCGTTATCCTGTATTCAAATATTTGGAAATTAAAATTCGTTCAGATACTGGAATTTTGATGAAATTTGGTACAGGGGTAGATTAGACCTTGAGCAAGTAGTCGCGATAACCGACATCCACGCGAGCGGAGCCGCGGGCAAAAGCTAGTAATAATATATTGTTCTCTAATTGGTGTTCGAAACTCCGCCCGAAACTTTGGGTCATATCTTGGATAAATATTTTTTGTATATTAATGACAGCATATTATTTCTTTAAAAAAAATCAAGAATAAAGTGCTATAATTCCACCGGGATTACGCCAGGGCGCACAGCTAGTTCTTAATAAATTTCTTATTTTTTAATTAATCAGCAATTGACGTAAAAACCTCTGAACAGAGTTTTAGGAGGTTTTATTTATTTGTTAGAAGGTGTTGTGTTTGTCAGACTTTGAATCTTGTATTACTTACGTTTATTTTAAAAAAAAAAGAAATTACTTCCTAAAATTCTCTCTAACCCCTCCAACTAAGCTAAATTGCTTGTGCTAGGAGTGGGTTCACTTCAGTAGTGTAATGGCCAGGATTCGAACCCGAGACTTCTCGATTGTACGGCTGAATCCCTAAACTCTAAGCTACCGAATTTTTTTTTGGTTGGTTGAGTAGAACTACGAATAATTACATACATACACGCAGGTGGAGCCGCGGGCAACAGTCATTAATGACTAAATACATTCAATAATACTCGTTTATATTAGCGGTACAACTACAATAACCTTTTTTTATGAAATAGATATCGATATAAAGTTGGTTTCTAAATTACTGACATTTGAAATACTTACTGGTATAATTGGGTCGGGAACCGGCTCCTCATATTTGACCGGCCCGGGAAGTGACAGGTCCAATGGCCACGTCCGACCACGTCGTTCCTAAAAAGGAAAAAGACGGAACCTGAAGGTATGGTTCAAGGTATGGTTGTAAAGGTGATAGCATACGACAACTGCAAACGCACGCAGTAGATACGCGTGATTCATTGTGGTTTCTTAATCGCCCCCTTAATCCGTGTCGTTGTCGTATGCGGTCCACTTCGGAATCCTACGTTTCAAGGAACATTCCGTTGTCCGTTTGTCTGTCTGTAAAGATGTTATTCTCAGAAACGCACGTGTGTATCGTATCATTAAAGGCGAAATTAATGTCAAATATCGAGGAATTTAAAAGTTCATTGTAAATTTTTATTATTCTGATTTACTATTATATACAGCACATCCGTGGTGTAGCGGTAGTGAACGCGCTCTGATTTGCGCTCAGTGCTAATATTTGTATGCATGAATATGGGTATTTGCATTGGTCTGATCGTGCCTCGGAGAGCACGTTAAGCCTTCGGTCCCGGTTGTCATACAAACATCTATGGCAGTCGTCACGGGTAGTTGCAGCCCTCAAAAATCCAACAACTGGTCTAGCTGCAATGCTTCGATATCGCCTTTGGGTTGTGGAGGTTATCTGGCAGTCGCTTCACGGAAAATATCGAAGTTAGAATGGTAAAAGCGGACCCCAGACTCCAAAATGAAAAGCTTCGGATGCGACTGGAATTAACGCTAGGATGAAGAAGAAAAAGACTGTTTTATATCTATACTAATATTATAAAGCTGAAGAATTTGTTTGTTTGTTTGAACGCGCTAATCTCAGGAACTAATGATTCGAATTGAATAAATCTTTTTGTGTTGAACAGCCCGTTTATCAAGGAAGGTTTTAGGGTAAATATCATCACGCTACTACTCATGGGAGCGGAACTGTAACCTTAAATGTCAACAAATCCGGCAACCTCCCATAGGCTTTTGAAGTGTGCCACGGGCGAAGTCGAGGTGGTTCAGCTAGTCTTTGATAATTTACTATTGTGTGACTGAAAAGTGTTTGACGGGACAGGTACCTACTATAATAGAAAGTAAGAAGGGATTCAAGAAGAAAAGTAAAAAAGCAAGAAAGAAAATTAAATTACTTACTCGAGCTTGCTTCTTCGCCACGCGGAGCTCTACAGCGGGGTCAGCTACCTAAAATAAAAGTTTTATATTGAAATGATAAAATAATTTATAAATAAAGGGTGCCAAGAACATAGGAAATACACTCACGCCTCATTTTCAGTGGTGTAGTCAGAGATCGCATGTTTTATTTGCTACGATACAATAAATCAGGGTACCTAATTGAAATGCTTTTGTTTTTTTTTCCAAGTTTTCAGCCCTCCACATACCGGGGGCGATTCGGGGACCGCGTGGTCCCCCGTTCCGAGGAGGGCCAGACCGAGAGGAATGGCCCTGGGTCAAAAACGGGGTGCGAGGGATATGTCACGACACAACCTCACCTTCGGCCTAGCACAGCGACCCACAGACGGCGTGCGGTTTAGTCGGTTCGAGTCCGACATGATCTCCCCCTCCGGCTCCGAATGGGGGGGTATCAGTGGGGATTTCCCGCACGTAAAAAAAAGAAAAAAATCTCAATTACAGTTAGCCATCTCGATTGAAAGAAATTTTCAGTTGTCTTACAAGGAAAGTTATATATAGGTATCTAACCCAAGTACCGGGTGGAAAATGTTGCTTCTCATCCTAGGGCGGAAAAGATTTATAGTTATTTCATGCCCTCCCTAGGGCGGGAATGATCATTAAAAATAGAACTAAATTTGGTTAGCACGTCGCAAGCTAGGATCAATTTAAGAAAAAAAAAAAACTGCGGTCTTGTGAATATTTATAAAGCCAGTTTGAATTAGTAAGCGGAATGGCACGCAGTAGTAGTGACGCGGTAAGTGGTATGTTCCATTTTTAAAGTTTAAAAACATAATTAAACTAGCTGACCCGGCGAACTTCGTAGCGCCAATATTTTCCCGCCCGCGTGACGTCAGATCCCGTTCCCGCTGCACCCGCTACTATATTAAACAAATATTATACATATAAACCTTCTTCTGGAATCACTCTATCTATTAAAAAAACACGCATCAAAATCCATTGCGTAGTTTTAAAGATTTAAGCATACAAAGGGATATAGGGACAGAGAAAGCGACTTTGTTTTATACTATGTAGTGATAATTTGGCAGGATACTAACTCTGTAGGCTGCCTAAATTAAAAAACTCGGTTTTGTAGAGTATTAATTTATATTTACTATATTTATACATAAATATATACATAATATATTATATATCTACTATATAAAAATAAGTCGGGTTTTGCTTCCTGACGCTATAACTCCAGAACGCACGAACCGATTTCCACGGTTTTGCATTCTTTGGAAAGGTCTCGGGTTCCGTGAGGTTTATAGCAAAGAAAATTCAGGAAAACCGACATCCACGCGGGCGGAGCCGCGGGCAACAGCTAGTATGTATATATGTATGTATGTATATAATATAGTAAATATAAAAATGAATCGCTGAATGATTTTACTAATTCTTTTTTTTTTAATAGACCTTGCAGTACGAGGATGGTTCCTACGCAGAGATTTTTTTTAAAAAATGCCTAAAAAGGCTAAAATCAACACTTTTCTATTCTCCCATACAAACGATTCGTAATAGTACTTAAAAGTCAATTTGAAGTTTAATAAGTGTTAAAGGAGAGGTTCTGGGAAGCTAAATCAATTGAGTGATGTCATTTCGAATTCATAATTAAAACAGGATAGCGTCTGTCGGATCAGATAGTATTAATTTAAAAATGAGTTTATACAAAGTGGCAAACAGATAAGAGAAAATAAAAATTTAAAAACCGACTTCAAAACCAAATGAAAAAAGGTAAAAATAACTAAATTTAAAGACAGAATTTAGAGATTTTCGATCTGTTAGAAGTCGGTGCTAACTCTGTTTACGGTGCTAGCTTCTCTGCACGGCATTCTCAAGCTCTAATTCACATTTGTACCAAATTTCATCGGGCTATCTTCAACAATTACAAAATTTATCCCCTATTCTTCCCCTCCCCTCTTTAAACCCTTCGATCGCGATGAAAGGGATCCTATGTCCGTTCCTAAGCTCCATCCTATCAATACTTTGAGCGCGTAATTTTTTGTATTCAAATAATATGATTTGCAGCGGCCAACTCGACCGCCAACCGCCAAGTACGCGCGCTTGCGCGATGCGCAGCGCCGTGGCTTAACAACAGAAATAATTAAACTGTCACTTCACTGTATAGGTATGCCGGTGCCGGCCGGATTTGTTGACATTTTGAGGTTTTCCCTCAATTTCTTCAGAATATCAGCATCAGATCCGGAATTCTGGGATATTGGACCATTATGACAGTATAACCTATCCAACGCCGCAAGAATGATAAAATTCCGTTCATAACTGGCTTTGATATCGCGTAACAAACATACATAAAAAGGCCCATAGCTGTTGACTTAAGAAAGTCCTCGTTTTTTTAAGTCGGTTAAAAAATACTTTTACTTTTCATAAATTCCAAGTGTTTAACTCGGGTGAAATTGCCCATTCCACCTTCGAGCTATTGGCGCTCTCACTTGGGTCATTTTCCACCTTTGGTCACACCTTGGTTAACAATCACTATTTTAAATAAGTACTTACTATATTTAGATTTGAATTTAGCACCGACTTCGATAAAAATTGTCAAAGTTACTATATAACACAAAACTAAACAAAAAAAGAAAATAAAGACTACAAAAGTATGTGATTAAATAAACTATGTGATTTACTTACCATGTTAGTTCTGACAGAGTTTAGGAATTTTATTTTTTCATCCTCTACCAAGTCTATATATACCATTTCATCCAACATTTTCTGTACCATCTGCAACAATAAATAAATAGTTATTCTACAACATTCCACATTTTTTTTTAAATTTACTTGTGGCATCATAATTATCACAGATAACATTGAATTTTTCAACATTTTTTTTATATGTATAGGACATGTCAATTTTACTTTACCTCGCCTAATGGTAAGCTTAAGGCAAAGTCTCAGGAAAGAGGCTACCATTATATACATGTTCATGGTAGCAATAACAACAATTTGGAAGGTTTCGTAATATCGTTACTTTGAAATCATCGTCATCCTTGCTTTAATTCCAGTTGCCTCTGAAGCTTTTACTGCATCGCGGATGAACATCGATATTTTTCGTGAAGCGACTGCCATCTGACTTCCGCAGTCTATGCAGGTGGACGGTTATTATAAATAACCGTATTACCCTACCAATACTAAATTAAAAATATAGGCACGCTACGGGTGAGGCTCACGGCCAAGACTTCAAAAAGAAAATACTTTGACCTGTTGAAACTGACGGCACATGTCAGATCATATCGAATGACGGGGTGCTTCACAAACTGGATATGAAGCTCAAAGTTAATGGGATACGTAGCGTAACAACTATACTATCTCCAGTATTTAGAGTAGGTACCCACTTCCCCTCCAGGTAAGGTCAAAATATCACCATGTATAAGTAAAGTGTGGTCGTATCTATACATTGGAGGTTTAAAACATATTTAGGATATGTTATATTAATGATACTTTTTTTTTTTTTTTTACGTGCGGGAAATCCCCACGGATACGTCGGACTCGAACCGACTAAACCGCACGTCGTCTGTGGGTCGTGGTGCTAGGCCGAAGGTGAGGTTGTCTTGCGACATATCCCTCGCACCCCGGCTGACCCAGATATTAATGATACTGGACATGATTTTTTTTAAGAATTCTTGTATCTTTGTCCGCGATGGATGCAAAAATTACTGAAGGGATTGCGGTTTTTTTGTTAGAAAGGTCCTGATCAGAATTTATTTGATCGATTGGTTCAGTAAAACCAGAGATATGACCAAAAGTCGTAAGCTCCACACATTCCACACATATTCCTCAACATTTCACACAACGCTGTCTAGATCCATGGTAAGCATAGCTTAACTAGCTTGTGTTATGGAATCTAGAATACGGATAAACATACTTAGATACTTTTTTTTGTAAATACATACATAAAATACATAGAAACAGCCAGACCAATGCAAATATACATATTCATGCAAACAAATATTTGCACTGAGCGGGCAATCGAACCAGCGCCTCCTGCGTAGCAGCCGCGTTCAAAGCTATGATAATAAAATGGAAAGAGAGAATTGCAATAATGTAGTATTTATTCAATCAATACATAAGCATAATATTTCATCAACATAATAAGATAGGTACAATATTTCTCATAACATCGGCATTATATGGTTCTGATTGAAGTTGGCTCTTGGAATGATCATAGTCTTGGCTTGACTACTCTGCTATACTTCTCGGGTATCTTTTCAATCATCTCTTTCTATTCAAAATGGCGTCCACATATATTTATTTTTTCTTCTAGGAGAGATTCCATTCATTTAGGTACATTTTTTTCTATTTATTACTCCATTTCCATTTTCATTTACGATTCGTCCAATATATTATATTTTACTCCATTTTCATCTATAATTTCGTATAAATATTCATTCATGGTTCATTGTAGCTTCAATGTTCCTGTTACGTACGCACCTAATATTAATTGCGAACTTGACGCGGGCAAATGTTGGTTGTAAACAGACTTTGATTTTTTCAGCTTCTCTTGTAACATTATCAAAGTCAAGCTAAAGTAGATTAAGATTAATTTTAATGTAGAAGTTTAACTAGTTGGTGAAATATTCGTAAGGCTGGCCATATTTAGACCTGCACTTGAGTATTGATTGTTTACAAGGGACAACACGCATATATCTATCAACATTGAACATCATGATGGACGCCTCGAATTTCGATACCTACCTATTAGATACGTATCAAAAGAAAAGTTGTATGTCAAACTGTTACGATTATTAGATAATGAATAACACAATTCACACTTGTAATCATTTTTAAACAACAATTATTTTCATAGATAAAAATGTACCGCCATTTTATCCCGATGCATAAACTGATAACAAAGAACTATAAACGTAAATGCAATTTTTAAATTTTAATTCAGATTGATGATGGCAAGAAATAATTTAACACAATTCAATCACTTAGCAACCTTTAATAGGTAATATTTATTTGACAGCGAAACCATACCATCTAAACAAAGGAAATATGTAATAGTTAAAAATTGTACTAACTTTTATTGAAAGATATAACTATTAATAATGAATTTTGTATGGTTGTTCTGTAATGAAAGAATATAAATCACTTACTTTGATGTCCTTTGATTTCCTTTGTCCTTGTTTAGGTAACACGTGAAATTCCGCGGAACGACAGATGGCCTGCGAGATCAGACGTCGAGTGAGCGATGGGGCTGGCCGGGCCTGCAGGGGTGGGTGGAGCGATGGTTTGGGGCTCTGGGGTGTGCTGGGTTAGTAGGTGACGGTGTGTCACTTCCCTGACTTAATTTACCACCGGAAATATAAATTATGTAAAATGGTTTAATAGATACTGGACCGTTTAGTATATTTTATTGATGATAAATCATGTTGGTTTAGATTCTATAAAATTATAGGTGAGATTTTGTTATAGATTTAGAGTTGAGATAATTCGTTTATATCTTTTTTTTATATTGGTCACGTCAATTTAACATCACCTCGCCTGATGGTAAGCTGAAGGCAAAGTCTCAGGAAAGAAAGACTCCATTACATACATGTACCATGTTAACAAAGGTGGCACTCAGCTTGACAGCGTCATTAGATGCTTTTGCACGACCCGCTTAAAGGACCCGGGACTGTAGGAAGAAGGAAACACGTGAGCTGGCAAGGAGTTCCAGGTCTGGTGCGACAAAGGAAACCGGTTATAGAAGGAATGTTCTGCGCAGTATGCGGGTGACATCTAAGCCCTGCACGTGTTGTCCTGTACAGGAAAGGAGAGGGTGGGACTATTTGGAATAGCTCATCAGAACATTCACCATGGTAGAGATGGTAGAATACTGCCCATCCCGGATAGAAAACAAAGTAAAGGTAATTACAATCTGTATTCTAGTTAATTTAAAATTAAGAATGACTTTAATATTCTACCTAGAGTAGGTATTTTATTTACACAGTGTTATCCAGATCAAAATTACCTTCAGTAACTTATCTTAACGATGGGTAATCAAATACGGGTAAACATATTGTTTCAATTGCATCCAAAACTTGCATGGGCTGTGCTTTCCTACTTTGCATATAGGTATATTCGAATTATCATGGCGACACCGTCTGCACCTGTGAGAGCCTAATTGTACACCCATCGTGCTTTGAGAGATTCGTTGATAAAACCTTATCAGTCACGCCGTATCATTACTTCTTTTATTTGTCAAAATTTTTACACCTGCCAGTTATGGGTGAAGTTTCGCAGGGCTACTTTAAGCACCATGAGGGTGCAGTATAATGACGCGTTCCGTATCCTCATGAAGCATCCGCGTTACTGTAGTGCGTCGGGTATGTTTGCCGAGGCGCGGGTGCCCGATTTCTTCGCTGTCGTTAGGGCACGAATAGCATCCTTCTGGGAGAGGCTGCGTTGCTCTGGAAACTCTATATTGCAAGCTATATGTGACGACTATACGTGCCCAATTGCTAGATATTGGATGACAGTGCACCGGGAAGCGAATCGTAAGTGAATGTAAACGTGCCTTGTAAAATTTGCTTTTTAATTGTAAATTTTATATATATTAATTTATTTTAATTTTATTTGTAATATAATTGTAATGGGACCTGTGCCTGAATAAAGAAATAATAATAATAATAATTTTATAGGTCATCAATATCTAGCTGATGACGAGGAATACCTTGTAATATTATATCTAAGTAGGTTTATTTATAATGTCAACCTTTTTTATCTTAACGCATTTTTATACTTTTAAATTCAAATTTGTACTGACAGCTGCGGTGTTCCTAACAAGCTTTGGAAAATTCAGGACGCCGACATTCGAGCTCCGGTTTGGATCGTGAAGATATCTCTTAAATCTTATTACTGAAGTTCATCTTAATCTTTCAGAAGCCACTGCCTTTTAAATGAATATTCAATCATAAGGATTGACCAAGTCTCGTGCCTCTGGTGGAGGCCACTCTGAAAATCTTCTGTTCCATCAAGCTTTTGATGGAACGCAGCTGCGCATCGTAGTCTCGCCGTGGACGTATCTTCTCATTGAGTGCCTGTGCAAGCCTGGCCCATAACAGCACTGAATCTTATATGAAAAGTTGAAGAGAAGACTCGAAGAGTATAGTGTGGTTTTTAAGACTCTAAGTGTTTTTCTTATGAACTGTGTATATTATTCTTGTGAACAATACAAAGTGCCATTTCCCTGTTCACGTCTTATTATTCCCTTCTTCCTCTAACAATCTGACGTACGCTGGCCCGCCTCGAGGACCAGCTGTAACGTTACAGATTTGGCGCCCTCCTTTTCTCTCTTAAATTCCTTTTTCTAGGCCAGAAATTGGCAGAATCCCGTTCGAATCCCTCCCCTGTCTTTCTAGCTCTATTGATATTACTTCTCTGTACTCCTAATATTCTCAAAATTCTAAAACAAGCTTACACAAGTTCATTTTGGTAATTTTCTTTGGCATCTCTCCTGGCACAACAATATTTTTTTTTTATACTTAAATGTGTTTGTGTACGTTTTTTGTACGTTACTAATACATATTTTCCTTTAGCTTTAGTTATATGCTCTAAATATATAACCTATTGATATAATCTTACAACTGCTTCAGGTGGCGCAGCGGTAACGTTGATATTATACCACATAGTGATGAATTTGATGCCTGTTTGGTAAAATTTCATTTACTTTCTCAAATAACTGGATGAGCCGGTAACGATATAACTCCACCTCTATCTTCTTCTTCACATTATAACTCACTTAATTATATCTTATTTCCAGCTTGCACACATAACTCATTACAGTACTCCTACAGTACTCTATACAAAACATTTACACCGCATAATACAGACAGTGACACTTTACCAAGGTTCACATCTGAACCATCACAAGCTAGCTGCATTCACTTGTGCTAAACTCTTCGGAGACACTGGTGTGTGCGTCTAGTACTGACTTACAGGTAGTTGGCTGTGGACAATATCCTCAGTTTCAAGCCTTGCACACCAATTTCGGACTGGAAAGTTACTTTCTGGGGCATCCGTTGCCGTCTTGCCAGAGGTCGCCGTACGGTCTGACTTTGGATACTAACACTCAGTACACTCTTATTATATCTATTAATCACCTAGATCTCATTCTGGTACTTCATGATTACTATTAATTTCTATTCAAAGATATAACTACTATTAATTAAATACATTTTCTTTCACCTAATTCTTGAATTTTTGCTTATTTAATATTCCTTACGGGTTTCACTTACACACGTACCTGTACCTTATTATATTTTCGTGTCGAAATAATTCTCTTTTCCTTTTATTACATTACTAGATAGGCTGCTTGCAAGTCCTTTTAAACCTTTAGTCCAATGGGCAAGATAGATCTCTCTTTAGACTTTTCAAATTACTAATTTTGGGAGGTCCACTTAACAAAATTTAACCATCCTACTGTAATGGTTATTTTGTTCTCTATTATGGTCTTTTCTTTCCCTTAAATGTTACTACCCTTTCTTAATTCTTTTAATTAGGCGACTATTCCTAATTCTGGGTAGTAAGATTATGGACTATGGGTTCATACAATGTAATTAAAAGATTTCTCAACTTTCTTAAAAGATTATTACATGATTCTCTTTACCTTGGAATCCTTAAGCTTTCATAAGGGCCAGGTCGTGTGATACGCTACTTATTCTAAATTTATTAACTTGACAATTGTAGTATGAAATCTAAAGACGGAGGTGGTTGTTATTGTACCGACATCTAAATTACTCAATTTCCAGACCTTCAGGCAAATAATTTTAAAATAAGTTTCATGTTCTCCATGTCTTTTCATCCTTACCTTACCCAACTTAGAACACAACATAACGTGGGCTCGATTTTTTATAGATAATTTTTTTTTCTTTTGCATTGTCTATTTTATTTTCTATCTCTTATAATTCTTAATTTGAATTTTTTTATAGTTATGTCTTTTCTTTGTACTTTTGTTGCTGTTTTTATTTGTTAATGTTCTGTTACGATAATTTTTTTTTTTAGTTTAATTTGTTCTGTATATATTCTTAATATGTTCTTCACAAGTTCCCTAACCTTTTGGCCTTTTTGATAATCGCTCATTCCCTTTCCCTTCTCTAATTTGCATTCTCTTCTCCATTTTACTTCTTCTTCTTCTAGGGTTTTATCCCTATCTCCTCTTTATGGTGCGGTGATGTGAACACCAAAAATAAGCCCAAAACACATCAAGAGCGGTTCTACGTTACTCTTGTAAAAAAATAAGCCTTAAACTGAATCTTTTAGTTACTCCTAGTGTAACTTATCTTGAATCTTTTAGTTACTTCTTGGGTAACTGCTTTCTATCTTATCTTCTATTGTATATAATTTCCTTTATCATCTCTTGGGTTTTCATAAGGTGCGGGTGATGACACCTTTTAATCTAAATAAGCCCTTCCATCATATATATCCTCAATGCTGTCCTTGGGAGTACGTTGATTGATGAATGAAAGTTGATTTTGCTTGATGAGAGTGACTTGTAAATTATTTTGTATTTTTTTTTTTGGTTTGAAAGTATTGTTCCGAAAGAATATAATAGTTGAGTATGATAGAGCAAGGAACTAGCAATTAACCTAAAAAAAAAATTTTCACCGTGTTCAAATTTTTTTTATCGGGGTTTTTGGGGTAATGTAATATTATATCTAAGTAGGTTTATTTATAATGTCAACCTTTTTTATCTTAACGCATTTTTATACTTTTAAATTCAAATTTGTACTGACAGCTGCGGTGTTCCTAACAAGCTTTGGAAAATTCAGGACGCCGACATTCGAGCTCCGGTTTGGATCGTGAAGATATCTCTTAAATCTTATTACTGAAGTTCATCTTAATCTTTCAGAAGCCACTGCCTTTTAAATGAATATTCAATCATAAGGATTGACCAAGTCTCGTGCCTCTGGTGGAGGCCACTCTGAAAATCTTCTGTTCCATCAAGCTTTTGATGGAACGCAGCTGCGCATCGTAGTCTCGCCGTGGACGTATCTTCTCATTGAGTGCCTGTGCAAGCCTGGCCCATAACAGCACTGAATCTTATATGAAAAGTTGAAGAGAAGACTCGAAGAGTATAGTGTGGTTTTTAAGACTCTAAGTGTTTTTCTTATGAACTGTGTATATTATTCTTGTGAACAATACAAAGTGCCATTTCCCTGTTCACGTCTTATTATTCCCTTCTTCCTCTAACAATCTGACGTACGCTGGCCCGCCTCGAGGACCAGTCGTAACGTTACAACCTTGACCTCATTTGTTAACGATATTTAACAGCAAAAGTGAGCACGACGTGAAATGATTTGCCATCATATTCTGCTCTCCGTGGATTTACTCCACATACGTGTACACCGGAGGAAGTTATGAGTGCCTCTGAGACCGATTTCAGGGTGGCTACACATTCTGCAAACCAAATATGACTGCATTCGACTAGACTGAATAGTAATTTGCCCGCACATGTGTTTATCTCTTCTTACAGTCTTGGGTTTTGTAAGCGGCGCGTGAAAAAGTATCTTCAAGGCCGTTCTCT
Organism: Eilema caniola; assembly: GCA_949126895.1. NCBI lineage: Eukaryota > Metazoa > Arthropoda > Insecta > Lepidoptera > Erebidae > Eilema > Eilema caniola. Next base: position 48,492,203 of record OX421460.1, on the reverse strand, counting down.
ACATTCACCCCAGCTGCGTGCCATCCAGCAGGGTGTAGTAAATTCACGGGCTTTATGGAAAAATGGGAATTATTCGTAGCTAATATTTTGATTTATGTAAGGTGAGGGGTAAATTGCCCCCTAAATAAGGGAGTTAGGGGTATATTGCCCCATAAGTATGGTTGCTTTATGGGAAATAACGCACGTGTCCCGGTTTGGCGGGCGAGGGCGGTTTGCGTCACCTCCCTACTTTTGAACTTGTATAAACTTTTTCTCACGTGGCTCAGGGTAGAAGCGATTGTCTCGTCACTCGTTTAAGGAGCGTTCAGCCTCTGTAAGTGTAGCGGTAGTGTCTGCTACGCAGAGGGTTCGGGGTCTAGTGAGTGCAAATATTTGTATATGCATTGGTCTGGTCGTCGGTCCCGGTTGTCTTACAAATATGGCAGTCATTACGGGTAGTTGGATATTTTAAAGTCCATCAACTGGTCGAACTGCATTGCTAAGATATCGCCAATTGGTTGTGGAGATCAGATGGCAATCGCTTCACGGAAAATATCAAAGTTCAGCCTTATTCGCAGTTTCACTGGTAAACCGGACCCCAGACTCCAAGGTGAAAGCTTCTGAAACAACGCTAAGAAGAAGAAGAAGAAGAAGAAGAATGTTTTAGATGAGTTCAAATACGATAATAGTTTGGTAATAGTTTTTAAGAAGATATATATTGTAAAGCAGAGACAAAAGAAAATATAAATATAGTAAAAATTACCCCCTCCCCCCTTTATCCCATGGTATGAAAGGAACAGAATGAAAGTGCGAGAAGAATACGTGTGAGAACTAGGATGACAAAGAGGCCAGAATGAAAGCGTGATACCTTTAGTAAATAGTTAATTAGTACATAACGAACCCTGAGTGGGTCTTAGAGTAGAAGACTAGTTACTATGAGCATGTAAAGAATAGGCTTCCACGAAGTACCCCTGCAAGCAGTGGAAGGTGCTAGAAAAAAAAAAACGAATGTACGCTCTCTAGTGCCAATATGAGATTCTTCTAGACGGGTATTTGAACGTTCTTACAAAGTCGGCAGCACGAGTACCTATCTACGCCGCTCCTAGGGTTGCACACGTCCATACCATAGGCCACAGTAACCACTCCTCATCAGATAGGCCGTGTGTTTATCTGTTACCTAAGTGGTAGGTATAATTTAAAAAAAAAATTTTTTTTCTAAATTTAAAGTTAAGCGCTAGCTAGATAATCTCCTTTAATAAACACCTTTTTATTTAAGGAATCACCGACAGCCCTCTCTGCAGAGCCTGCATGAGATAGGAGGAAACAGCGGCACATGTGCTCCTAAACTGTCCTGCAACCGCCACATACAGGGCTAAGTACTTCAATAATACAGGTACGCTCCGGGAGATCACCAGCAGTGTGAAGAGCCTGCTGGCGTTCTTCAATGAGTTGGGGTGGATCGAGTGAAATGCCCACCCTCACGCAAAAACCGCGCCATGACGTGGAGTTGCGGATACCAGCCCGTGTTACCATACCATACCATAGCTAGATAATCTGGGAACGACGTTGTTGAGATTGGTGTGACGACCCTTTAAGATCAAAGGATGAAAATGCTGTGTCGCGATAGGAAGGTCCGACAATCGCTGTTACGCGATGTCGATGTGACAAACGTGGCCCATTACCGTTAGGACCTTATCATACTAGCGGTTTCGGGACGGAGCGGACGCGGAGCGGTTGCGCGGCGGAGAAGTCGCGGTTGTATGGCGAATGGAAAATTGTTTGTTTGGTTAAACACGCTCATCTCAGAAAGTACTAGTTCAATTAAAAAAGGAAGGTTAAATAAAGGCTATAATCATCACGTTACGACTTAAGGGAGCGGAGCAGTAATATTAAATGGCAAAATATCCGATACATTCACATACACTAGTGCAGTACGGAGTTTCGAAATATGCCACGGGCGAAGTACATTTATCGGTTGATTTTATAGTCGTTTTGGAGCGAAAAATTTGGAGCACAGTTTCTTCAATAAAATCGTCTGGTAAGTGGCGAATTTGATATAGGTGGTGTACCATAGTATGTAGTCATAGATAACTTGTCCTGGAATACTACCGGTGGGTATTAAAGAAAAACAAAACAGCGCTAACTTTTATTAAGTCTTCTTTCTTCTTAAAATAATCGCTCTTTTCCAATCGCCATTCCAGTCTTCCGATCCCCCAAGAAACCGCCCGCAAACCCTTATGGAGAGCCGAATTTTATGAAAAGATCGCCAGCGAGGGACGCCGCGCATCGCGTGCCATCGCGAGACTGTATCTGGCTGTATCATGACTGTCATCTTTGATTTCAATCAGTCTGTCCCATTCCACTGCTACACCTATTTGGTACAAATCACATTTACCCCTACCTAATACCTATCGGCGACCTATGTACCCGTAAACCAAAAAATCCCGTCGCAAACAGCTTCTATTCGTATCTTTGATTTGCAGGAACAAACAGGGTAACTATATTAATTTACAATAAAATTACCTATATGATATACAACTCACACTCCTCTGCGGCAGATACTGGCGTCGCGACCAAAGAAACTGGTGAGTAGGTACCTAAAAACGCATTATTAAAACACCCGATACAAAAAGTGTCTTTGGGTGATTAGACTTTACACGTGGGGATTTACCGCACGTAAAAAAACGCCCCAGATTGACAATGAGACGAAGCTGTTCTTACATACCAGACAAGGCAATAAAAAAGGATTTTGATATGTGAGTTATCTGGCGAAAAGCAGAGGTTTCCGGCGACTCGGACCGCGATTAACTCGGACCGCGGTCCCAGTCGCCGGATCCGTAAAAATTAAATATTTTTCTTCCAGCGACTGGGACCGCTCATAGGTAACTTAAAAAAATCTATTATTCAAGCCAAAATCGGTACAGTCAGACGGAAAAATTCCTTTATTAAAAAATATTTACATATGTGAATATCATTGACTCGTTCTATACATGATTTTATCCTATAAGTAATAGGATAAGCTAGCCCGTTTTTACGTAATTCACACGTGCAGCTAAACACACTCAAAAGGAATAGCATTGTGTGATTGCATAATACTATCCCTCTCTAACTCGAGTCCGTTTTGACTGTTGATTTCAACGTCAGGTAGCCCTTTTGTTAAAACGGGACATTTCGCATCGCCCGATGACTGGCTCGGCCAATCACTAACAAGAAGCTTATCAGTTTAAGAGATTCAAGTTTTGTATCGGACAGTGTCATATTAGAACTAGAGGTGAGCGTTATTTAACGTAATCGGTTTCAGTAACTAGTTACGAGGCTGATAATCGTGTAACTAGTTTCGTAGACACAAATATAACGATTATTTTACGTACGCAGTTCACACTCACACGCGTGTTAGCGTTTCGTTCAACAGAATAATATTAGAATGATTATGGTTACACGTTATAACCAAATAACGTTAGACGACTCGGACAACGAGAGTAAAGGATAGGTATGGCTTACACGCAAGATAAAAAGAGAAGGCAATATAATAATCGTTGCGTCTTTTTTTATTTTCATATCCCCATGCAAATATATAATTATGCAATTGGAAAGAATTTAAGTTCATTAAACGCAAAACTAGCCAACACTCTACTGTATACAGAAGTAACTAGTTACAAAAATAATCGGAACAAAACTAACCTTCACTCTACTGTATACAGAAGTAACTAGTTACAAAAATAATCGGTGCAAAACTAACCAACACTACTGTATACAGAAGTAACTAGTTACAAAAATAATCGGTGCAAAACTAACCTTCACTCTACTGTATACAGAAATAACTAGTTACAAAAATAATCGGAGCAAAACTAACCAACACTACTGTATACAGAAGTAACTAGTTACAAAAATAATCGGTGCAAAACTAACCAACACTACTGTATACAGAAGTAACTAGTTACAAAAATAATCGGAGCAAAACTAACCAACACTACTGTATACAGAAGTAACTAGTTACAAAAATAATCGGTGCAAAACTAACCAACACTACAGCTGTATACAGAAGTAACTAGTTACAAAAATAATCGGAGCAAAACTAACCAACACTCTACTGTATACAGAAGTAACTAGTTACAAAAATAATCGGTTTTGAAACTAGTTACTCATATCTATGAAACTACGTATAACCGATTACGCCCAAAAGACGTTACGACCCACGACTAATTAGAACATTGCATTGTAAGATACTGAACTAAAGAATATTTGTTGCCAATTATGTGATGTGAGTGGTTGTGTAGTGACTCAATAGTATTCAGGTATGTAAAATATTTTTTATTAACTTAAACAACTGTGTACCACCTACCGGATAATTTAAAAAAGTTACCATGTAAACAATTCCGAGAATTAGGCAAACTTCTGCAAGATAAGCTTTACTGTAACATTAAGGAATATCTTCAAGGTAAAGCTTAATATAGCCTGTGATATAGATTAATGTATTGTATTTTATTATTAAAATAAATTCTAAATCTTAAATGGACTCATAATTATATTGACTGCTACTTGGCTAATGTGTGACTTATTAAATCAACTATTTTTATGTTATATCTTATCGCAAATTACTATATTGTACAATGCTTAATTATATTATTAATAAAATATTTGCACACCACACTTGGCAGAATATGCAGAGCAAGAAAAATCTAATACCTGTAATAACCATTATTCCTGGAAATAAACGTTTCTACTCTATTCTAACAAAACAAGCTAATAGGAGGGTTAAACGACGACGCCGTCGTTACAATGTTTTTTACCTGAGATTGCATTGCATTTAGTAAAAATTGTCATCTGAGAGTTAAATTTTTTTTCGATTTTAGAATTATCAAAATGGATGAAAACAGACCTTCAACTTCAAGTGGTGAACAGTTTTTTTATATTGATGTCACACAAAGAGGACGTGAACTTTTGCGTAGAGCTGGCTATGAATATATTCTTAAAAGAATTAACAAAGATGGCTCAAAACTCTGGCGATGTGCAAGAAAAAGTCTTTGCAATGCGACAATAAAAATCAGAGTCGATACGATGACTATTTTGAATGAAACTGCTCATTGTCATGAACCCATTCATACCGCGAAAGACAAAGTGAACCGCCAAATGCAGAAATGTGTAGAAGATGTTCAAAAGGACATAAATATCCCTGTTGCGCAAGTATTTGAAAATAATATGGAAGTTCTGAAAGACGAGGGATTACATTTTATTACAGAACTACCACATTTTCACAACGTAGAGAAACGGCTCTATAAAAAAAGAAATGATGCTATTGGAGCAAAAAAAGTCACTTTTCACAAAGCTGCCGACGTCGAAATACCAAAAGAGTACCAAAAATTGTTGCTTGCTGACTATAGAGGTCAAAAAACACGCGTAATTGTGTTTGCAAATGAAGACATGAAACAACATTTTAAACTGTGCAAACATTTTTTATATTGATGGCACATTTAAAATTTGTATTAAGACGTTTTATCAACTCTGTACTATACATGCAGATGTTGGAAGTAATGATGACTATGTAAATGTTATTCCAGTAGCTTACGCACTTCTACCTGATAAGAAGACAACTACGTATAAGTTGCTATTTGAACTCGTAAAAAGCCAGATACCCGAATGGGAGCCGGCTATAATGACCATGGACTTCGAAGTTTCTTCTATACAAGCGGTCAAACATTTTTTCCCTGGTGTGAAAATAGTAGGTTGCTTTTATCACTTTAAAAAAAGTTTGTGGCGTAAAGCGAAGGAATTGGGCGTCGACAAAACTCAACCGGGAAAAGATCATGTTCGGTTGTGTTCGGCTCTTTCTCATCTCCCAATAGATATGCTAGACGATGGCTGGTTGTATGTCATGGAAGAGTCGCCAACTAGTGCAGAAGTCACAAACTTTAACGACTACTTTGTACAAACCTGGTTGGAAAATTCAACACTCGCAGGTACATTTACTACTTATGGGGAATTAAATAAAACAAATAATGCTGTCGAACAATGGAACAGTCATATTAGAAAATACATAAAACCAAAGCCAAACATTGCCCAGTTGCTGCAAGGACTCCTAAAAGATATGAAATACTATTCTGGAGCATTAAAAAATCCCAACGGTATCCAAATATCGAAGAGGAAAAATTCTTCGATTGCTAAAATGAAAAAAGTTAATAATTCTGTTAATGACTTACTTAATTGTAAAATCAGTATCGGCCATTTTTTGGAGAGATTACGATAAAAGTTGACTCCAGTTAAGAGTATAATTAATCTAATGTAGATTTTAAGTTGTTATGTAATTTAACTGATTTTGTGTAGCCATGGCGGAGATTTTAAACTAAATGTGATACATTTTCTTTTTATATTGACAATACTCCTTAAAGACTGATTTTGTGATAAATAATTACTTACTAATTGTTGTTTGAAAATTGTTGATTTTATTATTGTTTTGTTAAGTATATTTTAATTAATATAATAGTGGTCAAAGGGTGTTTTAAATATATACATACTTTTAAATATTTCCTTGACTGATTTTGTGTGAAGCTATAACGGCCATTTTAAACTAATAGTTATTGACAAAGATAGCAACTACGTTTATAATGTTAACTGTGATTTATGTAATTTTTTTATTATATTTACGGTGGCAACTTAAGGCTGATTTTGTGATAAATAATCACTTTATGATTGTTAATTGTTTGAAAATAGTTGATTATATTGTTTTATTTGTTGATTTTGATTATTATAAGTACGATTTGTTATTTTCTTAAATTATATTAAACTTTATCATTGTTAATTGTTTGAAAATTGTTGATTACTGTTATAAACACGATATATGCTCATTTTATTATTACTGTTAGCAGGATTTATAATGTATGTTTTTATTACGAAACTTTTAAATAACAGAACTGTGGTGAAAGGCTGTTTTTTTATATCAATAAATGATGTTTTTTAATAAAAAAGATTTTTTCTTTAATTATTACAACTAAAAATTATTCTTATAGTATTGTTACGGGAGACGGGTAACGGGATTGGAAGTAAACTACTTCGTATGCGAGACCAATTTATTTACACACCCCAACAGTCAAAACTTGTACACGACCACTCAGCGTAACTGAGACAGTTACGCTGAGTGATCGTTGAACTAGCGGCTCACTGTACTTTCGAACACGACACACACAGCAGCGTGACTGTACCGCGCGTTGCACTAACGATTTACACTATCACTTGCACTACGAGGACTTGCAGTTCACTGTTTTTCCACTTTTCTTTTTCTTCTTCTTCACTTCGATCACTTGAACTTAATTGCATCTTCACCGCTGTAGGAGCTCCTTATATAGCCCAAATTTCGATCTTCTTTTCGTTCTTCATTACATTACTATTTTTTCGGAATATTCTACGAATAGCTAGAAGAGTTTGAATTCATAATCTTCGATTATCACATTACCTAGAATGTTCTACGAATAGTTCCAAGAGTTTAAATTTATGATATTCGGTTATCACTTAGAATGTTCTACGAATCACTATAAGACTTTAAATTCATATTCATATTATTTGTTCTGTGAAACATAGGTTAAAATACAAAGGTCAAACAGGCTAGGTTATGTTCGCTATGTCCTACCACAATGTGGAGTACAGATTAAAAAACTAGTCAAAGTTAACCTTTTAGTTTTTCTGAATTAGGTACAATAGATCAGGCGAGCAACGACATTTTCATATAAATAGAATCCATTCAGCCATCCAGACATTCGAAATTATTCTTCGAATTCAGATCAAATGACTGTCACGTTATGTCATATTTGTAACAGTATTTTATAGTTTGACTGTACATTATTTGATTTCAGTTACTATTTATGAGTGGTCCCAGTCACCGGAAGAAAATTATTTAATTTTTATGGATCCGGCGACTGGGACCGCGGTCCGAGTTAATCGCGGTCCGAGTCGCCGGAAACCTCGAAAAGCAGCCCCCTAAAATGCAATCACACGTTCTACCCCTCTAGACAAGTTGCAATTCGCTAGCCGGCGTTTGATGGAATAGAATGACGTATATATGGGATTTGACGTATTTGACATGCGTTAACGACACTCGTCTAGAGGGGCTGGTCGACCACCGACTGGCGTGTTTAATGTGGCTCGGGTAAAATTTGCGAAATTGCGGTTATTTTTTGCATTAGCCAGAAGAAGGCGAAAAGCATTTAAATTCTGATTCACCATATTTGCAGCAAACCACAGAGCAAATGTAGATTTCAGTAGATTTACCCTGTCGCAGTCCCGTGGACATAGGCCACTCACAATATTCACAAGTATTGGCCTACTGTTTCCATGCTGGCCAGGCGGGTTGGTACAGGGTTCCCTCTTCCGCAGTGATACTGTTTGCGTATATTTTAGTTTGTCAGCGTTTACGACACCTTTCTGGCTGGTGATACTTGTATTTTCTTCGTCATCACACGGATGAATTACTATGTTGATACTTACCTAAATAAATAAATTTCATTACATCTGCTAGGGTGGTAGAGAGCCCTTGCGCTAAATGAGGAAGTATGGATTATGATTTAAAAGCTAGCCTACAAGTGATATCTCAATTTAATTAAAAAAGTATAGGTCTTTAAAAAAATATTGGCTTTATTCAGCTAATAAATAAATCAAAAGAGTAGTTATGTGGAATAGGTGCCTTTTAGGGACTACTAAGATAATGAGGTCATGAATTAGTTACCATATCTCCATTTTTGAATGAATTTTTTTACTTATTTATATTGTTTGTCTCAGTTTGTCTACAGTAGGACCTTTTTTTTTATAAATAGTACACGTCAATTTGACTTTACCTCGCCTGATGGTAAGCTGAAGGTAAAGTCTCAAGAAAGAGGGCCACCATTATATACACGTGCCATGTTAACAATGGTGGCACTCAGCTTGACGGCCTCATCAGATGCTTTTTCACGCCCCGCTTAAAGGACCCGGGACTGTAGGAAGAGGGAAACACGTGAGCTGGCAAGGAATTCCAGGTCTTAATGGTGCGACAAAGGAAGGAGTCACCGAACCGCTTGGTTCTTGAAGGAATAAAACCTATTTTATAAATCCAGTATTCATACACATCAGACAACCGACGTACGACGTACCTATGGCAACCGAGACCGATGTCGGACTCGAACCGACTAAAGCATGTTTAATACTAATAGTCTTGCCTAGCTACAATGAAATATGTTTTTTTCAAAAGTTGTATAAAAAATTAAATATATAATTTTACTCATAATTTTTATTGTAATGAATGGATTATATACTATCAAGGTAAAAGCGCCAATGGTGGACACTGACCCAATTTGGTTTACATACTTTGTATTTACTTAAAAGATGCCTAATGGCATAATTATATAAGACACAAGAATTCCAAAAAATATATTTCCGTGTTCAATATCGTTAATTTAACATGCTTCAAGTTTTTTTTAAATATCTCTTATGTACAGACACGACTACTTTACAATTATATACTTAATATAAGAGATGTTCAAAACACTATCGTTAGTAAATTTTGAATTAGTTAACAGACAGTCGTTTCTTAAGATTTTTGTTAAGGGTAGGTATACAGATTTTTAATAGGTGTGAATAATGAATATCACTAATTTTATGACGGATGTTATAAATATGTAAATTGTTGACCTACCTAGACCATTGCTGTATTGTTATGGTTAAATTTTATAGTCGTTTTAAGTGTCATCTATTGGTTCTCACGACAATGTGAATAATAATATTTAAAGTGAAAATATGTTCGATTTTAAAGTTTCGGCTATTGGTTTTTCCTTACCTTATTTTACCTTTGATTAATTTTCCCAATTTTGTTGGACTTTGAAATTAATTAGCAACACTGACACGACGGCGCAGCCCGCGCTCGCGGCGCCACCCTTCAGTTCGCAGAAATACCCCTATATTGATCGCTGGCGGCCATCTTAGAAAAACAAACTGTTTCAAATAGCAACATGTCATAGGTGGCGCTGCTCATGAACGCTACAAATAGTGATAGGAGATGGCGCTACTTGTTACTGTGAAGCACAAAAGGGGAAGCTTCTTTGCATGTGGCCCAGTGGCCAGGGGGGTGGGTATTTCGGACTCAAACGGATCAAAACAGTGTTATACGGAACCCGGTAGCTATGTCCTAGAAATGATTTTGTGAGTCGGGATATCCCTGTGGCCTTGACTGCTAAACTCTTGATGACACTGGCCTTAGTTTCGAGTTTACAAGCGAACAGGACCTCAACTCTTCTAGTAGTCATACTATTGACACTGCAAAAAAGGTAGTTAAATTTTAGTCTTAATTAACTCCAATTAACTAAGTCCAAAATTAATGAAAAAGAATTCATAACAGTTGTTCATTTATTCTACAAGATGCCATGTTAGAGCGAGGCCCCACTTATGTGTAGCGCAGCGTTGCGTCGCGTCGTCGCATCGGAACAACGCATTGTATGCCACACCTGCGTTGCAAAGCAAGAGGAAACAAACGCCGTCGTCGCAGCTGAGTATCAGTTCAGCTTTTGCAATGGATAGATTCAAACATGTTCACTGAAGACCAACTGAATAAGCTTGGGAGACTCTAGAACATTTGCATAAGATTCATATTCGGTCTGAGCAAATATGATCACATTTCTGAATACCGAAAAAAGCTCAAGTCGTAACCTATCCGTCTTCTTGTTCAGCACTCTTCAATCCTGCTACTCCCTCTTACCTTAAAAAACGAATTGAGTTTTTGAACGCCACACATTCCAGGTATCTGAGGTCGGTGTAAAATTTGAGATTAAAGATGGGCGCATATGTATGTATGTACCTATATATGTATAGGTATATTGAGAAAATTGTATTAACATTTAGTTGTGTAAGTATATGTCACCGCCAAATAGCTAAATCAGCCGTTCAACTAACTGCCTAGGCAGTTAACTAAACGGCGCCATTCAAATACGGGCTTAATGGTGTTCAGCCATTTAATTAAAAGGCTAGGATAGAATAGAAATAAAGAAAATAGAATAGCTTGGACCGATGACGTTTAACTACTTGCCTAGCCATTTAATTAAACACTTAGAAAAATTAGTTATTTCTGGACAAATGTACTATATGGGTATAGTAGTAGTATATATAGTATATGGCAATATGGGAGTTACGCTCCTCTCCGCTCCGCTCCCACATTAGCCTCCTTTTTTTTTCTCGCGGGAAAATGCTTTGCGCACACCGACGAGCCCCGGGGGAGGCCCGCCGGTAGTGTGGGACTCCTGCAACTGCAGTATACCCACTAAAAACCCGCGGTGTTCCTTCCGGACGCCTTCATGCCGGGGCTACGGGCACGCTCTCGCACTCTTCCGCGGCCTCGGCGGCGTTGGTCCTCCAACAGAGGACTCCATCCCGATGGAGTGAGGGGGAAGTATCCTCAACCCCGTCTTCCTGAGGGGCACGCGGAAACACCGCGTGCGCCACCTCGGGGCCACAGCTGTTCGGACGGCAGACGCCCCCGCATCTACCGCCCAGGCCTCTATCATGGAGGACGAAGGAGGGCGTGGTAGATACGTCTACGACGCCCAAGCGTCCTTCTGCGGCTCGGGAGCTCCGACGACAACTCCCGTTCCCGCTCCGCAGATTCTTTCTGCCTCATCACCTCCTCGCAGAAGGTGGCGGCCTCCTTCCACGACCTCTCACATCCCAGCATCGGTGAAATCAACGTTGGGAGAGAGGTCGCTCCCTATAACTGCGACGAGGGCACGGCGCTCGCCTGCCCAAGCTGGACACTCCTCCAGGGTATGCTGCGCCGTGTCCTCGAGGCTGCTGCAATGATAGCACGCGGTTGTCGGTTCTCTTCCGGCTATGCGACACAGGTACTTCCCGAAGCAACCGTATCCGGAAAGCACCTGCCCCAGCCGGAAGGTAAGCGACCCGTGCTCTCTGTTCACCCAGTCCTCAAGGACGGGGCGGACAGCCTCTACAGTCCTGCTGCCAGCCATTGGGTTGGCCAGCCGCTCCCTCCACCTCCCGAGCAAGGACTGCCGAGCGTGGAATCTCCACATTTCGACCTGCCTCGGTGCCGGGTGTTCACCTCGGAGGAGGAGATCCTTGCGCCACGAAAACATGTCTGCTTGGACTTCCGCCTCTAGATCCCACGAGGGGGATCCCGCCAACACGCACGCCGTATTGTAGGAGACGGTGCGGTATCCGCGTATGACCCCGACCGCCATCATCCTATGAGGTTTTCTCAGGAGGGCGATGGTTTTATTGGTCAGGGCATCCACCCACACTGGCGCTCCATAGAGTGCCATGGACCTTACCACCCCAAGTACAAGCGGCGGCTACCCGATTTGGGACCACCGAGATTCTTATTTCAAGGTATCCCATCTTACGATTGGCCTAAGCATTAGCCAGCCAGGTTATTAAATGATTTAATAAACGTGATGGCTGAATATCATTCAGGCCGTTAATTGAATGGAATGTTTAATTAACTGCCTAGGTAGTTAACGGGTGATTAAGCGAGTGTGCGGCGACATTTACATTATAAGTACTTATACAAAACACGTTCCCTCAGACTCCTATGTAAAGTGTACTAATAAGTATCGTTAGGACTTTGTAACCAAACTACCCATATGTGGACTCTATCTCTTTTCTTCATCCAAAGGTTGCCTGGACGAGATTGCCACTGTGCGATAAGGCTGTTTATTGTCCATACCTGTAATGTACCTACTAATTGCCACTAGTTTCAAAAATTTTGTTTATGGTGTACATTACAAAGAGATACTTAATCACTTACTTAAAATAGGACGCAATGACCATTCTTTAAGGAATATGTGTAATTTTGTAGTGCAGTTTTGGTTTGTCCTTACAGTGTCCACCATTGGCGCTTTTGCCTTACTGACCTCCATGGGCATTCATGGGAGTGCATTTAATACTAATATTCTGTGAGTGCAATGTATATAATTGAAATACCTTAGAGTTGTACTGTTCTGAAACTTTGCAATAAACATTTATTTATTTATTTTTATTTATTTTTTACTTCTTTTTTTGCTTTTATTACGCCACCACTAAGATATAAAAATGTCGTTACGCTGTCGTCAAGGAGCAAAGCTTTCTTTTGCAGTGAATCACTGTCCATGTCCGTCGTCGCAGCGGAGCACTGAGGACGCAGTGCATTACCCTGCCACCAGCGGTGTGATGGGTATGTCTGTATGTCTTAAAAAATATATGGAAACCCAGCGCAACGGATTAATGGGGCCTCACTCTAATCGGGCATGTCATAAAAAATATATAGAAAACGACGCTAAGACGAACGCACCAATGGGGCCTCGCCCTAAAAGTCTACATTATATCGACTTCAACAATATATTAAGTAAAGATTGAAATTAAAAACAATGTATGACAGTGGTTGACAATTAGCAAAATTGAGGTTGCTTGAAAACCCGCTCAATGATTGGGCTTTTTTACAATCTGCTATAGGTATCCGTTTGTATTGCTTATTCGCTCACTCGCTAGCTTCTAAACTCGCAGCTCGTTTGCTTAGTGTCATCAAAGTTTACACAATAGAGCCCTTTACACGCACAGCCTTTAGCGAGGGAAAACTACATTCGCGTGTGGAAGAGCGCGTCGCAAGCCGTCGCTCGTTCTTAAGAGCGTCCAGCAGGACTAACATGCGCGCCACGAGAGAGCTATCTCGAGGCATTTTGCCGTTTTATGTCGATATGTCGACTGTTGGTAACATACAGGGCTAACATGCGCGCCACGAGATAGCTATCTCGAGACATTTTGCCGTTTTATGTCGATATCGACTGTTGGTAACATGGCAAATTTCATGGAGATCTGTCAGATGTCGATATAACTCGACTTCGAGAAATCATCTCTACTTAGTGTCTGCAAATTGTAACGTACGTGCCCTTATTTACTCGAATTTTGACATTTAAAATGTTTTGTCTCCCGTCTTTCATTTGGTCGACGAGAAATTATCTCGTGTAAACTTTCTTTTCTTGTGCTCGGTTAATTTTGGATCAAAATTTAGTACCTTTGTGCTGAAAATGGCGGTGCCATATTATAATAGCCCCGATATCGGATCACAAAAAGATCAAAACAGCGACTGCAAGCAATTTTTAATAAAAAAAAATTATAATGGCAAATAAAGCCATCTTTTCACAGTTCGATTTACGGTGATTGACTAAGAGCGTTTTCACACTCGTCCGACTGCAAGCAATTTTCAACCTTAAGGACATTTTCTGAGTTACATGTCTTTTCGCTTTAATTGATGACGCTGATCACGAATATAAGAAAAAAAACTCGATACCATGTCATGTCAAAAATTTTTATTCTTTGATTAATTTTTTTCGATTTGTAACTCAGAAAATGTCCTTAAAGTCGAATTGCTTGCAGTCGGACGAGTGTGAAAACGCTCTTAGTCAATCACCGTAAATCGAACTGTGAAAAGGTGGCTTTATTTGCCATTACAATAATCACTGTAAATCGGGGGCAAACATATAAACGGTGTATGCCATAGACAATAATTTAAAAAGTTTAACGCGACAAAATATTATGTCGACGTTACTTCGCTCGAGAAGACTCGAGATGATGTCTCATATCGATTCGAGATAGTTGACGACGCGCGCATGTTAGCCTTGCAGGATTGCTCGGCGGAATGCACGCACGCATAACCGCGTGATTGTTGTAGAAAGAAAGGGAAAGAACGTGTGCTTAGCGCTTCTCTCTGAACTGTCGTGTGCGCGCAATCGCGTCTATTGTTTCGCGTGTCTATACTGCGCGAACGATTTAGTGACCTTTGAACTTCAGAAGGTACACATCACACAATTAGGTATACGTACGAGAATTCCGCTGCGCAATCCTAGACGCTCAAGAACGCGTGATTGCATGACCGTGTAAGAGCGTTTTCACATTCATCCTATATCCGATAACCGATATCGGTGTCGGATGCCGATAGAAGACACCTTGTGCTGTTTCCACATTTATCCGATAAAATTGGCCCGATACGGCCATTTACTCGAAAGCACAGACTAGTTAGGGATGCTAGGGATAAAAAAATTGCAAGCTAGTTTGTTGATTTTTTTTCTTATATTAATAGAATTATTGGAATTTCTTATAATAATATAAAAAAACGTAACTAAGAAAATGTTATTAAGGTCGAAAATTGCTTGCAGTTGCTGTTTTAGTCTCTTTGTAATCCGATATCGGGCCAAAACTGTGGTGTTGGGTTCGGTAACCGATATCGGGCCGGACATTGTTAAAGAGAGATACATATGACATACATTTGACTTCCTCCGATATAGGATGTCGGATATCGGACAATGTGAAAACGCTCTAAAGGTGGCTATTGACTAAACTGAAATGACGTCCCCCACACATTTACATCATTTGTGTAAAAAATTTGGTTGCCTGTAAAGTCGGTATACAGGCGAAAGTTTTACGTGACAACGACTTTGAGTGGTAAAATAATTTTAATGTGAATATTCATTCGTATAGTAGGAAGAAGGATGAAATAATAGTAACAATTTAAAACATTTATTTATACAAAGAATTATAAACAAAATTAAATTTTAAATTATTAATTACAAGACATGAACCGGTGTGTTTGCCTATCTCTCTCACTCTCTCTCTCGCTCTGTCTCTCTCGCTCTTAGGCGGGCTAACTGTGCTCGAGTGGAAGGGACGCGTGCCTTTCACTTTTTATGTCTGTCTCTCTCGCTCTTAGGCGGGACGCGTGCCTCTCACTCGCTCTCATTGTAAGCGCATAACGCGGAGCGTAACGCAAATCGTAACGCAGTTTCTTGAAGTGTCGCCCGGCAAACCAATTTATAAGACGTTGTCACGTCAAAAGGTAGATTGTATCATGAAATTGATCGTCATGCTTGTGTGCGTGAGAGGTCGTGGGCGCCCAACGTGGGATTAGACAAGTTATAACTACCACTATTTGTAAAAACTATAATATCTCCCGACAGGGTGAATGCTTTTGTGCCTTGTATACATTCACGCGACTAAAGAAATACCTGGGCCCCACCATACTATAAAATTAAATAAACATGTATCTAAACAGCTATTTCTTCAGTCGTGCATAGGTAGGACTACCGCGAGCTTCAACTTTATAGCTGGGTTTTCTTACAGCAAACCCAATAAAGATGAAGACATTTCGCTGTTAGCAGGTGATTGGTGGTGATGACTGATAATTTAAATTGAAACCTTAGGGATAAAATGTCGCAAATTTATGTATAGTAAAACCAACATTCCCGTGAACTGAAGGACGCCGACACTTACCTTTCAAGAATGTTAAATTGTGCTAATTTGCCTTAGATTTGAAGTAGTTCCTCTATCTCTCTATCATTAGGTTTAATGTAAAAAAAATAGATATTGAATCGCCAGCAAACTATACTAAGAATTTTAAATCTATAGCAACAGTTGAGACGCTAGCAGGTCCTTATTAAAGTCTTTAATATATATAGTTTTTTTTCTTTTGCCAAGCACAGCAGTTCTGAGCATTTATTTATTTATTTAGCATTCAACTTAGAATATAGCTTGTGCGCTTTCCATCTCGCCAAGGAGACAAGTATACACATTTACACTCACTCTTATATGAAAATGTGTATACATATTCATCATCCTAGCGTTAATCCTAGTCGCATCCCAAGCTTTTAACTTGGAGGCTGGGGCATTACCAGTCTAACTGCGGATTTGGCTGAACTTCCAATTTTTTCCACTAAGCGACTGCCATCTGACCTCCACAGCCCAAAGGCAATATCGAAGCATTACAGTTAGACCAGTTGTTGGATTTTCTAGGACTCCAACTACCCGTAACGACTGCCAATAGATGCTCGTATGGTAACCGCGACCGACGGCTTACCGCGGGTTCCGTGGCACGACCAGACCAATGCAAATGCAATTTTTGCATTGAGCGGGAATCGAACCCGCGGCTCCTGCGTAACGGCCGCGCTCACTACCGCTAAGCCACAGAGTCTGTCCGTGTGTACACATGACGTTTTATCTGGTCAGTGTTATCTATGCCACCAATCAGGTGACTGAACACGAAAATTCTGTACATTCCTGTTCATAAGTGTGCGTAACAATATTGTTGTGTACTATATTTGTGCACCTCGCCCCGCAAATAACAGTAAAATATTTTAACGCGGTCAGATACTAGACATAACACAATACTTTCTCTTCGAAATCATTATTTTTTGACATTTTTGAAGTAACACATGCTCCGCTTAAAATGTTTCGAGTTCTAGGGACAGCATCTGAAATGGCGGCTAATATTCTTTGTATTAAACCCCAGCTTACCATCACACAGGGTGATCAATTTGACTTTCTAAATATACTAAACTTTGTTACACTTTACATATATATCGAACTGTACTAAATAATCCTTATAATATACTTCTAAGGATAAGCTTCGCGTAGCCTTATTCTTTATTGCCGCGCAGTATATATGTTACACTATACAGTTCAAAGGAATTTGTTGACTATTTAGGGTAATATTTCGTCAGAAGCACGCGTATATCTTACAAGGGGGTAGACAGTCTCCTCGGGTTGGAATCGCTGCTATTCTGCTGTCAACCCAGACCCTGGTTCATGAGACATCTGGACAAAAATTACACTGATTAGGGTAAAATAACGCGAAAATGTGTATCAAAAATCATATTTTATTATATACTTACGTAGGTTGCAGGAACAGTGATGATGAATATGACAGAAGTCAGCAATAAATATAGGAACAAGTATTTGGGAGTTGTTTCTACTCTTTATAGACACAGTCAGCAAAGGCGTTAAGTATACACCTTTACATACACCTTTATATATACGGTGAATACTTATCTCCTTTGTCCTGTGTACATAGTGCATGTGGAGGATTAGTTGAGGAATATTTAATTAAGTGCAACAATACAGAGATGCCTTTTTCATAATTCACGACATATTTGACGCAGGAACACCCGCACTTATATATTTAGATATACATATTTACAAGCAGCGGGCATCGAACCCGCGACTTCTGAATCACTAGTGGATCGCTCTATTCGAAAGTCTTAAAAATTAGACTGCCAGAAAAGTAATTAACAAAATAAAGAATATAACATCCTTTTTTTATTTTTGCTCTTTCCCCGTCAACGAAATGCCACTCACACTGTAAATAAGAACAGTTAATAGAACACCAATCATTTTTAATTATTCAGTTATTACAGTATTTTCTCATTAACAGTTTATATTAAAATTTAAACATTTAACTCTAAACATATAAAACTACACCTATGTTACATAGCGTATCGGTTATGACAACGTTAACTTATTTCCTTACTGGTAAAAATTATGTACAATTTTTATTAGTAAGACATAACACAATACTTTCTCTTCGAAATCATTATTTTTTGACATTTTTGAAGTAACACATGCTCCGCTTAAAATGTTTCGAGTTCTAGGGACAGCATCTGAAATGGCGGCTAATATTCTTTGTATTAAACCCCAGCTTACCATCACACAGGGTGATCAATTTGACTTTCTAAATATACTAAACTTTGTTACACTTTACATATATATCGAACTGTACTAAATAATCCTTATAATATACTTCTAAGGATAAGCTTCGCGTAGCCTTATTCTTTATTGCCGCGCAGTATATATGTTACACTATACAGTTCAAAGGAATTTGTTGACTATTTAGGGTAATATTTCGTCAGAAGCACGCGTATATCTTACAAGGGGGTAGACAGTCTCCTCGGGTTGGAATCGCTGCTATTCTGCTGTCAACCCAGACCCTGGTTCATGAGACATCTGGACAAAAATTACACTGATTAGGGTAAAATAACGCGAAAATGTGTATCAAAAATCATATTTTATTATATACTTACGTAGGTTGCAGGAACAGTGATGATGAATATGACAGAAGTCAGCAATAAATATAGGAACAAGTATTTGGGAGTTGTTTCTACTCTTTATAGACACAGTCAGCAAAGGCGTTAAGTATACACCTTTACATACACCTTTATATATACGGTGAATACTTATCTCCTTTGTCCTGTGTACATAGTGCATGTGGAGGATTAGTTGAGGAATATTTAATTAAGTGCAACAATACAGAGATGCCTTTTTCATAATTCACGACATATTTGACGCAGGAACACCCGCACTTATATATTTAGATATACATATTTACAAGCAGCGGGCATCGAACCCGCGACTTCTGAATCACTAGTGGATCGCTCTATTCGAAAGTCTTAAAAATTAGACTGCCAGAAAAGTAATTAACAAAATAAAGAATATAACATCCTTTTTTTATTTTTGCTCTTTCCCCGTCAACGAAATGCCACTCACACTGTAAATAAGAACAGTTAATAGAACACCAATCATTTTTAATTATTCAGTTATTACAGTATTTTCTCATTAACAGTTTATATTAAAATTTAAACATTTAACTCTAAACATATAAAACTACACCTATGTTACATAGCGTATCGGTTATGACAACGTTAACTTATTTCCTTACTAATAAAAATTGTACATAATTTTTACCTTTTATCCATTAATACAGTCCTGTCGCTGAAGCTCAAGCATGGACCCCATACATTCATTTTTATATAGAATTTTATTTGGGGCCCATAGCGAGCCCGTCCCAACCTCCATCCATTGTACAATCCACAAAGGAGATAAGTGTACATCTTTTCATATAAAGTTGTATCTTATCCCCTTTGTCGTTTGTACACGTGAATATCATTTGGTATATTTTTTATTAGTAAGTCAATGACTTTTACAAAGTCGTGTATTCTTATTATATTACATTGATGTTTTCTACACTTAGAACATATACCCTATACTTTTTATAGAAAAATTGTCATATATATTTTTACAATTTATGGTGATCATGATTTTGTTATATGGCGTGAATATCTACATACCTTGACTGATGGTGTAAGAAAAGATCGATAGAACACAATACTTAATTATATATATATATATTATTATTAAAGACAGAATGAGAATTTCGTTATATTCTTGTTGAAACTAACCGTATCGTTGTTTATTTGAACTAATTAAACAAATATTATATGAATTAAACTATAATACACAATAATTTGTCGTATTTCAGTTAATAAACTTTAACAATTTGTACTTTTTAATAACTATATGGGTCTTAATCGCGTGTGACATAATTCATGTAGTCAAATTTAAGTGAAGATCAATCGATGGTAGTTATAAAAACCGAATTGATGGTGTCACTATTCAGTCGCGGTACGTGTAAAGCCGCCTTTCCACGGGCGGCGAACTCACAGACGCCGCGGACGCGTGTGCATCAGCCGAAAAATAGTGCTCGACTGCAATAGTGCTGACACGTTTACATGCGTCCGTGTCTGCATCCGGGAAACCTCGCACTGTGGAAACCCGGTGTAAGTCGAAAGAAATGGTACCGCGTCACGACTCAAAGATATTTAATCTATATTAATATTATAAAGCTAAAGAGTTTGTTTTTTGTTTCTTTGGTTGAACGCGCTCTGAGAAACTACTGATTCGAATGAAAAAAATATTTTTGTGTTGAATAGCCTGTTTATCGAGGTAGGTTATAGGCTAAATTTCATCACGCTACTCCTCAAGGGAGCGGAGTAGTAACCATAAATGTTAAAAAATCCTGTAAATTCTCATACATTATTTGAAAATGATACAATTGTATTTTAAATGTTTTGAAAGCGTGATACGGGATTTTAAAGCAGGCATACCACGGGAAAAGCCGGGGCGTGTCAGCTAGTCTCATTATATTTCGCGATTAAAACCCGCTACAATTACTATTTATTCGTGACATTAAGGACACCAGTGACATTTCGATGCAAATGGCACGATTTAGATCTTTATATTGTTTCCATAATATTAATATATTAATACTTCCATAAAAATAAATTAATCAAAAAAAAGTGGTGAAAAATGAACCGAAATATTTGAAAAAATATCATCATAATATAACATACGATATTTTATATCATGTGTTATATACGCGAAAAATGCAGATTGTACAAAACCAAAATTTCAAAACAAACTTAAAAAGGGACTAGTCAAAATAAAAAAAATGACGCTATCACAACATAGGTAATACTATTGTTGTTATATACTAATAAAAATAATATGAAACTAAAACTAATTTCGTTTTTGGTTGAATGCTTATAACTTATTTAATTTTTTACTACTTTAATCATCATCGACTTAACGGATCAATGTCATTCGACGCACTGTCCAGAGGCTTGATTACGATCATTACTATCTACGCTGATATGAAGAGTATACGAGGCATATATCTTGGACCCACATCTTGAGACAAACAAGGCCCTGGCGCGCAGACTGTTATGTAGTAATCTGTGTTTGGTGAATTTGAGCTCGTCCACCGCCTTACCACCCCGAGCTATCCCTCAGAAACGTGTACTGTGCATAAAGAGCACATATTAGGTCCAACATATATGTCCCGAATAATATGGAGTGTAGCTTTGAGCGTACAAAGCTCAAAAACGTCAATCTCATTTAAAAAAAGAGTATTTATGTTTATTACGTTTCGATTGATGTAATCACCACAGTTCTGGATATTGCACTCAATGAGAGTGATCCAATTATATAGACATCTACTAATATTAATATAATAAACATTACTATTATATAATAATGTCTAATAGATGTACTACAGAACAATTAGTGTTATAATACCGACGGTTGTCGAAATACTTATCTAAGCGGCATCCAATATAATTAGAAATTGGTAGAAAATAGTTTTTAATAATAGCAATACTCAAAAATAAAATTCTACCATTTCTTTTTTATTGTCCATTCCTTAGGTGTCTATCCTGACAGCCGTCACTTTCTTTTTTCAGTAAATATTATGCAATGAATAAACAAGTAGACAATTTGTATGTACAGCCCCCTAGACAAATAGCACAATCGTTACTAGAATAGAATAGAATATTAATTTATGAAAATGACATGTATGTCTTTGGACGTTAATAATGCTAGGACTACACTACCGTGATATGAGAATAATTACCGCGATAATTTCAACAACGCCTACATACAACCTAGGGTGTAGTCACGATTTGCGGCCATGATTTTTCAACGTCAATAATTTTTTTTATTTCGTTGTCACTTCACAATACCATAATTATTGTGGTAACAGCCCGGTAAACGGTAAAGTTATGTGGAATAAGTATAAAAATTGTAAACGTATGTCACTGGTCTATTATATTCTACTAATAAATTGCCACTCGTCTAGAAAGGCAGATATGGTGTAAATATTTTTCTATATTAAATGTTAAGAAGATAACAATAACTCGATTCATCTAATTAATTCTGATATGTAGAATAAGGTACAGAACAAACATCTAACTACCACATATATAGTTTTAATATTAGCGAACATAGTTGTACCATATCTTATTTTACAAAGATATTTTTAACAACTAAAAATTGGGTATTTGAACGACTAGTCAAATTATTTACTTTTTACTAAACGTCAAAACAATAAGTTATAAGGCAAATTTTTAAGAAAAAAAATATTTGTGACGTCATAATATGTAAGTGAAATCATTTCTTATTCAAGGTTATTCATTCAAGAACGATAAAATAATAACCAACGCAACTGTTTTCATTCGTTTACCATTCTTAATTTTAATAAGTTCAGTTAAATGATTTATTTTAACTACATGTAAATACCCAATTAGTAGTAGGTACATATTGTACAAACTATGTTATACAATACAAATGTATTTTTGTTTTAAATATTAAATAAAGAATGTTTGCCAACTACCCTTATCGACGCTTTATAACTCTAGTTATATCTTCAAATATTTAGGGCGACAACAGTGGAGACGCTGGTATTTAATCTTAAGACCAAACAACCTAAGAGTAAGTCGTGAACGAGTGAACTGAAACCAAGAGTGAGTGATCGTCACGTCCTTGACGACGTACCAACGACATAGTGTTTAAATTTTGAACGGCCAGCAGTACTTATTTATGAAAGTGTGTTAATTTACATGTGACACCCCTTTGGAGTGAATAATTTTCACCCGAGTGCCAAGAAGGGGTTATGGTGCACCAGAGTGAAGGGGTTATTTTTCCAAAGCAAAAAAAAACCGGTTTACGATTTGACTCTCAATATTTTGGACAATTGCTGATGGCATTGGTGAAATACACTTTGATTTTATATAGTCGTTTTGTATAAAAAGATTTTCGTCACAATTTCGACAGCGATTTCGTCTTAAGGTATTAATTTGGCGATTTTTTTTACTTTTTTATGATATAATGTGTATGAGAATAATAATAAATAAAATAAAATATTGCATGGGGAAAGTAAAAAAAAAATATTCTCCATACGATTTTGCTAATGTGCTCAATTTTTTTTCCCGAAACGACTATCAAATAACCCGGTATTATTGTTTCGTCTCATCGCATAATGTCCTTTTCTCGAAATGTCCTTTCTCATAATGCCCTTTTATGCATGTATTTCTGCATGGTTATACCAAGTCGGATTGCGCAGCTATCACAATATAAAGACTGTAATCCTGTAGTGCACATATATTGAGAAAGGGACATTATGAGAAAGGACATTTCGAGAAAAGGACATTATGCGATGAGAACGAATATTTTTGTAAACTCTATAGTATACTTGGTTATACATTTAGCTAAGTGAAAACCCCCCAGTAGACAAAGTTTGACCCTGTATATTATGTGTATGTTTGTTCATAGACCCCCACGATATACCAGTGTCCCCAGTGCGGTGTCACGCCAACACAATCTACCAACTGGTTAAGAATAGAGTCTCTAAGAGTCTAAACTTATTCGCAAATCAACATTCATTTCAGATCTTTTTTTTTTAATATAAATATCAGTAAATAAAAGTAATAATAATTTTGTAGAAGTTTCCTCATCATTCGTATCAAGGGATGCTTACAAATGCATGATATCAAATCGATTATAACTATGTGTAATAAAGAAGGAATGATTTCTGAAGGAATGGTTTATGTATAGAAATAATAAATTTTTGAATATATATAAAATATACTTAGAAATTTTGGATTCTCACTATTGATTCTCATTTTTTTATTCTAACTCAATTATTTTTTAATATGTATTTTTGTCGCTAATCGTGCTTGCACACAAAGAGAGGTATTTAAGTAATTGAAAAAAAAAAAACAATTAGCAACTGAAATTACTAATGTTCCCTCTAACCCACCCGTCCAACTAAGCTAAATTGCTTGTGCTAGGAGTGGGTTCACGTCGGTAGTCGAACCCGAGACGTTTTGATCGTAAGGCCGACTCCTAGCTACCGAAGCACACAGTAGTATTACTTTATGCGGCTTCAAACTCAAGTTCTATAAGTTCCGTATACTTTATTCTTTTAGTCAGAGAGTAAGATCAATTTATAATCGCTGTTCTATTGAGATTTTGTGGATTTATTTTTTATTCTATATATAGATCGTACTGTACACCAATCTCATTTATTCAAAAGTATAAATAAATAATAATAGCGAATTTAGCAATTTATATAATTTCATAATAATTTGTACGTTTGATCAATTCTATAAATGTGCACCGTATACTTGTGCGAAATAAGCAAATTGTAAAAACTTTCGTTATTCTCTTTAATACGTTTCGAGCTGATTTCACCAATTATTAGAACTACGATCAAGACTAACTAAACTGCGTCAAGATATTCTACTCCATATTCTAAGCCTGGATTTCAAACTTTCACTGTTGAATTTCACCAGTGAAACTCCGTCAAGTAAACTAGTTTTAAACCCATATTCTAGAATGTAACTCTACTGAAGCTAGATTTATCTGAGGAAAAATTGTATCTATAGACAATGTGTCAATGTGCATACAATCTTTTCTCAGATAAATCGATGTTCAACTGAATGGCATTTTAGAATACGGGCCTTAAAGTTTTTTTGTCAATGACTGTCATTGAGTTTGGCTTGATCGCGTTTCATGTAATCCCTCTGGAAAAGTGGCAATATGTGTGCAAAATAGAATAGAATTGATTAATGTACAGGCATTGACGGTTGTTATATAAACGTCAAAAGACGTGTCCATTCCATACGTTCATGATTCTACAATACGCCGGTCGAAGAATTGCCACTTTTCTAGGGGGCGGATGTAAGTCAGCCACTTAATATTATTAACATATTAATGTTAAATTAAATTAAATTTAGAAGTGTTTCAATAAAAATTCGATTGAGAAAACTTTCGCCACGTCCGTCTTTAAGGTACGTAATTTTAGATATTTTAAATAAACTTCACCGATCTTCATAAAACTACTAAATAGAAGAAATAATAAAAACTAGCAAACTATATATTATTCAACAAAGATGGACGTCCAGATTATGACATTAAATGGGATGAATTACATTCCGGTTTTTTTTATATATTCAGATTTCTTTGAAGATCTTTATTCAGTATTTCATTTTACTAGAATTCACCTTAACATGAATTTCAACAGAGAAAAACTTACCAAAAATGTTAAAATAATGAAATGCGATATCACATTTTAATGGGAAGAATATGAAACAAAACATTTCTATCTTAAATTCATTCAATTCGTATTATGATTTTATTTGCGATATAACTACGTAGATGATAACACATAGATTCCTCTTTACAAAAATACATTAATACAATACAAACATTCTTTTTAACATCAAGTACGAGTATACTCTGCAAATGAGTATATGAAAAATGTATCCATGTTTCTAATTTGCAGACAAGTTGCAATGTTCTCATGATAGTTTGACAATGGCAGATGGGCTGCATTTTAGTTACTCCAAGGGCCGACAATTACAATTAGACTGTCAACTCTTATGTACGAATTGTCATTTTTCTTTTATGTTATAGCGTACCGGTCGCATCTGAAGTTATCACCTCGAAGTCCAGGACCCTGATTCTACTATTATTTTTTGCCCGGTAATTTGACATTCCGTAACTAAAATTTTGCAAATAAATTCTAACATTTGTAATTTCTAAAATTTTGTAAAAAATAAACTGACAACTGTCAAATCGAAACGACATCCAGAATCAATGCAAAAAAGTTCAATACTAAAATAAAATTGAACGAAAATGGGCAATCTCTTCCTGCTAGGAGTACGACTCGTGATTATAGTGCGATTGTGCTTCTATGTATATACACTTTTCAAATATTCATGCTGCAGAATGTAGAAATGTTGCTGTTCTAATAGACTATTTATATTATGAATATAGACTCCTGATTTTCCAATATAAAATCTGTGAACGCATTGATGGGAGCAATGGCTTGTAGCGACATCTGACCATTTGGTGGCCAGGCAAGGTTGGGTCCAAACACAACGGCCAGGTTACTAGTCGTCATTTTGTTGAAACAACTACGGTCCTGTACCTTAAAAAAAAAATGGACAGACTCACATCGATGACTAAACTATTTATGCCAGCAAACTTATTGAATAAACGACAGAAAGTTCGTGCTATACGTACCAACCACAAAACCAATAAAAGCACTGATCAACCAATGACGGCATCGCCCCTGATTGGTACGTAATCTATGATTGGTTGATTGGCGCGCTCGCAAATCATCAAATTCAACTGTCGTTCTCACCTTGTATTAAAATAACTCGTACACTTTCAACAAGTTTGCCGGTCATTAACATAGTATCAAGTATGACAGTTAAGTATGTTCGAATTTAAAAAATTCGTGATCTACAAGTTGGGATTAAAATATGATTCATTGTAATAAAATAATTTCAAGAATCGAAAAGTAATTTTAGGCGAGGTTTATACAGAAGAGACGTGGCGAGGACGTATTGCGGTGGCGGACAATTTAAATAACCTTATGTACTGTACAATAACGTCAACGACGTGACGCGCGTCACTCGATGCGATGACACGTCACTTTAGTGGCGGAACGTCGCCTGGAGGCGCGGACGCTATTCTCCTCTAAGACAAAAACGACGTTATTGTTCACTTTATAAGGTTTATATCGTGTTACTTAAATTGTCCGCCATCGCCATACGTCCCCGCCACGTCTCTTCTGTATAAACCGCGCTTTAGATCTAAATATTTATATAATTAAATGTCAAACAAATGTTTGAGCATATCATGCAAATAATAATTTACAAGTATTAAATATTAAAAAAAAAAACATTTAAAGTTGATTAACCCCATAGACAAGTGACAATACGATGGCCGGCGTATTGTTGAATATAAAATGAAATGCATTCATCCATTCATAGTTATATTCTGCAGTACGTCGGCCAACGAATGGCTACTTGTCAAGGGCATAGCCAGATTTTTTGAATAAAAGCCAGTACCTATTAAAAATAATAAAAAATCTGTATAAAAATGGATGTACTTACTTGCCAGAGGAACTGGATGAGATATTTCAACAATTTATAATTATCTAAGGGCAGCCTCTCTAGAATCAAAATCTTCACCTGCCTCGGCCTGTCGCGGATTGGCCAGGCTGTAATGCAAAAATTACATTTAATTTCTGTTCTGTGTAAAGTCCAAAAATAAATTAAAGTTTATAACTTTTTTTTATTCAAATGTAAAAGAATTTAATAAATGAAAAATAAAAAAAATAAAGAAGAATTCATTAAATTTTTCGATCATTGTACATGATAATATAAGTTTAGACTTTAACGACATAACAGTATGGACTTAAATTTTTTGTAGTTTCTGTTTTATGCCATGGACAATGGACAATTAGATACGATCCGGATCAGTACGTATGGGTATACAGAGCCATCTAGATTGTAACTAAGAATACCTATTAACCTAGGTTCTAGAACACGCATAATCATTTTTACAAAGCGCTCTCCAGACCTACAGTAAGGATAGTAGAAATACCTCGTGTTATAAGTTCTAGATAGCGGATAAATATACTTCTTTTTTTCGTTAATACAATACATTACTGAATAAACAAAACTAATGAATACAGGAATGTTTTTAGAATGCTTGTGTTTCGGTTTTATTCATTTAGTTACGATTGCGCAGAAAGCAAGAAAAACCTATGTAAAACTACAAAGGAACTTCCATGTGTCGCCATTTCAATATTGATTTCTCTGAATAAATTAGACATCGCTCAACATGCTCATAATATTTAATGCTAGCAAACACGTCAAGTTTCACAATTCTTACTGGAATCGACTTTTTGGTTATTGATAATAATGGACATATAAAATAGCAAAATTACTACAATTTAGACTATATACAGACTCTATAAACACAGTACGTTGCACAGCAAACCGGCGTGTAAACAACTTTGACACAAGTTGACATATGCGTGCATCCCTTAACATATGAACATTTACAGTTTTAAGAACAATATCGACAAACGCGTAGTTTCAGCCGTTTTTTTTTCCGATGCATTTTGTTGTAGCATGCTATGTCCATACAGTATACTATACTGACAGCACAGAAACTCTGTGTTTACAGGATCGGCAGCACGTGTGTGACTCCCCTGGTGTTGCACACGTCTCTAGGCCAAGGTAACCACTTTCCATCAGGTGGGCCGTGTGCTTGTCTCAGTACCTAGTATAAAAAAATGTTCTAAGGTACAAATACTTACTCTGGAACTTTAGAATCTCATCATATAGATCGAAGGTCATGAGGGGTTCCTCTAAGTCCCTCAGGAAGGTCTTTAGCAGAACTGCCGCATTGTGAGGGTCGTTCTTGAACCTCAGCGGCTCCCCCCTGTTGCAGCGTCGCTGCAGCTCTTTGGTCATAGTAATATTGCCAGAACGGCGGAACAAGCCTTCCGTTTCCATTGCTAAAAATGTATCACTATTAGTGACGGTCTAACTGCCGAAACAGATTAATGAAGCGAGTGTGACCGGGTAAAGCGGTCGGGTCGTCTGAGACATATATATAATCCATCGATGGCAACTTAAAGAAAGGGCAGGTCAGTACCCAAAACTGGCGAGCATATATACATCCTACATAAAAGATATAAAAAACCTGCAAACTAGACTAATAAAATACCTTGTCAGCTGTCTGAACTTCCAGCCTGAGTTGTGGTTAGCAGTCAATGACTGACAGAGTTGTTCAGGTCGCCCATATAGACCTCCGTTTTGACGTAACGAATGTTGAAAGCAGAACAGCCCCTCTAAACAAGAGGCAATTCGTTGTTCGGTGTTTGATGGAATATAATGACGAATATATAGGATTTGACGTTTATGACATGCGTTAACGACTGTCAAATACGTCAAATCCCATATATTCGTCATTCTATTCCACCAAACGCCGGCTAGCGAATTGCCACTTGTCTAGAGGGGCAGTAATTGTATGCGTATCGAGAGAACGGAACATTGAGTTTAACCGCATGCCCACTGTGAAACTGTGTGTGAAGTATTCCAATCGCAATGCTCCGTTTTTCTCGATACGTTTACGGATAGTGTTTCTTGCTATGGCTACTGAAATCGATAATATACTTACCGTCAGGCTGAGATAAAAACTCCACGCATTGTCTCACAACTGGAGGTATGGAACCGACCATATCGGCATTATTTTCTTTGATGAACTGTAGCGAAACTCCAAACTGCTGAGTCGGAGGTGGAGATAGGCTACTTTTGAGATTCACAGGTTCGGCCATGATTGGGGTCTTCTCGACAGGTTGCTCAGCACCCTGGCGGGCAGAGGTGGCAGCTCGTGGGTTCTTTGACAGCAGTTGTTTATCAAACCTATAACAAAAAAATGCTGTTATAGAAAAAAGTTCGCTTTATTACTCCCTTGGCATATCTTTGGTTGAACATTATGAAGAATTGTTGTCATCGTGTTTGGTACGGGGACTGCCAGTAATAAACGTAGTCATACCATACCGGTCTAAATGTTTTGTTCACCTTCTAGGATTACGGGCATATAACTGCGAACGTTTCTATACGTCCAGTCTTTGACATATTGGACGGTTTTTTTTTTCAATTCTATAAGGCCATACCTATTGGACAAATTATGATAATCTACATAATGACAACTATTTGAATTCAAAAGCTTTTTAGGCGCGTTTTGATTTATACAGATTGTCTTCAATTCTATCGGGGTGTCCGGAGTGGCACATTTTTTTTTCGGTTTTAAATTAGCGTTTAACGTCTAAATACGGTAGGCACCCATGGAAACGCACGAGTCGCAATCGAGCACGTCACGTCATGTCACATTTTATCCTTCACCCTATTGAAGGAAATCCAAAGTACGTAATACCATGTGACGTAAACTTTGTACGAGTTTCTCTCGAGTTGCGAGCGCGCCCGTCGTTCGCGGTAGGGCCTTTGGTCATGACACGTGATGAACTTTGAACCAGTCTGGCTTCGTGCCCTGACTTACTATTACTTTTCATTTATTCAGAGCAGTTTTATTCGTCATCGAAGACAGTAAATAGACATGCTTACAAGTCGATATAGGTACAATTAAATACTGCTAACCATTTGTGTGGCCACTTCATCTTTCTCCGAAAAAGGATAGGGCTGTTCTGAATCTAACAGAAAACAATCAAAGAGTACCATTTAAAATTCTCATTAGAAGACGCTATGATACTATACATGTACGTCGAACACCCCCATATAACGAAAGCAATGGACGCAGTTAAGGCAAACACTGAACAACAAAATTGTACAATCTACTCATAACTAAATGCCCGCTTGCCTGGTGGCCCACGCTTTTTATTTGAGACCGAAAATCATAAGTGGCGTAATGTGGCTGTTGTTAAACCTATGCCTACCCATTTGGGTGTTTACAGGCGTGAATGTATTATGTATGAACATAGTACAACTATCCCTGTTTGGGGACCATATAATTCTAGCAGGATTACATCTGTTTCGCATTGAGATGTTGCCAGTTAATCTCGCAGTCGCAGTTAAATTGCAAAAAGCGGCCCCCGGAATCGAAGGTGAAGGACTCAGATGCAATTCGGGACTGATGAGGCTGATGATGATAGTACTGTTTTCGTATCAAAACATTTAATTCAACCAAGTAAAAGATTTCTATTTCCTGCACGTTACAATTCAACGATCTTTAATACTTTCTAAGATCTCAGTGTACCTATGTTTCACAAATAAAGACATTCTAGAGGGTTAAGCCTATTATTTCCACGCTGGTCAGACGGATTTGCACAGTTCGTCTTAGTACACCCTTCGGATAAGATGGGGTGGTGATGCTTGTATTAATAGATAAAATAAAAAAACTTATTTGCTCCTTTGTATACGAGGACGGAACTCTTAGACATAACTAAGAGATCTGCCCACGGTGTATAGTTACAGCAGGAAAATAATATGTTACTTTGTAGATGAATTTAATACTTTTAAATTGAAAAGCGCACCCTAAGAAGCGGCGGAGTCCTTAAGGAAATTCTCGTTAAAGAATGTCATTATAAAAATGTTCACTGTAATAAATAATTCTTAAGGTAAAAAGGCTAATAGGTAGTTATTTGTGAATCAAGCCGTACGGATTTTATTTCTATGTAAAATTCATTATTATTCATAATTAAATTTTAAAGTGTTATGCTCAATGGTAATGTAGTATTGCTTTTTCGGGTTGCTAAAAGTTAAAACATGAGCAAAATACCTATTATACACTAGTACAATGGCACAAATTTCGGCCGGAGGGTGCACGATTGCGAAAAACCCCCCATAGTAATCCAATCTCGGTTGGATTGCGTTCAGGGGTCAGCAAGTGCGTAGCTTTTGATGCGGCCGTCAAGCTGAGAGCCACGATATTTAACATGGTACGTGTATGTAATGGTGACCCACTTTCCTTAGACTTTGCCTTCAGCTTACCATCAGGCGAGGTTAAGTAAAAAAATTGGAAGTATGCGTATATGTATGTGAAATGTCTTAATCTGTCACAAGTGGCTACCGTAACGGTGTCGCGAATTCAATTACATTTTTCTAATGTTAAAAAAAATTATGGACAAAAAGGCCCACCGCGACGCAAGAAGCTCTCACTTCAATAAAGTCTGAGCCGTGTTGATTACCGGTGAAGTAGAATAGGGGACTAAGCGACAGCTGGAGAGCAATAGGCTCGCCCCCTATTACCGAAAATCGTAGTTGGCGAATGTGGGTCTTAATACACCTCTGCCTACCGCTCCGGGATTTACAGGCGTTAGTATATGTATGCACACTGCCCCTCATACGCTGAGTAACGGGAGTGCGTATTTCACTGTAGAAAAACTGTGTCTTCAGTGTGATGTACAAAGCGTGTTTCAATACAAAGAGTGCTTCTGAGAAGCGAGGCAAGACAACGAACTCCAGAACTGCGATATCTGAGGCGACCACTAAAGGTTGACTGAGACCAAACGAACATAGAGCTAGAACAGGAACATTATACGAGCGATCAGTTGTCTGATATTAATCAACCTTAATACCAATGCTGACTTCCATGCGAACACCGTCGTGGGCATAGTTAATTAAAATAAAAAGAAATGTTCATCTATATCAGAAAATCCAATATTAATCATCCGCTTTTAGTTTTCATCAGGCCGTTTGTCGGTTTTCCACAAAGCGCTCGGCGTTGTCAATATCCATTTCATTTACAAACATTAATGTTTTCCAACGTTCGTTTTATGAAACTAATCAATTTGGATTTGCAACTGAATTCATCCTGGGTTTGCGTTGCCTTTCAGTTGTGTTTGCCTTTCAATCCAATGAACACATACAGGTAAATCTTTGTTCATTTGCCGTAAGTACCTACCACTCATCTGATTGAGAGAAAACCTATGTGATTTTATAGTTAAATGGCGTAATTGTAATTATAACAACAACCACTTGTGTTTTTGACATAAGTTTTCTAAATATGATCTGAGGCCATGGTAACCACTTTCTATCATATGGGCCGTGTGCTTATCTGCTACCTAAGAAAAACTTAAAAAAAAAAAAAAAAAAAAGACTAAGACCCATATTCCAAAATGTCACTCAGATGAATAGCGATTTATTTGAGAAAACATTGTACAGAATCTTTACACGCCTATCCACTCGTCCCTATAACAATCTCTACTCGCCTCTCTACTCGCCTCTCCACTCGCTTCTATATTTGGTTCGCTACTCGACTATGTCCGTTCCGAAGCTCTAATTCACCTTTGTACCATATTTCATGAGGATATCTTAAAATAAATTCTTACTTTTTATGCCATATTCACCCCCTTTTTTGTGCCATTGAATAATTAGAAACTTTAATCCCAACGCCCTATTCCCCTCCCCCCTCCCCCTTCTATCCCTTTTTTCGCGATAAGGGGTAGCCTTTGTCCATTTCCAACCTCTAATCCATCTCTATACCAATTTCATCAAGATATCTTCAAAATTGTCAAACTTACATACCCTTGCCCTATTCCACCCCTTCAACTCCCTTTTTCGCAATAAAAGGTAGCCTATGTCCATTTTCGAGCTCTAATCCATCTCTGTACCAAATTTCACCAGGATATCATCAAAAATGACAAACTTTCATATTTACTATCTAGTCCTTACCCCCCCCCCCCCCTTTACCACATTATTCGCGATCAAAGGTAGCATATGTCCGTTACCAAGCTCTAATTAATCCCTGTACTAAAATTTCATCATCTTCAAAACGGTCAAACTTTAATCCCTTATTACCCACCCCCCCTATGCCTCCATTTTCGCGTCAATAGGTAGCCTATGTTCGTTCCTAAGCTTCAACGCCTATGTTCGTTCCCAAGCTCTAAACTATCGTTGTACCAAATTTCATCAGGCAATCTTCAAAAATGACAAACTTTCATCCTAAGGCCTTAGTCCCCCCTTCTACCCACCTTTTTGTGATAAAAGGTAGCCTATGTCCGTTCCCAAGCTCTAAACTATCTCTGTACCAAATTTCATCAAGAAATCTTCCAAAATGACAAACTTTCATACCAAGGCCCTAGTCCGCCCCCCTTCTACCCCCCTTTTCGCGATAAATGGTAGCCTATATCGGTTTCCAAGCTCTAAACTATCTCTGTACCAAATTTCATCAAGAAATCTTCAAAAATGACATACTTTCCTTCCAAGGCCCTAGTCCCCCCCTTCTACCCCCCTTTTCGCAATAAAAGGTAGTCTATGTCCGTTCCCAAGCTCTAAACTATCTCTGTACCAAATTTCATCAAGAAATCTTCAAAAATGACAAACTTCATACCAAGGCCCTAGTCCGCCCCCCTTCTACCCCCCTTTTCACGATAAATGGTAGCCTATATCGATTTCCAAGCTCTAAACTATCTCTGTACCAAATTTCATCAAGAAATCTTCAAAAATGACATACTTTCCTCCCAAGGCCCTAGTCCCCCCCCTTCTACCCCCTTTTCGCAATAAAAGGTAGTCTATGTCCGTTCCCAAGCTCTAAACTATCTCTGTACCAAATTTCATCGGGAAATCTTCTAAAACAATAAACTTTTATCCCAAGGCCCTGGTCCCCCCCTTCTACCCCCCTGTTCGCGATAAAAGGTAGCTTATGTTCGTTCCCAAGCTCTAAACTATCTCTGTACCAAACATCAAGAAATCTTCAAAAATGACAAACTTTCATACCAGGCCCTAGTCCCCCCCTGCTACCCCCCTTTTCGCAATAAAAGGTAGTTTATGTCCGTTCCCAAGCTCTAAACTATCTCTGTACCAAATTTCATCGGGAAATCTTCTAAAACGATAAACTTTTATCCCAAAGCTCTGGTCCTCCCCCTCTACTACCCCCCTTTTTGTGATAAAAGGTAGTCTATGTCCGTTTCCAAGCTCTAAACTATCTCTGTACCAAATTTCATCAGGAAATCTTCTAAAACGATAAACTTTTATCCCAAGGCCCTGGTCCCCCCCTTCTTCCCCCCTTTTCGCGATAGAAGGTAGCTTATGTTCGTTCCCAAGCTCTAAACTATCTCTGTACCAAATTTCATCAAGAAATCTTCAAATATGACAAATTTTCATACCAAGGCCCTAGTCCGCCCCCCTTCTAGCCCCCTTTTCGCGATAAAAGGTAGCCTACTTCCGTTTCCAAGCTCTAAACTATCTCTGTACCAAATTTCATCAAGAAATCTTCAAAAATGACAAACTTTCCTCCCAAGGCCCTAGTCCCCCCCCTTCCACCCCCCTTTTCGCGATAAAAGGTAGCCTATGTCCGTTCCTAAGCTCTAATCTATCGCTGTACCAAATTTCATTAAGATATCTTCAGAAATGACAAACTTTCATAAAAACTTTCATCCCCTATTTCCCCCCCTTAAACCCCCTTTCTCGTGATAAAAGGTAGCCTATGTCCGTTCTCAAGCTCTAATATACCTCTGTTCCAAATTTCATCAAGATCGGTTCAGCGGTTTAGGCGTGAAAGCGTAACATACAGACAGACAGACAGACAGACAGACAGACAGACAGACAGAGTTACTTTCGCATTTATAATATTAGTATGGATAATTGAAGTCAATAAGAAACAACAATGTTGTTCCAGATTGAATACAAATCGACTTCGACTTCGACACAAAGAACCGCATTGTCTAGAATGTAATTGTTATGTGAAACCGTGGTAGCATCTGCCATTCAGCATAGTTCTGGCTCCGATCGACCACTCTCAAGCTAACCATTTAACATTTAAAATAATTAAAAAATCTATAAGATATCTATAGTTAGAAGAGTTACTTTGATTTGCAAATAAAAGTCACACGTATAGGGCGTCGCAGTAGCGAAGGGTGAACATTTTTTCAAAATGGAAGCCGGTGGTAAGTAATCTTACGGATAACCAATACCACGGTTTCCTTTAGCCAAGAAGGCCGGCTGGAATCGTGTAATACGGACCCCCTCGGTCACTAGTCCGTAGACAAACAGTGGTTAGTAAGATTTTCTTCTTCTTTTTCCAAGTTTTTCAACTTGGAGTCTGGGGTCCCCGCTAATGGTTAGTAAGAAAGTTGTATATAAAAAGTTGGTATACAGGTGGGGGGGGGGGGGGGTCACACATTTTACCACTTTGGAAGTGTCTCTCGCGCAAACTATTCAGTTTAGAAAAAAATGATATTAGAAAGCTCAATATCATTTTTGAAGACCTATATCCATAGGACCCCACACGTATGGGTTTGAAGAAAAAAGTTCTAAGTATGGGGAACCTCCAAAATTTATTGTTTTTTTTTCTTTTTTTGTGTGAAAATCTTAATGCGGTTCACAGAATACATCTACTTACCAAGTATCAACAGTATAGTTCTTATAGTTTCGAAAAAAACTGGCTGTGACATACGGACGGACAGACAGACATGACGAATCTATAAGGGTTCCGTTTTTAGCCATTTGGCTACGGAACCCTAAAAAAGATTAAGAGATTATTATTCGGTAAAATAATCTATGCAAATGCGTTTTAACTTTCAATCCTTGGAATACTGAGAACATTATTAGATTACAACAGGGATTTGCGCTGTTCATATTTCTCGGATATTATTAATTCTACAAACTTAATTTCCTTTGATATTTCTATGAATTTTGCGGATATTGGCTTTTGCGAGACGCTATCTCAGAGTACTCGTTGATTTAGACAGGTCTTTAGACAAACTTCTCTGTAATGGTAATGGAAAATAACCATGAAACTTATAATGAAATCGGGACAGAAACGTAATGTCGCTTCACAAAGAAATTGCAAAGTGACTTGTCGATGCTTCGCGTGAGCAAAAGGCCGGCCTGTTTCAAACACAACGGCTTGGCATTGCCACCCAACGGGGCAATGCCGCTAGCCTTTTGAGCATGTTACCAGGCGACATCAATGAATTCTTCGACGCCAAAACTCTTTGGCCACTTTCATATACTCTATTTTCTTATATTCTTGTACCTACATATTTAGTTACTACGTTCTAGTTTTAGTTTCACTTTTAAAATAATCTTGTATAACAGTGTTAAATATTAAAATAAATGCCGGCGTAATCTTAATATATATAAATCTCGTGTCACAATGTTTGTCCTCAATGGACTCCTAAACCACTTAACCGATTATAATAAAATTCGCACACCATGTGCAGTTCGATCCAACTTGAGAGATAGGATAGTTTAAATCTCAAAATATAGTCCGATTCGCGATAACAGACATCCACGCGGGCGGAGCCGCGGGCGACAGCTATACTATTATAAAGATGAAAGACTTGTATGTTTGTAATGAATAAACTCAAAAACTACTGTGCCGGTTACAAAAATTCTTTCACCATTGGAAAGCTACATTCACCCTGAGTAACATAGGCTATATTGGATTTCCACGGGAACATTTTTACCACCCGTACGAAGTAGGGGCGGATCGCTAGTTGTAAATAAATATTAAAGTCTGAACATAAAAAAAAATTGTTAAAATTATTGATATTAGTCTATCACAGTCCACAGCTGGACATAGGCCTCTCCCAATGTTGGCAGGCTATGGCCTACGGTTCCACGCTGGCCATACGAGTTGGTACAGGGTTTTATGTCGAATTCATCTTATAGGCAGTATCTTTTCCGTTAGCAATGGGGTGGTGACACTAGTATTTTTTATACAACTGAGGTTGCAGACAAACTCACAGCCCACCTAATAGAAAGTGGTTACCGTGGCCTATGGACGTGTGCAACACCAGGGGAGTCACACTCGTGCTACCGACCCTGTAAACACAGAGAGCTTCTATGCCGTCAGTGTAGAAGACAAAGCAGAAATAGCCTTTCCCACTGAAAACACAAAAACTCTCCAGTGAGCTTTGGCTACGTTACTCACCGCCGGGAACACAACACGTATTCTTTCGTCTCCGATGAAATAAATCATTATTATTACTATCGTATAATGCTATATTATAACCACCCTTTAAATTAGACGTTGTGAAAGGACATACACTATTCTTGGTCGCAATAACAGACATCAACGCGGGCGGAGCTGCGGGCGATAGCTAGTAACTAATAAATCCCGATAGAATCTGTTAAAGTGTGGTTTTATTTCAATGAGTTATATTCGCCTAAGTTCATAAAGTATCATGTCATTATATTGTTCCATACTCGTATCAAGCATAATAATTGCTCAGCTTGTACATCAAAAGCATGTATTTCCTAGAATAGCTTTTAAAAAGCAATCGTGCAGATACTGTGCGCAGAAAAGGTCTGCATTCACCGATTTATTTTTCTTTTTGTACCGTTACAATTCGTTCATTCGGAAACGTTCATGTGATTTGATCTTTAATAGAAAGAATTATGAAACATAAATGTTGATAAACCTACTTTATTTATCTATTGTAAGGTACGTCGTCTTGAAAGCAGTAAACCATTTTAGTGCTCATATTTACTCATGTTAGTAAGTAGCTCTATAGTTTAGTGATTTTTGTACTACGCATAAACTACTCATTGAATTTATTGATTTCTATGCATCTTTTTATGTCGGATACGAACTGCGTAACACCGCGTACCGTCTTTGGACTTCAGATGAATATATCTCGCAAAACCTCAGCTGACCCCGGGTCATTTCTGGTATCGAGACGATCTCCATCGATGAGGGAATAACGGTCCTCCCCCCCATCTTGCTCCCGGAAGGGGAGCCCAAGGTAATCTATCGATTTCAAATTTATGAAATAAAGTTCAAATCAAGAAGAATTGGTCACTAAACAGTTGACCTCGCTATTATCAGATAGATATATAGATTCCTACTCCACATCGCACAAAAGAATTATTCTTATAGAGAATAATGAATTACATAAAAAAATGCTTGTACAATGGATGATTTTGTCGCAATTACCGAATTCTTCCAGTCAACCTTTGGATAGAATGGATTGCTGGAAAATGAGTAGTAAATAAGTAAAACGGTATTAAATGTTTCTTCTTTCTAGCGTTAATCCCTATTTGCATCTGAAGCACACCTGGGGATCTGGGGTCCGCTTTCTAGTCTAATTGCGGGTTTAGCTCATCTTCGAGATTTACGATATCTAAAACAGTAGTATAATTAATACTTCTTAGCTATTTCTAAGATGAAGAATACTATTTGGATTTTTAATATTACATAGCTATATCTTAATATATATAAATCTCGTGTCACAATGTTTGTCCTCAATGGACTCCTAAACCACTTAACCGATTAGAATAAAATTCGCACACCATGTGCAGTTCGATCCAACTTGAGAGATAGGATAGTTTAAATCTCAAATTATAGTCCGATTCGCGATAACCGACCGGCTCCGCCCGCGTCCCCCCGCGCCCCTAGTAATAATATAAATATTTACATAAAACCTACATTGTGAGTACACACACATAATGTAATTACAAAATACTGAAACAACTACTACAAAAATCCTGTTACAGCTTCCTGTCAAAAGCATTTATGAAGTTAAAGTTCCCGACTAACTCGATTGTATCGAGCGAGTTTTGTGCATGAATCAAAAGTGTTTTAGGGTACCGAAACCAAATAGTATCAACGGAATAAATCCTGGCCGGTTTTGTTTTGAGATAAACAGATCAAGCTCCCGCATTAAGCACTTTGCGACTGATGTTTTTTACCCTTAGCTCACCATGAATAGAGAGGGTTTTACTAATAAAAAAAAAAGATGTGTGGCACTCGGGGACTGCCGCGGAAAAGCTATTGCATAGCATTTTGTATCAACTTATGCAATTATGATAATATGCCCTTTGACGTGCATTAGTTTCTTTTTCTTTTTAGCTCTTTACGCTTTTCTTCTCTATAAAACGAAAATATCTAGGTATAAATAATAGGTATAAATAGTGTAATGACACAACAAAACAAAATTATTCATTAAAAAAAAATAACGATATTAAGAAGTGATTATCGACAAATTTTACAAGTACAGCTATTCACTGTTGTACATAAATACCTATACACCTATATACTTTCACATAAACAGCTGCTTATGTATTCGTCCGATTTCGGAGCAGCTCGTCTCGATTCGTGCGAGCTTCGTAGAGTCGTACAATACGGCTAGTTGCACGCACACGAACACCGTGTTGAAGACTGCCGAAAAGAAACGAGCGTGAGGTCTTTTTTGTTACGGAATTTCTGGATTCGGTCCCCGCGCTCAAGGCCCTCGATAGAAGCTATGCAATAGCTTAAAATACACAGGGTATATACCATACAGAATTTTGACATAACAGTTGATTTACTCTGTATTGTATATACACTGCGTATTTTTTATTAGGAAGTTCCAGAGTTAAAAAATATTAATAACGTTCAACTTTTTTTGAAAGGTAAATTTTCACTTTGACCGCATTCGAAACTGTAAGTAACTACTTGACTTTGTAACCAGTTATGGTACAAGAAAAAAGATCTTCATAGAATAACAGGCACTAAACTATACGTTTTTTTCTCTTTATACGATCCCGACGGGTATTGATTGTGTATGCCAAAATACCACAACCAAAATTATAATACTTTACTCTGGATGGATATTAAAACGTGTAGCAAAAACCTAAAAGAATATTTCGCACATACAGGTATTTGAGAATTAGCGTAGTTACAGTTTAAATCTAAGGAAAAAATTGGTCCTCAAATTTATGTCAAGCTCTAAATAAGCCAAACCAGACCCCATCCGGCACGCCTGCGGGATCATCGTTGCTGTTCAGATTTTAACAGTTGTAATAGACAACAAATAAGTTTCTTTAACTATCAATAAAGAATATACAGTACTATTCTTAGTACTGTGTTTCTACTAGAGCAGCCATTAATATTGTAATCTACTATATAAAAAGGAATGTTGCTAAGCTAAAACTAGAGAACGATTTGGTTATTTTTTCCTCTGTAGGAATATACCTGATGTAAGGGGAACGCTCCCGTAGCCGAAGGCCCGTGGCAGTACTCCGGGTATACCAAGAATAGCGATGATTTTTTTTTATGAATTTGTCATTTCGTTGAGCTTTCACAATACGATGGAGAATAAATAATACTAAAAAAAGAAATTACAAAAATATGAAAAAAGTTTTTTTCACCAAAGCGAAAAAAAACATCCAATATGTAGGATATCCGGAGAGTTCACCCGATATTTTGAAAAATAAATGGTAGCGAATACAATAGAATTTCACACGGGCGAAGCGAATTCAGCTAGTATCTAATATTTTTCAACGTATCTCAAAGGCAACCAAATAAATCTATTCCTTTCTTTTTTCCTTCCGAGCGTCAGTATCTTAGTGGTTAAGGACGCTTGCGGTCGCGAAGTTCCAAATTTAAGCTCTGCCCATTACACTTGCGACATAAACCCACTCCTAAAGCTAAATTTACATTATCAAATTTGTGGCATACAATTTTCAAGTTTTCATATCGAGGGGTGAAAGGCTATTTGGTTCAAGCGACATCTAGGACGATATTGAGTTATATACATATTCGGAATCAGCGAATTTTTCTCCGTCGAATGATGCCGGATTCATTAAAATCAGAGCACTTTTTTGGCGTTTGAAACAATACTAGTTTTGGGTTGTTTCCAAAGTAGCAGTGTGTTATCCGACATGGATTTTGCATATTTTTTATAGTAATGTATTTGAACCATACACTGATATTAAGAACCGAGACATAAACCATTTACCCTGTCTCAGATCATTAATTCAATAAGAGTTAAAGCATTATTCCTGTTTCGAATTTTTATAAAGACGTAACATAAATCATTTAGACTTCCAACAATTATACGGTGTGATGTCACTTAAACCATTTGTCCGTCACCCAAATACGATACGAACGATAAATAATTTCTTTATTTATTCAATATAAGCACATGATATTTTCGGTGATTGCTATACAGGGTGTATTTTTGAAACGGGGCAGTAAGGGCAAGTACCTTAACCGTTGCAGTTACAGCAAAACGTTCTTAAAAGACCTTCCCTAACTTTTTGGGACATTTTGAACTGCATTCACAGATCTTGTAAAAAACTTACAGTTAGCAAAAAAAATGCAAAAAGTTCAAATTTTTTTTTTTTATGCCAATCGATTCTATTTCATGTGGGGATCAAAAAACTCTATGGGACCATTTTAGCTTTCAGTACTAGAAAAGACAGAAATCGCCAAAGACCTTTCCCATACATTTCGTACGGAAATATGATAAATCAACTCGAAACTCATAGGTCAGGTAAAATTTTGAACTTTTTTAAATAAAAAAAATCATTTAAACACATTTAAGAAATTGGTTTATGAAATAAATTGCTCAAAATGATTTCCATTTTCACGAATACATAAGTCTATCCTTTTTTGCACTGAACGAATGGCGGCTAATAATGTTCTGGGATGAATATTACGTAAAATGGTCATTAATGCATCCTTGAGCTCTTGAACACTGGCGTACGTCGTCTTATACACCTCGTTTTTCACGAAGCCCCATAAAAAAAAAATCAAGTGGTGTTAGATCGGGGCTACGAGGTGGCCACTGTGTTGGACCATGTGTACCTATCCACTGTGTACCGAATAGGCGGCTCAAATTGGAACGTGAAAGGTGACTGTTATGTGGCGGAGCACCATCTTGTTGAAAATGAACTTTTCGCAATTCCGACAGGGGCCATTCGTCCATCTCGTTTTCAAGATGATGTAAAATGACTTCATTATACATGGCAGAATTCAGTTTCCCTTCATAAAATTCCACCATTATGACTCGATTGGACATTATACCACACCAACAGTTGAATGAGAAGCGAACCTGATTATGACTTGCCGTAACTCTTAGTGGATTTTCTTTGGACCAATAGTGGTGATTTTTTCTGTTGTACCTACCGTTATTGGAAAAATTCGTTTCGTCTGACCACAGTATGTAATTTAAAAATTCATGATCTCTGCTTATTTTTCCTCTTAGCCATCTGCAAAAAGTAAGCCTTCGAACATCATCACCCGGATGTAACACTTGAACTATGCGCCCATATCGATAGCACTTGTAGCCGTATTTCTTCCATATCTTTATCACAAGGGAGTGGGATACACCTACTTCAAGGGCGACTTGCCTGGACGATACCTCTGGATATGCTTCGACATAAGTTAGAACCGCAATCTCCGTGTCCATGTCCACACGAGGCTGCCGCTTTCTTTTGAAAGAACCCTGCAATTCCAGGTTTTTCAAAAGATTTGTAATAACCTTTCTTGTTGGCACATGCCGCAACGGATACTTATTGCGGTACCACACTAATGCAGCTCCCGCATTTCGATTATTGACAAAATACGCTTCTAATAAGTCAATTTTTTCACGATTAGAAGACATTTTAGCGAAAATCCTTAATTAATAACTCATACGAAGTTTCTCAGCTGAAACTAAGAATAACACACAGATTTTCGAATCAAATTCGAAATTTGAGGGTAAAAATTCTTTTTATTTACTTTACAGTCAATTCTACCCACTTCCTGGCCATAACAAAAAGTTAGACCATCGTAGAAATTTGTTTCTGTTGCCGAAATGTATGGGAAACGTTTTTGGCGATTTCTGTCTTTCCTAGTACTGAAAGCTAAAATGGTCTCATAGAGTTTTTTGATCCCCACATGAAATAGAATCGATTGGCATAAAAAAAAAATTTTGGACTTTTTGCATTTTTTTTGCCAACTGTAAGTTTTTTACAAAATCTGTGAATGCAGTTCAAAATATGTCAAAAAGTTAGGGAAGGTCTTCTAAGAACGTTTTGCTGTAACTGCAACGGTTAAGGTACTTGCCCTTACTGCCCCGTTTCAAAAATACACCCTGTATATTCAGGTTGTTTTAACAGCCATTGAGTATTCGATTTAAAAAAAATCTAACATAAAACGTTACATTTTCAATAATATATGTCACATAAGTAAATTAGCCATAATAATCTAAACTGGTAGTTAAGATAAATAGCTTACTAGTATTAATTTTGGACTATGTCACTTAATGTTTTTTGGCCTACTCTGAAAATATCCTGCAGCGCCGCTTAATTTCTTCTTCCTTTAGCCAATTGAAGTTATGAAGTCACTTAAACCTTTTTTCCATACTCTGAAAAATAAGAGCTTAAGGCAATTTGTATTAAGTGACATTTCCCTTTGCAATTAAAGGTCCATTTTAGTTGATATTAGAATCAAATATTCGTATAAAGTTTACCTCATTCAAATAGCTGAAGAAGTTTTTTAGTTATGATTTTTTTTCCAAAATTTTAAACTTTAAATTGCTCTCCTGTAAAGTTGCAAAAATGTCGCTTGAACCAAATAGCCTTTCACCCCTCGATATATTTTTATAAAACAAGTGTCACGCAACTTCGACGCTAAATTATTTTCGCGACAGTAGTTGTCAAATGGACGTGTGGTTATTTGTTGCGGCGCAGTCAAATATGTCCGAAAAATGGTAAACCAACGTTTGACACCCGATAAAAATATAGCATTTATAAACGCATATCAGTGAAATCTTCATCTGCCAATTCAGAAATTAACTGACCAGTATCTATGATTTGGTCCTACCCATCGTCGAATCTATCAACATCTTTTGTTCAGGGAAACCTTATTTTAATTTTATATCAAATTATATGTACGACTCAGTTTTGTATCAAAATATAAAACTTATATGCTGACGGAACCATTGTCTGAGCGATACTGTTCATTTGACGACACTGTTATACTAGCGA
The DNA here is from genome assembly GCA_949126895.1 of Eilema caniola. Taxonomy (NCBI): domain Eukaryota; kingdom Metazoa; phylum Arthropoda; class Insecta; order Lepidoptera; family Erebidae; genus Eilema; species Eilema caniola. Next base: position 48,447,777 of record OX421460.1, on the reverse strand, counting down.
AACTAATTACACAAGGACAACAAATAATTTCATGAAATTAATTTCGTCATCCATCAATTAGCCCACTGCTGGACATAGGCCCAATGAGCGCCATTTCGTTCGATCATATCCAATTTGGTCATGCATGTCACTTTTTATAATGAAACAATTTGGCATAGTCCTATCACTAATAATTTCAGTACCAGGTAAGCTCTTTTAATACAAATAGAAGATTTTTAAATTGGTAACGTAATAGTTTCCCGGCACCTCGAATTTCCCGGAGCCCTTCCTCCCGATGCACCTTTGTGTACGTTTGACAGGCGCTAGGCGGCGAGACGCAGATCCGCCTCTCCTCTCCCTCCCTCCCTTCATCCCGTCGCGGTTCGCGCTCGTTCAAGGCCAGCGTTCAGCCTGTTTACGTATACTGCGAGTCATATTTCTCGGACCTAAAATGAACGAGCTCAAATCTACTACGCATAGATTATTCCTCGTTTGTCCAAGATATGTGTCCCGTGGTATAGCAACGTTAGGAACAGTGCAGAGCTTTAGTCCTACTGGGACGCGCCTCTGTGATGGCACCCATACAAGTACATTTAATTATCCAGTAGCATAACGGTAACATACAAGGTAAAATCTTTTATGGTAACCGTTTTACAAGAAATACAAAGCCTTTTAGTCTCCAGACGAGACATATTACAATTTTTCTGTGACGTTATTACGTTTTGAACATTATAGTAAGTAATGAAAATATTGCTTCCCTTGGCCAAGGTCGGAATGTTTAAAAGTGAAGCCGATTAATTCTTTTTACTGCTTCTTATAGAAAGACTATAGCGATTTCGTATGTAAATTTATTAGAAATTAGAAGTGTTGATTTTAGATATTGAATTTCATATAGGTAATGAATTTCAGTTACTAAATTTCAGATTCCGAATTTTAAATAATGAATTTTTTAACACAGAGTTTCAAATACATTCAGTTTTAGAAAAATGCATCATGTATATTATGTCTTTGAGTTTAAATTTATTGGCGGTAGAGCGCTAGATTGGGAGAGGCCCAGGTCCAGCAGTTGACTGCAGTGGGCTAATCGATTGATTGATTGAGCGCTAGATTTAGGCTCAGTGCAAATATTTGAATGCGCTGCCCTAAAAAATCTATTTATCACACAAAAACACAGAATTTACATTTACGGTTCAGTTTTTAAACTTAACTAAAATCGCCCAGACGCAATTCTGAAGATTTTTTTCTAAAATAACTTTAACGTTAAAAAAAGAACTTAAAATATGTTTATTACTAAATATGTACAATTTGTACGGGAGTATCTTAACCAACCACATAAGGCCAATCTCGACGGGTTCACTAGGTGCTGTTGAAGAACTCCAGCATCCATAGCATGACGCCATCGTCAGTTCAGATCGATAATATCTCATGCCCTAACACCTCGGGAGCCGATATATAGATAAGTTTTCAGGAAATTGATGTTAATGAAATGGTGTTATAAGATTCCGTGAATAAACCGGATAGAATTAAATTGAGTTACGCGTTCATGCGACTCTGTACTGATAAAAGGATACTGGCAGTTTTTATTTTGAATAACTCTTTATAACAGGCCCGTATCCCCACATTTCGCCAAAAAGTATGTCATTTAACTGCCTATCGAATGACGCACTCTATTGCAAACTTAAATTTCAACATTGTAAACTCAAGTGACGTTGTAAAATCTTTCAACTTGAGGCCTCAATCAGAAATTGGTAAAACGGGACGTTTTACATTTGTGCAATATACAAATAAATAAACAGGTGAAACCCACAGTCATGTCAAAAATAGAAACAGTTACGAAAGCTAAAGAAATTTACCCTAAAATGTCGTCAGTCTCTATTTTAAGAGCTCATTGTAGTCAATGGGTCCTTTGAATTTATAAGGCTATATATTTTTTTTTTAACTCGATGGCGCTAGTGTTATCCGCAATTGAAGTCAGGATCTTTAGCTCACTACAGTCACAGTTTATAATAGGTCGTTACATATTATGAAATTGCCGTTTTATTAAAGAAATTGGAAGAAACCCAATTTGCAGTACTAACATATTTGCATTTCTTTTTAGGAATGACATATCCAAATTTTATGATATTTTTTTTTGTGTATGAATGAGACAACATCAACTTTTATTACATTTTTGAAAAGTGACAGCTGTATAAATGTAATAAATATAAAATAAAAATGCACAGCATTTAGGAAGTACTGGTTTAAAAGATCGAATTAAATTTTTCAAGCGGCCAACAAAAACAAAATTTAATACAGAGTTGTAAAATCTTGAAATCAACTTTCATACAAAGTATAAATAATGAAAATAGTTATTAAATTACAGGAATAACGAACTCATGAATCTGTAAGAAAATTTCGGCAATTTCATATGTAACGACCTAATAATATAATAATCTAGTTTATAGATAAATTGTTGGATAACTCATTTGATCCTGACTGCGTCTATTCACGATCTTATTTAAAACCGTTGCCGAACACAGTCCCTGCAAAAAAAGTAGGGTATAATATGTTGATGCCGATAAACCTAAAATATTCTGTACGTCATATAATTTATTTTATATTATAATAAGAACACAATACGCAGCACACACATTCAAAATGTCTGCCGCACAGCCCCTAAAAACGGTAAGGTATAAATATTTTGATTCCGAGAAATTCTCTATTAACCAAAATACAACAGACAATTAAAATATGAATACATTAAATATAACTATAAATTAATATATTTCTTTATACCCCATTCATCACCATCCTCATAACAATTTTCCGTTCCAAAATTTGCATTTTAGAGCCAGGCGCACGCTTAGAAAATAGACTTTTCCGGAAGCAACTGCTGGTCTGACCACGTCCATAATTTAGCAGGTGCACCCTATTAGGTACGTAGGCGTGGTTCACGCGGACCTTGGGAATACCTTGTCAATATTTATCGATTTTATATTCTATACACATAGAATATATCTATATTCTACACATCATTTTAATTAAATTTATTATTAATTTAACAGTATTCTGAAATAATTCACTAAAATATAATTATAAATTCATAAATGAAAAACCATTGCCGTACCTAATAAAATAAATATTACTTTCTATGACGCAGTTTCAAATTCAAAATGGCCTCAATCTAAAATGGTAACAAACAATATCTAAAAAACAGGTTCATTAATAATATTTCAGCAACATACACTTAACGCCTAATAATTAAACAAAGTTTACTCACAACCCGCAACAGGTGAAGCGAGACATGTTTGATAAGCTTGTTGTTTATTCGGCTCGAATACTAAAATACTAATAAATAAACACACGACTTTAATTGTTACTTCTTTTTCATCTTATTAATCTCTTTAGCTTTATTTAGAAGGAGTCTGGGGGTCCGATTTTTTACGATTCCGATTTCGCCGATACGTTCTAATTGTTATTAATACAGTATTGAAATTTAATGAGAATATAATAGATTTAAATTTTATTGGGGGTTGAAAAATTTAATTTGTATTTTCCTTCCCGGCGACGTGCACTCCGCGGGTTGTGCAGGCCGACTGTAAGGGCTGATGCGCTGTCTACCGGGTGCTGTTGCACGCGGCCTTGAACTTGTGCAGTATATGTATGAGTGAAAACAGACTACGCAACTGTATCCTGCCGTATTACATTTCTAAAATTGAAATATCTAAATAAAAGAGGGAACTAATATTTTTTTACACATATCTGATGGGAAAAGCCTCCATAAGTATACGTTTTAGATATGTATTTTAAAAAGTTATTAAAGACTATGTTTATTTGAATATAGAGAATAATAATTAAAGTTGAAATACAATGAAAGCACATCGAATATTATAAATTATTCTCCATTATTACAGATAGGTACATAATGGTAATATATCGATCGAGGTTTCTGTCGGTAATCCCACGTCCACACACACATGCACCTCGCATTGCTTCTCGTGTTGCCAGAAATATTATTACTCGCGAGAATATATCGTCCACACACTCGCTTCATCACAATGTGTACAGTGTTCACCTCGCAATGTTGATTGAAGTACACGTATGGATGATAACGCTGTAGCATAACTTATGCTTTTTCAGAATAGCTAATTATTTTAGTAAGTTATTATAAAGTATAATATATTTATAATAATTAAAAGATAGGAACACGGCGCGAGTCGTGATCTAGCATCGTTTGAGCAGCTCATGTCAGAAAAAGAATACACAGAACTATCGTGTTCTTCGACGTAGCAGCCTCGTAACATAAATACTCCGTTTGGTTAATTACCTAACTAAAGATAAACAATCTTTGATGTGTCTTTTAAGATTCGTTATTTAAAATTTCAATGATTATTCTATTGTTTAAATATTAAGTTTAGAAATAAAACGCGACCGGTCATCGAAATTGAAACAATAGTTAAAGCAGTTGCTTATTTAAATGTGTTTGTGAAAAAAAAATCACTTGAAGAATATTTACCTTTATAAGTTACGAGTAAGTAAAGAAGACTTAATAGTATTTTTGGAACTTTACGCTAATCTTACATATATACATATTTATTCACGCCTGGAAATCCCCGAAGTGATAGGATAATAAGATGTAATCATTTTGAACTGCGGTCATTATGTGCCGGAGGGAGGTTGAGGTATATTATATTTACATTGGGCCAGTTGTGTATTTCACTTCTGCGTTATAAGTCGCGAGCTTTTTGCTGTCAAACGGTTACTTTTTCTCGGGCTGTAAGTTAACTGTGAGATGGAGAACAGAGACCACCTGTTGAGCAACGGACGAAGTTGTAGCGCACATTTCTCTTGGTTGGTTAACCACAGGTGCTTCTCGATTTGAATAGAAAAATTTAATCTTTGTCTTAAAGGGGCAATGCTTTGACTGATAAGCTACCGGGACCTCGCCCTAATTAATCCAAATTTCTACTTCGTTCGTAAGAATGTCGGTAGATGCTTTACCGTCGCCTCAAGGACAGATATTAAAAAGGAGAAATTTGGATTGGTAAGGGCGAGGTCTAGTAGCTTAGTGGTGAAAGCATTGTCCCTGTAGGTCAAAGATCGCGGGTTCAAACCCCGACTAGACCGATTCAATGTTGTCTATTTAAATCGACTTGAACATTTCGCATGAAAAATGCTTAAAAATTTAATACACATAGTTGCGTTTGAAGAGTTAAAGATAAGCGGAATCAAAGAAAAAGATTACGAAATCAGTACCCTGCGTATAAAGTGCTAGCTTTGGATTAAACCGGTACTAAAGCTGCAATGATAATGATGGTTCTTGAATCTTCACTATGATATATATTATATAAGTATAAAAGCTGATGGCGAGCTGTTGTCTCTGCTTACGGCGGAGTGATATAGGTATGAGCGTATGTAGGATTTTTTGGATTATTACAACGTGAATAATTAATTAGAGCGCTCTATGTGGTTGCTCATATACTGACGCTGATGAAACTATTCAGGTATCAGTCCGCACGCAATTTTGTGCTCGCTTCTCGGAAATGTGCTCGTGAAAATGTTTATTCAGCATTTCGACAGCGCGTTAGCCTTGAAATCATTTTGCATTGGACGTTTTGTTACCGGTGGGCATTTCTGATATGTTCTGACTTTTAATTTACTGCGCTGCAAAATCGAACAGAAGCAGTTTGAGGGTGAGCAGAAATGTACGGTGTTTTATTTTGTTGTACAGTACTAACTATTAAACACCACGATACGAGTTCGCGGTCTAACATGGCTGCTGCAGTTTCAGGTACGTATTTTTATTAAATAGTTTGTTTCTTTTACTATTATACGTATATCTTAAAAAAAAAGCAAAAAAAGGTTACAAAAATATCCATAAAAAAATTCTAGACTACCGGTTCTCAATGTAGGCACGTTTCATGAAACTCAGCAGGCTTTCTCGATAATTCGGTGCAGCGTAGCACACATTATATCGGCTACGCGCGTAGAGTCTACGTAGCGCAACCGTTGCTATCGGCTACGGAAAATATGTACACGTGTATTGGATCGAACTTTTAATTTAATTTAGTTCATGTAGCGGACGACTGTATTGACGAGTGGGTGAATGTTAAGGCCAGTATATAAATTATTGAAAGCGCCAGTTATAGACTGGTTACATTCTAAATTCGATCAATTAGGAAGCTTTCTTTGTGAGGTAGAACTTTAATAAAGAAATTGCCTACTATACTGAAAGAGCTTTTACTTTTTAAAGGTCATGGGGTATTTGCATTTTACAAATTATACATTGCTAGCGATCTTCAAAACTCGATATTGCTTAACATGAACATACTCATATACGCCGTAGGGATAGACAGAGAGAAATATTATTTATGTATGGTCGGATGAAGTTTTTACACCACTGAGCTGGCAGACAAGCACACGATCTGCCGGATGGAAAGTGTTTACTGTGGCATATGGACGTGTGCAATGCGGGGGGGGGTCACACTTCTGCTGCCGACGCCGTAGACACAGAGAGTTTCTGTGCCGTCAGTGTAGAAGACAAAGCAGGGATAGCCTTTATTCTTCCCACTGACAGCATAAAGACTCTTCAGTGAACTCTGGCTATATATAGGGCAAATGTAGACTTTAACTATATTTAAAATTAGGGAGAGGGCCGAGCCGCGTGGTTCCCGGCAGAGTACAATTTGGGCCATCCCTTCTCTTCCCATGTGGTGTCGTACAAGGCGACTAAGGGATAGGGCTGGTTAACTTCAACATCAGACAGATATGTACAGCCCAGATTCAGCCTCAGATGCATGGCTCGAGTCAACAATAGTGCCCGGAATACGGCAATTGGCTCACCCCCTATTACGTGGGACCGAATACAGATTGGTGAAAAGTGGGTTTTATTCACCTCTGCCTAAGACTCCGGGGATAAGGGCGTGATTATATGTATGTATGTAGAGGACTGAGGTGTTTAGTGGCAACATTCAAGTACAATGCCACCATTTATACCTCTGTAGATTCAATCTGACAATCTGTAGACGAGTTGTGTAGCGTCGCGTAGAACATACAGCTACGCCGTAGCAGTCAAACATTGTACGCCGTAGCAGTCGAATATTCTACGCCGTCGATCTCGATTCAATTACCATCAAATATTAAATGTTGTAACCGACGCAGCCCAGCGGATTAGCTCGTTGAAGTGGGAGGGACACAGCGCGCAAAACAGATGGCTGATAGAGCAAATAAGCTCTGGAATGGCGACAGCGTACGGGCAAACGTAGTGTAGGACGCCCAACGGCCAGGTGGAAGGACGACCTCATCAAGGTCGCCGGGAAGCGCTGGATTCGGGCTGCTTTAGATCGGTCGTTTTGGCAGTCTATAGGAGAGGTCTATGTTCAACAACATATGATGATGATTAATAACTGCGTCGGGTAGGGTAATGTTATAGGCGCTTATGTATGTGTGCAGTTTTCTTTTTTCATCTCTATAGGCGTAATGGTTGGACGGATTTATATAAATTAAGTCTCAAATGAAAAGTATTCCCCCCATCATCTGCCGCTAGAAAATCATCGCTTAAAGCTTCCGGTACGGACACTAGAGCCAAATCTTGAACAAACCAGATGATCTGCATGTATAAAAAAAATTCTCGCTTGGTACAAACAATTTTATTTTTTCATGAAAAGTTGGTATTGATGCTATAGATGTGCTTGGTTCAAATTTATGATATTTATTTTTAAACATTCCTTTAACGGATTCCTAATTTACACATACCAATTCCTTGAGCGTACACGTTTCTAAATATATAGCACTTTTATCATAATCTGCCTGACAAGTATGTTGGGACTGCCTCATGATTTGATTTTCCATTTTATTCAAAGTAACAAATGCATTGCATTCCCTTTACTTTACGAAGCGCCACAAAACACTTTTATCTTCTTTTTTAGTCCTATTGTGTCTATATCCATTGTGCAACAGAGCCTCACTACCTCTTTGATTCTTTACAAACACAAGTTCTTGTTCCACCTTTTCGAATTATAAACAACAATATTATAATTCTTTTTCATTTTAATGGCTTCTGCAGCAAATCGCAACTCGAGTGTATTCTTAGTACTGACCTACTGTTCCCACTTGGTTCTTTATGTCACCTAGGATTGCGTTTGAACAGGAAATTGTTCACTGTTTATTTTTAATTTCGTAGATTACATGTGGCCAGTCACTTTACCATTTCTTCAAACATTTCTCTCTTCTTTGAATACAGAATGCTTGATTTTAATTTTAATTTACAAGAGGATGCATACTTTGCGTTCTAGAGCTTGGTGTACATTTTTATCGAGACTCAAACAGTGTTTGTAAAATCTGAGAGTTTCTGTCATGACGAGGAGCTAAGAGATAATAGTCTCTAAACGTATTCCGAACTGTTGTCAATATTTTTCTTTTAAGCTTATTCAACAATAAATTTGTGGAATTTCACTACAAGAAGGCTTTTTTAAATAGACACACGATGCTTATCGTTTATTACGCACTAGCTGACTTACTAATAAGTTATGGACTTATTGTTTATGTTAGAACTTTTAAAACCTATTTTAACAACATTAAAGACTTGCAAATAAGGTTAATCAAGTTTTTCAATTAACCATTCAATTAAAGGCCTGAATGATATTCAGCCGTAACATTTGATAAACTGGCTGGCTAATGCTGAAGCCATTCGTAACATTCACACATATTCTCTTTTCACTGTAAGTCCCCGAGGAGGTAAATAGAAATGTATTCACAGATAATTAGTGATAACATTTTCAATCTTTTTTAAACATTGATTTTTCAATCATTTTTGAAAACATTGATTTTTCAATCATTTTAAACAATAAATTAAAAAAAACGCAACGCGATGAACTTCAATGCAGACAGAACTATGTGAGTCTCAGCGCATTCAAAAACATTTTCGACGTAGCATTTCAACACCAATAACAAATGTCAATAAAACGTTCAAACTCAAGTTCAAGAACAAGCACCGTCCACGCCGCAGTACAGCAAATACTCCAGCACAATAATTGAATTAGTCAAAATTCATTTAAGGGGGAGAACAATGGCAGTCATAGATATGAGGGACGTGATCTCTATAAGGAAATTGAATTGTATAAACCATAATGTAATAAGTAAGGAATCACGTCTGCTGCCATAACAACGGAATCGTCAGTCAGCAAAAACCCAAGGACTGGCGATATCCCACAGCATAATTATTAGTAAATACTAGTATATAAGAAGTAGAAATAAGAATGTAAAGATCAATCAATAGATCAATAGCATTAGTAATTAGGTCGTTACATATGAAATTGTCGAAATTTTCTTACAGATTTATGAGTTCGTTATTCCTGTAATTTAATAGCTATTTCCATTATCTATACTTTGTTTGAAAGTTGATTTCTATATTTTACAACTCTGTATTAAATTTAGTTTTTATTGGCCACTTAATAAATTAAATTCGATCTTCAAAATAGTACTTCCTAAATGCTATTCAATTTGATATTTGATGATGAATTTCGTATAACTTTTTTACAGCTGTCAATTTTTTTAAATGATCATGCACAAAAAAAAAACATAATTTCAATTCGCATTCCTAAAAAAAAATGTATAAATGCTATTTCATATGTAACGACCTATTACAAAGCTGGATAAATCCAACTGTGGTATCTTTTACTAAACCCGCTATATTAATTCATACTTAAATAAAATACTGAAAACAGCGAACAACCAGGTATACCCTAAAGAGGAAATCCTTCCGACTCCGACTGCCCTTGAACTAGACAGTGCGCTTGGGTTCAAATCACTCCCACCTCCTCTCATAGAGCGCGCGGGAGGAAACCGTCGCGCTGCCACCCTAGTCGCTTCCCCCTGTTTGTTTTGCTCCCGGAGTTGAGCAGTTTCAAGGCCGTCGCTCTTTTAAAAGCAGCGTAAGCCAAAATTGGGCTAGTAAGTGGGCCCTTACTCGGGTTGAAAGGCTCATGCAACCGGGCTGGTGCCGGGCGGGCAATGGCATGCAAGATGATGATTATGACTAGTAAGCGGTCACCGTTTTTCAAAGGATGTGTAGGACACGACGGTAGTTCCGTCGAAATGAGCAGTAACTGGGGTAGCACCGCCGCCCTATAGAATACCGCGGCCATAATAACCGCGTTGTGTACCCGGCGGTAAGTAGGGTACCCAGATCTCACTGGAGAGTTTTTGTGCTGTCAGTGGAAAGACCAAAGGTTATTCCTGCTTTGTCTTCTACACTGACGGCGCAGAAACTCTTTATTTTTACTGGATCGGCAATACGAGTGTGACTCCCTTGGTGTTCACACGTCCATAGACCACTTTCCATCAGGTGGGCCGTGTTTGTCTGCCACCTCAATTGTATAAAAAAAACTGTAGCTTATGAAAAAATTAGCAGCTAATCTTGAAATGAAAAAATGACCTAGTCACATTGTCTCCCAAAATGTCGCGACACCAAATTAGATAATGGATGCACCCTGATAATAGAATTGTCTATTCAGCTAGACACTTGGTGGCCTTGCTATTTCGGAAGACATTTTCAATCGCCTTACGATCCTGGCCATGTCATTACCGACGTGAACCTAGCACATGCAATTTATCTTAGTTGGAGGGGTTAGTAGTAATTTCGATAATTTCGGTTACTAATAGGTTTTTTTCTTAAAAACAGAAACGGACACCGATTGTTGGACCTCAAATCATTACATTCACACTACTAGAAAAAAAATTCTAACCATATTAAATAAGTCACTTATTATGTAGTGAATTGACGAAAATAGAAGCGCCACAATAATAAGGGCAATTTTATGATTATCAACTTCAACTTCTTCAAAATGGCCTCCGCAGCAAATGGCCACAATTTTGCCAATGTCGAGTAAAATGTATTATAAAATTGTTATTGTCACTGTCAAGTGTATCAGAGCCACGCGAGTAAATTTGTTTCCGAGTGTCCGCCCCCCACGAGATTCAAGTGGACGATCAAAACGTGTGGGTGGATTTTAGGGGGCGGTATGATTATCCTTAGACTTTCAATGTTATGAGATTGGCATACGACTGTCATAAACATCATGAAAATAAAAGTACGTGTAAATCCTATACACAGATTTATTCAATTAATCGACAAATAAAAATCTTGAGACGTGTCGATGCCGTTAGGTAAAAAAAAAAGTTTAAATCGGTCTAGGTGGGGTTTGAACCCGCGATCTTTGCATTACAGGGGCAATGCTTTGACCACTAAGCTACCAGACCTCGCCCTAACCAATTCAAATATCTCCTTCTATATCTGTCTTTGAGGCGACACTGGACTGTCTACCAATATTTATTCGAACTATCGGAACCAATAAATGATTAATCAATCATTTTTAAATTTAGATTTTTGACTACTTCGCTGTAATAAAAATAAAAATGAGTCCGATAAATTAATAATCCGCGACGTGACGAAGAAAGAAAACAAGTATCACCACCCGAAGAGGTGACTAACGGAAAAATACGCAGACGATATCACTACGAGAGAAAGGAAAACTGGAAATAAAACCCCGTACCAACCCGTCTAGTAAGCGTGGCAACTGCAGGCCAAAGGCTCACGAAATTCGAAGTGGCTTATGTCCAGCAGTGCTCATAATAATACGCGCCCGGCCGTCAAGCACAAACACAACTCAACCCGTTGCATACAACTCCAAGCTGCAAGGAGTCAACCCAAGTCAAGGTCTCGAGATCAGTGTTTGTTGCATGTACAGTCAGCATCAGATGTTGCAGACGATGTTGACGACAAAGTACTAAAAAGCCACACAAACGTAAACATGGTACGTTTATGTAATGTTTACCATCAGACACGATCTCACAAAAATCTTAATGCCGTATCCCCCCCCCCTCCCCCCTACCTGTTGACTGATTGTTCTGATATTTGTTAAACACCTTTAGTACGGACAATAATACAATTTAAATCAATAAAACAGATTCTGTAGTGAACGTGGCCGCTACGCACGTAGGCGTGGCTTGGATCCCCGCTCAGTGCAAATATTTGTATGCATGAATATCGGTATTTGCATTGGTCTCGTTGTGCCTCGGAGAGCACGTATAGCTGTCGGTCCCGGTTGTCATACGAACATCTATTGCAGTCATGACGGGTAGTTGGAGCCCTCAAAAATCGAACAACTGGTCTAACCGCAAAAAAAATGATATCCTCTTTGTACATTGGTTTTAAGATCGTTTTGAGACTTTGCATTCAAGATCATTTTGATGCTGACTGTACACCACTGAGGTGCGATACAAAGTGCTGTGCTCATGTAACGACACCACGACGTCAATAGTGCTGACACTCATTCGTCAAGGTATGATTTCGAAGGTGACCTAATATACAGGTGACACAATAAAACTACGGACGCACGCAGCACAAACGCGTAATTCATTGCGGATTCTCAATGCTCCCCTATATGCGTATCGAAGTTCAACAGCTAATGTATGTACGGTATCTGCTGCATGCATCGGCAGTTATTGTATGCGGTCGGCTTCGGAATCATACCTTAAACACAGATTACCTAATATTCGTAACAGATACCTGACTGCCTGGAAAATCAACAATCTAACTCAGTTAAATATCTACAGTCTACAAGATCAACCACGGCATACAAATATGGATCTTAACAGTCAGCCAGACGGTTATTATTACATTGGAGCCGCTCGGCCACAGCTCAGCGTCGTAGTTACTTACTAGCAAACTTTATGACGCTAGGGCTGCCTCGCTTAGTAAAGGAATACTTTTTCAATAGTTTGACATTTTTATTAACTATTCATCGAATACCGAATAATTTCCATTATATTTGGGCATTCGAATAAAATGTAAAACAAATTTATAAAAAAATTAAACAACCGACTGCTGCTGAAAAACTCTATTCAAGTATGAGGTACGTGCATACAAGATTTGAAGAGGGACCTATTTTTTTTTTATTCGGTTTATGATTTGCTGATAGATAATATGTCCGTCTAACCGTGAGGCATCTGGGAGTGGGGGGAGGCAGGGTATGGGTGGGAGTATTACGTACATGGAGACGCGCGTAAAAATAATATTCTCGCAGTCACAAGTCAGGTAAAAAGAACCAGTCTTAGACATCATGAAGTTTGTATTTACCGTTATAAAGTTAAACAAAAATCAGTCATATTGATGTAATTTAAATTGAAGTAATTTAAAGTAAAATTGATGTGAGTAAATTATCTTCAAAAACATCATTGATTCTACAAAATTGCAGGTTACGCTGTTCAAAGCTACATTTGTACCGCCAGGCCGAGGAGATATCCGTCAGAAAAAAAGGTGGGTAGATACGAACGTAATATGCAATACATATCGCACTAAAGTCGCATTTCGGTACACGATTAAACACACATAAAAATACACAATATAATTCCCTACAATACCAACTCAATTAATAACTCAAGCTCGTAAAATCTTTACTAAAAATATATATAGGTGTTTCTGTGTCAAATGTAGGTATTTTAAAAATGCTATTTCTCGCCGCTACAGTGGCACAGCGGCACCGCCGGCCTTCGGCGACAATTATGTCAGACAGCAATATCATGTACCAACCAACTTATTATTATATATCCTAACTACATAAGTTATAAATCTAACATTTTTGTAAGTCTTTCCTTGTAGTAGTTAGGAATCAAGTGATAAAATAATACTAGGCGAAGTATATACCTACCTATACTACTTTGTACAAAATGTATTGAATATTTTCATAGGTTTATACCAACATAATTGCACTTACTAGGTAATTACTGTCCTTCATTGACAGGCAAGCAGAAGAAAGACAGATTTTATTTGATTTTTATGGATGCGCACTGCACGCGGAGAGAGCATAATGACATAGATTATGTAATAATTATTATTAAGTAACAAACAAAAACGATTGAAACTGAATAAATCAAACGTTAGGTACTTTATTACGTGCGTGCACATATGTACAGCTAGAGACAGCCCGAATATGAAGAGAATTTAGCAGGTCTGCAGCGGAGTAAGGTGAATATAGTGCGCGCAAATGTATAAAGAGTGAGCGTGGCCTGCCTTAACTCCAAGCTGCAAGGATTCAACCCAAGGATTCAACCCCAGTCAAGGTCTCGAGATCAGTGTATGTTGTATATGTAGATCACTGACGTGCGATACAAAGTGCGGTCCTCAAGTAACGACACCACTACGTCAATATTGCTAGCACCCATTCGTTACTGTTACACTGTAACTACTACGCATCGGTCGTATGTCGGTATTGTGACTGTGTTAACATGATATAAGACCTCGACTTGCCTATAATTCATTGCCTATATTTAAGTAAAGGTAAATAATTTTGCGTCGACTTTTATAATAAGAACTATGCTGTTTTTATCAGAGTGGTAAAATGGGCCCCCCCCCCCCCCATGTGACTTATAAAATAAGACAATGATAAATCTAAAAAAAATATATGATGTACGTAAGTTGATTAACACTATCATATTTACAATTCTTTATAAAGTTGTAAAATATGTATATTTTTTTATGTTTTATGTAGTTTTGTACTCCCCATAGCACTAAGTAAATATTTTTAATGTTTAATTTCATTAAATTATGAAAGGATTAGCAGCCACAGTGATCAATAAATTAGAGTTTGTTAAGCTACTTTTGTAGTTGACAGTACATTACCATTAAATTGTCCACAAGTAGATTTTGTCTTAATACGTCATTAATCGTAAGCCGTACAGTATTATTAAAACATCGATCAAAGTAACAATCAACTACAAGAACTTTTATATTATATTACTTGCTGCTCGCCCATCATGTGCCATCCTAATCGCAAATTATAACAGAATAGTAGTTTATGATACTGTTGCATAATAAGGGTTCTTGGACCAAGTTATGTACAGTGTCATACACTACTTTATCTACTCTCATACTATAATACATAAACTAATTTATTTTACAAACCAAACCAAACTTTGTTTAATTTAAACGTATAGAACAAAAAAAATATTGTCGCGCCAAGGCGCAAACATCGATTGCGCATGCGTGTTTCTTTTTTTTCCCGAATCGGCGGATTCTTTTTTTAAAGTAGAGGTTTGGTCCAGTGTGAGGATGAATGGTGTATCGTTATGATTAAAAAGTTATTGTATGATATAGGTGTCCATACAAGAACTGTACCTTAATAAAACTTTTTTTTTTGGCCTGTGCGTAATGTTTGTCATAAGTTTTGATTTCAATTTTATAATCTTTGTATTATAGTATCAGAGTAGATAAAAATATTAATAAACTGAGTTTTTAATGAAAACATATTACAAAGACACATCAAGATTGTTTACGTTTGGTTAACTTCCTAATCGAAATGAGTATAGGCACATTTATTGACTTCATTGATATTCACACAAGCCATGACAAAGTGGCCGCTTAATAGCAATAGGCTCACCCTATATTTTTTTTTTAAATATTAGCAACAGAAATTATCTAATTTACTAATATTCCCTCTAACCCCTCCAACTAAGTTAAGTTGTTAGTGCTAGGAGTGGGTTCACGTCGGCGGTGATTCGAACCCGGGACCTCTCGATCGTAAGGCAGGCTCCTTATTCACGACGAAGACAATATCATAAACGTTTCATTTAATCAATTAGCATATCACAGTCTACTGGGAGGCATTGGCCTTTTTTTTTTTCTTTACTTTAAATAGGTATACAAAACATATGAAAATGCCGAATTTTTCTTACAGATTCATGAGTTCGTTATTCCTGTAATTTTATAGCTATTTCCATTATTTATACTCTGTTTGTAAGTTGATTTAAAATAAAAAAAATAATTCGATCTTCAAAAACAGTACTTCCTAAATGCTATCCATTTTGATGATAAATTTCGTATTACTTTTTTACAGCTGTCACTTTTCTAAATGTTATAGAAGTTGCTGTTAGCTTAATGTTGTCTCATTCATACACAAAAAACATCATAAAAGTTGGATTTGTCATTCCTAAAAAAATGCAAAGATGTTAGTACTGTAAATTAGGTGTCATCCCATTTCTTCATACAACGACCTAATATTTCCAGTTTTCCTTCTCTCGTAGTTATATCGTCTACATATTTCTCCGCTAGTCGCCTCCTACGACACCCATGAAAAGCTATTAGTTGAAACATTTAGTTAGGTTACTTAACTAAAAGTAATCAATTAAATTATTAAGATAGGAAAAAAGTGAATCGCTCAGGCGGGACTCCAACCTATCAATCAATTAAATCGAAAAAATCTAAATTTCAAAAAGTATTTTTTTTTGCATAAATTATAAATTAAACAAATCTTCAGTTTTTGTTCGCGTTTCATTTTAAACATTAGGCCGGGTTTATACAGCTTTCATAACACAATCACACAGGGTATCTTCTTAAAAATATCAAGTGTCCTTAGATATCTTAAAACTCCCTCCTCCCGTCCTTGTAGGAGGTAGGACACGACGGTATTTCCGCCCAATTGATCAGTCCGACTGTGCAGTACCTCCGACCTACAAAATACCGCGGCCATAATAACCTCCCTCGTTTTGCGTTCTCGGCGCCAGAGCTCACTAGAGAGCTTTTGTGCTATCAGTGGGCAGACCAAAGGTTATTCCTGCTTTGTCTTCTACACTGACGGAACAAAAACTCTCTGTGTTTACAGGGTCGGCAGCACGAGTGTGACTCCCCTGGTGTTGCACACGTCCATAGGCCACGATAACCAATTACCATCAGGTGTCTGCCACCTCAGTTGCATAAAAAAAAACTTTCATTGTTTTTATTTTTAAAAAACGCATCGAATTCTAAAATTTTTTCGCCACGTTTTCTTTGTCAATGAGAGAAATTCACAAAAATATTATTTTATAAAATATAACTTTGAAAAAAATATCTTTCAAAAATTTATAAACCCGTTGCAACTATGAAAAATACCGACATCATTAATTTTCTTTCGGGTTACGAGTTGCAAACGTGTCCTACCTGCTATCAAACATGTCCTTTTTTAAAATGCAATGTCATTTTCCTTAGTGCAACGTACGTAGTACAGAAATGAGTCGTGAACGACTCGTGGAATTATTAAACAATTACCAGGAGAGAAATTAAACTCTAGAGAAGCGTATATTACAAATAATTTCCTGGGTTTTTCCATCGACGAATCATTAAGCAATTTCAGACCAAAGGCTTGTACTTTTTTTATGACATAGGAGGCAAACGAGCAGACGGATCGCCTGATGGTAAGCGATCGCCGCCGCCCATGGACGCCTGAAACACCAGAAGGGTTCTAGGCGCGTTGCGGGCCTTTGGTGGGAGTATGCTCTCTTCTTGAAGGTTTGAAGGTCCGGAAATACCGCAGGCGTCAGTTCATTCCACAGTTTAGCTATGCGAGGCAGGAAATGTCTGAAGAAACGCACGGTTGAGGACTGCCAACCATCCAAGTGGTGAGGATGAAAATGTTGTCGCGTAGGACGATGGTGAAAAGATGCAGCAGAGATTAATCCGAACAATTCCTCAGAGCACTCCCCGTTGTACATGAAATGACCTTCTTTATCTAGAATTAAATTGTTCTAACAGGGTGTGCAGCGCGAGTGTGACGCCCCTGGTGTTGCACACGTCCATAGGCCACGGTAACCACTTTCCATCAGGTGGGCCGTGTGCTTATCTGCCACCTAAGTAGTATTAAAAAAAATATTTCCACCAAATAATATTGCCATGTTGGTTCCCGGTAAGTGCCCGCTTAACGGTTATAGGCTCTCCCCCTTTTACGTGGGATTTAAAATCATAGATGACAAAATGTGGGTGTTTACACACTTCTGCCTACCCCTTCGGGGATTTACAGGCGCGAGTGTATGTATGTGTATATATTATATGGAAATATTATCAAAAGGAGGTTCTTTTACTTTCCTTCTTTTACGTTTAATATTCAGTCAAAAGCGGACCGCCAGAACTTTCTAAAGCATATTTACAAAACGAAATTAATAGTTTTGCACCTTCCCCGCCCAGTCGAACTAAGTTGCTTGTGTTAGGTAAAACCTGTTATTGGCGTTTTATAAATTATCGGGGGAAAGCAGTTATACGAACAGTTAGCAGACTATACGATTCGTAGTGCTTCATAAATGAGAACTACAGAACGTACTTCTGCGTAAAGCGGTTAAATATCTCATTACAGTAAAATTGAATAAAGTTCAACCACAACTCTAACTTTGAAAGAAACCAAAGAAAGTTAAAGATTTTTATTTGAAGCAAAGCAAGTTATTTATTTACCTTATAATATTACGACTACCTACCTTCATAATTACGTTTTTACAAGCTTTTATTTAACTTGCAATGTATGTTTGTTCGGGTGGAATCTTACAACTCAATTTTAAGGCACTTGCCCTCAACCGATTGAAATTTGGTATGCACGTTCAGTTCGGAGGACAATGCAAGAAAAAAAAAAAAAAAAAAAAAAAGATTGTTTTTAAAAAGGTTTTTCGATATATCTTATTTTATATCTGTTCATTTAAATAGCTTATTTAATAATTCGCGAGAGTATTTTTAGAAGAGATTACAATGATAAACTTTCGAATCGACCATAGATAGGTATAGTTAACGTCAGAACAATTTTGACTATAAAGTCTCATAATAACCTTTACCACTTATTTTACCAGAATATCTTCTGGTCTGCCCACTGACAGCACAAATCCCCCAAAAACAAAAACAGCTACGGGGTCGTGTCTACCGCCGTGCCTCCCCCAGGGAGAAAAACGAATGTTGCTAGGGGCCGTAGCACCCCTGTACGGGAATTACAAAGCAGTCTTTATTTTTTTAGCGAACGTGGGTGCGTTTTTGAGTCGCTAAATGAAAATTAAATATCGATTGACGTAATATTGCAAAAGGTACTTAATGTGGGTAGTGTAATCAGCCAGGATTCGAGACAGGGACCTGTCGATAGTAATGCCGACTCCTTATCGATTACCTCAATTGACATATTGATTTAGACTCATATTATGTATTATTTGAATTGTTGTTTTTTTTAATGGATGTAAACATAATAAATAAACATTTGTATGCCGTCACAAAAACGGCTAATCATGTTGAACATAATCACTGACTAACATCTTGCATGCACATGTATGTATAACACATGTTTAAACGAATTAATATTTTGATTTTGATATATAGTCGCCGGTAGTCAAGTCTGGGGTGTAAGTTAGGTGGTCAATGATATGAAACCTACTATACAAACAGCCTGGGTAACTCGCCTCTTGTTAAAAAGACTATTCTCATGCACCTTTAGATAATTTCCTTCTGAAACGAAACGATGTTGAATTGTCAAAATGTTGAATTCCCAAAACTTTGAACATTTCCCCTTCTTTTCTTAATGTTAGCCCCTAACTGCGTTAAAAGTAAAGCTTAGTATTTTAATATTTTTTTTAATGTATCAATGACCTCCGGACTATTGTTGACTTCAATATAACGCCGATGGTGAGAAGCTTGGATGATGTCCAGATAATAAGGACCACCATTCCAGATGAGTTCCTCGGCAAAACGATGGTCCCTACCTCGACGGCCTAGCTAGATGCATCTTCTGATTCACTTGAAAAATTTGAGATCGTAAGAAGAGGCGAAATCGTGTGCGGGCAAATATTTCCACATCTTTAACGTGCGATATAGGAGAGTTTACGCTTCGTTTCTTGCAGGAGTCTTTTCAGGTCGGTGCCGCGTTTCGAACAGGTGGTCTATTTGCTAAACTAGTATTGAATTTTATTTTTTTAAACTTGACGATTTGTTAGTGCTGTTTAAATGAACCATACAGAGTAAATGATGTTTGGCTTTGACTTTGAAGTTACATTACAGTAGGTACGCGTATTACATTCGAGTCGCAATTTTCTCATTGATTATGCTCCATTCGGTTAGCTACCTAACAAAACTTAAACAATCTTAAATAAATAAATGCGCAAGATATATTGTCTGATTAATAAAAACAGCCAGCTCTCAATGGAAAACAAACTTATGTTATATAAGAGTATAATAAAACCAATATAGACATACGGAATACAGCTGTGGGGCATGGCTGCCAACTTCAACCTAGATATTTTGCAAAGGTTTCAATCAAAAATGCTAAGGATAGTAGACGCACCATGGTATGTCACTAATGAAAGACTTCACCGAGAGCTTGGCATCAAAACCGTAAAAGAGGAAATAAAGGAGACAATCACAGCTTATAAAGACAGACTGCAGTTGCACCCTAACACAGTGTTCCGCGGCACACTGGTGCGCCGTGGTCATTAACTGGTGTGCCTCGGAAGGTTACCTTAAATACGTATTTTTAGTAAATAAGTGAGGGTAAGAAAAATACACATATAGGTATATGTACCTAAATCACGCGAGTGCATGAGCGAGGCGTTTTGTTTCGTTTATCCAATTGTATGGTTTCGCTTGCCGCGGGCGGCGGGTCGCGTGAAGCGGAGCGGAGGCTCTCCGCCCCCGTTCTCTCTGGCTGACGAGGACGAGTCGTCAGTACGACTAATACGACGTTTAACCACTAAACACCCGTCAGTAGCCCAAAAAGACAAAACGTATTTTCAACGTTTGAAGGACCAATCTAAGAAGCAGGAAAGACGAACTCATGAGAGTTCGTCTTTCAAAACCTTAGACAAAGCACAAAAAGCAAGCCACGTGATCGCTAATATGTTAGTTAAAACTAAAAAGCGACACTCTCTTGCTGGAACTTTAGTTTTACCTGTCTGCAAAGAAATTGTCAAGATAATGATTAGCCAAGAAGCTGCTAAAGAAATTGAAAAACTACCTGCATCGGCAGAAACGATTTCACGTCGAATTAATGACATATCTAACGACATTAAATCTACGTTGATTGAAAAATTGAGAGTCAGCGGAATTTTTGCGCTACAGGTTGATGAGTCCACTGACATCAGTGGCCACGCGCATCTCATCTCAAATGTTAGATACATTGATAAATGTGAATTAAAAGAAGAGGTTTTATTTTGTCTGCCACTGCGTAACCATACAACTGGTCAAGAAATATTTAAAGTAACGGACGAATATTTTAATGAGCAAAATTTGGAATGGCGTAACTGTATAAGTGTTTGCGCAGACGGCCCAGCAGCTATGACAGGAAAGGTTAAAAGGCTTTATAACTAAGGTTGCTGAAAAAAATCCTAATATTAAAAAAAACAGCATTGTTTTTTACATAGGGAAGCTCTTATGACGAAGCCTATGCGCAATGAACTGTTGTGTGTTCTTCAAGAAAAAATCAAAATAGTCAATTACACCAAGTCGCGACCGCTCAACTCTCGTCTGCAGTATGTCAAGAAATGGGTGCAGATGATCAGTCACTCTTGTTTCATACAGAAGTACGAATGGCTTTCTGGCGGCAAAGTACTTTCCCGAAGTTATGAGTTAAAAAATGAGACTGACACGTTTTTGCAGTCCCAAGGTTCAGATTATGCAAATCTATTTAAAAAAGAAGAATGGCTAGCAAAACTTGCATATCTGGCGGATATATTTGCTCACTTAAATGAGCTCAATAAAAAAATACAGGGCAGAAATGCCAATATTTTAACATCGTTGGATAAAATAGAAAGCTTTCGCGCAAAATTGAAACTATGGATTATTCTCGCTGCCAATGGCAGTAATAAAATGTTCCCAAATGTCATGGCAGCTGATCCAGAAAAAAAGAGTGCAGGCTTTGATTGTCCAGCACTTAAAGCTTCTTGCAGAGAAAATGAATTTCCCTAAGAGTGTAAATTACCTAGTTAATAAAAAATGTTGATTAATATTACTTAAAAACTGATTTTTATTTTGTGGTGTACCCCCAAAATTTTTCGTTTTGCTAGGTGTGCCTCGAATACAAAAAGTTTGCGGAACACTGCAGCCTAACATATTGGCATACCACCTTATGGATGAGGTGACTAAAGAAAAGAGTCCCTCAAGACTTACTATAAAATATTATTTTTAGGGGCCATGTCACAGGACCTGTACCCCACAAACCATCCATCACTATATAAGTATTGCTGAATGTCTCTTAGACAGATTGCAATAACAAATAAAAAAAAAAAATATTCCACAACATTTCATACAACGCTATGGTAAAAATAACTTAACTAGCCTGTGTTATGGACTCCAGCAGGGCTAACATGCGCGCGTCGTCAAATATCTCGAATCGAGATGAGATATCATCTCGAGTCTTCTCGAGCGAAGTAACGTCGACATATTTTGTCGCGTCAAACGCATTTTTAAACATGTTAGTTGCTGTTTTCACATTTATCTGATAAAATCGGCCCGATACGGCCATTTGCTCGAAAGCACGGACTAGTTAGGGATGCTAGGTATGAAAAAAATAGTGCAAACAATTTTCGACCTTATTGACATGACATGCTATTGAATTTTTTTTCTTATATTCGTGATCAGCGTCATCAATTAATGCGAAAAGACACGTAACAAAGGAAATGTCATTAAGGTCGAAAATGGCTTGCAGTCGCTGTTTTAGTCCAAAATGAACCGAGCTCAAGAAAAGAATACACGAGATAACTTCTCGGCGACCAAATGAACGACGCACACTGATCGAATTTTGAAAGTTAGCGGGCTTTAATTATTTTTGGTCAATATTTCGGTACTTCGAAAAATTATTTTGTTAATACTTGTAGGTAAGTTGTTTACATTATGCTATAATACTCAGAGCAATAAACCAACCGGAGACGCCACTAACACGCATACCCCGCTGCCAAAGGTATGAGACAGCGGGTCATGCCCGTTATATAAAACTAGTTGCCGCGCTTTCCGCGCCATTTCGACGCACGGCTCACTGAGTTAACTTCTCCTATTAAAATGCCGAGTTGCTATGTATTTTGGTGTAAAAAGCGATCAGCGACATCAAATAAACAAAAGGATAACCTTACCTTTCACCTGTAAGTATAATTTCGTTCAAATATTATCAATTAATTCATTAAATTATCAAAAAACCAAAAAAAGTATGCTAATCGACAGTGTTACCAATGTATGAACTAGAATCAAATCTGGGGTAATTATTAAGCTAAGGTTTCTTACCAATTTAATCAATTTTGTATTAAGCTTAATAAGATTTTACACAGTATATTTTTTATACCACTTAGATGGCAGACAAGCACACGGTCCAAATGATGGAAAGTGGATACCGAAGCCTATAGCATGTTTATAGTTACTGCGTAAAAACCGCGGAGAGCCGAGTACATAAATATGTAATAATATTGTTGACATTCTAAGTGGAATATGACGCTCAACTTTGCTTGAAGTTTAAATTATCGCTGTAGTTACGTGTTGAAAGCTATATTTACTATATCGAATAAGAACGAAGGGATCGTTGTTTAAAACAATACCTAAGTCATATCTTCAATTAATATAAAGAAATATTTATTTTTAATTTACTGCAACATAATATAGTTTTTCAAAACCCTGTAAAGATTACTAACATTCAGTTTATTGGCTGCCCTGTTTGCTGCGATAATTATGTGCACATAAGACGTTAATAATAGGTATGTCAAAATTACATTTGCTGTCATAGCATCTAGCCTTTCAACCAATAGTACCAATGCACACAGATATAATTCAATATGAGAGTATTATTATCTTACATTCGAATCCATACTAATATTATAAATGCGAAAGTAACTCTGTCTGTCTGTCTGTCTGTATGTTACGCTTCACGCCTAAACCACTGAACCGATTTTGATGAAATTCGGTACAGGTGTAGAATAGACCTTGAGAAAGGACATAGGCTATGTTTGGTCGCGATAACCGACATCCACGCGGGCGGAGCCGCGGGCGAAAGCTAGTACAAAATATTTCGAAAAACAAGCGAAATATTTTGTAGGAAGTTGGCCACACTTTGCTAGAATTAGAGCTGGGACAACATAATGACCAATATCGATATCAATATTCCAGTACCATATTAACAATTTTAACGTTAATTTTTAGATTCCCAAAAGAACTATTACTTTGTACCGCTTGGGTCCAATTTTGTGGGAACCATGTTTCGTGGGTGCCGAGAAGTACAATTTGCTCACAGCATTTTAAAAGTTCCTGTTTTATAATACAATCAAACAATAAGAGAAAATTTATTCAGGGCGCTGTACCAACGTTGATACTACCCAAGGTACATTTTATTATTGTACTAGGTCCTGATTTTGAGCTTAGTAGTTAACCCTTCTAATATTAGGTATACATATGAAATTGGTGTTATAAAACGATATATAAGCTTATTTTTTACAGTTTTTTTATTTAATCAATCAAAGTTTGTACCGTTGTTATCTATGCACTTTTGCCATTTTATAGGCAGTTCATTGATTCCTTTGCTGAAAAAGTTGCGGGAGCGAGAATCAACAAATTGGTTAAAGTAGTTTTGTTTTGGACTGCCTAATCAAAATTGAATTTTTTTTTCAACTAAGAAATACTCCAAAAATACTCCAGATTTGTGGAGTGGATCAAGGTCCGGGAAGTATGGTGAGTGATGGGGACATTCGAACATTCCTTCTCTACTTTAACGACCGTCTATTGGTCTGGTGTGGTCTTACGTTGTCCTGAAGCAGCAGTGGGCTAGAACAGTTCACCAATCTCGGCCGATTAACGGCTAGCTGTGCTAGATGTTGCAGATTAAAATGGCCAGTTCTATATAACGCCAATTTCATATGTAAGGAGTATTAAAAGTATTCAATAAAATAAAAAAGCCTTTTATTAATCACTTATTTAAAATTAATATAAATAATTAACCTATTTATTGTTACTTTGGTACCTGTATTTCATACGAGAACCTCTTATTGGGGGACTTCATCGTCGGGTCCCACGACTGATTAAAATAACTTAATGGAATTTATTTTAGACAATTTTTGGCCATTTCAAAGTGCTAAATCTACAAAGACTTACAAAATTATTAGCCAAACCCCTGTACACAGTACCTATTTCATTAAATAATGCATATTCTATTTAATAAATATAATGAATATTATTTTAATGACGTTATAATACGTAAAAAAGTCATCACGTATGATAATTGATAATTACCTTCACGCATTTGAAACACAAAAACTTCGATACATAATATCGACATGGTCAAGCTCTCTAGCTTGTTTACATTAATGAGATGTCACTGATAGAGGTCCCTGTGTGCGAATGTGAGTGTGTGCGTATAGTTTAAATTAGTGTTCAACATTTTTGTTGTGTGAGTGCATAGCGACGTGATTTAAAAATGCATTAGTAATTGACAATTAAATTAGTGTGCGTCCCCCGTCCCCCGCTGAAAGTGGCAGACTTTTGTTCGTACAAAATAGCGCGCGAGTCCACTCCGTTTGGTTTATTGCTCTGAGCTATAATATCAACAACATGCAGTCAGTAGGTTCATGGTTATTTCATTTCAAAGTTATCTCGAAAGCGAAATTATTAAAACAAGACTGTTTTGTCGTTGTTTTGCGCTCCCATTAAAGTTAAGTGTTTTGTGTTATTAGTGCAGTTTGTGAATTGGAAAAAATGGTGCATATTATGGAAGGTCTGTACTTTGAATTAGTGTATAAATATAATAAAAAATATATCGATTACTGTCATAAAAAATATATTTGGTTGCCTTATTAATATTTACTAACTTTTCTAAGTTTGAACTGAGTTACGTTTTAAAACACAAATTAGCACAAAATCATTTCAATTCCACCATATATATAGCAGCAACTATAGGCTATATAAAAATAGGATTTTTTTTACCGGTGATTACCGGTTTCTATAGAAAAAAAGTTGTTTTTTCAGGAAACGGTGCCTTGATTAAAAATATTGATTTATTCAATGTTTTATCATTACAACGACCAATGAAGCCGCAATCAAAGGTCACTAAAGATAAACTGCTTTGTTTTATTTTGGAGACATTAGAAGTATCAGAATTGCCTACTACAAGTACACACCGACTTCAAAGGGTAGTTAAAACTTTTACAACGACAACTTCAAGATTTTGGAAAAAAAATGCTCCCTTAATATTACTAGATTTCGAAAACAAAATGAAAAATGGCTTGAACAAGTACTAATTACCTCTGCTAGACAAGAAAGTGCACCCTCTGCTTCTACGTCTAGAGAAGTAGGACGCCCAAAAAAGAGTTTTTGTGACCTATCTGCTAAAGCTAAACGTAGGAGGTTAAATACAGAGGTGACATCAAAAAGTACAGAAGAACTCTGCCTTGCGGCTTCGATGAATTTACATTCAGAAGGAAACCGGAGTGCAGCTTCACTTGTCTTAGATATTTCTACCTCACCTGACAAAGGTCACATTGTAAAAGATAGTAGTAAATCGCAAGCGAATGTATCTTATTCATGTCAAGAAGCCTTATCTTTATTTACAGATTTAAAATTAACCCGCCATCAATATATTGGTTTAAGGGCATCTGCAATTCGTAAAAACTTAAAAAACTTGTTTCCTCCTTACAATAAGATTATTGAAGAAAAAACTAAGTGTTATCCAAGGCACATTAATGTTACAGAGAAGTCAGCGGAAGTTCCCTTACAAGATCTGGTTGATCACACGGTTTCACGTATTTTAAATCATCAATTGGAAGTTTTGAGAAATGAGGACTTAAGTTTAGAAATTACATTCAAATGGGGTGCTGATGGCAGTGGAAGCCAGAAAAACTATAAACAGGCATTTCAATCAGTAGACTCGGATGATTCTTACTTATTTATGAGTTCATTGGTTCCCATACAATTAAGGTCGAAACATAATTGTGAAAAAATATACTGGCAAAATCTATGCCCAAATTCCGTGCGATACTGTAGACCCATTAGAATGCAATTTGTTAAAGAGACAGATTCAGTAATTAAAGACGAGTTTATTGACAGACAAATAGAGAATTTATTGCCGTCAAGAGTAGAAATTAATGGTATTTATTTTACGGTTCACCACATTCTAGTTAAAACTATGGTTGACGGAAAGGTGTGCAATACTCTATCTTTGAACAGATCTACTCAAAAGTGTTATATATGTAAAGCTTCTTCATCTCAGTTCAATGACATCGAAGCAGTACAAACAAGACCTTATAATCCTGATAGTTTAAACTTCGGGTTGTCGTCATTACATGCATATATTCGCTTTTACGAGTGCCTATTACATGTGTCATATAAAATGCCGATACAAAATAAACAGGCACGTGGAATAGAAAATAAAAAAATTGTAGCAGACAGAAAAAAACTAATACAAGCAGAATTTCGAAAAAAATTAGGATTACGAGTTGATTTTCCTAAACCTGGATTTGGAAACACCAATGATGGCAATACGGCCAGACGTTTTTTTGCAAACCCAGACATTACATCAAGCATTACAGGCATAGATAAAACCTTAATAGAAAGATTTAGTGTTATTTAAAAAACATTAAATTGTCCGTACAAAATTAACAGTGAAAAATTTGCAGAATACAATAACTCATAAATAAGTAAGAATCATCCGAGTCTACTGATTGAAATGCCTGTTTATAGTTTTTCTGGCTTCCACTGCCATCAGCACCCCATTTGAATGTAATTTCTAAACTTAAGTCCTCATTTCTCAAAACTTCCAATTGATGATTTAAAATACGTGAAACCGTGTGATCAACCAGATCTTGTAAGGGAACTTCCGCTGACTTCTCTGTAACATTAATGTGCCTTGGATAACACTTAGTTTTTTCTTCAATAATCTTATTGTAAGGAGGAAACAAGTTTTTTAAGTTTTTACGAATTGCAGATGCCCTTAAACCAATATATTGATGGCGGGTTAATTTTAAATCTGTAAATAAAGATAAGGCTTCTTGACATGAATAAGATACATTCGCTTGCGATTTACTACTATCTTTTACAATGTGACCTTTGTCAGGTGAGGTAGAAATATCTAAGACAAGTGAAGCTGCACTCCGGTTTCCTTCTGAATGTAAATTCATCGAAGCCGCAAGGCAGAGTTCTTCTGTACTTTTTGATGTCACCTCTGTATTTAACCTCCTACGTTTAGCTTTAGCAGATAGGTCACAAAAACTCTTTTTTGGGCGTCCTACTTCTCTAGACGTAGAAGCAGAGGGTGCACTTTCTTGTCTAGCAGAGGTAATTAGTACTTGTTCAAGCCATTTTTCATTTTGTTTTCGAAATCTAGTAATATTAAGGGAGCATTTTTTTTCCAAAATCTTGAAGTTGTCGTTGTAAAAGTTTTAACTACCCTTTGAAGTCGGTGTGTACTTGTAGTAGGCAATTCTGATACTTCTAATGTCTCCAAAATAAAACAAAGCAGTTTATCTTTAGTGACCTTTGATTGCGGCTTCATTGGTCGTTGTAATGATAAAACATTGAATAAATCAATATTTTTAATCGAGGCACCGTTTCCTGAAAAAACAACTTTTTTTCTATAGAAACCGGTAATCACCGGTAAAAAAAATCCTATTTTTATATAGCCTATAGTTGCTGCTATATGGTGGAATTGAAATGATTTTGTGCTAATTTGTGTTTTAAAACGTAACTCAGTTCAAACTTAGAAAAGTTAGTAAATATCAATAAGGCAACCAAATATATTTTTTATGACAGTAATCGATATATTTTTTATTATATTTATACACTAATTCAAAGTACAGACCTTCCATAATATGCACCATTTTTTCCAATTCACAAACTGCACTAATAACACAAAACACTTAACTTTAATGGGAGCGCAAAACAACGACAAAACAGTCTTGTTTTAATAATTTCGCTTTCGAGATAACTTTGAAATGAAATAACTATGAACCTACTGACTGCATGTTGTTGATATTATAGCTCAGAGCAATAGACATTTTATATAGACATTTTAGACATTAGACATTTTAGACATTAGACAATATAGACATTTTAAAAGGGTTTAGGGACCAGACTTGATATTACGCGTGATGTTATTGTTGACGGACGAAATGTAACGAGCTGCCTCGACCACATCTTCATGCGCACTGGCGGCCGCGTAGCTCAACTATGTGCGTATACAGTAACTACTAGGATCTCGGACCATCACCTAACGGGACTAACAGCAGATATAGGTAAGTATAATACGGAACCGCAAAACACTTGCTTTAGACCGGTATTACATAACGATCTTATTAAACAAAAGCTGACAAACACCAACTGGTCAGGCTTATTAAACATGGGGGACCCTATTGAGTTGTATAGTGAATTATGCCTGGTTTTTGACGATATTTATAAGGCTTGCAGAATAAAGATAAAAACAACAAAGCGTAACTCCCAACCGTGGGTAGACAGGACATTGGAAAAAATGATAGAACATAGGGATTGTATTTACAGAAGGTGGAAAAATGATTCAAGTAACAATACTTTAAGATTAGAGTACACAAAATATAGAAATAAGACGCATAGGCTTATAAAACTCGCCAAAGAAAAATACAGGCGTGATTCTATTGCAAAATGTAAAGGTGATATGCGTAAAATCTGGAGTAATATAAACGAATGGTTAGGCAGGCCACAATTGTCAGTGGATAGTATAGTGAAAAAATACCTAGTAAAGCATGAAACCCCAGTATCTGTTACTAATAATT
Source organism: Eilema caniola (assembly GCA_949126895.1). NCBI lineage: Eukaryota > Metazoa > Arthropoda > Insecta > Lepidoptera > Erebidae > Eilema > Eilema caniola. Next base: position 48,418,287 of record OX421460.1, on the reverse strand, counting down.
TTTGTAAAATATTCACACAAGAAATAGACAATATAAAACATAAATGTCAAGTACAGTTTCTGGATAGGAACAAGTATGTGCAACCAAGTAATGTGAGTTCCAGGTTTAAAAGAATAACTGCTGAGGACGTTCAAAGTATTATAAACAGATTAGACAATAATAAGTCCCCTGGAACAGACGGAATAAGAGTGAAGGACCTAAAATATATAAATCCCCCAATAAGAAAATATCGCTGTGTTTGTCTACAGTGTTTATAAACCGTTTAATTTCATTAGTAAAAAGTGTTTTATTAGTGTGTGGTGGCCTGTATATAACTATCAAATCAGCATTGTAGTTATCTATCGTTATAGACGCGTGCATTAGCTCGTGTGTTGTTGTAATGCATGTCTTTTTAAGATTACATTGTATACTATCCGATACAAACATTAAAATACCGCCACCTTTTTTATTGTCTCGTGTTAATAAATATAAATTAAAACCTTCCTTTGTAAAGCGATTCAAGTCCTCTTCCTTTAAGTTTATTTCTGTTACACAAATGATATCTATATCATACAGACACTTTTCTAATAGCACTTGCAGTTCGTTAAAGTGTTTTCTTAATGAGGCAATATTAATATGTATTATATGTAATGACGTTGTGTGCTCCTTTATATGCTGCTGCCAATCACTCGTTTTTTTGAAAGAATAATACTGTATATCCTGTATCGGCGATAAGGGGTCACCATTTAAAACCATTGTTTTTATTTTTATTTATTTTTTATGTTTATTTAACGAATATAATTAAGTAGATATGAGTGTAATGAATGAGTAACGTGTGACAATAATAGATTTACTCTCGTTTTTCTGGCAAATAATTTTCAATATCGCTCTCAAAATAAATTTGATATACCTTTGTTTCATTCTCATCCTTCTTAATTAGTACTTTCCCGTCTTTAACCCATATATATTTGTAGGTTTCCTTAAGCTTATTCTTTGTAGCCCAGAAAACCTGACGAAGGTGGCGCGTCAGGTGTTCATTTATAAAAATTCGGGTACTATTGTTATTTTTAAATAAGACATCGTTAGTCGGGGCTACCTTACGGCCTTTCAACCATTCTGTACGTGCCTCCTTGGTTTTCAATTTCACAATAATCGTATTAGGACCCTTCTTGCTTCGACCTTCACCCTTTACTCTCCATGTTCTTTCTATGTCTTCTACCCTCAGAGACAGTTTCATCGCGAGCCGCCGCACTACTTCTTGGACGTTTTCATTTTCTTGTTTATCTACGTTCACCAGCTCAACACACATGGCTAATACATGGCTACAACGTATTATGTCCTGTTGTTCCAAGGACATAATACGTTGTTCAAGCGCTCTGTTGTATTTTTCGAAGTATATACTTTTTTGTATTATATCTTTTATCCGATTTTCTTGCTTCTGATTGCTTTGCAACTGCTCGTGCTGTAGTTTGCTAATCTCTTCGATATCCGATTTTATATTATTTATAAACTGTTCAGTTTCATTTTCTTTTTTCTTAATTTCCCTAATCTCGTCTTTTATTTCCTTCATTGTTTCTTGAATACCATCCTGCATTTCATTAAAGCGACTTTCTTGTTGTTCCTTTATAGTACTGAGTAGACTGTAAATACCCTTAATATAAGTTCTCTTATAAGTTCTCTTTCCCTATATCTCTTTGTATGCTTAAATCTTTAAAACTACGCAACGGATTTTAATACGATTTTTTTAAATAGATAGAGTGATTCAAGAGGAAGGTTTATATGTATAATACATGTTTAATATAGTAGAGGGTGAAGTGGGAACGGGATGTGACGCCACGCGGGCGTAAAAATATTGGCGGTACGAAGTTCGCCGGGTCAGCTAGTATAGGTATAAACTAATCGATTGCACATTTTGTCGCCTGCACATTATCGCTTATATACATTTTGCACCTTTCAGAATTTGACACGTTTGTAATTTGTCATATGATTTTCCTACCAATTGCTCATTAATGAACTATTTGACTATTGTACATTTTGACGATGGGGCATTTTAACCCAAGTACAATTATACGTTTAGTCATTGAAGTACCTGCGTCAATAAGGGCACGTATGTTACAATTTGCAAACACCAAGTAGAGATGATTTCTCGAAGTCGAGTTATGTCGACATCTGACAGATCGCCATGAAATTTGCCATGTTACCAACAGTCGATATCGACATAAAACGGCAAAATGCCTCGAGATAGCTATCTCGTGGCGCGCATGTTAGCCCTGCATGTTACCAACAGTCGACATATCGACATAAAACGGCAAAATGCCTCGAGATAGCTATCTCGTGGCGGCGCATGTTAGCCCTGCAGAATGCGGATAAACATACTTAGATACTTTTTTTCGTAAATACATACATATTATACATAGAATCACCCAGACCAATGCAAATATACATATTCATGCATACAAATATTTGCCCTGAGCGGAGTTCGAACCCGCGCCTCCTGCTTAGCGGCCGCGTTCGCTACCGCCACGCCGCAGAGGCTGTCGATGTGACTTGATATGCCTTTTAAATGTTTTATTTAAAAACTCTCCTCTTTCAAATTTCTCCTTCTATATCTGTTTTTGACTGTAACCACTGATTTCTACGTTTGACATTTTTTTTAGTATATGAGTGTCCTATTTAACAAATAAGCTTTAACAAGAATATAAAACATGTCCTGTAACAACTACTCGTCCGTCGCCCTGAGGCGTAATACTCGTCTTTGATCAGATATATTATATCTTTACTCGTAGATTTACAAAATTCCATATCAAAATTCCATATCAAAATTTCATATCTTATTGATGACGTCACACACAAATTTGAAGTGAGCGAACGTTTTCGCGCACTTTTCAAGCTAAGGAAGTAAAAATGCGTTTTTGAAGTGAAAACTTCTTTAGCGGCGTTGGATGGGTAAAAAGTGTTAAACTCGCGTCAGGATCGCTTGACCTTTGGACCGTAACCGACGACTGACGTCATACAACAAAAGCTATAGGCTGTCTATTTTGCAAGATACGATAAGTAGCATCGTAGTCGACTTTAAGTCCTTATGGTTTCAGATAGTACCGGGATCAAACCTCGTCTACTGACACTTTTTGTGATTATTTTTTCTTTTTGTAATTTATTATTTTTTTCTGATTATTTTTTCTTTTTTCATTATTCATTAATTTCTTCTGACAGAAAATTAGTGACAGGTTCTATATGATTGGTGCTATATTATAGGTATGGTATGGTATGTTCTTTTTATCTTTTCTATGTATATAACGAAGAAAGAAAGAAAGAAAATGTTTTCACTTCTGCCGACACTCCCAGAGTGCCACCCGTCTTTTTTTATTTATTTTGTTACTCGGCCGAGAGGCTGCTCGCTGTTCGTGTTTTCAAATTGGCAGACAGTTCAGTTCAATTGAGACTACATTTCAAACGCGATCGGGATACGTGGGCGCGGATGTTGGAGCGAATCGGCTAGTATGTGAGAATATTAAACTACCAGTTAAATTATTGCACATGAAATAGCGTTTTCGTAAAACAAGTATTTGTAACAACTTTATATATATAAAAAAATGAATCCCAATTTCCCTTACTCACGCCATCACGCGTAAACGGATTGGCCACCGCACTAGCCAACACTCTCACCCTCGCTCGCCCTGGGCCCTGAGAGTGAACACCGGGCATAACGTTCTCGGAAATTAAACCTTTTTAACTGATTCTATAGCTATTTACTTGGTGTTATTTTACAACTAGACAAATAAATCGCTATAGAATTCGTCAAAAAAATAGTTTTATTTCATTCATGTAACTTTCAATAGTGTAAAAAAAAATATCCTTATAATTTATTCTTTCAATATTTATTTTTTGTATTGAAGAGTTTCAGAAAAAAAACCTTCACCTCGCCTCAGTAAATCTCAGAAAAGAGGGGCACCATCGAAGACTATTACAATGTTGACCCTCAGCTTAGCCTCTCTTTGTACTTGCCTACTTAATATATTTTATTAACCTAATACATCTCGGGACATACCATATATCTTGGACCTATTCTTGGGTGCCTTTAGAGGATAGCAATATAGCTCAAATTCAGCAAGCATAGATAGTACACAACTATGCGTGCCAGGGCCTCGTTCGTCCAGCTATTTAGGTCTGAAATATCGTCGTTGCACTTGCCAAAACCTCTATGAGAGAGACATTAAACTATTTTTTCAAATAACTGACGAACACATCAAAAATCTTATATATATATATATATATATATATATCTATATATATATATATATCTATATATATACATTGCATTTATATTATAGATTTTTGATGTGTTCGTCAGTTATTTGAAAAAATAGTTTAATGTCTCTCTCATAGAGGTTTTGGCAAGTGCAAAGTGTATTTTTGAAACGGGGCAAGTACCTTAACCGTTGCAGTTACAGCAAAACGTTCTTAAAAGACGTTCCCTAACTTTTTGGGACATTTTGAACTGCATTCACAGATTTTGTAAAAAACTTACAGTTAGCAAAAAAAATGCAAAAAGTTCAAATTTTTTTTTTATGCCAATCGATTCTATTTCATGTGGGGATCAACAAACTCTATGGGAACATTTTAGCTTTCAGTACTAGAAAAGACAGAAATCGCCAAAGACCTTTCCCATACATTTCGTACGGAAATATGATAAATCAACTCGAAACTCATAGGTAAGGTAAAATTTTGAACTTTTTTAATAAAAAAAATCATTTAAACATTTAAGAAATTGGTTTATGAAATAAATTGCTCAAAATGATTTCCATTTTCACGAATACATAAGTCTATCCTTTTTTGCACTGAACGAATGGCGGCTAATAATGTTCTGGGATGAATATTACGTAAAATGGTCATTAATGCATCCTTGAGCTCTTGAACACTGGCGTACGTCGTCTTATACACCTCATTTTTCACGAAGCCCCATAAAAAAAAATCAAGTGGTGTTAGATCGGGGCTACGAGGTGGCCACTGTGTTGGACCATGTGTACCTATCCACTGTGTACCGAATAGGCGGCTCAAATTGGAACGTGAAAGGTGACTGTTATGTGGCGGAGCACCATCTTGTTGAAAATGAACTTTTCGCAATTCCGACTTAAAATGACTTCATTATACATGGCAGAATTCAGTTTCCCTTCATAAAATTCCACCATTATGACTCGATTGGACATTATACCACACCAACAGTTGAATGAGAAGCGAACCTGATTATGACTTGCCGTAACTCTTAGTGGATTTTCTTTGGACCAATAGTGGTGATTTTTTCTGTTGTACATACCGTTATTGGAAAAATTCGTTTCGTCTGACCACAGTATGTAATTTAAAAATTCATGATCTCTGCTTATTTTTCCTCTTAGCCATCTGCAAAAAGTAAGCCTTCGAACATCATCACCCGGATGTAACACTTGAACTATGCGCCCATATCGATAGCACTTGTAGCCGTATTTCTTCCATATCTTTATCACAAGGGAGTGGGATACACCTACTTCAAGGGCGACTTGCCTGTACGATACCTCTGGATATGCTTCGACATAAGTTAGAACCGCAATCTCCGTGTCCATGTCCACACGAGGCTGCCGCTTTCTTTTGAAAGAACCCTGCAATTCCAGGTTTTTCAAAAGATTTGTAATAACCTTTCTTGTTGGCACATGCCGCAACGGATACTTATTGCGGTACCACACTAATGCAGCTCCCGCATTTCGATTATTGACAAAATACGCTTCTAATAAGTCACTTTTTTCACGATTAGAAGACATTTTAGCGAAAATCCTTAATTAATAACTCATACGAAGTTTCTCAGCTGAAACTAAGAATAACACACAGATTTTCGAATCAAATTCGAAATTTGAGGGTAAAAATTCTTTTTATTTACTTTACAGTCAATTCTACCCACTTCCTGGCCATAACAAAAAGTTAGACCATCGTAGAAATTTGTTTCTGTTGCCGAAATGTATGGGAAACGTTTTTGGCGATTTCTGTCTTTCCTAGTACTGAAACCCCCTTACTGCCCCGTTTCAAAAATACACCCTGTATATATATATATATATATATATATATATTTATCAGAGAAGCTAGAAGTGCTCAACAGGGTGAAGCAGCAAAGACCCTTATATGGCTCAAGTTCCGCCCCACATGGAGTACTGCGGTCACCTTTTTGTCGCGGCTAGCTAGACTCCTTCGACTCGGTGCAAAGACGGACGCTGAGGATCGTCGACAATCCCATACTCACAGGCGGAGTCGACCCTCTCAACCTCGGGAAGGATTTCATCACAGTGTGCGTTTTATCGCCTGTACAATTGTGTGTTCAGATGAATTGTGCGACATGCTGCCCACAGCTACTTTCTATCATGGCACCGCTCGCCATAGTCAGAGAATACATTCTCACCTGCAATAACAGGTCCCTGTTGTGGTTTTTCTAAAGTAACTACGATATGGGGTTCTGGGGTCAGCAGCACGAATGTGACGCCCCTGGTATTGCACACGTCCAAAGGCCACGGCGGTAACCTCTTTCCATCAGCTGGGTCATGTGCTGGTCTGCCGTCAAAGTGGTATGTTTATAGATGCGAAGCCGTTTATTAACGTATGTAATCAAGAAGTTAAAACTGCATTTTTCGTTAATGATGGTTAAATACTCGCATTTTATGCTTGCTACGGGTAAATACCGCTACCGCTCGTCCAGACTATGCTCTCCGTGTTGCCGGAAATATTCTAGCAATGTCCTAGTCTCCACACACTCGCGTCATCGTATTACAGTATTGACAATAATGGAGATGAACGTACACGTATGGATGATAACGCTGTAGCATTTACGTATGCTTTTTTAGAATAGCAAATTATTTTAATAAATTGTGTGGCGGTTAATATTAATTTAATTTATAATAATAAAATATATGTTTTATGTTTTTGTGATATGTATTTTTATAACATTATGGATAACAAAATGAATATACAATATAAAATAAATAATAAAATATGCTTATATAATAAATTATTGTAATAGGTATTTTTTGTTGGCGAGTGTACTTATAAACTTTATATGGAGAAGATTGTGCTTGGTTACTAGGTGGTTGTTGACAATTTAGACGTTAGTTACAAAAATGAAAAACTGTGTTTTTCTTTAATATGGTAGCAGAGCGATTTTAAAAATGAAAATACTACTTTAATCGTGTTAAAAGTTTCGCGACAATGGCGAGTGCGTCACAATTGGTCATTGAGAAATTATCCGGGCTAGAAAATTATTCCTCCTGGAAATTTCAAATGTGGATGATCCTCATCCATGAGGATTTGTTTGAGTGCGTTGAGGCCAGCACAGAAAACACAGATAAACCTGCGTGCGAAGATAAGAAGAAACAGGAAAAAGCCCTGGCACGTATTTGTCTCAGTGTTCAGCCATCTGTCTACTCTGTTGTCCGAAATAGTAGTACTGCGTTTCAAGCCTGGAGAAACTTACAAAAATCGTTTGAAGACAAAGGTTTATGTCGTCGATTGGGGTTGCTCAGATTGCTGTTCAGTCTAAAGTTAGTTTGATAGTATGGAGGCGTATCTTACAAAAATTCAAGATACAGCTCTACAACTTCAGGATATAAGTGCCAAGCTAGAAGACGAATTTGTGGCGATTATAATGCTTAGTGGACTACCCAAGGATTATGATCCACTAATCATGACACTGGAACACTCAAGCCTGACTCTGTCAAGTGACCTTGTAAAATCCAAATTACTGCAAGAAACACAGAGACGTAATGGAGAGGGTACTTCTGGTACACAGGATAAGGTGCTAGTGAGTACAAAACGCCCTAAGTGCTATCGTTGCAAGAAATTTGGACATTATGCAAAAGATTGTTCCAAGGAAAAATTATCTAAAGAAAGGCCGTCAGTTTCTCAAAGTAGTGAAAAGTCATCGCAGAAGACTGGAACCCTTTTATCTGCGTTAGCGGTGAGTCCGGAGAAAGACGTTTGGTATGTAGATAGCGGTGCTACTTGCCATATGACGAATAACAAAGGTATACTATACGACTTCACTCAAGAAACACCGAAGGAAGTAACAGTCTGCGGGTCATGGTGACGTAAAACTTATTTTAGAAAACAATTTAAAGACTGTCAGTTCTGTCGTATATGTGCCAAAGTTGACTAGTAATTTATTGTCAGTCAATGTTTTGACTAAGAAAGGTTATCGTGTAATTTTTTATAAAAAATTATGTAAAATTTATGACGATGAAACTATTATAGCTGTAGCAAAACGGGATGCAAATGAGCTTTATAAATTACAAACCGAATCGGCATCCGCAAAACCGTTATTAACTAGTATGCCAATTAGTGCCAAACCAAGGTGCCTACTGTGAGCCAGGGATTGTGGCATCGTCGGCTAGGACACCTGAATAGTCGCAGCATGAATCTGCTTAAAAACGGCTTAGCGAATGGCATCGACTATGATTGCTCTACTTATAATCAATGTGTCGCGTGTATCGAAGGTAAGGCAACAAAACTTCCCTATCCTAAAAAGTCGTTTACACGTGCTACAGAGGTGTTAGGTCTGGTTCACACGGACTTGTGTGGGCCTATGCCTGTGAAATCCAGTGGTGGTGCGAGGTATATGCTTCTTTTTATTGATGATTTTTCAAGAAAAACATTTTGTTATTTTATAGATTGTAAAGACAAAGTTTTTGAGAATTTTAAAGGTTTTAAGTCGCTAGTAGAGAACAAAACTAATAAGAAAATTAAAGTTTCACGAAGCGACAATGGTGGCGAGTATATTAATGGTCGTCTCAAACATTTTTTAAATGAATTTGGAATAAGACACCAAACTACAGTCCCTCATTGTCCGCAGCAAAATGCTGTAGCGGAACAAGCGAACCGCACTATAATGGAGGCGGTGCGCTGTATATTGCTGGAGGCTGGGTTGGATCAGTGTCTATGGGCTGAAGCGGCAAACACGGCTGTTTATATGAAAAACCGTTCACCAACTAAAGCGGTTAGAGGGGCCACTCCAGAAGAAAAATTTACTGGATCCAAGGTAAACCTTGACCATTTAAAAGTATTTGGATGTTTAGCGTATGCTGTACAGAATAAGCGTAGTAAACTGAATCCAAAAACTAAACCTTACATATTTTCAGGGTACTGCGAGAGTACTAAAGGGTATAGACTTTTGGTTACAAACATATTCAATTTGACAATTGCGTTACGCGCAATTGTCAAACAAAAGAACAAAATATTTGTATTGTATATTTTAATTAATTAAATTATTTTCGTTTAGGTACGTTAAATATTAATATTTATAGCTGTATTATGTATATTTGTCTCTTTAACATGGTTTATATTAGGGGTTAAAGTATGAAATTGCCGATTTGTACTGACAAATTGAAATTGGTTTTTTTTTTAATTTAAAGTATTTATTTAATCAAAATAATTACCATTATTATCTATACATTGCTGCCATCTAGTAAGAAGGTCATTTAAGCCTTTGCGATAGAACTCTGGTGATCTAGATTCGACAAACTGTGTGAAAGGATTTTGTACTGCCTCCTGAGAAGAAAACTTTTTATCACATAGAAAATTGTCCAAATCACGAAAAAAATGGTAGTCTGTTGGAGCAAGGTCTGGCGAATACGGAGGGTGACGGATAGTTTCTAATTGCAGTTCCTGTAGAGTTAAAACGGTTTCTCGTGCTGTATTAGGTCTCGCGTTATCATGGAGCAATAATGGTGAAGATCGATTCATGAGTCGGAGCTGTTTCACTGCTAGTTTTGCTATCATTGTTCGGAGTTTGGCACAGTAGACATTTGCCGTTATTGCTTGACCAGATCGTAGAAAGCTATAGTGAATAACACCATGCTGAGACCACCAAACAGTTACCATTACCTTTTTATTGGTAAGCTTTGCTTTAGGACACTGTTGTGGCGTTTCACCTGGGGTCAGCCATTGCATTTCTCGCTTACGGTTATCGTAAAGAATCCACTTTTCATCACATGTCACAAATCGATCCAATATTCCTTCATTTCTGTATCGATTCAACAAGGCAACACAAGTTTCAACACGCATTTCTTTCTGCAGATCAGTCAAATCATGAGGTACCCATTTTTCACATTTTTTTATTTTATTGATTTGACGCAAATGAGTCAATATTGTTGGTAAGGTAACGTTAAACCATGCAGCTAATTCCTGGGTAGTTTGGCTCGGATCGGCTTTCACCATGTCTTTCAATTCATTGTTATTCACCTGTGTGGACGGCCTTCCTCGTGGTTCGTTCTTCAAATCAAAGTTTCCATCACGAAAGCGTTTAAACCAAAATCGCACGGTGCGTTCATTAGCAGTCCCCTCTCCAAACGCAACATTGATATTGCGAGCTGTTTCTGCCGCGTTAGTTCCGCGTCGGAACTCGTATTCAAAAATCACTCGAATTTTCGAAGTATTCATCTTTCTTGTCTAAGCTGAATAAAAAAAACAACTGAAAGTCGATAATCGAATGTTGCACATTTTTAAATGAAGAACTACATAGGTACCATGTGGAAAAGTTTCACTCAAAAATCTCAAACCATGAAGGTTCTATGTCAATTCGAAGTACCTATTACAATGAAACGGCAATTTCATACTTTAACCCCTATTATTTAAATTGGAATATTTATCCTTTGGATATCGATTTTTCATCATCAAATATTTGCTGCCTACAACTCAGCCCATTGTTTCTCTGTCGCAGTCGGATTAACCGTTATTAACCGAATTTAACGATAGCTAACCATAAATTCAACCATATAGTTGTAAAAAAGCCCGTTATTTATCATAATTTGCCTAATATTTTAAAAACTGCTAAAACAGCAATGTTATTGTAAAAAAATTAGTCAATTGTCTCGTTTTATACTCCGCACGCCGAATGATGATCCCTATGATGTTTCAACTGACAGTTGTATTAGTTATGCGAAACAATTTCGATAAAATACTGATTTTTTCAGGCAAATGTCATGTCATTCAGCCAGGTCATTCAACATAATAAGCAATATTTATTTATTTTGAAAAAAAAGACTACGCGCATTGATGGACATAAAACACTAGATAAAAAAGTAACAGCCTTATTATATTTTATTTTACTATACTTTAATTTTTATTCAAATTGCATAATTTAAAGAATTTAAAATTCTTTTTGAATAGAATTTTAAAGAATTCATAATTAGCTGGCAATTATGGATTACATGGAAAAGTATTTAAAAGGAGGCCATAGACCTACCGTATTTTTTTAATTCAGTCATGTCATGTCTTGTCAGTCTGTTTTGTCTTCTTGTCACACCGCATCACATCGCGTCATACGAGTGCTCTAACGCCTTGTATGCACCACGTCTTTGTTAGCTGAGTTTTGTTTCTGTTTTCGCTGTTTTGTGTTATTTGTTGATTTTCTGTTACCTGTTTGTTGATTTTCGGTTTTGCAAAATGCCGAAAAGACAGCGGAAAACTGTTCTCAACAGTGAAGTTCGCGAGTTTGTAGTTCGTTTGCGAGACTATTTTGCTCGTGAACAACAAAATGGCGGACCCTTGTTACCGCTTGACAATGTTCGCGATCGTGTAGCCGATGCTCTAGGAATCGGAAAGGCTACTGTTTCTCGAATAACAAAGGAAAAATTTGGGGAGTCGTCCATGGAGGACAATAAACTATTAACACCAAAGAAGAAAAAGAAAAGGTTATGTCATATAACAGAACCTGATGAATTTGATTTAGATGCTATACGCAATCATATTTATGGTTACTACCTACGAGGTGAACTACCAACCTGCCAGAAGTTATTATCTTCATTAAAAGCTGCAGAACTCTTCAAAGGCGGTGCTACTTCTCTTAGAATTGTTTTGAAAAAATGTGGATTCCGCTATAAAAAATGTGACATGAGAAAAATATTAATGGAGCGTACTGACATAGCTTTACTACGATGCGATTTTCTTCGCAAAATCAAACAAATTGATAACTGGGAGAAGGTAGTATACCTTGATGAGACATGGCTGAACGCCAATCATACTGTAGGTAAGGCATGGACGGATGACACAGCCAAATCCAGCACAAAAACTCCTGAAGGAAAGGGCCAATCATTTGCCACGCTGGCACAGCTACAGGTTTTGTGCCGAATTGCCTGTGGGCTTTTAAGTCAGTGAAAACAACGGAGTACCACGAGGAAATGAATTTCGAAAACTTTAAGACATGGTTTATAAAACCCATAGAAAATTTGAATGAGCCTCACTATATTTTAATGGACAATGCTTCATATCACTCAGTTCAAATTAACAAACCCCCCAGCAGCAATAACAAAAAAGCTGAAATTATAGAGTGGTTACACGGCAATGGTGTGGAAACTGACAGTCAGATGTTAAAAAAAGAGTTGGTTAGACTGTTGAACTTTCACAAACAACAGACGCACCCATCATATTTTTTGGATGAATTGGCCAAATCAAATGGACACACGGTAATTCGGTTACCGCCCTATCACTGCCAATATAATGCAATCGAGTTGATATGGGCGCAGATCAAAGGTATCTATATTTTTTATTTATATAATATTATGTATATGCATATATTTCTAAAAATAATTACTAAATGTACAAATATTTTCAGGTCATGCAGCTAGGCATATCACAACTCCGCCATTCACGGCAAATAAAATGATGGTTTTATTGGAAGAAGCTTGCGCTCAAGTGACAAGACTGGGATCGAGATGTACAATACGACAATATCATTGACCAACCGTTAATAATAAACGTCACGGATAGCTGCAGTTCAGACTCAGATTTTGAAGACCCGATTGACCCAGTATCAGATTCAGATTGATATAAATAAAATACAAACTCAAAGCATTTGTTTTATATTTCCAACAAATTATCGATATTTTGTTTATCGATGTGTCCCTTCTTAGTCGATAACAGCTTGACGACATAACTTTTGCAGCACGTACCATGTACATTTGCATTGAGTTTTTTTTCTATTTTTTCCGAACATTACGTAATAATTTCTTAATATTCATTTTTATAATTTACAATTGTACACAATTATGATTTTTTCGTCTTTTTAATGGACCTCTAAAGGATTTGATGTGATAGGACGTCAGTACAATGTTAAGCGCTAACGAACTGTCATAGAGATCATCATTCAGCGTGCGGATTATAGTGATTATTATCTATGTGCAAACCAATTCTGACATATGCAACATGACGATAAAAAACTTTTTATGTGAACACATAACTAATTTTGCAGTAGGTACCAGAGGTACACATGTATATTTTGTCACATCTATTTCTAGAGGGAAATAACACCATGTTGTTTTTTTGTCGATGCGTAATTATAATTATTACAATTTAACGAATATAATAAATTCGAAAAAATGCACATATCGATTATGGTAGACGATATGTGTCCCGAGGGATATAATTTCTAATGTAGTTTATTTCTTTGAGTGCACTTATCTCTAGACTACAAGTACGAATTGAATTGCGTAGGAAGAGAAGAGGGGGGAAAAAATATGTTTCGTTATACGAATTATTTCGTGTGTTGCGTGAAATGTAATGTGTGGCGCAGCCAGGCACATTAGAACCATATGTACGAGTATATGCCAGATTGACTTGTAATTTTAAATATGGAACATTAATTGATTAAAGTTTTTTTATTATTTTTTTCTGCGAGAATCTGGCGGGAATTGGTTTGAATTGAATTTGATTGGCTAGTCAAATTACTTAATTTTTACTGAACGTCAAAACTGTATAAACAATTTATTCGTGAAGTCATAATATTTAATAGTCAAATCACATACTATGAAAAGTTGGGTGTAATTATGAAAGATAAAATAAGAACCGACGCAACTGTTCCCACTCTTTCACTATTCTTAATTTAATAATTTCAGCCAAATAATTTATTTTACCTACGGAAAAATACCAAATTCGTTCGTACCTCAAAGGATTTTCGGACAATGATTTATAATGAACATTAAAAAGGTTTAAGGCCTCAAGAGTGTTTTGATTTTAAGGTTACTTTAGGTTGGAAAAAAGAGAAAATGGTTTAGACGTATGGAAACCTTTATATGTGCTCTGGGTGAGTTCTTTTAGAAGTTTCATATCTACAACCCTTAAATTAGCAGCGGAAAATTGATCGTTTTTGTTTTTCTATTTAAGAGCATTCAGCTCCGATTTATGACGTGTATCTTACAATATACATTGCCAAAGGTAACATATTTTTAAAATAATTCGATTTTGAAAATAATCGCGTATAGATAAGATATATTGCTTGCTGATAAGAGAAAAAATTAAGTGTTTTGATAAAGCAAATGTTTTAATGTATATCTTAATTACTTGTAATAATAACGCTTCTGAAGATTTAATCACATAATGAGATCATACAGGAAACTATTTGCAAATTTTACTTTTACAAGATGTATCTAGTTATGCATGTAATTTGGGCGCCTATTTGGTTTTCATCTTCAATTTCGCAATTTGCACTATAACTATCTGAATGTAACAATACATAATCGTTTACCCCTCACAGGTAAGATCACGCGCCAGTAGAGGCTGAGTATCATTACGCCAGTCCTCAAAGGCAAGGCATCGGTGCAGGAGTGTGGCATTTACCGCGGCAAAAAGATGTCCGGCACCATGAAGCTCCACGAGAAGACTAGCTTAGTGTCAAACAAGTAAATTAAGGAAAGAAAGGGAGTCTTTAGAGATTCACTACCGGTCAATTTAGACATCTACATCACAAATCATTTGATTTTTTATACCAAATTAAGTGGCAAACAACGGCCCACCTGATGGAAAGTGGTTACCGTGGCCCATGGACGTGTACAACACCAAGGGTGTCACACTCGTGCTGCCGACCCTGAAAGAACCTTCTAATACCCTTCTAGAGAACTATAGTTTGACCTTCAACCCCCATAACGAGGACGAGTTGGGGATCGCGTGGTCCCTCCTCCCGAGGAATGCCAGACTGAGAGGGATGGCCCTGGGTCAGCCGGGATACGAGGGATATGTCGAAGACAACCTCACCTTTCGCCTTGCATTACGACCTACAGCGCGCGTGTGGAGTAGTAAGAAAAAAAGCTGTACATACATATGTTTAACGCAAGTTCTATCGTCATGTTAACCAATTTGAAAGCTACCGTCTGCTCACGTTACGACTCCCATAACGATATAAACTGAATTGTAATAAATAAACATGTAGAGCAACGTTCCAGGGTACCTAGTCTCGACGTATTTCATAAAATTAATTTCTTAAATTAGAAGATTTTAATGTTATCATTAAACTTGTTAAAGTTATTATTGGTTTTTATTTGTTCTTTTATAGGTACTAAACAATCAATGAATCATCTAGATATTAGTGCGATTACCATGCCACATTATATTTATGCATTTTACGCCCAGATTTAATTTTTATGCATCATACTTCGTTAGACGCGTCTTTGATGATAAACACGAAAAGGCTTTACTGCAAAGCTAAAGCCCTAGTCTTGATATCAAAAAACCATTTTCTTCTAGCGTCATCTATTGCTGTCAAAACAAGAAAAATTGTAAGTCTCATCTCTGAAGCGAATTGTATATCGAGTCACAATTTGAACTCTAAAGTTAAGGTTTAAAGCCGAACATTGTTCAAATATCAATCCACCGCCCTTTACCTGCAGTTGAACCTAAAATGCAAACGAGACTTAACTTAGCCTAGATGGTGCTGTATTAAATATTTGGATTACTGGAACTATTGGACTACCTATTATACGTATTTTTATTTTATTCATTTATTCATTTATTGGCTCACAAAAGAATATGGTTACACATTGATGTTTAGTCATATTAAATTAGATTCTCATATTCACCATCTCTGGCATGTGAGACTACGTACATTATTAAATTAAAACTACATTTAAATAATAAATAGTAGTAGTTATGTATACATTAAAAATAAAAACAAAATGTCATGCATTGTCTTATTATCAAAACCCACCCAATGTCATAATGATCATCAATAATGTCAACAATACAAAATATATGAAGGGGCAGGGGGGCCTTCACCAGAACTCATCTTCCCCTAACTGTGTGGTAGATGGGCGTGAGAGCAGAAATAAATGTCTTCCGATCACAATCACCGCACTTTAATCAATTCGCACAGAAATCACAATGAAATTAGGCAATAAGTGATCACTACGATACGAAATCAACCTAATTAAATAATAACGCAGCGTGATAACGTAGATATACAGCGATTCGTCAAAAGCGTGGTGCGCGGGCGCTGTCTCGATCCAATGTTACTATCAAGATGGCCGCCCGTCACCATCGACCATGACGCTTCGCTAGGTTGACATCGACTGTCACCTGTCAACCTGAAGTTTGACGTAAACGCCGTCACGGCCGGACTGACACACGACCGTCCTCGGGCGATTTATCTGCAACAAATTAGGATAACTGCACAGTCCGTTCGCTCATCCTGACTTAATCATGTTCATCAGTGCACCAATACTAAAATCATCTTTATAAACGTCTAGACAGGCCACGATGTGACCCGGACGAACAATTCATCTCACTAATAACAAGCAGTCATCCAGGACAAGTCAGCCCTCTCGAGGAACCTGACTCGGACGACAAGTTTCGTCGGATGATGCTCAGACAAGCCAACACGACCGGCGGGTATGACTCGGACGACATGTTTCGTCTACTCACTGTGACAAGCCAACCCGACACGCGGGTATGACTCGGACGACACATTTCGTCTACCTTCTGAGACGAGTGAAGTGTGCCCTCTAACTAATCCCTCTGGAATAGTAGGGATGACACTTCTCCGCCCAGGATCAACCATTTGTAGAATCATCACATGTGTATGTTACATTATCTATAACGATAGTTTTACTATACCTATAATAGTGAATTGTCTTGCTCCGTGTGTACTTCAACTTCATATAGGACTTCCCATGTTTCTGGGTCTGAGTGTGCGCTCAGGGTATCTGAATTCACTGTGACAGTGCGCGAGTCAGCGGAGGCAGTGTCTGAGCATACGGTCAAAGTATCGAGACGGTCTAATGACTCGTTGTCATTGTTTGAGCACCAAGTATTGTCTACATCATCAGACGCCGTCTCGGCCTCAACTTCATTTAAAAGACTAGACGCGATTTCGAGTAATCCGTCATGGCCCCGAGGTACTGCGCGCAAATTTTCGTGGGAATATTTGAGAGTTCGACAGGAAGCACCTACTACGCTTTTAAGTTCATAGCGATCATTATTTAGAACTTCTGTAATCACGAATGGACCCCTAAATTTCTTATCTAGTTTTGTCTGATTCCGCTCACAGTTTTTGATAAATACGTAATCTCCTTTAGAAAATGGCATAATTTTTGCGCGACCACGATTAAATCTAACAGTTTCGGATTCAGCAGCTTTTTGAATGTTTGCTGACGCATCTTCTCTAATTGAATCAAGATCCAAGCGAACCTCATTGTCCTTATCATTACTGTTAATTTTGGACATACCCAGCGAATCAGAACGAATTCCGAACATAAGCTCGGATGGGGAATACTTAGTTACACTAGATTTTGTACTATTTAGTGCAAGCTGAATATTTCCTAATTCATCGCGCCATGTTTTATTAGGATCATTTTCGACTATAGTTAAAAGGCTTTTTAATGTACGCATCACTCGTTCGACCTGGCCGTTCGCTCTACTTGAACCCGTCGCGATGAAGTGAAGTTCTATTTTATGCTCGTCACAAAAAGTTTTAAAATCAGAACTGATATAACAACGGCCTTGGTCTGCGATAATTCTTTTTGGCGCTCCAAAAAGGTTAACTGCCTTTTGCAGAGCACATATCGCACTCTTCGCATCAACAGACAAGGTATGTTCGAGTAAAACGTACTTCGTGAAACCGTCAATGATAACTGAGCAATACTCATTTCGGTCGCTCTTCCCGCTAAGCTTTCCCGTGAAGTCTATATGAATTGTGTGCCACGGCACAGACACTTTCGGTATCGGGTGCAGCTGAACGGGCTGAGCTCCCGACGGACCTTTGGAAGCCTTGCAGATTATGCACGAATCTATGAATTTTCGAACACATTTAGACATATCCGGAAACCAATACTTCTCATAAAGCTTATCTAAGGTTTTATCCCTACCTAGATGCTGCAATTCATTGTGGACATGATTTATGAGTGTCCAAATAAGAGATCGTGGAACTACTGGCAACCAGGAGACCACTTTGTTACGGACAATTTTCCTATAGAGGATACCTTCTCTGACATCATATGTCCGTCCTACGCTTTCGGGAAAACTGTTATTGTGGTATTTTGTGATAAGATCTTGGATTTCTGTATCCCTTTTCTGTTCCACTGATAACCAGCCCTGGTGGAGTTCAATAAATTGAACGGATTTAGTTTGCATCTTTTCAGATTCTAAAGGACTAACTGTGTCGGAATTTGGTAAAGGATTTCGAGACAAAAAGTCAGCGTGTTCCATTCTACTGCCTTCGCGGTAAACAATATCGAAGTCGTAAGCCTGCAGATATGCCCACCAACGATATACACGGGGAGTTAAATCCTTCTTAGACTTCGACGCCTTTAATGAATTGCAGTCTGTAACAACTACAAAACTCCTACCATATAGATAGTGTCTGAAATGTTCTACCGCTCTGACGACTGCTAAAGTCTCTAACTCATAAGAGTGGTAGCGAGACTCTGCATCCGATGTTCGACGGCTAAAGTATTCTACAACGTGGGGTAGGTTATCTTTTTTTTGTAAGAGGATTGCTCCATAACCGTCCGAGCTAGCGTTTGTATGTAGCTCTACAGGTAGATCTGGATCAAAAATGGTAAGTACGGGTTCAGACGTAAGAATGTCTATTAACTTTTTGCGTATTCTTTCATATTCAGGAGTCCAAGTAATTCGCCCTTTCAATTTTGTAAGAGGATATAAGGGGCCCACAATCCGTGTGAAGTCGGGGATAAATTTCCGGAAATAAGACGCTAACCCAAGGAATTGCCGGACATTCGTAGCTGTTTTCGGTTCAGGAGCTTCTACCAAGGCTTGAATTTTGCGGGAATTTGGTTTAATCACACCTGACTGCACAGAATATCCCAAATAATCAATCTTTTGTTTCATAAATTTACATTTTTTAAGGTTTAATGAGAAGCCAGCCTCCGATAATGCGGCCAACACATCGTCAAGACGCTGGAGACCTTCAGAGATGTCCACAGAATAGGAAAGTACATCGTCCATATAAATTAATGGTTTGTCTTTTAAATGGCTCATGGCTTTTGTGATACATCTCTGAAAGACTGAAGGCGCATTTTGTAAACCAAATGGCATGGCAAGATATTCGTATTGACCCTCGTTTGTGACAAAGGCTGTCTTTTCCACTGAATCGGGATGCATAGGGATCTGGTGGAAGCCAGCAGCCATATCTAACGAGGAGAAGAAATGGGCCCCATTGAGCTGATCAATTTGTTCCTCGATACGGGGCAAAGGGTAACGTTCGGGCACGGTATTGGAATTTAGCTCCCTATAATCAACACATAATCGGTCCGTATTGTCCTTCTTTTTAACAAGGACAATAGGGCTTGCAAAAGGGGAAGAACTTTCCCGAATCACTCCTGCATCTAATAAATTTTGGATCTGTTCTCTGATTATTTGTTTTTCTATTGGGGCGCGTTTACCGGGACATCTATAAACGCCTTTTTGCGGATCTACTAATTTAAGCTGACATACCCCAGTCTTAACCCGTTTGGTAGGTATACCTTCAATAAAATGATTCAAATACTTCTTCAAAATTGAAATCAACATTTCTTTATCATGTCCCTGCAAATCTGTGTCAATCTGATTAAAATATAATGAATCTAAATTCCTGCTACAAAAATGAGATTGCTCTTTCGTGTATATGACAAGGTTATCATTATCAATTTTCACGCATAGCCCTAAATCTAGAATATCCCTACCAATAATTATAGGGTCTGATATATTACAATCCGGAACCACATGGAAAAGTAAGCTTATTAAACGGTCATCGATTCTAACCTCGCTCTGAATTTGTGTAGTACATTGAATGTCATTGCCTCCGATACCACTAAGATAAACAGTATCTTTACGCACAGTACCCGAGAGCTTATCACAAAAGCTTTCCTTTAAAAGTGAACAAGACGATCCACTATCGAATAAAAAAGGGACAGGCTCACCGGATGATGTTTTCAAAGTGCCCCTAGAAGGGCGGTGCTCACAATGATGCACCTCCTTGACCGCAGCCTTGCTTCCGTTCTTCTTGTCGGGGCAGTTAGTTGTCACGTGCCCCTTTTGCCCACACGTGTAGCAGATCACAGAAGGTATGTTATCTGAAGCTCGTGATGAACTTGGGGTGTCTTGTGAGGGTCCGGAGTTTTCACGACGTTTTCGACACTCTACCAAGCGATGACCTGTTTTTCCACAAAAGTTACATTTGCCCGAGAACCTTTCAATGGGACGAAAGCGCTTGATCTCTGGTTCGCTGATTTCATCACCATCCGACCGACGCTTGAGAGATACACCTCCAAGTATTCGGAATAGTTGGGTGCGAGTGGTGATATTGTGGGCGATTAATTCGCGACGTATCAGTCCATCCTTTTGACAAAGTACTGAAATAACGAATCCAGTCACCGCTTCTTCGGGCATCACAACCTTTGGAATTCGTTCTATCAAGTTCCACAGGCGAAGTGCGGATTCTGATGCTGTTTCTTTTGCACCGATTTGGAATCGAAGAATTTCATCAAAGTAATCTTGATGTAATTTAGGTTTTGAAAACATCGCTAAAAGAGTCTGCTTAACCACGCTCCAGGTCATATCGTGTAGGTTTAATTTGGTAATACAAGATGCAGCTCGTCCTTTTAGAGCACTCGTAAGAGCCATGAGTAGATCTATTCCGTCCAAACTCCTTTTCTGAACGATAGCTTCGGTTATATTGCACCAACCATCCACGTCGGCCTCTGGATCGTCTGGGTTGAAGGGTAACAATTGCGTAGAATGACTTGGGTTCACGGCTGGCATTTGCTGAGACGCGAGGACTCGAGATAACAGCGTTTCCATGTGGGTGAGTAGTTTCTCAGCATCCATTTTGGTCCGCTGGCCCTCAACATGGGCCCCATCGTATCCCACTTCTGATGAAGGGGCAGGGGGGCCTTCACCAGAACTCATCTTCCCCTAACTGTGTGGTAGATGGGCGTGAGAGCAGAAATAAATGTCTTCCGATCACAATCACCGCACTTTAATCAATTCGCACAGAAATCACAATGAAATTAGGCAATAAGTGATCACTACGATACGAAATCAACCTAATTAAATAATAACGCAGCGTGATAACGTAGATATACAGCGATTCGTCAAAAGCGTGGTGCGCGGGCGCTGTCTCGATCCAATGTTACTATCAAGATGGCCGCCCGTCACCATCGACCATGACGCTTCGCTAGGTTGACATCGACTGTCACCTGTCAACCTGAAGTTTGACGTAAACGCCGTCATATATGTCAGTGTCCATAATACGTCAATAATTAAAGTCAATAATAATAATAGTTTATATCTTTATCATTTCGATCTTAATTAATAAAATTCAGAATAGTAAATTTTACATAACCTCCAAAAAAATACTTTTTCTCAAACATGTTTGGAAATTTGAACATTATTTTGACAACCTTCTTCGAGATAAATCGAAATTGCTGTACATGAAAGCAGCGGCCGGCTTAATTTGTATGAAAATCCATATCTGTCGTGTTTTAGCGGCCAAATAAATTACTATGTAAACTCATATCTGTCGTGTAATTTAAAAACCATGGCAACCAAGGAGGTAACTTTTCCAAGGCATTGTTTAAATACAGAACTGGCTTGCAAATAGAAAGCTGTTTATTAAGAAAAATAAAAAACAAATGAACATGTTGCCGCGTGACAATTACTGTTCTTCGTTGGTCGTCATTGATTTTGAAAAGTAGATAACTAATTGTATTTTAATTTCCGCGCATTGTTTGAGAAAAGCACTATACAAGCCTTGGCCACAACTGAGCGTTGCCGGACTCCGTAATGCATGCCCGGCTGCCCTTCGGACCGCAACTTCACTATCGTCCGGCAACACAATACTTGGCGGCCGCGGCAGTAATGTACTATAATATACCTACAGTCGCCATATATCGTAGCATATAAGATGACGTAATACTTCTTTACAGTTATTTCATTGAAATGTCAGTACTGTACAGCAAGAACATCTATAGTTATCGTATCGTTAACGTATTGAGAGAATGGTTTATTGCGATTGGTTAGCTTCACACACACACAGGTTCACAGTAGGCAGGCCGCCAATCGGAATGCTTTGTTCTCTCAATACGTTTACCATAAGATTAGTACACTTGAAGTTGTAAAATTGTTCCGATATTTTTGGACTTACTATGGGATATACTCTTTCCAATCAAAAAAGAATTATGAAAATCATACTAGTCTGTAAGTTATGCGTGGTCATACCTTACAATCAGTGAGTGAACAATTAATCATCGTCGGCTTTTTCAAGGGTTGGATTTTTATTTTCAAATTGATATGGGACCAACTTCGGGGTAAACTCTTTCTAATATAAAAAGAATTGTCAAAATCGGACTACTCTGTAAAAAGTAGTGCGTGGTCATACATTAAAAAATATACGCGTCGACTTGAGAAGCTCCTCCGTTTTTTCGTCGGTTGACAAAAAAGGTAACTTGTAGCGTATGGAACTTACCTATTGACATCAAGCCAGGACCGATGACTTTTATGCGATTATACGCAAAAAGTCGGCATCACTGTTGAGGAGGATGAGAGGTGGTCGCAACAGCATCCTGAATACCGTAGCGGAGAACATTAATTCTCCGATTGTAAAACGCCTAGTGTCAAGGGTGATTAATACTAACACTAGTTTATAAGATACTTATGTTACTAACACCATATGG
This sequence comes from Eilema caniola, assembly GCA_949126895.1. Taxonomy (NCBI): domain Eukaryota; kingdom Metazoa; phylum Arthropoda; class Insecta; order Lepidoptera; family Erebidae; genus Eilema; species Eilema caniola. The sequence continues at coordinate 48,395,365 of OX421460.1, read as the reverse complement.
AACTACAGTTTTCCGAAATAAATTTCTTTTTATTATTATATTATTATTATTATTCACTGTGCGTAGAACAGCCTCCGTGGCTTAGCGGTAGTGAACGCGGCTGCCAGGCAGGAGCCGCAGGTTCGATGCTTGCTCAGTGCATATTGAATGCATGAATATGGGTATTTGCATTGGTCCGGTCGTACCTCGGAGAGCACGTTAAACCGTCGGTCCCAGTTGTAACAAACATCTATGGCAGTCGTAACGGGTAGTTGGAGCCCTCAAAAATCCAACAACTGGTCGAACTGCAATGCTTCAATATCGCCTTTGGGTTGTGGAGGTCAGATGGCAGTCGCTTCACGGAAAATACCGAAGACTGGTAAAAGCGACTGGGATTGACGCTAGGATGAAGAAGTACTCGGTCACCTTGTCTGCTACAATACATCTGATGGCGACTGACAATCTATATTAAAAAGATTATTTGGGTTATGTTAACTTAAATACATATTCTGAATACAGATGTGGCTTATTTTTTGTAGAAAGGTTTTGGTCAGACTTAAAATCGCTCGAATATTTATTCTCGGCCCTATTAAACTATGGATCTGATGGTGGAACAGATCGTAAGATTCTGGAAAGAAACAGGTTGGTTCGACGTAACACCGTGATTGCCGGACAACCCTCCTCTGGGGAGAAACAGGGGGGATTTGGAGAAATGGCCCATGCAGGAGGCGGAAAGGCAGACCACCCATCGGGTCAACGGCGTCCCCTGCTAGAAGTAAGTATATATTAAAGTTTAATAAACGTATGGCGGGCAAATAAGGAAAGAACACAAAAACGCTATAATGTTATTTGAAAAATCTCTATTCAAAGAATATTTAGATTCAATATAGTACCAAAAGCAAGGCTTACTTGCAAGACAAGCGTGTTTAATGGCTATAATAATTAATATCTGAGGTAATAATAAAAAATACCGGTTCGAAGGACCATAATTTATGGTATTACTCAATAACATGAACTTATACTGTCCAAGATATCAATTTTCTTTCCACACTATTTACACAGTGTAACGATTCATACAGTAGTTCATCGTCTTTGAAATTTACGGAAATACCGACACCGTCCGTAGACACATTAGTTTTTTTTTTTTTATTTATTTTCTGCAATGCGTATTTAACGTCAATTTAATCTCTTTGTTCACGGTTCATGATGATAGAAAAGCAGTAATATGATTCGTTTGATTAGAGTTTTACGTTTCTTGTAGTCAGCATCAAATCGATTTTGACCAGCAAAGTACTGAAAATGATCTTAGCTTTATGCCCTTTTCTTCTGACCTGGAGCACACCTTTAGTCCGGGTGATAATACAATATAAATCTATATAAAACATTTGACTTCACTCAAAGTTACTGATTTTAAGATAATTTTGAGTACTTTGCAAGTCAAGGTTGGCTTCAACTCCTTAATAAAACATAATAAATATTCCACAACATTACACACAACGCTATCTAGTTCCATGGTAAGCATAGCTTAACTAGCTTGTGTTATGGAATCTAGAATGTGTATAAACATACTTAGATACTATGTTTTTGCAAATACATATATATTATACATAGAAACACCCAGACCAATGCAAATATACATATTCATGAATACAAATATTTGCACTGAGCGGGGATCGAACCCGCGCCTTCTGCGTAGCGGCCGCGTTCACTACCGCTCAGTCCACAGAGGCTGTGTTGCCAAAGAGATTGGTGAGGCCATATTTGAGCATAAATCTTAATATATATAAATCTCGTGTCATAATGTTTGTCCTCAATGGACTCCTAAACCACTTAACCGATTATAATAAAATTCGCACACCATGTGCAGTTCGATCCAACTTGAGAGATAGGATAGTTTAAATCTCAAATTATAGTCCGATTCGCGATAACCGACATCCACGCGGGCGGAGCCGCGGGCGACAGCTAGTATCCTATAAAGACACTGATGTTTTTCAGGGTCTTCAATGAATCATCTTTGATATCAGAGCGATTTTATTTTAGTAGATAGTAATGCATTAGGACACTATCACGGCTTTTAACCGATATTCAAATGAAGATATGTGTATGTTCGTCGTTTTAATCTCACCGAAAGTTCTATACTGCTTCGAGAATTGTTGCTCTAAAATTATACGAGCAAAGTTAGTTACACAGCAATGCACTAAAATATTATCAAGCAGAAGCCGCTGGAATGTTATATTACGTCCTTACATATGAAATTGCCGATTTTTTCTTACAGATTCATGAGTTCGCTGTTCCTGTAATTTAATAGCTCTTTACATTATTTATACTTTGTTTGAAAGTTGATTTCAAGATTGATCTTCAAAAACAGTACTTCCTAAATGCTATCTATTTTGATGACAAATTTCGTATAACTTTTTTTACAGCTGTCGCTTTTCAAAAATGTAATAAAAGTTGCTGTTAGCTTAATGTTATCTCTTTTATACACAAAATATCACAAAAATTTGACTTTTGACACTTAAAAAAATTGAAAAATTTTAGTACCTACTGCAAATTGGATTTTCTCCAATTTCTTCAATAAAACTGCAACTTCATATGTAACGACCTATTACAACAGGCTCATGGCTCCAAATTATATCTATTTAATATACACTTACATAAAGACGCCATGATAACATTGCGATCATAACTAAGAATGATCAGATGCATTTGAACATGTTATTGACAGAAAAAGAATTAAGGGACCAAGAGCCCGCAATATTCACACTTACGGTATTGTATAAAGACTGAAATGTATGTCATGATGTTTGGATCACAGTCGATTTATAAGTCAACATGTAGCAAAGGCATAAAAATACACCTATATTCATCATCATGATCATCATCATATCAGCCACACACAGTCCACTGCTGAACATGCCTCGCGTCAGAAATGATGATATACGTAGGAGAACAAAAGTAACCGACGCAGCCCAGCGGATTAGCTCGTTGAAGTGGCAGTGGGCGGGACACATAGCGCGCAGAACAGATGGCCGATGGAGCAAAAGAGTTCTGGAATGGCGACCGCGTACGGGCAAACGCAGTGTAGGACGCCCAACGGCTAGGTGGAAGGACGACCTCATCAAGGTCGCCGGGAAGCGCTGGATGCGGGCTGCTTTAGATCGGTCGTTCTGGAAGTCTATAGGAGAGGACTATGTTCAGCAGTGGACCTATATTCATTAAAGTGTAAAGCTAAGTATTATTCTAAAAAATAATGTTAGTCAGTAGTGAAGTCGCAGCAACATGTCAGACACCCTTGAATTCTCAAGAGTACTAATGTTATAGTATATGAGAGCCTCTATGGCGTGGCGGTAGTGAACGCGACCGCTACGCAGGACGCGCGGGTTCGATCCTCGTTCTATGCAAATATTTGTATGCATGAATAATGTAATATATTATAATTTGCATTGGTCTGGGTGTTTCTATGTATATAATGTATGTATTTACAAAATAAAAACTATCCAAATATGTTTATCCGCATTCTAGATTTTATTACACAAGCTGGTTAATCTATGGGTCTAGATAGTTTTGTGTGAAATGTTGTGGAATATTTATTTTATTTATTTATTAGTATAAAATTTGGATTCACATGAGTTACTTGAACTGTCTAAAGATGTTTTCTCAGTTATCAGATAGATTCGATGATGCTTACACCTTGTCGGCAACATTATAAGTGTACCATAGGTGCAACCGCGAGGTGAAAGTATGCAAACGGGGGTGAGTCAAATGATCTATTGTTATCTTTCATTGTGTATCATTCCTCGTTACTACCAAAGGTACAGAGCTCACTGGAGAGATTTTGTGCTGTCAGTGGGCAGACCAAAGGCTATTCTTGCTTTGTCTTTTATACTAACGGCACAGAAACTCTGTGTTTACAGGGTCGGCAGCAAGAGTGTGACTCCCTTGATGTTGCACACGTCAGGTAAGTCACGACGGTATTTCCGGCTGGGGAAGTACCTTCGCCCTACAGAATACCGCGGCCATAATAACCTCATTGTGTTCCCGGCGGTGAGTAGGGTAGCCAGTGGGTAGACCTAAGGCTTGTCCTGCTTTATCTTCTACACTGACGGTACAGAAACTCTTTGTCGCCCCTGTTGTTGCACACGTCCATAAGCCAAAGTAACCACTACATTAGGCGGGTCGTGTGCCACCTAAATGGAAAACACGAAAAACTAGCCATTTGCCATTGGTCGGCTTCACACACACGCAAGTTCACAAAAGGCAGTCAGCCAATTACAATGCTCCATTCTTTCGATACGTTTACAATTCGATTGTGATAGTTTTCGTGCTCGCGGCGCACAGTAGTCTACGCATGGAGTGAAGACTCGCGTCTCTTGTGTCTCTTTGACCAATGTAATAAGTCGTTTTGGTCACCTGGCATAGTATCCTGCAGAAGAAACAGGAGCCTCTCTAGCCATGCCGAGGTCAGTGGTGCAAAAATGAATGAATACGTGCAAATAGTGAAGATTAAACCAATACGTTATCAGTATAATACAAGGTGTCCAAAAAGAGTATCGGGTATTTGTTTTCGTGCAATATTCGAAACGGGGCGACGAAAGGTAGCGAGGAGGGGTTCGTTGTGTCCACCAATTTGTGGAGTTTTAGACACGATGAAACAGTACTCGAGGACGCATCGCGCATCTTGCGTACGAACGTATTATCATAACGGTAATTCAATAGTTACTGCTCGACGTCTGTATCGAGCGGAAAATCGTACACGCTAAGCGTCTAGTGACGATACCATTACGAAATGGATCAGGATGTCCAAGAATACCGGTGCGACGAGGAATTCAAAACTCTTGTCGCCCTCGTTCAGTTCGCGATGAAGAAACAATTGAAGAAGTTGAGGCATTGTTTCATCAAAATCCGTCTTTATCCAGCCGAAAGTGAAACCAAGCGTTGAACACCATAAAATCGTCCTTACATTTATACGTCTATAAAATTCAATTTGTTCAAGAATTGAAGGATACGGAATATGCTAATCGACTGAGTTTTGCAAACGAAATGCTGCAGCGATTTAATAACTTGGAAAACATACTATTCAGCGACGAAGCCAGTTTTCATCTGAATAGTTATGTTAATAGGTAGAATTGTCGGTACTGGGCAGTGGAGAATCCGAGACAAAAGCAGTAACGACCTCTGTACAGCCCAAAGGTCTTTGTTCTGGGCGCTATGTCTGCTAAAGGCATATTTGGTCCTTATTTTCACGAAGAACAACGATAGTGAACGTTATTGCGATATGTTGCGAAATTTTTTGGTCTCAGAGTTTGCAGGTTTCAACTCAAAAACGTGATTCCAGCAAAATGGGGGCCACTTGCCATACCTCAAATGACTCAATGGAAGTTGGTATCGAATTATTCCCTAATAAAGTCATTTCGCGAAGGGGTTACATCAATTGGCCTCCAAAAAGCCCCGACCTTAGCCCACTTGACTAATTTGCTTACTCAAAAGTCAGGTTTATCAAAATAATCCGACGAACCTAACCCAATTGAATCAGATCAGAAATGGCAGCAATATCGAGAGCTATCGTTCCCGTTTAGAAGAATGCCAGCAGCGTAACGGTCATCCTTTGTAAGAAATCATCTTTTCCAAATCAATTTTCAATTCATAACAATAAACCATAATTTTTGTTATTGCTTACAAATATTTTTTGGTTAATTGAACCTACAAATGCCCGATACCCTTTCTGGACACCTTGTATTACACAGTATGAATATTATAATAAAAAACCTATATGTGTAAAAATGTCAAGACGGTTTGTGTATGCTTCAAAACTAAATATCGTCGATTGTGCTCATATTTTGACACGATATACAACCAGCTTTATAGATATCGTTTTTGCGTAGGTAGACAGCACTGCAAACGGTTATTAATTTATTCTGTGTAAATAAACAGATATTTTGCAGGATCATACTGATTTTGTTTCTCTAAATTTTGATATTTTACTTTATAAATGCAGCCTGTGAATTGACTACACCCTGAATAGTTAGAGAAGCCAGAGTACTGTGATGAGAAATCTAAAATCGTGGATCCTACCTTGTCAGCCTTGACAGATTGCTTTTCAACGCTCCGCTTAGAGTCCGATAAGGTCAGAAGAGGTACACTCGCCGTACAGACAAACCATTCATAGAAACCTAATAGTGCACAGGATACCTATGACTTCAAAAATTCAAATTTATCAAAGATAAATTATGTTACAACATCATATTCACGTAAGCGGTAGTAACGTTACAATAAAAGAAATAACAAGTAACTCAACATATCAAAAATAAGTCCGAAGAATAAAAAAATAAAAGTACTCACTCAAGAACCGCATCCGGTATACACAGCTTATCCAAGTTCAGGTACTGTTGTAACTCGTGCAAGTAATTGACATACATCATCTTCCTTCCAAACTTGACGCTGATGGCCGGCTTAAGCATCTGCCACACAATCCTTATGAAGTTCGTCGGGTGTACGAGGTATAAAGCTTTTAAATTCTTCTTGTATTTTCTGTCGAACGCCTTGTAAGCCTTCCATAGCCATGATAAGGGCGGTTTGTTTTTACTTGTGAGCCCGCAGTGGAAATATACCACGCTGTAGTCTTGTTCCACATATTTGTCTAGCGTGAACATGAGATATCTGTAAGGAATAAACAATTTTTTGCGTTAATTAAAAGAGAACATACGGGGGCAGAGGTGAATTAGCACCCACATTGCACCAATCTGTATTCGGTCCCACGTAATAGGGGGTGAGCCTATTGCCGTTTTCCGGGCACTATTGTTGACTCAAGCCATGCATCTGAGGCTAACTCTAGGCTGTACATATCTGTCTGATGTTAAAGTTAATCAGCCCTATCCCTTAGTCGCCTTAGTGGCCCAAATTCTACTCTGCCGGGAAGTAAGAATGAAACCAATATTTGTATGAACAGTCGACAGAGGAGATATGGTTGCACTTTCTGATATAGAATTGTATGTAAAAGTGTAGCCGTATCTTCTTTGACTGTACTGGTAATAGGGGTGTCAAGGCTGTCTGCTGCATCGTGCATGTGCACATGTAGCGAGTAGGCGAGTAAACTTGCTAGTGCGTCGGTGTATAAAACGAAGCATGGCATCACAGAACAGAACAAACCAGAATAGGTGATACCAACCGGTTCAAACCGGAATAGACTCCGCCAAGGTTGCCGATACGGACACCTGTTTCGAACAAATGAAGCGAATATCGTGCAATCTGCACGACAGTTGTGCTAAAATTCATACGATTTTCATGAAACAGGGAGACGGCATGCAAGCATAAGCAAGGGTCAACAGAAGGCCTGAGGGGTCCCACGACGATCTTCTACTCCAATGGGAACGAGACTGTATCTTTAAAAAAGTGCCTTTTCGACCGACGAATAAACCAAACACGGAGGAGGTTCTCGAGTCTAACCACGCATAACTTTTTACAAAGTAGTCTGATTTTCATAATTCTTTATTTTTTGGAACGAGTATACCCCAAAGATGGTCTCATATATCGGCGGTTAAATTTTTTGTTTAAAAGTTTTGTTCTAGGTATGAAAGTCTCCAAAGATACCCACCCGCCAGCGAGAGTTGCGGGAAATTCCTTACTGTAGAATGTTTTCCCTGCTGTGGTGTTACCAAGCGAGGGCAATATGTAGTTCTTCAAGAAGGGCATTAGATTTCTACGAGGTCGGTAGCCCGAATGTGATGCCATTGGTATTGCACACGTTAATAGGGTGCCGTACGGGTCTCTGCCACCTACGTGGTTCAAAAAAGCTTTAGGCACGCGGCCCATAGGAAAGTGGTTACTGTTGTATACGGATGTGTGCAACACTAGCGGAGTCACACTCGCGCTGCCGACCCTATTAGAACCTTATTGAAGAGCCCCATATTTTAGTCGCTTGGGAAAACCATGGCAGCGAGTTCAGAGAAGAAAATTCCTTTCATACCGCACCGTTTACAGTTGTCGTGTTAAGATGACTCCTTGCCTATGGAGGGCGGTGCCATGATACAATGTAGATGTTTGTTACTTACGTTAGTAATTTATCCGGATGGAGATCCTTGCTAGGCGGTAGTCTGCACGCCGACACGACTATGATACGCCTCCCGACCTCGTCGTCCCCCACCACTTCTACCAGCCCCGTGCCGTTCAGCTCCGCGAACGAATCGTCCAGGGATGACGCGATCTGGAATATCGAGTATAGCTAATAAGTATTGATTGTTATAATGCGATAGGTAAGGTTAGAAGGCAATGGCTGACTGCTGTATGAAAATCATGTATGTTTGGATAAACAGCGTCAAAACACGAGCATCATTTAATGATATAAAAATTAGTTTATGAGTAATTTCTTTTTGTTTAATAACTTGTCAAACTACTTAGTGACTTCTATAAATATTTTTTACCTTTTGTTCTTACAGAACAACTTTGTTTTAAAATGATCGTCTTACTTTTGGCGCTGAACGTTCTATCGTAACATGTGACAAATCGAACTTGCTTGTTTCACCAACTGACTGCTTGAATGATTGCAAGCTTTTTTAAAATAATGTTTCAATGAATAAAAATCAACGCTAGAAACCCTTAGTCAGAGTTTATAAAACGGGCCCATTTGCGGCGATTGGCTCGTGCCCAGAAATTTTAATAAACTATAACGCCTTCGTAAATATAATCTGACGAGGCCATCATTGCGACATTGTTGGTATCTGTAATGACGACGCTCTTTCCTAAGACTTAAGCTTACCATCAGCTAAGGTGAACTCATAATGACGTCATCAATATAAAAAAAAATGATTTAGTGACGTGGATCACAATTGTGACGCTTATGGTGATTAGAATTTACATTGAATGATTCGCAATGCAACCAGTACAGCGAGTACCGGAATTTACTTCAAGATTTTCAGCCCTCATAAAGAGGTCTTAATAAGGGTCATACGGGTGTTTTTGTGTTATTGTCTGAACGAAGAGGTCGTAACGGCACACAGCCCGTAGAACTATGAATAACGGTCGGACAATATAAAACACACGTCACTCTTTTATGCCGAGCATTGTAATTTATAACATGAAAACGCTACTACAGCAAAATAGCTCTTCAGCAAAACATACAAGCAAAAGGTAAATTTAATATACTTATATGTAGTAAAAAATATGATAATTAAAAAAAACGCTATAAAAATCAAATTCAAAAATTGGAAGTCGCAAGTAGTCTTAATCACCTTACAAGAGATAGGTTTACATTATTTCCAACAAATTGCTTTTTATAACACATAGGTGGCAGACCAACACACGACCCACCTGGTAGAAAGTGGCAACTTAGGCAATATTTACAAAATAATTTGCGTATAGTAAAAATTTTCATTATTTTGAAATTCAATTGATATAATAATAATGATCGCAAGCATATGTTAAATGCTAAAAAAATAAATTCAACAGTCGCAAAAACTGCATACGCTTAGCCAACCTATTAACATCATAAATAATATAATATAATATAATAATATTTTAAGTATTAAGAAATTATAAAGCTGACATTCAGTGGAGGTCAGGTGGCAGTCGCTTCACGGAACATTTCGAAGTTCAGCCGCATCACAGTGGGAATGAAAAACTGACACAAACTGGTTAAAGACTCAGAGAATGATGGAAGCCAGCATTCATGGCACTATTTTCAATCCTTTGTTTATTAATAAATTGATAAAATATGTAAACAATCCATGCTAATATTACGAATGCGAAAGTAACTCTGTATGTCTGTAAGTTACGCTTTCACGCCTTAAAGGTGATTTTCCACCAGAGGGGCGAGACGAGACGAGGCGAGAAGAGAATTGAAATCGCACTGACCCTTTTCCACTAAAAATTGCCATCGCGAGAGGATTGAAAATTTATTATACTAATTTCAATTCTCTCCTCGCCTCGCCTAGTCACTCTGGTGGAAAATCACCTTGAAGGTGATTATACTCTGTATCGGAACCACTACGGTTCATTTTTGCACAAACAAATATTTCAATTCACGCCTCGCATATTCTCGTCAATCCACACTGTTGCCACCAAAGATACGCTGGGAGAGAATTGAAAATTTGCCATACAAATATCAATTCTCTCCTCGCCTCGCCTCGTCTCGTCACTCTGGTGGAAAATCACCTTAACAACTGAACCGATTGTGATGAAATTCGGAGTAAATTAAACCTTGAGAAAGGACATGGGCTGTGTTTGGTCGCGATAATCGACATCTCCGATTGCAGAGCCGCGGGCAAAAGCTAATAGTATGTTTAAAAAAATAATAAAACGTATAAGAATTGTCCAACACAGTGCCATCTATTCATAAATCAAGCATAACATATAATATAGGTTCTAGCGGGTGCACATACAAAGCGGCACAAGTCAGCACTCTCTACACAAGCTCTAACCCCATCGACATTACGTTACCATCGTATTACCTTCCTCCTGCAACAACACTTAAATCAAAAATATGCCAATACTGTGATACAATTTCATACAACTATATAATATTTGGTACAATGCGTGAATAATTTGATAAGTAGCAAAAGCATACTCTTTTGACATTCATACTAATATATTAAATGGGAAAGTATATGTGTCTGTTTGTCCGTCTTTCACGCCTAAACCACTGAACCGATTTTAATGAAATTTGGTATAGGGGTAGATTAGAGCTTAAGAAAGGACATAGGCTATGTGTGGTCGCGATAACCGACATCCATGCGCGCGGTGACACAGGCAAAGCTAATATTAACATAAGATATCTTTAAGTTGTTTATTATTGCAAAGGAATGAGGTGAATATTCGGATAGTGCGAGCGGAGCCGCGAGCAACAGCTAGTTCAAAATATAATGACTTATCAATTGATTGACGCATAGCACTCCCCTGGGTCAGCCGGGGTGCGAGGGATATGTCACGAGACAACCTCACCTTCGGCCTAGCACATCGACCCATAGACGGCGTGCGGTTTAGTCGGTTCGAGTCCGACATAACCTCCCCCTTCGGCTCCGAAGGGAGGGGTAGCCGTGGAGATTTCGCGCACGTAAAAAAAAATGCATAGCACCTATACAAACTACACCCACAAATCCAGTACACCATCACGAGCACAACAATTCCACTGACAGTCAAGTGCCAATACATCAATGACTTCGATGCATACTAGGCAAGATGTGTAGAACAAAAATTATTGTACCACGGCTCCTCAGTGAGGTGGGGATTAACTTTAAATTTCTGCATCCAAGAAACAAGAGTCAATGAATAGGGATGATGACAAGGTTGTCGAATTCTTACCCAATACTGCTTAATATCTTATTTTTTGCTGAAAAATAATAATGCCTTTCATAATAAAACTAGCTGACCCGGCGAACTTCGTACCGCCAATATTTGTCCGCCCGCGTGGTGTCAGATCCCGTTCCCGCTGCACCCTCTACTATATTAAACATGTATTATACATATAAACCTTCCTCTTGAATCACTCTATCTATTAAAAAAACAGCATCAAAATCCGTTGCGTAGTTTTAAAGATTTAAGCATACAAAGGGATATAGGGACAGAGAAAGCGACTTTGTTTTATACTATGTAGTGATTTTACCAAATAAACTTTAACTGACCGACTTTTTATATTTAGTTCCCCAACTTGAGTTCAAATCTATAAATTTAGATACCTTATTAAATTTCAAATAACTTTTATTATTAACTATATACGTGTAAACGCAACGCAGACTCAAATAAATGCGGTATTCTCTTGCGCTCTATGCATTTGCACTGCGCGCTATAAGCGCATGACGTCACCTGCTTGTAACGATTTTGTTTAAAGCGTTTTCAGGTGGTTTGAGAAATTGTATTACCAAATCTTTTAAAATTATTTGTTGTGATGACGTTATTATCCAGTGGTCATTTTTCAAGAATAAAAAAAATAGTCACCATCCCTATTTTGACAACTGTCTGCATAGACATTTTGCAATGTCACATGTATCAATCTGTTTTTGTTCGTCACAACCACTTTAGTAGAACATGGCAGTCATTGTAATATCTAGATACAATCCATTCACCTCTGCGTAAACTTCAGGAGCTCTGGCTAATTCCTCCTCAAAGTTTTCTTCTATTGTACCGTCGCTCGCAGACCGTTCTAGAAGGTCATCAGGGATGTCTAGTAATTCTGGAGGCAGCGGAGCTGTGGGTAAAAAAAAGTTATGATTAAAAAAACTGACGGACTGCTAGAGCGTCGTAGTGAAGGGATACGGCTGGTATCGAAGATCAAGGGTTTGATATCCGTTAGGTGCAAATATTATATATTTTTGCATTGGTCTGGTCATATTTGTATTAAGCAAATCAGCTCTATTGTTATTGACAATTTATTTCCCCAATATAGCGGCGTTATCTACATCTACACTACTATTATAAAGAGGAAAAATTTGTATGTTTGTAATGAATAAACTCAAAAACTACTGTGCCGATTTCAAAAATTCTTTCACCATTGGAAAGCCACTTTCACCCTGAGTAACATAGGCTATATTGGATTTCCGTGCGAAGACGGGGCGGATCGCTAGTAATCAATATACTAGTAATCAATATACTAGTAATTAATATAGTAAACAATATTTATTTGGTTAATATATGTAGGTATATACTATTCCTCAAGCAAAATTACGAGTATACAAGATAAGACCCGTATAAAAGAACAACGCTCAGTTGTGAATCGACTCTCAAATTGACATTAGAACTGTAAACCCCCCCCCCCCCCCTCTCCCCAACACGAACAACTATCGTAATCTACATTATAAAGAGAACGGGAATTAACGCAATCATGGTATAGGTACTTAGTAGGTTCATCATCAACCCGCACTCACGGATACGAAGACGACGGGCGTGCACCGCTGAGCCAGTCAGCCTGTGACCACGGCCGGTATGACCTGGTCGAAACGTCAGGCAATCAAAGGTATATAAGTACCTATACCATGATCGCGTTAATTCCCTTTCTCTTAATTATATATCATGAGACGCTAGAGTTTAAAAGTTATCGTAATCGTAACGTTTTGAGAGAACGGGGCATTGTGATTGGCCGGCTTCATTTACAAACAAGTTCACAGTAGGCAAACGGCCAATCGAAATGCTCCATTCTCTCAATACATTTACCATACTATTACGATAATTGTTCGTGCTAGAGGTGCTGTCATCTATAATAGAATGTCAAGTTAAATAGACACAAGACTGAGTATCGTACTTTTTAAACTTAACTATATATGTATTCTGGACTGAGAAGTCTAAACATTAATGAACATGACTAACATCGATTCAAGACATCTGAGGGGCTACCATGGAACGTACACAAAAAAAAACAATCCCGAAACAAGAACAAAATGGTTCATGGTAGGTCCACGGATGGTATAAGTCAGAACGTGGCATTTTAAAAGGTCATGAACGGTTAGTAGGACTCTTTAAAGGTGAACATATTGCGATGGAAAATGTACAAAATATTGTTCGTGGATTATTTTTCTACCCCTCACTGAGGTAGCAATACAGGGCAAAATCCACCCGAAGGCAAGCGGTAATTTTCACAATGGACGACGTTTTTGACGTAGCGGTAATGTTTGACTGCTATGACAAAAGACGTGGGTTACATTCCCGCTCAGTACAAATATTTGTAAGCATGAATGATTGCATAAGTCTGGTAATCCAGTCAAAATAAACGATAAGCTTGTATTAATTCGCTTAAAGCTGAAATTTTAAGGTCTAAATACTCCATAATGAAAGAAATATAAGTCTCCATTTTCCAGGTTAAACGTCAAATAGAGACCGATATTCTTAGCAATCCATGGATTCTACGTGCGGTTGCCGGGTCCGTCGCGTTGCTGAGTTGGGAACTCGGGACAGTGCTTGGGACTTCTGACCCAAGTGTAGGTTTAGAAGAAGCGTCTTTTGTTGATGTACATCAACACTCACAGTCACTACCCAAGTCCCCATTCCCTTGCCGTTGGATTGTCGCATTTTTCTTGTTAACATCAAATTAATATTATCGCAATAGTATGTTAGTCAAAAACGTCTCATCGCATAATGTCCATTTCTTGAAATGTCCTTTCTCATAATGTCCTTTTCTGCATGGATTTCTTCATGGTTATAAAAAACATTGCGCAGCTATCACAATATAAAGACTGTAATCCCGTAGTGCACATATTTTGAGAAAGGGACACTATGAGAAAGAACATTTCGAGAAAACGACATTATGCGATGAGACCCAGAAATTCTAGATCTACATTTTTTTTGTGCGGATCACATTTCGGCCATATCGCCATTTGTAAATTGGAAGAAACTTCCTAACCGTCCTGTGAACTTGAAATTTTGGCAGTAAATGCTTTTCATGTTTTTAGAAAGGAAATGTTCGAATCCGATTACACTACCGACGTGTACCCGCTCCTAGCATTCCTTTCCCAAGCAACTACAATATGGAGTTCTTCAAGAAAGACATTAGAAGGTTTCTTCAGGGTCGGCAGCGGGAGAGTAACGCTCCTGGTATTGCACACGTCCATATCCACGGTAGTCACTTTCCATCTGGTGGGCCGTGTGCTTGTCTGACACCTTGGTAGTATAAAAAAAAACAAGCAATTTAGCTTAGTTGGAGGGTTTAGAGGAAGTACTAGTAATTTCGTTAATTTAGAATGCTAATATTCTCTGTAAAAAAAAAAATGGAAGCTTTCCTAGAATATTGACTTTTCCATATTGGGTATCAATACCAAACACGGAACACTACCTCAATAGCTATACTCCAGTCAAACATCCTGGTTATGTCCAGAGTCGGTCATTATACTTCATCAAGCAATCCATTCTAACTCATTTGATGAGATCAAAGCGCGTGTCCTTTATACAAGACAACTCGAGTCAAGTTCACGAGAAGAATCCGCCGTATAATTCTACTTGACAACGAGTTTCAAACGCAGTCGTAACGTGAGCAGACTGCGAATTTCAATTGGTAAACATAGAAGGTAGAACTGGCGTAAAACTAAACCAACTTAAATGTGTCTGCTAATAGGAACGCGCTTGATTATGGTACAACAGGCCAGCCCCTCTAGACAAGTGGCAATTGTCGGCGTTTGATGGAATAGAATGACGAATATATGGGATTTGACGTTTCTGACAGTCGTTAACGTATGTCAAATATGTCAAATCCCATACATTCGTCATTCTATTCCATCAAACGCCAGCTAATGAATTGCCACTTGTCTAGAGGGGCAGGTACTATGAACGCTTAAAACAGAGCAATAATTGAACGGCTCCCGTACTACCAACTGCAAATACAACTTTGTATCCTATACATTTATATGGGAATACAAAATTATTTATGCAGTTAGTATTATGAGAGCCGTTCAATTATTTGCTGTTTTAAGAGTTCATGGTAGACCTGCAGTTGTTTGCTGAAGTCTGATAATGGCCTTGCATCACACAAGATCGCTCCGTACACCGGATACAAGAAACTTAAACTCATTTGAAGTGCAATTTTCTAATCATTCAATATATTCAATTTGCCATATGTGAGGGTTCATACTGGACATGGGCACTGTTCCAACTGCATTTCTCAGCAAATACTTTTGCTTTGTTCTACCAAGATAAAGCTTTTGTACTTAAAAGGCATGAAACTACGTATAATTCTATGGCTACACTATCGTACTGTCTACTGGGTTGTTACCGTAATAATAGGGTAGTGTCCTGAGTCAATGGGTCATCACAAATACTACTTAATGTCGAAGTTTTTTCTCAACAAATATGCATAATAAAGTAAGATGTTGCCTAACCAAACTGAAACTACGACTTTTTAGGGTTCCGTAGCCATATGGCCAAAAACGGAATCCTATTTTTTTACGTGCGGAAAATCCCCACGGATACCCACCCCTCCGGAGCCGAGGGGGAGGTTATGTCGGACTCGAACCGACTGAACCGCACGCCGTCTCTGGGTCGTAGTGCTAGGCCGAAGGTGAAGTTGTCATGCGACATATCCCTCGCACCCCGGCTGACCCAGGGCTATCCCTCTCGGTCTGACCCTCCTCGGGAAGGGGGGGACCACGCGGTCCCCGACTCAACGCCGGTGTGGGAAGGCGCGCATCGTCCTACGATGCGCGCCGCCGCCGTGGGAAACGGAACCCTTATATATTCGTCATATCTATCTGTCCATCCGTATGTCATAACCACTTTTTAACCGAAACTATAAGAACTATATTGTTGAAACTTGGTAAGTAGATGTATTCTGTAAACAGCATTAAGATTTTCACACAAAAATAGAAAAAAAAAACAATACATTTTGGGGGTTGCCCATACTTAGAACTGAAATTTTTTTTTCATCAAACCCATTCGTGTGCGTTATCTATGGATAAGTCTTCAAAAATGATATAGGTTTCTAATATCAGTTTTTTCTAAACTGAATAGTTCGCGCGAGAGACACTTCCAAAGTGGTAAAATGTGTGTCTGTAACTTATAAAATAAGAAAATGATAAAACTAAAAAAAAAAAGATGTACATTACCATGCAAGCTTCCACCGAAAATTGGTTTTAACGTGATCTACAGTCCGTCAAATCTAAGAAGTACCGTTTGACAGTTCTGACAATTGAATTATAGGGATGGGATGAAAAAATCGATTACTATAATATCCGAACTTTAAGAGATCGATTACTATAATATCCGAATTTTAAGAAATCAATTGTTATAATTAAATAAAAGAAATGTTTAGGATATTTTTTTATTCACTACTAGTACTAGTATCGTCGTCTTCGTCATCATCGTCATTTAAATTAATGACCAGTTGATTGTCCATTACATTATCAAAGTGTACGTCTCTTTCGAAGTCGTCCATTATTATTTTCTTTGTTTTTTGTACTACTTTACTCCAATCTTCCTGTGTAACTTGGGCACATGCTTCCTTTAATAAACCTTCCATTTTCTTGACACTGAAGGGTGGTTTTGTGTTGTGTCTTGCTGCATAACCTGTAAAACAATAATGTAACTATTTGATAGCAGACGAAAACCATTGTTTAAATTATAAATGTTAGAAGTACTCGTGTTATTATTATAATATTATAAAATATTACCTTTAACTTGGGCCCAAATCAGTTCAATGGCATTATATTGGCAATGGTACGGAGGAAGTCGTATGACTTTGTGCCCGTGCTCTTCGGCCAATTGGTCAATTACATATGTCGGTTTTGGTGGTTTATGCAATTTCACTAACTGTAATAATTCAGCTTTTAATAGTGACATGTCGGCATCCACTCCTTTTCTTTGCAGCCATGCCACCAAATCTGCTTTCTTATTGGCTGACGTAGGTGCTTTATCAATTTGCACAGAGTGGTATGGGGCATTATCCATTATAATTGTGCTGTTAGGAGGGATATTCTGTAATAAATTTAAGAACCACTCTCGGAACCTTACTGCGTCCATTTCTTCATGATACTCTTTAGTGCTTTTGGATTGGAAAGCTAATAAAGAGTTTTCCACGAAGCCTGTAGACGCTGACCCAGCATGGCATATTATGAGGCGTCCACCTTTTCCTATCGGCACCTTCGAGCACGAAGCTTCAGAATCATCAGTCCATGTTTTCGGCACAGAATGGTTGGAATTTAGCCAAGTTTCGTTGAAAAATATTACATTATCCCAGTTTATAATTTGTTTAACTTCGCGCAGGAATGTTAGTCGCTGCATAATTATGTCATGTCGCTCCATAACAATTTTTCGTTTGTCAACTTTTTTGTATCTGAAGCCAATTCCTGTTATTACCGTTCTCAGCATAGATTCCCTTATAAAGCCCGGCATCTTTTAAAGTTGCACATAACTTTGCCAATGTTGGAAATTCGCCTCTTGTAAAATACCCGTATATATGGTTTCTAATAGCATGACTATCGAATTCATCGATGCCTGTCACAGGTTTATTTCTTTTTCGTTTTTTCGGTGTGTGAAGTACGTTACGTACTGTCACTCCCCGAAGGCCCATATTTTTCACTTAATATTTTGCCAACGGTGCGGCTACCAATACCGAGAGCTTCACCGACGCGATCCCGAACTTGTGTAACTGGCAGTAGAAGTCCACCATTTTGAGATTCACGCTCAAAATACTCGTGTAATTTCACCACCAATTCACGAGCCTGGCTGTTCAAAGTACGTCCTCTTTTCGACATTATTAATAAACACTTGCTTAGTTCGGAGTCCAGTATAAATATTGCCAAGGTAAACGGATAAAGAATGATCAGTCCAGAAAAGTAATAGCCAAGTCACAAATTGTAAAACACAAACGAGAAAGCAAGTACGCGCACAGTCAGCTTCCAAGATGGCGAGAGACTGCTGACGCCGAACCGACCGAGCGGACCGCGTGCGCTTGTAGTTGGCAGTGTTGCCAGAAAAAAAAAATTGTAGAGACTTGGACACCTGCGATTTTGCCTATTGACCTAAAAATAATTAAATTAATTTATTTTAGGGTATCTGTGTATTCAGTGCATTGTGCGGTCGCGCAGTAACGTCGTTAATTTATAACATCAGGCAACAACATTTTTGTGAATGGGTTCTACATACCTTATTTTTATTAGTTTTAGACGTAGAAATAAGACTTAGAAGAAAAAATTGTAATTGTAAAATCAATGGATGTGCTTGTTAAAAATTTGTTTATTTCTCTGTAATATGCAAACCCATACTATCATACACAAAAATAAATGTAAAAAACACTATCCCTGACTCCATTTACTATTTCGACAGCGTTAGCGCGAGAAACCCCGACTTATTTGGGCGCGAATATCAAAAATCGACAAATCGCTTTCGACAACTTTTTAAAGAAGTAAATATATTTGATTTATAAATACGTATTTTTGGTGAATGGGTTTTATCTCATATTTTACGATTACATAACTATTTAGTTATGTAATCGTAATATGTGAGATAAATCCCATTCACATGAAAAAATATTTGTTTGGTTGTCAAGTGTAATTTGTAAATAATACATTCGATTTTTCGTATATGTAAACGATTTTTTTGCATACAAGTGTATCCGAAGAGTCGCAACACTACGTGGAGTGACCTAACTACGTAACTTTGTAATGCGGTCAAGAATATAACTATTAGAAATTATTTACTGTGTAAATATGTGTTTTTTTGCTTTGTTTGAAAGTTTTCAATTACATTTAGATATTAAGAATTGTACATTTTTAGATACAATAATGAAATCTTTCTAAATTCATGGTTTTATGAAAAAGGTTATCGAAACTGAATAATGTACGTATGAACAAAGTTGTTTCGGTTTGAAAAATATGAAACGTCAAACGGTACCTCTTAGATTTGATGGACTGTAGTTAGTAGTTTTTTTAATACGTCACAAATCGTAAACCGTACACTATTATTAAAACATAGATCAAAGTAACAACGAACTACAAGAACTTTGATATTATGTTACTTACTGCTACGGAACCCTTCATGGGCGAGTCCGACTAGCACTTGGCCGCTTTTATTTATTATTATTTTGAATTCTTAGAATAGGTTAAAATATAAACAATCGACTAAAGCCAGAATTTATATGTTTTAAGATTCCTTATTAAATTTCAAATCAATCTTATTGTGCATTGTACGTGGGTAAACGTGCCAGCCAACTGTGACGTCACAGTGTGCGGCGATTTTGTATGGAGCGTTTTCGGACGGCTCCAGAATTGAAATTTCGAAATCAAATATCTTTAAAACTATATTTATGTCATAAGAATATTTCACTTTATTAGTTCACTAGCTTTTACCCGCGGCTCCGCCCGCGTGGTTGTCCGCTATCACTATAATATCGGTTATCGTTATAAAATGTTGCCTTTGAATTATAAGCTATATTATTGTAAGGTTTCATTAAAATCCATTCAGTAGTTTTTACGTGAAAAAGTAACACACATCCATCCATCCATCCATTCATCCATCCACCCATCCATGCTTACAAACTTTTGCATTTATAATATTAGTAGGATTAAACTATGGTAAAAGGCACAGTTTACGATAGTAATAAAAAAGTAGGACCCGACCCTATTATGGCATTAATTTTACCGTCTAAATTACTGCGTGAAGTGGTGTGGCTAGCGAGTAGGTAGACTACAGTTAACCGAGATAATGTCAATAAATTAGGCGGTAATCGTGGCTGCAAAGTCAAAGTCAAAAATCATTTATTCTGCATAGACCATTAAAACGGCACTTACAAAACTTCAAGTTTAAATAAAATCTAGACTAGTTTAGCAAATGGACCACCGGTTCGAAAGGCGGCCCCGACCTGAGAAGACTCCGGCAAGAAACTCAGCGGGCATTTTGTTTTGGTCTATTTACAAACATTTGCTTAGTCTACTTAGTCTAAATACAATAGTTTGCTTGAGTAGCATAGTTGAGCGAACAGCTCATTTCCAAGCTTATTTATCATCTATTTAGATTTTATAATGGCCTTTTTTGCAAGTAGGCGTTGTTGATATTATGGCGGTAATTATTGGCATATCACGGTAGTGTAGCCGTATCATTAATTCATAACTGATTATATCGATAAATCAACCGAAGCATCTACTTTTCGAATTCTGAAACTCTTCTTCCCACGTTATTAGGACTTTAAATAAGCATGAATATGTTTAATGACAGTCAAGGACCCTCCGGAGGTATGTAAGGTTAGAAGTATATAGCGGGCGTCTCTACCTTCTCATCATCGTCCTGCCTATATCCCAAGTTTATTTGGGGTCGGCGCAACATACGTGTTTCTTCCATTCATCTCTAGTTGCAGTCATCTCAACATTCAGTCCCTTCTCTCTTCTTCAACAGCATACCATGGGCTAGTTGCATCCACCTTAAGATAAGGGATTATATTCTGTGGGAATGCAGTAGGCCAAGAGTTAGAACGATGTATCAGAGCGATTTATAACTTACACACTACCGACACTTGTAAGCCACATATCTCTAGACTGAAATTGTTGACAATGTCATCTATGTATATTTTTGAGATGTGTATATGTTTGTTTTTGATTGATTTGCTTATTTTGTGATTAATAATACAATCCAAGACCGCCGTTTCACCGAAATAGGTCACAATAGCATAGGTTATATTCATACTATTGGCATACATATAATCACGTCTTTATGTCGAGGGTTAGGATGAGGTGAATTAGCACCCAAATTTCACCAATCATTGTATTCGGTTCCACGTAATAAGCCTATTGTCGTATTCCGGGCACTATTGTTGACACGAACCATGCATCTGAGGCTGAATTTGGGCTGTATATATGTCTGATATTAAAAAGCACTACTACCCCTTAATCGCCTTATGCGTGCGTGTGCATGGGAAGAGATAAGGTGGCCTAAGCTCTACTCTGCCGGGTACCCCGCGGTTATTATATACAACCATTTATATAACCTAACAAAGTGACTGAAAACAACAGCAACAACAAAAAAAGGATTGTTATATTTCATAGAGTGCAAAAACTACCTTTCACCAGAACCAATGACGCCATTTATTGTACATTTGAACTAAAAAGATGAACATGGGCAGTGCACGTTTTACGTTTTTCTTTCGTAATCTGTGGATTTATGGGGCCCCATTAGGTCCTCACCACACCTGCTGACTGATGTTGGAGGTTCTGGCGTGGAGGGAGTTGCTCTCATTTTGAATGAAATTTTTAAAGCATTTGGTAAGTAAGTATTTAGATATTGAATCGGTCTAGGCGGGGTTTTTTTTTTACGTGCGGGAAATCCCCACGGATACCCACCCCTCCGGAGCCGAAGGGGTAGGTTATGTCGGACTCGAACCTACTAAACCGCACGCCGTCTGTGGGTCGATGTGCTAGGCCGGAGGCGAGGTTGTCTTTTGACATATCCCTCGCACCCCGGCTGACCCAGGGCCATTCCTCTCGGTCTGGCCCTCCTCGGGAGGGGGGACCACGCGGTCCCCGACTCGCCCCCGGTATGGGGGGGGCGCGCATCGTAGGACGATGCGCGCCGCCGCCGTGGCCTGCTTCTGCTAGGGTGACGAGCGGCTCCACCCGTCACCCTCAGGCCCGCGCTCATGGGGGGCGGAGGTCGGTTTGCGCCCTCCGACGCCCGAGCCGCCTTCGAACGTGGCCAGCGATGTCCGCGAGTCTTTCTCGCTCGCTGCGCCGCGCCCGCTCTGCTGTCTGCTTCACGAGCATGACCTGCCGGTCTAGGCGGGGTTTGAACTGGCGATCTTTGCCTACAGGGGCAATACTTTGACAAATAAGCTACCAGATTCGGACTGGATGCAGAAGGCGGAGGATCGTACGAAATGACACACATTAGAAGAGGCCTTTGTCCAGCAGTGGACTACAGTGGGCTAATTGATTGATTGATTGATTGATTGAATCTAGTTGCTCTCATAATAGCCAATAACCAAATAAAAAAAAATAGATGACAGCGGGGTCCGGGTTTTCGGGTCTGGCTACCTTTATGGGATAGAAGCTGCAATCATTATCATTGTGTTAGTCTCGGCAGCATTCCGTCCGCGTACCCGGGATAAATAAAATCACTGCGGCATTTTTGGCTATTTATTTACATTACACCAGCTGTTTCACGCGGTTCTGCCCACGAAAAACACTAAAATACAGATAATGACGTAACAATTAGATACTTTACAGTTTACACAGTTAACGAATGATCGAAAAAAATAAATTGTACCTGTATAGTATTACACGTATCTACAAATATACTATAATTAATAATACCCTCCTATGGTAGGTACCCGCTGTGCCCTACACCTGCACAGTTGAAGACCTAAACATGGCGACTGATGCGGCTGTCAGAGTCGCCAAATTTTAGACTGGGTTCATTTAGTAGTACTTACGAATATTGACGTTTATTCGATGAAGAATAGGTATACGACATAAAATGTGTCTGTAGACAATATTTTAATTAGGTAGTAACGGATCTACACGTCTGGTAGTAAGTCTAACAAAGCAATGACAAGTAAATGTCAAGATACACAAGGCTATCCTTGATGATTTTTGCCATTGTAGGTATTGATCGACAAAATTAAATTATACTTGACTGGATACCATCGACCGGCGTGATTGTGTATATGAATATGAATACTCTACTAACTTAGATAATACTGGAAGAGCGATTGTAAAGATTGTTGGACCACTCTGGATATTTACAACTATTTGAGTACATACTCTAATAACCAATATAAAATTGAGATTTTGGTATTTGGATTATTTTGAGTACTTTTGTTAGCGACATTTTAATGATGCTGACTGTACCTATTAAAAATTACTTAAAATATCGGGATCTGTGAAAATGAAGTAAATGGCGATACAATAACCCTTAGATGCACTAAAATGCGATGGAGAATAGAATATTATGTATTCCATATAGCTTTCTATCGAACCACGAAATAAAACTTTACTTGTTTTTAACTTGTGTGTTGTGTTGCGGGCTTTATATTATTTGATTTTCCACCATTTTAAGTGGTATTATTTTAATCTGTATGACTTTCATAGCGTGAATCGGACCATCAAGACACAATTTTTTATATAGTTAAAATGATTCAAACAGTATCTCTTCCCGTAGTGGTACTTTACTGGTTTAATTTCTCGAATCCCACTCAGCTGATTCTCGATTTAGCTGAGAAAAGATTGTATACACATTGACAAATTTGATAGGTTTTCTGGCAGATTGTCTATACAATTTTTACTCAGATAAATCGTGTTTCAACTAAGTGACATTCAAGATTATGAGCCTTAGAAGATACGGTACCTATACGTATCAACAGACGAAAAAGGTGCAAGACTGATTCACACTATAAAAGTATAGTAAGATTGAAATAATATTACTTTTAAGAGATGATAGTAAGGCGCTAGTTTAATTAAAATAATTAGAATCTTAAGCTGAAGACATTTCTCCAAGTTTGAGAACCATTACCCAACACCATTAGGAATGTCGTAGGCGTTTAGAAGGCACGCTAGCAGACGTTATGTCACCGATATCGTATATTTACTCACAAAACTTAGTCAAGGTTGAATATTCGTCAACTTGCTAATCGAGAGTGCACAGATGTCGCAATA
Source organism: Eilema caniola (assembly GCA_949126895.1). Taxonomy (NCBI): domain Eukaryota; kingdom Metazoa; phylum Arthropoda; class Insecta; order Lepidoptera; family Erebidae; genus Eilema; species Eilema caniola. Next base: position 48,371,342 of record OX421460.1, on the reverse strand, counting down.
GCCTTAAGCAGTTATATATTGACATTGCGTCCTCCTAGCAATGCTGTGTACAGTCAGCATCAAAACAATCTTGACTGCAGGCTCAAAATGATTCTTAAGACCAATGTATTAAGAGCAATTCCAACTGTTTTATTGATTTAAAATTGTATTATTGTCCGAACTTAAGGTGCGTACTAAAAATCAGAACAACCAGTCAACAGGAAGGTAGGGAACCAATGCATTAAGATTATTTTGAGTACTTTGTTTGTAATCGGAAATAAAATATTGAATCATAATATTATAAATACTAGCTGACCCGGCGAACTTCGTACCGTCAATATTTTTCCGCCCGCATGGCGTGAGATCCCGTTCCCGCTGCACCCTCTCCTATATTAAACATAATATATTATGTTATACATATAAACCTTCCTCTTGAATCACTCAATCTATTAAAAAACCACATCAAAATCCGCTGCGTAGTTTTAAAAGCATACAAAGGGATATAGGGACAGAGAAAGCGACTTTGTTTTATACTATGTAGTGATAGTGACTAGCCAGCCTTCACTGTACTCTCCTGGGATATAGTTCGAAACCCCGATCAGCTGCCTAAACCATATATGCCCGCAATTGATTAATATATGGGTATCTATTAAAAAAAAAAAGTTTGAACTATCCATGGAGTCAATGGGCTCTCGTGAACTTTCAAAAAACCTATTCCCTAAACTGTCTTACCAGATTAGGGACACTGACTCATGTTCACTAGAGTCATAGATCTTATCAAACGAAATTACAACAGCGTCTACAACAATTGACGCTGTGGAGATTATAATTATGATACAGTTTGTAAATACCTACTTGATACTAGGAAGTCACGGGGACTTCAGCCGTCTATGTGCTAAAAGGATTGAAGTCATTATTGAATTATTGAAGACATCACCAAAATTAATGAAACCACTGCCTGAGCTCTTCTTAATTCGTCCTCCGGAATAAAATGTATAAATTCGTCCCCTTTTTCATAGAGCCCCTCAAATCCTAAAAGTTATGTTGGACTCGAACAGACTATTTTACCTGCTACTTAAACTGTGTTATAAAATAATGTTTGTTTACTACGTCTTTCAACTTTCAACATCACTTAGTTTGTAATCAAGCATGCCACCCACCTGATGAAGCGAAGTGGTTACCGTGGCCTATGGACACTCGTGCTGACATGTATGAAAGTGAAATGATATTTACTTTACAAGGTTTAAAAAATTCATATTTGATCAAATTCTTGCCAATAGTTTTTTGTACAACGAACAAACTAACGTGCTGAAAAAGACATTTACAGTTAAATAGCAGGATAACATGTTATAAATATGCTAAAATGAGTCACACATGCAGTATGCCGAGTACAAATATATCGTCACTGATATGAAATTCATTGTGTTTCTGAATTCTGATTCATATATACGACTATCATTAGCTTGGGTCGGTACGAGGTACAAGAGATACGCTTCCGGCTACCTCATCTCCGGTGACCGAAGAGCCAAGGCCGGATGGCTTACGCATATCCCCCTCTCCGGAGAGGGAGGTTATATCGGACTCGAACCGACTCGACTAAACCGCACGCCGTCTGTGGGTCGTAGTGTCCCTCTCGGTCTGGCTCTCCTCGGGAAGGGGGGAAATTTACCACAAATCAATCAAAACATAATTGCACTCTAAGCATACTTTGATAAAGCAATACTGATTACTTCAATAATAACCTGACTCCATTAATAGAGTGTATCTTTTACGCGTTTTTATTCGCATCATTACATACAAATACATACAAACATCCTATCGGGTAAAAGCTAGTAGTGGCTATACAGCTAAAAAAAGATACTGGTCAGTTTGTGGTCTAAATCAATACCACTTTTCATAAAGCTTGTCTTATAGGTGTATAGTAGAAGTTATTGGTCATCAATCAGGACATCATTTAGTTTTCTTTCCCTGACTCATGGTAGAAGGTAAGTCGTTAACAATGGCAATTTCAAAAATTATGTGAAATATCAGCTGCTCCCACTTAAAGCCAATCGATTTAATACAAAACGGTTGCTCTCAGGGTCAATACCGCTGATTTGTGATTTCGAGATTAAATTACCAGGTACATCAATGTAACGTATTTTTGTGAGTCATTCATAAGCCGACTGCGGCTAAGACAAAGAGAAGAGTTCTTGCCTATGGGACACTGGCTGAATTCGATGGCATTGTAAAACTGACTATTTATCACAAAAAAAAATACAACATTCCAAATTTGAAATTCCCTCCATTTCTGCATACGTCGACGGAAAGAAGCAAAAATTAAAGTTATTCTGTCTTACTGAAATTTCTAACGGTAATTTCCAACCATTTAAAAACAAATAATAACTAGAAGAATAAACTTAAAGACTGCCAATGGCGACATAACACGTAAGCCCTTTTAAAGTCTGAAAATTTTAATTGAAGATATTTTATTGTTTTGATAGACCACATAATACCGATGATAGAGGAGCACACTTGCCATTAATCAAAGTATTACAACAATGATTTCACTTTCTACTCTGGGAAATTCGTAAGTCATATATTGGGAAGAAACCCACATTAAAATGATGATAAATTTCTAACAATACAATCCAATACATAATGTTTATGATTGTTTTAGTTAGCTTTTGAAACAGGGAAACTAGATTGTAATTTATTGGTGTTTGTGAAAACTGTATTAAAAAAATCATTTAAGGTATAATTCCAAAGCCGATCGCATACGACAACTGCCGAAACATGCACCACATACATTACAGAGGTATATTACTTGTTAAACTTCAATTTGGGTAAAGGGGATCATTAAGGAGGCGCAATGAATTACGCGTATCTGCTGCGTGCGACTGGAGTTGTCATATGCGGTCAGGTTACGTTTAGAATCATTATTTTCTGACATATCATAACATAAACTCACGCCTTTATCCCCGAAGGGGTAGGTTTTTGTTTAGGTCCCAATGTAGTAGGTGGCGAGCCTATGGCCAATAACTGGGCACTTATAAACCTGCGATAAATACACACATAACTTCGAAAAGCATCGAAAAGTCATTGGTGTGTGCCATGGAAAACCTGGGATCGAACCCGAGACCTCGTCTCAGCAGTTCATTACCCGAATTGCAGATTATTTGTTCCCTGTAAAGTAGAATAAAAGGACAGACTCCATAGTCTGGCAAACAATGAGGTTACTAGGCCTAGATAGTATAAGTAAAAATTGGATCATGGTGAGGTTTTTTGATTCGATTTTTGACTTTGGAACAAGATACAAAATATTAGTAAAACAAGTAGGCAATGAATTTAGATATCATTTACACATACTTATATAGACATAGCACATCTTTTTACCTCTCTATCTGTATGTCTGTCTGTATGACCACCACAAAAATTAGCACATTGATGCTGGCTGGTTAAGTATGCTTAGAAATCATTTCTGATAAACACTTATAGGCTTATTTCTTACTATGTGTGAATGAATACAGAGTTTAGTGCAATGTAGAACCATATTTGGATTGATACATCTGGTTTTAGCTGTAAGGCTTTACTCCCAGCAGAAGATGCTGTTGGCCGGAAGGGTAATCTGATCTTTGGGGCCGACCATTTCACCCAAGCCATTAAGCTTAGTACAGGAGATGAAAGGGGTGTAACTGAAATAGTATTATAGTCATGCCCCATATTACCTACAATTTGATGCAATACTATGATCCGGTTCAGGGTTGATTGTATTTAGCCAGGCTCACTTATTGTTTACAATGCATTTTTATAATACTATTTCACTATTAAACAATTATTCAAATTCATCTGGCAGTGTAATCATCCACAGAGAATGGATGTATGTATAATGTTATTTGTTGACCATTCTAACACTTTTGAGTCATAGGTCAACCAGGAATTTTTTAAAATAAGATTTCTTCCAGAAATCCCCACTGACAAATTCCCACCAATGGAGATTGATTTTCTTAGCCAGAAATCCCCAGTAGGAAAATAAATGCCAAATTCATAATTGATTAAACCAAAAATTTGAAAATCAACATGTTTAATAATTACCTAACTGGAAAAAAGAACATTGGAAAACCAACAATCCCCACTGGTGAGGTTTATCAGTAGAGAGTTAGTAGTATAAGGTTTTCATATTTTTCGTAATACAAACATATGGAAAGACACCTAGACCAATGCAAATCAAACTGGGCTGAATCAATCAACAAACAACAGGAATCAAACCTGCCCATGATGTAGCATTCAACTACAATCACACCACAGAGATTTTCATAAAGCAGAGATTATTTAAATAAGGCAATGTCGTCAACTGTGTTAAAGTATGAAAAGTTTTCGGATTCTTACCTAGACCAGAAGTTTGTATTAATTCAGAGTCGTCGAACTCCAGGCTTGGTTCGTAGTCGTGGTACTCCGACAGGCTGGTGTAAGTCTCCTCCGGTTCAGGGTTGCATCCGTGAAGAACTAACACATGAACAAACACATTAGTTCGACGAACACAAGCAAAATTAATCCCTACTATTACAGCTTTAAAATAAAATTCCGCTCATTTACCTTGGAATGCTCGCACGGGGCTTAACTTCGGTTGGTGTTCTGACTCCATTGTCGAAACACCCACACCCTTAAACTTTTGTTATCACAACTCTAAACCAAACTGCGAACTGTGAACTGGATATGCGAATGTCACTTCCTATGTTTTTTACTAAACTACTACACCCAGTTGGCACATCAATGACGTTTCCTTACGATTTACTACTGCAAATTAATCAAAACTGAATGGATTTATGAAGTTTCAAAGTAAACAAATATGGTGTCCCAGGCAATTCCAATACAATTCTTACAGTTGGAAATGCGACGTTTTTTGTATATCATCTGAGCTGAATCTCAAAGGCGAGCGAGTGACAGGACAGACAGGCGGAACCACAGTACATAAATATATCATACAAAAGAATAAAACTTTTATAAAAGTTTATCTGTGAGAATATCCTCTGACGTCATACGTGAACAGATTGCTATATAAAAAATATGATAAAATATAAAGCCTAGAAAATATCAATCAAGTATAGTTTTGTAATGTATTGAAAGTTTTGTGCACGAATGCCATGAAATGCTTGTATAATACTTAAGTATTCTTATTGTTTTAAAACTTCTTTTCTTTACTCTATCTATCCTGCCTTTTGAAATTTATTTATCTGTGATGAGGTAAGCTGGCTTGTCTCATAGTCTATGGTCTATGCTATGGTTTGTCTATTGTCTATTAGAAATTGATTAGAAACTATTTAATGTGTTGTGTTTGTGTTTACCTGAAAGTTGTCGGCGTTCCGTAAACGTTTTAAAGTGTTAACATATTAGTTTAGATAATAAATAACGCACTATAAAATGCTCGGCTACTCCAACGCTGGTATTCCAGACAGATCATGGCAACCACCCGTAGCCGTTTTCGAAACTACGTAAGTAAACTGTAACTACATGAAATACAACTATCGTGGTCTTTTTTAGTTTGTATCAAAATAAATAGTTTAGTATACAATATTTATACCTTATACTTTATTTTCAGAATGGGTACAATGATTATAGAAATGTACTGGAAACATGCGCCGATTACGTGTAGAAACTTCATGGAGCTGATCCGTAGAGGTTATTACAACAATACAAAGTTCCACAGAGTTATCAGAGATTTCATGATACAAGGTGGTGATCCTACTGGCACAGGAAAAGGTGGCCAGTCTATATACGGACCCTCGTTTGACGATGAAATCACACATGAACTGAAGCATACAGGAGCTGGTATCTTGTCAATGGCAAATGCAGGACCGAATACAAACGGATCTCAATTCTTCATTACCTTAGCACCGACTCAGTGGTTAGATGGGAAGCACACTGTCTTCGGCAGAGTTCAAAGTGGAATGACTGTGGTTAGAAGGATAGGCTTAGTTGAGTGTGATAAAAATGACTGTCCCGTTGATGACATTAAGATTGACAGAGCATATATTCCTAAATAATGTAGCTGTATGTTGTGTTAATTGATTAGTTTAAGGACAGTTATTAACAAATTTGTATTGGTTTATTGTTATAATGTCAATTCACTGAGGACTAACAATGTTGGTTCCCAGTGAAGCAGAAAAGGGTGACTCCTTCTATTCCTGTAGGTGTTGTAGAAGGTGGCTGTTCTTCATCTAACAGTAAACATATAGCCCATGACTCTGTGCCTCTTCTGTAGAGCCTATAGCAATAGCCTTGCCCCTATAACGGGCCTGAAAATCATAGTTGACAAAATGTAGGTGTGGACATGCCTCTGACTACCCCTATGGGGAATTACAGGTATCACTATATGTATGTATAAGGATTTATAAGTGAGGCTGTAAATAGAAGAACACCTCAAGCAATATTAAATCAAAAATTTGCAAGATGGACTATAGGTATCTGAAATACAGACCGTATTTCACTAATAATGAATATAGTCCAACTCAGTCCATGATATTTGCGGGTCATGTTATCCAGACATTTGGTTTAATAACAAAAAATTATACTGTATAAATAAATGATATGAAGCCATTTTGTCAATCATGTTTGAATGATGATAGACCATTTAACAAATTTTTATTTAATGGGCTGATCTTGCTCTCACAGCCAGTAATATAGGTAGGTATTATTACCATTTTATAGAAACTGAACTGAACTCTAACAATGTTTAAACTGTCTACACATTAAGTCCAGTAGTCCCTGTTGTAACCGAGATCTTCACCTCAGAGTGTTGCAAGAGCGAAATCTGAGAATTTCCAAACTTTTTAGAGATAGTAAAAAAAACTGTGTTAAAAAAATACATCAAAAATTTAAAAGTATAAAATAACTGAATTTCGATTTACTATTCTGTTAAAGGTCACATTTCAAACACATTTTACTGTAATTTTATCCCTAAATACAATTAATGATTAACTATATTCTGTAGTCGAGTTTCTATTGTTACTACTACTGGTGTTTAACATTATACATTGTAATCACTGACAATTAAAAAAGTGGGGTAGCGAGTTTTTGTTGCCACATTCTTATAACTTTTCAGTTTGTTAACTGAATTATTAATGTATTATTTGCAAACTAATTCGTTAGTGTACCTGTGTGTACACTATCATGAGATATGTATAATACATGTATATCATTAGAATATATAATTGTATACCATCTTTTCTTCTTCAAAAAATAAAAAGAATACCTACCTACCTAGTAATAATTATTTTGCTATATTTATTTTATCACTTCCCCATGATTCTACGACTGAACGAGAAACTAGGATGATATGATTGTAACCAAATCGAGGGTCCTCTGAAGAGAAATTGTTTTTTTGTAAATAATGTGGTAAAGTCAGCGTCAAATTAATCTTGACTTGCAAAATACTTAAAATGATCTTGTTAATACCAAACTAGGTTATCGAATGATTTCAATTATATCACAGTACCTAAAACGAGTCTTAGAATAAAGCATTGGCGGCAATACGAGCAGTGCAGCGTCACAATGTTCTTACGGCGCCGTTGCACCGCAACAAGGTTGGAATGACTTGCCCAGTTGACGACAGTCTACAATAAACAGGATAGGGAAAAACGTGTGTTGCTGCTAGGTATTATTACTTCGCCACCGACGAAATCCATGTATATATACTCACGAATATATTGAATGAGTTCAGTACCGTGCTCTCTGTCCTATGCCGTACAAACAACTGAGCTGCTTGCACCCCTTCCCGCCTCGTTCCCAAGTGTGGTGTGGCGCCGTTGCATACCCTATATTTTTATACGTAGGTGCCGCACTACATGATGTGGCTCTAAGCTTAGGTTAAGGCGCCCACTCACTAACAGTTTACCGGACGACGGCCGGACGATATAAATCTGTCAGTTAATCGCAATAACCCACACACTAACAGTTTCGTTAACGATTTTGGACTGACGACTAATACGATCCGATAGTGTGTGGCCGCCGAACGATTCCGGACAGTTCTAAACCGGACAGTCCTAGGCCGTCAGGGCGAACGAGCACAACGGGCCTGTCGATCGACGTTTCGTGTCAGTTTTTACTAAGATTTTATTCATTTTTTGTACATACTCGTCTATATTTCTTATGCACATAGTCGATAAGGTTCAAAATAGCGAACACCTATTTCCCACAATGATTAGCACGTACTTATATAAGAATAACGTAGTGCAAGCTATTTTCAACCTTATGGACATCACAAGAAATCTAGTTTTTTTTCTTATATTCGTGATCAGCAGCATTTATTTATGCGAAAAAACATGTAATTAAGAAAATGTCAATAAGGTCGAAAATCGCTTGCACTGTTTCGTACTCTCTATGTAACTGATATTAGACCATTACCGGCAGGCGATCGTACGACCTAAAACTGACAACTCACAACTGCTAGTGTGTGGTCGCAAAACTGACAACAGGGAATTGCCGGCGGGCCAAAATCGCTTTAGAGTGTGGGCGCTAACGGCTAAGGACTGCAGGCCGCCGGACAGATCAGGAACTGCAGGCGGACTGCAGGCGGACTGTTAGTGAGTGGGCGCCTTGAGACTGTGGTATCATTGTCTGAAATACAGGTGTTTACCAAATATCAAAACATTTAGTCAACAAGAAGGGGGATAAACCTTAGCTGTAACATCATTTTGGGTACCTACCTAGGTACCTACTTTGCTAGTCAAGATCGAACTGATGCTGATTATAGGTCAAAAAACAGCCCTACAGCTACTGCTATAGTTATGTGACCATATAAACCCATTAAACTCTGCAATGTATGCCTAAACAGATTCATTTCTTCTGCAAGGGTGGTGAAATAAAACAATTAAATGTACACTTATACTTATTTTATTCTATTTGACACATAATCAACATTGAACATTCAGCTTACAAGGTTTTACACTTAGATATAGGGAATTGGTGGGGGACTAGGTTTTGTAATAGTTTAATATTGCACTGACAAACTGACATTGCTTAAATAAAGTTAGGTACCAACATTACAAAGTTTACATCCCGCTAGTGGGAAATCAACTGATAAGGAAGGTCTACAAACTCAAAGGAATCATGTGCCATTGGACTTGCTTTACAGGGTTAAACCCTTCATTTAACTTAATTGATTACTAAATTGTAGCAACGAATACAATTAAACTTAGCTGCAAAATACAAAATGCAGTACTAAGTATAATACAAAATTAAAGCTAGTCAGGACGGAATATCTTCCAAAACAACAACAAATAAATTCATGTTTCTGTCTTGTCAATCTTAATTAATACACTGAGTTAAACTACATATCAACAAAATTAATATAACAAATTCTTGTAACAAAAGCTTGTAATTAATTTTCCATAATAAATTCAATCCTACATACAATACGCGCCACACAACTTTGCGTCTTGAAGTTCACGCGAAAGGCGCAGCAATGCCAGCAATGATGTAATTATTGGTATGACAGGGGTAACTGTTGCGCAGCGGAAGGGGGAGGGGCGGCATGTGTCCGGCCGAGGCAATGTTTAATCGTGCATCCCGCTCTGACGTTCGGTAATTTCACCGCTTTCACTCTAACGTACTGTCGTGAACACAATTATTAAAAGGTTTCGTTGATATTGTTATTAACGAAAGAAATTAATTTTTAGTGTTATGTATTTCAAGTTGCCTCATTAGTAAAGTCATTATAATTTATCTATATATAAAAAAAGGTTAATTACTCCAGGTAAATCATTTAAGTTATTTGCTACATGAATAGATTAAATATTAAACATAATTCAATTAGATGAGAATGACTACGGTAATGAGGAGGTTACTTAATCTTTAACCAATATTTCACGCAAACAATATGTTAGATGTATTTTAATACTTGGTACTTGTTCGCGACGGTACCTGCGCAAATTTGAGTATGTAGCTAACTTCGTAGGCGCAAAGTTGTGTGGCGCGTATCGTACCTATTATAATTTCATCACAGCAAAAACCTAACTAATAAATTATGTATGCAGGCCGTAAAAACGTAATATATTCACAGTCTTTTCTCCATGAGATCATTGAAAGGAATTAAAAAAAGGATTACTAATACTACTAAGATGTAGGATCAATAATATTACAGCATAGGTACACACATCTAATTCACTTCTAAAAAAGAAAAAGGCAGTTGAAATCAATATATACCCCCTGTGATATGTAACAAGTGATATTTTTAACATCTTAGTTTAAAAATTCTATAGATAGAAGTACCGAAAAACTATAAAACAACCCTGTTTCCCTTTTTTTGTACAAAAATATTTCTATCAAGTCTTTTTTCTCTTTTTACCGAACAGATGTATTACCTAATTCCACAATCCAAGTAAATTTTGACATAGGCACACAGGGTGTCAGTCAATTTAGTCAATACAGTTCAAACAAAAATGTCTAATTTTATAAGTCTTAGTAAATTCACATTGGTATGGAAGGAATTCCAAGTTTGGGTATACATCAATATCGACATAGAAAATTACATTTTACTACACACTTAGTATTAATTATGCAATGAGTTACCAGCCAATTACATTACATCATGGCCCTGGACCAAAAATCTGCCACATAACTAAAACTTTACTTTTTATGTAATTAAGAGTTCCCGGAGACACGATAGTTCCTAAACCAATACTGATTGGTACTGTATGCCAAAATAATCGGTTACATAATCAAAACTATAGTTCACATTTTATTTCACTAATAAGTAAGTGAAACATGCACCACTAAGCTTGGGTTTTATATTGATTTGCTCAGAAAAGGATAAAATGCCGTTACAAGTTTCAACAACAACACACACAACACTTAGTATTCACTATGTTATGCACTACCAAACGTTACATCATAGCATGGTAGGCTCAAAAATCAATCACTTAACCAAAATGTAACACTTTACTAAAGAGTCACCAGAGTAAAAATAAACACGAGTTAGCATTCTGCTGCTTGGGCATGCCTACCAAACCAATTAATTGACAATGTATACTAAAATAATGGGTTACGTAAACAAAAGTACACATTTTATATGAAGAATAGTTACTGAGACATGAGCCAGTATGCTGTCATGGTTTTATATGAGTACACACTTAGTATTCATTATGTGATGCTAGATCCTGTGATGTAAAATAGCCCAAAAATCAGTAACATAAACAAAATTTTGAATTTCATTTGATAAAGAGTCACTACCCACTGGAGACATGAGGCTACAAGTATTGTGCTGCGGCAAAGCTACCAAACCATCTAACTGGTTACATGTGGTTGATAGTAAAATTTGTGATATCTGACCATCACAATGATATGAAACAACTGACCCATTTTAGAAGCAAAAAGTACAACTATAATAAATATGAAGAAAATGTTCTAATCAACCCTTGAGCATTATTATCAACATGTTCAATAGGTTAAGAATAGCTGTGTAAAGACCAAGAATAACAATAATATGAGTTACTTAGTTTTTCTGAAGTATTTAGGCATAGACTACCATGTGCGGTTCCTCAGCCAAGTTGCGTGCATTGGCCGAGCCATATTGAAGCCTGCACCAACGAACAATGCTCTGAAGAACGAGCAGTAGCAATATTATCAGGAAAAGGGTTAACACAATCACCGCAGAGAATGGCATTAGGTTAGACATTTCGATAACTTAATTTTACACTTGCTGTATGTGCTGATATCAGCGGAGCTTTCCTTCTGTGAGAGGTAGCTGGAGCTGCCGCAGGGTGGACAAACAGACACAAGATGAAGATTACCTGTGCAGACAATCTCAAGATTAAAAAAGTACTGATGCTGCTAGGACTTAATTGTGGGTACAGCTTCAGAGCTATAAATTAGTCATTGTCATCTTTGTCTTAGTCCCATTCGTATTGAGGTGAAGGCACCTTGGTGTCAGAGATCTGGTTTGAATTTTAGTAATACTTCACATCCATTAATTAAAATTTAATTATTTAGTAAAACCTTAATTTGTATCAATTGATAATGGTGCATCACTTACTAAGCGTTAATTAGATAATGGTGCAGCAACCATTACAATAAAATCCACAATAATATTCACATACAATAAAATTTTATGTTTTACTATTATAACAAGCTTATGCTTGGCTAAAATAAAGAAAAAAGATAATTACCTAAGGCCTGTAAATCGACGCTCCTATACCAGCTACAATCGTTTCTGCAATCTGCAGCGATCCTAGCGCCGAACACACTGAGAGTAAATTACATTATTGATTAATTTTATTGACGCCGTGAACATGCGCTACATGCACTACCATAGATTATTACCTATATTTAAAAAAAAAACAACAACAACACACAACAAGTGGCTTTTGGCTAGTTTGATAACAACACAATGATAACAGAGAAAACGTTCAGTAATCAGTTACTATACGCGCCACATAACTTTGCGCCTACGAAGTTAGCAACATACTCCAGGTTGCGCAGGTATCGTCGCGAACAAAAGTACTAAGTATTAAAATACATCTTACATACTGTTTGCGTGCAATATTGGTTAAAGATTAAGTAGGTACTATAATTGTTTAGTCTAGAAACATCCTCATTACCGTAGTCCTTCTCATCTAATTGTATTATGTTTAATGTTTAATCTATTCAGGTAGCAAATAACTTATATAATTTACCTGGAGTAATTAACCTTTTTATATATAGATAAATTATAATGACTTTACTAATGAGGCAACATGAAATACATAACACAAAAAATTACTTTCTTTCGATAATAACAATTTCAACAAAAACTTTTAACAATTGTGTTCACGACAGTACGTTAGAGTGAAAGCGGCGAAATTACCGAACGTCAGAGCGGGATGCACGATTTAACCCCGCCTCGGCCAGCCACGTGCCGCCCCGCCTCCTTCCGCTGCGCAGCAGTTACCCCTGTGACACCTATAATTGCATCATTGCTGCGCCTTTCGCGCGAAGTTCATAGACGCAAAGTTGTGTGGCGCGTATTGTACCTCATCTTGCTTACAATACAAATAATAATATAAGAAAGCGTGTAAGAAAGTATATATTTTGCTTCTTTTTAACCCTTGACGCAAAAAGAAGAGTGTTCTAGGTTAAAAGTGTCTGTCTGTATCGAACGAATGAAGCGAATTCAACTTAGTTTTTATAAATTAAATTTGTGAGTGTTCTTAGACATGTATAACGCGAATCGGTTGAGCCTTTTAAAAGTCGTGGGGATAAAAGTGGGGAAGAATAACCGAATGTCAGCAAGAATACTCGAGTAAAGTTTCAAATGAAAGCGCATCACGTGCACAATACAAAATTATTAAAATGTTAAGTAAATGACTTTTTATTTTTAATATTAAGTATAAGGTTTTAATCAAAATACTGTGTAAAAATCCCTACGGTCTTATTACAAAACAGGAACTAACTATAAAACCAGGTTTAAATCGTCTTTAGACCATGGTCTAAATAAAGTTAGGGTCAGTTCGCCTGTTCGCGTCCATCGCCCTTTTCGCGTCCATTTTACGGATCGCCCTTTGAAAATCTTCGAAAATAAGTCAACTAACACACCAATCAAATGAAACCGCTTATACCTGAATTTATAAGAGGCACGTACACATGGACAAAAGTTCTGTGCGTAGAACCAATCCCGTTTAAAAAATAAGTAATCTCGGCTCTTCAACAAGGAAGCGCGTACGCTCGGTATGTTTAGCTAAAAATTAGTGTGCAGCGGCGCGTTTGGTGGTAAGTATTTTATTATTTATGTGAATTTTAGCATACATAGCTGTTTCTATATTTTTATGATGAAATAAGGTACTATATTAATTATGAATTTGCTTATGTTTTCTATATGTAAGGAATAAAATAAGCTGGACGCGAATCACTACATCGAATTTTACAAAACTTCCACTTTGCGTCCGCAATGGACGCAAACGATACCTACAGGGGATAATAATAAACCACATTGCGTCCACTATATTTTGTTAACTGCTTGCTTGTAAAAATAATTTAACATGTAATGTTTATTATTATTGTACATTCTTATTAAGACCACGTGTTTATAATTGTATTTTTTTTATTGAGATGAGTAATTTCTTTCATTCTTTTTTCCATTTAAGATGAGTTCTTCGGAGAGAAGAAAGAAGAAGGAAAAGAGAATACACATAGACGAAGATTTAAAGAAAGCGTTAAATGAAACTCAAGAGAAGAATAAATCGATAAGACAAATAGGCAAATAATATCCAAATTGTTTGTTTTGTTGCTTTAATATAGCCAAAACTTAATATAATGAAGGCTGATCTTTAGCAATAATAAGTATAATATAGTATATAATAGTGCCCGGACATGAGGGCAACATGGGCAATGAGACGGCGGACGAACTGGCAAGAAAGGGAGCTGATGAAGATCAGGTGGGCCCTGAGCCCAAACTACCCATTGCCCATAAAATAACAAAGGGAGTCATCAGCCGAAGCACAGTGGCGGAAGCCAATCGAAGATGGAAGTCCTCACCAGTCATGAGACAGTCGAAGATCTTCATCAAAAGCATTGAAACAAAGAAAACAAGCCGACTGTTAAAACTCTCTCGAGGCGTCATAAAGGCAAGTCGTAGAAGTGATAACGGGACACTGCCGACTAAATAGGCACTTGACACTTATATGGCGGAAAACTGACCCCAAATGCCCAGAGTGCATAGAGGAGGAGGAAACCAGTCTCCACCAAATGCCCCATGTATTCAATGATAAGATGGGAAAACATGGGGACGTCCGTCCCTAGAAGAACAAGACCTCAAGGATCTGAAAGTGGAGCAGATCGTAAGATTCTGCAAAGAGACAGGTAGGTTCGACGGAACGCCGTGATTGCCGGGCACTTCTTAGCGTCCAAATAGGAGGAATAGGGGAATTGGGTGAAATGGCCCCCATAACAAGGGCAGATAGATCACCCGTGCGGTCTGCGGCGTCCCCCGCTGGAAGTAAATAGGGTAAAATTAACAGAACTGCTTACTGTTTAATCTTAAAGTTGCAATCACTATTTGCCCACTACTTAGGTGCCTAATTTTAAGTTCAACCACTGTTATGTAGAATTATTTCTTTTAAATTGATTTTTAATGATAATAATGTTGATTTTAAATATTTATATTCTTAAATAAAGAAATTGTTAAAATATAATTTTTCTTTACAAATTCTTAAAAATACCACCCCTATATTCCTTTTCTAAGCTGCTGGACGCTAAATGGTCCACGGGTGGACGCAATTTGGATTTTGTGGACGCGAAGTGGGTAAATTGCCTAATTCTGAAGTTTATCTATTTAAAAAGAAAACACAAGATGTTTCCAATAAAACTGAAAGTTAATCTTAAAATAGACTATATAATGAATACATTACACAAAATTTTCATAGAAATTAGTGTAAGGGCATTTTTATTATCGCCGTCAAACTTGCCAACTACACTAAATGGACGCGAACAGGCGAAACGACTATTACCAAAACAAAAAGCGTTTTTGCAGTAAACAATTAAGGTTTCACTGATGCCACCTCCGCCGACTATTAGCTTTGATTGTATCGAAGTCAAACCGACTTAAACCGCATGTCCGTCTAAAGTCTGAATTATCGCGGCTTAAGGTCACCCAATATTAAGGCATCAAACGGCTGGCCTTAGGCCGATTTTCAAATGTTTCCCATAAGTGTGTAAAACATGGTGTCTCAATCAGGTAATAGACGATCAAACGAACTTCCAAGTGAAGTTCGATCACTATTATATGAGCCGCTTCATTTGAAGATATAATCAATGGTAGTCCCTTCATCATACAGGCAACATTTTCGCACTTTCAAATTTCAACAGTATTGTAATGACTAAATCGCATTTCCTGTTCACCTACCTATCGCGCCCTCTAGCGCTGTAGCCTCAACAAAACTTAATAAGGTATGGATATTTCCATAGGGAGGGCTGGGTGATTATATCTTCAAATGAAGCGGCTCATATAATAGTGATCGAACTTCACTTGGAAGTTCGTTTGATCGTCAGTGTGCGTTCGCGCAGCGGAATGTTGTTGAATTTAAAGATTTTAATTATGCAGATATTTAGTGTATGACGTCGTGTAATTGTGTATGGTAAAAAAAAATTGTGCATGCAGCCATTGTGGAGAAATTCGCTAAAAATTGATTCCGCTGGGCGAACGTTGTCCTGGCGGAACTTTTTTCTAATCCATGGACTTTAGATTTTTACATAGGTTGTTTTGAATTTGTTTAAATTTGTTTAAAAAACAGATTTAGAAGAAATCTTAGGGTTTAAAAGATAAAAATATAAACGTGAAATACGCTCATTAGGTCTTAGTTCGTGAAGTAGCCACTTTGGGGTCTAGATTTTCACGTTTATACAAACCTTGTAAGTGTCTGCAACATGTTGCCAAGTATCAATGATGGTTCGTTAGTAATTAATGAGTTATAGGACAATTTACCATGAATAGACCACTGTTTGCAAAGCAGTCAAATATCAAGATGTTCTAAAGTAATTGCATAGTAAAATGTATTCCAATAATTAGTGTATTAATTCAACTACTCACATGCAAAATTTCATTTCATTAAATTCAGTAATTAAAGAGAAACAATTAAAATACTGACAAAGCATCGAAAACCTACATAACCCGACCAAGTTCGGATGGCTACAAAAAAGCGACCGTGCCATATTTCTAAGTAACGTTCTTAACCTTCCAGTATAGTATTTATTAATATGGTACAATTGCGTACACAAGCGTTAGGAAAAAATAAAACAATTGCATTTCTAGAATGAAAAATACTTTTTTAATAATACCGCCCCTATCTGCGATAAGAATTAATCTTCAATTAACAAGTTCTAATTAAACATCAGCTTCTCACTATCACTCACTCAATATACCTACCACATAATTATTTTAAGCTTCACTGTTACACTTTAACATTAATAACACACTGTCAATATTATTATTACGGAGAATTGGCGATACATAGCAAAACAACAGCGCATACGCACACAATGTGCGTATGCGCTGTTGTTTTGCCTTGAGTGCAAATTTGTGAATGGGGATAAAACAAAAACCAGGTTCAAGTTCAACAGCAAACGAATACGCGCAGGCCGTGGCTTATGTGAGTTATGAAAACATATTGCGCTCTCTTTTCTTCAAGGATGGAAGTACCGTTTCAAGAGGGAAGCCGCCTCTATCGCTCGTTGCGCGCAGCGCGTTGTCTGTTTTTTCACACTAGCATAATATTTTTGATCAATTCCTAACTACAATACTTAGACTATTTAATCAAAGGACTAGCCTTAAGTGTACCGCTTCGAACAAAATAATTCTGAATATACACGCCCACATACATAAGTCCAGTACAACGGTAATATCATATAAAAAAAGCTATAAAGTAGCTACGTAAATAGTACTTACTGTCATAGTCAAATACATTTCAAAACAAAAAATCATGTGTAGAAAAATAAATGACCTATAAATTATATCAAAACAATTGTGTTATCACCTGTACCAATTAAATACCGGTATTATACTGTAAATTTTAGAATGTTACCTAGATATATTGAACGGCCGCTTTTTTATATCTATCCGAATTTGGTCAGGTTATGTAAGTTTTCGATGCTTTGTAAGTATTTTAATTGTTCCTCTTTAATTAATGAATTTAATGAGATGAAATTTTGCATGCAAGTAGTTGAATTAATACACTAATTATTGGAACACATTTTACTATGCAATTACTTTAGAACGTCTTGATATTTGACTGCTTTGCAAACAGTGGTCTACTCATGGTAAATTGTCCTATAACTCTTTAATTACTAACGAACCATCATTGATACTTGGCAATATGTTGCAGACACTTACAAGGTTTGTATAAACGTGAAAATCTAGACCCCAAAGTGGCTACTTCACGAACTAAGACCTAATGAGCGTATTTCACGTTTATATTTTTATCTTTTAAACCCTACGATTTCTTCTAAATCTGTTTTTTAAACAAATTTAAACAAATTCAAAACAACCTATGTAAATATCTAAACTGCCGTGCCATGGCAATACACTGTATCTTATCCGTAAGATATCCGTAAGATACAGTGTATTGCCGTGGCACGGCAGTAAAGCTCTCTATATAAGAGCTTTATATGAAAACTAGCTAATGGCCAAACGTTCGCGTAGCGGAAACTTGAATTTCTTCGAAGTTTATGCATGCACTAATTTTATTCATACATACACAATTACACACAAATACACACTAATTTTTGGACACATTTCTTTTCTTCTAAGTATGGTAAAAGTTCCGCCAGGACAACGTTCGCCCAGCGGAATCAATTTTTAGCGAATTTCTCCACAATGGCTGCATGCACAATTTTTTTTTACCATACACTATTACACGACGTCATACACTAAATATCTGCATAATTAAAATCTTTAAATTCAACAACATTCCGCTGCGCGAACGCACACTGATCGTCAATGGTAGATGTTAAGAGATATTAAGTCAGTTTTGTTTGAAATAAAACTCTGTTCGTATATAACAAATCAGTTTTGTAATAAGGATCGTACTAGGTATTTATAAACATAAATAATAGATACGTAATACATTTGACGTTTACACTGTACCTACTTGTGGCATAGATAAATAATCAACAGTTAGCCGAAATATTAATAACTATTTATCATTAAGATGAAAGGTAGGTACACTGATTTTTGGCAAAGGCCGCTTCATCGATGATGGGTCTATTATAGAAGCGGGCGAATGTTTGTGACCGATCGGTCCATCCAGCAGCCCGGCGGGTCTCGCAGCAGACGTGGACGCGTGTCGCGTGCTATGCGCGCTGAACGCGACGGCGACGTCTACTCCGCTTTCAAGTAAAGCGCGCTCCACATTCCCGGCGAAACTAGACGAAACTTGCCGAATACGGGAGTGTGGAGAGAGTATTCGTCTATGTTCGTGTATATTCGCCTTCTATCCATTCCATGTCGGTACATCAAAGGGTTCCCGGGTAGTTTCGTCAAGTTTTGTGTTTAGGCGATACTGTCTCTCCAGATTCCCGTTATTTACGTCCCAGTCGGCCGACTGTCACCGTAGTGAGCGCACGTATTTTTAAAAATGTCGGTAAATTGGACACACGACCTTGAATTAACATTTATAGAACTTTATCAAAGTCACCCTATAATATGGGACCCAAAAAAATCCGACCATAAAGATCGTTACAAAGTATATGATGCGTGGAAAACTATTAGTGAAACATTGAATATACCAATAAAGGAATTAAAAAATAAAAAGGACTCCTTGATGAGTACGTTCCGAATGCATAAACGAAAAATTAAATCATCGCAAACATCAGGCGCTGGTAGTGAAGATATTTATGGTAGGGGAGCCCACGAGGCTAAATGGGGATTTACTCGAGCGTCGTAGAGACCTATTGGGATGCAAAGCTTAGATGATAAGAAGAAAAAAATGTTAAATGGTATATACCTTTACATCGGTGGGGGAAGCGGCTATCGATTTTTAAATATGTAAAAAAAAACTGTTGCATGGACATCCTCGAGCGCGTCAGATATTGATAGCATCAATGCCCTACGTATTTTTAATAATGTACGTATGTTAATCTGATCGTTTGCATGATGCGGGTGGTTGGAATAAGGGTTGAAAATGAAAAAAAAAAACTTATCGAGCTCGTCAGATTTTCTAAGGGAGTGTTAAGTGCACCAAAAAAAAAGCTCTCATTCACTAATCTGACGATTTCGATGGGACGCAAACTCGCGGCCATTTTCATAATATGCAAAAAAAATTCGCCATTTTGAAATACTCAAGCGCGTCAGATTAAGATATATATGGTTCATCTTTATGTTCTAAACGTACTGTCTCATAATCTGACGATTATCTAGAGGGATTCGCCTGATCTGACAAAAAAAATATTAGAAAAACGGTTCACCTTAAAGGCCATCCCTGCATGTGATATTTTGAGCTCGCTGAGTTCAAAGAAATAATATTTCTATGCATTTGAGCTCTCCCAGCTCGAAAGTCTGATAGAAGTTTCATAGAACACTATTTTTGGAATTTTCAAAACGCAATAACTTTTGAATGGATCAAGCAATTTTCACGCGGTTTGCGGCATTCGACGCAGTTTTATCATCCTCATAAGTAATTTTGCAATTTTAATTGATCGAACCACAAATTTCGGAGTAATCACGAAAAAACACTTTTTGGGTTTCTTTCGTTCACGATATCTCTCGGACGAATCAACCGCTTTTGACCAGCTTGGTGGCAATGGACGTGGTTTTTCAAGTTTTTGAAATTGATTGATAAAGCCGGTTAAAACTTATTCCAAAAAAACCACTTGAAAAATAAATATCTAATTTTTTTTGAGATTTTTCAAAATTTCTCAAAATCTAATTTTAAGGGAAATATTTAGAACGAACCGAACGGTTTAGTTGTTCAAAAGTTATAAGCGAGACACACACACACACACACACACACACACACACACACACACACACACACACACACACACACACACACACACACACACACACACACACACACACACACACACACACACACACACACACACACACACACACACACACACACACACACACATACATACAGACATAGTGACAACATCACGGAGGTAGTCAGGGAAGCTTCCTATGACCTTAAAACGTCAAGATCTGATGAAAACTCGATTTTCGCAAAACGGGGTAAATCCAATAACTTCCCGAATTGTTTAAAAAAAATCGCGCAGAAATGTTCCTCCAGACACTGTATTTAGTAAACAGTTTGTAATTTCTAGAGAAGCAGCTTGCCCCGTTGAAATGTTAAACAATAGATCCTTATCAATTGAAGAAGAGAATGGATTGATGGTCTGCAGGACACTGTTCGAAAAAGCTTCAATTTGGATGTGTTGTTTTTTCATTCGATCTGGGTGTAGATCAGCAGCAATATCATGGTAGTTTCTGTCAAGCCCTGCACGAGTAAGCACATGAGATATGATTCTTGTTCGCGCTCCATGATTTTTAGCCTAACGTTGCCTAGCAGAAATTGAATTTGTGAGGTTAACAATTCCAGTAAGACGACGAGCAGCATCACCATTTATCGTCTGCTCTAGCGTTAAATCCACAGGAATTCGTGAGAAATTAATAGCACTCATATTAAATATTTATAAACTTTAATTCACACAACTAATATTAAAATGTCATGACAATCATGGCGTCATGGCAACAGAAACCAGAGTGGGGACGGAGTGAGAGAGTAATAGATAGAGAAAGAGTGAGAGAGGAATAGAAACGCGGAGAAGGAAATGTAGGCATCACGCAGCTGCACGCATTTAACTTTATCGACGAATTTTTGTTATTTCGGCTCGCGGAAATCGTCAGATTATACATTTTTCATTATTCTTGAATTATTTCCTTCAAAATAAAAAAAAGTTTAGCTACGTTTTTTTTTTTTTTACAACTTTGTTGCCCTCCCCTTTTTTTACGTCACTCTCAAATTGTCAGATTAGTGGAATATACACTTTTTAGGATGTAATTAACTCACCCTACCTTAATCTGACGCGCTCGAGAATTTCTGATGGTCATTTTTTTTTTACTAACCTGATCCTGTATCCTTCACGGGCGGCCTTATATATGGGCCTCATGTTTTGTGGAGGTACTTAACCGGGTACAAGGTATCCCCCTGTATATTAATCTGCCGCGCTTTAGTAAATCCCGAAATCCCCGCTTGGGCTCCCCTACCATTACACACCTATTTGGTTCGCTTTTAACATCATGGATTCCTTTTTAGGAGACATTGTTGAGTGTAGTAACACTAATAAAACAAAAAACACTTTGACTGAGGTAAGTACATTTTTATTTAAATCTTATTTAGATACTATTTCGTACTATTACTATACTATTCTTATTATTTTATTATTATTTAATCTTGATTATGACGTAGTGCAAAGTATTTTTTAAATTCTTCTCTAACTGCTGTTGCATCCATTGCTGATCGACGAGCAACATGTGGTATGTCATGAAGGGCAGCACTTCCTGCTGCTTCTTCTCTCCATAAACCAGGTCTGAGCAATATACCTACCGTTGTCATCGTATGTATCCATAGTACCTTGTGGTGTGTATACCTGACTCGAGGTTTTACTTTTTCTTAAGTAATTATGTAGTAATATAGTGGTTAAGGTTATAAGTGTCACCTTTTCTGGACAAAGCGAGAATGGTATTTTAAAAATTTGAAATTTAGTAGTTAAAACTCTAAACGTATTTTCGACAATTACACGTGATCTAGACAATTTTTCGTTAAATATACGTTTGGGAGTTCCAGCGTCATGTACTCCTGGATAAGGTTTCATGACATTTTTGTGAAGAGCAAATGCACTATCTGCCAAAAATACGAAAGGCACATTTATATTCGAACCTGGGAGTGGATGAGGATTAGGTAAATTTAAAGTTTCTTGGACAATTTTTTCCCATAATATAGTATTACCAAAAATACCTCCATCGCTCATCCGACCACAGCTTCCTATATCAGCAAAAATAAAATTGTAATTACTGTCTACTAAGGCCAAGAGTACGATACTGTAATTTTTTTTATAATTGAAATATTCAGATCCAGAATTATGAGGACGTTCAATTACTACATGTTTTCCATCCAAAGATCCGATGCATCGTGGAAATTTATTTCCGAAGCCTTTTTCTATTTCGAGCCATTCTTCAGCTGATGATGGCAACTGTAAAAAAATTAACACAAGTGTGAATTGGTTTCAAAGTTTACTTGATCGATGGTCTGAAATCGGAATTTCGTGAAAATGTTTGTAAAAACACACTGATATTAGAGTGAATGCTTATCACCTAACAGGACACTTGATATAATTTTATCAAAATCGGTTTAGGTGGTAATCGTAACAGACAGACATAGTTGTTTTTGAATTTATATTATTAAGTATAGTTGCCTACCTATTATAGTACTGTTAAAATATTATTTTTTTCTTTTTTCAGACTCTAGCACAAATAAATGATCAAGATGAAAGCCAGGACCAGCAGCAGTCACAAGAAACGAACCCTCCAAGCAATGATTCAAGTTCAGCACATGCAAAAAGATCGCAAACAACAGCGACAATCCGCAGACGAAAATATCCGCCGGAGCTAAGCGAGGCTGGACAAGCATTTAATAAAACTCTTAATACTCTTAATGATGTTTTACAAAAAGAACAAAACAAAAATACTTCTCAAGAGAAAGAGGATGAGTGTGACCTTTATGGCAAAATATTTGCAAAAAAACTTAGAAAGTTACCAGAACATGAACGGATAAATTTCATGTATGAAGTAGATGGGATGTTTATTCGTCGTTTTTCACGAAATGATCCAGATGCAATGCGTTTTCCTTCATTCACTCATCATATTAATCGACCATCGTCCACTTGTACTTCATATATTCTCTTTGAATAAGATAGTGTAATCTTTACATTTTGTATAAATTTTGCATGCTTTTTGTATTTACCATTTAAAATTCAATCATTTACAAGTTTACTATCAAAATTGTGGCGGTTTAAGGACCAAAACCCTCACAGTATATCGTAACATATCTTGTTGTAATTATGATGTGGTTATTATTTCTGAGACATGGCTCAACAGTTCTGTTCAGAGTAGTGAACTATTTGATGATAGATATGTAGTTTATAGAAGGGACAGGGAAACGTCTACAATAACAAATTACTTGGAACGTGATAAGGATGGGGGAGGTGTTCTTATTGCAATTAAGAGTAAATTGAAATCAAAACGTTTGAAAATTTGGGAAAGTATTTGTGAGGATCTTTGGGTAGTAATCGATGTTCCTGGATCGCGGTCTGTTCGGCAAGTAGTTTTTTGCGCAGTATACTTACCTCCTCCGGTACCTAGCTACGTTCTTGAATGTTATATGGACCATTGTAATGCAGCCTTTGAAAATTTTACAGATTCACTTGTGTGTTTAGTGGGAGATTTTAATTTAAGTACTATTGACTGGAATTTAGTAAGAACCTCTTCTACTAGTGTTGTTTTATGTAGCAAATTTGAAAAATTTATAGATTTTATGAATGTCAATAGACTTAATCAATGTAGTGAAATTACCAACTCATTTGGACGTAATTTAGACCTTGTACTCTCCACAAATGCATTAACTAGTGTAAGCCAATCGATCAACCCTATAAGTAAAGTTAGTGACCTACACCCTCCTCTAGATATTGACGTTCCTCTGAATATTGAAGCAAGTCTTCCTTACAGTGTGCCTAAACCTAGACCTAATTTTCGCCGAGGAAATTACCAATCGGCTAAAGTGGCACTCCAGGAAGCTAACTGGGACGAATTATTCAGGGTGACGGATAACGTTGATGAGATGTTAGATGTTTTCTATGAAACTCTGAATACAGTCATCAAACTATTTATTCCGTTACGCAACAATAAGAATACAAAATTTCCCCCGTGGTTTAACTATAAATTAATTAAAATGTTACGAGAAAAGAACAACATTAGAATTCGCTATAAAAAGTATAAAAATCCACTAGATGCTATATACTTAAAAGACCTTACTAAACAATGTGACAGTTTCTCCACTGAGTGCTATAATAAGTACATTAACTTCATAGAAGAAGAACTTAGAAACAATCCCAAACTTTTTTGGACTCATCTGAAGGCTAAAAGGGGAGGATCGGGCGCATACCCATCTACCATGACAGATGGGACAATAACCACATCTAATGGCACAGAAGTATGTGAGCTCTTTGCTGATTACTTTTCCTCAGTCTATAGTATCGACCATAATTCTGCATATGGTTGTAATTCTGAGTACTTGCAGTCATTGACAAACTACAGCACATGTTTAATTAAGCCAGACCTAGATAGTAAAACAGTTCTTAATAAGCTAATAGGTTTGGATATTACAAAAGGCGCGGGTCCAGATGGCATACCACCACTATTTATTGTTGCGTGTGCTGATGAGTTGGCGCGGCCGCTCTCAAAGATTTTCCGTAAATCATTAGATTCCGGAGAATTTCCCTTGAAATGGAAAGTGGCAAAGGTGGTACCAATTCATAAAGCCCACTGCAATGCAACTGTGTCTAATTACAGACCTATCTCAATCTTATCTACTTTTTCTAAAGTATTTGAGTCATTAATATACCCTCATATTCAAAACCATTTAAAATTATACTTAAATGAAAATCAGCATGGGTTTGTTGAAGGTAGGTCCACAGAGTCCAACTTGGTTCCCTTTACCGAGTTATTGATTAAAGCTGTAGATACTGGCCACGAGGCTGACGTGATTTATACCGACTTTAGTAAAGCATTCGATAAGGTATCCCATAGTATCTTAAAATACAAATTACGCGCGTATGGTATTTCTGGGACTCTGCTTACTTGGTTAAGCTCATATCTCCATGAGAGGTACTTTTTTGTCGTGGTTAATGGCTTTGAATCAGGATTACAAGAAATTACTTCAGGTGTTCCACAGGGCTCGCATTTAGGTCCCGTGCTATTAAATTACTTTATCAATGATATCTGGACCTGTTTCAAACACTCTGATATTTTTATGTTTGCAGATGACCTAAAATTTGTAAGAGTGGTCAAGTCTGAAGGTGATTCAAAGCTTTTGCAAAGCGATATTAATAGACTTTTTGTGTGGTGCACCAATAATAAAATGCAGCTTAATTCAAAAAAATGTTATCATCTCAAATTTACTCGAAAAATTAATTCAAAAGCATATGATTATTACATTGAACATGATAAAATAAACAAAGTAGATTATATTCGTGACTTAGGTGTATTTTATGACAAAAAATTGACTTTTAAACCTCATATGGATGACGTAATAAAAAAAGCTGCGAGAATGTTGGGTTTCGTATTAAGAAACTGCAAAGCTTTTCGAAATAATAAAACCAAAACACTACTTTTCAACAACCTTGTTAGAAGTATATTGGAATATGGTAGTATTTCATTTATTCTTTATTGTACACAAAATTACATAAATACAAAACAGTGAGATGTAATGTACAAAGGCGAGCTTAACTCATAGTTGAGTTTTCTTCCAGCAAACCCGGGAGTGCACAGAGGAGTTGTAATACGAGAGGCAAAGTCTAGTGTACATGAAAGTGATTATGATGTAACAGGTATACGAAATGTATACCCCAGGTTATAAATATACATATATATACATAAATACCACCATAGATACATACATACATACATAAATAACACCATACATACATACATACTAATATACTTACATACAAACATACATATATATACTATCTAAATACACACTCATATTATATACACGTAAATAAATATTATGTCTACTATTGTTGAGAGAAGAGGTGGTCGTTTATCCGTTTTTTAAAAATACTTAAAGAAGGACTATTGCGAATGGAGTGGGGAAGAGAGTTCCACAGCCGTACTGCAGAAACTGTGAACGAATTGTCGTAGCAAGTGGAACAATGAGAAGGAGTTCGAAGTAAAAGGGAGGACGAAGTGCGACAGGGTTTACCCCTGGGGACAAGGAACTGAAAACGCTCACGAAGATATGAGGGAGCCTGAGGGTTATGTAGGATAGAGAAGAGAAGGGATAGAATGTGGACATCTCGTCGCCGCCGAATTGGTAACCATTTCAGTTGCCGCCGGAACTCCGAAACGTGGTCATACTTGCGTAGACCGAAAATAAAACGAATGCATAAATTTTGCAGTCGCTCCATCTTGTTCCAGAGTTCTTCAGTTGCATCCAGGAAGGTGACATCAGCATAGTCTAAAAGAGGAAGGAGAAGAGATTGAGCAAGACAGACTCTGGTCTTAAAAGGAAGGAAATTCTGAAGACGCTTAAGAGAGTGAAAAGTTCCAAAAACTCGTCTGCTCACTTCATTGATATGACTAGTCCATGACAAGTTGCAGTCGAAGGTAATCCCTAGGTTTTTGACAACCGTGGTGAATGGAATCACCGCGTTATTATACAAAACAGGAGGCAGAGATCCATGGTCGAGATTATTGTGAAAGTATCTGCTACCTATAATTACTGCCTGAGATTTAGCAGGATTGACGAGCAATCCGAAAGATTTTGCCCAAGCACTAATGCTTTGGAGGTCATTATTGATGGCAGTAATAGCCCCACCTACCTCATCAGCCCTAAAATGACGATACAACTGCAAATCGTCCGCATAGAGATGAAAATTGGAAGATATAACTTTGTTGATGGCATTAATGAAAATTGAGAAAAGAAGAGGAGAGAGGACGGCACCTTGCGGTACGCCCGCAGCAAGGTCACACCAGTCAGAGGATGTCTCGTCAGAGCGAACACGCTGCGAACGACCCCGAAGAAAGGAGTTAAACCACGCGATTACAGAGGACGATATATTTAATGATGAGAGGATGCCTAAGAGGATGTCGAAATCAACAGAATTGAAGGCGCTACTGAAGTCCAGTAAAACCAATACTGTTAAGAGTTTGTTCTCCATAGCTAGTCTAATATCATCTGATATTTTGACTAGCGCCGTAACGGTACTATGACCCGAGCGGAAACCAGATTGGTATGGACTCAGTAGACCATTAGAGGAAAGGTAACTAGTCAATTGATTTCGCACCGTGTTCTCAAGCACTTTGGAAAGGATCGGTAGGACTGAAATGGGCCGAAACTGGGATACTAGAGTGGGATTAGTGATTTTGGGCAAAGGGATGACTAGTGCTTTCTTCCAAGCCAAAGGAAAAGAGCTATGCTCAAGCGAAAAATTTATGATGTGAGTAATGGCTGGAAGGATTTCATTTAGAATAAGTAGTACCATTTGATGTTGAATACCATCATTACCCGTTGCCTTCGTAGATATTGATACTATTTGTTTTCTTATATCGTCCTCCGCAACCGGGTTGAAAATAAATGAGGCACATTCAGGCAGGGAAAGACTGGAAATACAGTTTAGAGTGGATACTTTATCTACGTCATCTATCAGAGTTGGTGGCGTGGAGAAATGTGTATTCAGCGCATTGAGGTCAATATTCAGCGTCATGTCCCTGGGAGTCTTACCGATGCCAAGGGATCTTAAAAATTGCCATACCTGAGATGTGTTTGAGTTATTGATGGAATCGTGAATGTGGCGCCTTTTCGCATCCCTACACAGACGATTGCAGCGATTCCGAATCAATTTATAAGTAGACCAGTTATCATCCGATGGATTACGATTATAGCGTCTTTTGGCTTTATCCCGCTTAGACATAGCCAGTTTAATATTCTCTGAGAGCCAAGGTGCAGGTAAATGTTTCACCCTAACCTTTTTCAGAGGAGCATGTTTATCATATAGACACATGAGAATTTTGTTAAAACTGTCTACCTTTGTGTCCATGTCGCCGGAATTGTAAACAAGAGAGAAATCAGTTCCTCTCGCATCAGCTCTCAGAGTCTCCAGATCGATGTTTTTGAAACTTCGAAGAAGGAAGAATTTAGGTTTAGGTTTCGGTGTGCGAATTTTGTAGGAAAGGTAAATAACTAAGGTCATGATAAGAGAAAGGAGCAGGAAGTTGGCCATGAGTGACAACATTATCAAGGTCAGACACAATAATAAGATCTAAGAGAGAAGGAACACAGTGAGGAGCGCGATGTGTCACATTTAAAGGAAGAATATGCATGTTCACAGACGAGACCAGACATTGAAGGCTCCGACTGCGTGCATCATCCTTGCGTAGACACGTGTTGAAGTCACCTAGGATTATGGAATGCCCATATATAGAGGATAAGTTTTCTAATTTGGATTCAAAGGAAGAGAAGTAATCAATTTTGAGGGAAGGACTGTAGTACACACCCAAAAGGCATTTAGTATGGTTAACGTCTACTTCAACAAAAAGATGTTCTGTAAAACCAGAGTAGGCATTAGGAGACTGATCTATCACTTTGAACGTGATATCATTACGGAGGTAGATCCCGACCCCGCCATAACCCCTGCCCACCCTATCATTACGTATCAGTTTATACCCTGGTAATGTATACTGTGTAGAGGGAAGAGTAGGTTTGAGAAAAGTTTCAGATATGAGCACAGCATGTATGATATTGGAGTCAAAGGTCAAGAGTAGATCCGGATAGTGGGCGTGAACGCTTTGAGCATTAATGTGCACTACATTCAAGTATTGTCTGGCGTCCGCACTATGCAACCCACTCGTTGCGCATAGAACGCATACAAAAACGGTTTGTATGGCATCTTACATTCTCAAATGGCTTGACTAAGAAAATACGTTCATACAAAAGTCGTCTTAAGTATTTTCATATGAATTCCCTGGCAAGTCGTAGACTTTTAAAAGACGGACTGTTTGCTTGCAAAATTTTGGGGTCAAAAGTTGATTGTTCCCAGCTTCTTAGTTTAATCCAACTGCGTGTTCCCGCCAGGCTTCCGCGCTATGCGATTACACCACTTGTACCGTCACTAAGCAGGACTGTTCTAGGTGCCAATTCCCCATGCTCGAGAATGTGTAAGGTCATTAACAGCAATAGCGATCGAATTGATCTTCACTTTGACTCTGTGGCAAAAATTAAAGCTGTCCTCTTGGGCTTACTCGATTTGGACTGAACTGTTTTTAGTAGTTTATTGTTCATTTCAACTATTAGAAGAACTTGGTTTTTTAATTTTTTTAATTTTTAATTACTACTTTTACAGAAGATAATTATATGGTGTAGTGTAGTGATAACTTACTGTTTGTAGATTTTATAATATTATACATGCGGTGTTTACCTTTAATTAATTGTAACATTATTACTTGTTGTTTTTTTTAAATGTTTTTGTTGTAAGTCTTTATGTTAACAATTGTTGGTAGACCTAAATAAATAAATAAATAAAATATTCAGAACCTATTTCACTGCGGGGCATGCACACGCCAGAGTACCTATTAGGTTGAAGAAAGACGTTTATCTACTCCATCACACTCGTATTTTACTACCTCACCACCACATCAACATCACCTATCTCAACAGCAACAAGAAGTAACGCAAGAAAGACCGCCATCTACCTCAGGACACCCATATACAACTACTTCGCCACAGCAGCATCAGCTATCTCAACAATATATAATTCAAGGAGGACCGCCATCTATTGCAGAATTTCCCTATATAACTATTTCACCACAGCAGCATCAGCTATCACAACAACATATGGTGCAAGAAAGACCGCAATCTTCTGTAGCAATCTATTCTACTTCAGCACAGCAGAATATTTCACAAAAACCCATCCTAATACACATACCGGAGCAGTCTCAGTCTTCTGGTTCATACGTAGTGAATCCTCAAAACTCGATATCTATATTATCCGATGTTACAGTCAATCCTCCATCTGATGATTCTTCACAAAATTATATAGTAGAAGCGTTTGATAAAATACAGAGTGTAACAAAAAGGCGTAAGTGAATATTTTTTCAATAGATTTTTTTTTCTAATGAGAAAAAAATTTCGTACTCAAATATTTAATCAGTTGATGAAGCAATTTGTATGGGCACGTGATTTTTTTGCAATACAACAATATTTCTTGAGGAAAGTTGCTCAGTTTGATGAGTAGAGGCACTCCCATAAATATTACTACACCTTTTTTACACCCTGTATAATATATCACCTAATTGTGATTATTAAATTAGTGGATTTATCACTAGAACAGCAGATCTGTCTGTCACAAAAATTGATCTGTCACCATAATTCAGATAAAAATTACCACTTCTTGACTTCAACTTCAACTTTTGGTTTATGGCTACTTCTTGACTTATTGTTAACTGCGTTGTCTTGTTTGATGATTGACGTAATTTTTCCGTGCATTGTGGTAATTATTGAAAATAACCATTTCTATAAAAAAATTGGTAACAAAATTATGTGTTGGAAAAAGTAGCAACATTTTCTAAAAAAGCTGATTATATTATAATAATTGTTTAAAAAATATACCTAAAAATTACTATTGAGTACTTTGGTACTATTTTATTTAACATCTTACCTTTATCTCATTCTTCAAAGCTTTATTTAAAGCTTCACATACTTCTGGGATTATTTGGGAGATTAATTGAGGTGAAACCTTAAACAAAAAATGTAGACTTTCATAGCTATCTCCTGTAGCTAAGAAGCGCAGTGTAATGGCTAAACGAGTTCTAGCTGGAATAGCCTGACGTAATTGGGTATCATTTCTCGAGATAGATATCCCCACTTTAGACAGTAAATCTTCGAAATCTTCTAGGGACATTCGTGTAAACTTATTAAATTCACGACTAGGTTCGTAAACCAGTTCTGATAATTGTTGCTTCATCGATTCCCTGAAATTAAAAATACTATTATTTTTACGTAATATTCATCATCATTATCACCAGTATCGTAAATGTCCCCACTGCAGGAGCTTGGCTTACCCTCGTAGGTAAGCCATGCTCCTGCAGTGGGACATTTAGATTCACTGCACTGACCCAATGCGTGTTCGTGGATATTACAAGTCCTCGAACTTACTGGTTTCGTCATGATGTTTTCCTTCACCGTAACGCCAGTGATAATTTTACTTGAATAAACACGGACTTAAAAAATATCATTGCTAAATGACCGACTGAAATTCAAACTCTAGACCTCTCAGGTCGCAGACAAGCACTCTAACCACTAGGCTACCACGACTATATACGTATAGCAAAGAACATTTCAATTTACTACCGTTAATAATAATAGGTACGTTTTTAAATAGAATTCTTTATGAGTCCACCTTAAAAATGCTATTAATAAAATGAAGGCACTGAATAAATTCAAAACCAACTGCATATCGACGGTGAAGAGGCAATATATAATAACTAACATTTTGGTGATTTTCTTTTTTTTGCATAATCGTACGTTAAATAGAGTATTGTATAGGCTAACAAAGGTCGTAGATCGGTTTTCATTCAATTTAGTGAAATAATCACATCGAGCAATATCTAATATCTATTCATGCGTAATTTTTGCTGGCAAAATATTCTATCTGCGCACGAACGCGCCCATGCCTGCTGCCTGCACTAAGCTGACAAGTTGCTACGTGTCAAGTGTGAGTGAAGACTGAAGTTTGAAAGAAAGAGATATACACGAACGCGTTCTGACGAGTAAGTGCGACTGTGGCAATGGTGCACAGTCTTTCATTCATTTGAATTCATATTAATTGGTGGACGGTGCGTATCGAAGAAGTTCTGTAAGTTTTTGTGTAAAACTGTGTTATTTTAATGTTAAATTATATCAAACAGCTATTCCAGGTATGTATTATTTTTGCAATAATGTTTGCATTTTAAAATTACTATATTTTGTTGAGAATTAGTAGATTTGTTGATGAAGATAGGAGGTATTGTTTTTCGTACGATGTCTTATAGCTGTTATAAGATGCAGTTAGTTGATATTGTTTTTAAATTAAAACTGATATTTTCAGGAAAATGCCACGAAATAATCGCCTACTACAAGGTCTACGGGGCACAAAGATTTTAGAAAGTCTCAATACAAATAATGTGACCAACCTGAGACACGCTACCGCAAATGAATACCAGGATGTTTTTGGAGCTAATCACCAGGGCGTATGTTTTATTTACTTTAATACCTAATTTAAAAAATGTCAGCTATCACTACTCATAAACTGACATTTTTGGGTACTGATAGCGTCCCTACAACTCAGAAATCGATGATTCTTCAGTATTGGGGTGAGGTAAGAGTTTGCAGCTCATTCGTCATTTATTATTGTTCTAGGTCTCAGATGGTAAAGCCAAAGTGACATCAGACGACTGCCGGCCAAGTTTTGTTGGTCAGAACCAGAAGGATGTTATATCTAATGTTGCTTGACCTAATAATGTTATATCCATCGTTACCGATTCAAATTTGTCTGACAAGAGTGATTTGGAGTCCACTGTTTCTATGTCAAGCGTTTTGATGACTACCCATGAATTCGTCATTAACATATCACCCTTGCCAGACGAGAGTGATGATACGACAACCAAAATAATGAATACTAACACCGTCGATCATATAGATGTTCAACCTTACAGCTTTGTTAGATCGTTGTCGCTTTCGGATCTCACACACGATGGCGGTAGAACTTTTAGGAGTATAAGAAAAGTTAAATCTGCCCCTTTGTTGACAAGCAAAGACAATCTCACCTTAGGTGTATGTGATAGTCCTTCCTTGCTATTAAATTTCCTCAGAGACTTAAGTGACGACGAATATCGTCCACCTATAGATATTGATAGTTCCACAGAAATTGAGCAGGATTCAGAATTTGGAGATATGT
Organism: Eilema caniola; assembly: GCA_949126895.1. Classification (NCBI taxonomy): domain Eukaryota; kingdom Metazoa; phylum Arthropoda; class Insecta; order Lepidoptera; family Erebidae; genus Eilema; species Eilema caniola. The sequence goes on along the minus strand of OX421460.1, from coordinate 48,338,147 downwards.
GTGAAGGCCGAAAACGTCGACACGTAGCTGCACCCTGTCTTTGGAAAAGAAATCAAGCTAAGTTGCGTAGGATGAAAGGTGAGGAGTTCCTGGGATATTCAAGACCGGCAGGTGGTAAGTTTCAGCACAATACGTTAAGGAATGCTAGACAGCTAGGTGACAGATGTAATTCTGCATACTGTAAGAAAAGTAAGTTTAGACATTGTGACAATATAACTGAAGAATGTAGAAAAGATGTTCATGCTTATTTTTGGAAACATTTGAACTGGGATCAGCGCAAAATTTATGTTAACTCTGCAGTGCGACGTTCTAGCATTACACGAAAGACTACAAAAGGAAGTGATTCAAGGCGTTCAGAATCTATTACGTATTATCTGCCTACAAAAAGTGACAGGACGGAACTGGTGCAAGTTTGCAATAAGATGTTCTTGAACACGTTTTCCTTAGGAACCTTTACTGTTTATTTGTGGACAAAGTCTGGTGAGTTTGGGATGACCCCAAACCAAGACGTGAGAAATTCATTGCGTCGCCCTCCATCAAATCCTGGACATGGTGCTAAAATGTTAGTATTGGACACATTTTTTGACAACTTACCGAAGTTACCATCACATTACGCACGAAAAGAAACTACAAAACTGTTCTTAGAGCCGATGTACCAACCAGTCTTTAGCTGATTTGTTCAAATCCTACAAAAAATACTGTGATTCATTATAGATTACTGCGGCTGTGACTAAATACAACTAGTTACAATAAAGACTATTGTGTTTCATTTCTTCAATACCGTATCACTATTTACTTCTGAGCCTACGAGGGCCTAAATGTAAAAGAAGAATTTAATCTTAAAGCTCTTCTTAAGTAACAATTTCTTGTATCTCTTATATCAATTTATTGTATCTAAAAATTACGGCACAGTGATTTCATTTGGAAAAACAATACTTATTATCTGCATTTAATTCGAAAACCTTAAAGATTTAACTAATATACTTTATAACATAGTATTTGATATCTGCTTATTATTCCATAAAATAAAAATAATAGACGAAGATAAAAAAAGCGATTAAATAAAACGTTTTTTTTCACCTCCTGTAAAGTTGAACTTTGGTAGATATTATTTCTTGCCTCTTCACCGTCGATATGCAGTTTTTTTTGTTGCATATATTTAAGTTGTATATAAATTTTAACTCGTACAGAGCAATAATTCAAAAAATCATATACACGCTTTTTCCAACGTCTTTTAATTACTTTTCTTTCTTGAATCACCAAATAGTTATAATATGCAGCAGCGAATGCTACAGCAGCGGCAGATATTTTTATCACGTCCATCTCTTACGAGGGTTTATATTCAACTGAGCCAAGCGGGACTGTAGAGAGACGCTCTCGTGTTCTCTCGATATGTCCGTTGTTCGCCAAAACTTTGGCCTCTCGGCGAACGACGGGAATATAGAGCGCGCTTAACACTTGCTTAATCCAACGACTCACAGTCTGTGTCGTAGCGGCTCTGTGTGGAGGTCTGTGCGTTAGCAGGAGCGAGCCTTTGTCATCTTTTCTCAATTTTTGCGTCATAAAAATATAGTCCTTGAGAATGGATGCAGGACAAATACTACTATTATTATTGAAGTATGGCAGAAACAATATAGGTTGTTCGCGGCTGGGAGCTGAGGTTTTAAGGATTTTAGAAATAAATATTTTTATGCCGTTTTATTGTACCGAGATATTTTCTAGTCTTATCGCTGAGAATGTGTGTACTCGGTGTCCCGTACTAAGGGCAAGCGAAACTACTAGTTTCTTAGTGAGTTTGTCTAAGGGCAAATCGACATTTGGATACCAAGTGCTTATAAAACTTAGTACTGTCTGTGGGTCCCACGTTTGTAAGTACTTAGGAGTAGTAGGTTTTAACCGGTAAGCACCTTTAAGGAGACGTTTTATACTTTCGTCAGAGCTTAATTTATTGGATAGTAACAATGTTAAAGCAGAGCGATGGCTATTAAGTGTGCCGTAAGAACAACCTTTATTAAACTGATTGGTTTAAAATAGTAAAACAGACCTTACGTTATAAGCTAAGCAATTTAGTTTCCTGCCAGCACAGTACTCACACCAGAGCCTCAAAGACACGTTGTATTGTTTTAGGGTACTCGGTGCAAGTGAGGACAATATGAGATCGAGCGCCTCGGCCGGAGTGCCGTGGCGCTGCCAAGCCGTCCGCAAAGCCTCGCTGCAGCCAGGATAAGTTTCTGATGCAGTGGGTGTGGCTCTCTGGAATGCGACATTAATAAGTCTTTAAAAGGGCCAAATCAAAATTATTTCTGAGTCGAGAAGTTCCATTAGTAGCGGGAACCAAGACTGCGATGGCCAATAAGGGAACACCATAATACCATTAGCCGCTTTATCGGAAATTTTCCTCAAGCATATTAATATTAAGGAAAATGGGGGAAAGGCGTAAAAAAAGTAGGCTTTCCAGTTAATGGTGAAGGCATCGACGGCCATGGCATCTGGGTCTTGTTTCCAGGATATGAAAACCGGACATTTTGCGTTAGTTCTAGATGAGAACAAGTCAATATTCGGGCTACCGAGTTGCTGTACAATCGTAATGAACGCGGATTCACATAGCTCCCACTCTGTGTCTGGGTTGATAATTCGAGACTCCGCGTCAGCAACATTCTCTTTGGTATTTACGTATGACGCGTACAACATAATATTCTTTGATTCGCACGTTACCATTGCCAAATGGTTCGAGCTATCTCATTCAGATGAGGGAATTGAATGCCCATTCTGTTAATATAGCTGATTGCAGTTGTGTTATCTATTCGTAATAATATTGCACAGTTAGTTACATTTATTGCGAGCAAAGCTTTTTATACCAAACAAGGCAGCCATTAATTCCAGATAATTAAAGTGTTTTTGTTTTTCTATCAACGTCCAGTGTCCATGTACCTTCTTATTTTTACAGACTGCGCCCCAACCAGTTCTAGATGCATCTGTGTAAATTTCTAATTCGAATTCTTGGATTCTCATAGAAGATATTGTTTGGTGGATATTATTTTTCCACCAGAGGACGTCCTCAAGTATGGTTTTCGATGGCACCATCTTTGCTTCATAATTATGATCGTATGTAAGAAGCGCTAAAAAATTTTGCCGTTCTATGTTTTTCGTATACAATCAACCGTACTCAACGGCTGGGCACGCTGCCGTGAGAGTTCCGATGAATTGCGCATATTCTCTAATCGAGCATCGCGGTAGCTCTGAAAATTTATCTAACAACCGTGCAATATTTTTATGCTTTTCGTTCGGCAATGAAATTGTCATATTCATAGCATTAAAATTAAAACCTAAGAATTTACAGCATTGTGATGGCTTTAAGACACTTTTCTCATAGTTGATTACGAAACCCAGGTCGCAGAGTAATTTACAGGTTGTGTTAACATTATTTATACAATCTAGGTAACTATATTCCCTATACACAGGGCATCATCTAAATACTGTTCTGATTTCAAAACCTGTTTTCGTAAATATGTCATGGCCTGTGACATGATTTTTGTAAATCCCTTGGCTGTACAAAGTCCATAATAAGGTAAGGCTGTAAATTCGTAGGTAGTAATCTCAGGATGTTCACAATGTTTGAAATTGAATCGTAAGTATTTACGATCTGCCTCGGATACGAAGAGGAGGAGATACGTTTCTTTTGAGTCGATTGTGGCTAAGTACCCACTGTCTGGAATTAACCTCGAAGTTGTTCGATAATCTTCCATTTTAAAATTTTCTTTTAAAATAAAATTATTTAGAGATTTTAAGTTTAAGTTCCATTAGATTTCGGTGCCAAGAATATTCTAGAAATAACTTGACCGGGAGAGGGTTTGCAAGGCCTTATTGCTCTTAGGTCAAGCATGTTATCGCTTTCATTCCGTTAAAGACTAGAATTAGGCACATTGTGGGATTGAGAAACGTGTTCGATTGTACTGCAGCAGTCTTCTGGACCGGCGTATTTTTATTTATTTGTTGGCCCTGCTTTTCTATAGCCTTACTAGCTTTTATTTTTTCGCCTAATTCATCGCCAAATAGTAGATCGTCCCTTTGAGTGTCATGTAAAACATGTAAGAAATTTTTATCGAGACTAGGCGTTATGAGTTTAATTCTGTAGATTTACTTAGAGCAAAATGAAGGTCGCATAGAATGCGACAACTATCGCTTAATTTTTTTAAAGCATCTACTTTGTTTATGCTTGTAAGGAGGGTATTCATTCCTTTATTTACAGCGGTAATGCCCGAACCCAGCTGTTGCTGGAGGGTATACAATTTCTTGTCGCGCGCTCTGGCAACCATCGGTACTGCAGATGAAATTTCTGCGTTCAACTTAGGGCCAAGCAGGAGCTTGCAGTTATTCGGAACGGGAGAAGATTTTATTAGGTCCTTACATATGAAATTAGCGTTTTGTCGTACTGATCAATTTGATCTGAAATATCTCCTCTTTGGTTAAGAATTCCAAATTTAAATTAATAAATTCATTTAGCTGGTTTTTTTTTCTTTGGAATACAGTCATTCATTTGTTAGTTTCCTCATTATTTTCTCTTTGGCGTCGCTTATTACCGCGCAATGAAAAACATGAAATATCGGTATATTTACGAGTACGAGTTCTACCGTGGCACCAGTGCTACAGAAACAGCTCGAAGAATTAATGATGTGTACGGCGCTGGTGTCGCTAAAGACAGCACGGTACGTTTTTGGTTTCAACGTTTTCGTTCTGGTAATTTCGACTTAAGAACCAACCCCGTGGACGGCCGGAGATCAAAGTGAAAAACGAAGTAAACAAACTCGAACGATGGGTACCTCATGAATTGAGTGAATCGAACTTGCAAACACGGGTCGCCTGCTTAACACAGCAGGCGACCGACACAATAATGAAGGGATTTTAAATCGAATCATTACTTGTGATGAAGAGTGGATATTGTACGATAATCGAAAGCGCTCATCGCAATGGCTGACCCTGGAGACCCAGCCAAATCCTGCCCCAAACGAAAATTGACTTAGAAAACGTTACTTGTAAGTGTTTGGTGGACTAGCGCCGGTGTCGTTCACTACAGCTTTCTTAAATCTGGCCAAACGATTACGGCAGATATCTATTGTCGGCAACTGCAACGAGATTGGTCAATCGCTCTAGGCCACTGCTGCTTCACGACAACGCAAGACCACACACTGCACAACAAACAACCGCTAAGTTAGCTGAGCTACAATTGGAATGTCTGCGACATCCACCGTACTCCCCGGACCTTGCTCCAACACATTACCATTTCTTCCGGAATTTGGACAATTTCTTACAAGGAAAATAATTCCACTCCGATGCAGCAGTCCAAACCGCCTTCAAAGAGTTTATTGGTTCTCGCCCCCATGGTTTTTATAGTAAAGGGATCAATGAACTACCCATAAGATGGCAAAAGTGCATAGATAACTAGGTGCATACTTTGATTAATTAAATATATTTTACAAAAAAAAAATTGACTTTTTATTCCTCCCGTACAAAACGCCAATTCCATACCTAAGAACCTAATATAATGCAATCCCTATTTTCGTCGGCGAGCCCTTTCTTGAGAATGGGCTGACATAAGCTAGCAAGACTATCATGGATGTCAGGGCCTAACTCCGGAGTATCCGACGTGGACTCGCCCAAGGCGAGCAGTAATTCAGGGTCCAAATCCGAACTTTCCGTGGCAGGATTCGGCTGAGCAAGTGTGGACGGTACGGCCTCGTCTTTTCCATTTTCTAGTTCAGCTTCTGGTTCAATCGGGATTTCTTCTAAGGAATTGGTGTTCTCGTCTTCGATGTAAGACGGCGTTCCGAGTTGTTCTATAAAGAACAAGACGCAACTTCATTAATAATAAGAAGTGGGTAGTTTGATGAATATGTTCGCGTACAGCTGTGGCGTAATTATCAGTGTGATAATACGCTAGCAGTAGCTATGTAAGTACAATAAGTACTTCGAGATTATAGCGCAGTTAACCTCGGTATCATCCTCAACGCGCAGTTGATTCAGATTTTTTTATAAGATGGCACTAATATTGTGTTTAAATATCACTTTACTTACCTTGAACGTGGTCGTCGTCATCCGAATATATGTATCACTCTTGATGAGCGACGTTTTCTGCCATCTATTAATTTCCTTATTTTTGCTTCGTATTTAGCGATTTTTTCTTGCGAAAAAGGAATGAGGCTACAACGCTACGCTAGAGGGCGCGATAGATATGTTAACAGGAAATGCGATTTAGTCATTTGCAATACTGTTAAAATTTGAAAGTGCGAAAATGTTGCCTGTATGATAAAGGGACTACCATTGATTATATCAAAAAATGAAGCGGCGAAATATAATTAAAGGAGAGACCGTATCGGCTTACTTTTGTTGGGACAGTTTTGAGTAATAACATCTTTTAGACCGACGTTTCGGCTACTTTTCAGCAGCCATGTTCGCGGTTTGACTGAGGATGGTAGTTGTCATATGAATTGTTGGTGTTACTTTAAAAGTAAATAATAACAAATAACTCGTGATAAAATCCGTTAAAAGTGTTTTTATTTCGATGAATAATATTCCCGTAAACTTTAGAAAATATCAAGTAATATCTGTTACTACCAGCCCACCGTCCACCGCTCAGAGGGTCAAGTGGAGAGCTTCCAAGCAAACCTCCTCCTAGGGGCTACTTTCGCCTCAGACGGAAAAAGGAATTAGCCGTTAGTGGAAGTGTATCACTCCCTTGACCTCTGTAAAAGAAAAATGCTGCCATCTCTACTCCGTTGCCCAAGGTGGACTACATAGTTTAGACTTTTGCCTGTCTTGCGACAGGGAGTTTTCAGAGACCTAATTATATCAAAAACTTAATAATATATTATGTATTATAATAAAGTCTATAATTTAGCCAAGCACCAAGCCAAATCAGGCAATTAGAGAAGCAGATGACAAAGATATGGGTGGTAGAGTGAAGTTATTTAGGATTTGTAGGTACCTAGTATGACTTGTGAAACCATTATTCACAGCTGGTTGCAGGGAAAAACTCATTGATGTCCTCTGCCACTGTACAGATAATTAGGTCATTGACCTTAGACCTCATTGACACAGTAGGTATTAGTTATTCTAATTGTCAATAAACGTTTTCTATTAAAGGTAATCGTTGGCTTGTATCAATCTGGTCGGCAACACCCCACAAACAACCTCCGCTGGACTTCACAGAACCGGGTAATCTCTGAAAGTGACCGAATCACGCCGGGCATCTTATGAATTAAATACTCAAAGATTAGGCTTAGTAAACAACTACTAGCTTCAAAGAGTAGGTATAATTAACTACTTAGCTTCTAATGCTTCGTCTTCAATCTAACATTTGCTAACATTAGTACAAACTCCAGTGTCACGATATAAGCTTTTTGGTTCATATTGTCTGTGTATAGAGTAAAACAGACTAAATATAAGCTAACTGTGGTTCAAATTAATCAAAGTCAAAATAACATTCGGCTGTGCTGTGATCCAAAGAGTATATAATAGTTTAAGAGAAGGCACTACGAACAAGCTAGTTCAGCTGACTGGAATTGGCCATTCATTCGTTCATCGGATTCCATTCCGCCGGGTAGAGACGGGCTAAGTGAATGCTCTAAAATAATCGCCTAATCAACAATTGATAAAATTAGCTATTTAATCGATTCCAACTAAATCGATTCTTTGGCGGTCAAATCGATTATTCAATTGATGCCTTTCAAATTTTATGGTTAAACTAATAAAAAAACATTCTGAATAAATATTATCTCTTTATTTATCTAAAATTATTACACACAACTTTACATTCTGATAAGATGACATAAATCTAGGTGACAATAGATATTCCGTTTAGGGTAATCCCCACTGAAAGAGCAGCAGCTGGCACCGGCTTTTTGAGATAAAATATTACAAAACATTTTAAATCCTATCCGCGGGAGAAAAAGATCATAATCATTTCACCCGCATCAATTCTGGTACAAAAGTCTGGACGCCGCTGGCGTTATTCTATAAGTTTCAACCTGTTTCAACGTATGTAGGTACTAAAAGTGGTAATGAAATATTTTATGACATGTTATTTAGAAGTACATAACCAGCATGCAATACTTTCCTATAAAAATGTGAAACAATTAACTTTTGGATTTGGACTTTTGGATATGTATCCGTAGCTGTAGCCATCATGGACAAGTCCAGGTATCTCAGTTCCCTGTCCGGAAGTTGGACTTTTTCGATTTAAATTTATACAAAATAGGAAATAGAGAAGGGAGGACTAAGTTAAGTTGCATTATTGAGCCAGCCATATGCTGTGCAGCACTAGTTTTCACCAGGAAAGTCATAATTATGATAAATAAGATTTACAATCACATGCCAGGTTATCAGTGAACTGCCTCAAACTTAATTCAAGTTGAATTATGGTTCATAAATGAATGCTATTATAATTTGAAAGATTTTTTGAGTGTAAATTACACTCATTAATATAAAACGAAATTCTATTATTAATTATAATGTACATGGATTGACAATGCTTCATTTTTTAATATATTATGCTTGTCAAAATGATTCATATAACATAGGTATAGTGTATATGTATTTTTATACCACTGAGGTGGCTGACAAACACACGGCCCACCTGATGGAAAGTGGTTACCGTGGCCTATAGACGTATGCAACACCAGGGGAGTCACACTCGTGCTGCCGACCCTGTAAATACAGATATTATGTGCCGTCAGTGTAGAAGAGAAAGTAGGAATAACCTTTCGTTTTTCCCACTGACAGGCCAGCTCAGGCCACCCTACTGAATTGCAGTTCTGTGAACATCGATAAATGATCCCTATTTCGTTGAAATTTGTTTACAATTATTAATAATATCATACACACATACATATATTCACGACTGTGAATCCTCGAAGGGGTAGGCAGAGGTGTATTAACATCCACGTTTCGTCAATAGAATAGAGATATCAATATCAATTCAATCTTAATTAAGTACGTATAGTAGGCATTTAAATAATAATACTATTTATGTACAAAATTTGTCTGCCTAATGAAGGTGAGATATCCTGCAATTAAAGCTTAAAAAAGCAATGAAACATTTTATCATAATCGTGTCTCCTATGAATAAATGCATTTCATTTCATAGGTGCATGTCGTAAGGTTGCTTATATAGAGAAACAGACCAGTACGGGTAATATCGACGCGGTTGGTACAGGTTTAACTTACATATAGAAACATGTAAACCTGTCCATTAGTCGTCTGATGATGAATTTACTACTTTTGGAAGATTATTACAAAAAAAAAAAGAGAAGTTAGTATCTCTCGTTAACAGGTCAGTAAAACAATGTGAATCGTGTTCCTTTATTGTAAAATGATCTATGTTAATGTAATAAAGCTGAAAGGTTTGTTTATTCGTTTGAACGCGCTAATCTCAGGAACTACTAGTTCGAATTGAAAAAATCTTTTTCTGTTGCATAGATAGCTACATAGATAATTCTTTAATGCACGCCCTTAGATTTACATTAGGGCAAGAGGGTAGCATATGTACAATTTAATATACAATGGGCGGCTTTATCGCTGGAAGCGATTTCTTTCAGGCAACCTTCAATAGTCCGTTTATCGACAAAGGTTTCAGGCTATATATCATCACGCTACTACTCAAGGGAGCGGAGCAGTGAGTGAGCTCAAAAGAGTAATATGAGGTTCCAAAATATGCCACGGACAAAGCCGAGGAGGGTAAGTAAATGATATATTTATTAAATTTCAAACTACGTACTGCTATGTTCCCTTGAGCAGCAGCGTGATAATACATTTTCAATTCGATTCAGTATTTCCTGAAATAAGCACATTTAAATAAACTCTTCAGCTTTATAAAACTGAGTATAATGTATAGTATGGATTTCAACAAATAAAGAAATCAACAAGACATAGTTTTATAAAGAAATATAAAACTGTCCACTGTGAAAACTCATTTACACAATCATATTTACATACTCCTCTCTAACCAGTGCAGGTAGCCTATATCGGTAACTTGTTTCTCTATGTAAGCACTCTAAAACTAATACTAAACTAAATAGATAGCTTAAGTAATATTGTTTCTCAGATTGCTTAAAATGATAAAACATTTTGTAGATAAAGATTGACGAAAAATTTCTGTCAGCTCTGAAACGGAATTGCCGTTTTGGAGCTGACGAGATGGCGATGACTTATGAAGATCTATCTGAGGATCAGCAGCTCTTCAACTGTTGTTGAAGCACGTACACGTAAAAGATCTACCAGACCAGCGCCTTGTATCCAATTATGACATCCTGAAATCATGGCAAAATGAAATATTTAGTATGCTAATAGCACAGATAACAAAATATAATTCTTAAACAGATACACAATCAAGAACGAAAAATAGTTACACTCGTAACTTCAAAAAGCAAGCAGGCGGTTTTTTAGTTTAGGAGTTTTTTTTTAGTTTTTTAGTTAACTAGGAGGCGACACTGTTTTGGCAAACGTTTTATAATTTTTGTATTAAAATTAACCTATCAAAAATAAAACATACACAAAACACATTATTGAGCATGACTGAAAAAACTATAAGTATTCTTATCTAGATTGATTCTCAAATTCTGCACTAATTGTAAAAGTGAGAGATATAATGCACTATACCGCTAGATGGCACAAAAATAAATAAATAGCACGATTGTCACGAAATCTTTATTTCTTACATTACTAATGAGTTTTTTATGCTTACATGCTTACATTATCATGTGTATATAAGTTCTGAAATAATTTAAGTAATTCTAAGTGAGCAGATAAGCGTTTTAACTTTTTTATTTCTTTTATTGAGTCTACTAGTGCCATCTATTTTTTTGATATTACTAAACATAATTTCTTCGAATAATTTTTTTTATATTGTCTATGATAAATTTAAAAGTACCTCTTGATATGAAATTACTAGTCATGGTTGAAGTGTATTTTAAAATTTTAGTGTACAGTACTTTCTTTGGGGGTTTTCCTTGTCTGAACACTAAAATACTGGATTCAATAAATTGGAGTGTACGTCGTCCCACACAGATCTTAGTGGCCTAACTCAGCCTCGCCTGCATGCCAGTAGTCGCTGATTAACAGACAGGGTACTGGAGCAGACTTTCTTCTCTTGGTTGGGAGATCAGGTGGTAGTCACTGCCATAAAAGTCAAAATTAACTAATAAACGGAAAAGCAGGAGAGCAGACCCTGTGTTTCAAAGTGCAAGGTTTGGATACGACTGAGATTAGGACTCAGTTTAAGCAAATAGTTCACTAATTCAATAACTACAATGGACTCACCGTCTGCGGTTGAGATATGGGGTTTGTCTTAAGACTCTTTTTTTTTACTTTTTTTTATTCTAAAACTCATACACTGCTCACAAACGTTGATAATATACGTATTTACCTTTCTTTATTGCGAATCTGACGAGATGGAGATGACTTATGAATCTAAATAATGAAGATTTAGTTTGAGGATCATCAGCTCTTTGACTGTTCTTAAAGCACGTACATGTATAAGATCTACCAGGCCAGCGCCTTGTACCCAAATCTGACATCCTGAAATCATGGCAAAATGAAATATTTAGTATGCTTATATTATAAACTGTACGTTTATACATTATCTATGATAAATTTAAATCCATTTCTTGATAAGAATTAGTCTAGTCGACAAATGCTTTTTAGGCCAACTTTTGCTGTCATTTTTGAGGTGTCTTACGATTGGAAACAGCATATAAAGGATTTAAAAACATAATGAAATGTAAGCACAAATTGATTCATTCCTTAATTTTCATATTTAATGTTTTATTATTTTGTTGATCCTTTTAGATAATATTGATCTCTGTGGCTTGGCGGTAGTGAAGGCGCCGGCTACGCAGGAGGCACGGGTTCGACCCCAGCACAGTGCAAATATTTGTGTGCATGAATATGGGTATTTTTTATTTTATTTATTTATTGCAAACAATACAAGCTAACAGAGAAATTTGCATTGATGTGGTCGTGTCTCGGAGAGCACGTTAAGCCGTCCGTCCCGTCCGTACCATACGAACATGTATGGCAGTCGTTATGGGTAGTTGGAGCCCTAAAAAGTTCAACTACTTGTCTAACTGCAATGATTCGATATCGCCTTTTAGTTGTGGAGGTCAGGTGGCAGTCACTTTACGATAAATATCGAAATATCGAAAAATATATATAATACTAACTGTTGCCCGCAGCTCCGCCCGCGTGGATCTCGGTTATCCCTTAGTGTTGAGCCAAAGCTTTTGAGCATTAAATTCGTCTCTCTACTCAACTCTACTCGACTTTTTATTCGCCTCTCCACTCGCCTCTATACTCGACCCTCTACTGTCTTCTCTACTTGACTCTTTGATCAACCTCTGTACCAAATTTCAGGATATTTTTAAAATCGACAAAGTTACATTCCCAGGGCCTCTACCCACTTTTTGTGATAAAAGGTAGCCTATGTCCGTTTTCTAGCTCTAATCCATCTCAGTACCAAATTTCCTAAGGATATTTAAAAATAACAAACTTTAATTCTACTTCATCCCCTATTTCCTCCTTAAACCCCCTTTTTCACGATAAAACGATAAAAGGTAGCCTATGTCCGTTCCCAAGCTCTAATCTGCATCTGTACCAAATTTCATCAGGATATCTTCAAAATTGACAATTTTACATTCCATAGCCCTAGTTACCCCCCCCCCCCTCCCCCATCTACGTCCATTTTGTGATAAAAGGTAGCCTATGTCCGTTCCCTAGCTCTAGTCCATCTCTACCAAATTTCCTAAGGATATTTCAAATAACAAACTTTCATACTATCTTTCATTCCCTACTAACCCTCCCTCCTTTAACTCTTTGTCGCAATAAGAGGTAGCCATATCCATTCTAATCTATCTCTGTACCAAATTTCATCAGGGTATCTTTTAAAATGACAAACTTTCATCCCATAGCCGTATTCCCCCCTTCTACCCCCTTTTTCGCGATATAAGGTCTATAAGCAATTGTCGCACTTTAATTCACCTCTGTACAATTTCATCAAAATTACTTTCGCATTTATAACATTAAGTAAGCATGGATAATAAAGCGGACACCAGATTCCGAAGTGAAAGCTTGGAAATGAAGAAAATGTTGATCTCTTAGCTCTAGGAGGTTAGCTTGCACCATAGCGTCTTTCATTGGTTAGCAGATGCACCAACTTACAAGTGTGGGTGGTTTGGCAGAAATGTTGGTAAGGCCTTCTGCTTTTATAACAAAAAAAAAAACAAATTAAATATTAACATTATTAACAATAAGTATATTGATAGAATAAAAAAAAGTATATATTATAAAATAAAGAAACAAAATAGATTATAAAATCCGACTCTTACTACATCAAAATGTGAGTCTGTATACCGAGTTCCATAAAAAAAAATTGATTCATGGTAACGAAATTACCTGCCTAAATTGATAAATGCATTGACTTTGTTTCAAAATGTTACAGACATGAATATTGGACATCAGTACCCTAGCAAGAAAAACTATCGTAATTGTAACTATTATCAGCTCCATCATCAGACCCTGGTAAACATTGGAAGACAAATTATTCGTCAAGATGATTGAAATGAGCCTAAACCTAAAATTGTGTTGTTTCATTGTGAAGTTCCTCTAGCCACCTTCCAGCTTCATCATGAGATCAGCACCATATCATCAAAATATGGCATTGTCACACGATTTACACATTTTTGCCAAATTTCAGTTCAATCAGCAAATGGGAAGTGGGTCAAATTTAATTTGTAAGATTTGATAGCAAACATCGGGACAGGTTAAATGAAATAAAAGCTTGTAATAAATAAATTACATACCAATCGAATTGAAAACCTCCTCCATTTTGAAAGTCACTTAAAAATATGCTCATCATTTATTATCATCAGGGAACTTGGGCACACTTCTCTTTCTGCATACAGTGCAACACTTGTTATTATTGATTTAGCCCATCGTAGAAAGGATCAAAGATATCTAAAAAAGGAATAGTTTTTGTTCGGCATATAGTGTATTCACCTTCTGCTTAAAATAATTAGAAAATTGTTCTCATGGAAACAAACTTTTAGTAAAAGTGTTTATTATATTTGTGACGACACGTCGACGCGAGTCAATTAAAACAAAATTCCATGTCTTGGAAAACATGTTAAAGAGCAGCCTCTGCCGTCAATAGTTATTAGGTCAAGATGGACATCTATATAGGCGACCCAACCAACTCAATTGCTGGCCGCTAGAGAATTCAGGGAATTCAAGTTGCTCCTAATATAGCGGAAAAAACCAAGGTTGTTGAAGATAATTCACTTTAATCAAACACAGTTTGGATTTCGAGCTAATAGTCTATGTCTGATGCTGTGCTGTGCTGTTTTATATAATATTTTTTTATTAAAGAATATTAGAAATCGAAATTATTAATATTCCCTTTAACCCCTTCAACTAGGCTAAATTGCTAGGAGTAGGTTCACATCGGTAGTGTAATGGCCAGGATTTGAACCCGGGACCTCTCAATAGTTAGGCCTACTCCTTAACCACTAAGCTAGCGATACTTTAGGTGTTAAAATAGATAAAACCCTTTCATTTAAAGAACATAGTAAAACACTAATTAAGCAACCATGCAAGTTCAAATTTGTTTTTGAAAGAATAAGATATATCAGTGAACCAAAATTTGATTAAACAAGTCTACATCCTTTGTCAGTCAATATTGACATATTGCATAACATCATGGGGAGGACTAGGTAAGACTACCCATCGGGCAAGCTCAGAGACTGATCCTCAAGGTACTTAGCAACTTGCCATTCTGTCTTATGTCCCACCGACCTTCTATACAAATTATGCGAAGTACTACCAATCTATCAGCTATTTATGTTAAGCACAATACTAAAGCAGCATGCAACACTTTCGCATTGCACCGAAATTACTAACAAAAGGTGTGAATTGCGATAGAACAACAATGTACAGGCAAATTTGACTTTTTCGTACAAAAGGATAAATGCTATAAAAGCATGTATTTTGTAAGATTGCTCTCCAAAGTTTGTGCTACGATGACACAGCGGAGTTAATGTCTATCTTAAAATAAATAGTGGTAAATTGCGCAGTTAACAAGACTTAACTTTGGTTAGCAGTATTGGGTCACTTTAGCATTATTCTTAGTAAATAGTTGTAATTTCTGTAATAGTCTTTTAAATTTATTATGAATCTGCACTTGACGCCTAGGATTACCTAGTTCAATAAGGCACAACTTAGTTAATATCTCTAAGTGAAGATATATTTAAGACAACTGTACAATTAAATATAATACATACTTGAGATACCTACTCATGCACAATGTAGCAACGCATGATAGATTAAGAACCATTGTAAAATACTGTACAAGTAAAAGATTATGAAATTAATTTGATTTGATTTAAGATATTTGACGTAATTTGTTAACTTCTTGCAAAACAGTACCTAACATGGCTGATCTAATTTTAGTGTATATAAAAGACAATTTGTTTACCTGCCTGTACATACACAATAAAGCATTTGGTAATTCACTTGTAATATGATTACATTCCATTGGAATGAACCAAACAAGAATTATTTCTTATAATGTAACACAAAAGCACTGGTAAAAAGAAAACATGGAGATAATTTGAAATAAAACTGATAGATTTGGCCACCATTTTGACAACCTGACCTTGACATTGCACTGCCAGCCGGTAGATGATTTTGATTGGTAAATTTATTTGAGGGCGCCGAGTTGTGCCCAATCAGAATAGAAACTCGGCGCCCTGTAGCAAATTAACCAATCAGAAAAAAATGAGAAATATGTTTTTGAGCAAATTAGTGTAGTGAAAATGTAAAACTATCTTACTATTTGGATTTAGTGAGTCAATGAGAACGAAACGTAATGTAGCGATAGCCATGAAGTTTTATCTGCTAACTTCATAGCGATGGCGGAATGAGAATGACACTATTGACAGCAAATCTGCTAATAGGGAAGTGTCCCGTGCCTGCTGTGATCTTCTAACGCCAAACGGTACATTTACTTTTTATATGATAATATTCAATATTATGAAAGAAAACTGTTGCTAAATTATAATTTTTCGTTATAATTATCAATATTAAACTTTTAGTGCTCTGTGGTCGTAGTGATTCTTTGATATTACCTTATTTTCGCATGCACCACGCCCTACATTCCATAACTAATTCAAAACCGTTGAATAGGTAGGCGCTAGGTGCGGTCCCAAGCCTTAGGACAGTTCTTGATCGGGTTTTTCTCTTCAACAGGTTGCCTCGGGTTAATAAAGAATAATGTCGGCATCTGAATCTAATAATTACTTTACAGGGAATGGGAATCCGACATACAAAGATATAAATCCCCTTGTTTCAAAAGTTGGTGACTTTACTCCATTTTACATAGCGATCGCAATCTGCACAGTGATCCTCGGCAGTATTATTATATTGAACGTCATTTGCTGTTGCTCCAGGTATTCTGATTATTGGCTGGACAGACATACAGGTAAATGTTTCATGATATTCATTCCGATGTAGCTACTTTATTTGTTTGCAGGCCTGTGTTGATGTTGTCTTATCGAGGCGAGTTTTCAGAGACCTAATTATATCAAAAACTTAATAATATATTATAATAAAGTCTATAAATTAGCCAAGCACCAAGCCAAATCAGGCAATTAGAGAAGCAGATGACAAAGATGTGGGTGGTAGAGTGAAGTTATTCAGGATTTGTACCTAGTATGACTTGTGAAACCATTATTCACAGCTGGTTGCAGGGAAAAACTCATTGATGTACTCTGCCACTGTACAGATAATTAGGTCATTGACCTTAGACCTCATTGACACAGTATTAGTTATTCTAATTGTCAATAAACTTTTTCTATTACAGGTAATCGTTGGCTTGTATCAATCTGGTCGGCAACACCCCACAAACAACCTCCGCTGGACTTCACAGAACTCGAGAGCAATTTCCAGCAAGTCCACTACGTTCACCAATTTAACGATAGCAGCGAGGAGTACCGTGAAGTTCACAGGCAAAACATACCGCCATCTGTCTCACAACAACCTCTCACATCTTCTCAAGAATACTTAGAGCTGCACAAGCGTGAAAGCGATATTTAAAGATGGCGTTTCTACTGATATATCCCACTGTAGCCGTACTCGCTTTATTTGTGATGGTAGTTATAATAGTGATGTTGCGGTTTGGAGCCCGCTGGTGTAATCTCCGTCACAACACTTTAGATGATCATTACTGGAATGAGGAGGATGCATACGAACAGAAGGTATCATATGCTTAAATTTGACTATTAACGTAAAACTGACTTACTAATTATTATCTGCTATTATACTTTATTTCTATTAGTATTTAACCATTATTGTATTAACATATTGCCTTGTGTGCCTCAAGACTTTCAAATTGTAAAATTCCATACAGAATGAATTGTACTTGTAGGTTATCTCAGACAATTGAAAAGGAAGAAATCAAGCAAAATGTTACAAAGAATTGCTTTTATATATTTTCAACCATTTACTCATAAACATGTCAATTCTGTCTTTTTTTGTAATATTTACCGCTAGCTGTCCAGGTGAACTTCATACTGCCGTCATGGCATCAGATCCCGTACTCGCTGCATCCTCTACTATATTATGCATGTATAATACAAATAAACCTTCCTCTTGAATCACTCTATCTATTAAAAATAATGCGTCAAAAATCTATTGCATGGATTTAAAGATTTAAGCATACATAGTGACAGACAGACAGACGAGGGAAGTGACTTTGTTTAGTGTTGTGATATACATCTATATCACGAAATAGATCAGTTCTTTTAAATATTTGAATTATGAATTCTGAACTAATTATTTTCCATGACCTCTGGTAGATTTGAGCAAACAACATGTTACTGTCACACTCATTGACAAATAACTTACACACTAACACTTAGTTTTACTTATGTGTGTATTTCTGTTATTTCTTCGTAAAGACTGAGTCACTAATGCCCTGATGTAAAGCCTATTTTTTGTGATAAACGGAGAAAATTTTCAAAAGCGGAATCAGTAGAAAAAAATCTTACCTGTAATAGAATGACTACATCAATTTTGTATTCTAATGGAAGTCTTTGCATAGCATATGCTACTGGTATTGCTTCACATAGTGAATACTGATTAGTTAATACTTAAACATTATATAAATGTCAATGACTACCCATAGTTGAACTCACTATTGTGAAGTTACTATAAGACATGTAAGAGTATTTTTATGAAATTGACATTCCTGTTTGCACAAATATATATGTCGTAAGTCCTATATGTTTTAAGTTAATTAGAATACTAAGAAGTACTAAGTAGTAATTTTCTATTTGAAACTGACTGGAGCTTTGTTGAGTGCCTGTTGATGAGAGGTTGCATATGTGAAATTATTTCATACATTGGCAATACTAAAGATTTGAATAGAAACATTTTTGGATAGCAAAGGAAATTGGTATACTCTGGGAGCTTATTGGTTAAAGTGTTGCCTCTATGATCAAGGGCCTTAGGTTCGAAGCTATTACACTACATTTACCTATGTAAGTAAACACACTCCTATTTTCTAGTTTTCCCCAAATAATTGGTCAATATTTAAACTTAACTACTTCAATGTAATATTTCCCCAGTGAAAATCAGTAGGCCTACCATGAAATTCGTGCAAGTGGTTTCATCAAACACATTTATCCCAAACTCAGATGTCAAATGTCTGTTGACCGGACAGTTGATCAGCCATTCTGTGTGGGCCATTTCCCCTATAACAACTGTCATATATGTTCGTATGGCAACAGGGACCGAAGGCTGAGCGTGCTCTCCGAGGCACAACCAGTCTACTGCAAGTACCCATAATTATGCATATAAATATTAGCCATGAGCGGGGATCGAACCCGCGTCTCCTGCATACTGGCCGCATGCACTACCGCCATGCCACAGAGGCTTCCGACAAAACCAAAGTGCTCTTATTAATAGCACCAACGTGGCCACATGGCTGAACTCTACATTTTTCATTCGTGTTTCATACAGGGCTTGTAACGGAAATTTCGTGGTAGCGTGTCTGATCAGAATAAACTGAGTTTTTCGAGATTTTCTC
This sequence comes from Eilema caniola, assembly GCA_949126895.1. Classification (NCBI taxonomy): domain Eukaryota; kingdom Metazoa; phylum Arthropoda; class Insecta; order Lepidoptera; family Erebidae; genus Eilema; species Eilema caniola. Next base: position 48,319,015 of record OX421460.1, on the reverse strand, counting down.
AATAATTATGATTGACCTAATCATTCTGAATACTGTAGATTTTTAAGATTTAAATATATATCACTTTTGTATTTAGGTATGTCACTAGGGAACATTTGGTCTCGCTGTTCCTTTAAGCAGTACTAATATACATAAAGTATTTTTAAACATATCCTCATAAGAGAAGCCTTGTGCAAATAGACTGCAAATAGAATGATATTATTATAATTTCATCAATTCATGTAGAAGTAGGACTGATTTTATAAAAATGAATTTGCATTTGCATTTGAATTGCAATTTGCACTTGTATTGCAAGATTTCCTTGTAATTATAAGTGCATTAGGACGAGAAATAAATTAATAATGAAGTATATTGTAAGTGTCTAGTGTTATATAGTACTATTTATTTGAAAACGATTCCGTCCACTCTGGCCTTAATATTTTATATATTTTTATTCTTTACAATTTCTTAATGTTTAAGATTTTATAACTATTTGTATTTTCTTTATATCACTTTTATTGCTACTATTTTGTAATAAATTCAGTTGAATGGGGGTTAACAGAGACATAAAATTAAAAATAACTTGCTTGTCCGCCACCTCACGTCGGTAGCTTAGTGGTTAAGGAGTCAGCCTTACGATCGAGAGGTCCCGGGTTTGAATCCTGGCCATTACACTACCGACGTGAACCCACTCCTAGCACAAGCAATTTAGCTTAGTTGGAGGGGTTAAAGGGAATATTAGTAATTACGATCATTTCGGTTGCTAATATTCTTAAAAAAAAAAAAAATACAGATCCATATCAGGCATCCATATTCCGGGCAAGTTTTGAACTAAATCTATGTTTATTTTATAATAAATATATATTTTTAAGTCTGGCTACAAGCAACCGTGGTCTTTAATTCCTTAGAATTTGTATGGGTCAGTTGACTACATGTCCATGGACTGGTAAAGGCCTCTGATTCAAATTTAGATCTTTATGATGTTGATGACAATGATGCATCTCTTGTTCCACTTCCCCTTTCAACTGTTAGAAAAGTAGTTTAGTTGTAGGTACCTTTATGTTTAAAACTTGTTCAGTTGTTACATGTAGTGAGTTGTAAACTGACTGTTTAATGTGGCCTTGTGAACATAATTTGTCAGCAATACATAAATTGAGTATTAACATACATTTACTTGTTTTATTCATCCCCTGCCAGAAAAAAAACCTAGGTAAATATCCAATGGCTGAAGAGTTAGCCTGTATGCCTTGTTATAGGCGCACAAGTAGGGATCATGGAGTAGAATTGGGTAGAATAGAAATAAAACAGTCACCTAAATTCTGTAGTTAAAATAACTGAAGAATTTAAATTAAGTACAGAATTTGAATGATTGGAATAAAGAACAATTGAAACTATGGATTATTCTAGTTCTAGTATGCCTTGTTATAGGCGCACAAGTAGGGATCATGGAGTAGAATTGGGTAGAATAGAAATAAAACAGTCACCTAAATTCTGTAGTTAAAATAACTGAAGAATTTAAATTAAGTAACTGAAGAATTTAAATTAAGTACAGAATTTGAATGATTGGAATAAAGAACAATTGAAACTATGGATTATTCTAGTTCAGTGCAATAGCACAATCATATCTAGTAACGAAGGTTCATCATATATCATAATATAGATACCTACTCACTTAAAATTGGGTATTTCCCTGGTGAAGAAAATAGCTGATCTTATTAATTAAGAATGGTAGAGTTGAGTCGGCTGTTATTTTATTATTTCTATTTATTTCTAATCATCCACACAACCTATAATAGTAAACGATTTGACTAATAAATATTATGATGTCAAATTATTCATACAATTTTCCTTTTAACTTGCCGTTTTGACGTTTAGTAAAAAGTAACTAATTTGACTAGTCAGTCAAATACCCAATTCTGTTAAAGAAATTATTTAAAAAATTATAATAACCGTTTTAACTCTATTCAACCCTTGATCCCTATTACATCAAGTTATGTGAACAGTTGAGTATCCTCTTTATGGGTTCGACAGGAAAAATAAAACAAAAAAATAAAAGATATTGAAATAAAAAACGTATTCATGCATTGAAATTATTTTATTCTGTAACAATAATTTATCCCCCCAATTTCCATTAAAATATATTATATTCCCCATTAAAACATCTACTTTAAAATCTAATCTACATTTTTTTGTATTTTTTTTCATGCTCAACACTACTTAGTGAACGATAACGATATAATCTTATGTTATAATATAAGAATAAAAATACCTACCAATGATATAAATTTTGAATGCAACCGGGATTGGCACACTAGTGTAGAAAACTAACGTAAGGTTCAATCAGCACCAGATGGATCTTGACGAACTAAGTAAGTACTCCAAATGATCTTAATGCTTTGGTTTTACTCCTTTCTTGTGTAACGATAACGACCGTTCAGTGTATAGTCCACACCTTTTAGTGGTTCGGACAATAATACAATTTAAACAATAAAACAGTTTGATTTGCTCTTAATGCCTTGATTTTAAGATCATTTCGATTAGATAGATAATTTTTATTGTATAACAATAAATTAGGTACAGTAGGCACACTTGTACGGACAACATAATGAAATAATGGCGGCCTTGATTATCGCAACAAGCGATCTCTTACAGACAATCTTTGGATGGACAAATTTGACACTTGGTAGTCAATCTCGTTCTGACGCTGACTGTACCTATTAGGAGGATATACGAGAGCTGCCTTTTAATTTGTGTCGTTTTAAAATAATTATAGGTTATTACCATTTATTGTTTTTCAAAATATTCTCCGCGATATTTAATACACTTTTGCAATCCAATTTTTAAAAATTTTATTCCTCTATGAAGTGGGGGTAGTCAAAATGGCCGATTTGTATGCGTCAAAAGCTTCCTCGGGTGAGCTGAAACGTTGACTACGAAGAGTTGGGGAATGTAGTGAACACAGACGTGATCTACTCAAAGCACTGAAGTCGTGATAATCCCCTTTGAAAGTTGTAGACATTTATCGCACGCAAATTTTTCTTAGATGCTTCCCTTTTTACAACTGACTTGTCACCTTTAAATATATGATACAATAAAACTATTCGACCAATCTGAAAATAAGTAAGTGTTCTTTTGTTTTCGAATTCTAAATTCAAAAAGATGGAAATGTCATATGTTTCTTTTACTAATTGCAGGAGGTTGGCAAACGACACAACTTAAAAGACAGCCCTCGAAGGTAATGTAGGTTCACCTCGGGACACGTATCTATTACCTAAATCGCGAGACAAAAGAGGCCGTGGTGCGTGCGGATTGTTTTGTGTTCATCCATGCATAGCATATGCTTGGTGAACTTCCGCTCATTCACCGCCGTAGCACCCTGTGCTATCCTCAATCGCGAGGCAAAACAGGCCGAGGTGCGCGCGGATTGTTTTGTATACATCCATGGAATAGCATATGCCTGGTGAACTTCCGCTCATCCACCGCCGTAGCACCCTGTGCTATCCTCAATCGCGAGGCAAAACAGGCCGTGGTGCGCGCGGATTATTTTGTATTCATCCATGCATAGCATATGCTTGGTGAACTTCCGCTCATCCACCGCCGTAGCACTCTGTGCTATCTTCAATCGCGAGGAAAAACAGGCCGTGGTGCGCGCGGATTATTTTGTATTCATCCATGCATAGCATATGCTTGGTGAACTTCCGCTCATCCACCGCCATAGCACCCTGTGCTATCCTCAATCGCGAGGCAAAACAGGCCGTGGTGTGCGCGGATTGTTTTGTATTCATCTATGCATAGCATATGCTTGGTGAACTTCCGCTCATTCACCGCCGTAGCACGCTGTGCTATCCTCAATCGCGAGGCAAAACAGGCCGTGGTGCGCGCGGATTGTTTTGTATTCACCCATGCATAGCATATGCTTGGTGAACTTCTGCTCATTCACCGCCGTAGCACCCTGTGCTATCCTCAATCGCAAGGCAAAACAGGCCGAGGTGCACGCGGATTGTTTTGTATAAATCCATGCATAGCATATGCTTGGTGAACTTCCGCTCATTCACCGCCGTAGCACCCTGTGCTATCCTCAATCGCGAGGCAAAACAGGCCGTGGTGCGCGCGGATTGTTTTATATACATCCATGCATAGCATATGCTTGGTGAACTTCCGCTCATCCACCGCCATAGCACCCTGTGCTATCCTCAATCGCGAGGCAAAACAGGCCGTGGTGCGCGCGGATTGTTTTGTATTCATCTATGCATAGCATATGCTTGGTGAACTTCCGCTCATTCACCGCCGTAGCACCCTGTGCTATCCTCAATCACGAGGCAAAACAGGCCGTGGTGCGCGCGGATTGTTTTGTATTCATCCATGCATAGCATATGCTTGGTGAACTTCCGCTCATCCACCGCCGTAGCACCCTGTGCTATCCTCAATCGCGAGGCAAAACAGGCCGTGGTGCGCGCGGATTGTTTTGTATTCATCTATGCATAGCATATGCTTGGTGAACTTCCGCTCATTCACCGCCGTAGCACCCTGTGCTATCCTCAATCGCAAGGCAAAACAGGCCGTGGTGCGCGCGGATTGTTTTGTATTCATCCATGCATAGCATATGCTTGGTGAACTTCCGCTCATCCACCGCCATAGCACCCTGTGCTATCCTCAATCGCGAGGCAAAACAGGCCGTGGTGCGCGCGGATTGTTTTGTATTCATCCATGCATAGCATATGCTTGGTGAACTTCCGCTCATTCACCGCCGTAGCACCCTGTGCTATCCTCAATCGCGAGGCAAAACAGGCCGTGGTGCGCGCGGATTGTTTTGTATTCATCCATGCATAGCATATGCTTGGTGAACTTCCGCTCATCCACCGCCATAGCACCCTGTGCTATCCACAATCGCGAGGCAAAACAGGCCGTGGTTCGCGCGGATTGTTTTGTATTCATCCATGCATAGCATATGCTTGGTGAACTTCCGCTCATCCACCGCCATAGCACCCTGTGCTATCCTCAATCGCGAGGCAAACACCCAAAAGACGCGTACCTACTGCGCGTATAAAGCACATTTTAGATTCAAGATATTATGTCCCGAGCAATATCTTTATCAAAATACAATACTGCTTTCCAAAAATACTATATAATATAGACCTAAATACGAAATACTAAACACGAAATACGAAATACTATAGATATAATATAAATGCATCCTTAAAAAAATATTTATGTTCAAATAGGTATTTATATATATCACATCTATATATCACATACTCTGAGCCTTATTCCCAACTTTGTTGGGGCCGGCTTCCCAGTCTTAACTGTATTGTGGTTGAACCTCGATATTTGGCGTGAAGCGAGAGCGACTGCCTCTTAACCTGCACAGCCATATATTGTGATATCGAAGTTGTATAGTTAGACTAGTCCGACTTCTTAGGGGAACCCTTAGCTACCCGTAGCGATTGACATAGATTTTTATTTTTGATTTGGTTAAATTAAATGTTAGTACTTATATCTAAACCTAGGATCTAGGATCCCAAGTGGAACGAAAAGAATTTTTTTTTGGTGGTCTTGTACCTATGTAGGTATAATAACACCTTTTTTAAGCATTTTTGCTTATTCTTTACCTTTGAAGTTAATTATTACCTACATCTAAATATTTTTGCTTATCATTTGAACCAATATGGTAGCCGATTTCAAGTCCCCTCCTCTTTTATGAGTGCAGTAGTGAGGAAAGGTGAAAATACTAGATATTATTTAAGGTAAAAGACCCTATGGTCGACACTGACCCAATAGTCGATACTTTAAAAAAATAAACTTAAAAGACATCTAATGGCATATATAATACAAGTGCAAAAATTCGCAACACTGGCGTGATTAAATTGTATTAGCGCCAGTTGTTTCTTAAGATTTTTGTTAAGGTAGTGATTTTTAATAGGTTTGATTTTTTACTTATTATTATTATTTTTAGTACGGATGTCATAAATATGTAACTTATTGACCTACGTAGACCATTGCCGTATTTTTATGGCTAGATTTTCTATCAGTTTTAAGTGATTGTCGACTATTGGTGTTTATAATTGAATTCAAAGTAAAAATATGTTAGTTTTTAAAGATTTTATCTGATTCAATTAATTTCAAAATTTTGCTTAATCAGTTAAAAAAGGATGTAACGACCATTCTTTAATAAATATGTATAATTTTGTAGAGTGAAGTTTGATTTGTCCCTAAAGTGTCTAACCATTGGTGCTTTTACCTTACTCCATTTGGTTAGGTAGGTTCATTAAAAATTCGGATTGTAAATATTTTTCTGTTTAGAAACTCATTTTAAAGACTAAAATCCAAGATCTAACCACAAGTTAGTCGGTGAGTTAGACTTGTATAATTGTTTAAAATGTGTTTTTTAATAATATAATATAATAATATTCCACAACTTTTCACGCAACGCTATCTACACCCATGGTAAGCATAGCTTAAATAGCTTGAATTATGGAATCTAGTATGTGGATACTTTTTTTTATGAAATATTGGAACTGAGCGGGAATCAAACCTGCCGCGCCCCCTGCGTTGCAGTCGAACACATTACCACTTGGCCAGAGAGGCCATCAAGTTGATACAAGAACGGTAAAGTTTAGTTAAGTTGGTACCTAAGCAAATGGAGTTACAGAATATATAGGTTGAGCTTAAACATCAACCGGCATTCGAGAGTGGTCATTATGCTTGTAAAGTGGAAGTGGGAGAGTGGATGGTCTCGCGTTTGCTTTGGTGTGCCACACGGAGACGTCGTTGCCAGGTGCGCTGTCCGGCTCCGGTGACGATAGACGTTTCTGAAACATCAAGCAATTGTTTAAGTTGACTGGGAAATTTGTTAGAGGATGATATACATCACCTGCAGGGCTAACATGCGCGCCACGAGATAGCTATCTCGAGGCATTTTGCCGTTTTATGTCGATATGTCGACTGTTGGTGACATGCAGGGCTAACATGCTCTCCACGAGATAGCTATCCTTAGGCATTTTACCGTTTTATGTCGATATCGACTGTTGGTAACATGGTAAATTTCATGGCGATCTGTCAGATGTCGATATAACTTGACTTCGAGAAATTATCTCTACTTAGTGTCTGCAAATTGTAACATACGTGCCCTTATTTACTCGAATTTGTCTTTCATTTGGTCGACGAGAAGTTATCTCGTGTAAACTTTTTTTGTGCTCGGTTCATTTTGGACTAAAACAGCGACTGCAAGCCATATTCGATCTTAATTACATTTCCTTTGTTACGTGTCTTTTCGCGTTAATTGATGACGCTGATCACGAATATAAGAAAAAAAAATCGATAGCATGTCATGTCAATAAGGTCGAAAATTGTTTGCACTATTTTGTCACTTTTTTTCATCCCTAGCATCCCTAACTAGTCTGTGCTTTCGAGCAAATGGCCGTATCGGGCCGATTTTATCGAATAAATGTGACAGCAACTATCATGTTTAAAAAATGTGTATGCCATAGACAATAATTTAAAAAGTTTGACGCGACAAAATATGTCGGCGTTACTTCGCTCGAGAAGACTCGAGATGATATCTCATCTCGATTCGAGATAGTTGACGACGCGCGCATGTTCATCATGTTCATCCCTTTAAGGTGCAAATAAAATGCTCATATTTTATCAGCACCTTGAAGGGGCACCCGTTCACTCCCGTTCACATGAAATGAGCATTCTTGAGAATGTTAGATTACATAAAAATAAACGAGAGTAAGTTCACTAAAACAGTGAACTTACGTAGAGTTCTGGTAGGCACTCTCGTATGTGTTATTTACTGCTACAAAATGTTGCGAGTAATGTTTGCGAGGGACGGACGTGAGCAACAAGCTAGCAGTAACTGGAGGTATTTGTCAGAGATAGACGAGGATTTCTCGAAACCCTAAAGAAAATCTTCACCTGAGTCATACCATTAATAAACAGGTGGCCAGTGGCCCGAAGATCTTTTGGATAGATATTTTACAAAACTGAGATGGAAAGAAAGTATTCAGTCGAGACACGTGAAACTTGATGTACCTACTTAGAAGACCAACGCGGACATCCCCACGGATAAGAGCGGCTGTACCGCCGACACCGATGTACCGCGGTGACGAGTCGTAACTTTTTTAACTAGATATTCTAATGATGGCACAGACGGCACTGGCATAACGTGAAAATAAATATAAACAGGACAGAATACTATACTGACTACCTGTTCGCAACACCGCTCCGACGAAACTTCTTCCAATGCGTCAGAAATGTCGTCAATGTGATTCTGTAAGGAAATATTCACTTATCACCCTACCACATATCTAATTAGGTAGGTACTAGGTATTTAGATATAGGTATGGACGGAGATTATACTGACATTTATACAATCTTCGGCTCACGTTAGAATACAATGAAGCGGTTAGGTATAATGTTGGAGACGAACCGACGAAACCACTCGGTGTTTCCGACAACGATGGGCATTAGACCTTATAAGTAGGTTACTAAAACTCGTTTTACTTGGTTGCTATTAGGCAGGCATAACGATAAAATCATAATAAGATCCACTTTGCATTCTGAAACATTGGCACGCTGATTGGTCGTGCGAAGGAGTTAACTGTTGCGCCTCCATGAGCGCTGGACTGGAGGTGACGGGTGAGGGCTCTTGTCACCCTAGCAGAAGCAGGCCGTGGCGGCGGCTACCGTGACGCCGTGGAACACAGCTGGGGTCCGAGGTAAATGCTTTATTTCACTAGACAACATCCAACATTTGAGACGGCGCTTTTGATGGTTAAAATTCGGCGTAACCGCCCGCCCGCCGGCCGAATTTACGGGGTAGTTATCTGGGTTATGGGAATATGGGAATTTCTCCAAGCAATAAAAGCTACCTACTACGGTTACTAGGTACCTACAGTAAACTCAAAGATTCTGTGAAAAGGCAACAATAGGAACTACAGCGATCACTGTCAAAAGTATACTGTTTTATTGCAATTCAAAGACAATTAAGTTCGATTGGACATTAATGAAGGGCAAGTGATAGTTTCTTTCAGTTTACGGAATTATTGGTTTTACTATACTGTAGTTATCTACTAGGTAGGTACCCGTTTACTTTAAGTTCGGATGGCGTCGATGACGTTATATAGACGTCAGGTACCAAACTTACGGTAGGTAAACGGACTGTTTGTAGGTCAGGTAGGTATACCAGTTTTCGAATGATGCTCTGGCACACGCTTCAATATTGAGGTTTAGGGATCAGACAATTGTTCCATAATCGTTAACATTCTATAAATCACGCATGGAAAGGAGAAATACAAAGGTAGGTAGGTACTCACGTATAGGAAAGGAGTCTCGCGGTTCACAGTGACAGTTGCTTCGCGGCCATCGTTTTCATATGAAAATTCCAGATCTCGTTCACCCAAAAGCGGAGTGGTAGACGGCGCTGAGAAAATGAACGCGAATTGAATAGATTTTACCGAAGTATACCGCGGGACACATATCTGGGACCTAAAATATGCTCAGAATATACTCTATACGCGCAGCACACGGTTTTTGGGTGTCTTTTGAGGATGGGATACGGTGCTAGGGCGGTGGACGAGCTCAAATTCACCAAGCATACTTAAGCCCTTAATCTAGAATGTCATTAAGCTGAAACTTGATTTAGTGGCAATTCGTTATCCGGCGTTTGATGGAATAGAATGACGAATGTTCGGAATTTGACGTTTGTGACATTCGTTACCGTCTGACATAAACGTCAAATCCCATACATTCGTCATTCTATTCCATCAATCGTCGGTCAACGAATTGCCACTTGTCTAGAGGGGCAGAGGTAAATCGGTAATATCGACAATCTGCCAGACAAGCTGTCAAATTTGACAATATGTATAATACAATCTTTTCCCAGATAAATTGAGGTTCACCTGAGTAGCATTTTAGAATACGGACCTTAGGTTAGGTATTATACAAAACAATACGCGAGTGCCAGGGTCTTCTTTGTCTAGCGACTTAGGTCCAAATATGATTCTTGGGATATACGAGTAATGTTGTAAATGTATTATAACTTGCGAATATTCCTTTTATACAATAACTCCCAGGCAAAATATACTAGCATCGCATTGTGGTTTCACCCGCATAAGTCCAAATATGGTATAAAAAGTAGTGTACGTCTCTCAGGAATAAAGTAGCATTCGAATAGTGTACCTATTTCATAATTTTTAAAATCGGTCCTATAGTTTTTGTTACGTACTTATTTATTAACTTTATTGTAGTTGTATTTTTTATACCACTTAGGTGGAAAATAAGCATACGGCCCACGTGAGAGAAAGTGATTACCGTGGCCTAAGGACGTGTGCAACAGGGAGACACGCTCATGCTACCAACCCTGTAAAAACAGAGAGTTTCTGTGCTGTCAGTGCAGAAGACGAAGCAGGACATTGCTTTTGTCTTGCCACTGACAGCACAAAACCTCTCCAGTGAGCTCTGGCTACCATACTCACTGTCGAAGAAATTTAAAGAAATTTATGAGATGCCTTACCGTCAGCTTGAGGCACGAGGTCTGGCAGTTCGATGTCGGCTTCGGACTTGTTTCGCCAATAAAATAGTGCTTGAAGCGCCAAGTAAAGAGCCGCCAAGGCAGATTTCGCCTTCACTATCCAGCCCCAGGACCACTGGGTGACGAAGGTAGATATATATTAAAATAAGTAAATACAAAAATGTACAAAGTTCATAACAATATATAATTTATAGACATACATTAAGATGGTTACACTACTGAATTAGGTACGAACTGTAAAGAAATTTATATTGTAATTAATATCAACCTTTTGGAGCATAGTGGAACATTTCTGAATCGATTCTGCCCCTCTTGACAACCGGTAACTCGTTGGCCGGCTTTGCTGCTTGTCTAGAATGACTGGGATCGAATCGTATAGGGATCTAATCTAGAATTATCTCCTAACAGTTAATAGCTAGCTAAATAACTAGATCATCACAATTAAGACGATCTTTATAAATATGGAGTTGTAATGCGCGTGCCACCACATTCACTTTACTCATCTATCTCTATCTTAACTATTTATTTTATGCGAATCTTCAGTCAACTAGTTGCTCTCCACCCTGCTCGCGGCAATGGTCCGCTGTGCGGATGCGTGGGCGGCCAGCGCCTCCTTCTGCGAGCAGGTCATGCTCGCGAAGGAGACAGCAGAGCGGGCGCGGCGCGATGAGCGAGAAAGGCTCGCTGACATCGCTGCACGCGCCCGAAGGCGGCTCGGGCGTCGGAGGGCGCAAACTGACCTCCGCCCCCCATGACCGCGGGCCTGAGGGTGACGGGTGGAGCCGCTCGTCACCCTAGCAGAAGCAGGCCACGGCGGCAGCACGTCTCTTGCCTCCCCATTCCGGGGTTGAGTCGGGGACCACGTGGTCCCCCCCCCCCCTCCCGAGGGCCAGACCGAGAGGGAAGGCCCTGGGTCAGCCGGGGTGCGAGGGATATGTCGCATGACAACCTCACCTTCGGCCTAGCGGCGTGCGGTTTAGTCGGTTCGAGTCCGACATAACCTTCCCCTCCGGCTCCGGAGGGGTGGGTATCAGTGGGAATTTCCCGCACTAAAAAAAAATAAGGACTGACATCTTCAAATATATATAACTAGCTGTTGCCCGCGGCTCTGCCCGAATGGATGTCGGTTATAGCTTAGTGTTGAGTCAACATAGTAGCTTTATGCATGCAAAGTCTCAGCCCGATCGGTTTAAAATTGACAAAGTTTCATACAAAATTTCATCACTTATTTTATCCCCTTGGGGGTAGAATAAATCAAAATCTTTTCTTAGCGGATGCCTACGTCGTAACATCTGCCTGCACCTGCATGCCAAATTTCAGCTCGATCCGTCCAGTGGTTTGGGCTGTGCGTTGATAGATCACTATGTCACTTAGTCAGTCACCTTTGAGTTATACATAGGCCGCACTAAAAGTTTCCGGATCGGGCCACTTACATAATCAATATTTAAAAAGTAATTACAACATTTGAAAATAGAACTCTTCGGCTGTAGAATGCAGTTTGTTTCATCTAACTGTCAATTGTTTTTACATTGTGGCGCCATTTTAAAAATTGTGTGTCTACATCAACATCGATTTAAGTCGGGAAAATTTTCGTAGTATGCTTTTCTACGATTTTAAGTGTAATTTGACAGCTCAATAGAGCATCGCTCGGCTTCAGTCTGCTTTTGGTGATGAAGCATCATGCAAGACGACTATTTATAGCTGGTTTGCAGAATTTAAGCGCGGTCGTGTCAGTCACAGTGACGAATCTCGCGATGGTCGCCCGTCCACCGCAGTGAACAACAAAAACATCGATGCTGTGCGCCGTATGATTAAAACAGACAGGCATGTGACCTATCATGAAATTCGTTCATCCTTAGACATAGGCATGAGTCAAATACAATCAATCCTACACAAACATTTGGGTGTGAGAAAGCTGTCCCACGTCACTTGGTGCAGTGCCATGCTTACCAGATTCAACGAAGGTGCGTCAAATTTGGTGTGGGACATAGTAACAGGTGACGAAACATGGATTTATTGCTACGATCCCAAAACAAAGCAGCAGTCGAGCGTATGGGTCTTTCAAGATGAGCCGAAACCAACCAAAGCGGCGCGCGTGAAAAGTGCATCTAAGCGGATGATTGCTTCTTTTTTTAATAAAACTGGACACGTGTCTACTGTTGCTTTAGAGAATAGTCGTACCGTGAATAGTAACTGGTACACGACCATTTGTTTGCCGGAAGGTATTGACGAACTCCGTAAAAATAACCGTAAACGCCGTATCATCTTGCACCACGACAATGCTAGTTCCCACACGGCCAGACAGACAAACGAATTTTTGAAGGTGAAAAACGTAGAACTTTTGAGCCATCCTGCATACAGTCCCGACCTGGCACCTTGTGACTTTTTTCATCTTTCTCATCTTTTTTCATCACCAGAAGAGGCTGTCGAAGAGTATGCAAAACACGTTTCTGGGGTCACCACGGAGGAGTGGCACAAAAGTTTTCAAAATTAGTTCAATTGAATGAAAAAGTGCATTGACGCAAAGGGAGAATATTTTGAGAAACAATAAATTCATTTTTGACCTTTAATCGTATTTTTTTCTTATTCATACCGGAAACTTTTAGTGCGCCCCACGTATATATTTAGAGATTCTCGTGTCACAATGTTCGTTCCCATACTCCTCCGAAACGGCTCGACCGATTGTTATGAATTTTTTTTTGAATATTCAGTACCTAAGTCTGAGAACCGGCTACTATCTATCTTTCAAACCCCTAAGTAATTTTTTTTTTCCTTGGATACTTTTTTATTTTATTAAGTGGGATTAAAAATACATACAATTGTAAATTTCCACCCTTCTATCACCAACCCCTGCTTTTTAATAGTCATTATTTACATGGCAAAATAGCATTCGCCAGATCAGCTAGTAATTCTATAAAACAAGACGTCCCATCGCTCGCGCGCTCTTTCAAATTGTGACTTTTTTTTTATATACCACTAAGTTTACAGACAATCACAAATTACTTGGCCAACTCCAACGCTTTTTTGATTTGCTTGTGTACGTAGGGGAGGTGGTGGTTCGCGTCATTGGGTTAGACAAGTTTTTACGTTCAAAAGCACAGGAATGTGGGTTCCATAGAGAAATTAATTGATATCAAACTATCTTATATATAAAATTCTCGTGTCACAGTTTTCGTTGCCATACTCCTCCGAAACGGCTTGACCGATTTTGATGAAATTTTGTGGGTATGTCGGGTAGGTCTGAGAATCGGCCAACATTTATTTTTCATACCCCGATTCGCGATAACCGACATCCACGCGGGCGGAGCCGCGGGCGACAGCTAGTATAAATATAACAAAAGATCATGCGTCGCACGCACCGAAACATATTCTAACAAATTGAGAAAGCATCTCCTTGGTTCGGTTCCATATTAGATATTGGTCTGGTACAGTCAGCCTCGTAAGTTGATTAACACTAACATTTACAAATCTTTTATAAAGTTGTAAAATATGTATTAATTTTTCATGTTTTATATAGTTTTGTAGTCCCCATTGCACTAAGTAAATATTTTTAATGCTTAATTTCATTAAATTATGAGAGGATTAGCAGCCACAGTGATCAAAGAATTAGAATTTGTTAAGCTACTTTTGGAGTTGACTGTACATCTCTACTTGATATTATCTAAAATCTCCAACACCCCCTAAGTACTTACTCATGTTAGTCATGATCACCGCGCGACAGGCATGGACTAATGTCCCTTTTTCGAATCATGACCCTAGGAACTAGGCTTTAGGTAATTGCTGATTATCTACCGAAGACGTCACTGGTATCTATATCTTACCGACCGAATAACAAATGATTGTCTCCTTCACCAAATCAATACCAGTTGTACCTGGGTCAACATTCAGTCCAAGAAAAGCTCTCGAAAGCTCTCGTATCAGCGGCAGCCTTCATGTCCGTGACATCGCAGATAAAATGCAAGAAGTTGCCTTTGCTGGCATAGCCAAGTCTTGCGGTAACCGCCAGGCTACGTGGGTAAACAAATGCCTGATAATGGCACCCTTGCCGGGTCCAGGTAAGGCCTAAGAAGTCCTGGTTTAACGTCTTAGAGAGTAGTTAGAAAATAGTTTCACAAGATCGTGTGAATTGGAGAAGGAAGACCCGGAAGGCAGACCCTGAGCTCCGAGGGCATCTTGGCCTCGAATGCAACCATGGACAACGTCTTAATGTAGATGAAACAGCTACACGATATTGCCATCTGACAGAGACGGGTCGGCCGGGGTGCGATAGAATGTCACCTCCAGCAACCTATGACTCAAAGATGTCGAACGTTTTAGAAGGCTCGAGTCCTACATAGCCATCTCCTCCGGCTCCAGGGATTCTCACATTAAAACAAATAAAATCCTGACCGCCATCTGACTAAGGTATAAAGCCGGCGATATATAATTCATCATGCAACGCTCATTGTAACTTACATGTACCTAAGTAGCATTTAAAAATTAAAACACGTAGGTATGTCATTGCATTTTTAATATTGATACGTTTTTATATTACAATAATAACAACAATGTTAGCTAAGCTTAGGTTACTAAAACTATATTTCACCGAAGAATAAATGCGTTTAACATTTTACCGGCTGAATTTCATTTAGCACCTGTCTAAGTATATCCATCAACTCAAATCACTTTTGAGCAATACTCAAATAACTTAAACGCAGGCGAAATACAGCCTCAGTATGCAACAAGAAAACTTAGCCTAGATTTTGATATAGACCAGAATGCTTCATTGAGTAGGTAAATCAAGAGAAAATCAATTGAACGAACTTGTGAGATTCAAAGTTGTGAAATTATACTAATTTATTTTATTAATATCTAATGACTAGTAAAAATCACATCGGTGGGTGTATGCAAGTTTAAGCCATTTCGTGGAAATACTTTCATGTATGAGATCGATTGTACAAAATATAGTATGTGTTATAGATTAAAATATCCCTCAACAGTGTTGAAGTTGTTACTATCTACTATAGTTTCACCGTAGCCGCTATACCGCGCCTGAGTAAGAGCGTTTTCACATTCATCCGAAATCCGATATCGGTGTCGGACGCCGATAGCCGACACCTTGTGCTGTTTTCATATTTAACCGATAAAATCGACCTGATACGACCATTTGCTCGAAAGCATAGACTAGTTAGGGATGCTAGGGATGAAAAAAAAAGTGCAAGCAATTTTCGACCTTATTGACATGACATGGTATCTAGATTTTTTTCTTATATTCGTCATCAGCGCGGCAGCGTCATCAATTAGCCGAAAAGACACGTAACTAAGAAAATGTCGTTAAGGTCGAAAAATGCTTTCAGTCTAGTCTCTTTGTGATTCGATATCGGGCAAAAACAGTGGTGTTGGCGAAAACGATATCGGGCAGGAAAACGAAAGAGAGATACATACATACATTTGACTTCCTCCGATATCGGATGTCGGATATCGGATATCGGACAATATGAAAACGCTCTAAGTGATCATGTGATGTGCCACCGCGAGGTGCGAGGTGAGACGGAGGGAGTATCGACCGTCAGATTTGGTTAGTTCGCCGCCAACGCTCACGGCGGTATGTCGCTAGCTCTCGAATCAAGATCTTTCTTTCTCTTTCTTTACCTCGTCCCTCGCCACGCCACGCGTACCCAGGGCGCGGTACAACGGTCACAGTCAGTCTATAACTAATATTTTATTTATCACTGGTTAGTTTGCAGTTATCTTAAAATTGTAAATGATCGGCGGCTGTGTCAATGTATAACATAAATCAGTAATCTAAACATAATAGGAGTGTTGACCAGTTGGGCAGGTTTCTTGGGAGCTGTGAGGTCCACATCCCATTAGCAGGCGGTACGACGACACGGGTGTTGGTATATATTGCTGAAACATGAAATGAAATGCAATAAACGTGAAGTGAATTGATATGAAATGAAATGAAATGAAACATAAAACAACAACAGTATGAGACGAGATAAGGTGAGGCTACAATAGATATTTTATATATTCAAATATTTCTTATTTATTTTTATATTCATTTGTAATATATAATTCAGACGATGTAATATTAAACAGATGATAACAATGGTCTAGAAAACTTAGGCTCAGTTTCGGTTTAGATAACAGTTATTAGATAACACTGTCCTTTATATAGCCGAAACAGAGCATAGCTTATAAATATTTTTTGTAAATAAATAGGTAGTTATTAGGTACATATGATATGGACCAAGCCGACCAAGTGATAAATTGTGCATTATACACAATGTAATGTCTTTATGAATAATGCCCAATATGAGAGTGCAAGTTGATAATAATTGTTTTAATAGATAATAATTAAATCAAATTCACCGGGTATTATACATATTCCCCATCACCTTTTTATTTGGGTAGAGTAGTAAATGTGTGTGAGGACATGTACTTGTTTTATAAAAAAAAAAGTTTGTGAGTTCGTGACATTGTATGGGATAATCTCTGGATCTACGGAACCGATTTTCAAAATTATTTCACCAATAGAAAGCTACGTTATTGTGGAGTGTTATAGGCTATAATAATTTCCAAAATAAATTACGCATCTTTACTTAAACTTGAATAATGTAATTCAACTTGTAAAAAAATTGCTTTCATCGCGTGCTCTGCGAAAACTATTGAGGATAGAACAAAATAATGTAGGTACTACAATATTAAAAAACGTATCAAAATCTGTAAGGAAGTCGGCGATAGCATATGCCTATCTCCTACGGATAACTCACAATAACTGCTATAATAAAATAATTAATTTGTATGTTATTTTAATTAATATGTTTTTTAGAACGGAAATTTCATGTACAATATTTGTGCCCTTACTCTATACAGTTTAAACAAATATCTTCAAAGATATTAGCAAAATAAAAACATGCGGTGCGCGCCGCCCCTCCGGCTGTTGGGTGGCGATATAGGCAGTATCTATCCGATTACGTCGGGTCTACGCGCTGTGGGGGAAGGGGCGTGGTCTATTACGTCTACGAGGTAGGCAACTTCATAATTTTTAATCATCCCGAACTTTTAACCTGAAGTATTACGCAGAACAAACGGGCCGGGACCAAAACATTTCTAACGCGGAACTGAGTCCGCAGGCACTGCTAGTGACTTAATAATGATGTTTAGATTGTATTTAATCACTTTACCCGATAGAGCTAGGCATTATGCGTAATACCCGGGCATTAATCATAATGCCGGCGTTATTCACGTGTGATTCCCGGCAGAGTAGAATTTGGCCACTCCGTCTGTTCCCATTTGGTGTCGTACAAGGCGACTAAGGGATAGGGCTGATTAACTTTAACATCAGACAGATATGTACAGCCCAGACTCAGCCTCAGATGCATGGCTCGAATCAACAATAGTGCCCCGAATACGGCAATAGGCTCATCCCCTATTACGTGGGATCGAATACAGATTGGTGAAATGTGGGTGTTCCGGGGATAAAGGCGTGATTGTATGTATGTATGTATGTATGTATGTATGTATTATTCACTTGGTCCATAGCAAATACCTAGAAAACACAGATCAATGCAAATACAGATACATTCATGCGTCGAGTGACTTGGATGACCAGCGAAACGGTAATGTGGTCTGATACAGTGCCAGGCATATATCTTGACCCCGATAGAAATGAGGCATTGGTTCGGATTGGTATGAGCTTCTCCGCTGCCGTAGCGCTCTTTATGCTATCCTCAAAGTACACCCTAAAAACGCATTCTGCGTATAAAGAGATCATTTTATGGCGTGTTTTGGGACAAGATATATGCCGGTGACTATGTGAATTGAAATGATTTAATCGAGTGGCTCACAATGTGACACTGATGATGATTATTCTTTACATTTAAATACAATGACATAGGCGGATCCATGAGAAAAATAGTTAGGCAATAAACTCACCAATACTGATATATATATTATAATCGTTCAAAAACTAATATTACTCTTTAAAATGTCCGCTGTTAACGTGTCATATGTACATGAAATCGATAAAAGAAAACGCTGGTTAAGTGCGAGGCGGACTCGCAATCTGAGGGTTCCGTACAGAATTGTATTCAGGGACGAAGTTATGCTACTACATAAACCACAATGTATTTTGATTGCGTTGACTTAGGAGTTTGATTTTTGCTCAGTTGTAACACGTTACAGACTTAAATATGTGGTATGTATTGCAACTTGAAAGCTCCACGCATTTCTGAGAAAAACGTCTTGACAGACAGGCGGACGGACAGACGGATAATGAATTGATTCTATAAGGGTTCCGTTTCATTTCTCTTGAGGTAATTACGGAACCCTAAAAATGTACAACTCAGTATTGCCATGGCATTAGGCTGTCGACCTGCTTTGCCGCAGAATTCACATGGCAAAATTGAGGTGGGCCTCCACAATAATCATCAAAAGTTCAAGATGAAATCTGTGGTATCACCCGGTCAATCACACCATCTTCAGACCCTAATCAGGCTTTTGACCAGTGGACCCAAAACATTACCTTGAGGGACACTACCTCAAATATCTCTCAAAGTCTTAGGTTAGATAAGTATTTCTTCAATGTTTTTGTTTTATAGCATATGTTGGTTATTTCCGTGAAGTATGATTTAATTAATTGGATAATTCTGCTTCTCACTCTAGATATAATTTCGTTATAAATGTGTCAAATACGTGATCGAATGCTTTAGTCAAATCGAAAAATAAGAGTCATGGTATTTGTGTTATCCAAAATCAATATCTATTATACAACTTATATTTACCCTACTTATCCGACTTAAAAAAAGGTAAAATTTCGTGGCTGACCGCAGACCGCAGCAGCAGACGTATGCAGTAGATACAGCGTACCGTGAAACAGACTTGAATATGATAATACTGTTTATTGTTTCGTTTTATTGCCGCTTCTTAATGTAGCCGTTTGCCCGTATCCAAGTCTGTGGTTTGCTATTGGTTTTTTCATCACTATCATCTTAGCATTGAGCCCGGTTGCCTCCTGGACTTTCTATTCGGATCCCTAGGTTCGTTTACTCCTTGTCCTTTTATTTGGCTCATACAAATTTTGTAGGCACAACCATGCCATTTGACCACAGAAATTTATACCGATCGTAAAACTCGTGGCAACTTTTTATTAAATTCCTATCCTTTGAGACACGATCTTTCGAAAGATTAATCGGCACTGTTAAGGCTAGCTTGTAATTACATCGATAAAATACGGCGAATATGACATGTTGTGATATAACCACCTGTAGAATAAAAATGGAGAAGTAAATTTGTAAAATAAAGGTATTTCTTATCCATTAAGATATTCCTATTTATTACCATCTTTATCAATGCCCTTATTCCTCCTCCGATACGCCTTTAATACATACATATATATCTTTCCTACAAGGTGGACAGAGACTAGATCTTTCATGTTGAATTAAAATTGACTTGTTTCGCTTCGGTCAGGTTCAAAAATAATAAAAAATTGTGGGAAAGTACAAGTGTCTTCATCAATATGTGTTGCAAGTTCTACCATTGGTCATCAATCTACAGTATAAATAAGATTACTTTCTTGCTAAGATCGTGGTATACAGCTTCTGTTTCTTTTAATTTCATAGTTGTTTTGATAGGTGTATGCTGGTTATGGGTACTCATCGATTACTGTACACAAATAGGTACTCACATTTTGGCATCCAGATAATTGGTTCACAGTGATATTAGTGGTCCCCGAGTTAGCTCGATCATCTCGTGTGACATCTGGTTCTCGTTGGAACGATCCTGAGGGAATAAACTCGATTATTAATGATCCGTCAATAAAATGTAAATGTGTCATCATTCTATCGTTGCATTTTATATGGTTAAGGTATAGCTGAAACCTTTATTTCTTTTACATTTCACCCGAGGTGGTTACCGGTGCCTAAGGACGTGTGAAACACCCCAGGGGCGACACTCTTCCGCTGCAGACCTTGCAGGAACTCCATACTATAGTCGCTTCGAAAAATCCCAGCAGGGAGATTGTTTAAAATCGAAGTAGTCTAAAAAAGCAGTCTGACTGGGGAAGTACCTCCACCCTACAGAATACCACAGTTCTAATAACCTCGTATTGTTGTTGTCGGCGGTCAGTGGGGTAGCCAGAGCTCACTGGAGAGATTTTGTGCTGTCAGCGGGGAAACCAAATGCTGGTCTTGCTTTGTCTTCTGCGCTGACGGCACATAATCTCTTTGCTCTTACGGGTGCTCTTGGTGTTTCCCACATTCATAGGCCATATAGTATGTGCATGTGCTTGTGTACTCGTCTAGGTTACTCTCACCATCAGGCCTCGGCACGAGGTCGGGGTTCAACTCCGCATCCGGTCGTGGTGGGGCAGCTCGATGCCAGCGTAAAGACTTGCTTGATAAAAAGGAAACAAAGCCCACGACTGCAAAACACAGGGCCACCCAACCGAGCACCTGCTTCCACATTGAAAAGGACGTATGAGCTGTGGTGGTAGCAGATACTGCTGGAAATAATAAGATAAGATAATAGGTATCGTAGGTATGTATACTGTTATAAAATCGTATATTAGTTGCTTCTATACATTAGAGATTTAAAATAGATTATGTTGAATTAACGATTGTGAACACAAAAGGTGGCTTAGGTGGCAGACAAGTGTACGGCGCACCTGCTGGAAAGTGGTTATCGTGACCTATGGACGTGTACAAATACTAGGAGCGGCACACTCGCGCTGCCGACCCTAACCGATCTTTTGTGCATGCGTATTTGTCTGTTTTTTCGCAGCAGACGCAAGTAAAACTATCTGCTTTGTTAGTCTAATAAACTCAAAATCGGTTACCTGGCTCTGTCGCAGGTTTCGAATTTGGCAGGCGGATGACTCTCTTCTCGCTCCTGCCCCAGGAGCTGCTCGAATAGGCCACTGCAGTTATATTCTGCTCGCCTTCGAGCTTTGGCAGGTTGAAGTTACCAGCAGCGTCGGACAGATTAGTCCTCAACGCTCCTTCCTGATTGTATACTTCCAGATGGACTGTCTGAGGTCTTCCGCCATCCCAAGCTGTAGAAACGTTTTTTTTATTGTACCTTGAAAGTAAGCCTAAAGGTGCTGATAGATTTGAGCATTCAATTGCAATGACCATTCTTGCGAATACAGAAAAATATTTTTACCGCATTCTATCGCAATTTATTTATTATTGTTAACTTTTAGCACGATTTTTTCGGCTACTTTTCAGCAGCCCTGGACGCGGGCTGTCTAACCAAATACATGGCAATAGAATCCTGTAAAAAGTGGGTTGGTTTTATTATAATGATTGATATTCGCGTAAACTTTAGAAAGTATACAATAATAAGTTACTCATATTATGGTGGAACTCTTTTTTTTAGGGATCCGCACACAACATGGAAATTTTATAACTTCGGTCAGCGGGTATTTTATTAAAGTGTATCCATGAAGAAGATGTTTCTACGAGGAATAAACCATAAGAGCCACTTACATTTCATGCATTGTATTGTCCGAGCGTTAGGACTGTATTGACTCGCGGAACAATAAGGAGGTAGTGGGGGGCCCCCACGAATGATGTTAAAGTAGCAAGGAATGTATTGTTCGCCAAATGCGTTGGTGGCATGGCCGAGAAGTCTGCCGAAGTCTCTCTCCGTGGTCTTCCAAGTCAGGGAGACCGCGTAGCGGGTAGCGTAGCCAGGCAGTCTCTACAATAACACATTGTACAGTCAGCAACGGATCGATGTTCACGTACACAGTACTACTACTAACTATTCTGTGACAGTACTCAATACTTAATACTCAATACTTAATACTCAATACTTAATCTTAATGCCTTGGTGTCCTCCCCTTCCTGTGGACTGAATGTTCTGATATTTGGTACATACCTTTTAAATATCAACAATTTGATTTTCTTTTTGTACCAAAAGATCGTTTCGAGACTTTGTCGTCAAGGTTGTTCTGCCGCTGACTATACTTATACTATATTGACGTCTTCAGTTAAACGTGACCACTGTACAGTAGCTTTGCTGTGAGTTTGTAAACGAGAGTCGTATACGTACACGAGAGTCGTTAGGAGATCGTGTGATTTTTACGTGTCCGTATTTTTGACATCTCCAGTCATCTCTACCGTGAGATTGTTTCACGTTACAGTTTACGGTCTCAACGTTACCGTACGTACGCTACGAATAATGTATCCTACATTATTCGTAGTCTGTACGGTATGAATAGGTGAAGAATCAAAACAAACTAAGGCAGGCAGTAATATTTTGATAAAAGAGGCTTTATTACGTTAATCTTAGAGTTACTTTCGTATAACAGTAACACAATATATGTGATAACTATATTGAAGAATGTATTTGGTTCAGTTCCAACTATTAGGTAATCTGTGGTTAGATTTTTCTCTATGCTATGAAAAAAGGTAAGTTCTTGCATTAATTTTTACACTAAGAAATATTTAACAAATAATAGTTTGATCAATATGTAACGAAATTATTGAAATCCAAAGGAAACAAATAAAAAGTGGAGTGAAATCACACTAGTGCTCAAAGAACTATTGGCGTACAGTTGTTAAGTACATTTAACTAAGGCTGGACGCATAGACTAATAAACTTTATGTTGGCCGGACGAGATGACTCACGTTACGTGATTGACTGTCGTGTGTTACGTCACACGTCAAATGTGTTTGTGCGATTATGTGCGGACACACGGAAACAAATTTACTGGCGTGGCTAACGTGGCTCTGGTACACGCGACATTGGCGTGTCGCCATTAATAATTTTATATTACATTTTACTTGACATTGGCGAGTTGTGGCGATTTGCTGCAGAGGCCATCTTGAAGAAGTTGAAGTTGGTATTTCAAATATGTATGATAGTTTTGAAACTGAAGAATAACAGCCTCTCTAGGAGTTGGGGAGACAGCCCATGCATGCCAAGATAAGCGCAAAGGCTCCAAAGTGTAAGCTTTAGATGAAACCATAACTAATCATATACTTTTTAACCACTCTTTTACATTTAGTTTATTTAAAAAACATTTTAGTTTATTTAGTTTTAGTTAAATATATTAAAAAAAAATCATGAATTAATAAAATACATTTCCTGTGTACATTACCGTAAGACCGTAAGAGTGTTGTGGTTGACGGACCAATGCACATATTTGAAAAAAGGCCGGATAGCACCGTTTCGTAGTAAAATGTTAGGTACAATATTTTAAATAATATTACATATTGAAAAAGTATCTATCTACAATAAAGGCGGTTAATATCGCATACATTACATACCACTTTCCATCAAGTGGGCCGTGTGCTTGTCTGCCACCTAAATGGTGTAAAAACCGGCCAAGTTCAAATCTGACTCGCGCACAAAGAATTCCGTACCATTATTGAACCCGCCTTGATTTATTTTATTTTACTAATGATTTATTTTAAAAGTATTGGCTTTGACATAATTATGTCAAAGCCAATAAGCTTAATTAACTGTGTGTCTTGTTTCTAAGTGGTTTTTAAAAACGCACGCCATCTGTGGGTGTATTACAAAGTTATAGGTGAGGTTGCTAGTGCATAGCCCTGGCACCCCGGCCGACCCAGGGTTTCCTCGGGTATGGGGACTACGGAGTCCCCAATTCGTCCCCGGTATGGGGACGCCGCCGTGGCCTGCTTCTGCTAGGGTCACAGTTTCCATGTTCGTTGAGATGTCGAAGAATTAAGAAGATTAGCATACATCTTCTCTCTCTCTTCTCTCATCTCTATAAATCTTTTATCAGTCAATCTTGCATTATTTAAGCAAAGACTATCTAAGATCTATTAGCAGGTTTGTAAAATAATATATATATCACGTATAACATATGATATGAATGACTTTTGGAGCCCGGGGTCTGCTTTTCTGCCCCTATTTATTTTTTTATGTTTGGTTTTTTCTCAGACTTCTTTAATATGCAAACTCTAATAAGTATTACCAAACTAACTCATGTCACAAAACATGATGTGATTGATTTCAACTTTTTAGAGTAGGTACAGTCATTAAAATGTCGCTAACAAAAGCACTCAAAATAATCCAAATACCAAAATCCCAATTTTAAATTGGTTTTTAGAGTACTCAAATAGTTGTAAGTATCCAGAGTGGTCCAACTGTCTTAACAATCGGCCTGCCAGAATTATGTCAGTTAGTAGAGTATTCATATTCATTTACACAATCGTGCCGGTCGATGGTGTTCAGACAAGTATAATTTCAAAAAATCTAGATATTGTCATTTAATCGCATTTTGTATCCTTTTCTGAATGATAAGGGATGGATATAATCTAATTTTAATAAAGCTGACTGTACAAGCCTAAATTTAATAAAAGGACGCGGGCCGCGAGCTGCCCTCGCGGGGCGCGGCGTGGGTCCCGCTGGCGCACTCCGACAAGCACGTGCTGCTGCACGTCAGGGTGCTCTCCGCCACCAGCGATGATGGTAATTGGGTTTTTAATGTAAATGAATCCTATTCCTTACAGTTAGACAAATAAAAGCAAAGGCCGCGTCTACTGTACCAACAAGTAAGATGCTGTGCATTTGGTATAAGTGTAACTAAAAAAATAAATAACCTAGCTACGATTCCAACCAGATAAAAAGAACAAAAAAAATCCGCAAACGTCCAGGTGCGTTTAGAATAAACGAGCGAACATTCATTCCATTCGCTGTCAAATTCTGACATAACAGTCGTTCGTTGTTCTTTCTTTGAAAGCAAAGTTTCGTTAGCCGGGGTCCCAAAGCACAGGCCGCACCAGACCGCGCTGCGCCACGCCGTGGGAACCGATCGGCGCGTAACGCTAAGGGAATCACAGGCCTATTGCTTACATTTGCACGTCAACGCGCCGCGCCTTTGAAGTTCGCGCCACGCCAGATCGTGACACCCACGGCGCGTTGGCCTGCCATTAAAATGGGCCGTGGGACCCAAGCTTTAGAATGGCTTGCTCTAGCTCTACATTCGTTTGTTCTAATAAACGCAGATTTATTATTTTACGAGCTACAGCCTACAAGCAAATACTTATAATTTCATCTGGCGGTACATACCTTCACATTACTCGCACTGGCGCTGGTGTATAAAATGCTGATGTCTCTGAAAGTCCAGCTGAGTTTTAGTGGCTCTGGAGAACTTTCTACAAAATAAGTCGCTGTTGCTACTTCACCAGGAATGATTCCGACTTTCTCCTGTTGACCGTAGACGCACATGGGCCTGACTGGTAAATGAAAGATATTTGAAGAGAATCTTTTTAGGTAGATAGGTGCCGTGCACTCTGGGTAACGGAGACGGTCGCGCATTACCCAGGGGAGCTCAGGCTGGCTCTTACTTATGAATTTACCTTACTATTCACCGTCTTCCTAACGTTATTTCCCCAGGGGCTGTCTGCTCACTCCTCCTCTTTAAATTATACGTTTTACTGTCGGTGACTGCTGTCTGACCACCTGACCCGAGAGGAATACAGCAGCAGACTTGGCTCTGAAGGTCTTGGAGGGGCAAATTCAACCCATCTACTTTACTACTATAACTGCTGAGCTTGGGTCGATGTTTACTGCCCAGTCAAGTAAAAACGGCTGAACGAATCTCGATGAAATTTTGCACATAGATTGATTTAATTCTGGAATAGTACATAGACATTGACCCCGATTCTGTAAATTGTCAAACACTGTCATACCATTAAATTATAGCCCAAAATTAAATGACAAAGAGTTATTTACATTTAGTTTATTACATTTTTTTATTCACTCTACAAAATGCCATTTATTTTGACGATTTTAGACTTTAAGGGTTAATTCCCACTGAAGGGTCAACAGCTATCGGCGGCTTTTTGAGGCTAAATATTACAAACCTTTTGGAGTCTTTTCTACGGGGGCTCCGCGAGAAGTCGCGCGGCCAGGCAAGCCTTCTCGCAATAATTTCTAATACAAAAGCCTGGCCTCCGTCGGCCACAGTCGGCCGCTGTACTATTAGTGGGGATTGACCCTTACAGCGTTTTCACATTCATCAGTTATCTGTGTCGGACGCCGATAGCCGACACCATGTGCTGTTTTCACATATATCCGATAAAATCGGCCCGATACGGCCATTTACTCGCAAGCACAGTCTAGTTAGGGATACTAGGGATGGAAAAAAAGGAAAAAGTGATGAAAGATATATTCGTGATCAGCGTCAATTAACACGAAAAGACACTAAGGAAATGCCATTAGGGTCGATAATTGCAGGCAGTCACTGTTTTAGTTTCTTTGTTATCCGATATCGGGCCAACCCAGTGGTGTTGACTCCGATAACCGATATCGGGCCGGACAATGTGAGAGACAGATACATTTGTCATACATTTGACTTCCTCCGATATCGGATATCGTATGATGTAGGACAGTGGTTGATAATTAGCTGGATCGGGGTCCACGGGTCCACCTATGGGTCATCGGAAGCGCATACAGGTGGAACTACGGACAACAGCTAGTAATACATAAATATTTACACCCAACGTTGAGAGTAATTTGATCTTCGAAAACCCCAGGAATCTGTGCGTTGTGGACTCGGCAGACCAGGTCATTCTCGTTGTTGTTTATAGACGGCGTCAGAGTCAGGGACGATACTGTGAAGTTTCCATCGTGCAGCTCCTAGGTGGGAAAAGATTGGTATTTAGTTACTACAAACTAACATGCTGCAAAATTATTACAGTACATGTATAAGCGATGACTAAGTTCAACGAATCAAATACAGTTTATAATCGTGACACAATCAATTACATATTATGACATGTTTGTAATATAGCTGACAAACTTCAGGAGATGCTCTTCTTGGAAAATGCCATATTGTAGTCGCTGATACCTTTTTTTTCGTGCGGAAAATCCCCACAGCACGACCCTCCGGAGCCCCCTCCCCCTCCGGAGCCGGAGGGGGAGGTTATATCGGATTCGAACCGACTTAACCGCACGCCGTCTTGGGTCGTTGTGCTAGACCGAAGGTGAGATTGTCTTCGACATATCCCTCGCACCCCAGCAGACCAAGGGCCGTCCTTCTCGATCTGGCCGCTGACACCACAACAGACTGATTTTACAATCAATAATTTTTACCTATCCAGCATAAAATGGGCACCTTTGCGGCTTATTACTCGTAAAAGTGATTCGACTTTCGAATATCACATTGCGTGATGGTTCATCCTAGAAGCTTATTAAGGGTGGGCGCTAGTACTCTATTATTTTTTCTTCTTCTTCTCGTGTTAATGATTCACTGTTGGCACTAAAAGGTTCCTTAATAAAATTGTGCCATTGTTCTTCTCTTTAGTAGAGGAGGACATAAGGAACACAAAACCAAGTGCGCCATGGATTGCACGGTGGCTCCATAGTCACGTGTCAAGCCCGCTTTAATCCAATTTGTTTAACCGTTTGTTCAATGAATTGAATAAATTCAACCAAATGTCATTTGTACAATTGTAAATTATGTAAATGCATTAGTTTTACATAAGATAGAAATAATGTATCATTTGTTCAACTGAAACTTCAAGAAATTAAACGATACTATGTTTAATTTCACAAAAGCAGAAAGTGGGGCGTTTTCAACCATAATTAGGATTTTAAAACAGTTTAACGCATACTTTCTAAAAAGAGGGGAACTCTAATTACATTGTTCACTAATTGCATTTACACGTCAACTATAATTCCATCAATTATAACATTGTATTTTTACGTTCTTTTTTGGTTTGCTTGTAACTGTTAATTTGATGTTCTTTTATTGCTGACATTTTGGTATCATCGAAGAGAATATTCAATAATTGAACTATATTGATATTTCTTCTTCTAAAATCCTTATTTAATTAAAAATGCCATCCTTCCATATTATTGTTTCAGACACAAAGTCTCTCTCCAAAAACTGACCATGTGTTAGTAAAATTATCGTTTCTGAGCCAATAGTTTTCATATTGTGTCATTGATAATCGTCATCATTGCATGTAAAGGCCACTACCGATACATAGATAACCTTATTAGAAGGCGAGTAGGTAGTTTAACAAAGTACACTATAATAGTGGATTTTGTTCAATTGTATAAATAGTTGTACAAATGACACTTAATTTGTTGAGTTTGTTCAATTCGTTGAACAGACAGTTGAACAAAGTGGATTAAAGCGGGCTTGACACGTGACTACGGAGCCACCGTGCAATCCATGGCGCACTTGGTTTCGTGTTCCTTATGACCTATCTCTTCTACTAAAGAGAAGAAGAATGACACAATTTTATTAAATAACCATTTAGTACCCAACAGTTAACCGGTACTCATATTCTCCCCACCTGCATAAATTATCACACAACCTACACACAGACGTTGTTTGACGGGTAATAATTATCCTTATGAGCCAAGAGTCATGAGTTAGACCACCAATCACCCACCTTATGTACACTGGGCTTCAACATGGTGTCCCCCAGGTGCCAGGTGACGGTCGGTGGCGGCACGCAGCCCACCACTACGCAGTCTACTACCCGGGGGTGTCCGGTCTCGAAGTTGTTGTTGTTGTTCGTACGGATTTCCACGCTCAAGGGAGCCACTGATGAAGAAATAGCTTCTGTCTTAAATCGTCATTAAGGTCTTACCCTGAACATCTATCTAAATAAAAACGTAAGTACAGTCAACATCAGATCGATCTTGACAAACAAAGTATTTAAATGATCTCAATGCCTTGGTTTCCCCCCCTCCTCTTGGAATCTTTTTTTTTTTACGTGCGGGAAATCCCCACGGATACCCACCCACCCGGAGCCGGAGGAGGAGATTATGTCGGACTCGAACCGAATAAACCGCACGCCGTCTCTGGGGTCGTAGTGCTAGGCTGAAGGTGAGGTAGTCATGCGACATATCCCTCGCACCCCGGCTGACCCAGGGCCATCCCTCTCGGTCTGGCCCTCCTCGGGAGGTGGGGACCACACGGTCCCCGACTCAACCCCGGTGTGGGGAGGCGCGCATCGTCCTACGATGCGCGCCGCCGCCGATGCTTGCTTCTGCTATGGTGACGGTCAGCTTTTGGAATCAATAGAACACTGACTGACGTACACGCATAACTTCTGAATTGGATAATTCTTTTCGTTTTGTATTCTTGATTGTGTGGCCAAGGTTTGAATAAAAAGATCTGGATCCGAATTCCATGCGAGCAGAAATAAATTATGGTGGTTCTAAGTTTCCCGGTTCAGTTAGTTTCTTTCAAATATCATACAAATACTCACGGCTTTAAATTCTCGAAGGGGCAGGCAGAGGTGTATTAAAACACACATTTCGGTATTTTTTTCGTAATAGGGGGCGAGCCTATTGCCTACAAGCGGACACTTAGTCATGGGCTATTCAAGACCGACGTCCCAAGACTTTCAAATATCACATTGGACGATGATTCATCCTAGAAGCTTATTAAGGGTGTCAATGACTCTCTGTTGGCACTAAATGGTTCCTTGTGTTGTGCCATCGCAACCGCGCTGTCAGTGACTTTATTGAAATCGTCTTTAGTGCAGGAGGTAGGACATAAGGAATAGGGGGAGGAGGGGGGCCCAGAGGGTGGCTCACATAAAAGCTCAAATAAACCAATCTACAAGGAAAAGAGGAGCAGCCGGGTAGACTCCAGGTTTCAAAGAGTGAGTTTTAGGTGCAACCTGAATGATAGAGCTTTGATTTTTTTTTCTTCATTTATTTACAATTTATTTGTAAAATCATATGGTCCATAAAATTGAATACCATCACTAAATACACCTGTTGTACATACAAATTTTAATTCGGTTGTAAATACAATAATCTTTCATATTTATTGCGGAACCTTAGGTGCTACGGCGTAGCACTCAAGTGCTACGTAAAAATCATTACCAATTTCTTCTAAAATCAATTGCCGCCTCAAAGACGGATATAGAAGAAATATGAATTGTTTAGGGTGAGGTTCTGGTCGCTGAGTGGTCAAAGCATTGCCCCTGTAAGGCAAAGATCGCGGGTTCGATCCCCGCCTAGACATTTCAACTTTTTCAAATTTAAACCATAACTAAACATTAGCCTTTTCTACACTATCCTAGGCAAGAGTGGATGTTAGTTATTGCGACTTTTGGTCATATTTATGGCTCTACTCGCACAATTGAGATGAAAAAAACCCAGACTGCAAAAGACTGCATCAAAAGGGCATCAAATCTGTTCGATAAACATTCTAAAAAAAATATTTATTTCGTGTTTCATGACTCCTTTACTATTGTATTACCCTAAGATCCGCAATAGATCCGACTATCACCAATCTGTTTAATAGATGAAAGGTTTTCTATATTAAATTGAATATATTAAATAACATATTTACGGGTGGGTTGGCTAAAAAAATCATGGCTAAGCTTTTATTAAAACCGTTATTCAAACCAGATTTTTTGCAAACTACCCTACGTTATCGTATTCGCAATGGCTGAAAACATACTAAAGCAGTACTTACAATACATTTTGATGACCACGCCAGTGACCAAAGGCTCGGAGACGTCGGCATTCTGAGCGAGACACTCGTAGTGGGCGTTGAGTTCGTCACGTGTCACGTTCGGCACATGCACTTCGGCCCGGAGAACGCCGGGGCGGTACAGATACGCGCGTTCCATCATAACTCCGTTTCGCTGCCAGTAGACCAATGTATCACTCCTGTCTGGTGGAATACCAAGATTACTGATATAGACAAGTGACAAATTGCAGAATAGGAAGTTTAATGTATAGGATTGACACATGTTTTGTCGTTTATGACAGGCGTTAAAATCTATTCTATTTCATTCTTCAAATGTATTACCACTTGCCTAAGGTGATACAACGAGATTTTTGAGTCTCTTTTGTATTTTCATCTAATGGTAAGCTTAAGGTAAAGTCTGACTGTACTGTTTCCGCCCAATGTGGAACTCGTCCGTAATGGAATCCGTCCAGCATGGAATCCGTCCTAAGTGGCCAGAAGGTCAGGAACGAGGATCACCATTGCAGACACCAACAATGTTACAATGTCGGCCAGGATACGATGACGGGTATCAACCAAGAATAAATGATATCGATAAAATTAATCACGGGTACACTCCGATCCATTACTAGCTATTCCCATAATATGCCTGCTTGCATTACAAGCGATTGTTAAATCGTCTGTTTCTCAATATCAGACATATTGCTCCGAGCACGGACGTTATTCAAATTCGTAACGTGAACATATCGGAAGAACGGAGCGTTGCGATTAGTTCACAATAGGCAGGCAGCCTATCGGAATGCTTTGTTCTATCGACACGTTTAAGTCAGCCCGATTCGACTGAATGAGTCGTTTGTTTGGTTTGTTCGTACACATACGCGAACTACCTGTTGTTTGTACATGAAGTTTGCCAGAACCTATACACCTGTTGATTGATGGACGAGACTTTGTCGCCGTTTATTTTCTTCTCAGGGTTGGCGCACAGAACAGATAATACTACAGGCGTAGTTGGGTCAGAAACAGTAGCATTTTCAATAATTAATTAGAAGGAGTACAATCGAACATTAAGCTCAAAAGCGCAAGCTTTCAATACAACCGAGGCAAGTTCTGGGATAGGATAACATTTGCTACTAATAATATTTCGAATCATCAAAGGAGTCCGAAGTATTCTTGGCATTATTTAATGAATACTTTTTGAATAGAATGACTCGCGATTTTGTGTTATTTTATTATACACACATTTGCCAGATGTTTCTTCATCGTAGCCTCTACACACTGCTGCTGGAAAACAACCTAATAACCTAAATATGTACTTACTATCTTCTACCTCACAGATCAGGTTAAGATCAGACCCGAGGCCGATAGGGCTCATGACGCCCTTCACAATTTCCACTTTGTTTTCATCGTAAATCCGTGGCGTTCCCGGGGCGTCTGGAAAGAGAGAAACGTTTTAGTATCCGCTAGAGAACTCCTTCTTACTACTCTCCTTCATCCAGCATTAATCCCAGTCGCATCCGAAGCTTTTATACCGGAGTCTGGGGTCACCCAGCTTCACCCAGTCTAACTGGGGGTTTGGCTAATCTTCCATATTTATGACTGCCATTTCATCTACTATAACTGATTGGCGATATCAAAGACTAAGGTGAATTTTAACATCTTCGAATTTTCACCTAATTTTGGTGATATTTTTATTTTTTTTGTTATTTAGGTAATCTAAATCTATGCTTAGCTAGATATACGTAATTGCTGTAGAAGTTTAATTAATTCAAAAATCAAAAATACTTAAATATTATAGACACCAAAATTGATATCTATAGAAATAATAGACTAAATAAATTTTGATGTTGTTTACACTAAAATTTATTCATATTTTGATGATATTTTATCAGAAGTTTCCGGAATATTCTATTTAGGTTTTTGGTGGGAAATTGAAACAAGTTGGAACCCAACTGGCTCTAGTGAGCATGAGTACACGGGTGTATGGATCGGTTTATGGTAGTGTTCAATACGAACTCAGTGATGTTTAACTAATCAGAGTAACCATGGGTCAGAACGGGTTTTGGTTACTCGCACCAAAATTCTCAATTTCTCGCGGAGGTATCTTATAATTTTTCTCTTAGGTAAAGTAAAGCACTATATATTACGAATTAATTGGCAAGAATTAATAATTGGCAAGAGGTACACTTAGTAAACTGAAATTGAGTTTAATTAGACTGTGGCCATTTTCAAGTACATTATATTCCCGAAAATATTTTCCAATAACATAATATATACGGGAACATGCAGAAAAATTAATTAAAAAAAAAATCTTTCTAAAGATAATCATTATTATATGTTAATTTTATGTATAGTTTTCAGACACGCCTCGCGACTGCCATCGATGTTCCTATGGCAACTGGGGCCGACAATTGTAATTCCTTGCCGAGGTACAGAGACACCTAGACTAATGTAAAATCTATAGACACATTTGCACTGAGCAGGAGTTGAACCCGCGCCTGCGTAGCAGTCTCTTTCAGAACCTCCACGACGGTCTCTGCCGTCAACTAAATTCGGTGTACTTGCTTGTAAGTGTGGTTTTAAAGGTATTTGGAACACCGCTAAGACCAACATTTAAGGCACTCTTGACTGTAAGCCGGGATACCTGCCAATTGACGGCGCAAGCTGTTCTCCCGGAGTTGGGAGGTCAGGTGGAAGTCGCTTACATGAAAGGCGTATAAGCTAAACAAAAAGGAAGTGACCGCGATTCATTCCTCGCGCCTTAGAATAAGCGGTCACGCTTACTCAAAGGTGCGAAGAATGAATCGCGTGTCGTCATCATCATCATCATCATCACCTCCACCACCACCATCACCACTACCACCACCACCAACATCATCATCGTCACCATCATCACCTCCACCACCATCATCACTAACATCACCACCATCATCACCACCATCATCATCATCATCCTTGCGTTGGCTCCGGTCGCAAATGAAGCCTCGGACTCAGAGGTCCGCTTGAAATATAATGTGGCTGAGTTTTTAACCTTTCCGCCTGTATTGTGGTTAATAGTAAACCATTGACAGAGTTGTTCAGAGCGCCCATATAGGCCTCCGTCTAGACCTAACGACTGTTGATAGCCGGGACCCTCTAAAGCATGGCAGCACTCAGACAAACACCATTAAGTGGTCACCCATCCAAATGGCAACCGCGCTTCGAACCACGCAACCAAGAAAGCAATACGTGTGTTAGTTAATCAATCGATTAGCCAATCCGTTCCGCTTCGGTCCACTGTTTCCTTGGAGCCCAAACTCGATTCTTCTCTCGCTTGAAATAGTCTGCGTATCCTTAGTCGCCTCTTACGACGCTCTTCGAATATAATGGGATGAAGACACTTGTTTTGTTTCTCCTTCAGCATACGGATGCACCATTCCACGTAGTTAATTATGCCACGGTACTCACCAACCAGCTTGAGCTCATACACGTAGTCCACGGACGGTGAAGCCTGATAGTGTATCCTGCAGCGGTACCACCCGTTGTCCTGATCGGTGACCGTCTTCAGCAGCAGAGAGGTGGGGTCCTCACAGGAGTCGCCATCGCACGAGAGACCGAGTATGTGGTTACTATTCACAGATCTAAGCAGTAGTGAAGAAAGGGTGAATATTTTCAAAACGGAAGCCGGTAGAAAAAAGTATTCTTTGATCTAGTTTGTTACACACCATGCGACCTATTGGAAAGCCGTCAAGAATCGGGTAACAGGGACCCTTAGCTACTGCCGTCGAGTGTGGCATATCACAGACACACCGTCAAACGCATATTGTTTTATTGCAAATCAAATACAATCTAGCACGAGTTCACATTCTTCAGTACACTGGCGGACTTATTTAGTACTCGGGAATGTTGATTTGACTTTATATCGCTTGCTGTCATTTTATTGCTAACTAGATGGCCCGCCAGGCTTCGCCCGTGGTATACTATAAGCACATATGCCTGCATTCTATTAATTTGTAAACGCTGCTCGATAAACGGGTTTATCAACAAAAAAAAAATTTTTTTATTTCGAATCAGTAGTTCCAGACATTAGCGCGTTCAACCAAACAAACAAACGAACAAATAAACAAACTCTTCAGCTTTATAATATAACAGCGTCGGTAGCTTACTGGTTAAGGAGTCGGCCTTACGATCGAGAGGTCTCGGGTTCGAATCCTGGCCACTACCGACGTGAACCCACTCCTAGCACAAGCAATTTAGCTCAGTTGGAAGGGTTAGAGGAAATATTAGTAATTTCGATAATTTCGGTTGCTAATATTCTTTAAACAAAAAAAAAATACCAACCTTTCATCGTCCTCGTTAGGGTATCGGTAAATTAAATCACGGTCATCCTTTAGCCACAATATGAAGGAGTCAGTTCCATCGAGAAACACCCTCCCGTTCCCACAAGGTATCCGGGCGGGGCGGCCGCGGACTGCTCGTAGCACTACAGCTTCTAAATAACATACATTATGCAGATAGAACAAGTTGCCGTATTGGTTCCTCCCAATCCCATTTTTCCCTGTTGGTGTCGTAAAAGGCGACTAAGGGATAGAGGGTGGTTCTCAATCCGAAAGTAAACATACAGCCACCGGTTGACAGCAATAGGCTCACCCCCAGTGACGTGGGACGGAAAATCATAGGTGGTGATATGTGAGTGTTAATACACCTCTGCTTACCCCTGCGGAGATTTACAGGCGTGAGTCACTGTATATGCATATAAATAGAAAAGTAACAAAAGATGTTTGCATGAATCGTACGAATGAACTGGGGTTTTTTTTTTTGACATAAAACAAAGGCGCAACCAATCAATCACATTCATTAAAAATTCTCTTGTCACCTGGCTCGAATCTCATCTCCTTATTTGCGTCGTGCTGGTTAAAATCACTTTCTGTATTGTGTTCATTCAAAAAGCCGCCATCTATTCTGGCCTTTCACTCTTTACGTTGCACCAATGAAAATACGAAAAGCCTCTTTAACCCGACTCGAATTGCCTCTGCTACTAATGAAACCTTCTTTTATTTACTACAACTGAAAGACGCAAATTCATCATCATCATCTGAGTGCTAAAATATAGTCGAAAACTTGGATTATGGAGGAATATAGGTCTGTTTCAGATCAAAAATCGGTAACATTTTTATTTCGTAAAGTGGATTTTGAAAAGTATGTATAGAACATCAAATAAAATATTTTTTGTATTTGTTAGTTTAGTTATTATTTAATAAAAAATATTATAAATGAAAATCTTATTAAAAATGTTAATAAATTGCCTTTATTTCGTTAAATCTTATTTCTATTTAGTTTAAATAGATAAAAGCAGTGCATTATAAAATACATGAAATACATACACTTCTCAAATAATTACTTACATAAATCAATAATAAGTCATTTTGTAGAAAATATAATTAATACAATTTTGTATAAATACCTTAAAATTAATACATAGAATATAATATAATAAGAATTATATAATAAAAAAACACTACATGATAATTAAGCCACGATTACTAAAACTTGAAATAAATCTCTATACCAGCCTGGTTGGCCCAACATTGGGATTGGCCTATGTCCAGCAGTAGACTGTGATAAGCTAATTGATTGATATTACATACATTCACGCAAAAAATGGAGAAAATATTCACTCGTAATTGGTGAATTAGTCCTTTCATTGGTTTTTTGGTTGGAACTTCTTATCGTTTGTTCAGCAAAACTGCCGCTACTAACCGCCGTATGCCTGCACCATGCACGTACCACCGGGGTGGATCATGGTATAGGTACTTTTTACACCATAAATATTAGGTAATTACCCGCGGTACACCCAGATGGTCAAAGGTGAGTAGTTGTAAAAAAAAATACCACGGTCCACCCAGGTGATCTATGCGAGTAGACAAGTAGCCAATAATACATTTTACTTACCGAAATCAGGACTCGTCTGGTTTTCTTGCAAATATACGTCGTTGAAGAGAATCACGAAAGTCGCGTACAATAGCATCAGCCGCATGACCAACATCTGCGAATTGAAAAAGAAAATTTGAGTGTGATCATCACGTATTATCATTCTCTAAACCTTCTCTCAACTCGATTGGGGTAGGTTTTCTAGTATAACTAAAATGCGGCTGTACTTCAATATTTTCCGTGAAGCCACTGCCATGAAATCAGCTCCTCTAGTCAATTGGCATTTCGTTAGCCGGCGTTTTATCGCATAGAATGACTAAAATCCAACCACACGTTCTGATCGTTCACCTGAATCTCGTGGGGGGCGGACACACGGAAACAAATTTACTCAGGGCCGTCTTAACCGGGGGTTCAAGGGTGCGGCCGCACCCGGGCGCGTAGCCCGAGGGGGCGCAGGCCGAGCTCTATATTATATCAATTTTATCAGGATATCTTCGAAATTGACAAACTAACATCCCCTGGCCCTATCCCCCCCTCTACCCCCTTTTTCGTGATCAAAGGTAGCCTATGTTTGTTCCCAAGCTTTAAATTATCTCTGTACCAAATTTCACAATAGAAGATATTCATAGCCCTACTCTCCCCTTTTATCGTGAAAAGGGGGGACCATTTTCGCAATAAACGGTAGCATATGTCCGTTCTCAAACTCCAATTCATCCTTTTACCAAATTTCATCAGGATATCTTCAAAACTGACAAACTTTCATCCCTTATCCCCCCTCTCCCCTTAAACCCCCTTTTCGCGATTAAAGGTAGCCTATGTTCGTTTCCAAGCTTTAATCTATCTCTGTATTAAATTACATCAGGATATCTTCAAAAATGACTAACTTTCATCTCATGGCTCTACTCCCCTCTTCTACCCCCCCTTTTCGCTATGAAAGGTAGCCTATGTCCGTTACCAAGCTCTAATCCACCTCTGTACCAAATTTCATTAGGAAATCTACAAAAATGACAAACTTTCATCCCCTATATCCCCCCCATAAACCCCTTTCTCGCAACAAAAGGTAGCCTATGTCCGTTCTCGAGCTCTAATACACCTCTGTACCAAATTTCATCAAGATCGGTTCAGTGGTTTAGGCGTGAAAGCGTAACATACAGACAGACAGACGGACAGAGTTACTTTCGCATTTATAATATTAAAAGTATGGATTACAGATCTTAGAGAAAAATAAATGAAACATCAAAAATTTATTGCGTTTTTTTTGTTGACCGGGGGGAGGGGGCGCAGTCTGAGCTTCGCACCCTGGCGCTGTATAGCCTTAAGACGGCCCTGAATTTACTGGCGTGACTAACGTAGCTCTGGTACACTTGACATTGGCGTCTAGCCATTAATAAATTTAATAATACATTTTATTTGACATTTACTCTACACCTTGAGGTTGGCAGAATCATCGGTAACGATAGAACTGATGCAAGGAGCCATTTGAATAAAATAAGAAAAAGAAGAAAGAATGACAAATGTATGGGATTTGTCAACCT
Organism: Eilema caniola; assembly: GCA_949126895.1. Taxonomy (NCBI): domain Eukaryota; kingdom Metazoa; phylum Arthropoda; class Insecta; order Lepidoptera; family Erebidae; genus Eilema; species Eilema caniola. The sequence goes on along the minus strand of OX421460.1, from coordinate 48,280,647 downwards.
CTGTTGCGTGGCGGTAGGGAACGCGGCCGCAACGCAGGAGGCGCAGGTTCGATCCCCGCTCAGTGCAAATATTTGTATGCATGAATATGTATTTATATTTGTCTGGGTGTTTCAATGTTTAATATGTATTTATTTACAAAAATAAAGTATTTAAGTATGTTTATCCGCATTCTAGATTCCTTAACACAAGCTAGTTGAGCTATGCTTACCATGGGTCTAGATATCGTGTGAAATGTTGTGGAATATTTATATTTATTTGTATACTTATATTTGACGTATCTGACAGTCGTTAACGCCTGTCATATACGTCAAATCCCATACATTGCCATACACCGGCCAACGAATTGTCAGTTGTCTAGAGAGGCTGCTAACCTCCACAACCAATTGGCGTTCTGTAGTTTGAGGGCTCCAATTACCCGTAACGACTGCCATAGATGTTTGCATGGCAGCCTGCACCAACCGCGACGGCCAAGCGTGCTCTCCGAGGCACGACCAGACTAATGCAAATAGCCATATTTATGCATATTTGCAATGAGCGGTAAAAAGCTTAAGTAATTATGTGAGGCTTAATATTAGAGGTTTAGACTAAACTCTTTAGACGCAGAAAGTGGCACAACAACGCGGCGTAAAAAGTCGACATAATATGTAGTATATATTTTTTTAGGAAATTTATAAACTTACCTAACATAACCTAACATAACGTAAGTTCTGGGGCGCATTCTTAAGAAGAAGAGAGCTCGCCGGGACGGGCATCCCTAGCCGAGTCGCGGTGAGTATTCTATCCCGCGACTTCGATTAGGCAAAAAAGAAACACCATGGTGGTTCAGTGCGTAGTCTGGCTTTGGCCAGTAGTCCCACACAAAGCGAGCCCCCTGCCCCCGCTGGGGTTGGCTAAGCGCGTAAATGCATTTCACCATTAAAAAAACCTAACCTATATAAATTTCCTAGAAAATTTTCAAACTTGCGGATCTTGGTTTCTTTCCATTGATATAATACATCCCATAATATGCAAACATTGACATTTTGAAGACAATATTGACATTGCCTAACTCACACATAACGAGTATTTCGAGAATTTTTTTTCGATGTATTGTTTTAAAGTATTATTTATTATATACCGTATAGTTAAAGATCTTTGGTTCGAAAGCGTTTGATAGAATAGAATGGAAAATGTTTTTTTTTTTTTTTTTTATAAATAGTACACGTCAATTTGACTTTACCTCGCCTGATGGTAAGCTGAAGGTAAAGTCTCAAGAAAGAGGGCCACCATTATATACACGTGCCACGTTAACAATGGTGGCACTCAGCTTGACGGCCTCATCAGATGCTTTTTCACGCCCCGCTTAAAGGACCCGGGACTGACCCGGTATGAAATTTGACGTATCTGACATTTGTTAACGCAAGTCACAAACGTCGTTCGTCATTCTATTCCATCAAAGGCCGCCCAACGAATTGCCACTTGTGTAGAGGGGCAGGAGTGTATACCCTATAACTTCACATCAAAGCATTATAATGTCTTAGAGGTTGATAAAGTACACCTACTGATTATCGGACAAGGCTCTAGTGCATGAATCTTTTGGCGTTTGGGGGTCATATAGCAGTCGCTTCCGTAAAAATAAATCAAATAAGGCATTCATAAAAAAGTCTATTGATAAGGCCGTCAAGCTGAGTGCCACCATTGTTAACATGGTACGTGTATGAAATAGTGACCTTTCTTTCCTGAGACTTTGCCTTCAGTTTACCATCAGGCGAGGTGAAGTCGAATTGACCTTCACCTTTCACCTGAAATTGAAAAATATACCTAAGATCTAAAGTGCTCATCTGGGATGAGAGGCTTTCACCTGCTCATTTATTACGCAGTATTTATTCCTGGTATCCTATATATTCCCGTAGGTGTAAGGGGCCGCCAATAATAGTTCTTGATCTTATTCTTCATCTCAGTGTAAATCACAATCGCGTCCAAAGCTTTCTCCTCGAAATCTGGAGTCCGCTTTACCAGTGTAACTTCGAACTTGGCTGAACTTGGATGTTTTCAGTGAAGCAACCTCCACAACGTAATGTAGTGTAGCCAAAGAGCATAGATAATATACCAAGAATGATCCGCGAGGCTATTGAAATTAAAAAACACTCAAATTTGAATAGAGAACATGTTTGGAGCGCACCAGAAGCCTGGGAGCCAGTAATCCACTTAATCAAACCTTTTAAACAGCAAAATACAGCAAGACTTAACGACACAGTGAGCTATGTCTGCACAAATAGTAACACCAACAATTCATCATGATTCGGGTACTGCGAGATAACTTGCACCTCAAACTATATGACAACTACCACCATTAGTCAAACCGCAAACATGGCTGCTGAAAAGCAGCCGAAACGTCGTCGATCTAAAAATAAATCGCGATCCGTTAAAAAAAGAGGTTTTATTATAAGTAGTAATGTATAATTCATGATAATATATGGATTTCACCTCTGCCTACTCCATCGATGATTTATAGGCGAATTAGTGTAAAGTTTGGAGATTAGCCGGGAACTGAACTCTCCAACCCATTGGTGATAGGAAAGTGTATAGCAGTTACCCCAGTTGTTGAACTTTTTGAGGGCTCCAACTACCCGTAACAACTGCCATAGATATTCGTATGGCAACCGGGACCGACGGCTTAACGTGCTGTATGAGACAGGAAATATCCAGACCCATGCAAATAGATATATTATTCATACATACAAATAGGTTGACAGCCTCGTAGCGGTAGTGAACAAGGCCTCTACGCAGGAGGCGTGGGCTCGATTCCCGCTCAGTACAAATATTTGTATGCATGAATATGGGTAAGCCGTCGGTCCAGGTTGCCATACAAACATCTATGGCAGTCGTTACGGGTAGTTGGAGCCCTCAAAAATCCAACAACTGGTCTAGCTGCAATGCTTCGATATCGCGTTTGGGTTATGGAGGTCATATGGCAGTCGCTTCACGGGAAATATCGAAGTTTAGTTAAATCTGCAGTTAGATTGGTAAAAAGCAGACCCCAGACTACAAGTTGAAAAGCTTTAGATGCGACTGGGATTAACGCTAGGATGTACAAGATACAAATAAGTTGGCCATGAGTATTATAGGGCCAACCCTAAGGGCTGTTTACCATCCGGAAGTAAACACACAGCCTATGACTAAGTGCCCGATTGATGGCGAATGGCTCGCTCCCTATCAAATAACATAACATAAACTCACACCTTTATCCCCGAAGGGGTAGGCAGAGGTGCTAGCACCCACATTTCGCCGGTTTATGTTTAGGTCCCTATTGCCATTAACTACCTGGGCACTTATAAACCTGCTATAAATACACACATAACTTCGAAAAGCATCGCAAAGTCATTGGTGTGTGCCATGGAAAACCTGGGATCGAAACCGAGACCTCGTCTCAGCAGTCCATTACCTATACCACTAGGCTACCGCGGTTCTCCCTATCTATGGGTACCTCCCTATCACGTGGGACCGAAATTCATATTTGGCGAAATGTGGATGGTAATACACCTTTACTTAACCCTTCGGATGTCTTCACATGAATGTATAGACAAAAAAGTATCTGCACTGACCGTGAGACTAAAAAATTGCTTCAAACGCGCAGTTGCAAAGGCTAATGAAATGCAGTACGACTAAGTCAAAGAGGCTGTCATTTTTTTATGTACACACACAGAGCAACAGGGAGCTTTGTTCCGCCCACGTTTCGCTTCACAAAAAAGGGAGATTGAAATATAGATAACCTGAGAATGTAAATAATAAGTTGCGTCCATATACGACTAGAATGTGCAGAATCGATAAATCACGCGCAAGTTTCAAAAATTCCTGTGAATATAGTCCCTCTGGTCAAAATAAAAATAAAAAAGCTATCTGAATGCGATATTGGGACCGATTCTTCTGTTCCAAATTTACCCAATTAAGACCCGTATTCTGCAAAGACCGTCAATCCTGAATCGTGGTTTATCTGGGGCAGATTGACTTAGGGGTTAAAGTATGAAATTGCCGATTTGTACTGACAAATTGAAATTCGTTTTTTTTTTAAATTTAACGTATTTATTTAATCAAAATAATTACCATTATTATCTATACATTGCTGCCATCTAGTAGGAAGGTCATTTATGCCTTTGCGATAGAACTCTGGTGATCTAGATTCGACAAACTGTGTGAAAGCATTTTGTACTGCCTCCTGAGAAGAAAACTTTTTATCACATAGAAAATTGTCCAAATCACGAAAAAAATGGTAGTCTGTTGGAGCAAGGTCTGGCGAATACGGAGGGTGACGGATAGTTTCTAATTGCAGTTCCTGTAGAGTTAAAACGGTTTCTCGTGCTGTATGAGGTCTCGCGTTATCATGGAGCAATAATGGTGAAGATCGATTCATGAGTCGGGGCTGTTTCACTGCTAGTTTTGCTATCATTGTTCGGAGTTCGGCACAGTAGACATCTGCCGTTATTGCTTGACCAGATCGTAGAAAGCTATAGTGAATAACACCATGCTGAGACCACCAAACAGTTACTATTACCTTTTTATTGGTAGGCTTTGCTTTAGGACACTGTTGTGGCGTTTCACCTGGGGTCAGCCATTGCATTTTTCGCTTACGGTTATCGTAAAGAATCCACTTTTCATCACATGTCACAATTCGATCCAATATTCCTTCATTTTTGTATCGATTCAACAAGGCAACACAAGTTTCAACACGCATTTCTTTCTGCAGATCAGTCAAATCATGAGGTACCCATTTTTCACATTTTTTTATTTTATTGATTTTACGCAAATGAGTCAATATTGTTGGTAAGGTAACGTTAAACCATGCAGCTAATTCCTGGGTAGTTTGGCTCGGATCGGCTTCCACCATGTCTTTCAATTCATTGTTATTCACCTGTGTGGACAGCCTTCCTCGTGGTTCGTTCTTCAAATCAAAGTTTCCATCACGAAAGCGTTTAAACCAAAATCGCACGGTGCGTTCATTAGCAGTCCCCTCTTCAAACGCAACATTGATATTGCGAGCTGTTTCTGCCGCGTTAGTTCCGCGTCGGAACTCGTATTCAAAAATCACTCGAATTTTCGAAGTATCCATCTTTCTTGTCTAAGCTGAATAAAAAAACAACTGAAAGTCGATAATCGAATGTTGCACATTTTTAAATGAAGAACTACATAGGTACCATGTGGAAAAAGTTTCACTCAAAAATCTCAAACCATGAAGGTTCTATGTCAATTCGAAGTACCTATTACAATGAAACGGCAATTTCATACTTTAACCCCTATTATTTGACAGACTATCTGTCAAGATGCAGAACTGAGTACCATTTTATAATACGGGCTAAAGTTTCGAATTCAAATTCCTAAAATAATTTTAGGTGCACTACAGAATCGACGCCATTGTATCGAGGAATGCTTGTTCATTACATTTGTTTTCAATGAAACATAATGTTTAAGATATTATCTTATTATTTAATTACACTTTTCATTCATCATCATCATATCACCCACACACAGTCCACTGCTGAACATAGGCCACTCCCATAGACTTCCAGAAAGACCAATCTAAAGCATCTTTTCATTACTTAGTATATTTCGGATTTTGCAATTAAAGGGAATGTACAGTCAGCACATTCCTTGACAGACGTGGATACGGCTAGAATACTTAGTTTATTTCAGTTATTTTCATAGTATTTTCAGCTACGGAATTCTCCTTTGGGGTAATACAAAAGCGGGCTATGCGAGTTATTTATAATTTGAGCCCAAGAGTCTCCTCCCGAGAAAACTTTAAAGAAATGGACATTCTAACCGTAGTGTCACAATACATTATTTTCGAGAAACTAATGTACGGAAGGAAAAATATCTTAAAATTTTCAAGAGTTAGTGACATAATATAAATGCTAGTCATAAAAACAATGTTGTAGTTTGTGATAGTAGACTCCATAAATTTAGAAATTCTTTCTGGGGCAACAGTATACGCTATTTTAACAAGCTACTGAAATTGGGGATTTACCTGTGGATGATATTAAAAATGACAGCGTCCTTGGCGTAGCGGTAGTGAACGCGGCCGCTACGCAGGAGGCGCGGGCTCGATCCCCGCTCAGTGCAAATGTTTGTATGCATGAATATGGGTATTTGCATTAGTCTGGTCGTGCCTCGGAGAGCACGTTAAGCCGTCGGGCCCGGTTGTCATACAAACATCTATGGCAGTCGTTACGGGTAGTTGGAACCCTGAAAAATCTAACAACTGGTCTATCTGCAATGCTTCGATATCGCCTTTGGGTTGTGGAGGTCAGATGTCAGTCGCTTCACGGAAAATATTGAAGTTTAGCCAAATCCGCAGTTAGACTGGTAAAAAGCGGACTACCGCTTGGTGAAATGCGACTGCCGTATGATTTGCCAACTGTTAATGCTGATTCACATCAAACGAGCGAAAGCTCATTCTATCCGCTCTCCCGCAAATTCTTTGAGTGTAAACAGTGACAGAACATTCGTTCGTTGTTCTTACTTTGAAAACAAGGTTTCGTTTACACTATTTTTTATGTCACTTGGGTGGCAGACAAGCACACGGCCCTCCTGATGGAAAGTGGTTACCGTGGCCTATGGACGTTTGCAACACCAGGGGCGTCACACTCACGCTGCCGACCCTGAAGAAACTTTCTAATTCCTTTCTTAAAGTTACTCTCAGTAATACACGTACTTTATTATCTCTGCACCCACCTTTGGCTGACTGATAGAAACTGCCTATGGCATTAAGTTAGCCTATGTACTTGTGCATAAAATTTTAATAAATAAATAAATAAATTGAGAAAAAATGCTCTTGTTCTAGCTCCTATAGTCGTTTGGTTAGCCCTAAAACCTTCAGATGAAAACCCGCGCTAGAGCTTCGCACCTTAATCAGAGGTGTATCAGCTACTAGCAGCGGAGGTTAGCGTTATGTCTGTCCCGACGGAGGTCAAGGTCACGATGGAGGTCTCTATGAGTGATCTGAACAACTTTGTCAGTGGTTGGCCTCCAAAAAATCAAGCTACCTTGTATTAAAGCGGAATACGACGTATATACGACCTGAATACGACGTGAAGGCCTCGGATGCAGTCTCGACTTGTTGTATGCAGATCCGATCTCACCAAGAACCCCTCTTGTTGTACTATTGATTAGTACCAGGATCTACTGAAACTATTTTAATGTTTTTTTATATCACTTAGATGGCAGACGAGCACACGGCCCACCTGATGGGAAGTAGTTACCGTGGCCTACGGACGTATGCAACAGGGGCGTCACTCCTGCGCTGCCGACCCTGTTAGAACAGAGAGGTTCTGTGCCATCAGTGTAGAAGATATCGCCGGACAAGCCTTTGGTCATCCCACTAACAGCCAAAATCTCTCCTGTGAGCTCTCAACGCCGGGAACACGACACGAGGTTATTATGGCAGCGGTATTCTTTAGGGTCCTCAGTCGGACTGCTCAATTGGACGGAAATGCCGTCGTGTCCTACCTTTCTTACCTACCTACCTATTCTTTTACCATAGAAAACCAAATTATTTGTGAGTATATATCATCACGCTAGTTAACAGCAAGACCGGGACTAGAAGTCCAAGCGGGCAACATATATTACACAATTTATTACATAATAAATAATATATAGTTCTACTTCTAGGGAGTAATCGATGAGTGTTCCACTTAAGGTCGCTCCGTTTATCTGTCTCCTGGTACTCCATAAATACACCACCATCAGAAAAAATAAAATAAAAATAAAATAAAAATCATTTATTGCCAAATAAAATGTTACAATGTTGGGTATTATACTGTGACCCCACACTAGGCAAAGCCTGTCCTGTGGGTGCCAAATACGTTTACACTTTCCGTGAAACATCGTTTGCTCGGGTGACAAAAGCGCTTTTCGGCTTAACACAATTTTTTTTTTTTATTTTTTTTTTATTTTAAATTTACCGTTATATTAACAGTTCATTTACCAAAAATTAAAATTTATGATTATATACTTTAATGCAACAATGAAGAGATTATGTAGTTATATATCATTATTATAGTTATTCAATCTTTCACTTGACAATCACCAATGACCACAACATTTATGACACATGAGCAATTAAACTTTCGGTAAGATCGTACGATAGGGAATTGAGCCATTTTGTGACTTTCAACCTTGCCTCTTTTACCGAACATAGTTTTATGTCGCAAGCGCTATTTGTCTGATTATATATGTGGATGTCTTTAAATGGGCTAAAGCGTCTGGCAAAGCTTGTGTTGACTTGGGGTAGTGGTAATTTATAAACTCGTCGCTTAACTAAATCTTTGTAGTCTTCTGAGTTTATTATTTTTTTATGAACACTCAGAACTGTTTTAAGTATATGTAATTGACGCACATTCAACAATTTACTTTCACTGTACAAAGTTTTTGTAGGATATCGGAAGGGTTTCCTAAACATAGTTTTAATAACTGACCTCTGAGCTCTTTCAATTTGGATCATTGCTGTTTTCTGAGCACTTCCCCAACACGTTATGCAATATGTTATCAGCGATTGACACAAGGCATAATAGACAACTCTTAAAGTGTCTGGCGACGCCGATGAGCGGAGCAGTTTTAGTATATTCGCTGTTTTTCGGACTTTGTTGGAAAGGCCTCTTATGTGTGCATCAAAGTTAAGATGTTCATCAATGACCACACCAAGGTACCTTATAGTACCACTTCTTGATAACTCCTCACAATCACAGGGCTGCAACCGATCCGAACACTCATGTATTTTAACACTTAGAGTCATGTTTGGCGCTGTTACCCGAGTTTTATGGAAACATATATACTTGGTTTTTCTGGCATTTAGGCTAAGCAGATTGTATTGGAGCCATTTATTTATCTGCTTCATTCCATTCTCTGCGTTTAGAAACGCCTCCTTCCAAGTAAGGCCGTAGTAAATGATCGCAGTGTCATCCGCATAGCATATAATGTCCGCATCAACACTATCGTGTATATCATTGATATATATTATGAATAAAGTTGGTCCCAAGATGCTTCCCTGTGGCACACCATAATGTGTAGCTCGTAGGTCACTTTTATGGCTGTCGACACTTACACACTGCATTCTCCCAGTCAAATAACTTTTGAACCAATTAAGTGCAACACCCCTAACCCCGCAATGATTTTCTAGCTTTTTTGTTAATATTGGAATTGATACTGTATCGAACGCCTTTGCTAGGTCTAGGAAGGTACCAACACAAGTTTTCTTGCTGTCAAGATGAGCTGATACGGTCGATGTCAGAAGCGTGACAGCTTCTTCGGTTGACTTACCTTTTCTAAAACCAAATTGTCTTGGCGAAATAAGATTGTTGGTTTCTATGTACTTGACAAGTCTGTTATTAACAATCTTCTCTAAAAGTTTTGAAAACGTAGTCAGGAGTGAAATAGGTCGATAATTTTCCATAGAGTTCTTGGGTCCGTCCTTGTGAATAGGTAAAATGGATGCTATTTTCCATGAATCTGGAAATGCACCCACTTCCATACTGGCGTTAAATAGTGTTACTAGAGGTTTTGTAATGACATTCTTAATATCCTTCAAAAGCACATTGGTGATGCCATCAATACCTGGAGACTTATCGTTTTGTAGGGACATTATGAGCGAATCGATTTCACATACATCAGTAGGCTGCAGAAAGAAGGAGTTCAAAATTTGCTTACGATCGATTTTTGCAGCAAGTGCTTCCTGGTTTAACTGTAATTTATTGAGAGTGTTATCCGCCAACTTTTCACCCACAGTTGAGAAGTAGTTGTTACATTTGTTCAAAGATTGTCTGGGACTTGAAGTATCCTGTAGTGTAAGAAGTTCTTTTGGCGGTTTCTTTTTCTTCGTCATATGGCATACTGTATTAATTGTATTCCACATCTTCTTTGGGTTTTTTGCACTGCTAGTAAGTGCACTATTATCATGTTCTATTTTAAGCTTACGTAATAGGTTATTGCAAAAATTCCTGTATCGTTTGTAAATAATCTGTAAAACTGCATTATTAGGATTCTTTCCTACTTTCATGTGCAACCTGTCTCGATGCCTCATACAGCGAATCAGTCCAGGGGTGATCCAGGACTTGATAACATATTTAGAGTGACTTATATGAATTTTCACTGAGTGTCTTTCTAATAGGTCAGCAAAACGGTTGCTAAAGATTTCTACCATTTCGTTTAGATCTTTATCTTTAAATAGAAGATCCCAGTCCACTCCCGCAAGTTCCCTTTTTATGGCATCCACGTCTCGTTTCACCGTCGTTCTATTTACATATTTTTCTATTACTTTATTTGTGACCAGGCCAAGTATTGATATGTAATGATCCGTTATATTGGAAGAACACACCACACCCACTGCACTTTGTATAGTATTCACGAAGATATGGTCATGGCACGCATCTTCCCTCGTTGGATTCGTTATCGCCGGGAACAAGCCATGTTGTGCCATAAGGCATAGATATTCAAGATCTTGACTATTTGGTGATAGTATATTTATGTTCATGTCGCCGGCAATGATTAAAGTTGTGTTTTTGTTTGTAAAGCTAGCTAGGGTACAATCGAGAGACGACAAAAACATATTCTTATTACGAAAACAAGGGGGGCGGTATATACCAAAAATAGCCGTTTCATCCGGAAGTATTATTTGCAGACAACTCGCGTCATGGATATCTGGTTCTGTCACTGTTACGTTAATTGTATCCCTGACATACACTACGACACCACTGTTCTGATTAATTATTTTTGAGGTGCTATAGGTATTATACGATGTCATTTGTGGTATTACTGAATATTCATTGAGCCAGCACTCTGTCAGTACAAGTACATCGAAACAAGTGTCAAATCTTTTCAAAGTTGTCACAAGAGCATTAAAATTTTTGTTTACGCTCTTTATATTAAAATTTAAGATTTTAAAGTTATAGTTAGTGGCGATTGCGGTATGAAGTTGTTCAGGCATTTCTACTGTCTGGCAGTTTATACACATCGAGTCAATCTTATCAGCCATGGTTCTATCTATCATAATAGGTTAGTAATAATTGTACACACAACCAGCAGATTTTGAGTTTTAGATGACAAGTACTGCCAAACAGCACGTATAAAATAGTACACAAGTAATTGATTTTAATTTGCAATGTTGGCCAAAAAAGTATTTTCGGGTACATTATCACGTATTTGTCGCAATCAACATAATTATTCTGAGTAGTAAGTATTATTAAACGGTATATAATTCTAATAACTGTTAAACATCTATTGAATTTAAACAGTAACATCTTAAAACTGACATGATAAAAAAAGTTTAGTATTTGTGGAAATAAATATAGCATAGAACACAATAAAATATAATATAAAAATATAATAAAAAAAAAGAAGTAAAAAACAAAACAGTAAAACAGTTCGGTACTTTCCTTTGGTCCAGTTCTAGTTGGACAGAGTTTATTGTTCATTGGCAGCGCTGAAAATGCGACGGAGGTCATCAACTCACTAGTATTTAAATTATTCCAATGTGCAGCAAAGATTCAGGCACAAGACCATCAAAGGATATTCATGACAGTTTAATGACGTCTTAATTATAACAGTCTAGAGTGCTTTATGCATTCTATAGTACGTCCACTATATTGTTTTATTTTAGACAGCTCACTGACAGTGATCGATACGACTTTGTTCTCGCATGCACTGCCTTAAAATCCGAACAAAAATTAAACATCAATACGTCAATTATTTCATTGACAACGTCCCATCAGCCAGAAAGAAATTTTAGGGATGCAGTAACTCGTTCGACTGTCTTTGAAAATGTCACAATCGAAATCGATCGAAATCGATTATAGAAAATAAAATTTGAAAAAAGAAAACATTGCTGGCGGTTTTTTACCGACTTCTGAACAAGGAAGAGGTTCTATATTCGGATCTACATATTATTTTTATGTTTGTACGCGAATAGCTTTATCTTCTGTAGACAAATTTACAAAATTCTGTGTTTGATCGAAATAAACCTCGTACAGTTCAGGGTTTCAGAGACAGACCTCGGAACTCATCCAAAAATCCAGGAATGCCGCCGCGATTGCTGAAACTGCAACGTCTATGCCATTATATTATTATTACACAACGCCTGTATTCTTTGAATGGGTACGCAAAGGGGTTTAGGTATGAATCGATTTGAAAAAAAAAATACTTCTAGGTACTTTGCAAAGGGAAGCAATGAATTTTAAAAAGGGACATATTTTGCTCAGCATCGTCATCAAATATCGGTACTCAAAATTATACATCTACCGCCAAAAATGTTAGCTCCACAGTCCAACGAACTCTCGTTATACAGTGGACGATCTCTCGCCAATATTGTCCGCAGAATAAAAATGTTAATTGTGATAATGAGATCTACATGTCTGCTGCTAAAAAAAATCGCGGCATATTATTTTCTATACTTTTTTTGCATAGGACACGTCAATTTTACTTCACCTCGCCTGATGGTAAGCTGAATGCAAAGTCTCAGGGAAAAGGGTCAGCATTACATACACGTACTATTTTAACAATGGTGGCATCAGCTTGAAGGCCTCATCAGATATATTTTCATGCCATGCTTAAATGGATTGTAGGAAGAAGGAAATACGTGAGCTAGCAAGGAGTTCTGGGTTTTAATGATGCGACAAAGGAAAGAGTTATTATAAGTATTAGTATTTTAGCGATAGCTTAAATCCCACCCTTTTTAATATCGGTTCACACATGACAACTTTTTTACACATACATACTTAATTCCACATTTTTAGTTTGTGTTTAGTACTTTACTGTATGTGCAAATGATTCAAACATTCAACTTTTTTATCTATTTGTTTATCTGCACGTAATACTCGCGGCCGTCTCTGAGAATCAGCTCTATTTCGCCTGCGGACAGCATTGGCTGAGCCGTTGTTTTGCACGGCTGTGCGCGAGCCATTTTAGAGATGAAAAAACTTTTTTGTTACTTATTTAGTTTTGTAATTACCTAGTGTACCCGCATATCTATGCATACTAAAATATTTCCATTCTTTCTTTCTTTTTGAAGTCGGTTTAATATAGAATCATCAACTATGACTCATAGAAATAAACAACAATTAAAGCAAAACGCACAGCCATATTCAACACATGTCGCCCAGCGCTAGTTGAGCCTCCGACTTTAGAAAGACCCTTTCGTTTTTAATCAAATTAGTCAGGTTAAAGAGGGGCATGGAGGTCAAGTTACTTTGGGGGTGTTACTTGCAGTCGTGCACGCAATCACCCATGGTATCCACCGGTGAGTCACTGGGGTTGTGTGTGTGTGAGCAATTGCGATCAACCAGAAAACTCCGATTTGTTAGACCCTTTTTAATGAACACGTTTTACTAAGTACAGTCGGAATGAAAAAGATGAATCGTGGAGTATAAGACCTTTTTTGTAGACGGGAAGAGTGGTAAAATATTTTGCAGGTACGATGTCTGGTAAACTAACACTTGTAATTCTCAAGGAGGGTTTTTATATCACTTAGTTGGTGAACAGGCACGAGTTGTGATATATATCTGATAGCGCCAGCATATGAAAAGTGAGTTGATATAAATATTCAGTGAAAGGTTATCAATCTTGATGTGTCTTTTAATATATGTTTTTTAATTCAATTTTAAATGAAACGCAACTGAAAACAGAAATCGTACTACCACTTTAAACACAAGTTTATTTGTTCAATAAATGTAAAAAAGACATCAAAATTGTTTACCTTTAGATAAATAGGATATCTTAACCAAATTAAGTGTGGTTGTATACGCCATTGATTTATGATTCTATTTTTATAATAAGCGCGAGCACATTAGTTCTTAATACATTCGCATATATATAGGCAAGCATCATAATTACGGAATTAATGAAATCAGTTACTAAACTTTTTTTTAACAAGTCACGTGCGATGTACGTTTGAAGCGTCAAATTCAAAAATCAAAAAGCATTTATTCTATTTAGACCATTATCAATTAATAGGAAAAATTACAAAATGTCAAAAAAAAACATTAAAATCCTGTGGGTGTCGTATTCGACAATAAACGTAAAGCCCATGAGTAAGTATCTGTTTGACAGCAATCGGCTCGCCTCCGAGAATCATCATGGCACCGAAATGGACAGACCGAGAGAGATGGCCCTGGGTCAGCCGGGGTGCGAGGAATATGTCGCATGACAACCTCACCTTCGGCCTTGCACTACGACCCAGAGACGGCGTGCGGTTTAATCGGTTCGAGTCCGACATAACCTCCCCCTCGGCGGCGGAGGAGGAGGTATCCGTGGGGATTTCCCACACGTAAAAAAAGGCACAGAAAATCATAGTTGGCAAAACGTGGATGTTAATACATCTCTGCCTGCTCCTTCGGGGATGTACAGGCGTAAGTATATGTATATAAACATAAAAAAAATAGTTTAGCAAATGGACCACCGATCGGTTCGAAACGCGGCCCCGGCCTGACAAGACTCCGGGAAAAAAACTCACTGGGCCTTTTTTTTTCTATTTACAAAAACCCCCTTAAACTTACAACCCGAGCCACAAGGTACGGGATCTGTTTGGGTTTCTCTATAAATAAAAATGGGTATAATTCCGAACGTAATTCATTGCGGCTTCTAAATGATCCCCTTTTATCTGTATCCAAGTTTATCAAGTAATGTATGTGTTGCAATCGTCGGCAGTTGTCGTATGCAATCGGCTTCGGAATCATACCTAACGAAAGAATTTCGTCTCGTCCCTAATCGGCGGACTGTACCTCACCCTCTCACTTAGCACGGATATCAAAGGTGACGATTATGTTAGTAGCTACACAAAACAAGCTTTAAAAATCTGTTGACGATGATTGATTAAGTTTTAACCTAGCTAACATGAGACGTTGTTTCGATATTAATTTATTTAATTAATTAAAGCATGCACTCTCATTTATCGATAGTTTTTTTTTATATTTTATTAGTTATCTCCTGGTCACTATGTGGCGTCACATAAGTTTGAATCCTAAAAAAATACTTTGGAACGCTCCCTTATGCTAGTTACCTCCGGTATAGTCTATGGACTTCATTTAGTTAAAAGCAGAAAATATCTGATTGTTACAATAATTAAGGGTTGCGAAATCCTAAGCAGAATGCGATGGGTGGGACTCATCATCTTCGGACAAGACAACAACAGGAATAATTTCAATCGAACTGCACTTACAGGTAAGCTTGTTTGATTGTTCAATTTATTTAATGAATTAAAGCATGCACTCTCATTTATCAATAGTTTATTTTATTTTATTTACCTATGAATGTATGTTGGTGTACAATAAAGAATATATCTATATCAAATATTTATCTGTCTATCTATTTATGAGTCTACTTTTTATGCGACTCCAAAGTTTTGTCATAGGTTTTGTGGACTTGCAAGTGAGTGTACAAGCCATTTAGTAACACGAAAAGAAGAAAAAGTAACAATATACATATTTCATATAGATACTGTGCCTGTACTGTATCGATGGAGCAAGCTAAATGATTCACGTTAGACTTAAGGTATACCTAGTGGTGCTCAGACGTTGCCGGACATTAACAAATTCACAAACGATTGTTCTTATATAGGTACTTTGCCCCTCTAGACAAGTGGCAATTTCAGTTGGCCGGTTTTTCATGGAATAGAGATTTATGACATGCGTTTACGACTGTCATATACGTCAAATCCCATACATTTGTCATTCTATTCCATTAAACACCGGCCAACGAATTGCTACTTGTCTAGAGCGGCAGTAGCGAACCAATTTGTTATTCATTATTCTAGGTGAAATTTTGATGCTACCTTAAGTCTTAACTTGAGATGTGTTCCGTAAATATAGATTTATATTTGTTAGATAAGGCTACATGGTACGAATTGTAGTGAAATAACCGTTCAAACAGCGCCAATAAATCGATGTATTCATTCATACGTCCGAATAAAAATAAATAATAACTGAGATCAAACTACGTTACTAGTACCTACTCGTAATGCAAGCGGAGATCTGCAGTATTGTGGGACAAGTTCTGATAAACGAGTGAAGTTTTTAAGATTCTTACCTCGAACATATAATGATGTCTAGGTAAGTATACCCCGGGAAATATATTTTGGACCTAAAATGTGCTCTATACGCGCAGTACACATTACTTGGATGTCTTTAGAGGATGGGGCGGACAGCTACGGTGTTGGTTGACCCATAATAACCTCATGTTGTGTTCCCGGTGGTGAGTAGAGTGGCCAGAGCTCACTGGAGAATTGTTGTGCGGTCAGTGGAAAGACTAAAGGCTATTCCTGCTTTGTCTTCTACACTGACGGCACGAAATCTCTCTGTGTTTAAAGGGTCGGCAGCACGAGTGTGACTCCTCTAGTGTTGCAAACGTCCATAGGCCACGGTAACCACTGTCTCACTCCCACCCCAATTGTTTAAAAAAAAACAGCATGGTACAACACAATCCGCATGCACCAGGGCTGTTTGGCGATTTAGTTTTTTTTTAAGAATATTAGCACTCGAAATTACTAATATTTCCTTTAACCCTTCAACTAAGCAAAATTGCTTTGCTAGGAGCGTGTTCACGTCGGTAGTGCAATGGCTAGGATTCGAACCCGGGACCTCACGATCGTAAGGCTGACTCCTTAACCACTATGCTACCGAAGCTTAGTTCTAAGAGAAGTGTACCGAAGTATATTATTATGCAATTGATAAATTGCATAATAATAGGGGTTAAAGTATGAAATTGCCGTTTCATTGTAATAGGTACTTCGAATTGACATAGAACCTTCATGGTTTGAGATTTTTGAGTGAAACTTTTTCCACATGGTACCTATGTAGTTCTTCATTTAAAAATGTGCAGCATTCGATTATCGACTTTCAGTTGTTTTTTTTATTCAGCTTAGACAAGAAAGATGGATACTTCGAAAATTCAAGTGATTTTTGAATACGAGTTCCGACGCGGAACTAACGCGGCAGAAACAGCTCGCAATATCAATGTTGCGTTTGGAGAGGGGACTGCTAATGAACGCACCTTGCGATTTTGGTTTAAACGCTTTCGTGATGGAAACTTTGATTTGTAGAACGAACCACGAGGAAGGCCGTCCACACAGGTGAATAACAATGAATTGAAAGACATGGTGGAAGCCGATGCGAGCCAAACTACCCAGGAATTAGCTGCATGGTTTAACGTTACCTTACCAACAATATTGACTCATTTGCGTCAAATCAATAAAATAAAAAAATGTGAAAAATGGGTACCTCATGATTTGACTGATCTGCAGAAAGAAATGCGTGTTGAAACTTGTGTTGCCTTGTTGAATCAGAAATGAAGGAATATTGGATCGAATTGTGACATGTGATGAAAAGTGGATTCTTTACGATAACCGTAAGCGAAAAATGCAATGGCTGGCCCCAGGTGAAACGCCACAACAGTGTCCTAGAGCAAAGCTTACCAATAAAAAAGGTAATGGTAACTGTTTGGTGGTCTCAGCATGGTGTTATTCACTATAGCTTTCTACGATCTGATGGTCAAGCAATAACGGCAGATGTCTACTGTGCCGAACTCCGAACAATGATAGCAAAACTAGCAGTGAAACAGCCCCGACTCATGAATCGATCTTCATCATTATTGCTCCATGATAACGCGAGACCTCATACGGCACGAGAAACCGTTTTAACTCTACAGGAACTGCAATTAGAAACTATCCGTCACCCTCCGTATTCGCCAGACCTTGCTCCAACAGACTACCATTTTTTCGTGATTTGGACAATTTTCTATGTGATAAAAAGTTTTCTTCTTAGGAGGCAGTACAAAATGCTTTCACACAGTTTGTCGAATCTAGATCACCAGAGTTCTATCGCAAAGGCATAAATGACCTTCCTACTAGATGGCAGCAATGTATAGATAATAATGGTAATTATTTTGATTAAATAAATACGTTAAATTAAAAAAAAAAAACGAATTTCAATTTGTGAGTACAAATCGGCAATTTCATACTTTAACCCCTAATATATGAACAATAAATAAATTGCACTGAGCGGGAATCGAAACTAACCCTCTTGAGTTGCCGACGCGTTAACTACCGCCACACTACAGTTCTATAATAGAACTAAAAATCATTATTATGCTCATGGAGACGTATATTCCTCATAGTATCCAAGGTCAAACTGAACTCGGAACTCAGAGACCGCCTTCCGTCCTCTACAATATATTTTTCTAACGTCACTAAATCTAATAATCTAATAATCTAAATCGTTAATCACGAAAATTTTTAGCAAGATCTTTTCGGGTGTATCCAGGGGCGTCTGCTAACTGATGGGCGTCAAGAATAAGCCTGGGTAGGTATATCCTATCCTTCGATTCGACGTTATAATGTCATATGCACTCAACACAACAAAGGGAACAAAGGGACACAAGCGCACCTTGTCTGTTAGTAGGTACGAATAGTTTCATTGTTATGAATGTAAGAAGTAATTGAACGGATTAAATTGCGATCATTAATTTGTTGCAATTTATAATGTACTAGCGAGTTACTAGCGAGTTTGCAGTATCCAATTACATGTAATTATTTGATGCAAATAATTGAGTTGAAATATATCGGATCACAACAGATGAGTTATATTTTTAGAATGAAAATTTAAAGCATTTTGCATGCTTAATATTCAAATAAATGAAAACAGGAAAAGTTTGAATCAGTCTAGGCGGGGTTTGAACCCGCGATCTTTGCATTACAGGGGCAATGCTTTGACCATTAAGCTACCAGAACTCGCCCGAACCAATCCAAATTTCTCCTTTTATATCTAACTTTGAGGCGACAATGGAGCATCTACCGATATTCTTGAATCTTTGAAGTCCAATGAATGTTTTTTTAATCATTATTAATAAAATAAAAAAACAATTTAAATTAAATTTTAAAGAATTTTGCATGCTACATATTCAAATCAATAGGAAATATATTGAATTGGTCCAGGCCGGGGTTTGAATCCGTGACCTTTGCCTTACAAGAGCAATGCCAAAGAGCTTTAGTTCAAGTAGGTACAGTCAGCATAATTAAAATGTTGCTAACTAAAGTACTCAAAATAATCCAAATACCAAAATCCCAATTTCATATTGGTTATTAGAGTACCCAAAAAGTTGTAAGTATCCAGAGTGGTCCAACAATCTTAGCGATCGTTCCTCCAGAATTATGTCAGTTAGTAGAGTATTCATATTCATATACACAATCACACCGATCGATGATATCCAGTCAAGTATAATTTCAAAAAATCTAGACATTGTCATTTAATCTCATTTTGTGTCTCTTTCTTACTTGTAAAGCCATCGCTTTCACACAATGGTGTGATGATAAGGGATAGATATATGAGTGAGAAAAGGATACAAATGTGTCAATTGACAATGTCTTTTGTTTTTTTATATAATTGATAGTTGCATAAGCCATAAACTACTATAGTGAGAAAAGTACGAATGTCTAGATTTTTTGAAATTATACTTGTCTAGATACCATCGACTGGCGTGATTGTGTATATGAATATGAATACTCTAATAACTGATATAATTCTGGGAGACCGATCGCTAAGATAGTTGGACCACTCTGAACACTTACAACTATATGAGTACTCTAATAACCAATATAAAAATGGAGTTTTGGTATTTGGATTATTTTGAGTACTTTTGCTAGCAAGATTTTAATGATGCTAACTGTACATACTTTTTAGGGTTGCGTACTCAAAGGACTAGCACGGACTGGATGCAAAAGGCAGAGGATTGTACGAAATGGTGCACATTGTGAGAGATGAGAGATCCATGTCGAGCAGTGGAATGTAGTGGGCTTTGTAGCCAGCATTCATTGATTGATCGACTCAAAGGATAAAAGAGTCCTGTAACTTCACTGTCCGGCTGTCTGCCTGTAGCCAGGCTGTAATCTTTTAGTCAATTTTCATTGCTATTAAAATATGCTCAACACTAGCTAGCTAGATAGTAGAAATTTTGACAAAAGATGCATTTCTGTTGCTGCTATAACAACAAAATACTAATCTACACTACTATTAGAAAGAGGAAAGATATGTATGTTTGTAATGAATAAATTCAAAAACTACTGTGCCGATTTCAAAAATGATTTCACCATTGGAAAGCTACATTCACCCTGAGTATTATAGGCTATATTGGATTTACACGGGAACGTTTTTATCACAGAATAAAATGATATGTTTTAGAGGTTTAAGTTGTATAAGTATATAGAAAATACTTAGTATGGAACCGTTCGTGCGCGAGTCTGGCAGGGTGTAGGTAAAAGAAGTAGTTTTGTAAAACCACTAATTCAGTGAACTGAAAGCTATTTCACGCCATTTCCCAGCGTATAGGTATCCTAAAATAAGTATGTAAAAAGGGTATCAAAATGAACTCTCTGTGGACAAAATTCAATTATGGATCCATTCAATCCATTTTAGTAGGCATAGAGGGTATATTTTATGCATGTGGTGAGATCACATCTTTGAAATGGTTAGAATAATTTATAAGTATGAATTCACATAAATTAGTCTGCATCTTTAAATACCTATCTATTAACTGCCCAATTATTAAATAATATTATTTAAACAAATTTGGAAATTGCCCGCAGAGTTTCTTTCCGGACTCTTCTTTGGTCGGGGCCGCGTTTCGTTTTGCAAAACAAGTCTAGAATTGTTTTTTTAAATTTGACATTTTGTAAGTGGCGTAATAAAGGTCTACACAGAATAAATGATGTTTGACTCTTGACGTTTTCTGACTCTATTCTTAGAAGTTGATGTGAAAACATCAAACATGGTGATTATGGTAGGGATGTTAGACTCATCACGGTCTTCGTGTCTCTCCTAACCACATGTCGGCGGGGCGCCGGGCGGTTATGTCGGACTCGAACCGATTTAGAACGCACACCATATCGGGTCTTTAGGGCCACACCAAGAACTTCGGTATTCAAATTAACATCACTTGCAAGCCGTTACCCCTGCCGATTGAGAGATGAGGTTTTTCGCTCGGGGTTGGGAGGTTATAGGGCAGTCGCCTCCATTAAAGCCGTACATAATCCAAACCACAAGGAAGAGAAGAGATAAGCGGTTGCCGGTTTCCACAGTAAAATAACTCTATTTCTACCAGGACCGAGGTCATGAAGATTCATGATGATGAATCTCACTGAATATAAACAGTCGCTGTACACTTAAGTACAACTCGTAAACATTTTTTTTTTTAAATTAACCAACTACCTTTACATGTTACCCCAATGCGGCAGTTAGCAACACTTACAATACAATTCTTACAAATATAATACATTATTTATAAGTTAGTTAGGTACTGTTATAGCTTATAACTAATAATATACAATGATGCCTTTGTGAACCTCGCTCAGAGAATCCGTAAAATGTCCACTTTTTCGGCTATCATATCTTGATGTGTCATATACAAACACATATTATTAATAAACTAATGCTTAAACTAAGGTCTTTTTTTAAACTTAATTTTTAAACAAAAGATTCTAGAAGGCCCAAAAAGGCCCATATTCTAAAATATCACTGAGCTGAATCGCAATTTATCTGAGGTAAAATTGTATAGACAATCAGCCAGACAACCTGTCAAATTTGTCAATGTGTATACAATCTTTTCCCAGCTAAATCGAGGTTCAGCTGAGTGGCATACTAGAATAAGGGCCTAAATGACACATCAAGAATTAATGTTTCCCTTTAGTTAAATATGTAACCAAACCAAGTATTGGTAAGTAAACGTGTACCTACAAAACATATGGTCGCCAGCTGTTTTCGCTCCCCTTCGCAATAGGGTGGGCCGCATTTTCACGGCACGGCTTATCACCGGCTTATACTCGATGTATCGTATCCGGTTGTTAGGCCTCTACGTAAAACCGGTATAAGGCGCCGGTTTTTTGTAGGTACACAATACTGAGAAATTGGACCGTGTTGAAAAACCGTTACGTGGAAACGCTACCTAATAATCTTTTAAACGTGGAGAGACTAATTTAAAATTCTCCAAAAATGTATAATGTCAAAATTGTACAACAAATAATGTCTATGTACTAATCAAACAATCCGCCCCTTATCGCTCCCGGTGCAAAAGTGCCTATCACTATTGCTGCTTTGCCACGCTAGATCGCAATGGCAAGCTTTTGCACCAGGAACGATCCGAAACGTGAGTCACCGGTCACCTCAATGGCCCTCTGTCCAATTTCTTTAATAAAGATTTTAGCTTAAATAACATAATACATAAATTATCTAATTTATGTAATACATAGATAATAATAAAAATAGTATGCCGCGTGGTTCCCGGCAGAGTAGAATTTGGGCCACCCCTTCTCTTCCCATGTGGTGTCGTACAAGGCGACTAAGGGATAGGGCTGATTAACTATACATCAGACAGATATGTACAGCCCAGACTCAGCCTCAGATGCATGGCTCGAGTCATCAATAGTGCCCGGAATACGGCAATAGGCTCACCCCCTATTACGTGGGACGGAATACAGATTGGTGAAATGTGGGTGTTAATTCACCTCTGCTTAACCCTCCGGGGATAAAGGCGTGATTATATGTATGTATGTAATAATAAAAAGTTAAAAAAAAAACAAAAAGTGAGAAAGGAAAAAAAAAATTACGCTCAGCAATGATAGGTTAAATTCAATGTAAATCATATAACAATTAGGTAATTAAGTAAATTAACAAATAAAATCAACTCTCTTACTCATGAACAGAAGTAAAAGGTTTGAAGGGACGAGAAATGAGAGCCCAGCTTCTTATGAATTAGATGCGAAGGAGCAGAAGTGAAGGGTGCTGTAAAGTAACCGAAACGTCGGGCTACATGTAATATAATACTCTAACTGATTCTATTCCGATTTGTTTGTTATATACAAACAAATCGGAATAGAATCAGTTCAAAACTCCTTCTCCTACTTAAGGTGTCGTCGTCACTGCGATTGAAGGAAAACTCCTTCTCCTACTTAAGGTGTCGTCGTCACTGCGATTGAAGGAAAACTCCTTCTCCTACTTAAGGTGTCGTCGTCACTGCGATTGAAGGAAAACTCCTTCTCCTACTTAAGGTGTCGTCGTCACTGCGATTGAAGGAAAACTCCTTCTCCTACTTAAGGTGTCGTCGTCACTGCGATTGAAGGAAAACTCCTTCTCCTACTTAAGGTGTCGTCGTCACTGCGATTGAAGGAAAACTCCATCTCCTACTTAAGGTGTCGTCGTCACTGCGATTGAAGGAAAACTCCTTCTCCTACTTAAGGTGTCGTCGTCACTGCGATTGAAGGAAAACTCCTTCTCCTACTTAAGGTGTCGTCGTCACTGCGATTGAAGGAAAACTCCATCTCCTACTTAAGGTGTCGTCGTCACTGCGATTGAAGGAAAACTCCTTCTCCTACTTAAGGTGTCGTCGTCACTGCGATTGAAGGAAAACTCCATCTCCTACTTAAGGTGTCGTCGTCACTGCGATTGAAGGAAAACTCCATCTCCTACTTAAGGTGTCGTCGTCACTGCGATTGAAGGAAAACTCCTTCTCCTACTTAAGGTGTCGTCGTCACTGCGATTGAAGGAAAACTCCATCTCCTACTTAAGGTGTCGTCGTCACTGCGATTGAAGGAAAACTCCTTCTCCTACTTAAGGTGTCGTCGTCACTGCGATTGAAGGAAAACTCCTTCTCCTACTTAAGGTGTCGTCGTCACTGCGATTGAAGGAAAACTCCATCTCCTACTTAAGGTGTCGTCGTCACTGCGATTGAAGGAAAACTCCTTCTCCTACTTAAGGTGTCGTCGTCACTGCGATTGAAGGAAAACTCGAAATAAAATTGTACCAATGTATTTCCCCAGCGTGGACACAGCAGGACAAAGCTTCCGACCATTGGAAGAGGACTGTGAAAAGCTGATTGGTTGAACCAATTGTCACAAAGTAATCACAGTTTTTTTGTCATTATTAGTTTTAGTCTGTGCTTTTGATTATATTAACGAAATTAACGATAATTCTCAGAAAATGCTAGTCTACTATATATTAAAACACATAAAACATTACAGATATTAAATAACATTTAACTAATTTCAGCAACAGAACATAACTAAAACATTACATATAAATATATATATATATATATATATATATATATATATATATATATATATATATATATATATATATATAATGTTGTATGAACTGTTTCCTGTGTGTCATAAAGACTGTACAAATAAGAACTTTTAGTTATTAGTTCAGCTAGCATAGAGGTGCATCTAAAACTTAATTCTAACTTATACGCTGTATGAAAGCGATGTAAATAAGTTCAACAGGGTTGCTATTTTACAATGTACACATCGCGAATGGAGATTTCTATTTCATTTCCTTAATGGTTAACTTTACCTATAGACAACTGGCGAACGCATTTAATTACATATGCACTCGAGAGCAATGAATCCGGGTCATTTAAATAATCCAAAAAATCTGACAAACTATATTTCATTCCGTTAGGCATTCGGTTAACAAAACGTAAACAATCTTGAAATGACTCTTTAAAAATTATAATTTAATTTAAAACTCAGTTTATTAATATTTTTCGGTTTAGAAAATAATTTTAAAGACTAAAAACCTAAAATGAACCACCAGTTGGCCTGGTTTGTTTGTTAAATATGTGTTTTTTATAATGAAAGTCACTGCAGGATTGTTTACCTTTACTTACCTAAGTACCGAATCTAACGGAGTAAAGGAATGCTAGTTCAATGAATTAAATTGAGTATTTGAGTGAATAATTAAATTAGTTATTTTTTACGAAACGTCAAAACGGTAAATTGTAAGGAAAATTGTATGAAGTAAATTACTGTGACGTCATAATAGTCAATAGGTTGGGTGGATGATTAAAAATAAAGGAAAACGATACAAAAAAAAACCGGTGCAAACTTTTACCGCTCTTTTACTATTCTTAATTTAATAATTTCAGTTAAAAAAAGTATTTTAACTATAGGACTACCCAATTATATGTAATAGAAAATTAAATAATTCATTTAATTATTTTTTTATAATAAGTTTACAATAGTTAGTAAATAAATTACAGAAACACCCATAAAATCCGTGTGGGTTTATATTGGGTGTTAGTATACATGGTAACATTGCTTCATTTTGATTTACATTAACAAAGGTACATTTTAACAAAATACATAAACTTTTCGCCGGTGACAAGAAATAATATCTACGTACAGAGTAGGCAGGTACGAGTCTTTAGAACGAAAACTGGTTGTTATTTACGAGCGATGCAACGATGATATTTGAATCTACTTGCATTCGGTAAAGCATTCATGCTTTGCAACATTTTCAGGATTCTTTAAATGATCCGGATTCATTGATCTCGCTTGTAGAAGTGATAAAACGTGTAAAGGTATCTATATGTTTTTATGCATAAAATGTTTTTTTTTACAAAACATACTTAGATGCCTTATCTAAGTATGTTTATCCACATTCTAGTACATCGTAAGCTAGTTAAGCGTTATTTACTTTGGTTTGTATTTAGATATAGTTGGATTGAAAAAACTTATCTTAGATTTACTAACTTTTAAACTCCCTCTTTCCATGATATACAATAATTTTAACTGGAATTAACGTGATCATGGTATAGGTACAGCATAAAGTTATATAGTTGATTCATTTTGGGAAGTTAGGTTGCGTTGCTTGATTGTGGTATTATCAACCGATGATGAAACAAAAAACAGAGGAGGTTCTCAAGTCGACGCGCATAACTTTTTGCAGAGTAGTCCGATTTTGATAAATCTTTTTTAATTTGAAAGAGTATACCTCGAAGTTGGTCCCATATAAATTTGAAAGTAAAAATCCAACCCTAAGGGTAGGAAAACGGGGGATTATTGATTATTCACTCAGATTGCAAGGTATTACCACGCATGACTTTTTACAGAGTAGTCTGATTTTCATAATTCCTTTTTTATTGGAAAGAGTATACCCCGAAGTTGGTCCCATATCAATTTGAAAATAAAAATCCAACCCTAAGGATAAGGAAACAGGAGATGATTGATTATTCACTCAGATTGTTAGGTATGATCACGCATAACTTTTTACAAAGTAGTCTGATTTTCATAATTCCTTTTTTATTGGAAAGAGTATACCCCGAAGTTGGTCCCATATAAATTTGAAAATACAAATCCAACCCTAAGGGAAGGAAACAGGAAATGATTGATTATTTACTCAGATTCTAAGGTATGACCACGTATAACTTTTTACAGAGTAGTGTCTGATTTCATGATTCTTTTTTTTAATAGTATACCCTAAACTTAGTCCCACATAAATTTGAAAAAGCAAAAACTATCCCTTATGGTAGGCGCCGACTCAAAATTACTTTGTTATACTTACATTAGTTTAAAAACTCAGTTATTAAGGTTATTTAAAAACTTAACTATTTACAAAAATATATGCTTAGATATAGTTTCATTACTTTAAGAAGTTAGTTATTAAGGTTAAATAAAAAAGGTTTATTATTTTTTAATATAAGCAGCGGTAGCCTAGTGGTATGGGTAATGAACTGCTGAGACGAGGTCTCGGGTTCGATCCCAGGTTTTACCATGGCACACACCAATGACTTTTCGATGCTTTTCGAAGTTATGTGTGTATTTATCGCAGGTTTATGAGTGCCCGGTTAATGGCAATATGCTCGCCCACTATTACATTGGGACCTGAACATAAACTGGAAAAATGTGGGTGGTAGCACCTCTGCCTACCCCTTCGGGGATATAGGCGTGAGTTTATGTGTTATGTATGTTTATTATTTCTTGCTTTTCAGTTTAATCGGCGGTTTAATTTTTTGTTAAAAGGTTTTTATTTTATTATTTAAAAAGAAGGTAAGATGACCGATGGTTCGAATTTGATTTTGACATCGATGACTTCTAGACGTCCTCTAAGTTAAGATAAACCAAATCAAGAGAGAGAGAGTGTAAGAGCGAATCATTTGATATATATGCAACAGAGGTAGTAGACAAGCACACGCCCCACCTGACGGAAAGTGGTTACCGTGACCTATGGACGTGTGCAACACTAGTGCAGTCACACACGTGCTGCCGACCCTGTAAACACAGATAGATTCTGTGCCGTCAGTGTAGACAAAGCAGGATTAGCCTTTGGTCTTCACACTAACAGTACAAAACCTTTCCAGTGTGCTCTGGCAGTTATTATTATTTATTATATATTCTTGCGTTATTATCATACCATGGACTCCAAACTACAAATTTTAAGTACAACCGCAAATAACACTGCAATGATGATTATATTTTTTGGCATCTTGTCACAAGTCCATCGTCTCTCATCATGCCTAGAATTCACCAGCGTACCTAACCCGAGTAGGACAATAAGGTCCCGCAGTTAGAGAAACATTTTCGAATAAACCTATTTTTCTAATCTACTCAAACCGCAAGAATTACAATCATAGTTAATAATGATATTTAAGTTATCGAGTAACTTTAAATTTATTAAATTTTAAATAAAATAAAAGCCAATTAAGTCACGTCAAATGACACAACCAGTTTCAAATGTTAAAAATTATAATTGGGTATTTGACTGACTAGTCAAATTATGTACTTTTTACTAAACGTCAAAACGGTAACCTATAAGGAAAATTGTAATTTAGTAGTCAAATAATGTACTATTAAAGGTTGGGTGGATGATTAAAAATAAATAAGAACGATAAAATAGAAACCGCCGCAACTGTTTTAACTATTTAACTGTTCTTAATTTAATAAGTTCAGCTAAATAATTTATTTTAACTGCAGGAGAATACCCAATTGTGCGTATGACTAATCGCCCGCGAAAAGCCAGTGGCGAAAATGAGACTCATTAGTTCAGTTTCATTCTTACTTTTGTATAGCTTACATATTAAATCTGAGATCAGAAACAGATATCATAAAGAGAAATTATAATTAATTTCCTTTTCAAAACAACCCTCATAATTGAGATTTGTTTAGGGGACGTTACCAGTCGTCATTGATGGGGAGCAATTATTTGATACCTGAAGTTCTTACCCCTTCCTAGACTAGGGGTGTTTTTGTCCCTTTTTCAATTAAATCAATCAATTAACCCACTGCAGTCCGCTTTTGGACATAAGCCTCTCCCGTTGTCTTGTAAATGTTTTGGCTTATTTTATTTTTATTAGTTTAATATGTAAATGTGTTATATGCCAATGTAAGTATTTAAATAACGCGATTTTGTCATCCGCCGTGAACCAAACCCGATGACATCCAAAGCTCGTACGTTAGAGCTTCCATCCTCATCTTTTTCATGTCGATTGGTTTGTCTAAGTTTTTACGGGATCGATTGCCATCTGACACCCTCAATCACAAGGAAAACTTGCACAAGTGCCTCGTCTGGCTTATTTAAACCCCCTTAAAAAAAGTGATTATAATCAATTATTAAAAATTCTTTTGTCACAATTTGCAATGTTTGCGTAAAATATCGATAAAATTCGATGAATACAGCAAGTAATACTTAAAACATGTTTTGAGTTATAATATAATTGTTATTTTATTGTATTTTCGAAAAAGGAAAGGGATAAATTTCCAATCACTAAAATCCAAGAAAAGGAGAGAAAAAAAAACGACCAAAGTTAGAACAAGTAGGTGCATATTGAAAGGAGTTAATATGTAGTAATAATATTTTAATAATAATAAAATTTATTTATTAGTTTATTTAACAACTTGTTAACACACGTTACAAAAAATATAAATTTATTAAAATTATACAGTACCACTAAATTCTTACTAGAAATCAACTGTCATATTTTTTACATTCTCTTAATCTTGCGATAGACGATTATTAGTTTATTAATTAGCACATCAACACCATTTTGGCGCTGCAGCCGGTTGCATCCGATGATTCCACTGCTTCCACACCGTAGCACGAGGACTAATTACTCCCTCTCCTCTTTTCAATCCACTTATACGGCTTTGAAAGGTTCCACTGTTCTATAAAACACTTAAGAAATCACTTGCACTCACAATGTAAACGTATCTTTTCAAATTTAAAAGTTTATAATTTCTCAGCAATCCCATCACCACACGTTAACCACATATATTTATAATGTTTCACATTTAAACCTTAAATATTATAATACAATTTATGAAACGGAAATAACTTGATAAGGAAAAAATAATTTTATGCCGTCGGAAAAAGTGCCGTCGGAAGAAAATCGCGAACAATTGCCTTTTTAAATCAAAAGAAACTATTAAAAACGAATACGATATTCACGCATATACGTGCTGAAAAGGAGCGGCAGAGACGTGTTACCATTCCAACTTAGTTTCTAAGTCCCGTCGGTTCCATTGCCCCTTCTTGGTCAGGAACCGCACAAATTAACATTGGTTATAAATATGACGTCATTTTGGTTTAGAACAAACGACAGGGGTCATTTATAACTCCCCCATCAACCCTAAAAATAATCATTGGCCATTAAAATGCAACAACATAAGACAATGTCTTTTTTCTACATGACGCATTTAAAAATGAAACCGATGAATTTAAATACTGTATTAAAAAACACTACACATGGGTGTCATATTTTAGTATTTTAAAATAAATAATTATCTTTAAACAATGAATTATTTTCCAATCGATAAAATTTTCAAGTAAAAAATTGTGTAATTCTTTTTACGTAATTAATTCAATAATCCTTTAAAAGATAACTGCACTTTCTGTTACTTGTAACGATATAAAGTTTTTAAAAAGTTACAAAAATAAATTTTCAATTAGTCACCGAAAAAATATAAATTTCGAAATTATTTATAACTTTATTATTTCTTAATATTATAATTACAACTATCTTACCTTTGAGTTGATTGCAGCACTAGAAAAAACTGTTCACAATATAATATATTTCAATAACTGCGACCCACGTCCGGTCGCGTCAAAAACTTTTCGATAGTGCCCGCTTGCACCTTCATTCGGTAGGAAATTTATAGCCTGGAAGAGAGACTACCTCGTATCCCCGGTGGCTAACGCAACCGATACTGCACGTTCATTGGTTGACTGTCGACAATTCAACCAATAACAACACAGTACGTAAATTCGACAACTTTCGATTTATATAATTACATATTATTTTTATTAGTTCTATAGAGAAATCATTAGATTTTTTAAATGAAAAGAAAGGATTCGGAGCTTTTTTTAGATGTTTTATATTTTATTCTACGCAATAGAGCGGTCGACAGCTAGGTGCAGAGCTCGTGAGTTCGATCCCGTTCAGTGTGAATGGTGTTTTACATGAATATTTGTATATTAATTGGCCAGGATGTCTCTTTAGAGACCGATATTCTTAGCAATCCATGGCTTCTCCGCGCGGGACCTGGCGTCCATCGCGTTACTGAGTTGAGAACTCGGGAACCTAAATATGAACCTCTATGGATTTTCAAAATGAAAATATCTTTGATATCTTCGTGTTTTAGAACCTATACTTATAGCTTTGCTTGACAACTGCTGTACAAAATTACTAAAGGCACTATGTATTTCTTTTTATACCACATATCTGGCAGATAAGCACACGCCCCATCTAATGGGAAATGGTTACCGTGGCCTATGGACGTGCGCAACACCACGGGCGTCACACTCGCGCTATCCTAGAATATTTCATATGTTATTTATTAAAGACAGGAATGATTTGGAGACCGTTGCCTTTAACTCTCGTAGTACAATCTCCTGCAGCGTCTTTGCCTCATAGTGATCGGGGATTTCGTACCCGTACACGCACACACACACACACACACAACACACACACACACACACACACACACACACACACACACACACATATTATTTTATATTAATGTTTTTGTTTGTACTCTGTTTTTGTTAATTAACCTTAAAAAATGCTAAATTGTAAATGTGCCCATCAATGTGTGAAATGTTTGTTCTTTTAATCGTATAGCGTTATAAGCAAGCACGGAGGGAACGGCGCTGCTTATCCCATAACACAGAGCCTGCAGGCTCTATTTTGGGAAGCAATGACTTAACCCATAAAGTGAAATATCTAGTTAACACTAATGAATTATGATATGGCATATATTTTTGTGATTATAAGTGTGTAAAGGTTAATAAATAATAAATAAATAAAAATAAATAATAATAAATATATAAATTGGCATAACTGGGCTTAACCTTGAAAAATTAAGGCTCCCGCGGGTTGCGGTTTCAGGTATTACCAAATAAAAATGAACCTAGTTTCACAGCCTCTTCACGAATGATTTTACGGTTTAAAATTTAAAATACAAAAATTTATTGCTGTAGGTAGAAAATTTTTAATATTTATTTATTTTAGTGAGTAATAATAGTTCCTATTTTACGAGCTTTTATTTAGTTTCACTTGTCTTGTTGTTTGCAATCAAATCTTGCAAGTAAAATTTGGTCCACTTCGCGGTTTCTAGTGAGCTACAATTTTGCATGCATGTATAAATCGGATGACCATGCAATATTATTTTGTTATGGAGCTGATCTGAGCATGGACCTGGACGTAGGCTATAGGAACTCCGTAATAGACGCAACCCCATCAAGTTTGGACTCGTTGGATTCGTCATAAGGAGTATCTTGCTTGGCTTGAATATGCAACTTTAGATCATTTAATTAATAACTAATAAAAGCTTGTTGTTAAAAAAGTTTTTTTTAAGACAGGGTCCGTGGTGAACCTGTAGTGAAAGAGGTGGCTACGCAGGGGGCGCGGTTTCGATCCCCGCTCAATGCAAATATTTTTATGCATGAATATGGGTATTTGCATTGGTATCGTCGTGTCTCGCAGAGCATGTTAAGCCTTCGGTCCCGGTTGCCATACAAACATCTATGGCAGTCGTTACGGGTAGTTGGAGCCCTCGAAAGTAAAACAACTGGTCTAATTGCAATGCTTCGATAACGCCTTTGGGTTGTGGAGGTCAGGTGGCAGTCGTTTCACGGAAAATGTCGAAGTTTAGCCAAATCCGCAGTTAGACTGGTAAAAGCGGACCCCAGACTCGAAGTTGATAGCTTTGGATGCGACTGGGATTAACGCTAGCATGAAGAAGTTCATTTAATAAATAAATAATAAAAGCTTGTTTTTAAAAATGTTTTTTTTTTAGAAGGAGACTTGTTCAAAATTCATTGAGTAACAGTTTAAATATACATTATACATTGTAAGTTTGCACTTGATACAAACAGGAGTTAAAAATAGATGATTGCCTAGGTGCTCACACCGAAATGGACAGTGGCAATATTCGTAACAGTGACGTTATATTTTTTTTATCGCATCGAAATGAGATCCGAATCATTCGATGCAGCCTTCCCTTTTAACATTCAGCTTTAACCACTGGTGCTGAAAATTTGAAATATTGGCCTTTCATGTTTTACGGTTAATGCAACTCTATTTGTAGATATATTTGCATAAGTGTGGTTGCTTTTACGTACACTGTACATTTAAAAAAAAAGAATGAGTAGGTATGTTTGACCGCTTTCTAGATCAAGAATTACTTTGGAGTCTAGATAACGTTGTTTAGAATTATGTAAATGTTAACCATAAGGATTCTCAGAAATTTAACCCCTAAAGGGTTAAAATAGGGATCGAACGGTTATCCTTACTAATATTATAAATGAAAAAGTGTATGTGTGTGTCTGTTTGTCCGTCTTTCACGTCTTAACCACTGAACCGATTTCGATGAAATTTGGTATAGGACTAGATTAGACTTTGTGAAAGGAAAAAGGCTATGTTTGGTCGCGATAACCGATATCCACGCGGGCGGAGCCGTGGGCAAAAGCTTATATGAAAATCTACACTATCTGCATCAATTGTATTAATTAGCTTGAAGTTTTTTTTAGTCATTTTAAAATATCTAACTTCAAAGGCGTAGTAATACAAATATTGCAGCCAACTAACCTAATCAGTCGTTTAATTAACTGCCTACGCTGGTAACTAAATGGCGCCATTCAATTAACTGCCTGAATGATATTCAGCCGTAGCGTTCATTACAACATTTAGTAAACTGGCTGGCTAATGCTTAGGCCACTTGTAAGATAGGGTACCACCCCGAAATTAGATAGATAATTACATACATACATATACTCACTCCTGTTAATCCCCGAGGGCGTAGGCAGAGGTGTATTCACACTAAATTAGTGATGAGCTTATTGAGAAAGCTGCACAATCCGATTTGGATAGGTTAGGTAAGAAGGCTAACGGGAGCGGAGCGAAACTCCTGCATTAGCCTTCGTGCTTATTTTTTATAACCATGCAGATAAAATTCATTTTCATAGCTGATTGGTTAAATGGCTAGGCAAGTAATTAAACGTCATTCATCCAAGCCAGTAAGTAATTGAACCTCATTCAGGCCACTAATTGAACGGCGCCGTTCAGTAAAGATCGTAGGCAGTTCATTAAACGGCTGATTAAGCTATGGTCCGGTTTTTTTTTATTTCAGATACTAAATTGACAACTACAAATGTCAAATTGTGAAATAATGATACCAACTTTTAGTGCTAAGTGTCGTGCTCGAAACTATCGACAATGTTTGTGGCCTAAATACAAGTGCTTTTTCTATTTAATATTTTAAGAAAAAAATTATAATTAATAAGTTTTTTAGTTTCGTACACTATCCATATAAGATAACTATAAAATAACCTACAAAAATCTGTACAAAATTTAATTTAATAATATTATATTTAATATAATAAAAAATTTTAATTGCAATAATCCGGCAACACAGGTTATGTCATTTTACTACCTGAAATTAAAAAACAGACTGTAATTAGTTGCGGCATATGGAAAGCTGATCCTAACTCAGTTAAGAAAACGGCTCAGAAGATAATGATAAATTTAATAATTTATTATTTTAAATCGTCAAGCGTGATACTCTAGAAACACCAGAGAAAGAGAATATATCTAGCTGGCAAACAAAATATTATAGTAATCAAATATAATCAAATATGTCTGAAGGGTTCTGCACTTTGCCCCATGCACTTTACAATATTAGTATGCTTGTAAAGTATATGACTTCATACGGTTCCTAAATACGAACCCTATCACCTATACACAAAATATACTTTCCACCACAGCATTAAAGGACTTGATTCCTTATATCAACAACAATTAAGTGATATGAAACTGCCAAATATACCTCAACCGCGATTACAATGGACTTTAACGTAACCAGGGCTCATGCTATTATGGTCACGATTTTAAGGGTGGCCCCCCTGCATAACGCGAGTTCATTAAAGCCTTTTTGATTAAATGTGCATACGTTCAATTACAATTAGGAAGACTTGTAGAAATGCTTGTATTAAGAGGAGGAACAATCAAAGGACTGTTTTTTACCCTGGGTTTGTTTTCGTTTTATTATACACAATAATCAATAAAAATCGATTTAAGATAGGAAAAAGTGAATGCCCAGCTGGGACTCGAACCTACGATCTTTCCCTTGCAGGGGAATGCTCTGACCACTGAGCCACCGGGCCACACCTGAAGCTATCCAAATTCTCCTCCCCCTGTAAGGGAAAGATCGTGGGTTCGAGTCCCACCTGGGCATTCACTTTTTCCTATCTTAAATCGATTTGAAAAGTTAGCATAGTAAATGCTTCAAAATTTCATTCAATTATTTGGGCGGAGTCATCAAAAAACAATGTTTAAAAATGATTGTTTCTTAATTTCTGAACTTCTGAACCGCTGTACAGATTGCAATGATTGATATTTCAAATGAAAGGTATTATTTTCCCAATTGTTTTTGGGTCCATAAAATTAAAGAAAAGCAGTAGCAGTAAATTTTTCTTTCAGCTTGGTGTCTGGGCTCCGCTTTTAACAGTGTCACTGCGGATTTGACTGCACTTCGACATTTTCCGTGAAGTGACTGCCATATGACCTCCACAATACAAAGGCGATATCGAAGCATTGTAGCTAGACCAGTTGTTGGATTTTGAGGCCTCCAACTACCCGTAACGACTGCCAAAGATGCCTCTGTGGCAGCTGGGACCGACGGCTTAAATTGCTATGCAGACATGACCTAACCAATACGAAACCCCATATTCAGGCATACAAATATTTGCATTGAGCGGGGATCAAACCAACGCCTACTACCTAGCGGTTGCGTTCAACTACATAATTTTTTAGTTTAAAACACTCACTATAGCACTTTCAAAGTCAAAATAAAAAATCATTTATTCTGCATAGACCATTAAAACGGTACTTTCAAAACGTCAAGTTTAAAAAATTCTAGACTAGACTTTACCTACTTAATAACATTACGATTAACGGATTGTACATCGTTAAAGTGCGAAAGACGGTGAACGAAATACTTTTGTTCCACTTACGCAAACTGCTATTTGTGCATTGTAAGTAGGACACGCACAAAGGGTACCGTACTACCCTTCTAACCTAATCTATCGGAGTCGAAGTGAGATCAATGTTTTACTAATAAATTATTAGTCATAATAATTTATGTATAGAAACTATTGTGAGCCATTTTTCATTCTATAAATTTATTACGGCTATACTCACGTCACTCGTCAGGATGCGCCCGACTAGAGCACCCAGGCGCGGCGACGTCAGGTACTTTACTGATGGTGAGGCGCCTGGGTGCTCTGCTCATGATTAAGGACTCCGGGCGGGTCCGAAACTAGTCGGGCGCATCCTGACGAGTGACGTGAGTATAGCCGTAATAAATTTATCGAATAATAATTTATGATTAAAAACATTGATTTAAAATCTGTTAATGCAATTAATCGTTAATCTGCAGTAATGTACGAACTCAAACTATTTTACCCACTTTAACTGGCGCAGTCAGGTAATCTACAGCATACCTAGTTAATTGGTACTCGAAATGATTTTCGCAAATTGATGGTAACATTTTATATTTTTATTACTATTAGAGATATCGGGATATTTACCGAATATTGTTTCGAGTTTTCAATACTTCGGAAACAATAATATAAATAATAACATACTCATCATGATATTTTAATGTATCCTTTTAATATCAGCTTGCATATCATAATTAGATCAATCATAAGAGCTTACTGGAAAGATTTTGTGCTGTCAGTGGGAAGACCAAAGGCTATTCCTGCTTTGTCTTTTACACTGACGGCACAGAAACTATCTGTGTTTACAGGGTCGGCAGCACGAAACTCCCTGTGTTTATAAGGTCGGCAGCACGTGTGTAACCCGTGTGCCCTGGTGTTGCAGACGTCCATAGGCCACTGTAACCACTTTCCATCAGGTGGACGGTGTGCTTGTCTGCCACCTCAGTGGTATAAAAAAAAGATCTAGCTCGCAGTCTCCGTGTCGGTAGCTTTGTGGTTAAGGAGTCGATCTTACGATCGAGAGGTCTCGGGTTCGAATCCTGGCCATTACACTACCGACGTGAAGCCACTCCTAGCACAAGCGCTTTAGCTTAGTTGGAGGGGTTAGAGGGAATATTAGTAATTTCGATAATTTCGGTTGCCAATATTTATTATAGTGGTGTATCTAAGTACACATAGATTTATGTTCACATTCATTATAACTTAGTTTACTTTGAGTGTGAGTACGTAATATAGTGTTTTTTAGAATACTAATTGTTTTTGTTGCACCATGAAATAGCCCTGGGAAGTAACATCTGTCGGCAGGGGTAATTGAAAGCTGTTTTTGTGTTAAGTATATGGATTTCATGTACCTAATGCTATGTACTGTGTCCCTAATACTTTTTTCGACCTTCTATAGTTTTTTGTTGACATTACCTCAAATTCGTGTTGTAATTATCTTTGTCATCGACATCGTTTTTGTTGTATAGCTGCGTGTTAATATCTACATCACGATTATTATGATAGCAGACTTTAATTTATTTTAACCAAAACAAATATATCAAACACAATGTGACATTGTTAATGAAAAAATTAATAAAATAAAACTATAATTTATCTGTACTATAAATTAGGTCGTTACATATGAAATTGCCGAAATTTTCTTATAGATTCATGAGTTCGTTATTCCTGTTATTTAATAGCTATTTCCATTATATATACTCTGTTTGAAAGTTGATTTCTACATTTTACAACTCTGCATGAAATTTTTTTTTTATTGGCCGCTTGATAACTTAAATTCGATCTTCAAAAGCAGTACTTCCTAAATGCTATCCATTTTGATGATAAATTTCGTATTAATTTTTTACAGCTGTCACTATTCAAAAATGTAATAAAAGTTACCGTTAGCTTAATATTGTCTCATTCATACACCAAAAAAAAAATATTGTCATTCCAAAAAAAAATGCAAAAATGTTAGTACTGCAAATTGGATTTCCTCCAATTTCTTCAATAAAACGGCAATTTCATATGTAACGACCTATTATATTATATGTAGTAAGTCACGTTTAGCCAACTAGCTTAATGAGCCGCTCAATGAACTGCCTAGGCCGGTAAGTAAAGGGCGCTATTCAATTAGCGGCCTGAATGATGTTGCGCCTGTTGAATTAACGGCTAGGCAAAAGGCTTGGATCGATGACGTTTAATTACTTGCCAAGCCATTTAATCTAATAGCTAATAAAATTACTTATTTCTGCATGGTTATTAAAAAAAAATACATCGAAGGCTTCATGCGACATAAATATAGCCATATAATATTTATTACCATTTAATTAAAATAAACTTTACAATATGTACATTAGAATTATTTAAATAAAAATATAAAAACAATACATAATATATACAAATCTGCAGGTTTAGGCATCATAGAAGGAATAAACCGGCCCTCTGGTCGGGTAGCGTCTATACGAAATATCCTTAAATAATAGACGGGCACTTGGACCCCATGATCCCAGCGTCTCGACCCCAAACGGCTCAAATATGTAATTATCACTTAAACTACTATATTTGTGCCGTTTGAGGGTCTCTGCCGAAGCAGCAGCAGCAGCGCAGGCACACTCTCCAGTGCCTGGAAGATGTGAAGGCGCAAGGGTGTCAGCACATGTTGCATCCCATACCAAATGCCTTCCCATCTTTCAAGGCTCCAACGACATTCCATCTGGCCTCTTGCCATCGTCGCGCACCAGACCAGCAGGTTCTAAAATGGCTGGAACGCTGGCGGTGACAAGAGTCCGGCAGATTACATGTATTATAATATATCTCGTATGGACCATAATCGAAGATAATTATTAGGAAAACTGCCCCCTTCATTTCATTCATCCCATGGTTGTCTGGAAGAGATTGCCTTGTGCGATATTGTAATGTGTGGTGGTAGAAATTTGATGGCAAAAATTTGTCACAAATATCGGCCGGATGGGTACCACCGTGCGCGATTGCGAAAAACTTTCCATTATAATCCAATTTCGCTTGGATTGTGCTCAGGGCTCAGCAAGTACATAGCCGGACAGGACGGATTGTGGTCGCAGCAATAGTGGGACCGGTGGGTGTTACGCGGTGCTGCAACGACAATCCTCTTTTGATGAGGCCGTCAAGCTGAGTGCCACCATTGTTAACATGGCACGTGTAGCTAATGGTGATACTCTTTCCTGAGACTTACCATCAGGCGAGATGGAGTCAAATCGACGTTTCTTAAATATAAAAAAAGAGTATTCTGTCTTTGTTTCATACGATAAAGAGATTTTTATTCATTCATTCATTAAGCATATTGTCAGTGATAAAGATCCCAACACTCGATGCCATATAGATCGATGTCATGGAGGATTTAAACTTCATGCACACGTACTTAAGACTGAAATAGGCATTTCCTATTAGACAACTTCATAGGTAGTGTAGAGAATAATAAAGTGGGTCAATTATGAAAGTTAGGAACACTATAACTTGATGAAAATAAGCTGTTGTACACCATGGTAGATACTTATTTACATAATACATAGGTAATAGCTTCTTTTCAAAGCTTTTCTTAGTCTAAGTGTGGCTTCGACTATACCAGATAATATAATATGATTCTTATTTTCAACCAAACCCACATACACATATATATATATATATATATATATATATAATATACAGGGTGTATTTTTGAAACGGGGCAGTAAGGGCAAGTACCTTAACCGTTGCAGTTACAGCAAAACGTTCTTAGAAGACCTTCCCTAACTTTTTGACATATTTTGAACTGCATTCACAGATTTTGTAAAAAACTTACAGTTGGCAAAAAAAATGTAAAAAGTCCAAAAATTTTTTTTATGCCAATCGATTCTATTTCATGTGGGGATCAAAAAACTCTATGAGACCATTTTAGCTTTCAGTACTAGGAAAGACAGAAATCGCCAAAAACGATTCCCATACATTTCGGCAACAGAAACAAATTTCTACGATGGTCTAACTTTTTGTTATGGCCAGGAAGTGGGTAGAATTGACTGTAAAGTAAATAAAAAGAATTTTTACCCTCAAATTCCGAATTTGATTCGAAAATCTGTGTGTTATTCTTAGTTTCAGCTGAGAAACTTCGTATGAGTTATTAATTAAGGATTTTCGCTAAAATGTCTTCTAATCGTGAAAAAATTGACTTATTAGAAGCGTATTTTGTCAATAATCGAAATGCGGGAGCTGCATTAGTGTGGTACCGCAATAAGTATCCGTTGCGGCATGTGCCAACAAGAAAGGTTATTACAAATCTTTTGAAAAACCTGGAATTGCAGGGTTCTTTCAAAAGAAAGCGGCAGCCTCGTGTGGACATGGACACGGAGATTGCGGTTCTAACTTAAGTCGAAGCATATCCAGAGGTATCGTCCAGGCAAGTCGCCCTTGAAGTAGGTGTATCCCACTCCCTTGTGATAAAGATATGGAAGAAATACGGCTACAAGTGCTATCGATATGGGCGCATAGTTCAAGTGTTACATCCGGGTGATGATGTTCGAAGGCTTACTTTTTGCAGATGGCTAAGAGGAAAAATAAGCAGAGATCATGAATTTTTAAATTACATACTGTGGTCAGACGAAACGAATTTTTCCAATAACGGTATGTACAACAGAAAAAATCACCACTATTGGTCCAAAGAAAATCCACTAAGAGTTACGGCAAGTCATAATCAGGTTCGCTTCTCATTCAACTGTTGGTGTGGTATAATGTCCAAGCGAGTCATAATGGTGGAATTTTATGAAGGGAAACTGAATTCTGCCATGTATAATGAAGTCATTTTACACCATCTTGAAAACGAGATGGACGAATGGCCCCTGTCGGAATTGCGAAAAGTTCATTTTCATCAAGATGGTGCTCCGCCACATAACAGTCACCTTTCACGTTCCAATTTGAGCCGCCTATTCGGTACACAGTGGATAGGTACACATGGTCCAACACAGTGGCCACCACGTAGCCCCGATCTAAAACCACTTGATTTTTTTTTATGGGGCTTCGTGAAAAACGAGGTGTATAAGACGACGTACGCCAGTGTTCAAGAGCTCAAGGATGCATTAATGACCATTTTACGTAATATTCATCCCAGAACATTATTAGCCGCCATTCGTTCAGTGCAAAAAAGGATAGACTTATGTATTCGTGAAAATGGAAATCATCTTGAGCAATTTATTTCATAAACCAATTTCTTAAATGTTTAAATGATATTTTTTATTTAAAAAAGTTTAAAATTTTACCTGACCTATGAGTTTCGAGTTGATTTATCATATTTCCGTACGAAATGTATGGGAAAGGTCTTTGGCGATTTCTGCCTTTTCTAGTACTGAAAGCTAAAATGGTCCCATAGAGTTTTTTGATCCCCACATGAAATAGAATCGATTGGCATAAAAAAAAAATTTGAACTTTTTGCATTTTTTTTGCTAACTGTAAGTTTTTTATAAAATCTGTGAATGCAGTTCAAAATGTCCCAAAAAGTTAGGGAAGGTCTTTAAAGAACGTTTTGCTGTAACTGCAACGGTTAAGGTACTTGCCCTTACTGCCCCGTTTCAAAAATACACCCTGTATACATATACAATCTATATATATAAAAGAAAGTCGTGTTTGTTACAACACTTATAACTCGAGAACGGCTGGACCGATTGCCATGGTTTTTGATTTGTTGGATTTGTTTCCGTCCCGAATAGCAGAATACATCTTAAAAACAATGAAAACTCGATATGTGTAATCATTTCAATAGATTCTGATTTGTTTATTACATGTCAAACATTTTTTGTTGTCCAATCCTGTCAAATAGTGTAACAACTATTTTTTTTTTTGAGCTTATGGCCTGGTTGCTGAGTCCCACAACTTTATTTTTTTCTGAACACATCATGTGTGCGTTCAGAAATTTATTTTATGTAAAATGTCTACAAAGTTCAGGTACTGTTATATTGGTTTGTTTTAGACATTAATTTTCGAAAATTATTTATTAATTATTTAATTTTTAATTCCCGAAAATAATACCTAAGATTTATTCTACAGTAAAAACATAAAATCATCGGAAAGGAACGGAATGTAGGGAATAAAAAATCAGTTGGTAAAGGTTATAAGATTATGGAAAAAAAATCTACTGGTTAACAAAAGTGTAAATGTCTTTTTATAGGTTGTCTATGATTTTTCTTGATAAGCTATTCATAGGTAGTGGTTATATACTCTTTGAGCTATTGTCTATGTCTCGAAAGTTCAGGAACTGTTATTACATTTGGTGGTTTTATGCGAGCGACGAGTGCACATTTTAATTGCACGAGAACAGGGCCGCGTTAGAAAGAAGGGCCTTAATTCGTGCTTCTCAAACACAAGAGCAAAAAGAGGCAGCCCGTGAAACGGCTAGGTTAGAAACGAGAAATCGTCGAGCTTATCGTACAGATGAACAGAGGAATAATCTTCGAAGTGCAAGAAGAAATGGTTAGTTCAGCTAAAAAGTAACACGACATTCATTGACTGTTAGGCGGTACGAAGTTCGCCGGGTCAGCTAGTATATATATACAAGTTTTTTTATTCCTCTGAGGTGGCAGACAAGCACACGGTCCACCTGATGGAAAGTGGTTGCAACGTGTAGGTGTGCAATACCAGGGAGTCACACTCGTGCTGCCGACCCTGTAAACACAAAGAGTTTCTTTGTCGTCAGTGCAGAAGACAAAGTAGGAATAGCCTTTGGTCTTCCCACTGACAGCACAAAAACTCTCCAGTGAGCTCTGGCTACCGTACTCACCGCCGGAAACACAACACGAGGTTCTTATGGCAGCGGTATTCTGTAGGGCGGAGGTACTTCCCTACCTCCTACAATAATAAGTACCTTTATATAAACCTAAATATATAAATAAAATATACATACACGTACGGTTAATACATTAATGACTGTTTGATGGACATATTTTTATTTTCTTTTGCGGAATTATATCACATATACATATATGTTGTGACGGGCCCGCGTTGACCACGCTAAAATCTATCCGCGTTAGACCGAATGGATAAAAAGTTTTTTAATTAATGTAATTATTATTATTTATTTATTTATTATTTAAAATTAGCTGTTGCAAGCCGCCTCGCGCGTATGTAATACGAAAGTAAATTTATTTGTTGAAACAAGTGTACTGATGTTGTAACAAAACATTGCATTGAGAGTTTCGACGTGTTCTGTCGACGTATCAAATATCAATGTGTCAAAATATTAGTATTCACAAGCTTTTGTATGCACGAGACAGGTATTGCAAGTTTCCTTTATTATATTACGAACATGCTTAAATATAACTATTATCGGTGCATAAAGGAATAGGTAAATGATTGAATTTATGCCAGTATAAAGAGATAATTAAAGTCCAAAGACATATTATTACAAGTCCGAAAACAGATTGATGTCAAATAAATACTTTGTGAGCTTATGTCAGAATCCTGAATAAACTGATGTCAGATTTTATAATTGGGTAATTTCCTGCTTAAGCGGCGCTAATACTCCAATCTCATTGGAGATTATGAATTTGTGCCGTTTGGAGTCGAAACGTTTGGGCCTTGAGGTCCGAGCGCCCGCAATCTTTTCAGGGAGATTGCGAAGCGTATGGTCGACGCTTCTCGTGACCAGAAGGCTGGCCTCTTTTTAGGTCAGAGATTAAGCATTGCCATACAACGTGGCAATGCTGCCAGTCTTCTGGGAACGCTACCACAAGAGGCATGCGATGCGGATGAATTTCACGACGCATTTTAACTTTTAGTTTATATTTTTTTATTTAGTATTGTGTATATATAGTAACTTTATTAATTTAATTTTTGCCAATACATCTGTATAATAGAAAATAATATGCAAATAAATATATATGATTTCGTAACAGAATAACTAGAAAAGAAAAAGAATGGTAAAAGAGTAATAACAGTTGCGTCGGTTCTTGTTTTATTGTTTCTATTTATTTTTAATCATCCACCCAACCAATAATAGTAAATGATTTGACTATTAAATATTATGAGGCCACAAATATGTACTTTTTTCACACAATTTTCCTTATAACTTTTGACGTTTCATAAGAAGTATCTAATTTGACTAGTCATTCATATAACCAATTATTTATGTCAAAGTGCTATATGCCAATAAGTGCTAATATTATTAAATTCTCATTTCAAGTAAACAAATTTCGTAAACTAATATCGTGATCATTAATAAAATCTCTTATTGTGGAGTAGCACTTACAATTAGAAGCGTTTTCATTTTATGATTGCTTCTGATCAGACTTTCTTCGTTGCAAAACCTTTCGTGGGCCATGAAATGAACATATTTATTCGAAATATAAATTAGCCTACATACCTAATAGGCCGTGCCATTCTTAGTGTCATTTATGTTTATAAGTACATTTAACCGTACGAATAATTTATACATAATACACTTCGAAATAACTTACTTGTATTTCTAAAATATGTACCCTACATAAATAATACTTATTAGATAGGTACTTCAATCAATCAATTAGCCCACTGCAGTCCACTGCGGGACATAGGCCTCTCCCAATGTGCGCCATTTCGTATGATCCTCCGCCTTCCGCATCCAGTCCGTCCCAGCCACCTTTTTCATGTCATCGGTCCATCTGTCTAGGGGGCCTCCTACCCTTCGTTTGCCTTCTCACGGTCTCCACTCTAGGAATAGGTACTTAAATAAACTAAAATAAATAAATTGCTTCAAAAAGGCTTTTTGCATTGAAAATTTTCCACGTACTTTACCACAAACGCATTGGTCATTTGCCAGTCAAATAAACTCAATAACTCAATCACATCGCCACTCACCGGTCCCAATCATATTGATCAGGTTGTGTCACAAAGGGACAGCCCCTACGGTAGTGTAAAAGGATAAACAAAACAAAATAGATGTGGTACAGTCAGCATCAGACCGATCTTAACGAACAAAGTAATCAAAATGATTTTTTGCCTCGATTTTTCACCCTTTCTTCTACATCCTAGCGTGAATCCCAGTCGCATCCGAAGCTATCAACTTGAAGTCCGGGGTCCGCTTTTACCAGTCTAACTGCGGATTTGGCTAAACTTCGACATTTTCAGTGAAGCGACTGCCATCTGACCTCCACAACCCAAAGACGATATCGAAGCATTGCTGTTAGACCAATTGTTTTACTTTTGAGAGCTCCAACTACCCGTAACGACTGCCATAGATGTTAGTATGGCAACCGGGACCGACGGCATAACGTGCTCTCCGAGGCACGACCAGACCAATGCAAATACCTATATTCATGCATACAAATATTTGCAATGAGCGGGGATCGAACCCGCGCCTCCTGCGCATCGGCCGCGATCACTACCGCTACGCCACGGAGGCTGTCTTGGTTTTTTCAATCTTTCTGTTAAATTATTGTTTTTTTTTTATTTCCTACACACCTTTAGTTCAG
This sequence comes from Eilema caniola, assembly GCA_949126895.1. Lineage (NCBI taxonomy): Eukaryota > Metazoa > Arthropoda > Insecta > Lepidoptera > Erebidae > Eilema > Eilema caniola. The sequence continues at coordinate 48,235,939 of OX421460.1, read as the reverse complement.
TAAATAATTCAATTTCAATCAATAAAACAGTTTGATTTCCTCCTAATATCTTGGTTTTAAGATAATTTTTAGACTTAGTGGTGTAGATCGTTCTGACGTTGACTGTACGTGAGTCGTTTCCAACTACGAGCGTTTCACGGTGTTAATTGTCACAGAGCTCCTTTTGCGAATATTGCGAGCTGCAGTTTGAATCCGTAAGCGGACTGGATATTAAAGGATAAAAAAAAACGATTTTTTTTAAAACGACGCTTTTTAGGATTTTAGTAAATAGTACCTACATTATTATAACATTAATGTTTTTATATTGTTTGTTAAAATCTTAATTACTTATTCGGTATTCTACTGAATAAGATCAGAATAATCGAATATAACCCCTCCACCATGCAGGGCCTGATTAACCCTTAGGCTAATTAGGCTGTAGCCTAGGGCGCGAGGATCGGGAGGGCGGACGCGCTGAAATCGTGACTTCTTATGCACTAATATACCATATCATTGCATCTACCCTACTTATTTCAACTAGACCGAGACAAAACACTACAACTAAATGCACTCGAGAGTTCCTAATTTTAACAATAAATTTAAAAAATTTAAAAAGCGCACCTAGAACAAAAATAACGGGCGCAAATTTTAACTTCATTTTGTATGGGAAATTCCTAATTTAAATAGTGCAGCCTAGTTGTGCCATGTTGAAATTTCCACACTATTACTCTATTCACAAATTTTAGGCCATCCATAACACACCTAGCGTGGGCGCGTCCTTGCGAACTCTTGATCAGTCGCTGCCACCATGTGCTTCTTGAATTCAGAGTACATATTCGTCGCCCGTTATATATATTTACTCGCTAACCTGCCCCGGTCTCCAGGACAGGCGATGCACATTTCTATGTGGTTAAACGCATCCGCATCACCATAAAGTTTGGTCCAGTTCGAACCGGATTTGGCCGGTGTTCCTGATATATTTTCGTGCCGTACCCGTACAGCATTGAACTACCTACTGTTCTTTTTTGTGTATGATTGAATATAAGTAAGTAAATAATTGTATAATGAAAGTATAATATACATATTTAAATAATCAAATTATAATATGAAAAATAATATTTTGTAATGCAATTTTTCTAATGTATCTGTCGCCGCCAACTAGTTTAATCATACATACATACATACATATATTATAATCACGAGTTTATCCCCGGAGGCGAATGAATGTGTGTGAGGTGAATTAACACCTACATTTCACTAATCTGTATTTGGTCCCACGTAATAGGGGGTGAGCCTATTGCCGTATTCCGGGCACTATTGTTGACTCGAGCCATGCATCTGAGGCTGAGTCTCGGCTGTACATATCTGTCTGATGTTAAAGTTAATCAGCCCTATCCCTTAGTCGCCTTGTACGACACCACATGGGAAGAGAAGGGGTGGCCCAAATTCTACTTTGCCGGGAACCACACGGCATAGTATATAGTTTAATCAGTTAGGCAGTTTAGGCACTTAACTAAACGGCGCCATTCAGTTAACGGCCTGAATGATATTCAGCCGTCTCGTTTATTACGTTATTTAATAACCTGGCTGGCTAATGCTCAGGCCAAACGTAAGATGGAGCACTACCTCGAAATAAGATAGAAAATTACATACATACATATACTTACATATAAATCCCCAAGGGGGTAGACACAGAAAATTAGTGATAGTTCTATAGTATTTTTTTATAACCATGCAGAAATAAATCATTTTTCTAGTTGTTTAATTAAATGGCTAGGCAAGTAGTTAAACGTCATCGACCTAAGCTATTTGTTTAGCCGTTTAATTAAATGGCTGAACACCATTCAGGCCGTTTATTGAATGGTGCCGTTTAGTTAACTGCCTAGGCAGTTAATTGGACGGCTGAATAAGCTAGTGGGCGGCGACATATATATTTTATTGCATTATACATTTGTGATAGATATCACAAAATAATATACAGGATAATAATGTATCAACAATTTCAATTATTTATTTTATGCCATAATGGATTTAATTAGTGACGTGAAAATGTGTTGCATTTCCACAAACCTCAATGGTTTTCAAAGCACTCAGATAATTAAATTAATTTTATACACACACCGGCAGAATTAGCGGAACACAAGAAAAATATATCATCATTGGGACTTAGACGAGTGGGGACAGGTTCTCTTTACTGATGAATGCAGAATTTATGTTAAATCAAATTGATGGAAGACAGCGAATATGAAGACGCAAAGGAAAGCGTTATTAACAATCTAATTTTGATAATACAGTGGCTAATGGCGGCGGCTCAATTATGGTCTGTGTAGGGATATGTTTAGGAGCTAGCACGAAGTTAGTGGTAGTCGACGGCGGAAATCTGACTGCTGATCGGTATATCAGGGAGATTTTAGAGGAACATGTTGTGCCATTTGCCCCATTTATTGGTAAAGGACTTCATTTTAATGCAGGATAATGCTCGGGCTCACAGTGCTCGCTCAGTACAGGCATAGGTACATGCATTTTTCTCAGTTAAGTTGTTTTTAATTAAACTTAAAGTATGGTGTTGCAAATTAATGTCAAAACATGTTAATTTAACTGTTGTTTTATGTTTAATTATTAAATAATAAACATAAAGCTAACTATTTTATACTCTCCTTTATTTGTGTTCCGCTAATTCTGCCGGTGTGTGTTTTATCTTTGTAATATGATAATAAATTAATAATGATAATAATAATGAACCTACTTGTAAAATATTCGTTCCAAAGCTAATATAATGATGTTTTCAGAATATGATATTATGAGTATATGATGTTTTGCGAATATCGTGTTTTACGAATGTGGTCTTTTGAGAATATGATATACAGCGACGAAGCGAATTATAAGTTGCAATATACACCTTTCATCACTAACATTTAATTAATAATTATTTAATTAAATATTAATACGCGACAGCCTCCGGGGCGTAGCGGTAGTGAATGCGGCCGCTGTGCAGATGGCGCGGGTTCGATCCCCGCTCAGTGCAAATATTTGTATGAATGAATATGGGTATTTGCATTGGTCTGGTCGTGCCTCAGAGAGCACGTTAAGCCGTCGGATCCGGTTGTCATACAATAGATGTTTGTTGGCAGTCGTTACGGGTAATTGGAGCCCTCAAAAATCCAACAACTGGTCTAGCTGCAATGCTTCTATATCGCCTTTGGATTGTGGAGGTCAGATGCTATTCGCTTCACGGAAAATATTGAAGTTTAGCCAAATCATCAGTTAGATTGTTAATAAGCGGACCCCAGACTCCAAGTTGAAAAGCTTCGGATGCGACTGGAATTAACGCTGGGATGAAGAAGATAAGGGGTTTAATGTAATTACTAACAATATTTGAAATAAAATAAATAAATAGCAAGCCTGTATAGGTAATAGTTTGCTCCCTCAGTAGTCCAAAAAATAAACCTTAGGTATAATGTAAACTCTGACCTTATAACCTCAACCTAAATTATAATCAGGTAAGGAGCAATTACGTAATTATTTTTTGATTCCACTGCATTTTCTCCCATTGACGACCTATATTCATCAATGGGGGAAAACGCACTCTCTTAGTAGGAGATTTAACCTTATTTTTATGACATCTGGGTATATTTTTGATCAGATCAATAAATGCATAGTAGATATTATTAGGGTTGTGTCAGTGGTATGTCAGAGAGGGTGGCGCGAAGTCCCGGTGACTCACCGCAATGTGAATCATAATTATCACCGAATTCAGACCCGTTTACCTGTAAGCTTTTTGTACCTACATTTGTCATATTCCTGGTATTCCTACCATAGTATTGATGACATGATTAAGCCACTAAAAAAAGATGCCAGTTCACATTGATGAGCAGGAATTCTTCGACGCTTGATTTATAAACCACTTATTTTGTTACTAGCTTAATATGTACCAAAATAATGTAATTTAAAAAGAATATGTAATTATTGGCAAAAAGTTGAAGATTAGTGTTGAAGTACACAGTATACACTATTGATTGAAAAGGGTCAAAACTGTTTTGAGGCACTTGGTATGTGAATTTAAAATTAAATTCTGGGGGTGTTGATTTTTAATGGGTGGCGAGGACCTTTACATATTATTGTGCTGATTTTGGAAAACGAACTTTTTTTTTGTAGTTGAGAAATCAAAAGAAACGTAAAAACTAACATTAAATAAGAAGTACTTTCAGTAATTGTGTGAAATTTTAATGCATTCAGTAAACTATTCAAATCGATTGTTATTAGTTCTCTATTACCTTGACATTTGAGTGAAAACTAACTAGTTATAGAGAAATAATAATGATCGATGAAGACATTGAGTATCCATGATACAAGTGCAAGGCAAAAGCAACCCGGCCGACCATTGCTAAGTGGACGAAATTAATCTTTAATCCGTCCGTCATATCCGTTTAATTTTATTACGAGATCGAAAGCTTCTTATTCAGCATATTTACCTATTGTGTTAGGTTACTAAACTAGATTTTTTATACAATTATAGGACACGTCATTTTTACTTCACCTCTCCTGATGGTAAGCTGAAGGCAAAGTCTTAGACAAGAGGGTCACCATTACATACACGTTCCATGTTAACAATGGTGGCGCTCAGCTAGACGGCCTCATCAAAAGAGTTCGTCGCAGGTGCCGCGTGACGCGCCCCCCCCCTCCCATACCGGGGGCGATTCGGGGACCGCGTGGTCCCCCCTCCCGAGGAGGGCCAGACCGAGAGGAATGGCCCTGGGTCAGCCGGGGTGCGACGGATATGTTAAAAGACAACCTCACTTCCGGCCTAGCACATCGACCCACAGACGGCGTGCGGTTTAGTCGGTTCGAGTCTGACATAATCTCCCCCTTCGGCTCCGAAGGAGGGTATCCGTGGCGATTTCCCGCACGTAAAAAAAAAACCCCACCGGTCTCACTAGTGCTGCGAGCACAATCCCCCCTGATCGGGTGTGCACTTTCTGACCCCTCCTAAAGAAATTAATTACTATGGAGGGTTTTTCGCAATCGTGTACGGTGGTACCCACTCAGCTGAAATTTGTGAAAAATTTGTGCCATCAAATTTCTACCATAAATATTCCATAAATTTATTATGAAGAGTATCAAGAACCGAAACGAGACTCGAACCCGTGGCATTCCCTTTCTAAGAAGGATATTCAACAAACTAAGCTACCTGGATGTGACGTTGAGATACAATTCTTATCCATACACATTTTGGAGCGATGTAGAACTGAAACTATTTGCCAGAATTTGTATGAAATATGGAATGGATAGACGCGTGTTGAAATTCCCTTTGCCGATTTTAACAGACATTTCATAATCAGCACATATGCTTTAAAACGCAATTTACATCATGTTGAAATAAAACCACTTTTTAACAGTTTCTGTGGCGATAATAATACAAATAAATCGCATAAGAATCCCATAAAAAAAGGTTTTATTTTCATGAGTGATATTCGCGTAAACTTTAGAAAATATTACATCATGTTATAGCTTAAACCTTTAAAAAAATTCAAAAGACAAAGAAAAATTATGCCGTTGAATTCTAAAGAAATATTGAAAAATTCAGTAATTTTAATGTATTATTTCCGTGAGAGTCAGTTGAATGTTGTACATTCATATTATTAACCCATTTATTATTCAATGATAAATTGGCCATAGTTTGCAATCTTAATAGGCATAGTGTGTTTCCATATTCTTCTTCGTGTGAACACTTGTATAACATGGGGATATACAAGTTTTTGGGCATCCTTTTGGGCGATTTTTATATAAACGCTACGTATCCTTCTATTATTGAACTAATATTAATACTTTGGTACAACCTTTTTTTAACACAACGTGGTGCTTATACCACGTTATGTCAAAAAAGGAATGTTTCGTGAGCCCAGTGGCGAAGTGTGAAAGTTTCATAGGATTTCAGTTAGTAAATTTCAGATTCTGAATATACTTAATGGTTTCACTTTACAGCGTAAACCGACAGCAATCGCATTCTAAGGACCCCTGACGTGAGCCGCTCCGTGATTCCGTCTGAGCATGATGAAACCTCTTAACTCGAGTTAATAAAAAATAAATTATTAAAAACGAAAAACCCGACTGATTCTAAAAAGATTTAAACGAGCTTTAGCTTTAGCAGGCGGTTCTCATTAATTTTCATCTGATTAGAGATTTGCAAATGGGTACCACCTGCTATAAAGCTTGTTTCAATCTTTGTTTGTTGTTTTTAATAATTTATTTTATTTTATATTTTTTAGTTATGTGACATATATTTTTGTAATCGTCTTCCAATTGCCTTCACTCGATAAATTTGACTGATTTTTTTAACCACACATTTTGGCATCAAAAACCCAACATATAGCTTTTGTTCATATTTTATGTACCCGAGAACACTTGGGCCATAAATACCTTTCCTTTTGGACACAAATCATTCAAAATCGTACGCTGCCGCGGTGGTTCAGAAGATATGAGGTAATAAAGAATATTATAAACATTATACAAGATACGCGCGAAAAACAAAACCCTTCTTGGCAGTGGGGAAATAAAGTACGTTTAAGAAAGAATAATATTATAAAAAATTAAGTAAAAATGGTGAAGAATGCATCATCATAACAAGTAAACTCGATTTCAAAGTTAAGTTAAGAAGAAAAAAAGCAGAATAAAATAAAGATATTTATTTTCTTCATGACAATGGAAACTTATTTTTAAAGAAAATCCATTCTTTGCGAAATGTGAAACTACAGCTGTCAACAAACTAGCCATAGAAGAGCACTGAATCAATAATCAATTTACGAACATAAGCTTGTAGACATAGGTAGTAACAGCTACGTTTGTGTTTGGTACAATGAAAATGAATTTATTAATTGGGAATAATAAAATCAAACCTCCTATTATAGTCCAATGCTGGGTATAGTCAGCTCTGAATGTGCGCTATTGCTCTGATCCTCCGCATTCCACAGCCCTTCTCGCGGTCTACTCTCTAGGGTACCTATCAGTCATCCGTGCTTAAATCCGTGTTTGGTTTGTTTGATATATATATATATTATGTAAACAAAGTACAATTAAAAATGTTATCTATAATTAAAATATTTATTAATCCTTATATCCGTGAATCTTTAAAATAATAGAATTTAATATAGAATACTAAGTACCTGTAATGATAGTAGTGTGTGAATCAAATAAATAAATAAAATAATAAATTTACTAATAATACATTGCATACAAAATATTTATAAGGCCACCATTGTAGCATGATGACATTTGACCTTTGAATTTTACCATCAGGCGAGCTGAAGTAATTTTGACATTAGCCCCCGTCCCTTCGTAATATTAGCCCCCTATTTCAAGGGTTAATAACTAATTTTATTATAGGCCGGGGTGTTACCAGCCCGGGGTTTCACCCGCCAAAGATGTGACTCCGTGGGAATATTATAAATAATAATAAAAAATATTCCACAACATTTCACACAACACTATCTAGACCCATGGTAAGCATAGCTTAACTAGCTTGTGTTATGAAATCTAGAATGCGGATAAACATACTTAGATACATTTCTTTTTGTAAATGCATACATATTATACATTGAAACACCCAGACCAATGCAAATACCCATATTCATGCATACAAATACCTGCACTGAGCGGGGATCGAACCCGCGCCTCCTGCGTAGTAGCAATCAAGCGCTCGGAAAAGTTAAAAAGCTCTTAATACTTAAGATTCCTAAAAATCATCGGTAATAAAGATGACTACAGTAAATTATCTTCAGAATTAAAATTAATGCCAATCCATGTATCTAAACGTTAAAATCTAATTGCTGTAGAAACATATTACAAAGAACAGTTGAAAAGAGTAGCCTTGAATTGGGTGTGAAGTAACGGTTGATATAATAACAAAAATCTAACGTTCACTTGACCTTATTTGAGTTAATATACTTTTGTTTACTATAGCGATCAATTGAGAAAATGAATTGTTGATATAATTTCATTTTATCTAATTTCTTATGATATAATGAACACCATGCATCCTTTAATGCACATTTGACATAATATTAATTCAGAATATTATTCATTTACTATAATACTCATAATCTCTATGTAACATTTAATAAAATTAAAAAAAAATTGCATATTGTAAGGTCCAAATCAATTATGGTTAATATCCCGACTTGGATGGGTTAGGTTAGAAGACTAAGGCAGGAGCCTACTTTCGCTTCGCTCCCTCCTTAGTCATCGTGGTTTTTTTTTATAAACCACCCAGAAGTAGGAGCCCCGCGAAGAGCGTCGTCGAGATATAGGTCAAAAGAACATTAGGTTAAATGAATTTTATATAAAAATAATATTATACGTAATGAAGATTATATAAAATGAACGTTATACTAAATGTTATTATATTATACGAGTATTAGATGATATAAAACATTAGTTTATATGAATTTAGGTTACTTTACATTATAGCATATAAAAATTATATCATAATGAACGTTATTCCAAGTAAAATTAAAGCATTTGTTATTATACCAAACATTACACAACCCTTGTATTATGGTTGACTCTACAGAACTCCAACTCTTGGTTTGTTTGATATATATTGGTATAAAAGGTATTGGTACAACAAGAACAAGAGAAAGTTTGAGGAAAGTATTTATATTCGCTCAATAGTAGTTTACACTAAAATGTTGTAATTGTCTTATATTAATTAAGATAATGCTTCTAATTGTTTGGAATTAATGGTTAATGGTTTTGGATGCGAGTACGCGGTAGTGGTACGCGGTTTTAGACACATTAGCCCAATCGAACACGAGCAAGCGATGCAATTATACGCATTTGTCGATTGTTTGATTTGCTCGAATAACAGTGTCAGATTAAGTAAATCGGTAATTTGATTTTAAATAGAGGGAATTTGATTTAACGATAAAAAACAAGGCTGCATTAAAAAAAAAAGAAAATTAAAAGGAAATGTTTTTAAGTTGATATAATAAGATTTTTGATGAGAGAGAATAAATTACTAAGTAACCTGTGCTGATTAAATTATCAGCTTAGGTATACAATACAATGTATTCAAGATAATCACGTAAATGCAAGGAGATAATAAATTAATGTAAATGTATCATGTATATATATGTCGCCGCCAACTAGCTAAATCAGCCGTTCAATTAACTGCCTAGGCAGTTAACTAAACGGCGCCATTCAAAATCCCTTCGGCCGTCTACGAAACCAGAGCTACGTAACTAGTTACTAACTAAACATAATTCGTCCTTGTCCGATACCAGTTACGTATACACACGTTTTTTTTACTTCAACGAAACTTGGTAGCTAGTTCGTAACCAGTAACAATGTTAGATATCCTTCGGCCGCCTACAAAACCGGAGCTTACTAGAACTAAACATATTCATCCTTATTCCACACGTATTTTTTACTTAAAGGAAACCAGGGGATTATTAATAAACCTAATAAAATAATGAGGTTTCATAACTCACTTCAAGTTTTCTGCTACGAAACAAAGTTTCGTTGAAGTAAAAAAACCGTGTGTGTACGTAACTGGTATCGTACAAGGACGAATTATGTTTAGTTAGTAACTAGTTACGTAGCTCTGGTTTCGTAGACGGCCGAAGGGTTCAAAAAATGGCTAATGCTTCGGCCATTCGTAAGATAAGACAGAAAATTACATACATACATACATAATACTCACACCTGTAAATCCTCGAGGGGTTAGGTAGAGATGTATTCACATAATTTTTTTTATAACCTTGCGGCAATAAGTCATTTTTATAACTGTTTGATTTAATGGCTAGGTAAGTAATTTAACGTCATCGACCCAATCTATTTGCCTAGCCGTTTAATAAAATGGCGGAACACCATTCAAGCCGCTAATTGAACGGCGCCGTTCAGTAAAGAGTGAAGGCAGTTAATTGAACGAGTGATTAGGTTAGTTGTCTGCGACATTATAAATTGGGTGGATGGGTACACTTAAGTAGATATAACTACGTATACAAAAATGTAAGAGCGACCGTCTACACACTGCCACAGCAGTTTGGCGAAAATAATTTTTATGAACATGTTTCCATTATTATTGAATTAAAAAGAAGACATGGGTTGTACGTTAACTTTCTTCAATATCCATGGGATGGGGTGGTGTTAACCCTAAACTGCTTCAAAAACATAACGTACTAGCTTTTGCCCGCGGCTCCGCTCGAGTGGATGTCTGTTATTGCTTTATATCGGTTATCGTTATAAATTGTAGCCTATGTGTTATTCTGATGTATCTAATATATAAAATTCTCGTGTCACAGTTTTCGTTGCCATACTCCTCCGAAACGCCTCGACCGATTCCCATGAAATTTTGTGGGCATATCGGGTAGGTCTGAGAATCGGCCAACATCTATTTTTCATACCCCGATTCGCGATAACCGACATCCACGCGGGCGGAGCCGCGGGCGACAGCTAGTAAGCTATATTATTGTAAAGTTTCATTATAATCTATTCAGTAGTTTTTACTTGAAAGAGGAACAAACATCCATCCGTCCATACATAATTACAAATTTTCGCGTTAACACATATCTAGGAGCTAAATCTTGAGACAAACAAGGCCCGAGCACGCGGATTGTATTGTAATAGGTAATCGATGATTGGTGAATGTAACGTCGTCCACTACAGTAACACCCCGTGCTCGCACCCAAGATACGTGTACTGCGTGTACTGAGCACATGTTACGTCCAAGATATATATAATACATACCCTGGACCTAAAATGGCCCAAATTAAAAAAAAAAAAATTGAATGTGTAAGACACGTTAATCGGGCTTAACCTCACCTTGATGGTTAGCTGAAGACAAAGTCTCGGGAAAGAGGGTCACCATTACATACAGGTACCATTTTAACAATGGTGGCACTCAGCTTGACGGCCTAATTAGATGGTTTTTCATACCCCGCTTAAAGGACCCGGGACTGTAGGAAGAAGGAAACACGTGAGCTGGCAAGGAGTTCCAGTTCAAAGGAGTCACCAAACCGCTTGGTTCTTGAAGGAATATTCTGCACCGTATATGGGTGACATCTAAGCCCTGCTCGTTTCGTCCTGTGTAGGAAAGAAGAGGGCGGGACCAATTGGAAGAGCTCATCAGTACATTCACCATGGTAGAGACGGTAAAATACTGCCAAGGAAGCAACATCTGTAGGCATCTGCAGAGGCTCGGGGGTGCTCGTGACCACGGGACTCCCAATAATGCGGACCGCACGTCGCTGCAACCTGTCGAGAGCATCTAATAAGTACTTTACGGAGCTATCCCAGAGATGCAAGCAGTATTTCACGAAGGACCAAATTTGTGTCTTGTATAAAAGACATACTCCGGTATGAAAAATCGTCTCACTCTGTTCAGGACTCCGAGTTTCTGCGAGGCTATTTTGATGATATTCTCGATGTAGTTTTTGTTACGCATATTAATGGTGACAGGTATTTGGCAAGTAAGAAAAACTATGCGTTTGTTACGAATAGCTGCAGCACCCAAAAACGGTTACATTACGAAATAAATTGTGACCTAAACTACATAAAATAAAACTAATTATTATTTTCTTTTTTTTTTTGCAACGGCGACACTGCCCAATCTCTACTTTATCTGCAGAGTACAACCTACAGACGATTTTCAACACCCGCGGGTGCTGTCGTTGGCGACGTGTCACGCAGCCCACAAGGTCACCTACGACACGTCGTCGGAATAGTATAAAAAAATTTGTTTATATCCCATTCAGGTGGCAGACAAGCACACGGCCCACCTGATGGAAAATGGTTACCGTGGCCTAGAGACGTTAAACAACAGGGAAGTCTGTCGAATGGCTGATATCAGATGGTTCAGATGGCAGTCACTCAGATAAAAGCAGTACCTACAAGCCAAATTATTGTAGAAACAATTAGAATACGTTATCATTATCTGCAAATGAATTATTTAAGCTTTGGAGTTGACTATCTCAATATTTTGGAATTGGAACATAGTCCTTTCATCGACTCATATAATATTTAGTATTCAGTATCGTTAATATAATATAACCGAAGTATTTTTTATATTTCTCAATTTTTATACCACTTAGGTAGGTGGCAGACAAGCACACGGCCCAACAGATGGAAAGTGTTTACTGAGGACATACAATGCACAGAAACGACTACTTCGCAATTATATAATTGTTTACAGCTACAGAAGATGAAGACTGATACATTTATCAGGTTACGTATCCCACAACTCACGACTCTCGTGCGTAACTCGCAGCAAGCGACCTCATACATGTGATGTTGTTTCTAACAGCCTCCGTGGCGTGGCGGTAGTGAACGCGACCACTACGCAGGAGGCGCGGGTTTGATCCCCGCTCGGTGCAAATATTTGTATGCATGAATATGTATATTTGCATTGGTCTAGGTGTTTCTATGTATAATATGTATGTATTTACAAAAAAAAAACGTATCTAAGTATGTTTATCCGCATTCTAGATTCCATAACACAAGCTAGTTAAGCTATGCTTACCATAGGTCTAAATAGCGCTATGTGAAATGTTGTGGAATACTTATTTGTGTATTTTTTATTTCACCCGCGTCTAAATATTAGTTTCGTGAGTATACAACCATGAAAAAGTAACACCAAAACTTTTTGTTAATATGCCAAAGATGTCGTGTGTCGATGAAACCAAGTGAACAAGTCGACTGAGAGAAATTTGCATGCGTATAAAGTAGGTAAATATAGACTAATGAGCCTGCCAGACTTCGTCGCATGCTACCCAAAAAGTAACAAACGTGTGGTATACCCATCACGTTGCAAGAATCGTTTTCACGTACAGATTTATATTAAAACAGCTATTTGGATTACAACTTCAAGATGAACGTGAGAAGAATATTTTTACAAAAAGTTTATCTCTGTTGTGTTCGGGGGGTACTTCCGGAGTTAAAGGATTGAATGCAATAGGGATATCTTGCAGGATATTAGGATACTGTTGACACTGTATTCAGTGTCAGCAGTATCCTAATATCCCGCAAGATATAATAATAATACAGCGATTGTGTAGCAGTTTAGTGCATCCAATATTTCGTGCGTCCGTCGCGTTGCAGTCTGCCCGGTCAACATGACAAATAAATCATATGAATAGCGACGCACGTTGTTCTATTAATTAGACTACTAATTCTTCAATCTTCGTATATATGACCACGTGTCTTCATTCCTTTCGCAGCTTAATTGGTTACCCATCCGTCCTCGCCGTAAGTTGCGCGCACTTACTACTCTCTACAATATCCTCCACTCTCCCGGTCTCCCACCTTACTTAAGTTCTTATTTTCAGCTTTTATATTCCAACAATAATCGAAATCTTCGTTCTACTGACAACCGGCTCCTCGCATTTCCTTCTCATAGAACGAACTTTTTAGGCACTTCTCTCTTTGCTGGAGCTGTTCGTCTATGGACCGCACTTCCTCTAGAGATCAGGAAGAGCACGAGTTGCAATGTATTCAAGTCTAGGGTACGGCAATTGATCACCACTGAAATGGCAGAATCATCGTCTCAACGATAATGACATTCCTACTCATAAGGATATATGTATATTTAGGTATATATATAAATATATATAAATGTTATGTATGTGTGTATATTTTATGTGTTATATGTATATTAGTGAGATATATATGATATATATTAAGGTATGTAGGTATTTGTACTGTTTATGTAAGTATATGTTATTGAACTACAATCGCAATCGCAATAGCTGCGGCCTGCCAACTCTCTTATTTAAATAGAAGCAAACGCATTATTCTTCTTTAACATGTGCCTAACTCGTACTATCTCTGCATCACCCAATGGTAGACTGGTAGAGAATGCCTACGGCATTAAGTCCGCCAATGCACATCGTGCATAAAAAAATAAAAAAATTATACATAAGGTTACATAATAATATATTCACGCCTGTGATTCCCCGAAAAAATATGCAAAGGTGTTTTAACATCTACATTTCGCCAACTTTGATTCTCGGACCCACGTAATAATGCAGCCTATCGTCGTCAAGGGCGCATTTTTTCATGAGCTGTATATTTACTGAAGGGTGGAGAAGAGCCCTATGCCTAATCATCTTCTACGTCATCCTCGAGAAGAGATGAGGTGGCATTATTATACTGCACAGAGAAGCAACACGTGCAATAACAAATTACCTTGAAGATTAATCGTAACTGACTACAAGTAATATTCAATATTAATTATTGCTAACTTCAAATAATATACAATACTGCGACTGTGATTTATCTAACATCGAAAGTAATCAAGTGTACTAGAGACGCAACCGCAGCGTTGCATCACTGGTAGCCTCGTCGCTTCTGATGAGTGCTTCAGTGGACATCCACCCGTAAGTCTCGTGAAATGCTAAGTAAATTGTAAATTGCAAACCAAATTTTGTAAGGAACACTCCACTAATATTAACCCCAAACAACCCGGTATGCTTATGTAACGTAACTGACTAGTAGTGTCCAACAGACTCATTTTAAGTACACAATAATATATGTATACCTGATGTACATTTGGTAAAATCGATAGTATCCCACCTTTACATGTGTGGGTATTTCGAATATACACTGGCCTGCAAAAGTATCTGAGTGGGTATTACACTTAAGATTAAAAAAGTTTTGTTGCAAATTTTATAGGCTTTAATTCTTAGAAACTAATGAACTATAATAATATATAATAACATTTTTAACTTGAAAAAGATAAAACAGTGAAAAAGACATTTTTAGCTTAGTGTTAGAAGATTCAGCTAAAACATATTACATCTTAATTATTTTTTTAATAACTGGTATTGCTTCCTCGAGGTCTGATTACAGCTTCGAGCCGGTTTGGCATATCAGCCTGATGGCTTGGCCATCAAGCAGTCCTGATCTCAACCCGATTGTACACGCCTGGGATGAGCTTGGGAGGCTAGTCAGAAGTCGCAGACCACCACCTTCTACCCTCAGGGCACTAAAGCAGGCCCTGGTAGAAGAATGGGAGAATATTCCCCAACATCGGCTCCGAAACCCAGTGTTCAGTATGTAGATAAAAAAAAAAATTACATTTGAAAAGTGGGATACTTACTTTTGCAGGCCAGTGTATTATGTTACGCGGTATGTCAAACACTGAGAATTTGGTCATACGTAGTTGCTTACATGTGTGTGAACCGTCAATAACTCGTTTCTTCACTCACACACTTGCATATTGCAATTGATTTAAAACCATTCGTATTTGTTTATTATATGTATTAGTTACAGTATCTCGGGTAATTGTAATATTATATTATCTAAGTAGGTTTATTTTAGTTCATAGTATTGTCAACCTCTTTTCTCTAAACGCATTTATACTTTTAAATTTAAATTTGTACTGACAGCGCTGCGGTTCCTAACAAGCTTTGCAAAAATCGAGTGCGCCGAGATTGGAGCCCCGGTTTCGATCGTGAATACATCTCTTAAATCTTATTACTGAAGTTCATCTTAATCTTTCAGAAGCCACTGCCTTTTAAATGAATATTCAATCATAAGGATTGACCAAGTCTCGTGCCTCTGGTGGAGGCCACTCTGAAAATTTTCTGTTCCATCAAGCTTTTGATGGAATGCAGCTGCGCCTTGTAGTCTCGCCGTGGACGTATTTTCTCATCGAGTGCCTGTGCAAGCCTGGCCCATAAAAGCACTGAATCTTTTATGGAAAATTGTAGAGAAGACTCGTGTAGTTTTAATGACTCTTAAGTGTTTTTCTTGTGAACTGTGTATCTTATTCTTGTGAACAATACAAAGTGCCATTTCCCTGTTCACGTCTTATTATTCCCTTCTTCCTTTAACAATCTGACGTACACTGGTCCTCCTCGAGAACCAGCTGTTACGTTACATAATCCATAAAATGCATAGAATAGTTTAAGACTGTAATTTTTAGAACAGTTGATATCAATCATCGTGGTTCCGGGGCATACGAAGTGGCATTTTAATTTTAAACATATCATACAGGGTTTTGGGTTCGAATCCCAGCATAAAATTTCCTATTTGCAGTTAGCATTCGTTCTTTTAATGATTTTGTTCTATCTCCTATCTACCTCATGATCTCATGAAGACCATTGTAGTAATAATAATAATAATAAACATATAGTTAAAAACAAAACTGGTGATATTGCTGATAAAAACAACTCGTCCTATCTCGCTGGCGACAGTACTGGCTAAAGTTTTACAGTCCGTCAAATCTAAGAAGTACCGTTTGACAGTTCTGACAATTGAATTATAGGGATGGGATGAAAAAATCGATTACTATAATATCCGAACTTTAAGAGATCGATTACTATAATATCCGAATTTTAAGAAATCAATTGTTATAATTAAATAAAAGAAATGTTTAGGATATTTTTTTATTCACTACTAGTACTAGTATCGTCGTCTTCGTCATCATCGTCATTTAAATTAATGACCAGTTGATTGTCCATTACATTATCAAAGTGTACGTCTCTTTCGAAGTCGTCCATTATTATTTTCTTTGTTTTTTGTACTACTTTACTCCAATCTTCCTGTGTAACTTGGGCACATGCTTCCTTTAATAAACCTTCCATTTTCTTGACACTGAAGGGTGGTTTTGTGTTGTGTCTTGCTGCATAACCTGTAAAACAATAATGTAACATTTTTGTGAATGGGTTCTACATACCTTATTTTTATTAGTTTTAGACGTAGAAATAAGACTTAGAAGAAAAAATTGTAATTGTAAAATCAATGGATGTGCTTGTTAAAAATTTGTTTATTTCTCTGTAATATGCAAACCCATACTATCATACACAAAAATAAATGTAAAAAACACTATCCCTGACTCCATTTACTATTTCGACAGCGTTAGCGCGAGAAACCCCGACTTATTTGGGCGCGAAAATCAAAAATCGACAAATCGCTTTCGACAACTTTTTAAAGAAGCAAATATATTTGATTTATAAATACGTATTTTTGGTGAATGGGTTTTATCTCATATTTTACGATTACATAACTATTTAGTTATGTAATCGTAATATGTGAGATAAATCCCATTCACATGAAAAAATATTTGTTTGGTTGTCAAGTGTAATTTGTAAATAATACATTCGATTTTTCGTATATGTAAACGATTTTTTTGCATACAAGTGTATCCGAAGAGTCGCAACACTACGTGCAGTGACCTAACTACGTAACTTTGTAATGCGGTCAAGAATATAACTATTAGAAATTATTTACTGTGTAAATATGTGTTATTTTGCTTTGTTTGAAAGTTTTCAATTACATTTAGATATTAAGAATTGTACATTTTTAGATACAATAATGAAATCTTTCTAAATTCATGGTTTTATGAAAAAGGTTATCGAAACTGAATAATGTACGTATGAACAAGGTTGTTTCGGTTTGAAAAATATGAAACGTCAAACGGTACCTCTTAGATTTGATGGACTGTAGACAGTTTATTAGACTCGCGCTTAAATGAATATTTGGTTTTACACAATGCGCAGTTCGGCTTTCGGTCGGTTCTATCGACTGAAAGTGCTATTCTAAGCAGTATTATACGGAAAGAAGGACTCCTTTTCACAGTTTGACAGTTGGTGAGTGTTGCAAATAAAAGGAAAATTATTAGTTCCTCCAACATTAATTTCATGACTTTCTTGACACACTATACCAAATTTCAGCTTTCTACGACTTCAGGAAGTACCCTAACAATTTTGATGATCAGTGAGTGATAAGTCAGTGACGAAATTAAGAATTTTGAGACATTAATAAAATCTAAAGTTTAATAGCAACGACATTCAAACTTTGTATGTTTAATGATTGTACCGATGGCATTCTATCTTAAAAATTTTAACTACATATTTAGCATCATCCAAAGTAAAGTTATGAGAGTTCAAAAAAACGACGAAGCTTTTCGAGAAAAGCCCCTCTAGACAAGTGGCAATTTGCTAGCTGCCCCTCTAGACAAGTGGCAATTCGCTAGCCGGCGTTTGATGGAATAGAATTACGAATGTATAGAATTTGACGTTTATGACATGCGATAACGACTGTCAAATACGTCAAATCCCATATATTCCTCATTCTATTCCATCAAACGCCGGCTAGCGAATTGCCACTTGTCTAGAGCGGCAGTAGCGAACCAATTTGTTATTCATTATTCTAGGTGAAATTTTGATGCTACCTTAAGTCTTAACTTGAGATGTGTTCCGCAAATATAGATTTATATTTGTTAGATAAGGCTACATGGTGCGAATTGTAGTGAAATAACCGTTCAAACAGCGCCAATAAATCGATGTATTCATACGTCCGAATAAAAATATATAATAACTGAGATTCCGCCAAACGCTTTCGTTTGGCGGAATAGAATGACGAATATATGAGATTTGACGTATATGATAGTCGTTAACGCAGGTCAAATACGTCAAATCCCATACATTCGTCATTCTATTCCATCAAACGCCGGCTAGCGAATTGCCACTTGTCTAGAGGGGCTGGTTGGTAGTGCCCTTGCGCTTCGCTTGGCTCGTCTTGGCGGGGGCAGTGCCGTGCCGCCAGATTTACATGATTAGTTAATGACAGTTTACGTAACAATGTATCTAAGTGACAGCAATATATTTGACAAGTATGCGTTTAGAATTTCAACACCTAATAACAACAATCAGTCAACAGAAACAGGGTAATATCAAGGTATTAACATCATTTTGAGTACTTTGCTCGTGGAGATCGTTCTGAAGGCGACTGTACGCTAGTAGTTGTTATATCTAACTTTTTTGAAGTGAAAACTTCTTTAGCAGCGTTGAATGGATGAAAAGTGTTAAACTCGCGTCAGGATCGCTTGACCTTTGAACCGTAACCGACGACTGACATCATATAACATTAGCTATAGACTGTCTATTTTGCAAGATACGATAAATAGAATCGTAGTCGACTTTAAGTCCTTATGGTTTCAGATAGTACCGGGTTCAAACCTGGCCTTCAGACACTTTTTGTGATTATTTTTTCTTTTTGTAATTTTTTTCTTTTTGTGATTATTTTTTCTTTTTGTAATTTATTTCTTTTTGTGATTAATTTTTCTTTTTGTAATTTATTAATTTCTTCTGACAGAAAATTTGCAGAAAATTAGTGATAGATTCTATGATTGGCGCTATATTATAGGTATGTTATGGTAACGAAAGAAAGACAGAAAATGTTTTTACTTCTGCTGGCACTTCCAGAGTGCAACCCGTCTCTTTTTTTTAAAGCACAGTGGTGCAAACTCTCGTCCCAGAGATGCAAAGTGGTTACCGTGGCCTATGGACGTGTGCAACATCAGGGGAGACACACTCGCGCTGCCGACCCTGTAAACAGAGAGTTTCTGTGCCGTCAGTGTAGATGACAAAGCAGAAATAACCTTTGGTCTTCCCACTGACAGCACAAAACTCTCCAGTGAGCTTTAGCTACCCTACTCACACACGACACGTCGTCGGAATAGTATAAAAAATATTGTTTATATTCCATTCAGGTGGCAGACAAGCACACGGCCCACCTGATGGAAAGTGGCAACCGTGGCCCAAAGACGTGAAACAACAGGGGAGTCTGTCGAATAGCTGATATCTGATGGTTCAGATGGCAGTCACTCAGATAAAAGCGGTATCTACAAACCAAACTACTTATTTGGAGAATAAGGCGTAAGGCGTAAACGGAAACAACGCTTAGAAACGTGCCATCGTCAGAATTATCTTTTACCTGTGTAAACCCAGGACAGTTACATAAGAATTCCACAGGTAAACACAGGTTAAAGAATTCTACAAGTCTTTAACCTGTGTATATCTAGACAGGTTATAGAGAAATTGTGTATTTTACTAATCTTTAACCTATGCAAATCTAAATACTTAACTTCGTTATTACGTTTAGATTTGCATAGTTAAAGATTAGTAAAATACACAATTTCTCTATAACCTGTCTAGATATACACAGGTTAAAGACTTGTAACTGTGGTAATAACGAGGTTATTATGGCCACGGTATTCTGTAGCGTGGAGTTACTTCCCCAGTCGGACTGCTCAATTGGACCGTCGTTTACCACCTTACAATAGGGAAGCTTCAAAAACGATTATTTATGAGACCTACGGGGCTTATAAGGCCATCTGTCCAGATTTATACACGCTAAGGATAAGTGGTATACCAGTAATACACAATACCTATAATATATACAATACCATAATAATAATATACAATAGCTAAGTTAAGTATTTAGATTTGCATAGGTTAAAGATTAGTAAAATACACAATTTCTCTATAACCTGGCTAGGAATACACAGGTTAAAGACTTGTATAATTCTTTAACCTGTGTATACCTGTGGAATTCTTATGTACCTGTCCTGGGTTTACACAGATTAAAGATAATTCTGATGATGGCACGTTTCTAAGCATTGTTTCCGTTTAGGTACGCCTTACGCCTTCTCCTAATAAGTAGGTAGTTTGGCTTGTAGGTACTGATTTTATCTGAGTGACTGCCATCTGAACCATCAGATATCAGCTATTCGACAGACTCCCGTGTTGTTTCAAGTCTTTAGGCCACGGTTACGACTTTCCATCAGGTGGGCCTTGTGCTTGTCTGCCACCTGAATGGAATATAAACAATATTTTTATACTACGCCGACGACCGCACCGGGTGTTGAACATCGTCTGTAGGGTGCACTCTGCAGATAAGGTAGTGATTGGGCAGTGTTGCCGTTGCAAAAAAAAACAAGTAATAATTAGTTTTATTTTATGTAGTTTATGCATACTGTACAATTTATTTCGTAATGTAACCGTTTTTAAGTGCTGCAGCTATTCGTAATAAACGCATAGTTTTTCTTACTTGCCAAATATCTGTCGCCATTGATATGTGTAACAAAAACTACATCGAGAATGTTATCAAAATAATCTCGCGGAAACTCGGAGTTCTGAACAGAGTGAGACGATTTTTCACGCCGGAGTAGCGGTGCCTTTTGTACAACACACAATTTTGGTCCTGCGTGGAATATAATCGCATCTCTGGGATGGCTCCGTAAAGTACCTACTTATTAGATGCTCTCGATAGGTTGCAGCGACGTGCGGTCCGCATTATTGGGAATCCCGGGGTCACGAGCACCCTCGAGCTTCTGCAGATGCCTACAGATGTTGCTTCCTTGGCAGTATTTTACCGTCTCTACCATGGTGAATGTTCTGATGAGCTCTTCCAATTGGTCCCGCCCTCTTCTTTCCTACACAGGACAAAACGAGCAGGGCTTAGATGTCACCCATATACGATGCAGAATATTCCTTCAAGAACTATGCGGTTTGGTGACTCCTTTCTTTGTCGCACAATTAAGACCTGGAAGTACTTGCCAGCTCACGTGTTTCCTTCTTCCTACAGTCCCGGGTCCTTTAAGCAGGGCGTGAAAAAGCATCTAATGAGGCCGTCAAGCTGACTGCCACCATTGTTAACATGGTACGTGTATGTAATGGTGACCCTCTTCCCTGAGACTTTGCATTCAGCTTACCATCAGGTGAGGTGAAGCCAGATTAACGGGTCTCGGGTCATTTTAGGTCCACGTTATGTATTATATATATCTTGGACGTAACATGTGCTCAGTACACGCAGTACACGTATCTTGGGTGTCTTGTGAGGAGAGCACGGGGTGTTCCTGTGGTCGACGACGTTACATTCACCAATCATCGATTACCTATTACAATACAATCCGCGTGCTCGGTCCTTGTTTGTCTCAAGATGAACGCGAAAGTTTGTAAATATGGATGGATGAATGGATGGATGGATGGATGGATGGATGGATGGATGGATGGATGGATGGATGGATGGATGGATGGATGGATGGATGGATGGATGGATGGATGGATGGATGGATGGATGGATGGATGGATGGATGGATGGATGGATGGATGGATGGATGGATGTTTTTTACTCTTTCAAGTCGCTCTAAACCTACATACACTACACCTTAGGTTTAGAGCGTGCAGTCTTTAGAACTTGGCTTTATACAAGATCTGATAACTTTTTCACAGTGTAAGCTACGTAAACTCGTCTTGGCAACATTTTTACATGAAAATGTTTTGGTGGGATCATCTTTTCTCGTGTGTTTACTCGTTGTCTCGTCAAAATAAATATCCGAGTGAATTCTTTATTTTGTTTTGCGTTTATCCATTTAACCCTTCATCAGGTAGATACCTACGTACGTATAGTTCGGAGTTCGGAGTTCAGACGAACTTGAATCAATAAAACAGTTTGGTATTAACATCAGTAGTGGGTCGTAGGTTTGTACTTTGCTAGTCATAATTGATCTAATGCTAATTGTACAGACCTAGTTGGTTGAGCAAGCGGGTATTTATTAGGTAGTTACATATGAAATTGCCAAAATTTTCACACAGATTCATGAGTTCGTTATTCCTGTAATTTAATAGCTATTTCCATTATTTATACTTTGTTTGAAAGTTGATTTCAACATTTTACAACTCTGTATTAAATTTTGGTTTTATTGGCCACTTGATAAATTAAATTCGATCTTCAAAAACAGTACTTCGATTTTGATGATCGTATTACTATTTCACAACTGTCACTTTTCAAAAATGTAACAAAAGTTGCTGATAGCCTAACGTCGTCTCATTCATGTCATTCGTTAACAAAAAATTGCAAAAATGTTAGTACTGCAAATTGGGTTTCCTCCAATTTCTTCAATAAAACAGCAATTTCATATGTAACGACCTATTATGTCTTTGGTTTGTAAAATAGTTTGGCAGTGACACCAGCGAATTTAAAATTGAGAAGAGATCGACTGTCATGGTATGGACGTAGGTTCTACGAGAAGAGATGAAAGCAATCTTAAGCGCCTTAGCCATGCAAAACATCATCTCCATGATCAAAGTCAAATATTTTCATTCAATCTAGAACAACATGTTTGTTACTTATTGACGTCATTAATAAATTCTACTTAATCTAAGTTTACCACCGCTTCCAAGGCGCTGGTGGAGAAGAAACGGTGCAACAGACTCCACTGCTTTTTCCGTCGTTCGAGGAATACCTGCCTAATTTCTTTTTCCGTGGCTACCGCCAAACCAGATAATTTTTACTAGAAATCTTCTAAATAACCAATGGTAAAAATAATAAAATCATTCGGTTCGACAGCTTCTGTGGCGTGGCGGTAGTGAACGCGGCTGCTACGCAGGAGGCGCGGGTTCGATCCCCGCTCAGTGCAAATATTTGTATACATGAATATGTATATTTGCATTGGTCTGGGTATTTCTATGTATATTATGTATGTATTTACAAAAAAAATGTATTTAAGTATGTTTATCCGCATTCTAGATTCCATAACACAAGCTAGTTAAGCTATGCTTACCAAAAGTCTAGTAAGCGTTGTGTGAAATGTTGTGGAATATTTATTTATTTATTATTATTGTGTCCACCTACACATAGCCTATTCGTTTCCCAAGCTATAGTCCATTTCTGTACCAGTTTTAATGTCAGTCTTATCTACAAAAATGTCGAACTTTCGTACAAAGTTCCTTATCCCCGGGTCAGCGTGTAAATGCACAGATGGCATCAGTAACGCCATCTATCAAAATCAAGTGCTTAAAGGCACTTTATAAAACGCCTTTACAAAAATGCGCCTTTATAAAAGCAACTATTATTTTATTATACAAACAGACAATCCAATTTTATTTATTTATATAGATATCGTAATCACCCAATTTTATTCGAAGATTATTATGAATCATTATCATTAAACGCCATAGTGTAAATAACCAGCCCACGTAGCGCCACACTAACATTAATCCAGCGTAGGCGTTCGGTGCCGTTTTTTTACCACTTAGGTCCCACAAGCACACAGCGCTCCTAGTAAGTGATAACTGTGGGCATGGACGTGTGCAACACCAAGGGCCTCAAACTTGTGCTGTCGACCCTGCAGGAATCTTGTAATGCCCTTCATGAAGAACCCATATTGTAGTCACAGTATGGATTGCATTCCACAGCTGAGCGTGCGTGAAATGAAGTTCCTACTGTGGATTTTCGTTAACGTTCATCGGACGATTACCTACGCTTAACAAACGCTAGTATGAAAGGGCTCTAAGCAGACATGTGTCAACCTTGACTTTTAAGATGTCTTGTTTAGGCGTTGCGTAGTCTCGATTTTTTTTACTTATATCAGCGATCGAGCAGACACGTGTGGCACAAATCTTCCCCGCTGAGCTGGAGTCTGGATTCAGCTGAAATTATTTTCGTCTGAGAATGTAGGTTGTTTTCTTTTGGCTTCGCTTCTATCTACCTTATTTTATTGTATTCTGTTTGGTTGGCAATGCTTCCTGCCTGTTTTAGGGGTTCATTCTCATTCTTATAGCGATTCTCATTTGCGTTCACACATTGGAGGACCAGTAAGTACCTATCTGTTTATGTTTTTGATTGGTATGTCGACTCTTCCGCTGACGACTGCCATTTGGCCTCGCAACATCGAGAAAAAAATCTGCACCTGACTCGTTATAGTGTTTTGTCCCAATTACACCAGACACATTCGAATTCTTCTACCAGGACAATTGTATTTCATAGGTACTTCTTGCATCGGAGAAGCAGTCGATCCCGGGTGTTATATACGGGTTTCGTACTTAATACCGAAAGTTAAATAATCGAATGACCAATCATGACCTATTGCATTTTCCACGTAATAATACCTCGACGTATTAACATTTCGACCTAAGGTGCCAGCGACAATTAGATCGTCCGACCAATCGTTGTGGACCCATTGTTATTCGATTATTTAACTCTCGGTATTATGTACGAAACCCGTATATAACACCCGGGATCGACTGCTTCTCCGATGCAAGAAGTATGAAATACAATTGTCCTGGTAGGACGTAGTACGTACTGGACGATCGGCATTCGTTACAGTAGTAAGAACTCCAAAAAAATCGACAGCCTAATCTAAGAGCTGACTTTCGATATCGTCAGTGGATTGTAGAAGTCTGATGGTAGTCGCTTCAGGGAAATATCGGCCGTTTCGTTGTTAGACTGAAGTCGACACTGCGTGGGGAGAAGGTATTGAGAATGAATGTTTTACGTATTAATATATATATTAGTAGGAGGTAGTACAAGACGGTATTTCTGTCCAATCAAGCAGTCCGACTCCGCCCTACAGAATACCGCGGCCATAATAACCTCGTGTTGTGTGCCCGGCTGTAGTAGTGAGTAGGGTAGCCAGAGCTCACTGGAGAGTTTTTGTTTTTTTGTGCTGTCAGTGGGAAGACCAAAGGCTATTCCTGCTTTGTCTTCTATACTAACGGCACAGAAACTCTCTGTGTTTACAGGGTCGGCATGAGTATGACTCCCCTGGTGTTGCACACGTCCATAGGCCACAGTAATCTTTTACCACCAGGTGGGCCAAATTTCATCAAAATCGGTTCGGTGGTTTAACCGTGAAGGACGGACAAATAGATACAAACATACGCTTTCCTTACTCACCTTGTGCCGTGTAACCATCCGTTTACAGAATAAAAAATTATCTTTCTTTCTTTCTTTCTTTTCTTTCTCATTTATAATATTAGTATGGATGTTAACTTTTCCTATAGACTTAGGTCTGAAGTAATTGTGTACAGAGCTGGACATACATGCATACGTAGCTATAACGCAACGCAAGCCGTAAGTATCCGTATTGATATATTGTACGATGAAAGAATTTATTATAAAAAGTGATTTAGGGTTGAAAGAAAACTTATTAGAATTTTATTATTCAGGTCTTTATTTTTCATTATCCATTTCTCCCCCCCTCCCCGAGCCTCGCTACCGTGCGGACGTGTTTTGAGTGTACTGCGAACTTTTAAATTCCTAATTGCGTAAAAAGTCTATTATTCAAATTGAAATATGTACCAATTACTAAATAACAATTTTACATGCAAATGGTAATGGTGTAAAGTGCAGTGAACTGTGAATGGTGTATGTAAATCAATATATAGTGCAAATAAAAACTTAGAATCAGCTGTTTATAACTCGATGTGCAAAGTTGACCTTGAAGAAATAGTTCGAGCGATCGCTACCCGCATTTGCGGGATTGTAAGATAATGTATAGTACTAATAATTAAAGGAGCTATTTCATCGCTATAGCCTAAGTTCGAATAGCCGATCTTGTAGTGCAATGGATCGCCGTTCTTCAGATACCGAGTTCGAGCCCCACCGTAGTCTGTCATTTTTGTGATTTATCTTATTTGTCTCGCATAATCTATAAAGACTGGAAGCGCTAAAACAGCAAAGAACCCATGAATATAGAATACTTAAATTAAATGTATTAGAATAAATACATTGCATTAACATTGTACCTACTGCAGTGCCTACCTGCTATCGCATCTATGTAGGGGTCTACGGACACTGGACTGATACAATACAAACTTTATACTAAATCTGCCACGATCCTAAGTGAAGGACTCGATCGATGACCATTTAAGGACCCAGCTTACTTGCGCTCCTGCTGCTTGTTGGTGCTTTGTTTTGATTTCGAGTTTGTCTATTAAAGAATAATGCCGCTGCGACGCAAGTCACCTTCGCCTACAAAAACGGAGATGCACACACTGGATACCGGCCTTACTATACAATCAGATGCCCAGAATAGTACCCGTCATTTATCGAATAATATTGTTGAATCGCACTCAAAAACCAATACCATACCAACAATAAAAATGACCACGAGTGGGACAGCATCAAGTTTAACGAATCTTTCAAATGAGAACATATATAACCGCAAGCGTAAACATGACGACGAACTGGCGCGCTCTATGAGCGAAATGCAGAAAAAAATTGAGGCCCATTCTAAGAGCTGTGAAGCGCGTAGTAGTAAAACCGACGACACTTTGGGTGTGTTACAAAGTATGATGCACGAACTTCTGAAACAAAACACGGAAATCAAGGAGTCAATTACATTCATATCGAAACAGTACGAGGATATGAGGAGTAGAGTGAATATTCTGGAGTCCGAAAAAAAAGACAACCACAAGCGTATATACCTCCTCGAGGAAAGGCTGGACAGTATTGAGCGTATGTTGTACTCAAGGAAAATTGAAATTAAGAATGTTCCAATAAACTTAAACGAGAGTGTAGAAAATCTCAGCACGATCGTATTGAAGACTGCAGGTGCCATAGGCGCTCCCCTGCAAAGATCGGAAATAAAGGAAGTCTCTTGCATAAAGAAAAAGGAATCACAACCTAGCATAATCGTTGAGTTGACCAGTGCTGCTGTAAAGGAAAGCATAATTAAAAAGACAAGACAGTTTAACTCTGATAACAAGCAGTGCAAGCTCAGTTCTTCTCATATAGATATGGACGGTCCCTCGATACCTGTCTATGTATCCGACCTCTTACCTCCCCTAACTCAGCACAATTTCTATTTGGCTAGAAAATTTGCTAAGGAACATAATTTTAGGTACTGCTGGACCTCGTCTGGAAGAGTTTTCCTGAGAAAAACAGAAGCTGATAAACCAATCATCATTCGTTGTGAGGCTGATCTCGTTAATTTGTTAATGCAAATATGACTACCAGAAATAAGCCCTCATCATATTGTTGTATCAAAATCTATTTTTTGTCTTTTGCATGATTTTTTTGCCGATGTTTGTCATTTTCGCAAATGCTCTCACACATTCAATCACATTCAGCTAAATTACAAACATATACTCATTCAACTTTCATTTACATACTTACACTCATGCTTACACCTCACAGTTTTTTTGTGTCGCTGCATGGAATTTATATGCTGTCATTTTATCATCTGTATCTTTACCTACTCCAATAACTCAATCACAGACGAAAGAAAAAAAAAATTAACTACATATATGTCACTTTATCGTAAAAACCCCATACAACAA
Source organism: Eilema caniola (assembly GCA_949126895.1). NCBI lineage: Eukaryota > Metazoa > Arthropoda > Insecta > Lepidoptera > Erebidae > Eilema > Eilema caniola. The sequence goes on along the minus strand of OX421460.1, from coordinate 48,208,115 downwards.
CACATTCTTAAATATAAAATTCGCTGATTTAAATAATATAAATAATATAGACAATTATAATTCGGCTGAATTACACAACTGTGAACCTGAATTTTGTAAAACCACTATCTCTGAACCAAACTCTTTCTTGAATATCTTACACCAAAATATCAGAAGTATAAATAAAAATTATGTAAAAATAGATATATTACTTAAAAGAATAAACTTTCGATGTGACATATTAATATTATCGGAGGCTTGGCTCTCATGCGTTGAGAACTTACCTATTATGCCAGAATACTCCAACTTCTCATCGACTAAAACCTACAATCAAAATGACGGTTTAGTCGTATTTATGCACAATGACCTCCAGTTCACTATAGAGGAACCAGTGGTCTCCGAGGCCAATTGTTTTCTTATCAAGACCAAAGACACTGCCATAATAGCAATATATAGACCCCCTTGCTTTACGGCTTTGGATAACTTTCTGTCCACATTACACGAACTTTTAAAAACACTCTCTAACTTTAAAAGTGTAATTTTAGTGGGCGATGTCAACATAAATTTGAGGATAGTGGATTCAGATAAAACAAATTATCTTGACTTACTGTCTGATTTCGGTATGATACCTACACATTATGAGGAAACCAGGGGATCTAGCTGTTTGGACCACGTGATCATTAAAACCAAAGTTTCATCACACACTTTTGTTCTGCGAACCACGCTAACTGATCACGTGGCTACACTTTTTTGTCTGTACACAGGGAAGCAAAATAAAAGCTGTAACAAGAAAAGGTCTATTGGAAAAATTTGTTTTGAGGCACTATACAACGACTGTAAAAACATCGAATTTAGTCAAATATACAATAATAATGTAAGTCCAGAAGATTCTATGATTAGCCTAATAGACATTTTACAAAATATAATACTAAAGAACACTATAAACATCAAAACTCCTAGAAATAAAGTTACAGTGAAGCCGTGGATAACACCCGGACTTTTGAGATGTATAAGGACAAGAGACAAAATGCATTTCAAACTAAAGCGAGACCCTGAGAATACAGTATTGAGAATTACATACAAAAGATACAGAAACTTTTGTAATGATATAATAAAGAAGTGTAAGAGACAGCACCAAAGCAACACTCTGAAATCTGCTGGCAAGGACAACAAACGAATATGGTCGGCTATTAAATCCATTAACAACCTCAATAAACCTAACGCACTGCCTACAGAATTATTAAATACTAAAGATTCGCCGCAAGGGTCAGTAAATTTTGTAAACAATTATTTTGTAAATGTTGGCTTGGAACTTGCAAGGAGGATCCCTATGAGTCTTCCCCCACTTCCAAAGGATACAATAAAGGCCTCCTCTAACTGTAGCTCTTTTGGTCTTTTGGAGACTACTGAGGAGGAAGTTGAGGGACTTCTTACCAACCTAAGGACTGACTGCGCAACAGGATGGGACAACATCTCTTCTAAAGTCCTTAAAAACCTAAAGGATATTTTAGTCCCACCTCTAACTTACATCTTTAACCGATGCTTAGTGGAAGGTGTATTTCCACAACCACTGAAAATATCTGTCGTAGTCCCTATCTTCAAAAGTGGTGCCAGGGATAGTGTAGCTAACTACCGCCCCATTTCATTGCTTCCCACTATTTCAAAACTATTGGAAAGGATCCTAAATAACAGACTCGTGAAATTTCTAGAAGATAAAAACCTTCTCTCAAACAACCAGTATGGTTTTAGAAAAGGCAGATCCACAACCGATTGCATACACAACTTGACGGAATTTATTGTGAATAAATTGGACAGAAGAATGAAGTGTCTAACCATTTTTATTGACCTCCAAAAGGCTTTCGATACAGTCTGTCCGCGAAAGCTAATCTTTATGCTCGAAAAGATGGGTATCAGAAATACGCAGCTGCAATTATTCCGGAGTTATTTGCAAGAACGATTCCAGTCGGTCCGAATTGGTGACACTTTGAGTGACCAAAACCCTATAAAAATTGGAATTCCACAGGGTAGTATCTTGGGCCCTACTCTTTTTCTTTGTTACATTAATGACCTTTGTCAACTAAACATAAAGAACTGTCAAGTGATTTCTTACGCTGATGATACTACTCTGACATTTTATGGAAACACATGGGAAGAAACTTATAAAAGAGCGCAGGAAGGTTTTAACTTGGTAACCCACTGGCTTGCCCTACATAAATTAACATTAAATGCCTCGAAAACCAATTATATTACCTTTTCTATATACAATTTCAAATCATATCGTGATAACTTTAACATAGTAGCTCACACTTGTAACCAAAATATGGTCGGACACTGTACTTCATGCCCAACTATAAACAAAGTCAACTCAATAAAATACTTAGGTCTGATAATCGACCATAACTTGTCATTCAAAGACCACACCTTGCAGCTGGTCCAAAGGATCAGAAAACTCACTCACATCTTTAAAACGCTTAGGTACATTACGGATTGGAAGTTGATAAAGGCCGTGTACGAGTCTCTCTGCCAATCGATTATATCGTATGGAATCACGGCTTGGGGTGGTCTGAACAAAACTGAATGCATAAATATAGAGATAGCTCAAAGGCTAGTTCTAAAAGTTGCTCTTTTCAAGCCTCGTCTATTCTCCACAGATAATCTTTACAAAGAGGCTAATGTGCTGTCGGTTCGGAAGCTCTATATATTGGCAACTATTTTGAAAAAACACAACTCACTAAATGGGCAAATAAATAGAAACAAACCAAATATAAGGCGTCACTATGAAGTCTGTGAATCAACTACGGTGAAAACATCGTTTGCCCAGAAATTCTTTAATTTTAGAGGCAGTAAATTGTACAATAAGGCAAATAAGCTCTTATCAATGTACAATCTATCAAAAGTGGAATGTAAAAAAAGAGTAACTGAGTGGCTGTTGGGATTGGGTTACGAGGAAACAGAGGAACTTCTTACTATTCTATCCTAGACAGCATAACACCCCAACACAAAATCACATTCGCACCCCCCCCCCCACGCACACACACACACACACACACACACACACACACACACATGCATGCATAGATATAGTTCAAGTGTATGATTTGCTCTTTACTTTCAAATATGTATACTTGAGTTCCCAATTCTTAGGAGAACTATTTTTCATGCTCATTTTACTACAGTTATAACTTATAAGACACGATATTCGAGAGGGGGGCCAGGAGCCCATAGCACAGGGTATCCTAGTTTGGGTTCCTGACTCCCACATATCATAAGTTAAATAGTGTTGGATTTTGCTGGTGGGAGTGTCTGGGTTTGGTTCTGGCTGGTCTGGATCCTCGTGTTTTGCTCAGTGAAATTCATCGGGCAAAGCATGCAGGGTCTGGTTTACGTTTGGGCCGAACTCGGTTCTTGTTGCTAGCGGGATCCACTCCAGTGTTTCTCTAAATGCTAAGATATATAATTATTAAAGTGACATTTCTATCATGTAAACGTATGCATATGCAAAATTGATTGTGGGAGAAAATAAACGCTTATATTATTATTATTATTATTTCTTCTAAAGTATAAGATAGAGAAAGCTCACCATTGTGGACGTGAGCGCCGTACGTAGTCAACATTCGAACATAATTTCATTGAAATAGCCCTTACAAAATATCAAAGAAATAAAGCAGTAAAAAGAACAATCGGCCCCCCTAGAGGAGTGTTTTGTAGAATATAATGACTTATATATGGGATCGTCAATTATTTTGACTTTTATGATAGTCGTCAACGTATGTCAATCCCATGCATTGACCAATCTATTCTCTATACAAACGTAGAGTCTGGCCAACGAAAGATGGTTCAAAAATCGGCGACATATTTGAAAATTCAACTTGCGACAAGGTACACATATATACCTCGTCATGGGTCCCCCCCCCCCCTAACATACCGGGAGCGAGTCGGGGACCGCGGAACCCCTCCTGAGGCGGGCCAGACCGAGAGCAATGGCCCTGGGTCAGTAGGGGTGCGAGGGATATGTCGCGAAACAACCTCACCTTTGGCCTAGCACTACGACCCACAGACGGCGTGCAGTTTAGTCGGTTCGAGTCCGACATAACCTCCCCCTCTGGCTCCGATGGGGGGGGGGGGGGGGGGGTATCCGTGGGGATTTCCCGCACGTAAAAAAAAGTCATGGGTAATAAATCAGATATCACACCATTAAAGTGAACATCGGACTCAAAGCCCCATATTTAAAAAATAGTTATTGGCCAAAGACTAAAATATTGGATAATTATCTAAAATTAACAATTTAGTACTTAGCCATACAATAATTATCCAGGATTAAATTGAAATAATAATATAATAAAAATATTAAATAATCCATTCACTTTGAGAATCATTCGACAATGATAACATTATTATGAGTAATAAGACGTTTTCAAAGACTACAAAATTTGTATTTGAATGACATAAAAGTAATGAAAACATGATTTGTTCATCTTTCGTTGGCCAGAGTATATTGCCACTTATCTAGAGGGCTGACATGTTTTACAAAATGGCAGGCGACCACAAGATGGCCGATGACAAATATATTACATTATACTTCTACAAACACTGAATACTACACCATAAGGATTTAAAAATAGTAAATCGATTTCATACACTAATGTACTTATTATAGCAATATAACGCTTGTATCAATATTTATTTTCTCTATACACAGCCGTATCAGTTCACGCATCAACTAGGTGCTAGTATTTTTATATAATTTCATATTTATCAATTTTAAATTAATAATTACTAAGACTTAAAATAAGTATCATTTATAATGCCTAAGTATATACTAACCTACTTATTTATTTCTATCACCTATTTTTAATAAAGTACCTACTATCGCCATCAGAAAACTTTATATAGGTAAAAAAATAAACAAAAATTGAATAATGTTAATTATGTTCTCTGAAGACTCCTCTCTCATTATTTATTTAGTATTTGATCTATTTCAATATATTGTAAGTTATTGTTCGATCACTTCTGAGGGCGACTGTGCCTGAGTACCTACTTTTTTTTTTTTAAATGGTCCGCAAGCCAGCAACTGCTCACATGACCAATCGCCTCCCGGGCGATACTTCGTACAATGGTAGAGGAAGTTGAATTATGAATTTTCGTGTTTGTTACGTGGGTTAAGCAGCGGTGACCGCTCAAATATGTAAAAAAATGAAAATGTTCAGTCATCCCTCCCGGCCGAAAATTGGTTAAATTACAGTTACATTAGCTTAACTGTAATTTAACCAATTTTCGGAAATCTTGGAGGAAAAAAATAGTCAGCTGCCCATAGCGCGGTGGAAAATGCGTCAGCTGGACACCTAAACTTGTGAAGAAAGAAAATTAAAATCTTCAGTAATTTCTCCCTGGCTCAAAATAATACAAGTTATTGGCTTAACTGTATTTTATATACAGTTAAGCGAATAACTTGAATAAAAAAAAATTCAGCTGCCCATACCGCGGCATGGGTAAATTTTTTTTATTCAAGGTATTGTGTCAAATGTATTCTTGGCCAATTTTGAGCCTGATTTTGTCCAAAATACTTTTGAGCCTGATTTTCCATTAATCAAGAAATGATTGATTGATTGAGCCTGATTTTGACTGAATTTGGCCTGACGCATTTTCCACCGCGGTATAGGCAGCTGACAATGTTTTTTTGCTAATAATTGGCTAAAATCCAGTTAAGCCAATGGGCTTGACTGAATTTTAACCAATTTTGAGCCGGAAGGAAATCACTGACGATTTTAATTTTCTTCATAACTTTAGGTTACCTGCTGAAGCACAAGGACAATTTTTTACCTCAAGACATTGGCTTAATTGTTATTTAGCCAATTTTCATCTGGGCGGAAATGACTGAATTTTTTTACATGTTTGAGCGGTCACCGCTGCTTAACCCACCAACAAAATTCCAACTTACTTATCTATTGTACGAAGTATCGCCCGGGAGGAATTCATTGACCAAATTTAAACGTGGCTCGGGAAGTAAAGAAAATAGTAGTGTAGGTAGACAATCTAATGTCATCGTATCAGGTTAGCATCTGTGTAGAATGTCTATCTATGATGTATCTTTTGCCAATGTATCTATAACATAAAGAAGCTGCATAAAGCGTGGGAAAATTAAAGAAATCAGAAAAGATCAAAAATTCTTGGAGTTTTGAAAGCTGGTACAATAGTTCCCTAAGATGCCCAGATGAACATACTAAAAGTCCCCGAGGGTCTGACACGCGCCAGCAGTGGGGGAAGGGGACGGTCGTTTTTTTTTTTAATATTTCCTTGTATATTGCAAACTATTAATAATATCTCTTTAGTTACTTCTTAATTTAAACGGGGTATTAGAACGAAAAATTGTGACGCGGTTCCTGTGTGAGGCGGGAAATTTCGAATTTGGCCAGAAGAGATTGATTAATGAATTTTGATATACAGATCTGGACCCCGATTATGCTAGTTGTTAAGTACCTTGTCAAGTACTGTCATATCACTGACATTACAAACAATAAATTGAAGACTTAAAGTCCAAAAATTATTTAAAAAATACCTCATATCCAGTTTTTTATTCACTCTAATATTGCCATTTAATTGCAGCCTGTGGTACCTATGACAGTGGTTGGCAATTAGCTGAATTCAGTTTTTAGTTATGTAAGTATAAGATGTCTAGTAGCATTATACAAGAAGTCATTTATCTATGACGTCATAATGTTTGAAATAACTGGAATTGCAAATTGCCCGTGTACGTGCCTAATAATTCACCAATCACAGATTTTTATCAAACCAAAACAAGGGTGCCAAAGCCTCATTTACTTAGTTTTTTTTTACGTGCGGGAAATCCCCTCGGATACCCCCCCTATCCCCTCCGGAGCCAGAGAGGATGTCGGGCTCGAACCGACTATACCGCACGCCGTCTGTGGATCGATGTGCTAGGCCGGAGGTGAGGTTGTCTCGCGACATAAATAAAAAAGACGGGTTGCACTCTGGGAGTGCCGGCAGAAGTGAAAACATTTTCTTTTTTTCTTTCTTCGTTATATACATAGAAAAAGATAAAAAAGAACATACCATACCATACCTATAATATAGCGCTAATCATAGAACCTATCACTTATTTTCTGCTAATTTTCTGTCAGAAGAAATTAATAAATTATGAAAAAAAAAATAAACACAATAAGTAATAAATTACAGAAAGAAAAAATAATCATAAAAAGTAATAAATTACAAAAAGAAAAAATAATCACAAAAAGTTTCAGAAGGCCAGGTGGTTTGAACCCGATACTATCTGAAACTTTAAGGACTTACAGCCGAAGTGCTTACCGTTTAAGCTACGACGATATCTATGGGAAATTGCAAAATAGATAGTCTTTACCTAATCTTGTATGACGTCAGTCGTCGGTTACGGTTCAAAGGTCAACTAATCCTGACGCTTCCTTAACATTTTACACCCATCCAACGCCGCTAAAGAAGTGTTCACTTCAAAAAGCAGGCCAATCACAATGCTCCGTACTATCAAAGCGTTTGCGATACGATTACGATAGTTGTTTGTGCTAGGGGTACTCAGTAGATTGTCACCAAGTTTGCCGGCCACTATAACTCGGACCTATGATAAGGTGCAATATAATGACTTATCGGATTAAAAAGCGTCTTATACTGCCCTCCTAAACAAGTGGCCATTCGTATAGAAAAGAATGATCAACTTATGAGACTGACATGTTTACGTTTTTTTAAATATTTTTGGCTTTGTAACAAGACCTTTAAGCCTTGTCTTCATTTGTTGAAAATGATGATAATTAGTTGATGTTGATTTTGATGATGATGACAACGATGAATGACGATTACTGCCTCAGTTAAGTTGTGGAGACTTTACTAGAAGCTCTCTATTATAGAGAGATTGTGAACGAACATGAAAAGTCACAGTTCACTGTAATATGCCACTTTCCTATAATTGTGTGAGTTCCAAGACGTTATGTCTTAAAATCCACAATTTTTTTTAATCCGCGTTCGCGCCTAAACTCCATGTTTACGACTGACATTCAGTACCGAAGTAAAACGAGGTGAATAGAGATAATATTCTCGTTCGATTCTATTTCAATGATCTCTTTTACAAAAAAAAGAAATCCAGGAGTTTGAAGACGAACGCACTCCTAGCGACGTCACGCGCCGAAGCCTGCTCGCGATCATTTCTAGTACAAAAGTCTGGCTCTTTCAGTGGGGATTGGCCCTTAACCAGATATGTATTTGTTAGTTTTGTTCATTATCACTTTGAACTAGTCCAGTTTCTTCTATTGATTTTTCTTTTCTATTCTTCTGGCGATTGTGCTACTTGGCTAGAGGGCTGTCACGTTCACGCACACGGACGGACACCATTTAAAGGTTATTGTTATTGTTGGTCGTTATAGCATATACATGCCGTGAGCTGTGTATGTGTGTGACTGTCGTGTCATTGGCACACGAGGGAAATGTCGAAAAATAGAAACCAAAATAAAAGAACTCAACAGATAAGGTTAGTATTTATTTACTAGGCAAAAAGGTGATCATTTCATACAAAAAAAAAATATATTCGCTAAATCGCACTGTGTGCGCAAGTCCTATTAAAAGTCTTTAAACAGACCATTTTATTTTATAAATAATGACTTTTCCTAGGAAAAAAATACACCAAAATATGGTATTCACCTTTATACAAACATTAGTTACAAGCGAACTATACGTCTTAATGTTCATAACCATATCGAGTAAATGCACAGAGATCGTGTGAATGCTACGAGTAGATCTCCTTTGCCGCGTTCAAACTTCGAATCGACTAATTTCGTCAATCGACTATACCATATAAACTTCCATAGACTATTAATATAAACCTCCACTATCTTTATTTATATATTTAACTTCTGCTCCATACACAATCGAGTACAAAATAGTCGATCCGCAAGAACGTATTGCACGCAATTTTTATCATTGCACTAAGTTTAATTGTAACTAACAAGCGATTCACAATAGAATCACTGTGACATCGTAAAAATATACGGGTACAGTTGTGAAGAAAACCTATATAAATATTACTATTGTGACAAGTTTACGTCATCGACTGTCCCGTTTTTATATAAATTACAAAAGAATAATATTTTAACATAGTTACCGCCACTGTGAAATGGCGTTGTTTCAGCTATTCTACATTACAGCCTTAATTTTTATTATTTCTTTAATCATTTTCCTCTAAGTATAAATAGATGTATCACCAGCCTTATATATCAAAAGGTATTGTTTTACGAACTATAAACAAATTGTTGTAAGAAACGAGCTTTGCTAGTCGGTTACAATCTCTATGACAATGTGGAGAAGGACTAATCTCCTTTGTCTGTTGTAGCAAATGTAAGACCCTTATCTTCTAATCACTTATCGATAAACCCGAATTTGAAAGCACAAATTAAGTTCTAAATAACAACTTAAGTAGGCATGTGGCAGTTGAGAGTTATTCTATAATTATTTAGTAAGTACTTTTAGTTTTAATGCGTTGATATTTTAAAGATATAAATATATTCATAGAGCCCAGTTGAAGGTTATATGCTCGCTATGACGTAGGATCAAAAACGATAAAACGTTGATATTTCTCTACCTACTCCATTTTAGCAATGAGATACGTTTTAAAAGATTTCATTACTATATTACCCAACCTCAAGCTTCTATATTTTTTATCGATAGCAATACTCTATTCATTCGATATATTACTCTATTTATAGAATCGCTAAATCACATCGTAACATACTAGCAAAGCAAAAAATTAATAATATTTATAGATAATAAAATAACAAAATAAACTAACCACGCCAAACAATAACTTTCTGAATAAATAAATAACAAAGGGACATGTGTAGACATGCGCGGAAGTAGCTTGTGGAGAATTTAAGTATGATTCCGAAGACGAACGCATGCGACAACTGCCGACGCATGCAGCACATACATTACTAGTTAGACTTCGATTTGGATAAAGGGGACCATTGAGAACCCGCAATGAATTACGCGTATCTGCTACGTGCAGCTACAGTTGTCGTATGCGGTCACAATCATACCTTTAGGAAGACGTTTTATAGGCCAATTCCCACTGTAAGAGCAATGGAAGTCAACGGCCGGTGTTACAAGAACGTTCATATAACTATGAACTTTATCCCCTGTAGATAAGGTTTAAATGGTTTGTTATACAGCCGCTGCTCTTTGAGTGGGAGTTGACCCTTAGAATTGAGTCTTAACACTACACCGGCACTGTCGATTCTATACTCAAATTAAGAGAATAACATAAACGGAATTATAGAAGCAATACTAAATTAGTACTATTTTACTCGCACTCTTTGTGTGCACGCACGAGTGCAAGCGAAATGGTACTAGTTTAGTATTTAGTATCTATCTATGTTATTCTTTTAGTCTCGAGGTTCTATCGTTATATGAGTTGTTAATCGAAACTATTTGTACTTTATCGCAGTTTCGGTTTTGACGTTCAATCCACTACGATTTTTTAACGGCTAACCCGACAGGTTATGGGCCCATCAAAATATTTTATGTAAAGGAACTTAAACTGAGGCCCACTTATATAAAATAGCAGTACAATGGATTAATAAATATGTTTTGGAAGATAGTTACTTACATTTTTTATATCATGATCTGTTACAAATAAAGGACATAAGGCACGGAGTACGTACTCAAAAAGAAATTCTATGCTAAACGTCGTAACGTAAAAATTTAAATTGCAAATAAATGAATCACACGTCAGGGACTTATATCTAAGCGGTATTTTAACTTTCGAGTGTAACCCCAAAAATAAGAGAGTTGGGGGCAACCATACAACATTCGACATCCACACGAAACACGAACGATAGATGTAGCATTTTAGCCATGTAGGTCCAATGAATTTACATTGATTCTCTTACGATAGGGTTTAAACCGAACCAAAGTGTCACCTACCGTCTTTGGAACAGGTTTCCGAATAAACGTATACAGTTCAAAACTGCGAATTTTGCATGATAGACCTCTATATATGGAGAATTTTTGAGACAAAGATATCGAAGAATTGTATCGAGAGTCTAATGCATTTACGCGGTTCCAATATATCAGCCGAATCTTAAGATTTATTCTAAATTTAAGTTCCTTACATGCCGTGAATAAGTCGAAAAAGCAAATTTTTCACGACAAGGACTATTAAATTTCACTAGTAAATCTAATTTTACATACTTTCAAGTTGTTTATTATTGAAGAATAATTATATACGTAAGAATTTTTGCGAGAAGTTTAACAATTGTATTTGTTGTAAGGCAAGTTGTACGTAATTCATAACTTCGTGCAAGTTGGTTTATCAAGTTATTCCGATCTTGTACCCAACACCTTCATGAACATAATATTCACGCTGTTGCGCACTTTGGAGGAATACTACAATACAGAACTATTACAGACTCAGGAAGTGGGTTAATTGACGATAAAGTTATACCAATTTCCGCTTTGTAAATAGAGTCGGATTTCATTTGAATATTTTATGCAAAGATATATTTTGTCAGAAATAATGCAACCTGTAACAAAATGAACGTTATGGACGATGTCTCATGAATAAGACTCAACAGTTTAGAACTAGCTTCTCTATCGATTGTTATGGTATGTTTGTCTAGACTTAAGTTACAATCACCTCATCATAACATCTGCAAATTAATTAATTTTAGGTTGAATTAATAAATTTTATGCATTTAATGCAATTTAAACCTTAACTCAAAGAAATATCACATATTTAAACGCACAACCAAATCTGTATTCATATCCCTAATTTCAAGTTCATTCAAGGCCACTATTATATAAAAAGCGACTTAATATAGTTTAACTAATTAACTAGATGTTGTCTGCGACTCCGCCCGCGTTAATATCGGTTATCGCGACTTCCTAAGTTCTAGTAAATCTCATCCCTATACTAAATGTTATCTAAGGCTTAAGTTGCATGGTGTTAACTTTCATCCCATAATTGAACCCCTTCAAGATTTCTCGCGATAAACAGTAGCCTATGTACTTGCCCAAAATTTAGTACATCTCAACATTACATCAAAATCGGTCCAGTTGTTTACGCGTGTAAGCGTAAAACGAACGCGATGGTAACACATTTATTAAAACTATATTGAAAGGTACTACTGCGATTTGTTTGAAATTATATTATTATTTACACTCAATCCGAAGTTTCGCTTGCTTTTCAGCAGTCATAGTCGGTAAGTATTAGTTTTCAACAGGTAGAGTTATTAATGAAGTGTAGTTTAGTTTTATAATTCATTGCATGATGACTTACGTTAATTTCGTTACAGATTGCCTAATGCAGAGTGTCCACTGGCAAATATTTTTAAGCCGTTTATAACTTGCATATACAGTAATTGCAGTCGGTGGAACCAGTTCTCTGTAAGAAATTGCAGAAAATTATTGCCGGTGAGCACTCTGCGTAATACCGAATAATCTAACTTGCACGAACATGAGTGGCATTCCTATCTGTTTGAAGTCATTCACTACGCTATAAATAATGAATTTAAAGTAATATATAACTATATTATGTACGTCCACTAGTGTTACGTGAGTTTGTATATATGTGTAAATAGCACGCGCCGATGATAGCAGCTAAAAACTCAAGCTATATCCAGTTTCGTGCAAACTGACTTATCAATTCATTTCCGTCTTGTATTCTATTAATAAATTATAAAAAAACGTAACGTGCTATTTATTTTCTATGGATAACGACGCGAGAGATATTCGACAAGTTGAATCCTTATATCTGTATATTTAATATCTATTTATAATAATGTATATTATTTTCAATTCATAAGTCATTACCGACGTCAAATAATCAGTCGTATTATCTAACAGAAATCTCTAGCGTAATTACGAGGCTATGAAAATTTCATTTAGAAAAATAAGTGATGAAGAAATAGAGTGTGAAACAAAATTGAAAAATATTAAACTTTATCTAAACGGTTATTGAAAATACTTGTGTAATGAGAAACGAAGGGTATATGTATAGGCACGTCAAGTTTCCCGAAAAACTGCATTCTTGATAAGCTATAAACAATAAATAACATATCGAGAATATCCCACCAATTAAACATCAAATTCAATGTAGAATGTTCGTAAATAGAATACTACACAAACAAAACAAACTTCCCTTCCTTGACCGATTTACAAAAACAATTAAAATTATGTATTGCACTTTATAAAACAATAAGTAACGGTAGTACAGTATCAATTTGACAGCAGCTTTTATTCTCCAGTTTGACAGATGTCATTTTTGACAGGTGTCAAATCAATTCTACTTGACATTTATGACAAAAATCTTCTCTAATAAAGTTCAATACCTAAGATTGATTAAAATATTTATTTTTTCATAACTAATAACTAATTTTATATAGATTCATGATTTAATCCAAATAAAAGCCAGACGACAAAAGACTAAACAAAACATGATGCCGTAGATTTTAAAAATATTTTTGTGTGCATTGTTTAAAAAAAGGTATACGACTTTCTCACCTATATTAAATTATTACATAAATGTAATTTAGCACCATATGTTTTAAAATGTTCCATATACAATATCTTCAGAAGACGTAGAAGGAATAGAATAAAACAAGAAGACATAGATTTAGTAGGAAACCTAATTTAAAATCTCCAAATTTGTATATATGTCAAGAATTAAAAATAAAAGATCGATTTAGCATTTGTAATTCCTTTAGATGGTACAAATCGGATTTCGCAGAACTATTTATATTGATACGACACGAAGTGCAAAAAACAATATTGAGAGCAAAATACACAGGCATGAAGAGTGCAGAGTGAAAAGTTTTTTTTTTGTAATTTATATGCATGAAAAAATTTTAATCGTTTTCTTCAAAAAATCAATGCATGCCTGAATTTTTTAATTTTCTACTTCAAGAAATCAGATTTGAGTGTGAAGAAATAATTTTACTTTTAAAAGTATGTTTTAAATTCATTCTTGCCAAGGTAAAAAAAAAAACTGAAAGTATTTCTTATTTTGTGTGAAAAATCAACATTATACATTGAACTTGCCAAAGTTAATATCCCCGAAATAGACATTTTAAATGGTGGACCATTGCTTTTGTAGCTATGAAGCGGTCTTAAGCGGCCCTGACGAGTGAACAAACATTTAGACTTTAATTACACGTAGGCTGTTCACAAAACGTCCTGTTTTGTACCGTGACGCCTTAAGACGTCTTGCCATGAAGGAGTGTACGTCTTTACACGCTCAGTTCAGATAGCGTAATATTACATTCACAATAAATAAATTAACAATAGAGACTATAAAATTTTGTAACAATACACTATCTGAATGGGTAGTGTTAGAAACGACGTCTGTACAAGTTTATAACATAAAGCCTGGATTTCACAGGCCCAGTGAAGGGCAATTACTATCTAGCAGCTAATAGGTCCGTGAAATCAATTCCTGAGATAAAAAGTAGCATATTCCAGGCTATAATCTATCACGTTACCAAATTTCTGCCAGAACTCGTACCATGAACTCTTAAAACATATTACCAACTTTGTAATCCCATATAAATATATAGGATTACAAAGTTACATTTGCAGTTGGTAGTGACAAAGCTGTTCAATTATTGACCTGTTTTAAGAGTCCATATCAAATGATAAGGATAGAGATCCTATGAAAGGTTTGAGCATGGTTGAGTAACAAACATTTAAATATTTACACTAAGCGCCAGATAGTTAACCTGTGAGAACCAGGCTTAACACAGCAATGACTTGCACTTTCTTTTGTCTACCAACACTTCTGCAACAATCTAAGCGCCATCAATGACATAAGAGACGTCTATAGGCGTTGTATAACAAATCACGACGTTCTGATAGCCTAAAGAATTTATCATTCATGCAGTCGTTTAGTTATAAGTTAAATTAATCGGCATTTTTGAACTCGGTATCGATGCGACGTTCCAAAGCCTGTAATCCAGCTTCTAGCTCTTGCTGTAAATAAAATGAAAGGACATATTAGTTTATGGGTATTTTTACACGGTTTTATATATAAAAATATTATTTGGAGCGAGTTGTGGGTAATTTTACAAGCGACTGCAATATGGGGTTCTTTAAGAAGGGGATTCGAAGGTTTTTACAGGGTCCATAGGCCAAGGTGACCACTTTCCATCAGATGGGCCGTGTGTTTAGTCTGAAAAAATCCCCTCACATAAAGTGTTGTGACCAGTGATTAAAGGCGTGAATTAGGCAGAGAGGGCAATTCACAACAAATACCTGTAAGACAGCTTTGAATAAGGTGTATCATGTCTTCACTTCTCTAAAGCCAAACCTGGATGCATCCAAAATTTCGACTTTTCAGCGCACGAAAAATATTCGAATTCGTAACGTTAACGTATCGAGATAACGCTGCATTGCTATTGGCAACATCGCACACACTAGCCAGATTATAAAGCCACATACGCACAGGTTCACAGTAGCCAAACAGCCAATCACAATGCTCTGTTCTCTCGATATGTTTAAGTTATGAATTCGAATATTTATCGCGCTCAGAGCACTGCCCAGATTCCGTTGTACTACTATTCTTTAATTCCAGGGGCGACTGCCACCTGTCTCTCCCGTCAGTCAGAAGGTGTAATGGCTGCCAGTGAAGTTGGCCTGGGCTTCAATGATTCCACTGAGACATTCAGTATTACACATATTATGCTCACACTTTTTCCCTCCGGGATATGTATAGACAACAGTCCATCATCTGCTTTTATTTTTATAAGCTTGTTTTAATACAGTAGATAAGCCCGTTCTGAATCAGTATGTGATATACTTTACTCAATATAATACCATGACATCTTTAAATATCAAAAACTTGAAATATCAGCTGTCTGATTAACAGAAATACGGTTTAAAACCAGTGGAAAGCTAAACCAATGTCCCAATTTTTCAACCACCTATTTTTTTAAGAACAGCGTCATCTATGTCACCTAACATGAAACTTTTCACTACCAACGCCATCTATGAAAGAAAACTACACACTTCCCAAATGAAAGTAAGCAAGTACTTACATCGTCCAACCCAGTCACTTCATATGCCTTCGCAGCGGCCGCTAACCGTTCCGACACTGTAGATCTTTCGATGGGAACCCTGTCTGCACCGACCGCCTTCCTACTAACCACTATAGGGGTTTGGGGTTCATTAGCGGTAGACGGGACAGGCGACGACGCATTAGGGCCACTTGGAGCGTTAGGGCCGGAGACGGACACGGGACCACCGACTGCTCTAGGTCCTGCGCCTTCGACGGGCGAGGAACGACGGGAGAGAGGCAAAATCGTAGAGCGTTGCGGGAACGCCTGTCAAATAGTGTGACGGTTAGGATCAATTCTCACTGTAAAGCCCATATTTTAGAATGCCACGATGCTGAATCTTGATTATTTAAGAACAGATTGTATAGACAATCTGCCAGACAACCTGTCAAATCCGTGTATACAATCTTTCATCAGATAAGTCGAGATTCAGCTGCTCTTCAAAGCGATCAATTAGCCTGCTACAGACCACTGCTGAACATAAGCCTCTCCCAATGTACTCATATATTTTTACAAAACGACTTTATAACAGACTGGTATTTTTGATACTACACCAAAAGTGCTCACTAGAGTGTTAAGGTCTTCATCGAAATCTTAGGGGTATAAGTCAGTCCACAAGCATAGGCTTGAGTCCGATGATTGACGACCGACATT
Organism: Eilema caniola; assembly: GCA_949126895.1. Taxonomy (NCBI): domain Eukaryota; kingdom Metazoa; phylum Arthropoda; class Insecta; order Lepidoptera; family Erebidae; genus Eilema; species Eilema caniola. The sequence goes on along the minus strand of OX421460.1, from coordinate 48,191,403 downwards.
CTGGTGTAGGCTTCTGTGTATCTATGCCCAGAGCCGGTACCATGTACTCTTAAAATAGGTCAACGATTATAAGTAGGCTTTCACGGCCGGCGTTGCATGTAGAATATACTGCTGTTTGGCCGTGGTCCGTATGAAACTTGCGTTCCAGACGTTTCGTCGATCACTGCGATCGAAATCTTCATACTACCAACCGCAAATGTAACTTTGTAATCATAGGCAGGGTGCAAGATTTTAACCTTACCGGGAGGGGAAGTACTCTAAATACTGGCGATAGCGAATTTAACTCAAAGGAAACCTTCCATTATTTTTAAAAAGAAACAAAAATGCATTCTAATATTTTTGAAAATTCGCTTACCACACCCGGTAATCGAGCGGGATTTCGGGAATCGGGATTTTAGGTTCGATTACCGGGTACCGGTACTGGTAAGCGAATTTTCGGAAAAAAATTGAATGCCATTTTATTTCTTTTTTTAAATAAAGGAATGTTTCCTTTGAGCGATATTCGCTATCTCCAGTATTAAGAGTACTTCCCCTCCAGGTAAGGTTAAAATCTTCCACCCTGTATATTTGTATGGGACTCGAGGCCGCCCGTGACTTCGTATGCGTGTAGTGAGTTAGACTTTCATACAAACTACCATCTCCTTTTTTAACCCCAAAAGGGGGTTGATTTCTAAGGAAAAATAAGTACACCTCCACACAATCTACACATATTAATAGTATAATTATAACTCTTTATAGTATGTTCAAGACATAGATAACAAATCAGAGGTACAGTTTATGTGGTACACAATACCACATAATGATTTAAGTGGTAACATGGGACTTTCATACAAACTTTCAACCCCCGTTTTACCCCATTAGGGGTGGAGCTTCGTTATATCCTTTATTAGCGGGTGTCTACACTCTATAAGGAACCTACTTACCAAATTTCAAGTTTGTAGGTGTTATAGTTTCCGAGATTTCGTTATTAATCTATGAATGGTATATCACTTTTACATTTTTTTTAAATATACCACTGAGATGGCAGACAAGCACACGGTCCACCTGATCTATGGGAGTATGAGAGTATCTATGAAACGTGTGCAACACCAGGGGAGACACACTCGTGCGGCCGACTCTGTAAACACAGAGAGTTTCTGTGCCGTCAGTATAGAAGACAAAGCAGGAATGGCCTTAAGTCTTCCCACTGGCATCACAAAAACTCTCCAGTACGCTCTGACTGCCCTACTCATCGCCGTGAACACAACACGAAGTTATCATGGCCGCGGTATTCTGTAGGGAGGAGGTACTTCCCCAGTCGGACTGCTCAATTGGACGGAAATACCGGTCGTGTCCTACCTAAGTTATTTATGCAGTTGGTAGTATGACAGCCGTTCAATTTATTGACCTGTTTAAAGACTTTATGGTAAGCCTGCCGTTCTGAGAGGAAATTCTGACCAGTTTACCGGCTTGCAAGTCAAATCGACTTGGACACCAGACACCTTGATGAGATTCCATACAATCTGACGCGAACATACCAAGTATTTTTTTTACATTTCTAAGGCAACAAGCAGGCGAACAGCCCCCCCTAATGTAGAGGCTACCGTGGCCTATTAATGAATGAACTATCTGAAGTGTGATTAGTTTGTATTATAGTGAATGAGTGGATGGGTGAATGGGCAGAAATGCTGGTTTGAAGTCGTAGAAGATGATATGTCAATGGACTTACTGCCAAGGAAGCCCAATCACCCATGAGGTAAAACCGGACTGTGGACCTCAGACTTCGAGATGAGAGAGAACGCGAAGATGATGATGAATGACGATTTTATGATACAGACAGTAAAATAAATGTAATTATAACAATTTCATTCATATATCACACAGTGAATTTAATGACAAGTGTTGGAAAAAGGGCCAGATCAGCCGGGGCCGAACTCGAAGACCAAACATCAAAAATTTCGTGATATCTTGAAAAATGGCCGATCCGAAGCTTCCGAAACCAATGTACTTGCATGAAAGGATAGTCGCAAATGATGGCTTGTCTCTGCCCACCCCGGAAGGAGAAAAGCGTGAGTGTGTAAGAATGATTAATTTAAAGAAATACCTCAGCGGGCGGCGCTTGTGGCAAAGAGCTCCTTATTTCGCCGAAATTGAACATCTGAAAGATAAAAATGGTATTTTAATTTATTCATCCTTTTTATTCGAAAAGTGTCCCTTTGTCCCTTATATAAGTGGGTGCAAAATAGCTCTTTTTTATTCAGAACTTTTAAACGGGCGACAAAATGATTTTAATTCGGAACATAATAAATGTCATTCATAGGAATTAGAGATGGGCCAAGTACTCGGTTGCTACTCGGTACTCGGCGTACTCGGCGGGTTTTTTGATACTCGTACTCGGTCGAATAACTCGGTTTAAATGCCGAGTATACTCGGTTTAGATAAAGCAATATATTTAGGTTGTTGACGTTAACGCAAATGGCACACGATTTTCCGATATTACAAAAAAATAAAAACACAACAGCAGAAGCCAACGCTTCTGCTGTTGTGTTTTTATTTTTTTGTTTTGTGTTCCTTCTCTTTTCCTATTTTTTCGATTTTTGTAAATTTAATATCTTTCTATTTATTATTCATGTCGCATCTCCTCCACATAGGAGCCAGTTGAAAACCAGTGTCATGTTCTTGTGCCTGATACCATGCTGAACTGACTCCTTTTTTGATGTAGCGCGAAGAACAATTGTGCCTGATTAACTTGTTTGTGTGTGTACGACATAATTAATTGTGTAATCGGTGCTGCACTGAAATAAAAGGCTTTACTTTCTTCTTTCTTCTTCTTTCAAAGTTTCATTTTCCAAACCTTTAAACTCTTCTATGTGTTTTATTTTAAAATTGTTGCTGTCGTAGAAGCCTTTCGTCAAACACCACTACGTGAAATCAGAGAATTGCATAAGGTGCATTTCACTTTCGTTTTATCTTCTTCAATTTAAAACGGCCAAATTCGGAATCTTTTACGTGAAGTCATCACAGTCAATTGTTAATTAACAAACTTTTTCAATTATTTATCTACCATGACGTGCAACGTAACGTCAAAGAGTATATAATAGGTTGACGTATTTGTTTGTAAACTAGCAAGCGACAGATAGATGAAAGGCGGGGCGGGGTGAGGGGTGTATCAACGCGAGCCGGCCCCTCGTGCCGCAAGAACCTATTTGTACTTGTTTACGCGCCCGAAACGGGAATTTGATTGAACAGAGTTACTCGGCCGAGTACTCGGTTGGAAAAAAATTAAACCGAGTAAAACTCGGTACTCGTTACTCGGCAAAAGTGCTACTCGGCGCATCTCTAATAGGAATCGAACGCAATTTGTATGTATCAAGGTAAAAATGGTGGACACTGACCCAATAGTGTGAACTATAAAGTGTCTGTATATTAATGATGCGATTTCTAATAACACTGAGAAAGTAATACCTAAAAATGACACTTTATCATTAAACGAAAATAAATAGATTTTCTCTTTTCAAAACTTTAGTAGATACCGTTTACCGGCCAAAGCCACGATGACCCAAACTTCATAATGGGCCATCGTTCTGTCCTGTGTGTGTTGGGAGTATACGCTGACAAACTTTCAGCTTTTATAAAATGACAAAGATCTGGCGTTCACGGGCTCTTAGTCCATTTAGTTTACATACCTATTCACTTAAAAGACGCCTAACGGCATATATAAGACATGTTCAATAATTCACAAAACTGTCGTAGGTAAATTTTGAATAAGAGACAGTTGTTTCTTAAGGGTAATAGGTGTGATTTTTTATTAATTATAGGTAATTTTAGTACGGATGTTTATTATCAGACTATCACTAATTATAGTACTTAGACCATTGCAGTATTTTTGTGGCTAGATTTGCTAGCAGTTTTAATTAATTGTCGTCTATTGGTTGAAAAGTGTATTATAAATGCTTTAAAGTTAATGTCGTATGTATGTTTTTCCGACAAAGTGTACAATAATTGTATTTAAAGTAAAAATATGTTAATTTTTGAAGATATTATCTGAAAAAATTATTGTCTAAATGTTTCTGTAACTGTTAAAAAATAAGTAAATAAGTAATGACCATTCTTTAAAACATGTATATAATTTTGAAGTGTGAAGTTTGATTTGTCCTTAAAGTTTCGGCGATTGTTTTTTTTTACCTTTCAGCATTCCAGTAGCCCCTGTACAACTATTTCCACCTATGAATGTATTTGTTTGTTCTTGTGTTTACATAAATAATTAAATAAACAAAGAGCTCTTCCTTTTGGCTTTTACGGGAGACTCCCAACTCTGACCTCCCAACCAACAGAGGCAAACTTGCACCAGAACCTATTCGCTTTTTTTATACCACTAAGTTTTCAGAATAGCACACGGATCACCAGATAGAAAGTGGTTACCGTGGCATATTTTTTAAAAAAAAAAAAGATTATTAGCAACCGAAATTATCGAAATTACTAATAATCCCTCTAACCCCTCCAACTAAGCTAAATTACTTGTGCTAGGAGTGGGTTCACGTCGGTAGTGTAATGGCCAGGATTCGAACCCGGGACCTCTCGATCGTGAGGCTGACTCCTTAACCACTAAGCTACCGACGCTATTGACGATATGGACGTCACACTCGCGCTACTGACCCTAAAAAGGCAGCAGGCAAGCTCAGTCTACCTAATGGATAGAGGTTTCCTGATTAAAATGGCCTGGCACTGCAATGAGCTACGAAGTGGGGCCCTTTAACACAGTGGGCGAAACATCGGTTAATTAAATTTATTTTTATATGTATCATTATTAGCTCTAGAAAGATAACTTTCGTCGTCCGCTTAAGGTTATCTTTAAAGTGGGTACGTCGTCAGATAGTCTACTTTGTTATATGTTATTTACAATAACACGCACATGCATAACATTTTATAAAGATCCGGTAATGCCTATCAAGTGTTGCAACGCAATACCTTTTTATGACCTTCGGAAAGTAGCGAGGTGTCTCAATAATTAAGATAGTCGGACGTTTCGACCAGGTTACACCAGTGTAACCTTGCTGTGACTACGGCCGGTTTAACCTGGTCGAAAGGTCAGGCAATCAAAGGTATATAAGTACCTATACTATGATCGCGTTAATACCCGTTCTCTTAATTATATATCATGAAATGCCAGAGTTTAAAAGTTAATGTCCCAATAAACCAATTCTGATGGCTTCTCAATGAGACGCATGGTGCAAACTAAATCGAGCTAAGTTTTTTTTTTCACCGGCTCCCTATTTGCAAATTTTCACGCTTCGCTACTGCCTCCTGGTCTATCTTAAAATGTTGGGGGCCCAACACCAAGCTGATACCTTTGTTGATTGACAGATAAGGCACCTTCAGTCAGTAGGTGAACCTAGCATGTGACATTGGTTTGAGCTCCAAAAATCTCTTCATGCACTTTCTACTAGATTTTATCTGCTAAAGTTCATGTCTAAATTTTGCTTTAACAGGTAAAATAGGACGCAATTCTTTAAGGAATATGTGTAATTTTGTAGTGCAGTTTTGGTTTGTCCTTACAGTGTCCACCATTGGCGCTTTTGCCTTACTGACCTCCATGGGCATTCATGGGAGGGCATTTAATACTAATATTCTGTGAGTACAATGTATATAATCGAAATACCTTAGAGTTGTACTGTTCTGAAGCTTTGCAATAAACATTTATTTATTTTATTTATTTTTATTTTTATTTTTAGATGTACAGAATGACATGAGCAACTGAACAAATTCATATTTATTGATCAGTGGCCGCTAAATCTCATATAAAATACTGAACTAAACTGAAAATGTGTATATGTCATGTTGTAACTGTCACTGGAGAGTTTTTGTTGCTGTCAGTGGGAAGACCTAAGGCTTTGTCTTGTACACTGACGGCACTGAAACTCTCCGTGTTTACAGGGTCGGCAGCACGAGTGTACCTCCCCTGGTGTTGTAAACGTTAATAGGCCACGGTAACCACTGAGATGGCAGACAAGCACACGGTCCACCTGATGGAAATTAGTGACTGAGTGTAGAAGACAAAGCAGGAGTAGACTTTGGTCTTTCCCACTGACAGCACAAAAACCGTAACCACTTTCTATCGGGTGGGCCGTGTGCTCGTCTGCCATTTAAGTGGTATAAAAAACGGATTTTACGAAACTCCACCCTTAAGTGTACCTATGTATCCTTAGAAATCAACCCCCTTTTGGGGTTAAAACAGGGGATGATAGTTTGTATGAAAGTCTAAGTCACTACATGAGTACTAAGTCGCAGACGGCCGTTAGTGTGATATATAAAATTCTCAAGAAGCAGTGTTTGTCTGCAGACTTCTATAAAACAGTTTGACCATGACTTATGAAAAATTTTTATGCATTTGATGAGTAGTATTGCGCTTTGATATTGTACTGTTCCTGTATTTTATGTATGTATGTATACTGACCTCGTTCGGGATGGGTGCCCAGACAGCGTCGGCTCGTGGGTCCATGCGCATATTGGGAAACGACGGTGGAGGGTTACCGCGAAAGTCAGGCATCATCTCAGAAGCTATGACGGCTGGAACAAAGCATGGATTTCAGCAGTCGTTTCAATGACTTTACATCCTATTGGATGAATGACTGGGTGGAGTGATGGAGGGATGGGTGGATGGGTAGGTGGATGAAGGTATGTGTAGGTGGATGAAGGGATGGGTAGGTGGATGGATGGAGTGAGGGATGGTTAGGTGGATGGATGGAGAGATGGATGGAGAGATGGATGGGTGGGTGGATGGATGGATGAACGATTAGCAATCATTATAAACCTCAATCACGCTGGATCACCAAGATGGATAAAATTTATCACTAAAACAGATTATAGTTTTAAAAAGACAATAGGTTAGTTTGATTTTAGACTAGCTGTTGCCCGCGGCTACGCCCGCGAGGATGTCGGTTATCGCGACCAAACAAAGCCCTATGTCCTTACTCAGGGTTTAATCTAACCCTATACCAAATTTCATCAAGATCTGTTCAGTGGTATAGGCATGAAAGCGTAACATACAGACAGACAGGCAGACAGTGCTACTTTCGCACTTATAATATTAGAATCAGTAGTAAGATTTCAATCTTCAAAACAAACTAACATACAATGTAAGGTAATTATAAGTTTATTACAAAATATAGATCAATACAAATTCACGCCTTTTTCATAGGTAGGCAGGGACATCACCCTCCATCTGCTCCTTACACACTAACATTTAATCAATCAATCATTTAGGCTATTGCAGTCCACTAGTAGACATAGGTCTCTCCCAATGTATACCACTGCTCGCGATCCTCGAGTTTTGTCCTGTCAGTGGAAAGAACAAAGGCTATTCCTGCTTTGTCTTCTACGCTGACGGCACAGAAACTCTCTGTTAACAGGGTCGGTAGCACGAGTGTGACTCCCCTGGTGTTGCACACGTCCATAGGCCACAGTAACCACTTACCATCAGGTGGACCGTGTGCTAGTCAGCCACCTCAGCGGCATAAATAAAAAACCTCCACCTTCCGCAACCAATCTGTCCACTAAAATTAACTAGTAATAATACTTAATAAGCTCACCCTCTATTCCCGTCCAAATATAATGACTGGTGAAATATGGATGTTAACCTGTACCTCACTATCCGGGGATACATACATACATATAATCACGCCTTTATCCCCAGAGGGTTAGGCAGAGGTGAATTAACACCCACATTTCACCAATCTGTATTCGATCCCATGTAATAGGGGGTGAGCCTATTGCCGTATTCCGGGCACTATTGTTGACTCGAGCCGTGCATCTGAGGCTGAGTCTGGGCTGTACGCATCTGTCTGATGTTAAAGTTAATCAGCCCGGGGGTAAACCAACTATAGTCTGTTTTTTTTTTATAATTTCAGGTAGTATAATGACATTACCTGTGTTGCCGATTTAATGCAATCATAAAATAGTCATGTGCCACCGGTATCGAAAGTAGTCGATAAATTAAACTTAGTACAGATTTTTGTTGGTTATTTTATAGTTAGCTTATATGCATAGTGTACGAAACTAACAAAAATTTTGTTGTAACTTTTTTCTTTAAATATAATAAAGCCAAACCACTTGTATCTAGGCCACAAACACTGTCGATAGTTTCGAGCACGTCACTAAGCACTAAAAGCTAGTATTACGAGTATTATATCACAATTAGACATTTACAGTTGTCAATTTACTATCTGAAATAAAAAACGGACTATAACCACTTGCTGTGGGAACAAAAACTCATACAATCACGATCTCGCGCGATATGGTGCTTTCAGTCAAGTGCTGAAATCACTAGCACGCCAACAGGCCTCGTGACGTGACAGGCAGTGAAGCGTTAGATAGGTTGTAGTCGACTTCTACAAAAGCAGAAAGGAGAAGAGATGAGGGGACGGGAAAGAGAAAAAGAGGCGGATTAAGGGAGTTGTGTATATGTATGTATGAATGTGTACGATGTCGTCATACGAACATCTATAGCAGTCCTCACGGGTAGACACGAGCCCTAAAAAGTCAAACAACTAGTCTAACTGCAATGCTTCGATATCGCCTATGGATTGTGGAGGTCAGATAGCTTTTTTTTTACATGCGGGAAATCCCAACGTATACCCACCCCTTCGGGGCCGGAGGGGGAGGTTATGTCGGACTCGAACCGACTAAACCGCACGCCGTCTCTGGGTCGTAGTTAGCCGAAGGTGAGGTTGTTATGCGACATATCCCTCCCACCCCCGCTGACGCAGGGCCATCCCTCTCGGTCTGACCCTCCTCGGGAGGGGGGACCACGCGGTCCCCGACTCAACGCCGGTGTGGGGAGGCGCGCATCGTAAGCAGCTTCTGCTAGGGTGACGGGCGGCTCCACCCGTCGCCCTCAGGCCCGCGCTCATGGGGGCCCGACGCCCGAGCCGCCTTCGAGCGCGTGCAGGAGGTCAGATGGCAGTCGCTTCACGGAAAATATTGAAGTTCAGCCAAATCCGCAGGTAAACTGGTGAATCCAACGCCAGACTCTCAAGTTGAAAGCTACGAATGCGACTGGGATTAACGCTAGGATTTAAAAAAAAGATGTAAGTGTTTATGTTATACTTACGATTAAAAACATCCTCCCTAGGAGCCTCCGCCGACGAGTACATATTCGGCAAATGGATATTAGGATTGCTCTGCTGAACGAACTGAGGGGGGCACATCTCCGGCCTGAATGGCACGTTGGCTCGGTGCTCATCCGGCAGACGGTTGTACGGCGGGTAGTACACGCGTTCGGCTCCCGGCGGCATGATTATCTCGTTAGGGGGCATCGGCTGGCCTATGATCATCTGATGGTGGGGCATCGTGAAGGCACTGAAATTTGGAAGGAAATTAAATAAACTTCTGACCCCGAATATAGAAACCCACAGTCTCTTCGGGAAGCTTTGAGTTATGTAGTGGTCTATATAGTTACCGGCATATCTATTGATGCCAGTCAACTCACAATATTAAAAAATAAGTAATATTTTCTCTTCTTGATATGCAGTACCTACGCGTTCTTTGGGTATCGTTCGATACTACGAAGTTTTGCGATGGTGGGGGAGCTCAAATCAATCAATCATCTATACATATAAATGAAATAGGAGTGTCTGTCTGTCATATTGAAATAACCGTTTTTTTACTACATGCATATGAATATAATACGGTACATGGACAAAAATATATTTGTTTTTAAATTTTGTTTGTGTCTGTTTGTTCGCAATAATGTCTGAAATGGCTGGACCGATTTTAAGGGGAGATTTTTTAGCAGGTAGCTGATGTAATAAGGAGTAACTCAGGCTACTTTTATTTTATAAAAATTAAATGCTCAATAGCGTTGACTCAACACTAAGCGATAACCGACATCCACGCGGGCGTAGCCGCGGGCCACAACTAGCAGATTATATAAAGCCAATACGTGCATGCCACGGTTTATCTAGCGACTTGGGATTAACAAATATGCCGATAACTATAGGTACTTATTCAAGGAGATTAATTTTCTCTAAGCTGCCCTAAGTTGAAAGATAACCAAATGTACTCCTATTAGAGTAGTTAAATAGAAACAGAAGAACCTGTGGTAGTTCCAAAAGATTAGAATTTATTTATTTTTTTAAATAGGACACGTCAATTTGACTTTACCTTGCTTGATGGTAAACTGAAGGCAAAGTCTCACGAGATCCATCCCAGAGATGCGAGCAGTATTCCACGCAGGAACGAATTTGTGTCTTGTATAGAAGACACCGTTTGCTCCGGCGTGAAAAACCGTCTCACTCTGTTCAGGACTCCGAGTTTACGCGAGGCTGTTTTGATGATACTCTCGATGTAGTTTTTGTTATTTAGTTTGCAGCGAACATCCATACCGAGGATATTGAGGTTGTCCTGCAGTGGCAGTGGCGTGCTCTGAAGAGTGGGAAGGGGAAGGAAAGAAGATACCTTTGCTGTAAACGCACATGCCTGCGTCTTCTTGGCATTGAACTCGACCAAGTTCTCAGAGCCCCATTGGGAAATGTGGTTCAGGATCCGGTCAAGCTCAGTGACAAGAAGCTGCCTTTTTTCCGCGATATGCGGAAGAATACCATAGAATACCAGGGATATCTCAGAATTCCATTTTTTATATATAGGAAACGTCAATTTGATTTCACCTCACATGATGCTAAGCTGAAGGTAAAGTCTCAAGGGTCACCATTTCAGACACGTACCATGTTAACAATGGTGGCGCTCAGCTTGACGGCCTCATCAAAGAAGGATTGGCGTGATACCCACCGGTTCCACTAGTGCTGCGACCACAATTCCCCCTGCCCGGCTATGCAATTGCTGACCCCTGAACACAATCCAACCGAGATTGGATTACTATGAAGGGTTTTTTTTTTTGCACGGTGGTACCCCAGCGTGCTTGCCTCAGTGGTATAAAAAAAATATTTTGCACTGAGCGAGAATTGAACCCACACCCCTTACATAGCAGTTGCGTATTTACCTATTATTATACTATTACCCGGTCGAAATTTGTGACAAATTTGTGCCACCAAATTTCTACCACCAGTCACAGTCTTCAATTCAAAGCTTTGTAACCTAGGGTCTGACTTGCCTATAGCTTTCTAGTAGTGTATGTCGCCAGACTCCTCTAAGCAAAGACAAACAAGCGTTTTTTGAGTTGTGAATTACTTAATTACGGTTACTGCGTTCGATTGTATAAAAAACTTATGTTTGTAAACATTTTGCGTCACCGTGTGAATCAAGCAGGACTTGTCAATGAAGATGTGCAGTAAATTACAAAACCGAAATAACGCAACTTACAGCTCAATAAGATATATTCGAAAAACCTTTTTAAAAACAATCTTTTTTTTTTTTTCTCTTGCATTGTCATCCGAACTGAACGTGCATACCAAATTTCAGCTCAATCGGTTGAAGGCAAGTGCCTTAAAATTGAGTTGTAAGATTCCACCCGAACAAACATACATTGCAAGTTAAATAAAAGCTTGTAAAAATTACGCTCGTTTAGTCTTACCCTGAGAGGAAGGCTAGTGCCAGACCCACGTCAGGGGATAGCAGTTGACAAAGATTGGCTTCTGCCCCGAAGATACTAGCTGGCCTCATATACATTCGCATGTTAATAAAGAGGACATACGACACCATCTTAATATTCATAATATTTGATATCAAAGTTTTTTGTATTGTAGTAATTATGTCTCGCATAGCCAAGAAAAGAAATTATTTATACTTTTTGAATTACATTTTTAAGCATTCTGCATTCTAAATATTCAAATTGATTGAAATAGGGAAAGTTTGAATCAGACTAGGCAGGGTTTGAATCCGCGATCTTTATCTTACAGGGGCAATGCTTTGATCACTAAGTCCGATAGTTCGTAAGAATATTGATGGACGCTCCACTGTCGCCTCAAAGACAGATATAGAAGGAGAAATTTGAATTGGTTTGCGCGAGGTCTGGTAGCTTAGTGGTCAAAGCATTGCCTCTGTAAGGCAAAGATTGCGGGTTCAGACCCCGCCTAGATCAATTCAAACTTTTACTATTTTTATCAATATTAATACTCTTTTTTTTTAATTGCACAATTGGGTATTTGACTGACTAGTCAAATTAGTTACTTTTTACTAAATGTCAAAACGGTAAGTTATAAGGAAAATTGTATGAGAAATTTATTTGTGACGTCATAATATTTAATAGTCAAATCATTAAAATTAAAGCTTGGGTGGATAATTAAAAATAAATAAGAACCATAAAATAGGAACCGACTCAACTGTTTTCACTCTTACACTATTCTTAATTTAATCAGTTTAGCTAAATAATTTATTTTAACGATAGGAAAATACCCAATTTGTGCAAGTTACATGACAATGAATGGTTTACGCACAGCATTTTAATTTTTTTCTTGTTCGCGGTTGCAGGAGCCCAGGGTCCACTCACTCCATCTCCGCCTTTCGATTAGACTTATAAGGTTTTACTAGAGTCACTGCTGTCTGGCCTCCCAATACCAGGCCAGAGCCGCGAGCGTTAATCAGAAGGTGTGCCCGACTTGTAGGTGAGATTCAGTTAGGCTTAGACGGTGGTAACAAACACCCACGCACTACATTATATATACACATAGAAGCAGTTTCGGCAGACGTTGACACGCCCGGAGAAGTAGTGACCCATTGAAATATACAAAATTTCACTCAAATCGGTTCAAATGTTCATCTTCTTGTCAATTAGACAACGGATTTTGATAGAATTTTTGTATCATTTAAGGGCGTATTTTTAAGGGAAAAACGGAACTGCTTTAGGGTCACTTCGTTGCCCCTCTGTTCTTCGGTCTCTGTCTGTCAAGACCTTTTCCTCGGGAACGTGAGGGGGCATCAAGTTGGAATACCATAAAGCATTGAAAATATAAGTTCTTTCTTCAATTCGCAGTTTTGAACGGAATTCCTAGCACGTAAGCCCGACTCGCACTTGAACAGTTCTACACTACTATTATGAAGAGGAAAGATTTGTATTTTTGTATGTTTGTAATGAATAAACTCAAAAACTAATTTGCCGATTTCAAAAATTCTTTCATCATTGGAAAGCTACATTCACCCTGAGTAACATAGGCTATATTGGATGTCCACGGGAACGTATTCACCACCCGTGCGAAGCCTGGGCGGATCGCTAGTCATAAATAAAAAGGATAAAATACAGTAAATTTAAATGAGAATTGATAGCATAGGCGTTGATAAATAATTTAAAAAGAAATAACTTACGCTGCTTGATGGCTGGTATTCGAGTTCTCGCCCATTTCTGCCGGCATATTCACTGGCGGTATGGCTGTATTAAAGAAATAACCAAACAACGGTTCAGTATCACAAAATAAATAGTAGTATTTCATAAGTTTTTGGCACAAAACAAGAATTAAATATCGAGTTTCGCAGTCACAGATAGCTGTGCAATCTAGCTAGCATGACTGCCTATCAGAAAATAAAAAAAATATTGTTATTCAAAGTGTGCCGTATCACGTCGCGTTAAATGTCATTTTGCTTCGACTGTTTCTGTTGACCTTACGACCCAAGGTTATCAACATATTGTGATCAATATTGTTTATGAATAACTTGTTTTTTTTTTCTAGTATCAACTTTTTACCTATTGAGCTCGTGGTTGAGTTGTAACAGATTGTAACATTGCAAGGTTAAGCTACATCAGTCAGATCGGTCTTAGGACGGGTGAACGGGCCCGAGAACACATTAAGTCGTTGGTCACGGTTGTCACATCAACATTTATGGCAGTCGTTACGGGTATTTGCCCTAAAAAGTCCGATAGTAGGTCTAATTACAGAACTTCGATATCCCAATAGGTTACAGAAGTCATATGGCAGTCGTTTCACGGCAAATATAGAAGTTCAGCCTCGTCGCAGTTAGATTGGAAAAGCTAATCCTAGACTCCGAAGTTAATGCCTTTTTTTATCACGCGCACAATCCCCGCGAACAGAGTCGCTGGTGTGGCCTCGTCTTGCGATAACAGCCAGGCTACGTGGGTAACAAATGCCTGGTAATGGCGCCCCCGCCGGGTCCAGGTAGAAGGGGTAGGCCCAAAAAGTCCTGGATTGACGTCGGGCAGGGTCTCACTACCATGGACACCCAAGATCGTGAGAAGTGGAGCAGGAAGAGTCGGAACGCGGACCTGAGCTCCGAGGGCAGTTCGGCCTCGGATGCAATGAGGATAACGTCTAAATGTCGATGATGGTAAATCCCCGCGAATACTCCCAGCCGGAGCCGATGGGGTGGTTATGAGGGACTCGAACCGACTAAAACACACGTCATCTTTGGGTCTTCGGCTGCTACAGGTGTGATTGCCGGAAACAGACGTCTCTGATTTATTTCACTGTGGAGGCGCCGAGGGCCGGGCGAACGATCCATCAGCGACTTCTGTGGGCCATTTCATCTATTTCCCCATCAGGCCTTGGTTGCGATTGGGACTTATGGAAAGATGATTATGATGAATTCTTTACCTTATACTTTTTATACTGGAGATTGATGATATACATCTATACAATATATACAAAATATATTTAATTTTGTAATATTGAAATAACCATTTTTTACTACATGCATATGAATATAATACGGTACAAATGTCTATTTGTTCCGGCTAATCTCTGAAATGGCTGGACCGATTTTGACGGGGCTTTTATTGGCAGGTACCTGATGTAATAAGGAGTAACTTAGGCTAATTTTATTTTAGAAAAAAGTAATGCTCAATAGCGTTAACTCAACACTAAGCGATAACCGACATCCGCGCGGGCGGAGCCGCGGGCAACAGCTGGTATAATAATGACACTTGTACTTTTCCACACTTTAATTTTATTTTTAACCTGACCGGTTTCTCCTCACGGCATTATTATAGGATTACGTAATAATCTTTCTTTTTAGGGTTCCGTAATGAAATGGCTAAAAACGGAATCCTTATAGATTCGTCATGTCTGCCGTCCGTATGACACAGCCACTTTTTTCCGAAACTATAAGAACTATGCTGTGGAAACTTGGTAAGTAGATGTATTCTGTGAACCGCATTAAGATTTAAACATACAAATAGAAAAATAAAAATATATTTTTTTTTACATCAACCCCATAACCGAAAATGATATTGAGGGTTGTAATATCATTTTTTTTTTCAAAACTAAATAGTTTGCGCGAGAGACACTTCCAAAGTGGTAAAATGTGTCCCCACCCCCTGTAACTTCTAAAATAACAGAATGATAAAACTAAAAAAATATATGATGTACATTACTATGCAAACTTCCACTAAAAATTGGTTTGAACTGAACGTGATCTAGTAAGTAGTTTTTTTTATACGTCTTAAATCGTAAGCCGTACACTATTATTAAAACATCGATCGAAGTAACAACGAACTACAAGAACTTTTATATTATGTTACTTACTGCTACGGAACCCTTCATGGGCGAGTCCGACTCGCACTTGGCCGCTTTTTTAATTTAAAGTTTACGGAAATAATGTGAGGTGTAACCAACCGGTCAGGTCAAAAATAAAAATAAAGTGTGGTAAAGTAAAAGTGTAATTATTATTCAATCTTTACCTAATACTTACGTGGTATGATATTTTGGGCCACTGAGTACTGAGTGTATTGAGGTGGTAGCGGCATTCGTTGCCCCGCCAGAGGCACTGGGTTCGGATGAATGGGCACGAAAGTATAGTTCCCATTTACTTGAGCCACGTATTCGCGAAACCTGTTGGCGAAAACACGAAATTATTACTATAATGATCTTGAACACGTTTGTTGTTTTAGTTGAATTAATTATGAAAATTAAATTGATTGTGTAAATTTAAATGTAGTTCATTTTGTTATTTAAATAGTACCTATATTTGGATGACATGAGGCGGAATTTGGCTGTTTAAAAATTAAATATTTCCTGTAAACACCTTAACGTACCCATTTTCGCAAATAAATGATTATGATATGATATGACATAATAGTTATGTAGACCCTGTGTCATATTCTGGGTCAGCGGGGGTGCGAGGGATATGTCGCGAGACAACATCGACAACGATCCACAGACGGCGTGCGGTTCAGTCGGTTCGAGTCTGACATAACCTCCCCCTCCGGCTCCGGAAGAGGGGTATCCGTGGAGATGTCCCGCACGTAAAAAAAAGACATCGTGTCATATTTTTATTAGTAAGTGCCAGACTATTTGAAGAATAGGTAAGACATGCATACATATATTCATGTCTGTAAATACCCGGAGGGGTAGGCAGAAGTGTATTAATACCTATATTTTTATCTGGTAATTATATTTTTGAGCCGTTTGGAGTCGAAACGTTGGGTCGTTACCTCGCTCAAAGAATTAGTATCGCTATTCAGCGTGGTAATGCCGCCAGCCTTTTGGGCACGGTACCAGTAGAGGTCGATGGGGAGGAATTTTTCGATGCCTAAAGTTGTAGTCTCTCCCCCTCTTTTATGTTATTTTTGTATGTATTATATAGCATAATTTTTATTATTTAGTATTATTCTGTAATATAATTATAAACTATTAAATAAAAAAAAATATATATATATATTTCGTCAACTATTATTGGCTATTATATTAGGTGGGTACTTTTCCATGGGCTGTATGATTTACTGTCGAATGGAGTAACAGTCCTATTCGTTAGTCGCTTCCTGTGATACCCAAGCGTCTATGCCGACCTTCATCAATTACATATTTCACCCTCACTTTAAAAATCTGTTTCGTCAATCTTCTTTCATTCCCTCCGCGTGTTATATTGTACAATGTTATATTGTATTGTTACATACCTGCACGAATTCGGGACCCACACTAATTGTACATACTTAGTATTGTCCATTTTGAAACCACAAAGTGTAACTCTAAGAAAAACTACAGCAAACTATGCGATAGTTTAAAAGAAGTACAAATCTAACTATCGCCGATTCTACAATCACTAAAAACTAAAACTAAAAAATCTGCGATACTTTTTTCACCAAGACGAGATCATTCGTATAATGAGAGTTTGGTTAGAACAGAATTGACACTTAAAAAAAAATTAAACTACCTTCAGATATTAACAATTTCGCTAGATACTGATTCCAGCAGTATTGCAGTAAAGTTACCGGTATATATATTGAGCGCAAGTTGCTAGAGAAACGAAGCCTATCTACACCAAAAGTAAGCATAGCTTATGCTTACTTTCGGTGTAGATAGCGCCGTTTGGAATATCCATTTATTTATTTATTAAACATAAATAATGACCAGTTTTTTGTAGATAAGGTTCTTCTCCAAAGGATGGGAATTTTTGAATGAATATGTGACCTGATTTTTGATATCACACAAAAAGAACGTAATAATAAATATAAATTTGACAGCCTCCGTGGCGTGGCGGTAGTGAACGCGGCCGCTACGCAGGAGGCGCGGGTTCGATCCCCGCTCAGTGCAAATATTTGTACGCATGAATATGTTTATTGCACTAGTCTGGTTGTTTCTATGTATAATGTGTATATATTTACAAAAAAAAGTAAAAGTATCTAAGTATCCGCATTCTAGATTCCATAATACAAGCTAGTTAAGCTATGCTTACCATGGATCTAGATAGCGTTGTGTGAAATGATGTGGAATATTTAAATTAGATGAAAGTAGGTAAATCAGAGTATTATTAGAGCTATGTTTGATAACGGGCACACAGGTGGAGCCGCGAATAACAAAAATACGAGTATAACCCTTTTTGGTAGTCGGGTAAAAAGGAGTCAAACCGACCTCAAAAAACTAACAGAGCCACAGAAAAATTTAGAAATGTACTGATCTGTTAGAAGTCAGTGCCTAGACGGACAATGCCTTAATTGATTGTATACCATAGTAGCTCAGGCACAGCAAAAAAAGCTTGGAAGTTTGGCACCGACTTCTTAGATTGACATAAATATAAAAACATCATTCTTTTTTTCGATAAGAAAACTAATTTTCTGGCAATCGAGAAATAAAAAACTGTTTTACTAAATAAAATCATGCACACTAAACTAGCACAATTGTTCCCTTCTTCCGTGTTCTTTGAGCGGGTCGTAAATCTGATGAGGCCGTAAAGCTGAGCGCCGTTTTTTTAACATGGTACGTGTATGTAATCCTTTATTTGTCCACGATAATCTTTAGGTGTAGCACCTGATCCATAGTCGGGTGACCAGGTCGATACCCATAAAGATACCCCGAGAGTTTACTTTCGGATCGGGAAGCCGATTATTATCTAGTTCAGCTTCATTGTGTGAGAGATTACCTTTGTGCCGTGGTAGTCGCCGCACTCCTATAACGGCCCCTCGCCTTTGAAGACCAGAGTTATAAGTCTGATTAAAATAGGGAAACTTTGCCAAACGACAAACAAACTTGGCAATTAACCGAGCTGAGAAATAGCCAAATGCATCGAGAAATGCTTCTCAAAGAAATCATTGTATTTATATTAAGCCCGAGGAGGGCCAGACCGAGAGGGATGACCCTGGGTCAGCCGGGGTGCGAGGGATATGTCGCATGACAACCTCACCTTCGGCCTAGCACTACGGCCCAGAGACGGCGTGCGGTTTAGTCGGTTCGAGTCCGACATAACCTCCCCGTGGGGATTTCCCGCACGTAAAAAAAAGTATTTATATTAAGTACCTAATATATGGTTCCTTCTGTAAGTAACTCATGTAACTCTTAAAGAAAAAAAATAATAATTAAATTTAATTAAAACATCTCGAAAAAATCTTATTGATTAGCCCTCAAACTTAGATATATCAAGTCATATTTTGATTGGGGAACTTTAAATCTTTATGAAAATATGCCGGAGTAATTTATCTGTTAGAGACACACCGATCCCCGATGGAAAACATCTCGAAAAAATCGTATTGATTAGCCCTCAAACGTACTTATATCAAGTCATATTTTGATTGGGGAACTTTAAATCTTTCTGATAATATGCCGGAGTAATTTATCCGTTGGAGACACATCGACCCCCGATGGAATCAAAATCAGATCAAATAATTCGTGTAGTTTTAAAAGTTGGTACAGTCATTCCATAAGGTGCCCAGATGAACATACTACTAAAAGTCCCGCAATATGGGACCGGAGTCGGGTGAGGCAAGGGGGCAAGGTCTCTTTTTTTCAGTCTTTTGCTTGTATATTGAAAACTATTAATAATATCTCTTTAGTTTCTTCTTCATTATTTATGTCCATTAAATTTTCTACAAATTATGTCTGTACATTATTACTATAGAATTAATACTTTAATAAATACGAGAGGTCAAACAGCTTATAAATTGTGACAACAACAACAACTCAGCTTCATCGTTTTTCGCCAGCATCATTTTTTTTTCTAGAAAAGATTATTCTTTAGGTATACCCGGTATAGTGAGAGAACTGATAGACATTTCTCGGTAGGTGTTTGAGGCCTATTCGTCGCCTTTAATTTGTTCGCTATTCATTACCTATTTTACCCCCTTAGTTGTGAAATCTTGAAAAACGCTGATACTACTTTAAAAATGGCGGATTAACATACAAAATTTCATGCCTTATTTTACCTCATTAGCAGTGAAATTTCCAAAAAAATATTTCTTGTTTTATAAATAGAGTATTTGGGCAACTAAATTTTCCAGTAGAACGACTTTTACAACAGCAGAAAATTGAGCTTAGCAACGCGTCAGGTCTAAAGTCGTAATTAGGGTCAAGTTTCCATCGACTCCTCGCTTCCAACCACATATATTAGGGGGCAGTTGATTCGTAAGCCACTTCTGTACTCTCTTCTTCATCCTAGCGTTAATCCCAGTCTTATCCGAAGCTTCTGTACTCTATAAGCGTGTTATTTTTATTTATAAATCAAGGAATAAAGGTAGTGAGTCGATATTTATTAATCGGTTACCTATCTTAATCCCGAATTTTAATATTCTGAATATCATAATCCAGAAAACCTTTGGCCAATTTTTCATAATCCCGGTTTTTCAAATTCCGAAGTTTTATTTGCCATATAATCGCAACTCCGAATTTCATTTGCCCATTTATTCATTTGTACGACGTTTAGAAATCGTTCGTCTGGATTATATCCAGACGAACGATTTCTAAATGCACACGAAATCTAAATGCACAAAATCCAGATGACCGTAATCCATATGCACGAAAGCCCAATTTTTAAAACACAAATTTTTGAAATGCAATTAATTGATATCCAGTTAATTGATATCCAGACAAACAATATCCAGATTTTTAAACCTAAAACTAAACCTCATATGGCGTCTACTAACTACAACTGGAGACCTACTGAACAAAACACACGTTGCCTTAAAAAATATATGTATGCATGTAAGCAAACAAGCATGCATGTAGGCAAGCTGGCAATCAAACCGGCAAGCATGCAAGCATGCAGGCATGCAGGCATGCATGCATGCAGGCAAGCAGGCAAGCATGCAGGCAAGCAGGCAAGCATGCAGGCAAGCAGGCAAGCATGCAGGCAAGCAGGCAAGCAGGCAACTCCAACAAAAACCCTCCCTCCGCGCCTCCGGTTCTTAAATAACACTCTAGTGTAGGGCAGACAAGTACCACGGCAAGTCGGGTCGGGCGTGGTACGCAGTGTTCACGAGCTCGCTTTCCTGATTCAATGATTATACCTGCATACAAAACTGTTCATGCAGGACATGGAAAACAATAATTTAAACAAAATTATATTAAGTGAAATTATTTATGTCTTAAGCGAACGTTAGATTTTTTGCTATTATATCAACCGTTACACACCCTAAATGAATCGTATAAAGGAGATGGAAAACGGTGGGCCCAAATGTAATAAGTTGAGATATGATCTAAAAAATTAGTCGTATTTTTGTATCTTAGAATATGAAAAATCACTTCAATTCTCACTCTGGAAGCGGAGAAATATGAGAAAATAGTTTTCGTGAGATTATCGATTGAGTAATCGATTACACAGTTACAAAAATAAAACATTTGCAGTAAATAATTAACTCAAAGTAATTAAATGCAATATATATACTTACACGCAATATAGTGCATATAATTACAGTCATATTATTAAATCAAATATCAATTAATTACTGAAAAACCAATATTAATGATTATCGATTTCATATCAATTCAAATCTCTTTTATATTTTTAGTCTATGTCACTGACATGACAGCTGACTGACATTGACACTAGACAGTTGCCGACTGTTTTTGTTTGCTCACTCGTTTTGTGTTTTCCGATGCGTTTTGAGTGCTTTCCCGATTATTCGTCATTTTTTACGACCACTGCTTTGTATTTTACGGATTCTGACCCTACTTACGACCCTTGCTTTCACCTTGGACACCGAAGATCGCTCACACGTTTGACTTGGAATTGTTATTTTGGATTTTACCGCCGGCTTGTGGATTGGATATTACTGAGACTATGGATCGCTGTGTGAATTGTGGGATATCCACTGGTCTCGTAGAGGAAGGGAGGCTATAGTAATGCATTACTGCAACTGTATTGTAGGGAAACGAACTGTAGGCTGTTGCGCTCATATAATGTGCATTATATGGTACCTTAGCTGGGCTAGGTACCAAGATCATATAGTACCACCTGCACAATTTCTAGACGACATTTTAATAATAATAGAAGGCGAATAAAACACTATATTAAATTATTTTTTATTTTATTTTAGACATTCTTTCCCTATCTTCTTACCTGTTACCTACCTATCGCTTGAAGTCATTGACGTTCATTCATATGATTTTTTAAACAATTTTTAGTAAATATAATAACTATTAGTGCAAAAGAACACATTTTGCACTTCAGGAATCAGCTGTTAGTTAAAGATTGTAACATAACCTCACTTTTACATAATCTCTTATATCTCTGTTCTCAGATTGACAAAATCCGCAGAATTTGCAGTGAAAGGTTGAAAATATATATGCTATTAATTGACACCACTTTCATCTTCTTACAACTAGGCCCAAGATTGTATGTAATCATTTCAGTCTCCTTTACTGATTTTTACTATACCAGTATATAGTTTAGCTGGAACACGATTTGTATGGGAACCAAATAAAGAGATTATGAAAATTTGGTAATAGTTTATTTGGAAAATGGTACAATGGAAAACAAAAAAAAATATTCTGAGAATCGGGTAAAACTATATTTGGATTATGACAATATGGGAAACAAAAAAATACTATTTGAAAATTTGGTTTTAGTGCACCTGGAAATTGATTCATCTGGGAAATGAAAAACGGAATTATAGAAAGTTGTCATTCATTACATCTGTCTTTTAAAAGTTCTAGCAACCGTTTTCGGGGTTTTAAGATTCGGGTAACAGATATTCGATATTTCAATAGGTTACCTTTTTAATCTCATACTCTCAGGACGTCACGTCATGCACATTTAAACGACATTATCCGCCGGGCTCTTGTCACCACCGGCGTCCCAGCTATACCTGAACCAGTTGGTTTGGTGCGCGACGAAGGCAAGAACCGGACGGTATGTCTTTAATGCCCTGGAAGGTGGGTAGGCCTTTGGTGTGGGACGCAACATGCGTAGACACCCTTGCGCCTTCCCATCTTTAAAGTACTATGTACTGCGCTTGTGCTGCTGCGGAGACCCTTAAACAGCCACATTTGAGCCGTTTGGGGTCAAAACGCTGGGGTCGTGGGGTCCGAGCGTACGGTCGCTTTACAAAGAAATTGTAAAGCGACTGGTCGATGCTTCGCGTGACCAATGGGCTGGCCTGTTTCAAACACAAGAGATTGGTATTACCATCCAACGGGGCAATGCCGCCAGCCTTTTGAGCACGTTACCAATCGACATCGATGGGGAGGCATTCTTCGACGCCCTAACTCTTTGACCTCTTTTATATTCTTGTAAATATTTAGTTAATCCGTTTTAGTTTTAGATTAAGTTTAAAAAAAATCCTGTAATTTCGCACTTAATAGTAAATAAGTTCACAGATATCTAAAATAAAAATCTCAGACTGAGTACTGGGTGCCAGGTATACTTGAAGAATCATCTTTTCTCTAAAAAAAACAGTGGAACAAGCATCGATGTGGTCAAGCCGAAGTAATTTTATCGCAAATTAAAAAGCTTTATTATATTTGACCTCTTGTATTTATGGAAGTATTGATCCTATAGTAATAATGTGAAGACATAATTTATAGGAAATTTAATATAGATAAATAATGTAGAAGTAACTAAAGAGATATTATTAATAGTTTTCAGTATACAAGTAAAAGAATGAAAAAAAGGGACCTTGCCTCCTTGCCTCCTCGGCCTCCTCCGGCTCAGGTCCCACCTTAGGCGACTTTTAATATGTTCATCTGGGCACCTTGATTGCTAACCGTACCAACTTTCAAAACTACATAAATTATTTGGTCCGATAATATTTTGATTCCATCGGGGGTCGGTGTGTCTCCAACGGATAAATTACTCCGGCATATTATCAGAAAGATTTAAAGTTCCCCAATCAAAATATGACCTGGTATATCTAAGTTTGTGGGCTATCAATACGATTTTTTTCGAGATGTTTTAATTTGACCATCTGACCATCAATTTTCACGTTAATCTAAACGGGCTAACCAACAAGATTTGTTGTTTTTACTTTTATATTATATAGCTAGCAGCAGGCTTGAATGAGGACCATCTTTTCTGAGACTTTGCCTTCACCTACCATCAGACGGATGAAGTTATATTAACGTGTCCTATATAAAAACATCCCTTCTCTCTGCCTAATCCTTAATACCTTTAGCAATCATGTTATTCCTTTAGGTTTAGCTATATTTCCTTCCATTTCAGACTGTTGAGTAATCAGCCAAACATTACAACTATTTGCCTCTAGATGGCGTTGCTCGATTTAAATTCAAGGTATCGTTGTGTTCGCGTAGCGCTATAAGGGCCCTATACTGGCAGAGTATAGGGCAATCATCATCATCTTAGCGTATTTTTGAACAGTTCGTACACGGACTTAATGGACGTGTGTAGGACTAGGACTAAAAATTAACCAAACAGGCCAGTGTATTTGCGACTTGCTTCGCTTGTAACGAGGTGGACAGACCTCGATCAGGGAACTAAGGAGTAAGGACCAAGGAGGTCAGTCTCGGAGCTGCATGTCTTGTAAGCTAGCTAGAACATTATGTATGAATATGAGAATCAAATATGCATCCTTTTTACATTATTCTGCTCTAAAAGAAAAGGTACTTTTAAGAACTTGCAGCGGAGCCCAATTCTGCCAGTTTATAAAGCGGTTAATATGCACACCACATGTCGCCGAATGTCAAAAACGGTATTTTAGTATTTTTTTTAAGAAAGAGCGATGCAAAATTTATTATTACGAGAATTGGTTCTCTTTTCATTGAAACCGTGATCGCTTTTCACGTTTAATTTGATTTTGACAGCCGATCGAATCGAAGTTGAGACATTATAAATTAGCAGAATTAGACCGGTGATTGTTTCTTGTTTTTATATTTTGTAGTTTATGGCCCGTATTCTAGAAAGTCACTCAGCTAAACCTCGATTTATCTAGTGAAACATTGTTTACACATATTGACAGGTTGTCTGGCAGATTATCTATACAATTTTTCCTCAGATAAATCGATATTCAGCTGAGTGACATGCTAGCATATGACCCTTAGACTAGCCCACATTTACCTTTTTGAATAGTACTAGTATAAAACTTAACTGCTTGACTGCGAAGTCATAAATGGGTTATGGGGTCAGTGGCAGGAGAGCACGAAAAATATTCAAATATGTAACGTAAATGTATCGATATTCGAGAGAACGGAGGCAGGCTTCACACATACACAGTTTCACAGAAGGCAGGCGGCCAATGCTTCGTTCTGGTATTGAATTTATCGTAGGAAATTAAATTTATCGATAGCAGACAATGGGGATGGTGACGCAAAACTAATTGTAGAGGGCAGCAGCATATGACCAAACAAAAATAACCACGGAACAGAAAAAACGATGGAAGTGTGAAGTAGGCGTGGCACGCGTGTCATTGTTATGCGGAGATTTGCAAGACCTTACAATTTCAACCTTCAGTCGTATCTGTCATCATACTCATCATGTGTATTTGACAGTTTTGGACCGTGTGTTATTTAATACTATTTAATAGAA
Organism: Eilema caniola; assembly: GCA_949126895.1. NCBI lineage: Eukaryota > Metazoa > Arthropoda > Insecta > Lepidoptera > Erebidae > Eilema > Eilema caniola. Next base: position 48,166,338 of record OX421460.1, on the reverse strand, counting down.
ATATGCCTTACTGGGCCATTTTGCAGTGCACCGATGATAGTAGGAGCATAAATATTCGAAATGGAGGCGTTTTATACCATCGATAAGTCAGGATATAGCAGAATTTATAACTAATCTTATTGAAATGCAAAGAAATAAAATAAAATAAGCAATCAACCTTACCACATTATCAATAAAGCTTGTTTTTGATTACACACAATAGACATGTCATTCTTATTTATTCAAGAACTTTCTTCGCTATTCATTTAGTGATGTAGTCAAACTTTATTGATATCTTCCTTTTTTAGAAACATTTATAAACTTTTGTCAAATGGTTTTATTGTTTTTTTTTAATATCACGGAACATTCTAAGCACTGCTGCATACCCATTCAAAGGATACGGGCGTGATGTTATGATGTGTAGTGGCATAGACATAGCAATAATATGCGTTTGTAGCAATTACTGCTGATTTCCTGGTATTTATTGAAGAGTTTCGTGGTCTCTCTCTGAAACCCTTTATCGGATCTTTACAAAAATAAATGGAATCATTCCGGAATAGTCTTCTTTCGAACAAAGAAGGAATTTTGCAAATTCGTCTACACATGACGAAGCTATGCGCGTACAAACATACAAAAATATAAACTTCCGAGTTGAACAACTCCAGCTGGATATTTTCTAGTTTGTGAACGCGGCGCAACATGCATACGCGCAAATAGATTTTGGTGCTCTACGTTTTCTCATTTTATGCAAATTAAATTAATTTTTTCAAAGTAGTGTATGAAACTGCTCGTAATATGGTCTTAAAACACCCGTCTGATACTGTAAAATACTCGCACTCGTATTTTAAGTATCCTTAAAGCGATTTCACATTTTCTGATATTGGGTGTCTGACGCCGATAGCCGTCACCATGTGCTGTTTCCACATATAGTCAATAAAATCGGTCCGATTCGGCCATTTGCTCGATCGCACAGACTGGATGAAAAAATGAAAAAATATCCTAGCAATTATTTTTAACATAGTATCAAGTTCTTTTTCTATTTTATTTTATTTCCTTCGATATCGGAGCCGACACTAATATCGGATATCGGATGCGCCGGATAGTGTAAAAACGTTTTTATTTTGCAACAGTTTCATAAAATATCTACTATAAATGGACACTTGTTTTATTTTTTTACTAACAGCGTTTGGAATCCTTTGACATTTTGAAAACTAATTTCAAATCTATCGATATTGCCAAAATTTTGGGTCTACGCTCTAGCGTTAATGTTAGAGAGTTAGAGTGAGAGAGATAATACCTCAAAGTAATAACCGTATTCCTAACACTTAAGGTTTTAAATAACATTCTTAAAATAAACGGACATCTGTTGGGGAGTAGTTGAACTTTTTCGGAATAGAGTTAGAGTGAGAAGCAAGTTTGATTCAGATACAAAACGTCGTAAATTTCTTTTTTTATCTATATAAAAGTAATCACTAAAGCGAATTTATTAGGTATGTTTTCATTTTGCAGTGTGCATATTTTAGGCTAGTTTGGTGTTAAAGATATAGGACCAATCAAAACAATTGTTTACTAGTAGTGCAACGTATTATTATCTGGTTGTATGTGTGAGTTTGGCGACATTGGTTCCGCTATTGAATCTGTCCTATCACACTTCTAATAGTTTTTTCTGTTCTGTGAAAATAACCATCTGTTCTGTGAGAATAACAAACTCATAGCTGTCAGATTTAAAGAGACAAGCAATGAAATCTACGTAGATGACAGATAACATTGGCCATTACGAGGCGCCCTCTGTAGGGATTAAAGCGCAGGCGGCATCCTCATTAAAAACTATTATATTATCTACTCATAATAGGTACCTAATATTTTAAATTCAAACGACGGTGTGACACCGAATTGTTACCGAATGTTACGTATATTGGTTTTTTACCGTATACTTTTTGTATTAGATTTTGCATGTATTACGAATTTCAGTATTTTTCGTGCTCTGGGGCACTTATGATAGTCACTTCCCGTAAAATATAGGAGTTCAACCAGGCCGCAGTTAGACTGTACAAAAGCGAACCCCAGACTCCGGGGTGAAACCCTCAGATACGACTGGGATTAACGCAAAGAAGATGATAAATGGACTATATATAGTATAATAGAACTTCTCCAGTTGAACTAAATCGCAGTTAAAAACCACATCTATAGTGTAATGATAGATAGATAGATAGATACAGATGGCGCTAGTGAGCCGTAGTGACAACATCGACTCCCTATATATTTCTTTAAAAAAAGAGTTTAAGTGTAAATTCTTCACAAAAAAACAATAAACTCAGTGCAAAACTAAATAATACACAAGTACAAATGTTATCTTCGAGCAGGCTAACACGATTATTAAATAAACACAAGGCTGGTGACCGAGTGAATTAAAGTGAAACGGTGTATAATTTACTTAATAAATTGCTTAGTGAAATTTTGTAACTTGCTAAATATACAAAGTGACAGTGCCCTAAATCAGAAATATATAAAAACAGTGTAATAAAAAGCAAATTCGTTTTTGTAAACATAATAACGACCGTTAAGAAAAAGTGCAAATTCAAACTCAATGACTTGCAAGTTGACGACAAACTGGTTTAACTGCTCAGTACTGACACCTATCATACATTACATAATTACCTAACTTATATGAACACCACACCTATTTTAACTTCATATGTTAATCTAACTTTGGCCGTGAGGTGCGCCTATCGGATCGGTACGCATGCGACGCGAGTTCGATCCCGAGCGCTACGGCAACACTTTTTGTGAGAACACTCTGAGAGCACAACAACACCACGTAACATCCAAGAAACTCAAAATATATTTCTGCAAAAGTTTGTAAACAAAAAAATAGACAAAATGGATCAAATAGCCAATGTAACGTTCAGACGACATCAAATTACAAAAACAAAGTCTCACGAGGATCTGAATAGAAGTAGTTCATTGAACAGCACCACATCCGAAGACTTCCTTGGTAAAAGCTTAAACCTTTCAAACCACATTTCCGACTCTCAGGACTTACAAGACCTAAGGATCGAACTAGATGACTTAAAATCAAACTTGATGGTAACACAAAATGAACTTGATAATGTCATAATAGAAAATGGAGATCTCAAGAAACGCATTGACCAGTTAAACAAAGAAATCACTGTACTGAAAAAATTGTGCAGCAGCCCGCTAACATCTGTAAGGAAAACAACGCTATCTAACCGCCGCCAAACGAGCGGGCGTCGTCTAACTTACAGCGCGGCAAACACGCCACTTTCAAATACCAAGAAATCCAGAAAAATAGAATCACCAGCAGAATATGAGAGATTACCGAAAAGTAATTCTCAAGCGAACATTGAAATCCCTACACGTCCACTAAATAACCCCACCCGTTCGCCCAGCCAGCAAAACTTTGAAAACCATTTGCAAAAACACAACATAATAGAACCCTCACCGTCTATACAAGAAACTCAAGAACTGGTCAATAACAGGGTATATATCTTTGGAGACCAACAGGCGCAGGGCTTATGTAAGAATTTATCAAAATATGGACTGAACAATAGAAACAACAAGTATAGCGTTACGTCGACTATCAAGCCATATGCTACGTCGTCGCGTGTTTTAAGCAGTTGCAACGACAGTTTCGTGAGGACCCTTTCGGAGAAGGATATCATTGTGCTGGCAATAGGATCTAATGACAGACACCCTTATATCCTAATATCAGAACTGTGCAATGTTTTGTATAGACTCCGTTCATTTTCTGTGTTTATAACAAATGTACATTATAACCCCTATCTAAATGAACATATGATAAATAGTAACATAGAACTCATTGTAAATAACTATAAAAACTGCAAATACCTAAAAATGCCAATGCATGTATCTTACCGCAATTATACTCAATATTATAATCATAACGCATATATCCAAAGTCTGTGCTTTAAATTAGACACTGAAATTAATTACACCCACTATCAAAGGGAAATACTTAAACTAGTAAAAATTAAAAAGTGCAATCAAAAGCCTTTGTCGCCACGTTCTAATCACTGTCGCCCAATAAAAACAACATCTCAAAACAAAATCACAACCTATTTCAAACCTACTAACTGCCTAAAAAATAACTGTTCAACGGGCCCTCAGCTTTTTCGTGAACAAAACTAAGCATGAGACGATTACACTCCTACACCAGAATATAGCTGGAATATTAGGTAAGCAGGACAAACTTACAATTGCGTTACAAAACTTAAAAAATAATCATCGGATTGATATCATCTGCATATGCGAATCATTTTTAAAACAAGGTACAGAATCAAACCTAACGCTAGATAACTATAGGCTAGTGTCATGTTACTCTCGAACAGACAAACGCAGAGGTGGGACATGTATATTAGTTAGGAAATCACTAGAACATAAAGAAATAAACAACCTAACCCCGCCCATCCCCCACCACTTCGAAAGCTGTGCAACGGAATTACCCGAGTTTAACCTTATAGTAGCATGCATTTATAGAACACCGCAGTCGAGTGTTACCATATTCCTTAAGAAATTAGAAATTCTTGCTAACCAACTATGTAAAAATAACAAAAAGAAGGTTATATTATGTGGTGATTGGAATATTGACATTCTTAAAAATACCAAATCGACAGGTGACCTAAAGTCCATACTAGATAATAATAATATACAGAATCATACAACAAAGCCCACACGAGGTAACGCATGCTTAGACTTAATAGCTAGTAATACCTGTGATGTTAAGCCAAATATATGCTATTTGGGACTCTCGGACCATGAAACTGGGCAATTGATAACGGTTAACCTGGAAGCTCGCTACAACCCAAAGAAAAAACCTAGGGTTTGGTTCAAGAATATCAAAGACTTGTGTGATTATCGCCCGTTTTCACTAAACATAGGAATCGCCTAAATCTGATGCCCAAATATTTAGGAATCGCCTAGGACAAAAATACGTTTCACTAACCGTTAGGAAATAACTAGCGCCGTTAGGTGACGCTTAAAGTTAGGACATGGTTTAGGCTGTGCTTTGCTCTTAAGCATCGCCTTTATATGACAGATTGTAGGCGTTCATTGAAATTTACTGATTTGCTGTAATTTATTTTCCTTAATATAATGAGTTTACCAGAATTTTTGGATTTTTTGGACTTTATTGATGATTGGGACAACGTGTCAATACAAGACACAATAATTCGACCTAGGATCAATAATTTCCAACAATTTGACGATACAGATTTTTTTAGAAGGTATAGGATGTCCTAATCCACTGTGTTGTCTGTTTTACATCAAATCGATGAGGAGTTGCACTTTGATAGTGACCGGTAAGCTTTAAAAAATTAATTAAACATTAGGTACATAGTTATGTAATTTATATACTTACAAAAAAAAGGTGTCTACTTGAACAGAACAATTTTATTTCCAATTTAAGAAAAGAAATTATTTCTATGTTTACAAAATCAAACCTATTATATACAAATTAAATTAAATTAATAAAGTTACTATATATACATAATACTAAATAAAAAATAAAAACTAAAACTAAAAGTTAAAATGCGTCGTTGTTTTTAAATGTCTACTTATTTTTTATTAATCTTGAGGTTATAATTTTACACCTATATTGGGTTTGTTACTTTTAAAACTTAAATATTGGTTTAACTCAAGTTATTGTAGCACGACCTTTTGCTTGTATTAACCTCAAAAATCTCATATTTTCTTCTTCCGTAAAATTTGGAGCACGTTTCCTATTCATTTTCAATAAATATCCAAATCACAGTGAAATTAAAATGAAAATAGGTACCAAAGTGTCAAACGTCAATGGACAGTTTACCAACATAAGACGCGAAAGCATAGACAAATGTCACCTAGCTAAGCAACTGCCTTGTAAGGAATTACCTAGAGGTAAAGGTTTGGTGAAATAGACAAATCAGCTTAGGCGATGCCTACAGATAAGCGTTTCCTAGTTAGGCGATGCTTTATTCTAGTTTAGTTAAAATGGGCATATAACATACAAAAGTTTACCGAATATTTGTCCTGCCTTTCATTTTCTGAAGTCTACGATATGAGTAATACAAATGATGCATTTAACAGCTTTCATGACACTCTTACATTATTTTACAATTTGTGCTTTCCAGTAAAAAAAGTCAAATGTACGGCGAAGCCCATTAAAAATAGTTGGCTAACGAAAGGCATTAAACGATGCTCCGTGAAAAAACGCATGTTATACATAAAATATCGGTTACATAAAGATAATAAAAAACAAAACAAAGTCAACTATGAGCGATACTCTCGTATACTCAAAAAATGTATAGGGAAAGCGCAACAAATTACAAACCACCATTACATTACCACGTCCAAAAACACATGCAAGGCAGCTTGGGATGTAATTAAAAATAAGACGAACAACAATACTGACAGACAATAAATTGATACTATAGAAATTGACAACGTAATATATGATGACCCAAACCAAATATGTGACTTATTTAATCAATTCTATATTAATATGACCAATAAAAAACCACAAACTAATACCCAAAGTGACATGACAAATATTCCGCAGAACCCTAACAGTATATTTTTGACTCCCGTAGATGAAACTGACATATTCCGAATTGTTAACTCTCTTAAAAATACCAACTCTACAGGATACGACCATATTAGCACCAAATTAATTAAAAAATCTGTTTTAAGCATATTAGCCCCACTTACTTATATAATTAACCTCTCCATATCAGAAGGCATATTTCCCACACGTATGAAGACCTCTATAGTTAAGCCGTTATACAAAAAAGGACCAAAAACCAACGTAAATAACTATAGACCAATAACTCTAATCCCAATATTGGCAAAAGTATTCGAGAAAGTTATGTATGACAAAATATACTCTTTTATATCATCAGGCAATATACTCAAAAATCAACAACATGGATTCAGAAAACATAACTCCACTTCGCTAGCGTGTTTTTCACTAGTGAGACAAATTACTCAAACACTTAATGACAAATCAATTATAGCATCCGTGTTTCTAGATATGACAAAAGCCTTCGAGTTTGTCTGTCACAAAATATTACTTTCGAAACTGTACAATTACGGGATAAGAGGAATTGCCCACTCGTGGATAAAAAGTTACCTGGATGACAGATTGCAATGTGTAGAACTGACAAAAATAGAGGGCAATCAAGAAGTAAAGTATCAGTCAACATATATGCATAATAAATTTGGTGTTCCCCAGGGCAGTATTTTAGCTCCTCTTCTGTTTATACTGTATATCAACGATCTCCCGGATGCTTTATCACATGAATGTATCCTATTTGCTGACGATACCACACTTATTATCAAGAGTGACAACCAGACGACATTGGAATTAGAAATTAAAAACACGGTGAATAGAGCTACTCATTGGATGGAACTAAATAATCTAAAGGTAAATATTAACAAAACCAGCCTCATCCAATTTAAAACTTATAATAAAAAAGTACCGAACCTTAGAATAGCGCACAAAGATGAGATTATAAATAACAGCGAAAATTGCGTATTTTTGGGTATTGTAGTTGACCATTTTATGAATTGGAAACCCCACATAGATAAAGTTCTCAATAAAATTGACCGTTTTATCTATGTTATTAGAAGGATATCCCAAACGGTAAGTGTTGAGGCAGCCCTTCTTGCGTATCATGCTTATGTAGCCTCAATACTTCGTTATGGACTTATTATATGGGGTAACTCGACAGAAGTCGATAAAGTGTTCAAGGCTCAAAAGAAATGCATCCGAGCAATATGTGGAATGGGCCCCATTGACAGCTGTAAGCCTCTGTTTAAACAATATAAAATTCTTCCCTTACCATGCTTATATCTGTTTGAGATTTGCATTTTTGTAAAGAAACATCCTACATTATTTAAAAAGTTAGGAGATTCTGAAAATAGTCGAACGAGGCATAAAGACAGGCTTCAAATACCAAAAATCAATCTGGAAATGTTTAGAAATAATGTTTACTGCATGTGTATTAAAATATATAACCATGTACCTGAAAGTCTTAAGAAATTACCGATGAGCCTTTTCCGCAAAAAGTTTTGTGAATTTTTATGTAACAAGAATTATTACGACATTATGGAATATTTTGATGACAAATTTTTAGATGTATAAATTCTATTTTCTCAATTATTATATTATTTTGACATAGATTCTGACATTAAATAAACATTGAATTTTAGTTTAGACGAGCTAGAATTTAGCCTATGAAACAAAATTATTTATTACAAATGTGTGTTTAGTAATGCATGTAAAAAATCTGGTAGGGAATAGAAATTTAATATTTGCACGCCAATAATGGCAGAATATGCTGTATATCCTAAATCACACCAACACCTGTAACCAACCATATTCTAGGAAATAAAGATTCTTATTCTTATTCTTATTCTTAATGACCGGGATTTGAACAAAAACTCTAAATCACAAGTCGGACACATTGGCCAAAACTCTCCTAGGCGTATGTTTTTTTTTATGTATGTCGAAATATATTTTGAGTTTGTGAATGGAATCCCTTCTTTTCGAAGAGCTATTATTTGGATATAACAATGCTATATTTTTTTTTACGTGCGGGATATCTTCACGGATACCCACCCCTCCGGAGCCGGAGGGGGAGGTTAAGTCAGACTCGAACCAACAAAACCGCACGTCGTCTCTGGGTCGCAGTGCTAGGCCGAAGGTGAGGTTGTCATGCGACATATCCCTCGCACCCCGGCTGACCCAGGGCCATCCCTCTCGGTCTGACCCTACTCAGGAGGGGGGGGGGGGGGGGGGCACGCGGTCCCCGAATCAACCCCGGTGTGGGGAGGCGCGCATCGTCCTACGATGCACGCCGCCGCCGTGGCCTGCTTCTGCTAGGGTGACGGGCGGCTCCAACCGTCACCCTCAGGCCCGCGCTTATGAGGTATTTTTGAGACAGGGCAGTATGAGCAGGTACCCCAACCGTTATAGTTACGGCAAAAAGTTCTTAGGAGACTACCCCAAACTTTTTATGATCGATCAGATAGCAAGAACAATGCTAAAAGTATATTTTTTTTGTCAATCGGTCCTATGAGAAGCCTATATCCAAAAGACTCCTATGAGACCATTTCAGATTTGAGTACTAGAAACGACAAAAATCGCCAAAAACGTAAGTATCCCACACATTTTGGAACCAAAAATAAAATATAAAAAAACAACTCCAATTGCCACTACTGTCTGAAGTTAACGCGAATATAACTCATTGTCGCGGTAAATGTCAATAATAACAGTTCGTATAATAATAGGGGTTAAAGTATGAAATTGCCGTTTCATTGTAATAGGTACTTCGAATTGACATAGAACCTTCATGGTTTGAGATTTTTGAGTGAAACTTTTCCACATGGTACCTATGTAGTTCTTCATTTAAAAATGTGCAACATTCGATTATCGACTTTCAGTTGTTTTTTTTATTCAGCTTAGACAAGAAAGATGGATACTTCGAAAATTCGAGTGATTTTTGAATACGAGTTCCGACGCGGAACTAACGCGGCAGAAACAGCTCGCAATATCAATGTTGCGTTTGGAGAGGGGACTGCTAATGAACGCACCGTGCGATTTTGGTTTAAACGCTTTCGTGATGGAAACTTTGATTTGAAGAACGAACCACGAGGAAGGCCGTCCACGCAGGTGAATAACAATGAATTGAAAGACATGGTGGAAGCCGATCCGAGCCAAACTACCCAGGAATTAGCTGCATGGTTTAACGTTACCTTACCAACAATATTGACTCATTTGCGTCAAATCAATAAAATAAAAAAATGTGAAAAATGGGTACCTCATGATTTGACTGATCTGCAGAAAGAAATGCGTGTTGAAACTTGTGTTGCCTTGTTGAATCGATACAGAAATGAAGGAATATTGGATCGAATTGTGACATGTGATGAAAAGTGGATTCTTTACGATAACCGTAAGCGAAAAATGCAATGGCTGACCCCAGGTGAAACGCCACAACAGTGTCCTAAAGCAAAGCTTACCAATAAAAAGGTAATGGTAACTGTTTGGTGGTCTCAGCATGGTGTTATTCACTATAGCTTTCTATGATCTGGTCAAGCAATAACGGCAGATGTCTACTGTGCCGAACTCCGAACAATGATAGAAAAACTAGCAGTGAAACAGCCCCGACTCATGAATCGATCTTCACCATTATTGCTCCATGATAACGCGAGACCTCATACAGCACGAGAAACCGTTTTAACTCTACAGGAACTGCAATTAGAAACTATCCGTCACCCTCCGTATTCGCCAGACCTTGCTCCAACAGACTACCATTTTTTTCGTGATTTGGACAATTTTCTATGTGATAAAAAGTTTTCTTCTCAGGAGGCAGTACAAAATGCTTTCACACAGTTTGTCGAATCTAGATCACCAGAGTTCTATCGCAAAGGCATAAATGACCTTCCTACTAGATGACAGCAATGTATAGATAATAATGGTAATTATTTTGATTAAATAAATACGTTAAATTTAAAAAAAAACTAATTTCAATTTGTCAGTACAAATCGGCAATTTCATACTTTAACCCCTAATATTAATAAAAGTGATTTAATTTTTATGAATTAATTCAAATTGTGGTTGCCACGTCTTCCTGTGGGTGTAGTAGAAGACGAAGGTATAGGAACATTCTCCATTCGACACTAAAACACTTGTGCTGCCTACCATGTAAGAACAGAGAGTTTCTGTGCCGTCCAGAAGACAAAGCAAGACAAGCCTTTGGTCTTCCCACTGACAGCACAAAAACTCTCCAATAAGCTCTGGCTACCCTACTCACCGCCGGGAACACAACACGAGGTTATTATGGCCGCGGTATTCTGTAGAGCGGAGGTACTTCCCCAGTCGGACTGCTCAATTGGAAGGAAATGTTACCTTCATAAAATTAATTCCAAAAGAAACACCTAATCAACTCACTGCCATAATGTTACACCATACATATACACTCCATAATGTAATATTAGCCTTAAGGATTATCATTAGATGTACCTAGATATTTTCCCTAATCCCAAAGTCGAAATGTTTGTACGGTTTTGTAGGACAATGTATTAGTTCATGATGTACATGTACTAATTATAAATAAATCCTTACTAATATTATAAATGAGAAAATGTATGTGTGTCTGTTTGTCCGATCGATTTTGATGAAATGCTTTAGTCGCATTATGTCCAATTCGCAAAATGTCCAGCGGGCTCAAATTGTCCAATTCTCACAACGTCCAATTCGCAAATTGTCCAATTCTCACAACGTCCAATTCGCAAATTGTCCAATTCTCACTATGTCCAATTTGCAAATACTGTGTTATTACTTATTAAGCATAAATATTGTATAACCTAATGTTTTTATTCATAATATTGATATGCATAATGTTGTAAAGCATATTGTTTATTTGGCTAATAGTTATTTGGGATAATGATAAAGGCCTGCTAACATGGTGCTAGCAAGCTAGCAAGGATCTGGATGCAATCTGGACTTTAGGGCACCCCGACTCGGATAGGTTAGGTTAGAAGGCAGCGGAGCGGAGGGGCAGGGGAGCGGAGCGTAGCGAAGCTCCCGCATTAGGCCTTTGTGGTTATTTTTTAATAAATCACCCAGAAGTAGGAGCTCCACGTAGCGGGGCTCCGTCGACCAATTAGGTCAAAAGAACATTAGTTACGAACTGGACCAATTGCGAACTGGACCAATTGCGAACTGGACCAACTGCGAAATGGACCAATTGCGAACTGGATGTATTGAGAATTGGACAGTTGGACATTTTGCGAATTGGACATAATGTAACTAAAGGGATGAAATTTGGTATAGGGGTAGATTTGACCTTGAGAAAGGACATAGGCTATGTTTGGTCGCGATAACCGACATCCAAACTGGCGGAGCCGCGAGCAAGAGCTAGTAAATAATAAATTGATTGCGATATAAAATCGTCACATACCTTTCAAGTTCCTCTTCAGAATGAGCAAAGGTACATGCATTTCCTCTAGGACAGAAGGATCTCGCGGCCGCGTCCCTGCACATGGACACTTTGTACTTGGCGTGGGTCGGAGTCGACGGGGTCTGCGGAGACCCTGGGACCCCCTGGCCTGGGGAACACGCCTGGTTGAGACCTTGACTACGTGCCGACTTGACTATGTGAACGGTGGGTAAGGGTTGGACTACTCTTAGCTACACGGTTATAAATGTGTGATATACTTGAATTAAATTTTGGATAAATTTAGGAAAAATTGATTCGGCTCAGGCGGGAGACCAACTCGCAATCTTTCGCTTACAGTGGAATACTCTGAGTACTGAGTCTCGAACCACACTTGGAGCCATGCATAGATCTTACGAGAGTCTGTACATACTTTTAAAACAAAATAAAAAGCATATCAGCGACCAAAATTATCGAAATTACTAATGTTCCCTTTAACCCATCCAACTAAACTAAATTGCTTGTGCTAGGAGTGGGTTCACGTCGGCAGTGTAATGGCCAGGATTCGAACCCGGCACCTCTCGATCGTAAGGCCTACTCCTTAACACCAAGACGGATATATAGGAAAATTTGAATGGCTTTAGGCGTGATTCGGTGGTTCAGTGTCAGAGGATTCGCACTGTAAGGGCAAGATCTCGAGTTCGAATTCCACCTAAACCGACTCTGATCGCGACATTTTGGTTGTTTCTCATCTCAGTCATTTAGGTTTGAGCCATTCATATTTTTCAATAGTTTTTTTAATCAATCAATTTTTTTAAATCTGTTTTAGATTTCTACTCGAGCAGAGCCGCAGCAAAAACCAGTAACGCAATAAACTTTTCCATGTAATGTTCCTAAAAGGCTGAAAAGGCATTTATTTATTCAGCTTGACGACACTTATATAAGGCGAATTTTATAGTTATTTTTTTTAAATTTACAGTACTTTCTCGGTTTTAGAATTTCTAAGTCATATTTAGATGTTTTAATTTATTGATTAATTACTGAAAACAACCTCTCGAGAATAACAAGGGTTGACAAACAACTCGTGCAGCTAAACGTCGTTCAACCCTTCCACTGCTACAACCAACTCACTTGTCGGGTTCTCCAAACCCCTTTCGGGTAGGTGTTTCTGGTTCTGATTGGCGTCCCTACCCTGGGCCTGCTGTTGTAGGTAATGAATCAAACCGGTTACCACTTCTTTCAGTGACGTCATAATCTCGCTCAGCTGTTGCCATGTGGGGCTTCGCGCGTCTGGAAAGATAAAAGGATTTTGTTACAACTTATATACAATAAACTAATCTTAGCTTTTATTTCCTAAGTGTGACAGATAGAGTTAGTACAAACTTATGGTGTTTTTTATACCACTTAAGTGGCAGATAAGAACACAGCCCACCTGATGGAAAGTGGTTACCGTGCTCTATGGACGTTAATGTTGAAGTCATTATGATAAAGTAAATAACTAAAACATACTTTAACACTTCCGGATTCAAAAATATCATTGTTTTGTCATCACCCGACTGTGCTAAAGCCGAGAGTATGTATGACATGTATGTGTTTGAATTATGACTGCATGTTTATGATGGACGGTAAAAATGGAATACTGTTATTAAGACTCCGTTGTCCATATGTCTGAACGTCGCCATCTCATAAACAGTGATAACTAGACAGTCGAAATTATCACAGATTATGTATTTTTCTGTTGCTGCTTAAACAACAAATGTACTAAAAAATACGGAGCCTATCGTGCGCGAGACTGACTCGCACTTGTCCGATTTTTGCAATAGAAAGTTCTTGATCAGATTTAAAAACTGCCGTAGTTGATTGCAATTGGTATACTAGAACATACTAGAACCGGTTATATGACGAATACAGAATGAGACAACGTGTAGTGGGTGGAGTCACGGGCACCAGCTAGCGATTCATATATTGGAAGTCATCTAGACAAGTGGCATTTCGTCGGCCGACGTTTGGTGGAATAGAATGACGAATGTATGGGCTTTGACGTTTGTGACATGCGTGAGTACGCGCCACGATAATATTATGTATATTGGGTATATATAATATTATGTATATTGTGTATATATAATAATATGTCCGTTGACAGCGGCGTGGCTGCCGCAACATGTAATGTTGCCAGTATTGCCTTTTTATTTTACCAGATCTTTTATTGTTTAGACACGAATGTAATAATAGTTGAACCGCAAAACTTAAGAATTTATATTCACGTTTGCACCGTTAGAACATTAGAATGTGATTATGTGAAACACCTATCGGGTGTATCAGTAAGAGTGCACCTTTTAAAATTGGATTTTTTTTCCTGCAAGTGGCAACTTTGAAATTTGACAGCTGTCACATCTGTTTATTCCGATTATTTTGTTACTGCCCCATAAATACCTAGAGACCGCTTTAAACGATTAAACCTAATCTCTAACCTGAGGTTGGCAGAATCATCGGCAACCAAATAGCTGATGCAAGGAGCCATTTAAATAAAATAAGAAGAAGAAAATGGAGCGCTTATCGAAAGAACAACGCGCTATTATTGTGAAAACTCATTACAAAAATGGGGAAAGTTACGCTGAAACCGCTCGCAAACTTCGCTGAATTTTCAGCCGAGAAAGTGCACCTAATGTGTCAACCATTCGAAGTGTGGTCGAAAAATTTGAAGAAACTGGGCCGATTATGGATAATAAGAATCCTTTGCGTCAACGTACCGGTCTCTTGAAAACATTGCTGCTGTAAACGAGAGTGTCGCCGAAAACCCAAAACATCAATTAAGCATCGTTCTCAACAACTTCAACTTCACGAAGCACTACGCAGCAAATTTTGACTAAAGACCTCCACCTTCATGCGTACTAGATTCAGCTAACTCAGGAGCTCAAAACAGCAGACTACGGAAAGCGCCGGCGATTCGTTCAATGGGTAATAGAGGAAAGTGAAGTCAATACCAATTTTTCGAAAAAAGTATTTTTTTTTTCGATGAAGCGCATTTCCATATGAATGGCTTCGTGAATACACAAAATTGTCGAATTTGGGACTCAGAAAATCCTCATGCAATCCATCAGAAACAACAAGGAGTAACTGTCTGGTGTGGATTTTGTTCAGGCGGTCACTTTTTTGAAAATGAGGCTGAAATTGCAATGACTGTGAACGGCATTCGTTACTGGAATATGATAACGGACTTCTTGTGGCCTCAACTGGACGGCATGAAACTGGACAACATGTGGTTTTAGCAGGACAGCGCAACCTGCCACGCCGCGCATTAAACAATCGGCTTATTACAACAACGATTTCCAGAACACATTATCTCACGAAAGTCTGATGTCAACTGGCCCCATCGATCGTGCGATTTAACGCCGTACGATTTTTTTCTTTGGGGTTTAGTGAAATCTCAGGTTTATACGAATAAACCCGAAACAATCCTTTAGCTCAAATCGGAAATCCAACGCGTCATCGGTGAGATACAGCCACATATCTGTGCAAAAGTCATCGAAAATTTCATGAAAAGGGAATGACCTGTCATCGGAGCCGTGGGGGGTCATTTGCCGGATATTTTATTCCATACTTAATCGGAACATACCTTCTTTACAATACTGCTACGCCCGGCGCTTGGCAACTTCAATATATGGCCAAATTCCCATAGGAGTGAGCGAGACGGCACTATAGAAAGAGACAGCATGCCTTGACGTCACTGTTCTAGAAGGAATCGAATGAATAGAACGAGACATCAGGCTAGAAAGAGACACAAGACCCAATAGAACATTCCAGAACGTTCCTGTCATTTCCAGAACTTTCGATACTCGGCCGCGCCCGATATAAAAGGCGAGCTAACAGCCTCCGTTCATTTAGTCTACGACTACCTAGTATTCGAAGTGATCACAGCGATAAAGTGTGCGAAGCGATACAGTGCGATTATACAAGTGACTGTGTATTGTCTAAGGAAGAGCTTTCGTATTTCTAAGCGCTTTACTGTAATTTAAGTGCAGCTGAATAAAATCTGTCTTCAACGGTTATTCTCGCATTTTCTATTTAAACCGACCCCCACGCTCGTAACAATACAATAAAAATATCACAACTCTGTCATGAAATACTTGTTTTTATTTTAAAATGAAAAAGTGCACTCTTACTTTAGAAGATACGCCGTATCATAGAAGGTGACCAAGGGCTTCTGTTCTACATCCGACAGAGAACATAGAGCTCATGACTAAGTATCCGCATGACGGCAATAGGGAATATTCACTTTTTTTTAATGATTATTTACATTATTACATAAATATTAAAAATAAACAGTGCCAAACAAACACCATTTTTTCTTAATATTTAAAATAGTAGGCTGATATCAGCTTTTCAAACGACCGCCATATTGGCGCGCTTGCTGTGACGTCAATATTCATAACGACCAACAACTAAATCATGTTGTGGATAGCTGCAAAAGAGTTTCGGATTGTAAGTTATTAATATTTTGTGTTTAACTTCAATTTTAATAATGCAATAGGACAAATATTTACAACAACTAGACACTAGGTGACACGAGCTGATATTTTCATTATGGTATATGACGTCAGAGTTCACCCGGATTCGGCGTGGAGCGTTAAGTTTTAACTCATTTGAATTTTCCTCTACTTATATGCATATTCCCTTTAGTTAGCGAATTGTCGTTGTTATTATATTATATATATAGTATATTCTACAATACACTTCCTAATGAAATTAGAACATTGTCCATAAATAAATTTAAAACAACTATTAAGGCCAAATTGTGTAGCAGAGCATATTATAAATAACATTTCAAACTATTTGAATGACAAAAATGCTTGAGATTAAGTAGCTCATGACGACGTTATTTAAAAAAAAAAGGATTCCTACTGAGTTTTTTGGTAATGTTTCTCCGTAGTTGCCATGTCACGCACTGCAAGGCATTAAAAAAATAATGATAAATTTCAAAAAAATTTCACATTTTATGGAATAAATGATTTTTGAATTTGAATACATCTCAACCTACCGCTCCGGGGAATTAGGGACGTGAGTATATGAATTGCAATATGAAAGTGTATGTACAAACGTCCCAAGGGAAGTTCAGTGCCCCGAGCACGAAATATGATAGTAATCGTAATGTAAATGTATCAAGAGAACAAAGCAATGCTATAAGCCGCCTGCCTACTGTGAACCTGTCTGTCTGTGTGTGTGTGTGTGTGTGTGTGTGTGTGTTTGTGTGGTGTGTGTGTGTGTGTGTGTGTGTGTGTGTGTGTGTGTGTGTGTGTGTGTGTGTGTGTGCGTGTGTGCGTGTGTGCGTGTGTGCGTGTGTGCGTGTGTGCGTGTGTGCGTGTGCGTGCGTACGTGCGTGCGTGCGTGCTTGCGTGCGTGCGTGTGTGCGTGTGTGCGTGTGTGCGTGTGTGCGTGTGTGCGCGTGTGTGTGTGTGTGTGTGTGTGTGTGAAGCCGGGCAATCGCAAAGCTCCGTTATCTCGATATGTTTACGGGACAATTGGATACATTCCTGTAGTAAAAATAAATTATTTAGCTGAACTTATTCAATTAAGAATAGTAAAAAGAGTGAAGACAGTTGCGTCGGTTCTTATTTTGTCGGTCTTATTTATTTTCAATCATCCTCTCAACCATTAATAGTATATGATTTGACTAATAAAAATTATGACGTCACTAATATTTTTTTCATACAATTTTCCTTTTAACTTACTGTTTTGACGTTTAGTAAAAAGTAACTAATTTGACTAGTCAGTCAAATAGCCAATTACGACAGTTTATCGAACTGTACCCGTTCATACCTGGACTAGCGTCAATGTTGGCGAGCCTGTCGAGGTGCAGACTCATAACTATTAGTTGCGCGGGGTCGCCGGTTCGTTGCAGCGCGATGAACAGCTCCTGCACCGACTGCGCGAACGACTGCGGTGTCTGTAATTTATCTGCAAATCAAATAAATGACCTGTCAATGTTCTTTTTCATACTAACGTTATTCCCAGTCGCATCAGAAGCTTTTTGTTTGGAGTCTGGGGTCTGCTTTACGAGTCTAACTGCTGATATGGCTGAACTTCGATATTTTCCATGAAGCGAATGCCATATGACCTCCACAACCCAAAGGCGTCAACCAAAACATTGCAGTTAGACCATATCCGACCAGTCATGTTTGGATGTTTGTTTTTAAAGCTGACATTTCGTACAGGGACAAATTTGAAGGCACAGAACACATATTGGTTATTGAATTATTTTTTCAAGCATTTTACATGCTATTTTTTTCCTAACTAAATCAATAAGAAATTTAGCATTATTTACAAGTCATATTTGAGGGAAATTCATTTATATCCAATACATTTCATATTTTATTGTAAAAGTTGTAAAATACTCGAAGCTAGCGGCAGGATCGGAGAGCGCAAACTCATGCAGTTTGCGCTCTCTAATCTGAAGGGATGGAAGAAAGGGGCTTTTAACCGACTTTAAGGTGCTCAAGCCGTCATTTTTTTTCCGAGCTTATATTTACTTGCTATATATTTGTATATGTATGAAGCTATGTCTGTTCGGTTCAAATCTTGCTACTTCATTTTGAAGCAGATATTGTCAAAGGATTTTGACTACATTTTGTGAACAGTTTCCATTTGGATGACAATGTTCTATGAAACTGTTTTTTTTATACCACTGAGGTGGCAGACAAGCACATTGTCTACTTGATGGAAAGTGGTTACTGTGGCCTATAGACATGTGCAACACCAGGGATGTCACAGTCGCACTACGTGTAAACACAGAGTTTCTGTGCCGTCAGTGTAGAAAACAAAGTAGAAATAGCCTTTGGTTACTACCCTACTCACCGCCGGGAACATAACACGAGGTTATTATGGCCGCGGTATTCTGTGGGGCGGAGGTACTTCCCCAGTCGGACTGCTCAATTGGACGGAAATACTGTCGTGACCTACCTACTGTTGTGATGATGGAGTAGGGAAGTACCCATAGGCACTCCAGAATTAGAGTACCTTTTGTTGTTACAACCATTGTTTGACCGAGTTTCTATGCGGTATACTGTGGTAAATGCATACAGTCGTACCTATAATACTCTGCATGTGACTCTTATGCGCGGTGTCTCCATACAGAAGGGCGCTCCACTGGTCCGGCGCTATCCGGAGCCCCGCCTCGGTAGCGATCTGAACAATTTGAGCGTCGTGCTCTCGCCTCAGAGACTCGTACGTTCGAAATTCGTCTTTCAATTGCATGAGGGACGAGTCGCATTCGCGTTTGGAAACCTAGAATATGAAAATAGAATTGTCATTAGTCTGGCAACACATGTAGGACAAGAACCAAGCGGTTCAGTGACTCTTTTCTTTGTCGCACCATTAAGACCTCCTCCTAAGGAACTCCTTGCCAGCTCACGTGTTTCCTTCTTCCTACGGTCCTGGGTCCTTTAAGCAGGGCGTGAAAAACATCTGATGAGGCCGGCAAACTGAGTACCACCATTGTTAATATGATACGTGATCTCTTTCCTGAGACTTTACCCTCAGCTTACCATCAGGAGAGTTGAAGTCAAGTTGACGTGTACTGTATATAAAAAAGTGGATTCGCGTGGATCTCAGTTTTTCGACTTTGGGACATATCTCTGGTAAGATTTTAAGTCTGACCAACGCCTTATGAAAAAAAAAAACAGATCAAAAACCATTCAGTAGCTTTTGCGTCAATAAAAACGGGACCCTATTACTAAGACTTCGCCCCGTCCGTCTGTCTGTCTGTCTATCACCAGGCTGTGTCTCAAGAACCGTAATAGCTAGACAGTTAAATTTTTTACAAATTGTGTATTTCTGTTGCCGCTTTAACAAAAAATACTAAATACAAAATAATAATAATTATTAAGATATTTTAGCCCTTTTTCATAGTTTTTAGCCTTTTATCCTTTTTTCCGACTCGCACTTGGCCGGTTTTTATTATTATCGTGAACTATAAATTTTACAATAATTTATTAAAGTGTTAACGTGAAATATTCTTATGGCAAATAGTTAAAAGAATTTAAATTTTTACTTTATCGAGGCGCCCGAAAACGCTCCTTACAAAATCGAAGCGAGCTGTAACGTCGCAGCTCCAACCGTCACAACTACAAGTTCAAATATACTGAGTGCAAGAGAATATTGCATTTATCTCTGGCGATTACACATATACAATGCATAATAAGATAGATTTGGAATTTAATAAGGAATCTAAAAAGTTATAAATTTTGCCTTAATTTTATTGTTAATATTTTGACCTATTTTGGGAATTAAAAATTATGAAAAGTCATAGTTTCAGTTTAGTTAAGCAATATCCTACTTTACTATACATATTTGTTGATAAGAACTAAGACATAAAGCAGTATTGGTGATGAACAGTTCAGGCACTACCCTGTTGTTATCATACATGCTCGCCGGTGTCATTCAATAAGGAGTGTCATAATTTCTCTGCTTACCTTAAAACAAGAAGCTCTGTATAGGAGCTGGACGACATGGCCTATGCTAGTTTTGGAAGCCTGCGGAAAATGAGGCTCCAGTCTTTGGACTACAAACATCACTAACACCTGAAAAAACATAAAATTAAACAATATTATTAAACAAATAAAAAAATACCATGCCACGATAATTCATCAATATTTTGTATCATAGAATAATGATATATGCCATTAAAACTACAAAAAATGTCATTAAATTTTACACTTTATAGAAAATTTAATGAAAAGATTTCATTATGTAGTTTCATTCCCTCAACAAAATGCCATTTAATTTTTGACTTTAAATACAGAAGGGGAAAGTCTAAAATTAAATGTGATTTTTCATAGTGTCAGTGGAATGACAGTGGCTTTACTAAAACACAAAATAGCAGAATCGAAGCCCAAGCCAACGTCACGTGCTAATTGACGAACGAGAATCTGGCACAAGATTTTGACAAAGGATAGTCAGACGGCAGTCCCTCCCATAAAAGTCAAGGGGAAGAGACGTTTACGGATCTGCTCTCGGAAGTGTAAGATTCGGATGCAACAGCGTACAATAAGATGATGATAAACTTAACCTAACCGTTTCTCCAACCAACAATTGTCACGGACATGAAGTCCGCCGCTGATGCGAGATTTTACTTCGAATTCGAATTCGAGGAAAGTCATGGTCATGTCCGTAACATCGCAGATAAAATGCAAGAGAGTCGCCTTAGCTGGTGTCCCCATGACTTCGGCAAACACCAGGCTATGTGGGTAACAAATGGCGCCCCCGCTGGGTCCAGGTAGACGGGGAGTCCCAAGTCCTCAAGAAGTCCTGGCTTGACGTCTTGGAGGGTGACATGCGTGCCAATGGTATAACTACCCTAGACACCCAAGAGCGTGCGACGTGGAGGATGAAAAACCGTATGGAGGATCCTGAACTCCGAGGGCAAAAGAGGAAAATACGTCTCCATGAAGGAGGACGGAGGTAAGACATGAAGGTATTTCCGTCCCAATTGAGCAGTCCGACTGGATAAGTATCTCCGCCCTTCAGAATACCGCGGCCATAATAACCACCTTTTGTGATCCCGGCAGTGAGTAGGGTAGTCAGAGCTAACTGGAGAGTTTATGTGCTGTCGGTGAGAAGACCAAAGGCTTGTCTTGCTTTGTCTTCAGCACTGATGGCACATAATCTCTCTGTGCTTACAGGGTCAGCAGCACGAGTGTGACTCCCTTGGTGTTGCACATGTCCATAGGCCAAGGTATCTACTTTCCATCAGGTTACATAAAAAAACCTAGCCTATTTCAACGACAAGTCTTACCTTTCTAGACAGTGCTGAACCGTCCTCCAGAGCAAGTAACACTAATTTGAGGACCTCCTCCTGCATGGCAGGTCCCAGGAACTGACACCCTCGCGCCCTCACAGCCGCCCAGAGGTTCGCACTCAACTGTTGCGGATTCTGACGGAAGGTAACATAAATCTTGTTGACTGTAGGAAACCAGCATTAAATACAGAGGGGGCCAATGAAAAAAGAGGAAATATACATATAGACATACATTAAAGTCTAAGATCCCAAGCGGTGCGATCGCACCGCGAGTCTATTGTTTACCTATTGTGTCTATTATTTACTCACTTGACAGGTTAATTCTCTTCCATGTGTACTATTAGACTATATAGCGTGTGTAGTAGACTGGCTCTATGGAACAATAAATTTGCGAAATAACATCAATATATGGCACCTAAGTGTAACTTTTTCGATTCAATATTAATTTATTACTATACCTGTCAAGCTATGCCTCCTGACATAGATGTCAAAAATTAATTAACATATATATCTATATAATGTATTCCTGTATAGTCAACAAGTATTTTAGACGAAACGTGATTCTTAGTCGCTGAAGATTATGAATGAGTTGTCATTCAATTCTGGGTAGCATGAAACTCAGGACTCGTGTACAATTTTGTTTCGAATGCTTGTTTATTACACAAATAGAAGTCATTGCACATTGAACGAGACAAAGTATCCCTTATTAAACTAGTGTCGCAAAAAAATCGCATATTGATTTCGTGTGTGACGTCACAAGAAACAGTGACGTAGGTTATAATTTTTTAAATTTAGAACAAGCTTAAAAGTGAATGTCAATCATTAGCTAATTGCGGGTGAATATTTTTACTGCATTGCTCACAAGCTGTTTTTGCGAAATAATTCCATGATATATAATTAAGAGAACGGGAATAGGGTAGTGTCCTGAGTCAACGGATCATCACCAATACTGCTTGATGTTGTAATTTTTACTCAACAAATATGCATAGTAAACTAAGATATTGACTAAGTAAACTGAAACTATGACTTTTCATTATTTGTAATGCCCAAAATAGGTCAAAATATAAATAATCGAAATAAGGCAAAATTAATAAATTTTTAGATTCCTTATTAAAGTTTAAATCAATGTTTATATGCATTGTACATGTGTAAACGCAACGTGGACTGAAATAAATGCGATATTCTCTTACACTGCATACATTTGCCCTACGTGCTAGCACACTGTGACGTCACAGTGTACTGCGATTTTGTATGGAGCGTTTTCGGGCAGCTCGAGAAATCAAATTTTCAAAATCAAATATCTTTAAAACTATTTGTCACAGGAATATTTCCCTTTACCAGTTCATTATTATTGTAAAATATATAGTTTATTATGATAAAGATGAAAAATAGGACACAACCCTTGGTATAGGTACTTACATACCATTGATTGCCTGACGTTT
The DNA here is from genome assembly GCA_949126895.1 of Eilema caniola. Lineage (NCBI taxonomy): Eukaryota > Metazoa > Arthropoda > Insecta > Lepidoptera > Erebidae > Eilema > Eilema caniola. The sequence goes on along the minus strand of OX421460.1, from coordinate 48,143,167 downwards.
CGGCCATATCAATAGCATGATCGCGTTAATTCCCGTTCTCTTAATTATATATCATGAAACGCGAGAGTTTAAAAGTTAGTAATTCCATTTGTTAGTTGTACGAGGTGCCATCAAGATCTTGGGGCCTAATCAACACCACATGCATGCTAGTACACCTGCGGACCAACGAAGTTCTGGTGCTGGTATCCCTCTCAAAGTTGAGTGGTCAGATAGCAGTCACTCTCAGAAAACTGGACATACCAATCAAAAACAATTAATGAACCGATAGCCGGAGCCAGTGGAGGTGGTTGTGTCGGACTCGAACCGACTGAGCCCGCACTTCGTCTCGCGTCATCAAATACAGAGGGTGAGGTAACCTCTGGCAAATTATGAACTTATGCAAAATTTGAACATCAGCTCGTACGTGTTGCGCAACGTTGCCGAACATATTGAGCAACACATCAATCAATCAATTAACCTATTGCAGTCCAATGCTGGACACGTAATGCGAATCAAATTAGTGAATCTGACGCTTTACATACAGACAAGAAAAACTTTCTTAAAGTAGGTTATCAGATAATAACCCAGTTTTTATAACTAAATCCATTATTAGATATTGAAAGAAGCTATCATAGATCGAGACAGGAGTTCAGCTGAAAGGAAGAAATCTTTCAATTAAAGAATCTGACGTTGCCGCTCAGCAATGACATTATCATGAAGAGATAAGAGGCTATAAAAGGATGGATATTTTAAAATGGCGGTCATTATGCTGGCCCGTAGGTATGCACGACTTTTTAAAGCCTACTGTCAATCCTTTTACACGTGCAGCCTCTGGGTTAGCTACACGCAGCGGGCATACAGCGCTCTGCGCGTCTAATACAATAACGCGTTTCGGGTTCTGGTGGGGCTGCCGTGGCACTGTAGTACATCAGCCCCTCTAGACAAGTGGGAATTCGCTAACCGATTCGCTAACCGAATCGATTTGACGTATTTGACATGCGTTAACGACTGTCATATACGTCAAATCCCATATATTCGTCATTCTATTCCACCAAACGCCAGCTAGCGAATTGTCACTTGTCTAGAGGGGCAGGTATGTTTGCCGAGGCGCGCACGGATGGTTTCGAAACGATTATGAGGAAGCGATGTGCCTCTATGCTAAACCGTGTGCGCGGCAGCTCTAATAGTATTGTTGGCGTGTTCACGGATCGTCAGGCTTCACCTATGCAACGGAGATGGGTACGCATTCACATGTGAATCTGTCCCATCTCCGTCGTATACTATAGTAAAACAAAACCAAATAAAAGAAATGTACCTACTAAACCTATTTTATAAGCAATATTGTTAGTAACACTAACCGAAATAAATGTTTTAATAATAGTAATAATAAATAATTAGCTGTTCCCGCGGTTTCACTCGCGTGGGTGTTAGTTTCATCACGACTACACATAGCCCATGTCCCTTCCCAAGGTTGAATTTATCTCTGTTCAAAATTTCATCTAAATCGGTTCATTGATTTACTCGTGAAGGCTGAACAGAGTTACTTTCGCATTTATAATACTAAAGTATAGAAAAATATTGGTTCCAATCCAGAAACTTGTACAAATCGGAAAATGTGATGACATTTTCCGATTTGTACAAGTTCGGGCGGGTTCAAATTCCGATTTGAATGATGATTCAAATCGGGATTTGAACCCGCCGTCAGTACCCCTAGCACGGTAAGCTACCGTAATCGGATCACAGTAGGCAGCCGGCCAATCACAATGCTCCGTTCTCTCAATACGTTTCCGATACGGTGACGATAGTTGTTCGTGCTAGGGGCACAGTCCATACGACCATACGGTTCTATAAAACCATTTGCGGTCAAAGAAACGTAATATTTCAAAATCTGTTCAAGACTTTTGACTTCAAAATCCATTTAGGTGGTATTTTTTTGCATCTATCGCGGACAAACAACATAATACAGGAATTCCAAAAAGAACATTTTTAGGTTCAGTATCGTTAATGTCATGACCCAAGTTTATTTGAATGAAATTTTAAAGCATTTAGCATGCTGACTATTCAAAATAATCAAATGTAAATGTTTAAAACTGACTGAAAAAACATTTATTGGTGCCGATAGTTCATAAGAGTATCGGTAGATGGCTCTACTGTCGCCCTAAAAGAGGGATACATACGGCAAAGGTTCAGTGGCCCTGTGAGCGAAAGACCGCAGATTCGAATCCCACATGAACTAATTTAAAAAAGAAAACTTAATCTAAAAGCTTATTTTTTTAATATCTTGAATTAACAGACACGTCTTCCTTTGAATTCTGCATATTGAGTGCTGTATAGAAAACAATAAAACAGTATGCACGGAAGATAACGCTAGCTGGTTAATATGCCGAATAGTTAATACGCTGGCAGGTTAATACGCTGGCAGGTTAATACGCTGGCTGGTTAATTCGTTAGCCGGTTAATTCGCTAGTTGGTTAAACTCTTGCTTACCTGATGCTGTAAAATCAGCTCAGTAACCGTCCTTTCGCCCAGAGATCTCGCTGCGCGCGCGGCCCTTCCCCGCCCCTCTTCATCAGTGATGGCACACTGCAGCAGCATCACCAACTTGCGTTGCATTGGCCTCGACAACCGGTTGCCAAGAACAGTGTTGTTCACTACGCCAAACGAGAAATTTTCATTTTAGTAATGGACTAAGAGCCCGTGAACGCCAGACCTTCGTCAGTTTATAAAAGCTGAAAGTTTGCCAGCGTATGGTCCCAACACAGGTAAGAACGATAGCACATTATGAAGTTCGGATCATAGTGGCTTTGACAGATAAACGATACTGACGGTGTAAAAAATATTAGTAAGAAGAGATTTTTTTTCTCAAGTAACCATGAGCTAGTCCACAATCTGCTCATCTTTGAATTTTGGGCCACGATGGTTGTAAATCAGTTTTTATACTATAACATATACTTTCATGAACATTAAGGATGTCTGGCCAGGGGTTACCACCTTGTTAAATTGTCTGAATATGAATGACGCGATTTGTAATAATACTGCGAAGGTGATACATATACCCATCACACTTTATAATTTCTAAAATCGACTGATTTTCTCTTTTCAAAGCTTTGGTAGTGTTTACCTACCAAAACCACTATGACTTAAACTTCATAATGGGCCATTGTTCTTTCCAGTGCTGGGAGCATGCGCTAACAAACATTCATCTGTTATAAAATGACGAAGTTCTGGTGTTCACGGGATCTCAGTCTATATCGTTGATCCAAGGTGGGAGATATACCCCGTAGAAAACTTCTAATTCCCTCTTGAAGAACCTCATATCGTAATGGCTTGCGAAAACCACAGCAGTTCAAGGTAATGTGTGAGGATGGAGCCTAAGGCGAGCGGTGCGATGATAGATAGTAGCTGTGTGCATCATGTCGAACAATTCTTTCTTAACACAAACCATCGTTCAGGCGGTAAATTTGACACGTCAATTTTACTTCGCCCCGCTTGATGATAAGATTGAGGCAGTCTTAGGAAAGAGGATCATCATTACAGACACGTAGCAGGTTACAATCGTGGCACTCAGCTTAACCGAATCCTTAATCTTAAAGGACCTGGGAATGTAGGAAGAAGGAAAGACGCGAGCTGGTAAAGAATTCCAGGTCTAAATGGTGCAGCAAAGGAAAGATTTACCGAACCGCTTGGTTTTTGATGGAATATTCTGCACAGTATGCGGGAGACATTGAAGCCCTGCACGTGTTGTGTTCTACTCACCATTGCCGCACAGCTTGAGGTAGACAGCCAGGTGTTCCATACACTTGACTATGCAGTCGTAGGCCTGCCTGTCGAGCTCGGGCAGGGCCTGTATCGACGGCGGGTGATACGGCTGCGGCGGGGGGGTGTACCCGGCCAGTTGGAGCAACGCTGTGTTCACCACCAGCTCGTCCGGCTCCAACAAGATGACTGTCTGAAAAAAGAGCTACTGTTAAGCGTCATTTGGATGGGGCGAGTTTCGTACGCATCTCTCGCTAGCAATAACGATTATATCATTCGAGATTCGCAAGTGACATTTTACCGTATGCCTTACTAGCTTTTGACCGCGGCTCGGCCCGCGTGGATATCAGTTATTACGACCAAACATAGCCTATGTCCTTTCTCAAGAACTAAAAAGTGGCTTAGCCGTGAAAGACGGACAAACACACATACACATACACTTTCACATTTATAATATTAATATGGATGTCATTGCTTTAAAATTCTGTTTAGATGGACACTATCAATATTCAATGGGGATGCCGCCTACGCTTTTATCCCTACAGAGGGCGCTTCGTAATGGCCAATGTAACTGTCATCTACGTAGACTTCATTGCTTGTCTCTTCAAATCTGACAGCTATGAGTTTGCTATTCTCACAGAACAGATGGTTATTGTTGTTTGTTCATATGCTGCTGCCCTCTACAATTACTTTTGCGTCGGCATCTCCACTGCGAGGCAAGTCTTGCCAGCCCCTCTAGACAAGTGGCAATTCGTTGACCGGCTTTTGGTGGAATACAATGACGAATGTGTGGGATTTGACGTATTTAACAGTAGTTAACGCATGTCAAATACGTCAAATCCCATACATTCGTCATTCTATTCTATCAAACAACGACCAACGAATCACCACTTGTCTAGAGGGGCAGTGAGGGCGAGCGAGCGGCAATTGCGGATGCGGAAATTGGCTAATTTCACTGACATACAAGGCTACAGAAATTCTACTACTACACTAAGTTGAAATACATATCCGAAGTTTTTAGTGTACTTGATTATTATTTGCCCAGTATATATTTGTACATAGGGCATCCCCGGAGAGTTAGGCAGAGGTGAATTAAGACTGACATTTCTGTATTAGGTCCCACGTAATAGGGGGTGAGCCTATTGCCGTATTCCGGGCACTATTGTTGACTCGAGCCATGCATCATGCATCTGAGGCTGAGTCTGGGCTGTACATATCTGTCTGATGTTAAAGTTAATCAGCCCTATCCCTTAGTCGCCTTGTACGACACCACATGGAAAGAGAAGAGGTGGCTCAAATTCTACTCTCCCGGGAACCACGCGGCTTTGTGGACTTCTTTATATACAGGGTGTAATCGTTAAGTGTGTCCAGGCGATTATTCCGTAACTATTACAGATATCAAAAAACTTTAAACTGATATCGAAAGTACGTTACCTAATGAGTAAAATGACATCAATAACTTTTTTTAAATCTAGCGAGAGGTTTCTAAAATTTTGACATTAAACACTCCCATACATTTAGTATAAGATTAGTACAAAGGTTTTAGTTTCCTTATTTTAAGTGATCTAGTACTCGTACCCATTTTACCTTAATCATATTTTATGATTACGTATAATATGAGAATGATGATTTTCAAATAGATACATGTGTAAATTAATTTTCTTACCACTTGAAATGAGTAATAAACCGTGTTTTAATATCGCATTAAGTAATTTGAGCTAACTGAAAAGCAACACACTACAAAAAAAAGATACTCTTTGGTGTTCGTTCTAAATTCAAAACTTTTATCTCGGGTTGTTGTTCCCGCCAATTTACCGTTGTTTTTTTTTAATTTGCGTTATTAATCGTGATTGTTTCATTTATTGATTGCAAAATGGCATATTCCAAAAGAGAAAAGAGAGATATGCTAAAAATTGACTACAAATATGTAACAAAAGAGCGGCCATTATCGCCTACAGAAGAGAGTACCCAGATAGAGAAGTCCCTTCTGGTGTACGTACCTAAAACCTTTCTACTAATCTCATACTAAATGTATGGGAGTGTTTATTGTCAAAATGTTAGATACCTCTCGTTAGATTTTTAAAAAGTTATTGATGTCATTTTACTCATTAGGTAACGTACTTTCGATATCAGTTTAAAGTTTTTTGATATCTGTAATAGTTACGGCATAATCGCCTGGACACACTTAACGATTACACCCTGTATACAATATACAACATACAATATACATTTCTATATAAAAATATACATATTACATACTACTATTATATACATGTATTTCATATCCTATTTCATTTTTCTTCTAACTTTTGTAAATATGATTACATTAAACTTGATGACTGAGCACTGAAACTAAATGAGGTAACTACAGGACAGGCTTGCCTAGTGTGGGGCCAACGTTAATTTTATTCAAAATGTTAAATGATTTTTTGGAAAAAAAAAATGTTTATTTTATTAGTCGAAGCAACTCTTTTTGTCGCTTGCGAGAATCATTCGAGGCGAGAAACTCTCGTCTAAACGGGCCTTTATAATTTTAAACGAGGCACCTTGACTAAAACTACACATTTTAAGGAACGCCGGGCCAAAAGTATCCGACACCGTATAGGAAGACCGTAGAACCGTATAGAAAACAGTATAGGAAGCTCGCCAAGTGTGTAAGGATGGCGTCAAATGACGGGCTATTGTCTCTGCCTACCCCAGAGGGAAACAGGCGTGAGTGTATGTATATAGGGTAGGACGCCCCCTGGCCAGATGGACCGATGAACTGAAAAAGGCGACTGGGACGAACTGGGCACTGATTCTGGCTATTATTTTTTTCATGACAAAACCACTGCGGTACCATGGACACTGTTACCACTGCCATTTAACTTTAGACTTTACTTTCATACTGATAAGACTAAAAATTAAATGACAATCTTGTAGAGTGAATGAAAAATGTTATAAACTCTTTTTCTTTATATTTTGGACTATACTACTCAGACATAAAGTCACAGTCAGTACGGTACCCGCTCCCCCGCCATTCCGCTCACTCTGCACGATTGCTCTGTCTAGATGACTTCGTTCTAGATACTTTCTGCTTAAAATATTTTGGTAATGCAAGCCTATCTTCGGGTAGCAACAGGATATAACGCATATAGACGTTGCAATGCATGCATGGAATCAGTCACCCCCTCGCTACCTGTACTGCCATCCCCCGCTCCCCAAGTCGTAGTTTACATCGCGCGTGATATTTAAATTCCAAAGATTTTCACTAAAATTATACCTCGGGAAAACAATCCGCGCGTGCCAACGCCTCGTTTGTCTCGAGACTTGGGTTTAAGATATGTGTCCTGAGGTATGCGTATTTTAAAAGGCAATTTTGCCGTATATTAAATACTCGAACCGTTCGTGTAAGAAACATCTTCTGACGTCACGGCATAAATAACATATTTATGAAATTTTCAATGACACGACACGTAGGTAGGTGTGGTGGGTATTTTAGTAGAACGCGTAACAAAGTGTGACATATTCTGACGGTGCGTTCCCTCTCCTACGACGATCAACGTCTTGTGACGTCCTTATTTCGTGGAAAGAGTTTGTTCTTCCTGTTTGGACGCAGTCACGCGTTTGTAATAAATACCGTGTAATAAATAATTTGTTTCTTTCTTTCTTGTTAACCTTGATTACTTGGAAAACTAATGTTATACCACTATTCCAATAACTACCTAAATGTAACGAAATCGTACCTAGGTAATGAGCGAATGAAAACACGTATGTAAGATATTATTTTATAAAAAAAAAGTGACGGACATAAGTGAGTTTCGGCGCGAGTCAGACACAATAGAATACTATTATCAACCGACAAAAAAAAACGGAGGAGGTTCTCAAGTCGACGCGTATTTTTTTTTTTATGTATGACCACGCATAACTTTTTCAGAGTAGTTTTTCCTTTTTGTAATCTAATGTTGGTGTACAATTAAGAGTGGTCTATTTATCTTAAAAATAAGGTATGTAGAGGACTAAAACCTGCGTGGGTGAGGCGACGGTCTGGCCCCCGAATCTGCTAATCTTATGATATAACAAAACCACTGTCATACCGCTGACATTGCATTAAATGTCATTAAATTTGGGACTTTATGTCTGAGTCTTAAAGTCCAAAATTAAGAAAATGAAGAGTTCATAACATTTTTCATTCTATCTACAAGATTGTTATGTAATTTTAGACTTTAACGATATAAAAGTAAAGTATAAAGTTAAATGGCCTTGGTTATAGTGTCTGTGGTACCGCAGTGGCTTAGCCATGAAAAAATAATAGCAGAATCAGGGCCCTGGAGTCTTGTTTGCACACTATACTATGCGGACCAAGCGGCAAAATGCTCGGGCAGTTTTAATTGATAATTAAATATCATCTTTATTGAAATTAAGACAAGGCTGAAAATGGTATGCAATATTAAATATTATCCTTAAGAAGTTGTTCCTTACTATTAAAACACACTTAGATATAGACAGCTCGAGCATTTTCCGCCTGAATGAAACTTACTCTTAATGTATGATTCAGAAGACGATCGAATGCGACAACTGCCGACCTTTCGAATTTCCGAATCATACCTTTAATATTAATAAATTTAATATTATTCGTTTTTCTCGAAGATAGTCAGTCTAGTTAGACACATTATAAGTAGAGCAGAATAGGCTTTCACGAAGTAAAAAAAAAAAAAACACGCTTAAAAACCGCTCGAGCACTTATCCACCTGAATTGAACTGACCCTTACTGTCTGTTTTGGGTCGTCTATTTTCCTATACATTGTCTATGAAAGATCAATGAACTGATGTCACATTAGCACCGTATCTTGGTATGTTCATTGTTTGGAGCCGACGTAGTTGAAAGGTAGATGTTACTCTAGATGGGTACGTATAGCTACCAATAATATGAAGACGAAAATATTAGGGGTTAAAGTATGAAATTGCCGATTTGTACTGACAAATTGAAATTCGTTTTTTTTTTTAATTTAACGTATTTATTTAATCAAAATAATTACCATTATTATCTATACATTGCTGCCATCTAGTAGAAAGGTCATTTATGCCTTTGCGATAGAACTCTGGTGATCTAGATTCGACAAACTGTGTGAAAGCATTTTGTACTGCCTCCTGAGAAGAAAACTTTTTATCACATAGAAAATTGTCCAAATCACGAAAAAAATGGTAGTCTGTTGGAGCAAGGTCTGGCGAATACGGAGGGTGACGGATAGTTTCTAATTGCAGTTCCTGTAGAGTTAAAACGGTTTCTCGTGCTGTATGAGGTCTCGCGTTATCATGGAGCAATAATGGTGAAGATCGATTCATGAGTCGGGGCTGTTTCACTGCTAGTTTTGCTATCATTGTTCGGAGTTCGGCACAGTAGACATCTGCCGTTATTGCTTGACCAGATCGTAGAAAGCTATAGTGAATAACACCATGCTGAGACCACCAAACAGTTACCATTACCTTTTTATTGGTAGGCTTTGCTTTAGGACACTGTTGTGGCGTTTCACCTGGGGTCAGCCATTGCATTTTTCGCTTACGGTTATCGTAAAGAATCCACTTTTCATCACATGTCACAATTCGATCCAATATTCCTTCATTTTTGTATCGATTCAACAAGGCAACACAAGTTTCAACACGCATTTCTTTCTGCAGATCAGTCAAATCATGAGGTACCCATTTTTCACATTTTTTTATTTTATTGATTTTACGCAAATGAGTCAATATTGTTGGTAAGGTAACGTTAAACCATGCAGCTAATTCCTGGGTAGTTTGGCTCGGATCGGCTTCCACCATGTCTTTCAATTCATTGTTATTCACCTGTGTGGACAGCCTTCCTCGTGGTTCGTTCTTCAAATCAAAGTTTCCATCACGAAAGCGTTTAAACCAAAATCGCACGGTGCGTTCATTAGCAGTCCCCTCTCCAAACGCAACATTGATATTGCGAGCTGTTTCTGCCGCGTTAGTTCCGCGTCGGAACTCGTATTCAAAAATCACTCGAATTTTCGAAGTATCCATCTTTCTTGTCTAAGCTGAATAAAAAAAACAACTGAAAGTCGATAATCGAATGTTGCACATTTTTAAATGAAGAACTACATAGGTACCATGTGGAAAAAGTTTCACTCAAAAATCTCAAACCATGAAGGTTCTATGTCAATTCGAAGTACTTATTACAATGAAACGGCAATTTCATACTTTAACCCCTATTATTATTGGAAAATATGAAGACGATATCACTGCGAGAGAAGAAAAATTCGAAATAAAACCCTGTACCAACCCGTCTGGCCAGTGTGGTAATAGTAGGTTAGGAGACTTTCTCCCAACATTGGGAGCTATTTCCAATTGATTGATTGATTATAAGTGCAATCAAGACCTGAAAAAGGTGGCTGGGACAGACTGGATACGGAAGGTAGAGGATCGGACGAAATGACATACATTGGGAGAGGCCTATGTCCAGCAGGCCTATGGCGTGAAGTGTGAAAGTTTATGAGGGTATACCTATGTGGGTGTAAACGCAAAAACGGCTGAAATATCTTTGTGAAATGGAGCAGCATTGAATCAAAAATTGAGAGTACAATATTCATAAAAGTAAATATTAAAAAAGGTCGCTATGTACACCTTACACATATAATGGAAATTCTAAACGAAAATCATTTCTTTCACGAACTTGCAAGACTTCATCGAAACGTCTATTTCCTAGCCGGTTAATGACATTTCTTGACGGTAAGCAGACAGGAAGGAACTCTCTTAGTAGACAGCCTTCGTGCCGTAGCGGTAGTGAACGCGGCCGCTACGCAGGAGGCGCGGATTCGATCCCCGCTCAGTGCAAATATTTTTATACATGAATATGGGTATTTGCATTGGTCTTGGTCAGCCGTCGGTCCCGGTTCTCATACAAACATCTATGGCAATCGTTACGGGTAGTTGGAGCCCTCAAAAATTCAACAAAGAGTCTAGCTGCAATGCTTCGATATCGCCTTTGGATTGTGGAGGTCATATGGCATTCGCTTCACGGAAAATAAATTTATCCAAATCCGCAGTTGGACTGGTAAAAGCGGACCCCAGACTCCAAGTTGAAAAGCTTCGGATTGAGATTGGACTGGAATTAACACTATGGATGAAGAAGAAGAAGGGATTCTCTTAGTACCTTAAAAAGGTAATCAGAAGCGTAGGGAAGTAGCTTAGACGCAAAACGAATTACTCTTATCGAAAACCTATCGAATCAAAAGCGAATCCTTCGAACTTTGAACTGAGTCTTTAAAACACGGAACAGAAAAAAAACGGTGGAAGTGTGAAGTAGGTGTGGCACGCGTGTCATGTCATTCATATGCGGAGGTTTGCAAGAGCGTACAATTTCGACCTTCAAAGTAATGTCAACCGTATCCTTAAGATTTTAAGTGTTAAATAGCTATCTTATTATAAACTGACATCTATTGAGAATTCGTTGAACGTTTTCGTAACCCGTAGCACGTATAATTCAGATGCGAAACGTTGTATATTAAAGTAATCCTTACTGCGAGTCAATAAGGTGTGTTTTTGTTTTGCAGTGTAATTTTTCTGATCTGTGCTTTAAAATCATAACCGTCCTTTGGCCACAGCTTTGGATTGCCGTAGTCGGTTATAGTTTTATTTTAATACTAACTGTTGCCCGCGGCCGCCATTATATACACGTGCCATGTTAACAATGGTGGCACTCAGCTTGACGGCCTCATCAGATTTCTTTCTATTGATAAGTCTTAAACATATGGGGGAGTACCACCTTACCTACTAAGGTAGTAAGTCTGAGGGGCGCAAATTTTTGGAATCGCGATGCATATCAAGGCCACTGTTGGACATATTCCAATGTTGGGAGACTTTAGCCTGCATACTGTTTCCACGCTGGCCAGAAGGGTTGGTACAGACTTTTATTTCGAATGCTCCTTCACTCGCAGTGATATCGTCTGCGTGTTCTAGCGCCCGTACTATATGACGAACCTACCTAGTTACGTCTCAGACCTTCACGTGTCAACGATATTAAAAAAATCATACAATAAAAAATATAAAAAACTTTTTGAAATTGAAAAAAGTGAAACGCTCAGGCGGAATTTGAACTCACGACTAGTCCCTTATAGGGGCAATGCTTTGACCACTCGCCTGAAACTTGCCAAATTCTTTAACACAACCGTCTTGGAGCGACTGTGGGAGCCATCTACCGATATTCGTAATATTTTCATTTAAAGATTCAAATCGATTAAACTAGGCAAAGTTTAAATTGGTCTAGGCGGGGTTTGGGCGAAATAGTTAAAAATCAATGTTTAAAAATGATTGAAACAAGATGATAGGAAAAAACATCTGATGAAGACAGTTCCAGACAGTTGGTGTCAAGGGGCTGATTGACGGGTATACATCTAGTAAAAGAGTGAAGAAAAAGTGCATTAGATTTCGCGATCCTCTAATACGATAAAAGTGATAATATAAAAACCCTCGCGTAATAGTATAGGAATATTATATTGATAAATAAACGACAATAATTTCAGAGAAAGGTGTTTTAAGGTGAACGCAGACTTGGCCGCACCGCACGCACCGCAGTCATCGCTTTTGTTAATGGCCTCGCACATCTGTCCGTGCCGCAGTCGCCGCAGTCACCGCAGTCGTTCCCGTCGCCGCAGGCAACGCACTGAATTTTTTTTCACACAGTTTTCAATTTACATCAAGAGTTGACATTATTTTCCAGTATGGCTCTTGACGAACAATTTGTTATCAGTTGTTTATTATAGGAAGAAGACAATGAAATATCAACAAGAGTAAAAAAAAATGTGGATTCATAGCATCAACTTTTATGCGTGACGTCATCAGCTGCGGCTTGGGGAATTCGGCCGCTTCAGGTACTGCTGCGGCGACTGCGGCGCGGGTAGATATGCGAGATTGCGTAGAACTTCATATAAAGATTTCCGAATGTGGGTACTGCGGTGCGAGGTCTGCGTTCACCTTTTATGTTCGTAGTCTAGAAAACTGTGGTGATAGACGTCCCCTTCATCACAGTATTATTCCGATAGTCGCCTTTTACGACACCCTTCGAAGGAGATGGGGTGGTGATACTTGTATCTTTATCCGTCAGAACCGGGTGTGACTGTAGTGAACACGAATGCTAGGCAGGAGGCACGGGTTCGGTTCGCGCTCAGCCCCTCTAGACAAGTGGCAATTCGTTGGCCGGCGATTAATGGAATATGATGAATGTATAGGATTTGACGTTTATGACAAGCGTTAACACCTGTCATATACGTCAAATCCCATAGGTACATTCGTCATTTTATTCTACCAAACGACGGCCAATGAAATGCCATTCGTCTAGGGGACAGTGCGTAAATCGTATGTAAATGTATGTATGAATCTGGCTATTTGCATTGGTCTGGTCGGGTCTCGGAGAGCACTTTAAGCCGTCGGTCCCGGTTGCCATACAAGCATCTATGGCAGTTGTTACAGGTAGTTGGAAGTCCTCAAAAGTCCAACAACTGGTCGGAATGCAATACTTCGATAGCAGATCAGTCAGTCAGATGGCAGTCGCTTCATGGAAAATATTGAAGTCCAGCCAAACCCGCAGTTAATCTGGAAAAAGCAGAATCCTGAGCTCCGACGTGATGGCTTCGGATGCGACTGGGATTAACGCTAGGATGATGAAGAAGAAATAGCTTAGTTTCGAACCGCTTTTAAGTGTGTTAGCGTCCCTGGGACGTCGGGATTGTGAGAGATATTATGTCTCAGCCAATCTCAAATCCGGCAACCTACGACCCACAGAGGGCGTACGGGTTTTTTTTTTTTTTGGTTTAGTTAGTCGGACATAACCATCCTCCGCCGACTCACGATGGGGAAAAAGTGTGTTGGTGCCTTACCTGGTCGAAAGGACATTGTTTTCTGTGGAGGTGCTTGAGGCAGTGCCTACAAAGTGTGTGGCCGCATCCCAGACTGATGGGGCTCCGGGGCGGCGCACCAAATTCTCGGTAACACACTGGACAGTTGAGGTAATCCGTCCATTGAGGCGCCTGGATTGGCATTCTGAAACAAAGGAAAACGTTTGTAAGTTGAAGTTGATAAATTCTGATTAGTTGCAATCAAATCATACAAAACTAAGTATGATTTGAATACGACTATTTTTTATTGCAAACTAATTAGGTAAAAGACCCAATGGTTGCCATTGACCCAATAGTCGACACTTTCGAAAAAAATGGTAATAGATTAGACCTTGGTTAAGAACATAGGCCATGTTTGGTCGAGATAACTGACATCCACGCCACAGTATACGATACATAGATAATTGGGCAGCAGCTAATTGTATAATAATATAGAATTTCCTATTTGAACAACATCTTAGAAATTCTAAATCCAAACATCTTCACCAAACTAATGACGAATGCAGCGGTCTCCTGGTTACGGCGTTGGGACACAGCAGTCAAAAGATAATGCGATTTGCGTCTTCAATCTCAAAATAGAAACACTATTGATTCTGTATGTTAACACAACGATGTAATTAACGTTGAAACAGTGAGTCCACAATGAAACATCCGCGATTGCGGAGCGAATTTCCGGGCAAGTTTATCCCGAAATTGGATCTGAAGGTACGTAATACTTCGGTTCACCCTATCGAAACAAACTTGTTTTTTTTTATACCAGTTATGTGTCAGACAATCATACGTGGTGTAAAAAAAACGTGGCCCACCTGATGAAAAGTAAGGTAACACCACGGAGTCACACTCGACCCTGTAAGACCAGAGAGTTTTTGTGCCGTCAGTGTAGAAGACAAAGCAGAACAAGCCTTTATGCTTCCCACTGACAGCGTAAAAACTGACTCAAATACCGTCAATATTTATTTGTGAAATATCCAGCGATATTTAAATAAAGATACATATCGTATTAAAGAAATAAGGATACCAGATTTGATCTACAGGATACCAGAAAATGATGTGAAACTCTTTACAGAACTACTATTATAGTAACTTATGCTCCATTGCTAAAGGTGAGGAAGAACATATTTTCATAAATGGTGTTTTTATAACACACCAAGGTTTCTGAACCTCAACTGAATGACATAACTACAATAACTTAACAATAATTTTATTCCCAGTTATTGTAATTATCCTAATACTTATTTAGAATTGTCGACGGCGAATAGGAAGTTAGAAAATAGGCAATTTAATTATCAATCAACTATAAATTTTACTAAACGGAAGTTCACGGAAAGATTTCTATTTTTATTTTTTACAAACACAAACGGTTTCAACCGCTCTATAAAATTTAAGAATCATAATTTTGACAGCTCCCGCCTATGAAGCGTGGCATTTTTTCGATTAGAATGTATCACAATTAATGTCGTCCATCATGGACTCCGTCATTGACAGGAACCGCCCATTTTTTAACCCTAGAAATTATACAAATCTTTATCTGCATCGTATGATTTTAATTTATAATCTTTGGAGTGTTAAAAAAAAAAAATAAAGAACTGGGTATTTTATCCTTTATTTTATAGACCGTGTTAATTTTCAATGTTGGCGCACCATCTGGGTAAAATTTATTTCCAGTTTACAATTATCCAATGTAAGTAAATACTTACTTAAATAAATAAATAAAATCATAGTTTTGAGATAGAAATGAAATAAAGACAAAATCATGTTTATACACCTATATTCAAAATCGGTCCACCATAATGTCACTTAACACGCTAGTTCTAAAGTTATTTTCTTAAGAACCCGGACTATATGAAAATTGTTATAATTTATAATATATTTCACGAATCTATTCCTGAGCGAACCTGGCATCCAGTTCATTAGATTTTTTTATACTGTTGTTTGATGGCACTTGTTGGAACTTGTTGTTACACATCTTGAGAACACTTAAACTTTTTCTACAGTATTTATTATTGAACCTGACCGGTTTCGAAATATTTATGAACATTTCTACTTTTAAATACCTCTAGAGTTTAAGATTAGAAATGTTCAGAAACATCAATGTAAACCTTTGAAGATACCATAAGGCGAAACCGGTCAGGTTCAATAATAAATAGGTACTGTGGAAAAAGTACAAATGTTTGCAATATGTGTAGTTCATTAGTTATTTATACAAAAAAGCAAGATGCATTTAAGGGTTAAATTTTACTATAGGCTTGTGCAAAAGAGAGGACGCCTTAAAACGACGCTAACCGAACTTTTCACTCTTTTTTTCCGAAGTGCCGTTCCTACACCTTCTACCGACGACAACCTTTGTTCTAGGTGCCCATGATTTTGACGTGCAGGGAGAGGAAATTAAATCGGTGGGAGGGGGCGAGCTTCCGTTGTGTACGCTAGTACTATTGTCTATTCTTTGGCTGAAGGTAAAGTCAAAAGCCATTACAGATATCAACCAATCAACAAACCAACAACATCCAACAAAAACAAAAATGCCCAACGTACCTCAAGTCTATAATGGAATCATGAATCAAATGCCTCCTATAAATAGATTCATGCTGCATCCATGCACTCAACCGCCAATCGGCCATGAAAAACGCGTACGAAAACATCGCGAAAACAAACGCGGCGGTTTTACGTCGAATCGCCTGTTGCTCCGTCCGCGTTGCACCGAATCTCTCGCGTAATTGCAGTGTGCACCGTCCGCGTTGCACCGAATCTCCCGCGTAATTGCAGTCATGCGGCCGATACCTACAGACGCGGCGATGTGATTCGCGGCACTGAGATAACGACTGGGACATCCAGTCCTTGAAAACACCCTCCCTCTTGCCTCAAGGACTCGGACACCCACTCAACATATATTACTCAGAAGGAAATTGATGTTGTATCTTCACTTTATTATTATTTATATATTTTGGGTCATTATGTCTATAGATATTAATGAAAATGTTACCCCGTTTTCCTTGGTCACACCACTCCCTGTATTGAGAACGCCTTTATAGGTTTAAAAATTACGAAATACAAAAAATATACTTATAGAAGGAGGTTGCAGTAGTGGCAGTCAACTGCTGGACACAGGCCGCTCCCAATGTACGCCATTTTTTCATGGGGAAAATAAGGTAATATTTTTCCCACTTATATGCTTGAATGGGTAATTTATGTTTGTATTTACAAAAAAAGAGTATCTAATGGAGAATGTACACTAATGCTGAATTCTAGCTTATTGTATTCTGTGTTGAAAAAAAATACATCTTGAAGAAATATTTCGATGTATCAATTACTTTCCAAGACAGTACCGTTTACCTGCTAAAGCCACTATGACTCAAACTTCATAATGGGCCATCGTTCTTACCTATGCTATGTTGGGAGCGTGCGCTAACAAACTTTCAGCTTTTAAAATGACGAAGGTCTAATATTCTTGGGCTCTCAGTCTATAAGTGTTGCCTGTTTGTAAACATTTTAATACGACAATGGTACGGCGATTATTGCTGGTGATAGCACCGTACGATTTCTTGAACAGAAAAGTGCGAGAAACTGTCCATGTCTAAATGGGCCTTAAGTATACTTATTTCATGCGATAAGTATACAGTTTGTTTCCCATGACGTCAATGGAGCAATTTGTATATTCCATCCGTCCCGCCCCAGTCGCGCACTTGTCGAATTCAATTACCCATTCTTCAAAGGCTTATTTAGGGTACATGGTATATACAAACAATACTACAATATGGGATATATGACGAACCAAAATCTTATGTACCTATTCCGTCAATATCTATAAAGTTGGTGAAGTTCTTCTTCTTCTTAATCCTAGCGCTAATCTCAGTCGCATCCGAAGCTATCAACTTGGAGTGCGGGGTCCGCTTTTACCAGTCCAACTGCGGCTTAGGCTAGACTTCGACATTGCCGTGAAGCGACTGCCATCTGACCTCCACACCCAAAGGCGATATCGAAGCATTGCAGTTAGTCCAGTTGTTGCGACTTTTGAGGGCTCCACGACTGTTTGTATGGCAACCGAGACCGACGGTTTAACGTGCTCTCCGAGGCACGACCAGACCAATGCAAAGACCCTTATTCATGCATACAAATATTTGCACTGAGCGGGAATCGAACTCGCGTCTCTTGCGCAGCGGCCGCGTTCACTACCGCCACGCCACGGAGGCTGTCAAAGGTGCTTGGTGGAGTTCTAATTAGAGCTTATATCTGTGTGTTTATTCGTTTAATTGAACACACAAATCTCAGGAACTACATACTGCTTCGAATAAAAAAAAGACGGGTTGCCGGGAGTGCCGGTAGAAGTGAAAACTTATTCTTTCTTTCTTCGTTATATACCTACAGAGAAAAAGATAAAAAGAACATACCATACTATACCATACCTATAATATAGCGCCAATCATAGAACCTATCACTAATTTTCTATCAGAAGAAATTAATGAATTACAAAAAGAAAAAATAATCACAAAAGTAATAAATTACAAAAAGAAAAAGTTATAACAAAACGTGTCAGAAGCCCAGGTTCGAACCCGGTAACATCTAAAACCATAAGGACTCACAGTCGAAGCGTTCACGGCTTAGCTACGATGCTTCATTTCGTACTTGACAAAATAAACAATCTTTTGCTAATGTTGAATGACGTCAGTCGTCGGTTACGGTTCAAAGGTCAAGCGATCCTGACGCAAGTTTAATATTTTTTACCCGTCCAACGCCGCTAAAGAAGTTTTCACTTCAAAAAATCATTTTCCGTTCCGTTTATCAAGAAAGGTTATAAACTATATATCGTCACGCTACTATTGAAGACAGCGGTGTAGTAATTATTACATTAATTGAAAACGAAAGAATAAACTTAAAAGATATTGCGAGGTTTTCATACATAACACAGTATTAAATAAACATAATGAAATATTATGTCGCTGGTTTGTATCCGGTGGAGTAACATAACAAGGCCTTCCTATCCCTTCCCGTGAGTGTCCTGGCGACTAAGGGACAGGATTGTTCTTAATCCGACAGCACACATACCACACTGTTATGCCTGGGTCAGCCGGGGTGCGAGGGATATGTCGCGAGACAACCTCACCTTCGGCCTAGCACATCGACCCACAGACGGCGTGCGGTTTAGTTGGTTCGAGCCCGACATAACCTCCCCCTCCGGCTCCGGAGGATGGGGATCTCCCGCACGTAAACAAAAAACTGAAGATCATAACTGGCGTTATTTGGACGTTACTCTGCTAACCCCTTCGGGGAATTACAGGGTGAATATTTGTATGTATGTATGTGAATGATGATCTGGATATCGGATGTCGTTAGTTCCCGGTGGATTATAATATGGGCCACCCCATCTCTGTGTTTGTGGGTGTTGAAGAAGCCGATTCCATTCATTCGACAGTAAACCCGATTCCTGCCGGCTTGCTCTGCAAAGAGAAGCCGTGGTAGTGTTCCATATAAAAATTGCTAAGGTCGTTCTTTATGAGGAAAGATTGTTTTCATCAGCTTTCCTTCTCAAAATTTTCACCCTCACCACAGGGCCCATGACGAAGTGCTCGTTTGACGGCAATAAGCTCGCCGCTATCACGTGGGACCGAAAATCTTAGTTGGCGAAAAGTGGGTGTTCATACATCTCTGCATACTCCTTTGAGGATTTACAGGTGTGAATATTTGTATGTTTATGGTCAGGGCCCTGATTCTGCTATTATTTTTTCATGGCAAAACCACTGCGATACCACAGAAACTGTAACCAATGCCATTTAACTTTAGACCTTACCGTAATAATTTTAAAGTAGAAAATTAAATGACAATCTTGTAGAGTGAATGAAAAATGTTTTATAATCTTTCTCTGTTCACTTTGAACTTTATTTCTCACACTTAAAGTCTAAAATTTAATGCCAATTAATGCAATGTCAGCGGTATGACTGTGGTTTTTCTATGTCATAAAATTAGCAGAATCGAGGGCCAGGAGGATCACGTCCCTATGACTGAGCTGTTCGCTCTACTACGCTACTCAAGCAAACTATTGTATTTAGACTACGTAGACTAAGCAAATGTTTATAAATAGACCAAAATAAATTGCCCGCTGAGTTTGGTGCCGGAGTCTTCTCAGGTCGGGGCCGCGTTTTGAACCGGTGGTCCATTTGCTAAACCAGTCTAGATTTCTAAGTTTAAGTTCTAGTTTAGTAAGTGCCGTTTTAATGGTCTACGAAGAATAAATGATTTTTGACTTTGACTAAACATGACCATCGAGCTGGCAGCGTTTCTTATATGGTGGCAACAGTTTGGTAGTGTTGAGGGTTTTTGTTTGAATGCGATTATATCTCTGGAACTATAGGGCCCTGCCAACACTATTGGGGCTCCAGTTAACCCCACAATGCTGAACAACTGACGAGAGACTACCTCACCTTCGGAAACTATACCCCTAGCACGAACTAATATCGTATGGTAACCTTATTGAGAGAACGGAGCTTTGCGTAGCGGTAGTGAACGCGGCCGCTACGCAGGAGGCGCGGGTTCGATCCCCGCTCAGTGCAAATATTTGTATGCATGAATGTGTGTATTTGCATTGGTCTGGTCGTGCCTCAGAGAGCACGATAAGCCGTCGGTCCAGGTTGTCATATAGTTGGAGCCCTCAAAAATTCAACAACTAGTCTAGCTGCAATGCTTCGATATCGCCTTTGGGTTGTGGAGGTCATATGTCAGTCGCTTCACGGAAAATATCAAAGTTTAGCCAAATCCGCAGTTAGACTGGTAAAAAGCGGACCCCAGACTCCAAGTTGAAAAGCTTCGGATGCGTCTGGGATTAACGCAAGGCTGAAGAAGAAGCATTGCTATTGGCCAGCTTCAAATACACACAGGTTTACAATAGGCAGGCGACCAATCGCAGTGCTTCTCTCAATACGTTCACTATAGTAGTTCCTGCTAGGGGTACTGATAACCCACGACGAAGTGCAGTTTTAATCCGCTGGCTCGGGCGAAAAAGTATTTTCGAAATTAAAATAAATCTTGCACAAATTTCCTAAAGTTATGATTCTGAAGCCTTCCGCATAAGACAACTGCAGACGCATGCAGCACATACATTACTTGTTAAACTTCGATACGGATAACGGGAACGGTTGAGAAGCCGCAATGAATTACGTTTAACTATCTGTCGCGTGCGTCTGCAGTTGTCGGAATCAGTTAATCGGTCACCGGTCACCTTCGGAATCATACTTTTACAGTTTGTATAATAATACATTGGACTATCCTACTGTAATCCTACTAATATTAAAATGAGAAAGATTGTCTGTACGTATGCTGCTTTTATTTTGAACTTAGATCTAGGTTTTGCTGTGAGGAATTAGGATTCCGCGGAAATAAATTAAAGCCCACATCTAAGACAACGCGGAAAAAGTCAGGGTCACAGCCAGTTTTTATTAAATATTATCAGTTTTTGCAGTAAATATCTGCATATATGTCCTGTCCTGGCTTGCCGTCGTGTAGGGTGACATACGAGCAAATGGGGTGTATCCCATCTGCCCCGGTGACTTGGCCCGGTGCCGGGCCACATGGGAAAAAAAAGTTTTAACTGGCCCGTTGATATGTTTAGCGGGCCAGATGACACAAATCAAGTGCCATCGTCCCCGGTAAGGAGAAAATAGAGGATACGCCACGTAATTTGTGAAATAGTAACAACTTGCATCTATGAAAGGGATTGAACTTACGCCACGGGAATAATATTTGTGTCTTCTTCACCAATAGCACAATGTATACTGTAGAGCACTGTATACCTACTGTACTTTTATAATAAGTATATTTCATGTTGAGATTTATGACACTAGTTGATATTGCGTCATACACAATAAAAACTGATTTTTGTATACTAAGCAGTTTGATTTATATGTTCAATCCCTTTCATAGATGCAAGTTGTTAGTATTTCACAAATTATGTGGCGTATCCACTATTTTCCCCTTACCGGGGACGATAGCACTTGATTTGTGTCATCTGGCCCGCTAAACATATCAACGGGCCAGTTAAAACTTTTTTTTCCCATGTGGCCCGGCACCGGGCCAAGTCACCGGGGCAGATGGGATACACCCAGCAAATGGTC
Organism: Eilema caniola; assembly: GCA_949126895.1. Classification (NCBI taxonomy): domain Eukaryota; kingdom Metazoa; phylum Arthropoda; class Insecta; order Lepidoptera; family Erebidae; genus Eilema; species Eilema caniola. Next base: position 48,121,443 of record OX421460.1, on the reverse strand, counting down.
TGTGTGTGTAATGAAGGAGGAAGAGCCAGAAGAAGGCGGACCCTGAACTCCAAGGGCACCTTGGCCTCGGATGCAAGCAGGAAAATACGTCTATATGAACATGATAATGATTATCTGCATAAGCCAAAAAGCTAACCTATAAAAGTCAAGCGCGCAATGAGATAGAATTATTTAAATTGTTTTTGAAATCGAGCGCGTGCCACTGTTTTGAATATATCGACATGAATATTTTTTTATGGATTCAGACATTGGCCTTATTGTCAAGGGCACAGTGACCCAGGTCGTGTGAACAGCTGACTGACTGCTTAGCCACTTATTTCATTTTACTATGTACAGTTAGCATCAGATATATCATTACGAACAAAGTTTCAAAATGGTCCCCCCCCCCCCCCCTTCCTGTCCACTGATTGTTCTGATATTTGGTAATAATAATGAATTGCCGTAATCGCGGCGATAAGACCCATCATGGGGGAGTGGCTAGAGAGGCCACACGGTGGCTTCTCATACCGTCAGACGCAGATCATTACCGGACACGGGAACTACGGGCGGTATCTGCATCTGATGGACAAGGAGCCAACGCCTGAGTGCCATAACTACGACCCAAGCGAGTACTCGGGCCTACGCACGCTCACCGAGTGTCGAGTGCCATCACGGCGACGCGAGAGGACTCGGGGCTGCACACGCTCACAGACTGTCCGGCGTGGGAGACGCCGAGGCGGGAGCTTCTGGCGGCCCTAGGGGTGAGAGTGCTCACGCTCTCCACCTTGCTCGCAGCGATGGACCTCTGCGCGGATGCGTGGGCGGCCAGCGCCTTCCTCTGCGGGCAAATAATGCTCGACGACGAGAAGGTGACTTGGAGGGTGCAAAACGACCTCCACCCCCCATGAGCGCGGCCTTGGAGGTGGCGGGTGGAGCCGCCTGTCACCCTGACAAAAGCAGACTACGGCGGCGGCGCGCATCGCGCGATGCGTGCATCTCCACACCGGGGGCGAGTCGGGGACCGCGTGGTCCCCCCGTCCCGAGAAGGGCTAGACTGAGAGGAGGGATAGCCCTGGGTCCGCCGGGGTGCGAGGGATATGTCGATGACAACCTCACCTTCGGCCTAGCACAACGATCCACAGACGGCGTGCGGTTTAGTCGGTTTCGGTTCGAGTCCGACATAACTTCCCCCTCCGGCTCCGGAGGGGAGGTATCCGTGGAGATTTCCTAGGATGACTTTGTTTTGTTGGCCGTGTGCGAAGAAGCGTTGTCTTAATGTAGGAGAACGAGGCTTCTTGGTCGTCTTTCACCGTCTTTAGACGGGTTGGTGCAGGGTTTTATTTAGTGATAAAGTCTGCATATTTTTCCGTTCGTCGTCAGGGGTGGAGATACTTGTAATTTTTCTCCGTCACCACACGACGACACCACATTGAGCAAGGGTGTCAAAGGAAATTTTTGTAAATAATATTACAGAGGAAAACTTACCCAAAATCTAATACACTATCCATATTTAGTAATTATAGTGATCACTGCTCTGGGGTCATTGACACTGATAAACACTTAACAAACACGAAATTCATAAATGATATTTACACGTCATTATTCATTATGTCAATAATTAAATAATATTAATATAATTCTCTAATCGTCAAGATATCGGATTCTACAACGATATTATTTTGCTGTACCCTCATAGAAATAAAAAAGTAACTTGTTTTTCTTATTGTGCTGTCATTTTTCGAGAATATTTATAAAGTTTCACTTTTTTTTGAATATTTATTATTCTAATTGCGCCGAATAAATTATTATTGTAGACGGGTACATATACCATAATAGCATAAACTGTCAAAAAAATTGTATTATTTTTGTGGGCGATTACCGTGTTCTTAAATGATTACGTTACTACATCAGAGATGTCATTTGTCGCGTGATGCTACTGTAGAGGGAAAGGGGGAAAGGGTGGAAGGGGAGAGGAGGGAAGGAATAAGGAGATAGGCAAGGAGGAAGGCATGTAACACCGCATGTACTTACTCCCTCAAACAGTGCAACATTTATGATTTAGGGTCCACAGAATAGATATTTGCATTGAGCAGGCATCGAACCCGTACCCATAGCAGTCGAATGCACTAGGACCACGCCGCAGAGGCGGCGGACTTTCATGAAAGGTGTATTTTGAATCATAGTTGAGTAGTGGAAGATCAAGAAGTATGCAAGGACAGAAATAGGTGGCGGGTTTCTGACCCTGCCGACCCACATAGGGAAAAAGGCGAGGTATCAGGTAGGCCGTGTGATTGTCTGCCACCTAAGTCGTATAAAAAATGTATGTGTGTTATTTTTTGTACAGGACACATCAATTTAACTTCAGTTCGCCTGATGGTAAGCTGAAGGTAAAGTCTCAGGAAATAGGGTCACGCTTACAAACATGTACCATGTTTACAATGGTGGTGCTCAGCTTGATACCCTCACTTGCTTTTTAAAGACCCGTGACTGTTGAAAGAAGGACACACGTGATCTGGCAAGGAGTTCCAGGTTTTAATGGTTCGACACCGAACCGCTTGGTTCTTAAAGGAATATTCTGCATCGTGCATGGGTGACATCTAGCCCTGCACGTGTTGTCCTGTGTAGGACTAATTGAAGAACTCATTAGAACTTACACAACATTAGAATTCATCATGGTAGAGACGGTAAAATACTGCCAAAATCTCTACTCATCTGCAGAGGCTCGAGTGCGCTAGTGTCCTCAGGATTCCCAATAATGCGGACCGCACGTCGCTGCAACCTATCGAGCGCATCTAATAAGTACTTTGCGGGGCTATCCCAGAGATGGGAGCAGTATTCCACGCAGGACCGAATTTGTGTCTTGTATAGAAGACACCGCTGCTCCGGCGTGAAAAATCGTCTCACTCTGTTCAGGACTCCCGAGTTTACGAGAGGCTGTTTTGATGATACTCTCGGTGTAGTTTTTATTGTTTGATAAATACTATGTAGAAGAAAGGGACATTTATCTAAATAATGGTCTTCTTAAAAATACAATAATTTAGAAATGTATTTTTATATTGAATTTTTTTTTCCAGATATTATAATATTAATAAAGTAAAAGTAAGTGTTACGGGTATTTAATTTATTCATATATTCTTCCGTCATTCCAGCTTATTAATTTCATTGTTATTTGAGATCTAAAATTATTTTGTTAGTCGCGTGTGTATATGTCGCGAAAGCCGGCCTAGTTTTTTTCCCCTAGTCGAGAAGTGAGGCATCCTGTAACGTCAAATGCAGGTACTTACACCTCACTCCGCCTAGTTATACATACTAATACATTTGGATACATCATGTAAGGTAGGGACACTGCCAAAACAGACAAGATTTTTCTTTAAACAGAATATTAGCAGCCGAAAGTATCAACATTACTAATATTCCCTCTAATCCCCCCAACTAAGCTAAATTGCTTGTGCTAGGAGTGACTTCACGTCAGTAGTGTAATAGCCAGGATTCGAACCCGGCACCTCTCGATCGTAAGGCCGACTCCCTAACCGCTAAGCGACCGACGCTAAGACTCCCAAAAGACAAAATTGTGTGTTCAGTATTGTTAACCAAACATAACCCAAGTGTTTTTATTTTATTTTTTTGTTATCTTGCAACGCACAGACACAACTTATTTACAATTTTATAATAGTATAGCAAACAAGAGAATAAGCAGTGACAATCGTAATGAAAGTATACAGAGGTCGTTGAACCCCGAGTGAAACCGTATATAATTTCTGTATAGCAGGTATTACTCAGCAAAGTCTAAATTAAATTATTACGATAGTTTCGCTGTGAAGACCTTCGCCAAAATCGTGCTGCTGAATTATTGCACTCGCAAATATCGAACCCGCAGTTGGAATGGACAAAAGCGAGCCCCGGAATCCACTATCCACTATAATCCGACGAAGAAGAAACTAACGATAGTCATTTCATTAATTCTCTGAACCTTCTTCCAACTCAAACGGGTCGGCTTTCCAGGGTATCTGTGATGCGTCTGAACTTTCGATATTTTCCAAGGAATTCTGTAGTTAGACTAATGGGAGATTTGAGGGCTTCAAGCATAGATGTTCGTATGGCCACCGGGACCGATGGCTAAAGTAACCACAGCATAATTCAGAAAAAAAAAACAATCAAAAAGGTCTCTTGAATAAGTTTAATTAAACATTTAAAAAACGAACTTTAATAGGAGATCTCATTCAATCAATCAATCAATTAGCCCACTGCAGTCATAAAAAAATTGAAATAGGCAAAAATTTTTATACAAAAAATATTTAATAATATTTTTACTAGCTGTTTTTAGTACCCCTATAGCAAATTTCATCAAAATCGGTTCAAGTTTTAAAATAGTTAAACTGCAATGGATTCCATCCCATATAGGTATTGGCAATGAGATTGTAGACAAACTTGCGAATGAAACCTCTACTGATGGTATTCCAGTCTCATTTCTACCATACTTCACCAACTATTTCGCATTTATAATTTTAGTATGGATACTCCTAGCCTATGCCCAAGTTCTGCACACGGCTGTTGGTTGTCGCAACTTTCGGTCGTACGTACCTATGTAAGACTTCAACTTTTCTTCTTCACCATTTTAGACTTAAACCCAGTAGCATCCGAAGCTTTTCAATTTGTAGTCTGAGGTCCGCTTTGCCATTCGAACTGAGGATTTGGCTGAACTTCGACATTTCCCGTGAAGCGACTGCCATATAAACTCCACAAGCCAAAGGCGATATCGAAGCATTGCAGTTAGACCAGTTGTCGGACTTTTCACGGCTTCAACTACGACTGCAATAGATGTTTGTATGGCAACCGGGACCGACGACGGCTTAGCGTGCTTTCCGAGGCACGATTTGTCTAATGCAAAACCAATGGGTATATTCATGCATATAAATATTTGCATTGAGTGGGGATCAACCCGCGCCTTCTGCGTGGCGGCCGCGTTAACTACCGCCACGTCACAGAGGCAGTCGCAAGGTTTTAGGTCCAACAGACAAAAATTAAAAAAAAAAGTCGTTAAATAAAAGGTAATGTTACTATTGTTCTATACACTGCCAATGAGTAGGTACATGTAATGTAGTATGTAGTAGTAATTTTTTACGTCGCGTTGAAATGTCACGGGCTACGTAGTGTTTATATGTATAGTCTAAGCACTTTGTGAAAGTTTAATTTTATGAATTTTATAACAATTAATTGAAAAAGTGTGGCAGTCTTTCATAATTCCAAATATTAACGGTAATTTAAAAAACAAAAAAGTTGTCAGTTGTGTCAATTTAATCGCGTATGTAACTTTACAATGACTTAATTTATATTATTGCGTTCCCTGTTAGTTTTAGTTAGAAATTATCTGTTAAATTGAGAATTTTGCAAAAGCTTATTTAACATACTTAAACTTAGATCAGAAAATCAATATCCCTTTCTAGTGGGAACACTCTAACCAACTGAGCTGGCATGTCCTGGATATTGAAACTAACTACCATCAAACATCAGCACCCGGAAGTATGAATTAAGGTAAGGGTCAGTTTAGCGAAAATGAGTTTGTATATATCAGTGGATTCAGAATTTTGCGCTCCACTGTTTGGTATACATGAAATATCTCTATAGTTAAAAAAATCCCTTACAGTTACATTTATGGGGGACTAAGACAGATTTTTGATTAAAAGCAATGTAACGGACCTAATACCTAGTTTCCTCTCTTTCATGGTGTTTACTGTAATATAAAATAGAAAAATCCAGTAGTGTAAGGTACAATTTCATTAAAGTAAGGTTTTCAAAGTTGTAATTCTGCACTGGAACGGACAATTATTTTTCCCTAATTTATTTATTTAAGGTAAGGGACATGCTATTTTTGAAACCAGTAAGATTACATAAATCTTTTTCATATGGCTTTAAAGAGGAGGAAATTCTAAGAAACTTTTTCATAGAGACCTTTGAGATTGGAGTAGGCAACAAAAAGTTACAGTTGAAATTGTAAAAGAAATCACTGTTTGGCTCTCCCAAAAAATCGTGTTTTGTCCCTTACCTTAATTCATAGTTCTGGTGTTGACATAGACTGTCCTTTTCTTGCTGTTATCTATTTTTTTACTAAATTGTGTCAGGATATCTTCGAAATCCCTTTTTTTATTTGCGATAAAAGGTAGCATTTGTGTCTTCCAAATTTCTACTCCATCTTAGTCCCAATTTGTCCCAAAAAGTCAAGATTTGTATAGGCTTGAAAGAGTGACACAGTTATTTTCACATTTGTAACAATACTTTTGTATGGTTTCTCCTATACTACACTGCAAACTATGTATGGGGACCTTAAGCACTATGGGAGTGTATATTTAGCTCATAAACTTTAACAAAGACAGTATTGATAGCTATAAAATAGAATATGGACAGCTCTATGCTAAAAAATGATTAAATGAATCATCACTGGTCTGTGACGTCTCACCATTACATTGTATCAAAGATTAGAGACAGATTAGGTTACTTGAAAGGATAAATTTTATTTTTATCATGAATAAAAGTAAGTAATTCAAACAAATTGTATTTTGTTAGTGGTACTAAAGGTGAAAGTAAACTATCTAAAAGTATTTCTATTTAAAAACTCAGTTTATTAATTTAACTTTATTTAAACCCTGAGTTTCAAAGTACTCAAAACAGAAATCGAACCACTACTTCCAGCTTAGTTTATCTATTTAATATGTTTGTGGTGAAATCAAGATTGTTTCGCTTTAGTAAAGTACCTCACCAAATGGAAGTTCAGTCCTGTTGTGTCTATCACCTTTGCCAAAGAATGTATTTAAAAATACCTTTAGATATATTTCAAAGAGCATAAGAGTGGTTTAACCTTTTGTTATGGATACTAGGTAATTGCAAACATTGTGTGAAGTTATAAAAATAAGACTGTCATAGCAGTGTTATACATATCTCATAAAAAACATATAAATCTTTAACGGGGTTATATGCCAACCTGATTCTCTGGTACACTTGAAAATAAAGACATGAATATTTGAGGTAATCAAATGAAATTAGTCAACCTAAATTGGCACTGTTCGGTTATTGTAGTCATGTGGTATTATTGCAAGATGATAACACGAGGCTGGCGAGAGTTCGAGGGCATGTTTCTAAAACGAGGAAAGCATAAAATGTGGCATAAAGTTGGGGCTTGATACGGATAAATGATCTATGTTCGAACCATGACGATTTTCACCGTAATACGACATTATCGAACCTATACGAATACCTCTACAATTACATGTACAACCTGCGTAGTCATTGTTCATTCAAAATTAGATTTAAAACCAAAATTTAAGCGTAAAACGTAGAAAAGTAGGCACTGTACGCAAATTATGACATCCGAAAATGCCACCTAGGCAGTCGCTAGAGTGTTTGAACACACCGTGATTCCCAATTTATCATTTAAAAATATCAAAGGAAGGTAAAATAATGTCATAATAAGTAAACTTAGTTTACATTTACCTTACAAATATCTCGTACAGTCATCACAAAAGTAACACATATAGCTTCTACCCACTTCAAAACATGATCGGTCAGCAGCCGTGAATCATAGACTAGATAGAATTTTGCAATACATATATGATAATGAAAAAGAGACTTGACAGCTACAAAACTTGTCTAGAACTGGATGTGCACACGTGCTATGCTGATTAAGTCGCAATTTAATTTCTAATTGAGTAACAAAACAACTTATTAGAATTTGTTAGAAAAAAATATTAACCCAAATTATTAAAAATTATTTATCACTAACTTTCGAATTGTACAGACACAGACAGTACTTACTCAACTTAGGGTCGGTCCACGATCAACTTTTCGGATTGGCGGTGACTCGTTAGTAATTTTTGACTTCTACATTATAGCGATGTTTCGGCATTTCCTTCGTAGCAGTCGTGTATCCCGGTACCTATTGTTACTTATTTTCGATTTTCTTAGAAGATCGTCATTTTAAAATCAGATACACACAGGTGTTGTCGCGAAAAGAAAAGGGTTCGTAATAACCCTTTCGCGAAACAGAGGGTTTCTTCAGGGTTCAGTAGGGCATGTCCATGATTGCTGATTATCAGTGATTCTGTCATCTCGCACCGAAGATCTCCTCCTGTAGACAATGAAAATATCTGTTACTCTCAAAGAGTAAGTTGGTAGCCCCTCGTATATCTTATAGCACACATGTGCATAACAGTCCATAACACACAACACGCCTCACACTTTAAAGGTGAGAGGCGCCTACATTGAGTCCCCTCCGTGGGACAAACAATGGATCTCGGATTGGTACAAATCTCACCGCAAGTTGGTCCCAACTCTATGAATTGCGGGTATTGATCATCAGGCACAGCTGGGCGAAAACTGCTTTCATCGCCCATCCCGAGCCAGCATGAAGACAGCAGGCGAGCAATGAAACGCATATCTGGTACAGGACAAAATTACTACGAAGCAAACTAAATACACGAAAGGGTTACCAACCTTCAAGTCTGCTAATGCTTCCGACGCTTAGGCGCCCGTAGATGCACCTTGTAGTCGCGGGCAATAAATAACGCTTCGCACACGCGGTACCAACGAACGATTCGCGTCGTAATACGGATAAACTTGATCGTACACGTAACCTTGCGTCGCGTCGTTAATACGGATAAACTTGACCACACACGTAACCTTGCGTCGCGTCGTTAATACGGATAAAATTGACCGCACACGTAACTTCGCGTTTTGATAATATTTCCTATTAGGCAAGCGTACTGCGTGCTTTCGCTCCAACCAACCGACGTACACTGAAAAATACCTATTTGATATTAGAAACGGAATCAGGTTCATATTCAAATATAGAACAAGTCATGGAACAAATAGGCCGACGATCTTACCAAGTAGTTGGAGTTTGTACCTCAACTAGGATCCTCCTTGGAGTATAACTTCTGAATCTCTCGGATCCTTGGATCGTAGCGACAGGTGTACCTATCTATGCAGCGAAAATGTCGCTGGCAATAATATCATTGGAATGTAGGGTAGAGTTAAGGAGGACAATCTAGTATATAAAAAAGTGTCCGTCAAAATATATTAAATTAGGGTGGCGCCAGGTGGGGCAAATCAGGGTCAAATCAATAACCGTACTATTTACTATGTACTCTAGTGGGGGATGACGCGAGGTGACGGGCCAAGCAGGGAGACCTGCAAAAACAGTGGTGCCGCTGGCCGGCCGCGGCATATTACAGGGGCACAACTGGGACCAACCAACCTGGGAGGCTGCCCCACCTGGTCGCGCATAATCCCGATATGGCTCATCGTACCGGTTGGTGACCGGACAAGGGAGCCCGGCGACCATACTCGGGGGGTACGGGGGCCCTTCCGTTCGGCGCGTCGGCTCTCACTATACCTCAAATTCATAGATAAAACCAATATCCCACTTTGTCACGCGGTGCCGCGACAACAATCGCCTCTTTTTCACGCCTTCCCTCCCTTCAGCCTCATGTCAGCGCACAACAACAGTACATTGGTCTACACAGCGGCAAAAAACTCTCCCTCGGGCTCGCTATTTGCGGTGGAGTCCATGAAAATCTGTGGGCTCCATACAAAACTCAACACCGTCCACTAAGACCTAGAGACGGCGAAACCAGAAATGCTGTTTCTTACGGAGACACAAATACGCCGCCCTGATGACATGACCTACTCGCTCTACCCCGGCTATGTACTCGAGGAGAATTTCCGCGCCAAAGCCGGGGTGTGCGTGTTTGTTAGGGAAGATGTTTGTTGTACCCGTTTGCGCTGCCTAGAGGACCCATCCTTCTCCACCCTTTGAGTACACATAGACCATGGGTCTAAGAGCCAGATCTATGTGTGCCTCTACCGCTCCCGTACAGGAGATGCAGAGACAACTCGACAGTTTGAATACCGGGGTCAGGCGGCTGTGCGGTTCCGTGGGAGCGGTTTCCGAACGCTGAACTGGTGTTTTTGGGGGATTTTAACGCCCATCACGAGATCTGGTTGGGCTCCACCAAAGAAAAACCCATGCGGGAAGAGCCGTCGATGCATTCGCTGTCGCATGGCCTGATTCAATTGGTACAAGAGGTCATTAGGATACCAAAAACGTCGGACCATGAGCCCTCTCTGCTAGACCTTCTACTGACGAGTCACCCGAACCAGTACAGTGTTTCGGTGAGCACCGCTTTAAGTGAATCCGACCATTGTCTGGTCCGTTCCGAGGTTCCCATTATAGCACCCCTACGACCCGTGTAGTACTCGTCAGCTGACTGGGATGGTCTGCGTGACTACTTTGCGTCCATCCCGTGGGTTGAACGCTGCTTTGAGGGTAAGAACCTATCTGAGAGCGCAACTGCTGTCGCTGGTGAGATCAGTCTAGGCATGGAATACTATATATATATATACAGGGTGTATTTTTGAAACGGGGCAGTAAGGGCAAGTACCTTAACCGTTGCAGTTACAGCAAAACGTTCTTAGAAAACCTTCCCTAACTTTTTGACATATTTTGAACTGCATTCACAGATTTTGTAAAAAAACTTACAGTTGGCAAAAAAAATGCAAAAAGTCCAAAAATTTTTTTATGCCAATCGATTCTATTTCATGTGGGGATCAAAAAACTCTATGAGACCATTTTAGCTTTCAGTACTAGGAAAGACAGAAATCGCCAAAAACGTTTCCCATACATTTCGGCAACAGAAACAAATTTCTACGATGGTCTAACTTTTTGTTATGGCCAGGAAGTGGGTAGAATTGACTGTAAAGTAAATAAAAAGAATTTTTACCCTCAAATTTCGAATTTGATTCGAAAATCTGTGTGTTATTCTTAGTTTCAGCTGAGAAACTTCGTATGAGTTATTAATTAAGGATTTTCGCTAAAATGTCTTCTAATCGTGAAAAAATTTACTTATTAGAAGCGTATTTTGTCAATAATCGAAATGCGGGAGCTGCATTAGTGTGGTACCGCAATAAGTATCCGTTGCGGCATGTGCCAACAAGAAAGGTTATTACAAATCGTTTGAAAAACCTGGAATTGCAGGGTTCTTTCAAAAGAAAGCGGCAGCCTCGTGTGGACATGGACACGGAGATTGCGGTTCTAACTTATGTCGAAGCATATCCAGAGGTATCGTCCAGGCAAGTCGCCCTTGAAGTAGGTGTATCCCACTCCCTCGTGATAAAGATATGGAAGAAATACGGCTACAAGTGCTATCGATATGGGCGCATAGTTCAAGTGTTACATCCGGGTGATGATGTTCGAAGGCTTACTTTTTGCAGATGGCTAAGAGGAAAAATAAGCAGAGATCATGAATTTTTAAATTACATACTGTGGTCAGACGAAACGAATTTTTCCAATAACGGTATGTACAACAGAAAAAATCACCACTATTGGTCCAAAGAAAATCCACTAAGAGTTACGGCAAGTCATAATCAGGTTCGCTTCTCATTCAACTGTTGGTGTGGTATAATGTCCAATCGAGTCATAATGGTGGAATTTTATGAAGGGAAACTGAATTCTGCCATGTATAATGAAGTCATTTTACACCATCTTGAAAACGAGATGGACGAATGGCCCCTGTCGGAATTGCGAAAAGTTCATTTTCAACAAGATGGTGCTCCGCCACATAACAGTCACATTTCACGTTCCAATTTGAGCCGCCTATTCGGTACACAGTGGATAGGTACACATGGTCCAACACAGTGGCTACCTCGTAGCCCCGATCTAACACCACTTGATTTTTTTTTTTATGGGGCTTCATGAAAAACGAGGTGTATAAGACGACGTACGCCAGTGTTCAAGAGCTCAAGGATGCATTAATGACCATTTTACGTAATATTCATCCCAGAACATTATTAGCCGCCATTCGTTCAGTGCAAAAAAGGATAGACTTATGTATTCGTGAAAATGGAAATCATTTTGAGCAATTTATTTCATAAACCAATTTCTTAAATGTTTAAATGATTTTTTTATTTAAAAATGTTCAAAATTTTACCTGACCTATGAGTTTCGAGTTGATTTATCATATTTCCGTACGAAATGTATGGGAAAGGTCTTTGGCGATTTCTGTCTTTTCTAGTACTGAAAGCTAAAATGGTCCCATAGAGTTTTTTGATCCCCACATGAAATAGAATCGATTGGCATAAAAAAAAAATTTGAACTTTTTGCATTTTTTTTGCTAACTGTAAGTTTTTTACAAAATCTGTGAATGCAGTTCAAAATGTCCCAAAAAGTTAGGGAAGGTCTTTTAAGAACGTTTTGCTGTAACTGCAACGGTTAAGGTACTTGCCCTTACTGCCCCGTTTCAAAAATACACCCTGTATTGTATATATATATATATATATATATATATATATATATATATATATATATATATATATATATATATATATATATATATATATATATATATATATATATATATATATTAAATCGCCAAAGACTTGTTGCGTCTTTTCAAAGTCGAATCCTATGGCGTCTACCATTTCCAATGACTTTTTAATTGTTATTCGTGCGAATATAGTTACATTGCTGTCATGTGAATTCTACTGTCGACGAGAAATTTTGCTTCGGTACGAAAATTAGATATTCGTTTTGAAATAATTCTCGCTGGTTTTTTGCATCCGTTCTCGATGGAAATCATGTGACACATTGTATATTTTTGTATTCGTTCCATGCATTTCATCGTTTTTCCTACATCTATCTAAATGTATGGATATATTGATACCGTATATTGTACTATATTAATTCCATGCATTCTACTAATTAAATGACTCCTTACTATATTTGAGATTATATCGGTACCGTATATTATTTTTGAATGTACGCCATAAACTATTAAGTTTGTTGCTTCCTCCAAACCTTATATCTATACATACATAGGTACCTAATATAATAGATCCCAATAAATTTATTGCGTGACGTGGTCTCTGCCTACCCCAATGGGGGACAGGAGTGACGATATGTATGTACATACATACATATCGTTTTTTTCGACTTCATGAAGAGATGATTTTCTATTCATACATACGAATAGAAAATCATCGCTTTTCATGAAGTCGATTAAAATAAAATACTTGTGGGGGATGGCGCGGGGCGACACACCGAGCAGGGAGACCTGTAGAAACGGTGGTGCCGCTGGCCGCCCGCGGCATAGTACAGGGGCCCAACCGGGACTAACCACCCTGGGAGGCTGCCCCACCAGGTCGCGCATAATCCCGATATGGCTCATCGTGCCGGTTGGTGACCGGACGAGGGAGCCCGGCGACCACACTCGGGGGCGTACGGGGGCCCTTCCGTTCGGCGCGTCGGCTCTCGCCATACCTCACATTCATAGATAAAACCAATATCCCACGCTTTGTCACGCGGTGCTGCGACAACAATCGCCTCTTTTTCACGCCTTCCCTCTTCATCCTCATGGCAGCGCATAATTACAGTAGATTGGTCTACACAGCGGCAAAAAACTCTCCCTCGAGCTCGCTATTTGAGGTGGAGTCCACGAACATCTGTGGGCTCCATACAAACCTCAATGCCGTCCACCAACACCTGGAGACGGCGAAACTAGCAATGCTGTTTCTTACGGAGACACAAATACGCCGCCCTTATGACACGACCTACTTGCTCTACCCCGGCTATGTCCTTGAGGAGAATTTCCGCGCAAAAGCCGGGGTGTGTGTGTATGTCAGGGCGGATGTTTGTTGTTGCCGTTTGCGCTGCCTAGAGGACCCGTCCTTTTCCACCCTTTGGGTACACATAGACCATGGCTCTACGAGTCAGATCTATGTGTGCCTCTACCGCTCCCATACAGGAGATACCGAGACAACGCGACTCTTTGAATACCTGAGTCAGGCGGCAGATGATGCGCAGGAGCGGTTTCCAAACGCTGAACTGGTGTCTTTGGGGGATTTCAACGCCCACCACGAGCTCTGGTTGGGCTCCGCCAAAACAACCCACGCGGGGAATGGAAGAGCCGCCCATGCATTTGCTCTGGCGCATGGCCTGACCCAATTGGTACACGAGGTGACTAGGATACCAAAAAGGTCGGACCATGAGCCCTCTCTGCTAGACCTTCTGCTGACGAGTCACCCGGACCAGTACAGTGTTTCGGTGAGCGCCGCTTTAGGTGAATCCAACCATTGTCTGGTCCGTTCCGAGGTGCCCATTATAGCGCCCCCACGACCCGCGCAGGGGCAGCGGCAGCGATATTCGTATCAGGCAACGCGATGTCCGAGCAGTACTGCAGTCACTCGATGTCCGGAAAGCCAGTGGTCCGGACGGTATTCCGGCGGAGGTTCTGCAAAAATGTGCAGCGGAGTTGGCCCCAATGCTTGCGCGGCTGTACCGGCTGTCCTACAGCTCTGGTACAGTGCTTTCGTCTTGGAAAGAGGCGAATGTACAGCCGATCCCCAAGAAGGGGGATCGCTCAGACCCAAACAACTATCGACCCATAGCCGTCACTTCAGTGCTGTGCAAGGTGTTCGAGCACATTATTAACAAACAGCTCATGCGTCACCTTGAAGATCACTCCCTAATTAATGACCGGCAATATGGCTTCAGGTCGAAACGGTCAGCGGGTGATCTTCTGGCGTATGTTAACAATACTTGGGGTGAGGCTATGGACAAGCACGGCGAGTCATTGGCAATTAGTCTTGACATCGCCAAAGCTTTCGATAGAGTTTGGCACAAATCGCTTCTTTCCAAGCTACCAGCCTTTGGTCTGCCTCCTAGACTGTGCGACTGGGATGCCGGCTTCTTGCCGGAGCGCCGTATTCGCGTCCTTTGTGATGGACGAGCCTCGGAGTTCTTGCAGGTAAATGCCTATCTGTCCTATCGCCAACTCTCTTTCTTCTGCATATCAATGACATGCTGTCGACCGGCAGCATTCATTGCTATGCGGATGATAGCACCCAACACGGGAGTTATCAAGGACGTCCTACGGATAAGCAGACGCATATCGCGGAAAAAAGGCAGCTTCTTGTCACTGAGCTTGACCGGATCCTGAACCACATTTCCCAATGGGGCTCTGAGAACTTGGTCGAGTTCAATGCCAAGAAGACGCAGGCATGTGCGTTTACAGCAAAGGTATCTTCTTTCCTTCCCCTTCCCACTCTTCAGAACACGCCACTGCCATTGCAGGACAACCTCAGTATCCTCGGTATGGATGTTCGCTGCAAATTGAATAACAAAAACTACATCGAGTGTATCCTCAAAACAGCCTCGCGTAAACTTGGAGTCCTGAACAGAGTGAGACGTTTTTCACGCCGGAGCAACGGTGTCTTCTACACAAGACATACATTCGTTCCTGCGTGGAATACTGCTCGCATCTCTGGGATGGACCCGCAAAGTACTACGTACAAAGGGAAGGGGAAGGAAAGGAGATATCTTTGCTGTAAACGCACATTTCGTCTTCTTAGCATTGAACTCTACCAAGTTCTCGGAGCCCCATTGGGAAACGTGGTTCAGAATCCGGTCAAGCTCAGTGAAAAGAAGCTGCCGTTTTCCGCGATATCCGACTGCTTATCCGCAGGACGTCCATGATAACTTCTTACGTACCCCTCCTTACATAACTCTTCATACTTTGAACCTTCCTTACAACATGACTTTATTTCATTCGTCGCTTTCAAGGAAAAATATGTCGATCCATACATTATGGCAGGTCTGAACATGAACTTATAGATTTTCCCCTTAAACTTGAGGGGAAATTGGGGATCACATATTGTGACTTTGACCTGCCGCCATTTCATCCACCCTACATCTATTCTGTGCTTCACTGCTCGATCCGTTTCCTCAACCGTCTGGATAAGAGGGCCGAAGTAGCAGAAATTGGTGCAGACTGGTATTGGTGCACTATCTAATACCATGGGTGTAAAACTGGAGAGATCGCCGAATTCACAGAATATTCAGTCTTGGTTCTACTGCGCGTAAGAGCGCTGGCGGAGGATGCGATCGCTCGGGGCGAGGTGATCATCAGCAAACAGCATACATCAGGAGCTCGCCTCCTGTATCTCCGATGTCAAGGCATCCATTATCAACATGAAGAGATACGAGCTTCGCGCTGAGCCCTGATGCAAGCCTATCGCCACATTGAACTCGTCGGCTTTGCGGCAGCGGATCGTGCATAGGTTCTTGATCGTCAGTACATCGCACAGATCTACTCTATGTACTTCTGCTTTCTCTTTCAAGGCCTACCATAAAACCGTTCTGGGTACCCGTCATATGCTTTCTCGAAATTCACAAACACCATGAGTTTTCACACAGTTGGCGAAGAGGAAAAATGGCGTCTGTGGTCCTGTGGCCATGCTTAAGCCCGAACTGGTTATGGGTAACGACGCTTTTGCATCTCGTACACGCTTCTCTATTACTTTCTCCCAAACTTACCATACTGTGTGACAACATGAGCTTTATTCCCCGATAGTTGTCGCGGTCTTACACGTCACCCTTATTTTTAAAGATGGGGATTAGTTACTAAATAGGTGATACCAAAATATTGTATGTAACCTATACAATTTTATAGTATTATTAATGGAACCAGCTTGGCTTAAAATTATTCAGTGGGTCACGAAGGGGCAGTGTGAAAATTACCTGGCCATGGCAGAACAATGTTTAGGAAACACTGCTTTATAGTGTCATTTGTTTTAATTTTGAATTCTAGTGGGCGAAGTTTGGTAAATGATGGATATTTTACCTTTATTTAGTTCGTGACTGATATATTATTTAAGAAAACTTGTTATTAGAATAGTTTATTGGCCGATTATTCCAAACATTCGGTTGTTTTTCAGCATTTCAACAAAGGTTTGCCATTTGAATGAAAAAAGAAAACATTTTTTTTTTAATTTTGAGTTCCTAACATTTTTGTAAAATTTATGACTGAATTTTTTTATAAAAAAATAAAAATAATAAAAATCCCTTTTATCACTTAGTTTTCCATTTTATAACTAAATCTTTAGCTTCTTTTGTTCCTTTTATTAGTCGTTACGGACACTCATTTTCGTCAATTATTAAGTTTGGTTTATTTTCTTAATTGCAACGGTCCTCTACGACAATTGAAATTTCCGGTATCGATATTTATACCACAAGCGTTATTACGTCCGCGTTGGCCGGCAAAAAATATTAACAAAAACATGCCGCTTGCAAGTCGCGTGCGAACTCCGCCCCCTCACCTCTGTCACCCCCACGTCTCCTCTGGGACGATGTCGTTTTATGTGATGCAATTAAATCACACATTAGAATTGATAAAAACTTTTATTATATACAGGAAGCCACATTATCGGAGTGTTATACGTAAACAAAATATCGAATATAACGCCACTGATATACGGCGCACAGGAGCGACCTCCAAAATTCGCGCGCCAAACAGCGGAACTAAGAAATACGCCGAAAAGCACTCCGGTGAAAAAACAACGTCCATGCCAATATTTCACCCAGCCATTGTTCTAACCTTAACACTACTTCTGGCTGAATTTGAGAGATGGTCAATCTTGCGTCCGTATACAGGATGCCACAAGTCAGTCGGACGCAACATCATCGGTAAACACCGCCATGTAGGACGTTATATCAACTCCGGGATGCAAATATACATATATATATATATATACTATAAAGTCCATAGTTCGGGCGCGAGTAATAAATAATTCTTATTGTGAGCGCTAATTTCCTTAAGGGTTCTTTTAGTTTTATTTCAATATATTTATTTCTATTATTAGTATTAATAGGACATTAATAAGTAGAACAGGATACTGTTAATATTAAAGAACACATTATTATTTCAGAATAATTCCTAACTATTGCAACTTCAACCTACACTTTATGTTCGTATGTTCTGCAAACACATTGATGCGAGCGACTTGCGCAGACGTCTGCGCCCTTCGTTACCCGTGTTACTACCAGTCTTACTACCAATAATAACACGGGTAGTTTTTTTGCCCGTGTTAGCACTAACTGCTGCAGTAGTAACACGAGACAATTTTCGTTACCCGTGTTACTACCAGTCTTACTACCAGTAGTAACACGGGTAGTTTTTTGCCCGTCTTAGCACTAACTGCTGCAGTAGTAACACGAGACAATTTTCGTTACCCGTGTTACTCTGGGGTCCAAGATCGTAGCTACAGCGAGAAGAGTTACTCTCTCTAAAACACCCATTCTTTTGTCAATCTCTTTCAGGATCAACGACTGCAATTCTAAGGCAACAGACTCCTCGACTTTAAGAGGTTGAATTCGGATTAATGTTGCGTTCATAAATACGTAAAATTTTAGTAGCCAAACTTATAATAAACTGTAAACATGAGTTTACAGTTATTGAATACAATTATTTACGATTACGTTTTCGGGCTCTCTCGCGACAACCAAGGAGTACGTGCTCGCGTCGAGACGGTATATTTTGATTAATTGATGTGCTAACGTACCTGTCTTACATTTCCAATTGTTTATGAGATTATACTATAATATTTTTTTTTTAGTATCATCACTGCGTTGTACCTACCTACCTACCCCGAATGTATCCTTGAGTTCGGCTTCAGAATTTTCGTTCTGCACTTCGTACGGTCTGTAAGTGGGACCATTAGCATGCATCTCACCTGCCAAGATGTCAAGTCAGTATATACGTATTATAATCCGCACGCTGAATGATGATCCCTATGACAGTTCGTTAGCGCTTAACATTGTACTGACGTCCTATCACATCAAATTCTTTAGAGGTCCATTAAAAATACGAAAAAATCATAATTGTACAATTGTAAATTATAAAAATGAATATTAAGAAATTATTACGTAATGTTCGGAAATAATAGAAAAAAACTCAATGCAAATGTACATGGTACGTGCTGCAAAAGATACGTCGTCAAGCTGTTATCGACTAAGAAGGGACACATCGATAAACAAAATATCGATAATTTGTTGGAAATATAATGCTTTGAGTTTGTATTTTATTTATATCAATCTGAATCTCATACAGGGTCAATCGGATCTTCAAAATCTGAGTCTGAACTGCAGCTATCCGTGACGTTTATTATTAACGGTTGGTCAATGATATTGTCGTATTGTACATCTCGATCCCAGTCTTGTAAGCAAATTTTCTTCGTTCTTTCGACCATTTTTCGCCAATCGTCAGCTGTCACTTGAGCGCAAGCTTCTTCCAATAAAACCATCATTTTATTTGCCGTGAATGGCGGAGTTGTGTTATGCCTAGCTGCATGACCTGAAAATATTTGTACATTTAGTAATTATTTTTAGAAATATATGCATATACATAATATTATATAAATAAAAAATATAGATACCTTTGGTCTGCGCCCATATCAACTTGATTGCATTATATTGGCAGTGATAGGGTGGTAACCGAATTACCGTGTGTCCATTTGATTTGGTCAATTCATTCAAAAAATATGATGGGTGCGTCTGTTGTTTGTGAAAGTTCAACAGTCTAACCAACTCTTTTTTTAACATCTGACTGTCAGTTTCCACACCATTGCCGTGTAACCACTCTATAATTTCAGCTTTTTTGTTATTGCTGCTGGGGGGTTTGTTAATTTGAACTGAGTGATATGAAGCATTGTCCATTAAAATATAGTGAGGCTCATTCAAATTTTCTAATAGTTTTATAAACCATGTCTTAAAGTTTTCGAAATTCATTTCCTCGTGGTACTCCGTTGTTTTCACTGACTTAAAAGCCCACAGGCAATTCGGCACAAAACCTGTAGCTGTGCCAGCGTGGCAAATGATTAAGCGCTGGCCCTTTCCTTCAGGAGTTTTTGTGCTGGATTTGGCTGTGTCATCCGTCCATGCCTTACCTACAGTATGATTGGCGTTCAGCCATGTCTCATCAAGGTATACTACCTTCTCCCAGTTATCAATTTGTTTGATTTGGCGAAGAAAATCGCATCGTAGTAAAGCTATGTCAGTACGCTCCATTAATATATTGCTCTTGTCACATTTTTTATAGCGGAATCCACGTTTTTTCAAAACAATTCTAAGAGAAGTAGCACCGCCTTTGAAGAGTTCTGCAGCTTTTAATGAAGATAATAACTTCTGGCAGGTCGGTAGTTCACCTCGTAAGTAGTAACCATAAATATGATTGCGTATAGCATCTAAATCAAATTCATCAGGTTCTGTTATATGACATAACCTTTTCTTTTTCTTCTTTGGTGTTAATAGTTTATTGTCCTCCATGGACGACTCCCCAAATTTTTCCTTTGTTATTCGAGAAACAGGAGCCTTTCCGATTCCTAGAGCATCGGCTACACGATCGCGAACATTGTCAAGCGGTAACAAGGGTCCGCCATTTCGTTGTTCACGAGCAAAATAGTCTCGCAAACGAACTACAAACTCGCGAACTTCACTGTTGAGAACAGTTTTCCGCTGTCTTTTCGGCATTTTGCAAAACCGAAAATCAACAAACAGGTAACAGAAAATCAACAAATAACACAAAACAGCGAAAACAGAAACAAAACTCAGCTAACAAAGAAAGACGTGGCGCATACAAGGCGTTAGAGCACTCGTATGACGCGATGTGATGCGGTGTGACAAGAAGACAAAACAGACTAACAAGACATGACATGACTGAATTAAAAAAATACGGTAGGTCTATGGCCTCCTTTTAAATACTTTTCCATGTAATCCATAATTGCCAGCTAATCATAATTAGCTGGCAATTATGGATTACAATTTAAAATTCAATTCAAAAAGAATTTTAAATTCTTTAAATTATGCAATTTGAATAAAAATTAAAGTATAGTAAAATAAAATATAATAAGGCTGTTACTTTTTATCTAGTGTTTTATGTCCATCAATACGCGTAGTCTTTTTTTCAAAATAAATAAATATTGCTTATTATGTTGAATGACCTGGCTGAATGACATGACATTTGCCTGAAAAAACAGTATTTTATCGAAATTGTTTCGCATAACTAATACAACTGTCAGTTGAAACGTCATAGGGATCATCATTCGGCGTGCGGAGTATAATCATGAATCTAATTTGGCATATCTTGACTTTCATGGAAGCGACTGCCACGTGATCTCAAACTCCGAAATGGAAACTCACCTCGTTTCGTCCGCTTATCAGCAGGTGTAAGTAACCGTGCATTTCTAGCTTATATTCTACTTCCTATCTTATCCAATCCCATTCTATTATTATAAATATGAAATTTTGTGAAAATATTTGTAGGGGTAGATGTGTAGCAGAACTTTGATTGTTATTAGTAACGCGCGGGCTCGAATACTTTCTCGCTCGCACACTACCTGTCCCGCTCGACGGTCGGCGCGACGGAACGGACCGAGCATCAACGATCGCCGCGCGCGCAGGCCTTATAAGCGGCGCGCAGCCGTTGAAATAATCAGTCCAACAGAAGAAGACGTAGGTCAAACGCGCCGGCGCGCCTATCCGCCTCCTCGTCGCTGGACGCCCTCAGCTAGGCCTTCGCTGGGTTACCAGCGATCTCACCTGGCTGGGGCGTCCGCCGGTTGGCGTGGAGGGCGCGCCAGCGCGCAATCAGAGAAGACTGAAGGCTATATGCCGAACACCAAGACCTGTCCCTATTCAGGGACAGAGAAGACGGCCGCAGTAGGGGGCAGAGCCCCGTATATCTGCTTCCACGCGTCCCGCAAGGGGCGCAGTGAGGAAAGTGAGGTGAAATAATCAGTTCTTAGCTAGCGGTCTAGCTTGAGAGACGGCCTAAGCTATCCTCAAGTGACACCGAAGTGGGTACGGGGTGAGACAGCCGCTGCGTCCACCCTTAAGCTCATCCTATTGTATGTTTTTGGTAGCTAGGGTAGCACATAAGTATCATATTGTTTTGTACGTTTACTGAATATACCATTTGGGGTCTCATCTGGCGTCTCATTCAACCCTTCAGATGTTTATTATTCAATCTCGGTAATTACGCTCTAACAGCTGTAAGGATCTGACTGAAATTCGGTATAGGGACTTATTATAGTCTGGAATATCCCATAGGGTACTTTTATCCCGGGTATAGGTACCCATGAGTAGCAGTAACAGCATCAATATTTCGCATGGGCGAAGCCGCGGGAATTAGCTATTTAGGGTATTTGACAAATTTTGGATAACCATTTTAAATTATTCCTTAGCATATAATATGCACACAACATCGATATTTAAAAAAAAATCAACGGATTTTAACAAAAAGTCGATGTTAAAGTTTAAATTTTCAAAAACGCGCGAAAATCGCTATCACCTTGGATGGAGCCGATTACGTGACGTCACACATTTTGTATAACCTTAAAGCAGTGAGTAGAGAAGTAAATAATAAAGTTTTTCTTAAAACTTTGTGAATAAAATGGTGTATAAATGGTGTGTAGTTGCACAAAGTACAAATACGTCTATAAATAATCCACAAAAACTGTTTGTTTCTGTTCTGTTCTGTTCTGTTCTGTCATAAAGCCGTGTTTACTTGCGTGTGACGTCAGCAGTGCTGTGATCGATCACAGAGCGTTTTCGTCACAGATAAAAATTCGAAAAAAATATTGGATATTTTTAACCGAAATTCTCAAAAAATATGCTTTTTTTAGTTTAATTTATAGTTTTAAATGTCTTTTTACGCTATTATCTGATAGGATGACCATTATTTGTAGTATTTTTTTAATGTTGTCAAATACCCCATTTCACTAATTTTAAATTGTCCATCAACTTCAACTTCAACTTTTGGTTTATGGTTAAATTGTCCATGTCACTAAATGACTTAAAACCCGTTAACATCAACAATGTCAAAGTCAGTCGTTTATACATACATTAGTTGACAATTTGACACAATGTTTCCGCGTACCATCAATGCTTTCCGTAGATCAAATCAAATGCAATTCGATCGATAATACTGGCTGCAAACTGCAGACCCATTAACTTCTTCAAGTTCTTCGCACATAAACATCTTCGAGAAAACTTAAGAGAGTCGTCATGTTTCTCAAGATACTTACAGTCTTTCTCACCATCTCATTCGCTAGGGTAAGTAAATATTTACTATACTTTGGCTGTGTCACGGCTATAATATACTTAGTGCAACCTTCCGTTGTACGTTAGCGTTTTAGAAGGACATGCTAAAATTCCAATAGAATCGCCATCTCATGAAATAACCTTATTAGATATTTTCTCCCAGAACTGTTAAACGCCACGAATTATTACAGCGGATACATTGAAATTTAGAAGATTATTTATTTTGTTTAGGCCCGATATCGATTTTTCTCTTATGCACACTTACATCGTAGATACACTTTTGAGAAATGTCTGTAACATGTCTACAAATTTCTGTTACAATCCCCCATAGATATTAGACTGATCCCATCTGAAAAACCATCCATAACTACTAAGATCAATCAAATAAATCTTACCTTTAGTAGTCAAGCTCTGCCCATGTTGAAGTTTTATGCTGCAATCCAAGAGAATTAGGTATTTTCCTGTAGTAAAAATAAATTATTCAGTCGAATTTATGAAATTAAGAATAGTAAATGAGTGTAAACAGTTGCATTCTTATTTTTTTATTTAATCATCCAACCTTAAATAGTCAATGATTTGACTATTCAATATTAAAATATTTTGACGTCACAAATTTTATATACACAATTTTCCTTATAACTTACTATTTTGACGTTAAGTAAAAAGTAACTATACGCTGTCCATATGTGGCTCATCTGCATGTAACTTAACGAGACATTCATGCTGTACATTGCTAGAGTTTAATTATCTGTCTTTGTACTCCAAGTCTAAACAATTCTAACATGTCATTGACCATAGTGATGTACCTACCGTGTCACAGGATGGTCATAAATCTAACAAAACCTCAATCATTTCACATTTTCGATTTGTGAATCTCAGTTACCCAAGAACCAAAACCAATTAAATTAATATAGGACTACCTAAAAACAAACCAATAATGAGTACAAAAATCATTTTTAATACAATGCATACCTCCAGACTTAAAATAATATCACAGAATATTTTGAACACCTCTGCATACCCATTCTAAGGATTCAGGCATTGTGTTATGATGTATAATGGCAATAATATGCGATTGCTATAATCACAGCTGATTTCCTGGTATTTATTGAAGAGTTCCGAGGTCTGCCTCTGAAACCCATCATCAGATCTTTACGAAATTTAATTGGGACTGCTTCAGAATAAACCCTTTTTGAACAAAAAATTTTTTTTAAAATCTCATGTACATATGAGCCACCGTAATACTATCATAATAATAATAATAATAATAATAATAATAATAATGCTGGATAGATTATAAGAAGGCATTCGACTCTGTGCCCCATTCGTGGCTCCTGAGGGTGCTGGAGTTGTATAAAGTAAATACAACTCTTTGCACCTTCTTGGCGTCATGTATGAGGCAATGGAGAACAGTTCTTAACTATCCAGGATGTCGAGGGATGTTTGGTAGCGGTGAACCAATAAGTATTGAGCGTGGCATTTTCCAAGGTGACAGTTTGAGTCCCCTTTGGTTTTGCTTAGCACTGAATCCTCTCAGTACCTTACTGGGGAATTCAGGGCTAGGTTATAAGTTACGAGGAGGAGGTCAGATAATATCACATTTGCTCTACATGGATGACTTGAAATTGTTTGCCACATCAAGCTCACAATTGGTGGATTTACTAAAGATTACCAAAAGCTTCAGTGATTCCATCAAAATGGAGTTCGGTGTGGACAAATGTGCAGTCATGCATGTAATGCGAGGGCGGGTAGTGGAATCCGAAGGTATTCAACTTTCTGATTCCATTCATCTGACATCACTACTCGTAACCGACACCTATAAGTACTTGGGTATGTCGCAGGCGTTGGGCATCAATGAGGCTGACATGAAACAGTCATTGCGGGAACGTTTCTTTGGTCGCCTGAAAAAGGTATTAAACAGCCTTTTATCAGGCGGCAACAAGGTGCGCGCCTTCAATGGCTGGGTCATGCCGCTTCTGATGTACTCCTTCGGCATACTTAAGTGGACTCAAACTGAATTGGACGCCATAGACAGGAGAGTTCGTACACTGTTAACAGCATATCGAATGCATCATCCTCGTTCATCGGTGATGAGGTTGTACATCCCGCGAAAATGTGGTGGCCGAGGCTTTTTGAATGCTAAAAACCTTCACAATCGCGAGGTGTACAACCTTAGACAATATTTTCTCCGAGTGAATGAGGATATGCATCGCGATTTTGTTGCGGTGGACGTCTCTCTCACACCGCTCAAGTTGGCTAAAGAGAACTGGTGCAAACCTGTGGTGCTGAGTATCAGTGATCGGCAGGAGGTATGGCAGAGTAAGGAGCTCCATGGTAGGTTCTATCGCGCTCTCCATGGGCCCGATGTGGACCTGTTAGCCTCCGTGGCCTGGCTACGTTTCGGTGATCTCTTCGGAGAAACCGAGGGTTTTGCCTGTGCAATTGCAGATGAGGTTATCATGACGAAGAACTACCGTAAATATATCCTGAGGGACGGTACGGTCGATATATGTCGCGCGTGCCACCAACCCGGTGAGTCCCTCAGGCATATTGTTTCCGGTTGTCCTCGTCTTGCTAACAGCGAGTACTTGCACAGGCACAACCAAGTAGCCAGGATCATCCACCAGCAGCTTGCTCTGTTATACCATCTTGTGGACGCTGAGGTGCCGTATTACAGGTATATTGCTGATCCAGTTCTCGAAAATGGTCATATCACACTGTACTGGGATCGGTCTATCATCACGGACAGGACTGTTGTTGCCAACAAACCTGATATCGTGGTGATAGATCGGTCTGAGCGGCGCGCAATGATTGTTGATGTCACAATCCCTCATGACGAGAATCTCGTGAAAGCTGAGAAGGACAAACAAATTAAGTATCTTGATTTAGCTCACGAGATTGTCGACATGTGGGAGGTGGACTCTGCAGTCATTGTGCCGATAGTCGTTACCGTTAACGGACTTATAGCCAAGAGCCTCGACCAACATCTAAAGAGGCTCGCGTTGGGCAGCTGGATCAAGGGCCTTATACAGAAGGCGGTACTTCTCGACACGGCACGCATAGTGAGGAAGTTCCTCTCTCTGGAGCCCTGACCACCGGTAGCTTGGTCCCTGTACTCGATGCCGGTGGGGTACTATTTTTTATATTTTTAAATATATTTTGTATTTTTTTTTTAGGATATATTTGAAAATGTAATTAATATGTAATTTTAATGAATAAAGAGAATAATAATAATAATAATAATAAGCTTTTTATTCTATTTCTTAATGTACATGTTTGTTAGTATTTTTTCTTATATTATAGTGTTAGAATAGATCCCTTATTGGGTAATAGCCTCCCCCATCTTTTTCCATTTTTGTCTGTCTTTGCCTAGTGTCCACCAGTTGTTACCCACAGTTTCGACAATATCATCTGCCCATCGTTTGATTGGTCTCCCGACCTTTCTTTTCCCTAATGGACCTGCCCATTGTGTTGACTGTGAAGTCCACCTTTTGTCTTGGTACCTTGTGATGTGACCTGCCCATTGCCACTTCAGCTTTAGAGCGTGACTGAGAGCGTCGGTCAACTTTGTTTTCTGCCTAATAACCTCGCTTCTAATTTTCTCTATCTTTCTTATTCTTAAGACACTCCTTTCCATAGCACGTTGGGTTGTAATTACTTTGTTTTTTATTTTGTTTGTGAAAGTCCACGTTTGGCAGCCGTATGTTAGGGAGGGTAATGTGCAGGTTTCTAGTACAGTCTTTTTTAGTGGCATGCTATAGTTCCCCTTCAGAATTTCTTTTTGTGCCCAGAAACTTTTCCAAGCACAATTGATTCTTCTTTGTACTTCTTTTTCATTGCTGTCCTTTCTAAATGACATAAGTTTGCCGAGGTATATGTACTCTTCAACATAATCAATTTGGGTGTTACTGTCGAGTTGTATTGGTTTCTGTTGGCCATTTGTCATCACCTTAGTTTTACTTGGGTTCAACTGTAATCCAACCTTTTTGCTTTCAGTGTTAAGAGTCTGTATCATCCCTTGCAGTTCTATAGCAGACTTGGCAAAGATAACGATGTCGTCCGCAAATCGTAGGTGACTCAAATGTTTATCAATGATCCAAATACCTTTTTTCTCCCATTTGATATTTTGGAATATATTCTCCAGTACAGCAATGAACAATTTCGGAGATAATGGGTCGCCTTGCCGGACGCCTCTTTGTATCGAAATTTCCTCCCCTTTGGATTCTAGCCTTATTGTACTTGAACTATTACTGTAGATATTTTTCAGAATGGCTATATAGTTTTTCTCTACGTTGCATGATTCTAGTGCTTTCCATATGGCAGTGTGAGATATACTGTCGAACGCTTTTGAATAGTCTATGAAACCAATATAAAGGGTTTGATTGTATTCTTTGAATTTTTCTATAACTTGTTCTAATGTGTGAATGTGATCAATTGTAGAATATCCCGATCGAAACCCTGCTTGTTCTATTGGTTGCTTATTGTCTATTTTTTCTGTGATTCGTGATAGTATGATAGATGAGAACAACTTATATATGCTCGGTAGTAAACTTATTGGTCTGTAGTTATTAATATCGACTGAGCTGCCTTTTTTGTAAAGTAGTATTATGTCTGACTTACACCACTGGTGTGGTACTATGCCAGTGTCCAGAACCACATTGAATAAATTCTTTAAAAATGTGACCAAAATAGGCGCGCCTATCTTTAAAGCCTCATTGCTAATACCATCTGAGCCAGGGCTTTTCTCTGATTTCATTCTTTGTATGTGTTTTAGTACTTCTATGTCTGTTATTTCACAAATTGTATGTGTATTTTGCCTCTTCATGCACATTGTTTCCTCTTCATGCGAGTACACGGGCTGTGCTGTGTAAAGTTCTTTGAAGAAAGTTGTAGCACGTGTAAGCACCTGTTGTCTTGTTTTCGTGTTGTCTTGTCCTTGTTTTAATGTTTGTATCCAGTTCCTGTGCGTGTTTAATTGTTTGTTCGCCCTTTTTACGCTTCTATATTTTGTAAGGTTCCATGTTATAATGTTTCTTCTGTACTGATTGTAGTCCTCCTTAATAGCTTTGTTCGTTGTTTTGTAGCAATCTTTTATTTCATTCCTGATTTCTTTTGTTTTATTCTTGCATCTTATAAGTTCAGTTCGTCTGTGTATCAGGTCTATGGTGCTTTTCTTGAATATCTTATGTTCCTTGTTTTCATTACTTGTATTCTGTGTTTTTAAACTTGCTATGATTGTGTTTTCGAGTTCATTGTAATATTCCTGTACATTTTGCATCTTGTCCAAATTTACAACCTGTGCTTTTATGTAACCTTCTAAATTTTCTTTATATGTCCTTATTTCAGTTTCTGTTTTAGGTGCTCTTGGTGTTGATGTGAAGGATGATCTATTTAGTTTGACTTTACCTAGGTTCACTGATGCTCTTACTGGTCTATGATCAGAGACATAATTAATTTTATTTAACACTTCCACATTGGATATGTATTTTGGATTACTGCTAAGAATGAAATCAATCTCGTTCTTAGTTGTCCCGTCAGGTGATAGCCATGTCCACTTTCTGTTTTGTTTCTTTTTGAAGAACGTGTTCATAATCGAGAGATTGTATTCGTATGCATATTGGATCAGCATTTCGCCTCTTTCATTTCTATCGCCGTATCCATATTTTCCCATTATACAAGTTTCATCTGGTTGTGCATGTCCAATTTTGGCGTTAAAGTCACCTATAACTAGTACTAATCGATCTGCGCGGTTGTGAGCTGTGGATAAGTCTTCGTAGAATGAATTGATGTCTTCTTCACTTGATTTAGCAGTTGGGGCATATACTTGTATTATGGATAAGGCTATATTGTTAAACTGGAGCTGGAGTAGGGCTACTCTTTCGGATACTCCGGTGAAGTTGACGATGTATTTTTTAAGTTCCTTTTTTTATTAAAAAGCCAACACCATAGAGTCCGCTTGTTTCCCCTATGTAGCAAAATATATGATTTTCATGTTCTTCTATTTCACATCCATTTCTTCTTACTTCAGCCAATCCCAAGATATGCCAGTTTATTTTTTCTAAAGCATATTCTAGTTGAAGGTAGTGTTCTTTGGATGAAAGGGTTTTTACATTATAGGTACAGATTTTTAATGAATTACTTATACTTATTTCTTTAGATGAGGGGTGATGGTCATTATTCCCCAATGTGATTGTTTCTTGTTCACATATGTGAGTTTATGTTGTTTTGTATTCGTCTTCCGGGGGGTATTGGTTGTTAGTTGCTATTGGTTGCTGGGTCCAGGTTGGGAGTTCGATCTGGGGCGGCACATTTGTTCAAAAGCATTCGTTTTAATCATTTTTATAGGGGCCTTTTCTCTAGTTCCAGTATTAAGATTCGATTCGGGCGATGTGATCGAAGGAAATCGTTTCCTCTTTTCACTGCCTTTTTCTCGGCTTTCTTTTATTATGAGTTTATCATACCGTATTAGTGCCACTTTTCCTTTCTTTTTTTCTTCTTGTTGTTTTATTTTTAATTCCTTTCTTATTTGTAGAATTTCTTTGGGGAAATCTTCAGTTGCATAGTTATTTTCAGGAAAATTCTTGTTATTTCTTAATATCTCAATTTTTCTCCAGCCTAGGGTCAGTTTCACCTGTATAGGTCTTTTTTTATTATCTTGCCTCTTCCCCAGTCTTTGAACTCTACTAATTTCCCATTTGTCGAAATCGTCGATCTTGCTAATTTTACTCATAGTATTAAGTTTGGCCAAAACTAGTTCCAATAACTCCATGCTATTTTTTTCTGATTCTTCTATTCCATGTAGGATCACGTTGTTTTGCCTGGCTTCTTTTTCAAGGCTATGGACTTTATTCTTTAGGGTTGTTACTTCAGCTCTAAGTTTTCCGTTTTCTTCTATCAAAGGCTTAAGTTTTTCTTCGATTGTGGTTATCATATTGGAAGCCAAACTATTGGTTTGCACTCTGAATTCTTCTTTTATTTCATT
The DNA here is from genome assembly GCA_949126895.1 of Eilema caniola. Lineage (NCBI taxonomy): Eukaryota > Metazoa > Arthropoda > Insecta > Lepidoptera > Erebidae > Eilema > Eilema caniola. The sequence goes on along the minus strand of OX421460.1, from coordinate 48,091,561 downwards.
CATATTCTCAGTCAATTTTTTTAGGACCATTTCTAATTGTTTTTCCATATTTCACTGGTAATGGTAGCTTTTGGTATGTTTTTCTACCAAGTTACTAATTCAATACCACTTTTTAAGTCTCTGGAACGCGCCCAGCTGTCAAACTGAAATTTCAGACGTCAATGTCAACTTGCAAGTGGCGGAAGTTCTAGTCTGCGTTCGTACTGTTGACAGATTTATACGAGTTAGATGTGGGTATTTTGAAATTCACTTCATATGCTATTAATGTTTTGATACGAATTACTTTCGATTTTCACCACCTTTCGCCAAAAATTTAGGTTTCATACACTCCCTCAGTGCAAACTCAAGGATCCACTATATGTTGTTGTTATTTTGAATAGTTTTAACACTGATTTCGATTAAAAACTCGCGGAGTGAAAAGCAACGGTGTTTTCGTGACAACTGCAAACCGGAAGTTTTCTTTAAGTTAGTTAAAGTTAGTAGTTAAATACTATCATGATATTATGAAACTATTACTGTGACGGAGCATTGCGAGTACAAATACAAAAAAATATAAACATCTGAATTGAGAACATCTCTTCCAGACCCCAGAGTCCTAGGTGAAAGCTTTGGATGTGACCTGTATTAACGCTAGGATGTAGTAGGATTAGGGAAGAGGATCATACGAAATGGCATACATTGGGAGCGGCCTTTGTCCAGCAGCTGCGTGGCCTAATTGATTGTAGTAGTATAGAATTTTAGTTTCACAAAGCATTAATGTCAAGTAACACATATGAATATCAACTAACAGCAGGTTTACCATTGACAGGGTCAATTCTACGAGGATAAAAGGTGCAGGTGTATTTGCCCTAGCCTCTCTGCTCTCCTCAACCGGACCTTGACTGACCGAAAAATATTCACGAGCAACGTCCCACCGAACAATTGGTAACATACTAATTTTTACTTGCAGTGAAATTTTGTGAATGTTCATTTGGAGGTTATTTTTCTGCTTCACAATATCATCATTTGCTGAAACTTTTCACAACTCAGTGGGGGTCAGCTTTCAAGTATTAATCTGGGGTCCCACGACCTGTCGAAACCACAGGCTGCACCAGGCCGCGCCAGATCGCGCCGCGGCACTCCGTTTGAACCGATCGGCACGAGGCGCGCAGGGAATCATAGAACTCATGCTTACATTTGCACCTCGACGCGCCGCGCCTTTGAAGTTACCGACTCGCGATGGATCGGACGCGCCACGCCAGACCGCGACAGGCGCGCCGGTACCCACGGCGCGTTGACCTGTCCTGGCGCGGCGCGGCCTGTAATTAAAATGGGCCGTGGGACCCGAGCTTAACTGTGATGCAACTGAATTTTGATATTGACCTTTGACCTTTACCAACAATAGGCGATATTGATGTTCTATAGTTAGACTGGTCCGATTTTTGAGGGTTCCAACTACCCGTAACGATTGCCATAGATTTGACGACTTAACATGCTTATATACCCATATTCATGCATACAAATATTTGCACTGAGCGGGTATCAAACTAGTGCCTCCAGTCACATTCACTAATACTTCGTCTGCTTCTTCTACCAGTGGGGTAGGGCAAATGAGCATGTAAACCTGCACAGCTATACCTTTGAATATGGGTAGGTACATAGTGTTCATGAATTCTTATCAGAAATCTTATCTTATAAATCTTTGTCCATTACCCTTGCTAAATTAATTGTTACAACACCTTATTTGTTGGACTGTCTGTGTTTTATAGTTAACATGTTTGCCGTCGGTATCCTCTGTATATATTTTGTTATAAACATCGTTGTCTACAGTAACTGCGAAGGCGTCATCTTAAAGATAGTCGGTGATCTGAAGACTCACGAGCAAGAGTTCTGCCTGCGTTGTGAGTGCAAGTACCAGACGCGCAATACCACTATAATTATGGTATGTTTTTGGATGGGAATTATACATTTTTAAAATTCTATGTAGGCATAGCGCTGGATGCTTTAGATCGGTCGATCTGGAAGTCTATGGGAGAGGGCTATGTTCAGCAGTGGATTATGTGTAGCTCAATCAAAGAATCAAAGAACCAATTGAAAATAATTCTTTCGCTGGTTCACGGTTGGTTGGTTGGTTTGTTGGTTGGTTTACTGAGAAGATACCATCAAGAAAGTCAGTGAACAACATTATTGTTTCTTTTTTAAAACATTTTTTTTTTTAATTTATATTTTGCGAGCAAGCAAAAAGATTAGGATGACCATGCATTTTTATTGTAGTATCCTTTTTTCATAAAACCCTTTTTAACTTCTATTTTAAACTTATTCAGTGGCATGTCAACCAGATGTTTAGGAATTTTATCAAACATTTTTATACTGTTACCCACAAACGAATTACCAACCTTATGAAGTTTGCGTTTTGGCACTACAAGTTTACTTTTATTTCTTGTATATGCGGCTGATATGATGATGATGATAACTCGAGGCGTATTTTGGACCTTAAATGTGCTCTATGCGCGTATAAGAGCGTACATGCCTCGTGGGTGGTTTTTTAGGATAGCATAGGGTGCTCCTGCGCGGTGGAAAAGCTCAAATTTACCAAGCATAGATTATTGCAAAGGAGGTTCTGACGAAATGGCGCACATTGGGAGAGGCCTAGATTCGTGTCCAGCGGTATAAATGCTTGCTAGCTATAGGTTCTTAAATCTGCAATAGCCCATTGTTAGGACTGGGTCTTACGATCGGGAGGATCCGAGTTCAAATCCTGGCTAATACACTACCGTTGTGAATATAAGCTGGAGGGTCTAGCGGCAATACTATAGTATAGTGAAGTAAAGAAAAGTCGTGAGCGAGCGAGATATATACCGCCTTACCACCTTGAGCGTTGGCGGCAAACTGACCAAATCTGACGTTCGATTGGTCGATACTACCCCGTTTCGTCGCGAACATACCGCGGTAAGCGGTACGGTGGTTGGGGTCGTTCTAAGTAATTTCAAATACTTTCTTATTTCTTAAAAAAAAAAAACAACACGTTACCCTAGTACAGAACTTAGAACATAATTTAGAACTATTGATTGTTATATTTCCAGATTGTAGTCATTCTGCTACTGTGGGGTCTAACCCTCCTGTCGGGTTATATGGCGTTCCTGATTTGCTTGAACCCGCTGATGAACCGTTGGAAGAACCTCGAGGAACGGTTCAACTATCGAGAGGCCAATTCAGAGGAGGTGCATATTTTTTTATATTGTTACAACAGAAATTTAGAAAGGGTGTTGCAGTATCGGCTGAACCCCATTGAAAGAGCAGCATTGTGTTCCCGGCGGTGAGTACGGTAGCCAGAGCTCACTGGAGAGTTTTTGTGCTGTCAGTGGGAAGACCTAAGGCTTGTCCTGCCTTATCTTTTACACTGACGGCACAAAAACTCTCTGTTCTAACTGGGCTGCAGCGCGAGTGTGAAGCCCTTGGTGTTGCACACGTCCATAGCCCACGGTAACCACTTTCCGTCAGGTGGGCCGTGTGCTTGACTGCCACCTAAGTGGTGTAAAAAGAAAAGTTGTTTACTAGAAATGATTATGGGAAGGCTTGCATGCCGCGCGACGTCTTTCGGCGCCTCCTTTCGCCTTCAATGATAAAAATCAAAATGGTTTATAATATTTTTCTACAAAAAGCTGCTGCCGGCCGCTGCGCTTTCAGTGGGGATCGACCAGGCCCTCGATTCTGCTAAAGCAAAATCAACTGTCACACCACAGACAGCGATAAATGGCATTAAATTTTAGACTTTATTGCAATGAAAATAAAGTCCAAAATTAAATGAGGAGTGTCACATTTCACTTTTTCATTCACTCTACAAAAAGCCATTGAATATTAGACTTTAATGACATCAATTTAAAGTTTAAACTTAAATAGGTAATTCTTACAGTGTCTGTTGTATGACAATGGTTTTACTTTAGTAGAATCGAGGCCCTGGCTGGTGTTGGTTAACCTTGCAATGTTTTAACTTTCTCGATCACAATTTACGGCCGGTCCTAATATGCGATCTCAATCCAAATATACCAATCCGAAACAAGAACTTCGATCGATTCGTTGCTCAAAACGTCTACATTTGGGATCGATATTGAAAAAGGATAGTCAAAGCGATCCATAGATTGAATACACGGACGTTTTGAGCAACAAATCGAGCTTTAGTCGCATTATGTCCAATTCGCAAAAGGTCCAGCGGGCTCAAATTGTGCAATTCTCACAACGTCCAATTCGCAAATTGTCCAATTCCCACAACGTCCAATTCGCAAATGACAATTTCATTCTCACTATGTCCAATATGGTTAACACCCCGACTCAGAGTACCCCGACTCGGATAGGTTAGGTTAGAAGGCTAAGGCGGTAGCTCCGCTCCGCTTCGCTCCCGCCTTAGCCTTCGTGGTTTTTTTTTTAAAACCACCCAAAAAATATGATGGTTTAATTAAAACTGAAATTACTTCGAACTGGACCAATTGCGAACTGGACCAACTGCGAACTGGACCAACTGCGAACTGGACCTATTGAGAGTTGGACAGTTGGACATTTTGCGAATTGGACATAATGCGACTAAAGGCAAATCGATTGAAATTCTGGTTTTGGACTGGCAGATTTTGATTGAGTTCGCATATTAGGACCGGCCGCTACCCACAAGCCTCTCACGAGGTAACTTATACGAGTACTTTGAACCACATTAAATGGCCATAAACTTTTGTTGTTGTACAAATTTATTCGTAGTATGTTTGCAGGCAGTCGGACTTCTGGTCCAGGATGCAGAGGAATGACTATATGGCTGGAGATACGATGCCGCCTACCATATCGAGGCTAATTATGCACACAGGGATTAAGTTACCGGGTAAAACAGGGCGAATGGACAAGGGTGAGGAGTAAAATAGATATATCTTTCAGTACTTATTTGCTTTTTAAACTTAACTATTTTAATGTAGTAAAGTACTAAATTGACAATTAATAAGTATGTTCTTGAAAAATTATTTATTTTATTTCGCCACATAACTATTTTTATAGGCTTACCGAATAAAATAGTTCGGTTTTAATTGTAACCACATATTATTAGAACTGTTATTTTTGTTATAGGTACACCCTTTTTATATCTATTAAGCCCATTACACGGTAGTTCTTATCCATGCATTATTACTATTGGCTTAGAATAAGTACATATTTACTTAAGACAGAACTTTAGTGAAGCATTTTAATAATTGTAATATTGCGAACAATTAATTAAAATTTATATACAATTAATATTATAGTACCAATTTATATTATCGAACGACGACCTCGGCGTTTAATTTAATTAGTAAAAATATGGCATTATTGGAAAATAAATGATATACTTAGTATCATGTATTAAAACTACTTATTAAGTAGTTAAGTACTATTATTTACCAAAATAATAATGCTGAAATGGAATATAAGGGAACTGTATCAAGTGCCGAATACTTAAAACTATAATTCCAGCTCAATTTTTTCAAATTACGAAACAATATGTATTGTTTCTTGTTATATTGTTCCTTGTTATAAACTGTATTATTTTATTTTTTTCTGGAATAAACACTAAAAACAAAATTTGTACAATATATTCTATGAAGCTTAGCTTATTAGGGACATATATAATATGCCTACATTAGGCGACACTGTCCAATTTGGAGAAATTTTACAAACGGTCACAGGTTTTTGTGATATATTATATTAATGATATATATTATATTGTATATATTTATTCGGGAGTTGGGTAATAGTCCCGAATAAATAGTGACCAACTCCGAGTAATTTTAATCAGACTCGCACATATCTCGTACATATAATGTAGTGATAGTTATTATATGAAAAGTATTATTATATGAACTGTGTTATAAAAACTATAATTATTTGTAGTTCTTTGCTGACAGAATTGATTTCACTTGTATTATTATAGCATTAATAATTTTAAGATTATTAGGTATTTTATATTGCGGGCCAAGTTTTATTACTTAGTATATTCATATTATTATTATGTTAATAAAAATAATATCGTGATAGTCTGTACAGAATAATTAAAAGAAAATTTTTAAACAATTCACGTGAACCTGTACTGTTTACGTTATTTAATTTTTATAATTGAATGTTTATTTTATTTATAATAAGAAAATGTTGATGACAAGACTGCAATATCGGTATGAGAAACGATTGCATTTATATGCATTATTTAAGAAAAAATTGAGTCGGTATGATAAACAAAATGTACATGGTAAATTTGTTTTTGGGGAACAATTTTTATTTGTAGATAGGAACAAGCGAAGACGACTGATAGTTGTTAAAATCATCAAAATGAACTGTACACATTTGGAATTGAAGGTAGAAGATCTCACTCATAACATAATTTTTGTCAATAACTTATTAAAAAGCTTTAATATCTTTGTCATTTAGTAGACGAATATACGAAGAAGGGGAATTTCTTAAACATTTTTTATGTGGGATTCAAATGTTTTTAAATCGATTGGCAGGTACAGTCGAATAATTTTAAAAAGCCACAAATGACATTAATTAGTCGCATGGTGAGGTGCAATGTTTAGAAATCCAATTAAATTGGATAAATTGATAAGGATATCAAACATCTCAGAATAAAATGAACTGCATTGAATGCATTTATTCTGAAATAGTATTTATATAGACCAATATTCTTAGCAATCCATGGTTTCTCCGTGCGGGTGCCGGGTCCATCGCGTTGCCGAGTTAGGAACTCGAGACAGTGCTTGGGACTTGTGACCCAGGTGTAGGATTAGAAGGGGCCCTTTTTGTTGATGTACATCAACACTCACCTTCACTACCCAAGTCTGCAAGACTCACTCGCTGCCTAACCAAATTTGATGCGAACCTACTAGTGCCGCTTTATATATTCGTCCTAGTAATGAGCTTATTGTAGCTCTTGATAGGCCTAGATTTATGTTATAGAGATTTTGCTGGTATACCTCTCGCTTCCGCTTCTACTGCATACATATTAACAACGTATGCACTACAATTCATACAAAAAATTACTGGATTTCATGGAAAATTTACCTACCTTAATAAAAAAATCAAGCCATTTTTTTCTCTATAATTTTAAAAATTATTATAGTTCGGTAAATTTACACATCCAAGGTTAAAATAAGTTGTACCCACCTAAAATTTGAGAATTATGAAAATTTTGATGAAGCAATATCTTATAGCAGAAATGAAGAGAAAAGTTCTAAAACCGTAAAATGACAAACCACCAACTCGGACAAAACAAAAACAAAACATAATGACGTGGCTGGAAAGGAACGAAAAGGAAGCAAGTCTAACCATAGTGAAACTGGAGTTATTGCACTTGGTAACAGCAACTTAGACGTCCAAGCCACTTGACTAAGCCACTAGTCTTAGAAGATGAGCACGAAGTTAAAAGATTGCCATTATCACTGTCAATATAACGTTATTAATCGGTAATTTGTTGTTGTTTTTGACCTGAACGTGAGAAGGCAGTCTGGAACAAATCCTTGAGAAGCTGAGCTCACGTGACATAATAATGCGGGCTCCTTTTCCCAATGGTACTCTTGAGAAGGAGGCCGCTGTATCATCGATATTGGAAGAGCATCTGATGAGGCCTTGAGTTTTACCATTGTAACTTGGTTTGTGCCTGTATTGGTGTCTCTTTTCCTGAGAGTGTTTGCCAGCTTACCGCTAACCATCAGGCGAGGTGAAGACAAATTGTATGTGTAACTGGGGTATTATCTTCCTCCTTCCTGCATGAGCGCAGCTTTCGAGTCCTTGGTTATTCGGATTTTGCCCCCCCTCATAACTAAGCCTTGGCTATAATGCTGGACGCACCCCTGTCATGGACAGGTTTTAGTGTTGCTAGAAAAATCCCAAATTGAAATAAAAATCATTTCTCTTGGAATTTATTTTAGCTTATTATAATAATACGTTTTATTATAATCACAAAACGGTTATTATTTATACGGTATTGGGTAACATCTCTATATTTAATAAAAGAAAAATAAAAAGTATTCACTGACGTAGCCTTGTAATGACGTTAAATTTGTTGAAAAGATGAGGGATTGTGCAGTTCTAACTTTGAAAGCTATTCCTCTATTAGAAGGTTACGTTGTCGATTTTCGATGAAACTTCGAATGTGGCTTTTAAAAATGATTCGACCATAATTAATTTAAAAAATTAAATACCTGTAGGTGTTTAGATGATAAGGGTATAAGAGAGTCATCACATGATATTAGTAATTTTATAACATTTTTAATTTTGTATAACAACTGAGTAAAATCTCAGTCAACATTTATAAAACGATATAATTGTTATAAATCTGGTTCAGTTTAACTGACAGAAATCGTTTTTTACTTTTTGTTACTTACTGTTAAGTTTAAAAAAAGAATTAAATTATAATTTCGTATGCCTAAGCCCCTGTATGAGTACTCTACGATCATGTAGTAAATGTTTAAATATCTTATTAATAAATCATTGAAACATTGACAAGATTGTTTTATTTCACATTAAAAAATATTGGGCAAAATATCTGAGATAACTATGTGGTGCAAAGGTTGTAGGTAACAATTGTATTGTGGACTTTATTCCATAGGGATAGGAAGTATGTCGAACCCACGGAGGACAGAATATGATTGGGTAGCGGCGATGATGCCACAGTCAAATTTCTCTTAAGAAAAACGCGTCGCCAAATGCGGGTGGAAAAGAAGACTTGACTACTCGCCACTAAGCGCTACACAGAATTCTAGAATAATCTATAATAAGGGGAATATTTTTTTTAAATAAGGCCATCTTTCGGATTAAATCTATTTAAATGATTTGGCCTTATACCGACGGATGTCCCAATATTTGTCATTTTAATTTAAAATTCCAGCTAAATATACTATTTAATTGCTAATGAACTCGGGCGAGATTATTGTGATGAAATTTTCAGAAAATGGGTTGATTTTTTTATTAAAACTACCTTATACATGTAAGACAAGGTTACTTTATTTCTTCTCTACGCCAGATGATTCTGTAAAGACATTTTTTTCTTAATAATTAAAATATAAATATAGTGGACTTACTGATGAAATGCCAACCCTTAAAATGTTTTAATTGTTTATCTGTACAATTCAGCGAATCAATCCAGTCCACTGCTTTAAACGCGCTTGATAAATCTACTGGACTGGAATGGGCACTTCCAGTGATGGTTCATATTTTACCAGTAGCATTTCAGTATTGGATTCCCTCGCTGGACTGGCTTGCTATCGGAATAATGTGTACCGGGCATAAGTGGAGTAAGATTTTTTTTGCACAATGTAGTGTCAGGACCATGCTGTATGAACGGGGTCTTATAGTTTGGACAACTATTATCCAAACAGACCACCCTAGTCAGTAACAGTTTGAATAAAAATTGTCCAAATAGTTCGACCACCCGAATTTGGACTGACTTTTGTGTCCGGAGTGTGACCAGTTTAAATAAAAAGAAACCAAACAGTTTGACTACGAAGTCACAGTCTGGACAAGAACTGTCGTATATAACCAGTTCAATTATCGAACTACTAGTAGGGCAAGATGGAATAAGCCTATACTATATTATGAAAAGGAGGCTAGCTTACTGGCCACGGAAGACTATTCAACGAGGCAATTAAAAAGACCAATGACATTTATTACCCTTTATTTAAAATTCAAATAGTTAAAATATTTACATAAATTTCTTTAAACAAGATTATACAGTGCTTGTTCCAATATACAGGATATAGTAAGCTGCGCTGATGCCCAGCTAAAAGAATATATTAAAATGATTAAATTATATCGTCTAACTAATATTATATCTTTGATATTACGCGAGTAGGTACATGTACATATTTAAACCTATCTGTCGATTACAATTCGAGAACATTTGATCGGCACATCATTGCGAGTGAAACTCCGGTTTGCTTCAATTTAGTAGTGTTTTCTTTATTTGCCAATTTTACAGCTTAATATATTTTTAAAGTAATTAAAATCGTATTCTTAGTTTTATAAACACTTTAAACTACTCTATATAGATATCAAACGGACAGTCTGACGAAAATGGAGAAAAAGCACCACTGAATCGAGGCACTCCAAAAATAGATCTCACCCGGATTATCACTTCTCCGTCTCAATGTGCCATATAAAAAGCTGTTTACAGAACTTGTGTTTATTGCCTATAAATAAACGAGGCAGATAATGTAGCTATACTGCTATATGAGGGGCGCGATCAACCCCATAATCTTTACATTCGCATCTAAAATATATTTAATGGCATTATACATGAACTACAACCTAAGGCCTGTCGGTGATGCTGATAACTTAAGCCTAGAGCTAAAACAAACTTTACACTAAACAATAGCCTTACAATACTAAGTACAGTCGGCATCAGAACGATCTTCACGCACAAAGTACTCAAAATGAACTCAATCAAAGAATCAATTTTGTTTATTCAGTTTAGGCACATAAAGAGCACATATGAACGTCAAAATTTTACAGTCATGTCAATAAATTATTAATATAATATTAAGTAAAGTAAATAAATCATTTGAAAATGATTCTTTCGCTGGATCGGTAAGTTGGTTCTGAGAAGATACCAGCAAGAAACTCAGTGAACAATATTATAGTTTCTTTTTTAAAACAATGTTTTTTTTTAAATTTATATTGTGAGAGTAATGCCTGGTTTTCCACCTTCCTGTTGACTGATTGTGATGTTATTTGGTACAGTTCTTTATTTCGTAAAATTATATAATTAATAATTAAGCAGTTTGATTTCGAGACTTTGTAGTCGAGATCGCTCTGACGCCGCTGACTGTACACACTTCATAATAAACGATTAACATTTTGTAATCACACAATATATGCATTTGTTTGTACAATATTAAAATTATCCCATGTTTAATAAACCTCACTATTAGTTATGTGTAATAAAATCAATATTATTAAATTACTGTAATAATTTAATAACATAATTTAAATTACATTACATAATCGTTCAATTATATTATTATACTTAATCATTTACTTACTACTAAGCAGTGGTGAATAATTAATATTATTAATATATCTAAATGTCTAATCAATTACAAATTACACAATGTCACCTACAATAAATACATTTTAATTTTTCATCACGTTGGAGGATCACGTCATAAATACGATCCCTCGCCTAAACGTGCCCATCAGGCTGGCAGCGTTTCCCCTCTGGATGGCCAGGGGAAACATTCGGCATCAAATATGGGCCCGAGCGCGAATCCCAACCCTCCCTCCGCAGTCGGCACCCTAAATCGTACCGCGCGGCGGCCGCGGCTTCCAGGGCGACGTACTTGCTATGTTTCAGCAACGCCGCGTACTATTTATTACTTATTTTTAATGTTAATTTGTTCACTTTTCTCATTTATTATTAAAACAGTTTTGAAGAATCAGAGCAATGTTTGCAGTTGGTACAGTGTTGTGTGTAGTGCATGTGAAATTTCAAATGGTTTTTGGTGAATGCTTTATTTGTTTTAACTTAATGATTATGCAACATTAATTCAGTCTAAACCTAACAACAGTATTATTTAATAAAATTGCAATAACATTCGCTTGTCAAATTCGTAATCCTTTCTACTTTTGTGCAAAAGGAAATTCTTAGACTTAGAATATTGAATGATCTCAGACAGAAGTCATTTTAATGGAAATTCAACTATTTTACGCGATTTATTAGATGTTGTTTTTACTATTTACACAGATCCCGACATTTCGGTAGCTTTTTGGCAGATTGGGACACAACCGGCGCCATTCCAACAAAATTAGTTTGATTTATAAGATTAAATTAAGTATGACTAAATTGCAGTGTCACTTTTGGAATACTAGTGTATGTATATTTACAGTACCTAAATTCAAATAGTCACGCCTCCTTCCCAGTGGGGTAGGCAGAGATCACATGTTTCCACTTCAATCCTGTCATATAAATAGAGCTATATGTGTTTATAAGTCTAGCTTGAGTTATTCCTATTGTAATAATCACATTATAGATTAGTATGGAACTTGCACATTCGATGAATATTAACGTTAAAATCTCGAGAATATCTTATTAACTAGATATTTATGTAATACGTTGTGACAAGGTTGTCCGATTTTAAACAATACTGCAAAAAATCTCAAAAATATGCCTTGTGAACTAAAATATTGCTAACTAAACTGAAACAATGTAGGTCAAAATATAAACAATCAAATTGAGTCCAAATTTATAACATTTCAGATTCCTTATTGAATTTCATATGTCTTTTATTATGAACTATATACGTGAAAACGCAAGGCACATCGAGATCAATGCGATATTCTCTTGCGCTCTGCGTATATATCATTAAAATTTCTAATTCATTATTTTAAAAAAAATAGTCGCCATACCTATTTCCGAAAGGTATTTTTTAAAGTGTAATAAGCCCAGTCGACGTGATAAACGTGATGTAGTGCATACATAAACAAGCGACTTTTTTCAAGATTATGTAAATTTACGTATTATGTCCCAGATGTGTAACCTTGGAAACACGAACCCGTGAAGATACAATCGAGATCGATATTGGAAGTTTACGTGAATATACATTGAGATAAAACTAGATTTTACTAGGGCTGCCATCTCCAAACTCCGCAAACCCACACACGAAACGTGAAAACAGCTAACCCCCGTATACTTGATTAAATTTTCTTGCAAATAGATCTCCCCGGACACTCTTATAAATTTTCTTGCAAATAGATTCCTTCCGGACACTTGATTAAATTTTCTTGCAAATAGATCCCTTCCGGACACTTGATTAAATTTTTTTGCAAATAGATCCCTTCCGGACACTTGATTAAATTTTCTTGCAAATAGATCCCCCCGGACACTTGAATAAATTTTCAAATAGACCCGCCCGACACTGCAAATAGTACTTTTTCATTCGTAAATCTCCTTGGAGCCCCCCTTCAGATCTTTATATTGGGTCATCAGGTACGAGGGTGGGTTTGCTGTAGACATTTACTGTCAACCCCGGCTGACCCAGCCTGCTTCTACTAGGGTAGCAGGCGGCTTCAACATGAAGAAGATAGGTATCGAAACGTGGCGCGGGAGCAGGGACGCGAACCCAAGTCTCTAAAAATCAAGGCCGTGAAGTCTGAGCTCCGCTGGGATGTCGTGGTAGAGAAGAAACGACTTAGAAGCCCGCGCGGGGAGCACGCCGTGGAAGCGGCTGTAGGATCCATCATCGAGAACCGACTTAGGAGGCGACAACAGAGTCTCTCGGTAGGTTGTCTCTAGGAAATTGTGTTTCGGGGATCTTCGGGATCTGTTTACGTCCCAGAAGGAGCTAACGTAGAAATGTGAGTGAGGCCTCAGGGCTGCACAGTTGCATTAAGACATGCGCTTATGGTTCGCTTCGCTCCATCTGCTAAAAGGCTTTTTAACAGATGGTTAATGTATTGGTTCAAGACAGCGAGCGAGTTGGATAAAATGTGGGCGCTTCAAATCCGTCCTGTATCTGATTGCTGTAAGGTACCTCATCTGATTCGATGGAGCATCGCTTAAACTTAGACTGAGGGATTCAATTGTATGGTCAATAATATACTCATTCTCCACCAGATTGAACTCCGCAGTACCCTTGTGGTCTAATCTTGGGATAAGGCACGCAGAATACTGCCTTGAATGCGTGATTCTTAAACGCTGACCGAGGTGCCGAGACGGGTCCTCGTGGCGGCGTCAGGAGTGGGAGTGTTGTCGCACAGCGCCTTGCTCACAGCGATGGCATTGAGCGCGAGCGCTTGCTCTGCCACCGCCTACATCTGCGAGCAAGTAATGCTCGAGGAGATTCCCGAGATGACTCAGGTCTCTCCCGACTTGCAGAGCTCTCGATGAGCGGAAGTTGGGGGTGAAAACCACTATACAACAAGCAGGAATCGTCTGAAGGGCAAAAGCCTATATAAGTTGGCGCGTTCCAGAGCCAAAGTAGCATATGATATTTTCAACTTTTACAGCGTTAAAGACCTTGGGGCATTCAGTTATGCGAGGTAGTCGCAGTAAAAGAGAGATGGTGCTCAAATTCCATGAACTGCAGCATTGTAGTTCGGGTTTATCCCGGACTACAGTAAGAATCCGGCCCGGACGCGCCCTGGACGCCTTCGGAACTAGGACAAATCTGGGGAAACTCAGACGGATGGCAGTCCTAGTTTAACGGTTGCTATCTCGATTTATTTGGTATTATTATTTATACGCATCTCTCTTCATTTCGCAGAAGTAATACGCCGTTTTCAGGATCACTCTTGTAGGTATATATTTATTATTTTAACAGAAGACATTTTTATTTCAAAATTTTTATCTGTCAATGTTGGTACCACGATTGCAAGGTATGAATCGAAAGAATTACTATATCCAAGTACTACAATATACACTATTCTTTCTATGAATTTCTCCATTTATTAAGATAACGTATAAGGAACTAGCCAATTATATGATATAGCTTTTAAAGTAAAAATGCGAACTTTAAACTCGCATCCGAAACTAAAATTTATTGCAATCTTTACGCGTACTGCGGATTATGTAGAATATCGATAACTTTAAAATAATCTATCACTATATCGGTTTCATAATCATACATTTAACCTTTATATATACTTTATCTTAGTCAGTAAAAACCTTTGTGTATTATATTAATATGCTAATCATTGTGTATTACTTAATTTTGCTGTAGAATAGGTATGAAAATATCTATGTAAAACACTACTGATTTATCATTAAATATTACTAAGAATACTTATATTTATTTAGAAATAAGCTATTTGTGTTCTATCACCGCAGACCGCAAAACAACGCCTCGATGAGCAAAGTTACTTACTAAGTCTGTCCCCATATATATTATACTTTTTAATTTGGATTCAGCTTAATTCCAAACACAAAATTTAAATATCTTTTTGATGACTATCAAGTTAACTTAATGAATTATTAAGTAAACTCAATTATTATTAAGTAAAGTAAATTATTATTAAGTAAACTCAATTATTATTAAGCAAACTTGACTAATTATTAAGTGAACTTAATAATTTAGAGCAAATGTAATTATTTATTATGAAAACTAAGTTAATTAATGAAAAGATTCTCCTAAAGAAATATTACAGGTTTATAATTATAAACACAACATTAATAATAATTATAAAAACGAATTACTTGTTAATAAGAATCAAAGACCAAGCTATACATACTAAGATATTTTACAAATCTGAATAATAGTATTTCAACATGTTTACATATAGTTACAAATATAATCAAACAATCAATCCTTCCCCCTAAGGGTTGCCACGAACCAAATCTTTCTACTTCTCCCATTCTGTAATACATCATTTACTTTCATAATTTGGAGGTGATGCGGACCTTGCAATCTTTATGATATCATAAATTGGGTCTTTTCTTGTTGTTGAAAAAAATTATTTAGCTGAACTTATTAAACTAAGAATGGTAAAAGAGTGATAAGTGTGATAACAGTTTTATCGGTTCTTATTTCATCTTTTTTATTTATTTTCAATCATCCACACAACCTATAATGTTTAACGATTTGCCCATTAAATATTATGAGTAACTAAGAAATGTTTCATACAATTTTCCTTATAACTTACCGCTTTGACGTTAAGTAAAAAGTATGTAATTCGATTAGTCAGTCAAATACCCAATTGTATTATTCCTTCAATTTTCTTTCATTTACCCGCTCAATATGTCCGAACCATATATCCCTTTTACCTTTCGCCCCTTACAGTAATGATCATGCTATCCCGCACTATGTCCTTCAATCAAAATCTCCTGCTAAAGTGACTCTCTTCTATGACACAATATTTATTCAACCACCAACCTAAGAGAATGATATTTATTCAAAATAGCTTTAGTAAATCATTCATACATTCACTATATTAACATTTATGTATAGTATAAGTTGATTTATTCTGCTTTATAGGAAGCCATCGTATTGCTGTTGGTATTAATATAGTAACTATTAATAAGAGTAACAGTAATTTAAAAAAATGTCTCTTTAGAACATTACTAGTGCGAGTATGCATGTTTTTTTTTAATTCTATAACTATTACTTACTGAAACTGGAAGATATTATATTTCGTTACATTATTTCGTGGTTAAAATGCATATTAATCTTGTATAATCTTGATTGACTAATATATATATAGCACAATATGTATATGCCATACTATTATTAATAGGCTGCTAATGTAAAAGGGATAATTAAATCAGCCATTAACTACATTAAAATTTGTAAAATTTTTAGTATTCATACACAAATTCTTGTCTCTGATCTGTGTATCCAAGACAGTTAGCTCCTCATCTATACAGTACACCATCTAGGGTGTAGCCATGGAGCCAACTGTGTTTGATATAGACAAATTGTAGTACATGAGCTTGAGGTTCACATGGTAGATGATGTTTAAAGAGGTAAGATGTATAAAGAATACCATTTACTGCACCAATTTTGAATCCCACCAAAATTATTCCATTTTTATATAAAATATGACCACACTTCGTTTAGCAGTCAACAAATGCCTAAGGAATGATGATCTGTGACGTCACAGTGTGTTGCGATTTTGCATGGAGCCTTTTCGGGCAGATCTATCAGAAATATCTTTTATCTACTCTGATACTATAATACAAAGATTATAAAATTGAAATCTAAACTCTTATGACAAACATTACGCACAGGCCAAAAAAAAACTTTTATTACGATACAGGTCTTGTATGGACACCTTTATCATAAAATAACTTTTTAATCATAACGATACACCTATACAACTGCCATATGGACTGAACCTCTACTTTAAAAAAAAACGGCCGATTCGGAAGAAAAAAAAGGAAACGTGCTTGGCGCCAACATATTTTTTTTTTTACATTTAAATTAAACAAATTTTGGTTAGAATTATTTATTTTATTTTTTTATTTATTAGTAATAAATTAGTTTATGTATTATAGTATGAGAGTAGATAAAGTAGTGTATGACACTGTACATAACTTGGTCTTATAACACTTGTGTGATACTATAAAAAAACTCGCCTATGGCTCGTTTTTTTAAATCACACTCGTGTTATAAAAACCCTTATTATGCAACAGTATCATAAACTACTATAAAACTTTCACTTTGACAGTTCATTATATTATTTATATACATTTACAAATTACAACACAATTAAAGTTAAAAAATAGGTCACAACCCTATTCCATTTTTTAATGTGCTACATGCAGTTATGGTGTAATTTTGGTGGACTTCAATTATATGATCATTTTGGTGGTCGAATTGGTGGGCTCTTATAAATTTCTTATGAACTTACATTAAGCCCGCGAGGCTGTATTCTAGTTCAGCATGGTGTGTCTGTCGTAGATATTCCGGCGTTGCTCGCGAACCTGGCGTTTCCACTTATCTTGTTGGTGAGTTACGCGGTTGAGGACGTTGCCGCGAGGGCCTAACTGCTGCGATGGTCCACTGAGACTGCTTTCATCCTGGAATTAGAGAAATAATATTTTAGATAGTTTCTTTCTCTCACCTAGGTCTTTGGACTGAAGCTAACTTTACTTGCTGATTGATGGTAAAGGCCATAGAATATGCTTTTCACTGGAGTTTAAGGAGAAAGACCTTAGTAACTCCAGTAAAAACTAGATTATATCATCAATTAATGGAGATGTACAAGAGTAAACCATGAGATAAAGAAATTTTGATTAAAGACCTATAGATATTTCGCTAGTCTTTGTGGCGTGGCGGTAGTGAACAACGGTTGTGGGTGCGCGCCGGCAAGCAGGACGCGCGGGTTCGATCCCGCTCAGTGCAAATATCAGTGGCGAAGGGTAAAAGTTTTCAAAAGGTAAAGCAGTGGAAATGTTGGGAGTATAAATATGAAAATCTCTACTACGGCTTTCTATGCAGAACATTCTCGCAGGAATCGTGTTGTAGGGACTCCTCGCAACTGACATGCACGAATATGGGTATTTGCACTGATCTGGTCGTGCCTCGGAAACCACCCAGTTGGCATTAGTGCCCTAAAAAAAGTCTAACTGCAATGCTTCGATATCGCTATTGGGTTGTGGAGGTCAGTTGGCAGTCAGTTCCCGGAAAATATTAAAGCTCAGCCAAACTGCAGTTAGACTAGTAAAGCAAACCCAAGGCTCAGAGGTGGATGCTTTGGATGTGACTGGGATCAACACTATTGAAGAAGGAGAGATATTGGAGAGAGGAGGTCCCAAACCGACTTTAACTGCTAGCTAGTACACCCGTTTAGTAATTGTCAAGACTGGCAAAGATTCTTTTTCTTGGGGTTGTAGCAGTCTCTCCAATCAAGAACGTCAAATCTAGAGAGTGAGTAGAAAAGCGCACCCCAGGTTCTACAGTATGACCTTTGAATCCAACCAGGACTAATGCATGTTGGGTTTCATACTGAATGCTACTTACATCTTCATTGGTGTGTTCTTGATATGAGGCCTTGGCCCGCTTGTTGATCAGTGGGTCGAGGCAGATCAGGAAGCCCATGTAGACCACCAGCAGCATTATCACCCAGATCACGATGATCACCACTACCTGTACAATTAATAAACAAATCGAGACTTTGCTACAGAACTAGTACAGCAAATAAAGAAACTGCAAGTTTTTGATATGCCGGAATGGGTATTCTTAGAAAAATCAAGTGTTCTCGGAAACATGAAAACACCTATACTTTTGATGTCTTCATCTGTATGCCAATTGCAGTTAGACACCAGGCTTACACTGTACCTCATGAGGTAAGCCTGTACCTTGTTCTTATCAATCAGCAAATGTATTGGCTTGCAGTTGGAGTTGGTTCGACCCCTCAAGTTTTTGTTGGTCTCTACACACCCTATTATGTAGGCTGGATTAGGAGTATTATAAAAAGACATTCTGTGAGACAAATCACCTTAATAATTGTGGTATTCCTGTTCTCGTACTTGCATTCACAGCGTGGACAGAACTCTTGCTGGCGGTCTTTGAGCTGGTCAGCTATGAATGGCAGGACTACAACCTCGCAGTTACTGTAGAATAATTACAACAAGCATTAGATAATAACTTTCGCAAGAGGCTTTAGGCACACAAAATACAATACAAAAATGAAGTCTTACCATTTATTGGGTGGTACGTTGCCAGACTTCATGAAAGGGCTTCGGTCAGCCCCAGCAGTATCGTTGAGAACAGCAGCAGGACTCGGGCAAACACATTTGCAGCGATTGTCTTCATAGGAGTGTCCCTGTTCAAAAGAGTTTAATGTGAACTTTCTGAGACAGGTTTGTCAGGTTTGTGCCACAGTGGTAGATTGATTGAGAGTACAGGTGTCTAACATCTACTAGTTGTACACTGTTATGTAATATGCAGAATGTAGAACTACGAGGCCAAAGTCAGCATCACCTGTAAGTCATTTGTACAGTACCGAAAGATCATTCACAGCTCACTTCGAGTAGGTGCGAAAGGTTTTACTTTTATTTCAGTACATTCAAGTTGTGAGTTTTGTGGTCTATAATACATGTAGATTTTTACTCATTAAGTAGTAACGTTATCAAGTAATACTGAATGTGAGTACCGACCACTAGATTGGCTTAATTCAAATCCTGATAAGGTAAGCAGAGCGGTTGAAGCAGTGCTCTATGTAATAGTGGGTGTGTCTAATACAAATGAATAAATCTGTACATAACAGTCTCTATAACATAGTGCTTGCAGAATGCCAACGATTGACCTACTTGAAACCTGGGTGTGGGCAATCACTCAATTTAGATTCAATTGTAATTGAAGGATCAAACCAAGTGGTAATAATATTTGGTCCTTGCCCAATGAACGATGAAAGTGGTGTGAATAAATAGATATATGTACATATGTAGTCATTACCAAAAATAGTAACATGAATATTAGCCACATTGTTACTATTAAACTAACACTATTATGCATCATTCTTGATAATGATGCATAATAGTGTTAGTTACAAACTAATAGTACAATCCATGGACTATCATGTATGCAATAAAGGATGACTATTATTATTTACTATTTATTATAGTTCAGCTTATTGGATACAGGATACAGTTGATTATTAATTCATAATAATCTTTAATCGATTGAACTTACTGGTTTGTTATGAAAAATGTAATCATTACATTTCTAAACCAATTACTTTTAGGATTCTTTGTTATACTTATAACTAATTTCAAAATTAAGTTGGTTCTTATTATAGGAGGTGGATTCTGTTACTCCTTATAAAATAAATGGTCGCAGATATCTCGCCATGGGCGTTGCGTAAAGATATAGTGTCTGTGTAATTGAAATCTGCCTCGTCATAACTACATCAGAATTTTTGTTATAATTTTAGTAAAAGAATTGGCTAAAACATCATTTACACAGCTATGTACTTGAACAGATATGACATGTAATATGGTACGATATGAATAACAATACATGCTAATTTAGTTCTGATAGTAATACTTACAGAGACAACTACGGCGGAAATAGCACTGAGAATTAGAATAACTACTTTCACATACATTGTTAACGAGCTTTATCAGCAAAATAAGTAGAAAATTCAATATTTTTAATACAATAAGTCTTTATTGCCACAACCTTAGCTAATCGGCCATTTTTTGTCAATTTCCAATTCAATCAAAGAATAACCATAGACTATATAGAAATAAACTGTAGAGTTGAAAACACAGTGAAAAGTATAGAAATCATAGACATAGACTTCTCCCTGCGCTATTCTGCGATTTCGATTCTTAAATTATGAAGCACTTGCAAAATCATGTTTACTGTGGTGGCTGCTACTAGATGAATTAGTTAACAAGATTGACGAGAAGTGTGCTCTTGTAGAACTAAATTGGTGGAGGAGTGAAGGCCTCAACCGCCACAATCTTATAGCACACGTACTTACAATGTTGTATATTAGGTACAGTAATCAGTATACATGCGATGCCACAGTTGAGATATACCTGTTGATTTTATATTCCGTACAGTGAACTTACTAATCCTTGGTCCGCCCTCTGTACCTACCCTAGGGTACCATTGCACGCCTCGCGTTTTTGAATGGTTGAAATTAATTGAAATAGATGGCGTTACTAGTACCATTTTTAGTTACGAACGATTATTTTATAAACTGTTTGCTACACTTAACCCCCATTGAGTTTTCCTCTTACGCTCCAGGCTCCTATGGAATGGAAGTCGCTCCCATGCCATGAGACCATCTACTCGTCCTACGGGACCCAGCAGAGTAGGTACACATTAGTTACCCTCGCCTATTTCACTAAATGTAAATTTTTGAATAGGTAGGTACTTGAGTTCCTCATGCGGTCCTTATGCGTGACGCCAATACACCATCACATCTGTTGGGTCTCATCACAGTATAGGTTGGTACTTATTTTTAAATCCGAATCTTGTGAAAATATTTGGAAATTAGGTAGGTATGAAGTATCATCCATACTAATATTATAAATGGAAAGTTGTATGTGTGTGTCTGTTTGTCCGTCTTTCCCGCCTAAATCACTGTACCGATTTTGGTATAGGGGTAGATTAGAGTTTGAGAAAGGATATAGGCTGTCCGATATCAGATATATCGACTGCAATCAATTTTCGACCTTAATTACATTTTCTCAGTTACGTGTCCTTTACTGATCTCATATATCAGAAAAAAGCTCGATACCATGTCATGTCAATAAGGTCGAAAATTGTTTGCACTTTTTTTTTGTTTTCATCCCTAGCATCCCTAACTTGTCTGTGTTTTCCAGCAAATGGCCTTATCGGGCCGATTTTGAAAGAAAGAAAGAAAGAAGAAAGAAAAAGCATTTATTTAACGTATAAATGTGAAAACCGCACAAGGTGTCGGCTATCGGATGTCGGCTATCGGTGTCCGACACCGATATCGGATATCGGATGAATGTGAAAACGCTCTAAGACTAGTTAACTGTTCAACTAACAAGTACTTAAGAAGTTCAAAGACAAAATGTACCTAACAAAAGTGAAGCCACAAAATCAGGAACTAATCCTCGAACGGCAGACGACACATCCCCTCGGAATCCAGCCAATCTGCAAGCCTCGAGCTATTGGTGACCTTAAAATAACATCACTTGTACAAGCCAATAGAGCACGCTATAAAAAATTAATTACTTTTTTAATCTACAAAAACGTGAACAGAAGGTGGCATAACGTTATATACGTCAGAGATAAAACATTATTTGGCCCCTACTATTTCTAGTTTGGACCTTATTTATAAACGGGTCTCAAAATGATGTCGTACGGATGCTTTTGTGATAAGGTCTAATCTTGAAGGTCGTAGGTACATAGTCGATTAAGTATTTGAAAATATTATTAGGTACATCTTCTATAATATAAAAAAAAATGAATCGCAAAATGTGTTGGTAAGCGCATAACTCAACAACGACGCCTGGACCGATTTCGCTAATTCTTTCTTTAGAATATTCCTTGCAGTACGAGGATGGTTCTTACGCAGAGAAAAAATAAAAAAGTGTTAAGCCGTCACGGGAACGGGAACAGAATTCCACGCGGGCGAAGTCGCGGGCATCAGCTAGTCTATAGATAGAACTAAAAGAATACAAGTTGTGGCGGAAATTGGACTGTGCTGCCAAGTGCTGAAGGCACACGTCCATAGGCCACGGTAACCACTTTCCATCAGCTGGGCAGTGTGCTTGTCTTCCACTTAACTGGTATTATTATTGAGTGTTTTGTATCTAAAGCCTGATCAAGAGCGAATTGAAAATGCGGATAGTGGAATTGATCATCCATATTAACATTATAAATGTGAAAGTGGGTGTGACTGTTTTGTCCGTCTTTCACACCTAAATCATCGGTTTTCATGAAATTTGGTATAGGGTTAGATGTTGACATCCAAAATTTAAAATAACTTGAACAGCTTAAACATTTTTTTATGTAACCCTTCTAGTGGCGCATGTATCTCCGTTCGCCCTTAGTAGCCCCGAGGCGCACACATTGGGCCCTAATGTGATTTTATAGAGACCATAGAATGGCGATTAGACGTTCTTGTAGCGAGGGGGCGCTGTACTAATTTAATTTTTTAATTCTTTGTAACGTATCGTTATGTTATCCTTGGTTTGGTACTATAATAAAACCAACGATTCCGTGAGATGTCGAAAATATTTTACAGCAAATCAAAAACATTTTTATATAACACGATTTGACCATATTGAAAGGATAGTGGTGGCCTTTAGACAATGTCCAGTGGTGTTGAAATTTTATTCTGTTTTCACGTTTACATACGAAGTAATAAAAATACATATTCATAAGAAAATGACCATAGAGATGTACCAGTGCGCAGGGTGCAGTAGGTAGAATGATCTACTGCTACGTCTGTCGGTCGCGGGTTCAATTTCTACTCAGTGCAATGTCAAAATTTAAGCTCAAATCATACACAAACTAATATAGTCAGCTGTCTTGAAGGCCAATTCTTCTAAGAGAGATATGAAAAGTTCAGTCTCGGTCTGCTCCCAATCTCTTAAATGTCAAAAAGATCTCAATTTCAATAAAAAGAAACCAATTTATTTATATTTATTAATATTACCCTCATCTTACGGTCAATGTTTGAGAATTGTGTTTCCTAAACTACAATTCAATTCAATTCTTTGTTAATGGCTGCTGTGCCTCAGCATCAATTCTGCCAATGTCCCGTAGATAGAGCTACTAACGAAGGAGATAAAGTGACTCAGGATTTGACCGGTTGGCTTGATTATGAAGTCTCTTCGTCCAGAATCTAAACAAAAGGACAACACAAATACTTGAAATATACATAAACACAAATAAATTTACATAAACATTACAAATCACACAAATAGTTAAATAGGTACAAATTTACAGATTTAGTTGATTAGTATCTATACACCTAACAAGAATTTTAACAAAAGGAGTATACACTAAGGACAAAAGGGACTTGACACATGTGGGACGAGGGATGTGGGAGGGGAGGACGTCATACAGAGAGATACGCAAGTTAGGGCAACTAAAAAGAATGTGATCTACATCACCTTCGTCCAATCCACATTCGCAAAGAGAATGATCCCTTACCCTAATCTTTGCGAGGTGTACAGGGGTACAAGCATGTCCCAAACGGAGGCGAGAAACAATGGATGTCGTTCGTCTATCGAAAAACCGGTACTTGAAAAACCAAGGTTTAACGGGAATGTCAGGTTGTATGTCACCGTTTCCTAAACTACCTTTTTTCACATTTGATTTTGACAGATCGAGACCATGAATTCATTGTAAAACCAACAATTCCATGAACTGAAGGAGGTCGGAACTTTCCCTTCAAGAACGTCAAATAGTGCCGAATTATCTTTCACTAGCTATCGCCCGCGGCTTCAGCCGCGTGGAGGTCGGTTATCGTGACAATTCACACAATATCTTTATAAATAGTACCCTATGTGTTATTCTGATGTATAAGCTATTTTATTGTAAAGTTTCATTAGAATCCATTCAGTAGTTTTTACGTGAGAGAGTAACAATCATCCATCCATACTTACAGACTTTAAGATTAAGATTATCTTTCATTTGCAATAAAACAGTATACATTTGATAGTGACAACCGTTGGTTATGATAGAACATCTCGTTATTATATAGGAGAAATTGGTCTTCTATCCAATTTACCTTAAACCACCTCAAGTTCATTCTTCCGTTCACCTGTGCTGCAATGTCGCCAAGAAAGTTCGCGAATGGGTCTCAAGATGGCATTACGGAGTTAACTAGGCAACTTGGCGCCTTAGCGGGACGTGCCACGTTGTATAATTAATGCATGTTTGAGCGAAACTGTCATGGCGAGCTTCCACTTGGCCCTTTATCACAATAACAATAACACGGTACCTACAGATACAGGATGCGACGTTTTCGGGGTTTGTTGAGTTTCAACGTTGTTTGTGATAATATTGAAAAAGTAACGAGAGATTCATTGTTGTGTTTTTAAATGGTGTTAAAATTAGAGGATAACATTTGAAAATGAGAAAAGGTGAGTTATTACTATAGCTCTAAAAGGTGAGTTACTACTATAGCTCTAAAAGGTGAGTTACTACTATAGCTCTAAAAGGTGAGATACTACTATAGCTCAAAAAAGTGAGGTACTACTATAGCTCTAAAAGATGAGTTACTACTATAGCTTTAAAAGGTGAGTTATTACTATAGCTCTAAAGGTTAGTTACTACTATAGCTCTAAAAGGTGAGTTACTACTATAGCTCTAAAAGGTGAGTTACTACTATAGCTCTAAAAGGTGAGATACTACTATAGCTCAAAAAAGTGAGGTACTACTATAGCTTTAAAAGGTGAGTTATTAATATAGCTCTAAAAGGTGAGTTACCACTATAGCTCTAAAAGGTGAGTTACTAATATAGCTTTAAAAGGTGAGTTATTACTATAGCTCTAAAAGGTGAGTTACTACTATAGCTCTAAAAGGTGAGTTACTACTATAGCTCTAAAAGGTGAGTTACTACTATAGCTCTAAGAGGTGAGATACTACTATAGCTCAAAAAAGTGAGGTACTACTATAGCTCTAAAAGATAAGTTACTACTATAGCTTTAAAAGGTGAGTTACTACTATAGCTCTAAAAGGTGAGATTAATATAGCTTTAAAAGGTGAGTTATTACTATAGCTCTAAAAGGTGAGTTACTACTATAGCCCTAAAAGGTGAGTTACTTCTATAGCTCTAAAAGGGTGAGTTACTACTATAGCTCTAAAAGGTGAGTTACTACTATAGCTCTAAAAGGTGAGATACTACTATAGCTCAAAAAAGTGAGGTACTACTATAGCTTTAAAAGGTGAGTTATTAATATAGCTCTAAAAGGTGAGTTACTACTATAGCTCTAAAAGGTGAGTTACTAATATAGCTTTAAAAGGTGAGTTATTACTATAGCTCTAAAAGGTGAGTTACTACTATAGCTCTAAAAGGTGAGTTACTACTATAGCTCTAAAAGGTGAGTTACTAATATAGCTTTAAAAGGTGAGTTATTACTATAGCTCTAAAAGGTGAGTTATTACTATAGCTCTAAAAGGTGAGTTACTACTATAGCTCTAAAAGGTAAGGTTACTACTATAGCTCTAAAAGGTGAGATACTACTATAGCTCAAAAAGTGAGGTACTACTATAGCTCTAAAAGATAAGTTACTACTATAGCTTTAAAAGGTGAGTTACTACTATAGCTCTAAAAGGTGAGATTAATATAGCTTTAAAAGGTGAGTTATTACTATAGCTCTAAAAGGTGAGTTACTACTATAGCCCTAAAAGGTGAGTTACTTCTATAGCTCTAAAAGAGTGAGTTACTACTATAGCTCTAAAAGGTGAGTTACTACTATAGCTCTAAAAAGTGAGTTATTACTATAACTCTAAAAAAACCAAATACGAGCTTCCTCCTTACCCCACTAGCTAAACAGAAACTCTTTCACGGTGGTGTGGTAATACCAGGATTGGATTTACGGGCTTCTCGTGTAGTCCTCTTAGTCTTAAGCAAAATCATGTTGTAATTGATTGTTAGAAGTCTAAAAAATGTAGGGAGTTGTCGATATTAACAGACCTATATCGCTTTCACACTTCGTGAAATGAACCAATAACCGAAGATAGTGCCAGGATTCTGTAATTGCAGTATCCGAATAACCTTCTCTTTAAATGTAAGCAATCAATTAACAAAATTGCAGCACCACTTACAATCAATACAGCCTCTCTAGACAAGTGGAAATTCGCTAGCCGGCGTTTGATGAAATAGAATGACGAATGTATAGGATTTGACGTATTTGACATGCGTTAACGACTGTCATATACGTCAAATCCCATATATTCGTCATTCTATTCCATCAAACGCCGGCTAGCGAGTTGCCACTTACCACTTGTCTAGAGGTGCAGATGTTCAAAGGACTGTAATTGATTTTTTTAATAAGATATTTAAAAAAAAAATGGTTTGGCCGCTTAAAAAGAGCCTAGCTTGTGAGAGGGTTGGGAAATTTTCGATTATTTCATTCTTCTCCTTCCAATCCTTTTATTTTGGATATGATAACATGTCATAATTCTGTCTTCCCCACCATTAACTTCAAAGCATTCGCAAAACATTTTCCAAGTTACAACAACACGAACTGAAACCATCACCCTGTACACAAGCCCCTCAACCCTCTCCCAAAGGTAATTATGGCAGCGAGTGAACTGCAATTAAAAACCTAACAAAAGCTTCCAAGTTTAGTCGAAAAGCGCTTGTAAATATTACATTAGCTATCGAATTAGCTGGCATACTCATCGCCAGATACCCAGCCGCCATAATTACGGGAACAACGCTTTTAGACGTAAAATCTAATTTTAATTTTAATAATACCAACTCGAGGATACTTGGATTTGTTAGTGTTTTACTCGTGGCTTGAAATGAACATACATTCGAATAAATAACATTAAAATAATATAACGTCAAAGTAACAGCTTTTTGATGAATTTCTACGAATATAGGTAGTTATACCCGATAGCTGTAACAAAAATTCAACTTAAAAAAATATGTCGGTCTGTCTGCCTTTGTCCAACTTCGTCCATTTTAGTAACTGATTTTTCATAACCAGCTACGAAAATGGAATTTTTTGTTATTTTTACTGTAGATAGCTGAATTTATAAAGTTGAGGCGTAATTTAGGTTACTTTTATTGAGCTACTTATTTCGAAATTCTACACTTCGCACAGGCACTTTTAGGAAATCTATTGACACGCAATCGTATTTACGATGTCAAGCGAGCACTAGCGCCCACGTTGCACGTTGTACGAATTGAAAGCCGATGGTCAAAAATTGTTGCCGAAAAACTGAATCGCACTAGCGCAAACGAATCTTTTATATGTAGGTAGTTTATCATTGAAGTGCATAAAGAATCTTTCGCGAAAGCGGGAGTTCCTCACTTTACATCGTTCCACAGATTCGATATTTGTTAGGGACAGTTTTTTTTAGCTAATAACTTAGGTAATATGTAATAAAATACGAAGTGTAGAGAGGTTTTTTTATATAGGGCACGTCAATTTTACTTCACCTGCCCTGAAAGGCAAAGTCTCAGGAAAGAGGGTTTCGGCTTGACGGCCTTATCAGATGCTTTTTCACGGCCCGCTTAAAGGACGCGGGACTGTAGAAAGAAGGAAACATGAGAGCGGGTAAGGAGTTTCAGGTCTTAATGGTGCGACAAAGGAGAGAGTCATCGAACCGCTTGGTTCTTAAAGGAATGTTCTGCACCGTATGCGGGTAACAGCATGTGCACACAATAGGTAGGGTCCCTAGTTAACACCTATTGAATCCCAAAATATAGAAGTTGCACCCTTCTATATCTTGGCATTCAATAGGTACGAATGTGAAGTAGGTACTTATTTGTCAAGAAATTAATCATACAAAAGTGCCTAACTCCTAAAGTTAGCTGATACTTAAACTCTGTTCAAAGGCGCGAAAAAAACTTCTTAAACAACCAACCATACAAATCTGTCTCATTCAATTTATGTGACGGGTTTCAATAAAACGGCAGTTAACGCTGTCCAACATCAATCTTGCAACTTTAAATGAACATAATATTTTAAGAGAAAACAGATCAGTGTAACCATCCATCTCTCTCGCTGCTCACAGTTACCTAACACACTCTATTTCTGCGGTAATTTGTAAAAGTTAACTCACTCTGTACCAAAGTTGGGGAAGAGCGGCCATTTTGTTGTGGCACCCGAATGTACTAATATGGCCGTTTGCGCGCGAAGATTTGGCGCGAAACGTAGGAAGGGTGCGAGCGCTACGTACGGTGGTCCAAAAGAAATGATGATTAGAACCATTTATCATTTTAATACGAATCCGGCCCTTGTTAATAGAGTGTTTGGGGGATTAATAGATGTAACATTATTTTCATTGTTAATTTTGTGGGTTTGTTACATGTAATTTCGTTGCGTCGGTCAGTCGCAATGAATTTATTATGAACTTATCTACAGAAAGGGTTCGTTTTAATGCACGCTCGTTCCTGTTTTAGTGGTGGTAGCTGTGCCAATGCGTGCCGGAATTTGTATTGTGTTTACTTTCAACCTTTTCGCTTTTGTTGGTGTGAGCAGAGAATGAGGTTAGTCGCTTCCGCAGTCGTAAAATGTCTGCGTGGAATGGACAGGCACATTCATGTTACGGCTTTTTGGATTGACAGATTCTGTGCGGGAGCGACCTTGTGGCGGGAAATTGTACCTTCTATGTTATTTAAGCATCTAGTTCGACTTTAGGTAGCTACCTACCAATCTATTGGTTACCTACTTTGCATTGGAAAAACGAAAATGCCTATCACGATAGATAAACAATTGCAATTGGGTATTTGACTGACTAGTCAAATTAGTTACTTTTTATTAAACGTCAAAACGGAAAGCTTTATAATTGTATGAAAAAAATATTTGTGACGTCATAATATTTAATAGTCAAATCATTTTCTATTAAAGGTTGGGTGGATGATTAAAAATAAATAAGAACTATAAAATAAGAACCGACGCAACTGTTTTCGCTCTTTTACTATTCTTAATTTAATATGTTCAGCTAAATAATTTATTTTAACTACAGGAAAATACCCAATTACTCGTTTTAGATTCTAACGTTATGGGTTTGTGAGTCGCTCAGCTTTGCAATGAGCCTAACTTAGGCATCTGGTGTGTCCACAAAGGATATCCCAGATATTTCAACTGGCAATGACGACCAATGAATGATAGAGGTCTAGCGTTGGGCACTGGGACCTTTATAAGCTTCATGCTTTTCCTACAAATATCTACTTATTGTTGTAGGTACTTATAAGAAGTATCTCGTGGTCTGAATGTGTCGTCGCGCGTCTCCATTAGTAAACGACATATCTTGCTTACAATAAGAAATTCCAAAACGAAAGCTGTAGAACACTAAACACATATTTCGCTTGCTTTATGAAACATGCAAAGGAGTGCTCGCGGGCGTAGTATTTTATACGATATTTTGTCATCTGGCAACCCTTACAGACGTGGCTTGGGTGCGTAAACCCAAGCTTGTTGTAACTTATGTATTTGTAAGTTCTCTTACTGCGACATCGCGGCTTGGCGGGTACCGCTAAAAACCTGCATTTGATGACCATTGTCGGATTTTTTAAGGTTCCAACTACCCGTAAGGAATGCTACAGATATGGTATAGCAACCGCGGCTGATGTGTTTCAAGGTGTCTGCTGAGCCTGGCATTGTACTAACCTAATTGATTACCACAAAGATATATAGATAAAAATATTCCACAACAATTCACACAACGCTATCTAGATATTTCCTAATTGTTATTTATGTTACCATCAACGTTGAAATTTTTTCTACTAATATCTTAATAAATAAATATATCACAACATTTCACACAACGCTTTCTATATCCACGGTAAGCATAGCAAGCCAGGACTTTCTGGGCCTACCCCTTCTACCTGGACCCGGCGGGGGCGCCATTGCCAGGCATTTGTTACCCACGTAGCCTGGCTGTCGCTGCAAGACGTGGCCACACCAGCGAAGGCGACTCTCTTGCGTTTTATCTACGATGTCACGGACATGAAGGTGCCGCGTATGCGAGAGTTCCTCACGCGATCTTTACGCGTGAATCCGCACATCCACCGCAGCATTTTCATCTCCGTGACACGCAGCTACGTACGCCTTACAGCCGTGTAAAAGGACAGGCCTAATGATCGTCTTATAGACCTGCCCCTTCAACCTGACTGACATTAGAGGATTGCATGTGACGCTAGTCATTTCCCGCCATTTGGCGATATCACCAGTCACGTGAAGTGTTACCGAGGTACTTAACCGTTACAGTTAAATCCAGTATGGGCGGACTTATGACTAAAAGTGTTTATTTTTAGGCAACCTTAGAATATACAGGTATGAAAAGTAGGAATTAGAATTAGGTATTGGTGTAATTTCTTATCCACGAATGAGCTTTCAAGTATCTAAAAGTGTTTTAGAATAGAAGCAGGTGGCGGGCCATTGTCTCTGCCTAACGCGGAGAGATAAGGCGTGATCATATGTATGTATCTACATAAGTTATCCCCATAAATCAGTACAGCAATGTATCAACAACGGAAGATCAGGAAGTTTAGCAAAACGCGAATGCGATGACACATAAAATATTAGTATGTCGCATTGCAAGTTCGTGTCCGGAATTCGACGCCGGGTCGCACATTATTTATGTCAATGATTGCATTATTTATTCGCGTATCTATATTGTTCCTACTAATATTATAAATGTGATAGTTTGTGAAGTTTTTTGGATGTTTGTTATTCAATGGCACTTAAACAGTTAAAAGGAAATGGCTGAAATCTGGTACAGGCATAGAATATAGTCTGGAATAACACTTCGGCTTCTTCACTAGGTACAAAGTATAAAACAAAGTCGCTTTCTCTGTCCCTATATCACTTTGTATGCTTAAATTTTTAAAACTACGCAATGCATTTTGATGCCGTTTTTTAATAGATAGAGTGATTCAAGAAGAAGGATTAATTCACCTCTGCCTAACCCTCCGAGGATGAAGGCGTGATTATATGTATAATTTAGAACATGCGTGCACTGCCAAATTTATCATACAACTCTTTTTTAGTTTATTGAGCGCTCATTTTTAGTCTTTTGCTGGTGTGGGATGAAAAGTTACGTATTGCACTCGAGTGCATAGATTTTTCACCTCGTGCTCTTTTGACTCCCTCGCTAAGCTAAATATTCCAATTTTTTAATCACTCGCTGCTCCACAAATTCTTATGTTGCTCGGTCATCAAAATTGAAAAGAAAACTTTGTAGGTACTCTTGTATAGCAAAATAGCTATTATAAATTTACAATTGGGTATTTGACTGACTAGTCAAGTTAGTTACTTTTTACTAAACGTCAAAACGGACGGTTATTAGGATACTAGTCAAATCATTTCCTATTATAGGTTGGGTGGATCCTTAAAAATAAATAATAATGATAAAACAAGAACCGATGTAACCTTGACTACTCTTTTACCATTCTTAATTTGATAAGCTCAGTTAATTAATTTATTTTAACTACAGGCAAATACCCAATTAATACCCTGCATATTCCTTGTGCATTACTTACTAAATGGCGTAGTTATACGAACTTCTGGAGCCCACTGTTCAAATCTAAAAACGCATAATGCCAGATTAGTTGGTGGGTAAACAATTTATTCTAAACTATCTGTTGTCCGCGGGTCCGCCCGCCTGGATGTCAGTTATCGCTTAGTGTTGAGTCTACGCTATTGAGCATTATTTTTTTCTAAATGAACTAAGCCTAACTTACTCTTTATTACATCAGCTACCTGCCAATAAAAGTCCAGCCATTTCAGAGATTAGCCGGAACAAACAGACAGACAGACAGACAGACAAAAATGGTAAAAAATATTATTTTGGTGTATGTACCGTATTATCCTCATATGCATGTAGTATAAAATGGTTATTTCAATATTACAAACAGAACTTCAATTTTATTTATATGTATACATGTATAGATGTATAGATATATAGATATATAGATGTATAGATATAGAAAATTACCCCACCGTGGGGTAGTTGATAATTTTACAATGTCAACACTGGTTGTCTAGGCATAATTGGGAAATGATATGAGTACCCTGAGTCGGTATCTTAATGAACAAAGTACTCAAAATGATCTTATTTTCTCGCCCCCCCCCCCCCATTCTGTTTATGTATTGTCGTGATATTTGGTATATTATATATTGTACAGATACTTCTGATGCTGACTGATCGGAAAAATGATGACGTCACTGATATATGTATAGAATACTAACTGTTTCTCACGGCTCCACCCGCGTGGAACTCTGGAGGCCAATTCTCGTAATCATAAATTATTAAAAAAAAAAAAAACCCGACTGATGCCGAAAAGACCGAAGCAAGCTTTATAGCAGGCGGTACCCATAAATTTTTATTGCGTTTGTGATTTGCAAATGAGTACCACCTGCTATAAAGCTTGTTTCGATCTTTTCAGCATCAGTTGGGTTTTTTGTTTTTAATAATTTATTAGATATATATTATACTTTTTATTGATGAAATATATTTTTTTTTTGTAATCATCTTTTAATTTCCTTCATTTTGCCCAACTCGATAAATTTGAGTGAATATTTTTTTACCAAAATCTGCCATTTTGATTTATTTTTATTTTGATATACCCAGTGTCCCGCTCACAGTAAATACGAATCTAACGACACCTGAAATCCATCGATCTGGCGCAGTCGGGTAAAAAGATATTATTAAAATTAATTTAAAATGATATTATTTTAAAATTGGTATCCTCATAACACAATTTTTCCAATTTTTTCATTGATCCTTTTCTACCATTTGGAAGCTATTCTAGATCTAGATTACAGCCGCCGATTTACCCACTATTTCATTGACAAACCCTGTTATTTTGGTGACAGCTTAATTACACACTAAAAGCTGACGGCCTGAAAAATATGGTTGGAATAGATTGAATGGCGGAGGCGCGCAGCTATGGCGCGCTTGATTATAATAACATTTTAATTGATTATTGCAGCTCAATGTTCATAAAATAGGTTTTTTTTATACAACTGTGGTGGCAGACAAGCACACGGCCCACGATGGTAAGTGGTTACCGTGGCCTATGAAAATGTGCAACACCAGAGGAGTCACACTCGTAGGTACTGCCCGACCCTGTAAACACAGAGAGTTTCTGTGTCGTCAGTGTAGAAGACAAAGCAGTTCCTGCTTATAATATAATAATAATTATAGGGTTTAATGCTGACTCCGAACACGTGATGTGAGTCCGCTGGCGATGCGACTTAATTATACATTTTAGTAAAATTAACTAGTGTACTTACGGTTACCATCGCGACCGGGTGCATTCCTCTAACATTTCCCCATCAATAACATTTGAACAGTGACATCCTAACATTCACATCTCCTAATTTACATTTAATTTAATTTACCATTTATTTAATAAACTTACTAAGTATACAGTGTAATTTCTAGTGTAGATCGAACAATAAACGAATTTGTAATTCTCAACAAACTGTCTTGATTCTAACCCTCACTCCGATCGTATCCCGAACAATAATATTTTAGGAAATTCTACACAGCGCTGTCTAGACCCGAAGTGAGTTTGTCCGTCAGTGTAGAAGACAAAACAGGTATAGACTTCGGTCTTCCCACTGACAGCACAAAACCCCTCCAGTGAGCTCTAACAACACCAAAGCTATTTATGACAATTGGTTATGAAAACGACAATTTGATTTCTTCTCTCGTAACTCGTTATGAAATCAAGAAAGGAAGAAAAAAAATTTCAAATATAAACCTACGAGATACAGAATGAGAAGGAGAAAAAATAAACACAATAATAAAATATAAGAGCCATATACCTCGCAGGCATGCTAAATGGATATAAAAAATAGTTACAAAATCGTTAAATATGGTTCAAATATACTGTTAGGTACCTATACTATAGGTAGGTAGCAGAAATATAACCGTAGGTTGTCTTGGGTTACTATGAGTCAGTACCCGTACGACCCAAAATTTGGACCCCATCTATAAATCTATATAAACAAAAATGAAGGCCCCCAAATGCATGTAGGAGCATACCTTCCGAACGACTGCACCAAGTTGTATTATTCGTTTCGTTTTGTGTTCGTTATTATGTGGCCAAGGTTTGTATAAAAACATTAAATAGAAGGTGCAGAGAGATTAGGAAAATGTGCGGAAAATATCTTAAAGTCTACGAAGTCAGCTAGTGGTACATAAGATCGTTAGCGTGGGTACAAATTTTAGATTGACTTCGAAGTTTAACCCTCAATCTAAACGGGTCCTAAAATAAGGTCGTACGGGCACTTTCGTGATAGGGTCCAACCTTTGAAATCGTAGGTAGCCCGATATTAACTTTATAAAAATATAGTCCACACTTGTGCTGTAATAAAACTTTCCTATAAGCTTGTTTACAAGCGCACTTATTTAGTATTTATGTATTGTAAACAGCCACACAAAGGAAGTGGCCACATAGGAATGTGCGCATTCAAGCCGGGGTCGCTCGGAAGTATGACAATGCTTCAGCATACGCCGATGTGAATACACCTTTAGGTACGGATGTCGGGGTGCTACTATGCTGCTGTTTTTTGTTTCTTTTTTGTTTTATTCTTATGAGTTTTTTTTGGTTGAGGGTTTACTTCAATAAAGGATTTATTTCAAATGATTGCAAAGAGTGAAGTCAGTAACGAGGGCTCCCTATGACCCGATTACTGCGCGTTTCACATTGGGTAGCATGATACGTGATGAACGAGGAATTTTTACCACAAGTTACCCTTTTGAAATTTTGTATTGGAAATCGTCACTGATTTAGATATCGACTGGATTTGCATTAAGGCTTTGGAACTTTTCTGTACGTTTACATTTACAGTCAGATATGAATTGCATTAATTATGAAAAATATCTGGGAAAAAATCTAGCACCTTTAAATATCATCGTTTCGGTTTTGAGATCTGTACCCCTAGCACGAACATCTATCGTAATCGGTTCGTAACAATATTCAGAGAACGGAGCATTGTGATTGGCCGGCTTCACATGTACACAGGTTCACATTTGGCAGCCGGGCAATCGCAATGCTCCGTTCTCTCAATATGTTTACGATACGATTACGATAGTCGTTCGTGCTAGCATCGTTGCCCGCGTGCGCAGCCGGCTCGGGCGTCGGATGGCGCAGAACGACCTACGCCCCCTCCAAAAGCGCGGGCCTGAGGGTGACGCGTGGAGCCGCCTGTCACCCTAGCAGAAGCAAGCCACGGCGGTGGCGTGCATCGTGCGATTCGCGCCTCCCCATACCTGGGGCGAGTCGGGGACCGCGTGGTCCACCCTCCCGGGGAGGACCGAGAGAGATAGCCCTGGGTGAGACGGGGTGCGAGGGATATGTCGTCGATAACTTCACCTTCGGCCTAGCACAACGACCTATAGACGGCGTGCGGTTTAGTCGGTTCGAGTCCGACATACCCTCCTCCTCCGGCTTCGGAGAGGGGAGGGGGTTTCCGTGGGGATTAGGACTAGGAGTACAGATCAGACGGCAATCACTTTTGGTTCCAAGATAAAATTATTATCCAAGATAAAAAAAATATTACATGTTTAAATTAAAGTTAAAAGGTCGGAGCGAAGCTACGGGTCACAGCAGCTTTTTAGAAACGAATTTTAATCAGTACATATTGCGAGTTCTATTGTCATTGGGTTTCAAATAGTTAATGGTGAAGAAAGAACTGGATTTGGAGCCTAATAAAATATTCAACGTTTTGCACTGTTATTGTATTCTATTAACCATTATGCCACTTGTCTATTCCAGCTTAAATGTGTCGTACATTTTCGGTTTCCACAGTCAAATAATTCTGTTCTTCGATTTTTGAATTTCTTAAAAGAAGAAAATAATAGGTACATCCTAAGTTCGACCGGTTCAATCGTGCACGCCGGTACCCCGCCGTGCACGATTGCGAAAAGTCCTCCATAGTATTCCAATCTCGGTTGGATTGCGTTCAGGGGTCAGCAAGAGCATAGCCGGGAGCGGGGGATTGTGGTCGCAGCACTAGTGGGGTAGGTGGGTGTCACGCGGTGCGCAGACGACAATCCTGTTCTGATGAGGTCGTCAAGCTGAGTGCCACCATTGTTAAAATGGTACGTGTATGTAATGGTGACCCTCTATCCTGAGATTTTGCCTTCCGCTTACCATTCAAAGTCAAATTGACGTGTCCTATATAATATGTATAAAATATTTAAAAAAATATCAAGCACCATTTTAGCGCCGCCAGCAACCGTTATTGTTCCCAGCGGAGCGGCGCGCGAAATTCAGCGCACTATAGGTACACAGCTACACTTTGCAAAGTTTATTGCGCACAAATTGTGTGCATTATTTATTTAATTTAAAAGCGAAGAAACCGGAGCGCGATCATACGCCTCCACGTCGGAACG
Source organism: Eilema caniola (assembly GCA_949126895.1). Lineage (NCBI taxonomy): Eukaryota > Metazoa > Arthropoda > Insecta > Lepidoptera > Erebidae > Eilema > Eilema caniola. Next base: position 48,054,617 of record OX421460.1, on the reverse strand, counting down.
AGAACGGGAAGAATGCAAAAATATAAATAACTCCGCAATTCTCTTCTAAGGGTAATGGCATATTGCTTTCGATTGCCTTGCGGATTTTTAATACATATGTAGATACTACTCGTGTATGTATTCAAACGAGAGTTTTGTTCGAAGAGGCTTCTATTGCCTGCGGGATAATTTCTACGTAGGTCTGAGCATGGACCTAGCTGACATGATAATAGAAGCTGGCCTTTGATGGGAGAATTTTGTACAAAGACGCCTGCTCCTCTATTATATATTATATTTTTGTATTATTGAATTACCATTTGCATGACATTTTATTTGAGCATGAATGTATAGAATTTGAATTAATAATTGTCTGCACTTTTAAAACATTTCAACACAATGTAAACATTGTTCAGAAATAAATAAATGAAATGAAAATGAAATGAAATGAAAAGTGGCAATTTGCTAGTTGGCATTTGGTAGAATAGAATGTCGAATATATGGGATTTGACGTATATGACAGTCGTTAACGCATGTCAAATACGTCAAATCGCATACATTCGTCATTCTATTCCATCAAACGCCGGTTAGCGAATTGCCACTTGTCTAGAGGGGCTGTATTGTGTTCAAGCAGGCTTCAATTTCCGAATAGGTAATGATAGGTATGGGGGTGAGTTTTGGACTTAACTATCGCGCTGGCAGAAGCAGGTCTTTGGTGGTAGAATGTTGTACAAAGACTGTTCTTGAACGGGAAAGTAAAAGATGGTTTGGGGTGATGGTTAGACCTAGCCGTTGATTTCAAAGTGGACAATGAGTGCCGGAGGGTCGTGTATCCGGATATGTCTCTCTTTAGAGAGGGGATCTGATCTTCAACAATACATTGGGATAGTTAACGTGGTCGGTAAGGCCTGTGAAGGTCCCAGGGATGAAATATCGAAGGGTTTTAGTCGATTAGAGTTCGATATTTCTATTTTTTTTTATTTTATTTAACAAATTACATAATAGGACATAATTACAGTATAGTAGTATCAATAAACCACTAAGGTTTGTGCTAATACTACAAGTAATATAGTTGAAAACGCGTAGGTGGTACACAATTAAACATTAAACAAAATAAGGACTATAATAACTACTTTACATGTTCTGCAGAAGGTGAGATTTAAGTTTAATCCTAATATTAGTCGGTGACATTATATTTCTTAAATCGGAAGGTAGTTGTTTTATACACAGCTTCGAAGAGCTGAAGCATTGTTTAACCTTCAAAATGTTCTATCCAGCTCGGCTACCTAACGAGCTCCTTAGTTTAGTGGAGGTTTGTACCTAAACGTGGCGAGTTTTTTACTTTGTTAAAGTAAATGAAAAGTTTACAACTTAAAATTATTTCTTATTAAGTGTTTTTATTTTATTAAAATCTAGCAACAATCTCGCTGAAGATTGTATTAAACAGTCTGTGTAATGTTATAAAACAGACGAATGAGTTGAAATCTAGTTTGCGTCTAAGAAACACTGTTCACGGTGTAGACATACCCATACATGTCCTATAGCCACGCACCAGTTGTAGTTTTATGCTGTAAATTCTATCCTACTTGTAATATCTATATATCTTTACATATACCTATATACCTAAATGAAATAGGAGTCAATCAATCAATCTGTTTGTAATATTGAAATAGCCGTTTTTTAATACATGCATATGAATTTAATACGGTACCATACACCAAAATAACATTTTTTACAGTTTCTGTCTGTTTGGTCCAGCTAATCTCTGAAATGGCTGGACCGATTTTGACGGGACTTTTATTGGCAGGTAGCTGATGTAATAAGGAGTAAATTAGGCTACTTTTATTTTAGAATTTTTTTATGATCAATAGCGTTGACTCAACACTAAGCGATAACCGACATCCACGCGGGCGGAGCCGCGGTCGTCAGCTAGTACTAAATACATTACACTATACTATACGTATATACTATATCTACGTATATACTATACTAGCTGTCACCCGCGGCTCCGCCCGCGTGGATGTCGGTTATCGCGAATCGGGGTATGAAAAATAGATGTTGGCCGATTCTCAGACCTACCCGATATGCCCACAAAATTTCATGAGAATCGGTCGAGCCATTTCGGAGGAGTTTGGCAACGAAAACTGTGACACGAGAATTTTATATATTAGATAGTTATATATAAGTAGGATAGGATATAGAACATTATAAATGTGATGTTTGTAAATCAATCACGCTCAAACGACTGACTGACATTTTTTTTAATATATAGGACACGTCAATTTGACTTTACCTTGCTTGATGGTAAGCTGAAGGCAAAGTCTCAGGAGAGAGGGCCACCATTATATACACGTGCCATGTTAACAATGGTGGCACTCAGCTTGACGGCCTTCTCAGATGCTTTTTCACGCCCCGCTTAAAGGACCCGGGACTGTAGGAAGAGGGAAACACGTGAGCTGGCAAGGAATTTCAGGTCTTAATGGTGCGACAAAGGAAAGAGTCACCGAAACGCTTGGTTCTTGAAGGAATGTTCTGCATCGTATGCGGGTGACATCTAAGTTCTGCACGTGTCGTCCTGTATAGGAAAGGAGAGGGTGGGACTAATTGGAATAGCTCTTCAGAACTTGCACCATGGTAGAGACGGTAAAATACTGCCAAGGAAGCAACATCTCTACGCAACTGCAAAGGCTCGAGGGTACTCGTGACCTCAATATTCCCAATAATGCGGACCGCACGTCGCTGCAACCTGTCGAGAGCATCTAATAAGTACTTTGCGGGTCCATCCCAGAGATGCGAGCAGTATTCCACGCAGGAACGAATTTGTGCCTTGTATAGAAGACACCGTTGCTCCGGCGTGAAAAACTGTCTCACTCCAAGTTTACGCGAGACTGTTCTGATGATACTCTCGATGTAGTTTTTGTTATTCAGTTTACAGCGAACATCCATGCCGAGCATATTGAGGTTGTGCTGCAGTGGCAGTGGCGTGCTCTGAAGAGTGGGAAGGGGAAGGAAAGAATACCGGAATATGTTATAATCTTGAACAACACATAGATCCTACAGAATACCGCGGCCATAATAAGCTCATGTTGTGTTCGCGGCGGTGAGTAGGGCAGCCACAGCTCACTGGAGAGTTTTAGTGCTGACAGTGAGAAGAATAAAGACTGCTTTGTCTTCTACACTGACGGCACAGGAGCTTTCTGTGTTTATAGGGTCGGCAGCACGAGACCCACTCCCTGGTGTTGCATACGTGCTGCACAAACTCACTTCCGGTCCAGACAGCGCTGTGTAGAATTTCCTAAAATTTTATTACTGTACATTACATAATGCTTATCAGTTCGCTACTGTGTCAGTACCTGCCATCTTGCAGTGTTCCTTCGTGTACCTAACAATTCTCGCCGCTTATACAACTCCTTCTGTAAAAAACTTTCGGTATCTTCGCCACTTGTGCCTGCTTTTCAACGTGCCTCACTAATTAAATCCATACTAATATTATAAATGCGAAAGTAACTCTGTCTGTCTGTCTGTCTGTCTGTCTGTCTGTCTGTCTGTCTGTCTGTATGTTACGCTTTCACGCCTAAACGACTGAACCGATCTTGATGAAATTTGGTACAGAGGTATATTAGAGCTTGAGAACGGACATAGGCTACCTTTTATCACGAGAAAGGGGGTTTAAGGGGGGGGGGAAATAGGGGATGAAAGTTTTTATGGAAGTTTGTCATTTCTGAAGATATCTTAATGAAATTTGGTACAGAGGTAGATTAGAGCTTGGGAACGGACATAGGCTACCTTTTATCGCGAAAAGGGGGTAAAGGGGGGGGGGGGACTAGGGCCTTGGGAGGAAAGTTTGTCATTTTTGAAGATTTCTTGATGAATTTGGTACAGAGATAGTTTGGAGGTTAAAAACGGATATAGGCTACCTTTTATCGCGAAAAGGAGGGTAGAAGGGGGGCGGGCTAGGGCCTTGGTATAAAAGTTTGTCATTTTTGAAGATTTCTTGACGAAATTTGGTACAGAGATATGTTAGAGCTTGGGAACGGAAATAAGCTACCTTTTATCGCGAAAAGGGGGGAAGAAGGGGGGAACCAGGGCCTTGGGATAAAACTTTATCGTTTTAGAAGATTTCCTGATGAAATTTGGCACAGAGATAGTTTAGAGCTTGGGAACGGACATAGACTACCTTTTATCGCAAATAGGGGGGTAGAAGGGGGGGACTAGGGCCTTGGGATAAAAGTTTGTCATTTTCGTAGATTTCTTGATGAAATTTGGTACAGATATAGATTAAAGCTTGGGAACGAACATAGGCTACCTTTTGTCGCGAAAGACGAGGATAAAGGGGGGGGGGGTTAGGGGATAAAAGTTTGCCAGTTTTGAAGACATCCTGATGATATATTTGGTACAGAGATGGATTGAAGCTTGGGAACGAACATAGGCTATCTATTGACGCGAAAATGGAGGCATAGGGAGGGGGGGGGGGTAATAAGGCATGAAAGTTAGACAGTTTTGAAGATATCCTGATGAAATTTGGTACAGGGATTAATTAGAGCTTGGTAACGGACATATGCTACCTTTTATCGCGAATAATGTGGTAAAAGGGTGGGGGAAGGATGAGGACTGGATAGTTAGTATGAAAGTTTATCATTTTTGATGATATCGTGGTGAAATTTGGTACAGAGATGGATTAGAGCTCGAAAAAGGACATAGGCTACCTTTTATTGCGAAAAGGGCAAGGGTATATAAGTTGGACAATTTTGAAGATATCTTGATGAAATTGCTATAGAGATGGATTAGAGGTTGGAAATGGACATAGGCTACCCCTTATCGCGAAAAAAAGGATAGAAGGGGGAGGGGGTAAGGGGAATAGGGCTATGGGATTAAAGTTTCTAATTTTTCATTGGCACAAAAAAGGGGGTGAATATGGCATAAATAGTAAGAATTTCTTTTAAGATGTCCTCATGAAATTTTGTACAAAGGTGAATTAGAGCTTCGGAACGGACATAGTCGAGTAACAAATCAAATATAGAAGCGAGTGGACAGGGGAGTAGAGATTGTTATAGGGACGAGTGGTTAGGCGTGTAAAGATCGAAAGTCGAGTAGAGTCGCCGACTACAGGGGCGAGAAGATATGCGACTAGAGATCCAAATAGAATACAGTAAAGGGTTGAGTAGAGAGGCGAATAGGGAGGCCAGTGGAAAGATGAATGTAGTGGCGAGTAGAGATCGAATAGAGAGTAGAGTAGAGGTGCGAGTAGATAGGCGAGTGGGGAGAGTCAAGTAGAGAGGCGAAAAGAGAATCGAATGGATGGGCAAGTAGAGAGGCCAATGGAAAGGCGAGTTTAGAGAAGAGTACAAAGTCGAGTAGAGAGGGGAACAGAGAAGTCAGTAGATAGTCGAGTATAAATTCAAGTATAGAGGCGAGTAGAGAGTCAAATATAGAGGCGAGTAGAAAGTCAAGAACAGACGTGAGTACATAGTCGAGGACAAAGTTGAGTAGAGAGGCGAATTTAGTGCTCAATAGCGTCGGATCAACACTAAGCGATAACCGACATCCACGCGGGCGGAGCCGCGGGCAACAGCTAGTACATTTATAAAAGGCGTTCAAATAGTTCTTCTTACATAGGAAATGTCAAGATGATGGTGAGCTGAAGGCAAATTACTTTTGTCCAGCGGTATGAGAACATTTTGCAGGACAAGTACGTTCGTGCCTCTCAGTAAAAAAAAAATCGTTAATTATGTAATAAAATTTGCCATATATTACTAACTAAACTAATATTCTATGAAATATAATAATTTATATACCTAACTTACTTATTTTTATTAGTGTACTTATAACCTTTTTTTTTTGTAAAAAAAGTAGAGGGACAGCACCGATGTGAAAAAAATAGAGGTTTATGTATTTATTTCTACCTTTATAATATAGTCCTAGCCAAAATATATTTTTGCCGCAACCCAATAACTACCTATTGAATACAAAAAATAAAATATTCAGATCAATATTCCTTTTTTCAAATACTAATTTCACCGAAGACAAAAAAAAATCACCCGTAGATACTTTAGTATTATGTTATCTGTGCCGTAGACAATACAATGTTTCAATGGTGCTGGTTTCAACTAGACGGCCTCATGCGAAGCTTTTCACACTCTGCTTGAAGGACCCGGGACTGTAGGAAGAATGAAACAAGGCTATAAATATCACCCCCTAGACAAAGTAGCACAATAAGGACACGTTTTTTGACGTTTCTTGACCCATACAATGATTAATCCATTCTATTCTACAAATAATGTATCCTATTATTCGTAGATTCTATTCTATTCTACAAACGAATTGCCAGTTGCCTGGGTGGTAGAAATTTTCCCACTGTCAGTCCATTAAAGAATTTCCAAGTTCAGCCCTCCCCGTCTATATTAAGTGAAATTGCATCGTTAGCAACAATAATGAGCTAGTTAACCGCACGATTGTTTTAATACAAGCCCGCCGAGTACTGTAATGAACTCCATTTGTCTTACGGCCGCCATTTTGGCGTGTTTTGGAGGGAAAACCGTGATGGATGTCAAACCTTCTTTTTCACAGACGCGTTGCCGTTTTGTTTTAGAACTAGGTAGATAAAAAAAGTTTATAGCGGTAGTCTTTGAACAAAAAGTAAGAAATATTTTTAAGTCTTCGCTACAATGAGAAAATAGTTAATGCTAAATGAAAATTATGAAAAAACTAATCTATCGAAGACGTTATTTGAACTTGTACCCTAATTAGTAAGGATACATTTTTAAAAGGTGTGATTTAAAAAGTTAAGTAAAATTGATTGCATAAATTATTAAAATTAATTGAAAATGAATTAAACTATAAGTAATTATGAAAATGTATACATAATTAAATTACATCGAAAAATGAAAACGTTAGTAGGTCTTGTTTTAATTAGATTATACGGATTCAATAACTTTTAAGAGACTGACAGTTCAGTATAAAAAATTATATCAATTTATGACCACAATTTTATTATTGACCTTCACTTTGGTGCTGTCAAGGACAATCTCCAAAATTCAAATCTACTTGGGTATTTCACGAAATTACGTAAAGTATAGGTTGATTTAGATAAGAACACAATTGGCTTTCTTTTATTTACCTACATAATGATGTCTTATACCTTACGGGCTTACGATACAATACTCACACGTTATGGAAACGTGGTGCCAGAACATAGCGCCTATATACGTTTTAAAGAGCTGTATCAATTATTCTGTGAAGTAATTTTTTATTCACTGGCAAACATCGCCAGTAGTCGCCAAATATACGGTAATTTCAGAGTGAGTGAATGTTTCAAAACGCTTAGCTCCAAAGAGGCAGATTTGAAGATCAAATTTCTTTTAGAGATTGAAAAGAAGTCGAGTAAGGCTGGCTCACGCAAGAAGTTCTTGGCAATCTTGGTTGCAGGCATACACCCTGGTATCTGTAAGTACTTTGGAGTTCGGGGGTTTAACTCCACAGCTACTTGTCGATAACTTGAGATCTTTAAATAATAAGACAAAGATCTGTATTATTAATATATTTATTCGTAATTATAGAGAGGATCGCGAAATCTGCTTAATGTTTGAATCTAATTTCTTTTACTTCATGAGTTTTTCAAAGACAGATCCTCGATCATCCACTGACTCGGTCTGTCCACAGACTACTAAGGGATACTGGGTCTGTCCTCCTTTTCATTGTTTTTTCATATTCTCTTAATTCAAATTAAAACTCACGTATTTACAAGCTTTTATTTAACTTGCAATGTATGTTTGTTCGGGTGGAATCTTACAACTCAATTTTAAGACACTTGCCCTCAACCGATTGAGCTGAAATTTGGTATGCACGTTCAGTTCGGATGACAATGCAAGAAAAAAAAAATAAAAAAAAAGATTGTTTTTAAAAAGGTTTTAGTATTAAAATTAACTTATTTATTCTTTTATCGCTGGTGCGTGATGGCCAGTAGGTAACTAAATATAGGTTCGACAAAAAGTACGAACACTACAGTACTATTATGTAATTGTAAAGAGGTTGTTGTAATTCTTGACTGTTTGTTCGCAAAGGGCGTTAAACCACATTGCCTTCCTTAACAAGTGGCAATTCATTCATTATAGAATACTAATGCATTATGGTACAAGTGTGTAAAGTTGGTGATTACCGCCGAGGTGCTATTGAGACACGGACTGTTAGGTTGGAGTCGTAAGAGAGCCGATACGACGTTTTTCAACACACTTTGTGAATAAAATAAAACTAAAAAAACACTTAATTTACTCTCATAGTGAAATGTGTCTCACCATTAATAATTTTATAATACATTTTACTTGACATTGGCAAAATTGCGGCGAGTGCTACAGAGGCCATTTTGAAGATGAAGTTGAATTGATTTTGATTTGAATTATGTTAAAAAGGTCTTGATAAGGCCTAAAACGTAAGTTTGATCGTAATCGGTGGAGTAGACCCGGTGATCCTATAACTACAAGTAGCAATAATCGACATCCCTACGGGCGGAGCTGCGGGCATAGTCTAGTATTATATATACTCAATATTATAATTACACTAGGAAAATACCGCTTCCTTACTTACACAATGTGAATAAAAGTTGTTATTTTAAAGTATTAGCAGATATAATTTTATTGTGAGGCTCCCTCTCCCTTTCTGAAAATATCCGTAAAATTATACTACCCAACTAAATCTTAGAAACAATATACCTAGGAACATGCAGCACGGTATTGTGCAGAATATTGGTATTTCGATTGTCAAATGGCTGGTTTATTGTAAGTATATATTTTTTTAAAGAATATTAGCAACCGAAATTACAAATATTTCGTCTAAGCCCTCCAACTAAGCTAAATTGCTTGTGCTAGGAGTGGGCTCCCGTCGGTTGTGTAATGGCCAGGATTCGAATCCGGGACCTCCCGATCGTAAGGTCGACTCCTTAACCACTAAGCTACCGAGGCTTCTGTATTTATCACATTAATTCTCTGAGCCTTTGGCGACTGCCATCTGACCTTCGAAGCCAATTATCGATATCGAAGTTCTATAGTTAGAATAGTAGGTAAGCTCCGACTACCCGTAGCGATTTCCATAGATGCTCGTATGGCAACCGGGACCGACGGCTTAGCGTGCTCTCCGAGGTAAAGCATCCAGACCGATGCAAATAGGCATATTCATTCATGCATATAAATACACACACCGGCAGAATTAGCGGAATACAAGAAAAGGAGAGTATAAAATAGTGCGCTTTATTTTTAAACAAATAATAATCAAACATGAAACAACAACAACATGTTTAATAACGAGTGTTTCCCCCTCGTGCCCTGATTAAGGTTTCCATCCGTCTGGGCATGCTGCGAATGATGTTGTCAATGATATCTTGGGGCAACCTCTGCCATTCTTCAACTTATGTGTTTCGCAGCTCGCCCAGATTGTTAGGAGGTCTTGATTTGACACTCCTCTTAAGCAAGTCCCAAACGTGTTCAATCGGATTCATAGCCAGGGACCGTGCTGGCCACTCCATCACCGTAACACCAACATGGTTTAGGTATGCCTGTACTGAGCGAGCACTGTGAGCCCAAGCATTATCCTGCATTAAAATGAAGTCATTACCAATAAATGGGGCAAATGGCACAACATGTTCCTCTAAAATCTCCCTGATATACCGATCAGCAGTCAGATTTCCGCCGTCGACTACTACTAACTCCGTGCGAGCCGTATTTGCACCGGGGAATCGGACTACAATAAAAAGTTGCCAAGTTACAACTTACGAGATCAGTAAAAATCGCGTCAAAATAGGCACAAACAGACATAAAATTTTAAATATTGCTTTAGGTTAGCTATGGGTACGTGACGTTGCATAAAAAAATCCATTTTTTTTGTAGATAGATTCATCGAGTTTCCAAATTCGAAATTAAAAATTACTTATCACCAACCGTGAAACAATTTTTGTTCCAAACACAAACACACAAGTCATTGAAAATAACTTAAGAACCGGTTATTTGACAGCTGCTGTCAATCCAAAAGCAAACAAGTAACTTTTTAACCGTCAGAAATCCCGTCAAATGATCCACAAAGCCGGCAAGCCGTGATGGGATCATAAATATCATACTATACAATACACAACGACGTACTCTAACCCCATTGTATCGCGAATAAAATAAAAAACTCGTCATAATAATACATTGAAATTTGATGGGGGATTTTGACAACCCTAGTTGGCAACACTGAGAATTGGAACATTCGAATTTGAATTCTATTTGTTTGTTACTAAAGGTTGTGAATAGTTTTTAAGGATATTGGCTATGAAATTAGGTGTACATTTCACAACATATGCATCCATTAAGCAGGTTGTATTGTATGAATCGTTACTAAATTAGTGTAAACAATAGTTTAGTTAGACAGATTTTATCTTAAAAGATATTGTGTTGAATATTATATTCGTGAAGGGGCAGAACAGGCTTGTGAATGGATGTCTGATTGAATATTGGTACTGATATTAGAGCTCGGTGGTACTTATAGGTACCATAGGTGACCACATTATAGGGCCATGCAATTTTTAATACTGTTCCCAACTGAGTTAATATTCAATTTTAAAATTGGGATTTCTATAGAGTTATATTATTATTGATTGAAGATCACTACTTAAAAATCCATATTTTATGCTAATATATTATTTTAAATGCGAAAGCAGCTCTGTCTATCTGTCTGTGTTACGCTGTTTCGGTAATATGGTATAGGGGTAGGTTAGACAATATGAAAGGATATAGGCTAAGTTGTCATTTCTCAAGGTCTTAGCTACCCCTATACCAAATTTCATCAAAATCGGTTCTGTGGCTTAGGCGTGAAAGACGGACAAACAGACACACATACACTTCCCCAGTTATAATATTAGTTTGGATAACACATTATTGGCAGACCAGAAAAAGTATTGTTAAAAACACCTAGGAGGTAGAAAGATTGATTTTATGACCATGAAATAATATGTACACTTGACATTTCCTTTTAATTCATAATTACAATATTTTGTTTTATTATTTTCATCAATTCAATGACATAGATTTATATTATTATATTAGGGGTTAAAGTATGAAATTGCCGATTTGTACTGACAAATTGAAATTCGTTTTTTTTTAATTTAACGTATTTATTTAATCAAAATAATTACCATTATTATCTATACATTGCTGCCATCTAGTAGGAAGGTCATTTATGCCTTTGCGATAGAACTCTGGTGATCTAGATTCGACAACCTGTGTGAAAGCATTTTGTACTGCCTTCTGAGAAGAAAACTTTTTATCACATAGAAAATTGTCCAAATCACGAAAAAATGGTAGGTAGTCTGTTGGAGCAAGGTCTGGCGAATACGGAGGGTGACGGATAGTTTCTAATTGCAGTTCCTGTAGAGTTAAAACGGTTTCTCGTGCTGTATGAGGTCTCGCGTTATCATGGAGCAATAATGGTGAAGATCGATTCATGAGTCGGGGCTGTTTCACTGCTAGTTTTGCTATCATTGTTCGGAGTTCTTCACAGTAGACATCTGCCGTTATTGCTTGACCAGATCGTAGAAAGCTATAGTGAATAACACCATGCTGAGACTACCAAACAGTTACCATTACCTTTTTATTGGTAAGCTTTGCTTTAGGACACTGTTGTGGCGTTTCACCTGGGGTCAGCCATTGCATTTTTCGCTTACGGTTATCGTAAAGAATCCACTTTTTATCACATGTCACAATTCGATCCAATATTCCTTCATTTCTGTATCGATTCAACAAGGCAACACAAGTTTCAACACGCATTTCTTTCTGCAGATCAGTCAAATCATGAGGTACCCATTTTTCACATTTTTTTATTTTATTGATTTGACGCAAATGAGTCAATATTGTTGGTAAGGTAACGTTAAACCATGCAGCTAATTCCTGGGTAGTTTGGCTCGGATCAGCTTCCACCATGTCTTTCAATTCATTGTTATTCACCTGTGTGGACGGCCTTCCTCGTAGTTCGTTCTTCAAATCAAAGTTTCCATTACGAAAGCGTTTAAACCAAAATCGCACGGTGCGTTCATTAGCAGTCCCCTCTCCAAACGCAACATTGATATTGCAAGCTGTTTCTGCCGCGTTAGTTCCGCGTCGGAACTCGTATTCAAAAATCACTCGAATTTTCGAAGTATCCATCTTTCTTGTCTAAGCTGAATAAAAAAAACAACTGAAAGTCGATAATCGAATGTTGCACATTTTTAAATGAAGAACTACATAGGTACCATGTGGAGAAAGTTTCACTCAAAAATCTCAAACCATGAAGGTTCTATGTCAATTCGAAGTACCTATTACAATGAAACGGCAATTTCATACTTTAACCCCTACTATTTTCATTTGACATTCTTTGAAATTTTGCGTGCCAATTTTGGTGAAATACGTTAAGCTACCTATTGTAATAACCGAATACCACTGTAACTATAATGTACCGTATTTCGTGCGAATAAATTATCATTCATTCATTCATTCATGAAAAGTATTCAAGTACTTAGTTGCTTTTGACAATATTGACCTACACTGTGCTACGCGGTTAGGAGGCATCTTATCACACAAGCTATAAGCTTAACACGCACGGAAATTGACCAATCATGCCTGCTTTTGTATCTTTTATAGTATACTATATATATAGACCTAAGTCATGAGGCAAACGAGGTTCGGACGCACGCGGATTACTTTTTTTATACCACACTGATGGAAAATAGTTACCGTGGTCTATAGACGTGTGCAACATCAGGGAAATTATACCCGTGCTGTCGACCCTGTAAACACAGAGAGTTTCTGTGCTTTGGTCAGCACAAAAACTCTCCTGTGAGCTCTACTCTCTACCCTATTGTTATGTAATAATCTATGCTTAGTGACTTTGAGCTCGTAAACCGCCGAAGCATCTCGTGCGATCTTGAAAAGACACCTTTGTACTTTTGATAAAGCTTAAACAGTTTAATTAGGGGCAGACGTCTGTGAAAGCCGTGATAATCCAAAAATATCTACGAAATTCTACGATATTCGACGACATTCTACGATATTCTACGACATTCTACGACATTCTACGACATTCTACGATATTCTACGACATTCTACGATATTCTACGACATTCTACGATATTCTACGATATTAGCTGAATAAAGCAAGCATAGCTTAACTAGCTTGTGTTATGGAAATTTAACTGCGGATAAACATTGATATACATTTTTTATTATCATACATAATAAATATACTATTCATATATACAGGACACAGAACAACACGAGCAGTGCTTAGATGTCACCCGTATTCGGTGCAGAATATTCCTTCAAGAACCAAGCGGTTTTGTGACTCTTTTTTTTTTGTCGCACAATTATGTCCTGAAACTCCTTGCCAGCTCACGTGTTTCCTTCTTCCTACAGTCCCGGGACCTTTAAGCGGTCCGTCAAAAAGCGCCTGATGAAGCCGTCAAGCTGAGTGCCACCATCGTTAACATAGTACGTGTATGTAATGTTGACCTTATTTCCTGAGACTTAGCGTTCAGCTTACGATCAGGCGCAGTGAAGTCAAACTGACGTGTCCTAAATAAAAAATAAATACACATTTTCTTACTTGCGCAAAATCCCGACGGATTTATGCATACAAATATTTTTATAGAGCGGAAATCGAATACATACCCCCAGTAATGCAACAGTCGAAAGCTTTACCACCCTTAAATCCAGAAAAAGTGCAGGAGAGAGTAGAAAACTAACTAATGGATCGTACACACGTAGTTATGGTACAGTTGGCCAAACTGAAAAATGGTCTAAGTCAAAGCAAGCTTATGTCACAAGCACAAAGAGCTTTTCTGTACTAAGTCTCCTAATAAAAAACCCAAGATATTGAAGCAGGCTGATCTTTAAAAGAGCTCAGGACAAATCCACCGCTTATCCGGGTAAAGGCAGCCACTTCACAATTGCACACACAGTAATCAGATCAGGGGTGCAAGTGGAAATTGAATCAGAATGTACTTGACCCATTAGATTACACACTATTTTTGAAATCACCTTTATTACTATTTGAAATAGAGATCAAAATTGATTGTCTAGTAAAAATTGCTGTAGCAAATGAATTTAAAGCTTGTATTAAAGGAATTAAGATTGAAATTTCAAGGGTTATTCTGTGTGTTTCTATTGAAGGGTGATTTAAGATCAATGTTTATTTGTGTTTAATAGGAAAAAAACAACAGATGCAGACATTTCACGGGTATAATAATGTACTTATTGGAATTTTATGGCGCCTTTGATCTCGTGCGGTCTCCGGCCCGGCTCCGGGTCCTTTGGGGACGGGTTGTTTGGACATGCCCTGTATGTTGAGCGAACGAGCGAGTTTTTTTTGGAGCATTAGGGATTGTTGATATGGCAAGAACAGCAGCACGCAAATATTACTTAAATTCTTAGAAAAATCTCGATACGTATTAATGCTATTGATGTTTTTTTTATACCACTTATAGTGATAGACAAGCACATGGTTCATCTAATTTAAAGTGGTTACCGTGACCTATGGACGTGTGCTGCCGACCCTGTAGAAACTTTTTTAATGCCCTTCTTGAAGAAACCCATATTATAGTCGCCATATATTAGAGCGGTTTCACACTTATCCGATATCCGATATCGGAGGAAGTCAAATGTTTGAGACATGTGTCTGTTTTTCACATTGTCCGGCCCGATATCGGTTATCGGAGTCAACACCACTGTGTTGCCCCGATATCGGATCACAAAAAGACTAAAACAGTGACTGCAAGCAATTTTCGACCCTAATGACATTTTCTTAGTTACGTGTCTTTTTACGTTAATTGATGACGCGGCCTGATCACGAATATTAGAAAAAAAGCTCGATAGCATGCCACGTCAATAAGGTCGAAAATTGCTTGCAGTATTTTTCTTTCTTTTCACCTCTAGCATCGCTAACTAGTCAATGCTTTCGAGCAAATGGCCGTATCGGGCCGATTTTATCGGATAAGTGTGAAAACAGCACAAGGTGTCTTGGCTATGGGATGTTGGCTATCGGTGTCCGAATCGGATGTCGTATGAATATGAAAACGCTCTTATAGTAACCACATATTATAAAAATCACAGCAGAGGGTTCATTCCAAAACTTGAGCGGGCGTGGGATGGAGTTCCTTTTATATATTTTCATTTTCATCATCGTCATATAAGTGTTGTGCTTCGATTGCATTCGAGACATTCACTTTCAACCCTGAGGTAACCTTTAGACTTTTCCTTCTCCGTTTTACAAGTGGCAGTTCGATGGCCGGCGTTTGGTATAGAATGACAAATTTTGACGTTCATGACATGCGTTAACAACTGTAAGAAACGTCAAAACGCCGGTAAACGAATCGCCATTTGTCTTGGGGGGAAGACCCGCTCGTTCTTCTGCTACTATTACAGTGGTGACGCCGTTGACCAGACGGGTGATCAGCCCATCTGTGGGGGTTATTTCACCCATTTAATCTGTATAATGACTGTGATAGACGTTTCAACCGGCACCGAAGGACGGACCAATAAAAAACAGAAAAATAAGTAGTACAAATAATAAAATATTTGCACTGAGCAGAAATCGAACCCTGTGTAGTAGAAGAGAATACATACATATATATAACACCTGTTAAAATTCTATTCCAACTTTTATTTTAAATTCAATTGAGGCTATGGCAACATTAAAATTGAATTACTATCAGTGCTCCCCTCTTCACGGGGCATCCCGCGAATCCTTTTATAAGTAGCTACTTGATCACTATCTTAGTGGCTTACGTGTGACGTAACACTGTATGACGTAATAGCGTTTGCTTAGTTTCAGGGGTCGAATGATCCAATTTGGTCCGAACTTTCGGATCGAAATGCAATTTTTTGATAACTTTGATTTTTGTTGGGGCGGCGACCCTTTATTGGTGGTAACTTTTAATCTTTACTTTATAGATAATTTTATTGTCTAACTAATCTTCATTAAATAGTATTAAAAACCAGCCATTGTTGGATATTTTTTCTAGGAATACATCATCTGTGAAAAATTCAACGGTCTAGCTGCGATACGTCTAGATACGAGAGGGCTTCATATAAGACGATTCCTGCCGTCTTCTGAAAAATTCGCAAGGTGCATGACTGAAAAGGATCGTATGATTCATGACTAACTAGATAGAGGTAAGCATTTTACCACCGGCTTCCCTATTGGAAAGTTTTAGGAATTCATCCACTCTGTGTTTTTGTACTTTAGTTTTAAATACGAGATGTTTCAAAGTCTCAAAATGGTTTTCAATTCCTGATGAAGATGGTGCTATATTATCTGATTCGAAAAATGAACATGCTAAATTGTCTAATTTTCACAACGGAAATTTCCATAATATTCTTTCGAAAGTAAAAATTAACGATGGGTAGTAATATTCATTACTGTTATGTGATATTATGTTTTTATTATGTCTTTTTACATCTTCAACAACAGTTCAAACCAAACAGTGAATTCTAAATCATCACCGTGATCAAGCACACACTTCCATATTTATAATATTAGTATGGACAAAATATTTTCTTTTTTTCTTTCTTTGATGAATCTCTGGCGCAAGTTTTTCTATTAGGAATGGAAGGTTAAGCAAAGGTCTCCAGGCAAAGTCGACATTCCAATGAATACCTCCAAGACATTCCAAAGCGTACCTCTGGCTTCAAAGCGCCAACTTTAGAGCCAACTGCGAAGAGACGAGTAAGTTCACGCAAAACTTTAGCATAAAACTTACCGATTTTTTGCTTTATAAGCAACTTATTAAGTTTTCAGTCAAGTGTCCTATTGTGAGTTGAGAAGATACTCAATACTCCAAAGTTTGTCTGCTTCGTAGTGAAACTGAAAAGCCGGTACTAACTGAGTTGGGAAAATATTTTGAGCGCGATGATGATAAAGTGAGTGCCTAGCGTAGCCAGAGCTTATTGGAGAGTTTTTGTGCTGTCAGTGGGAAGACCTAAGGCTATTCCTGGTTTGTCGTTGTTTTTATTCAATTTAGAACAACATGGTTGCTTTTTATTGACGTCAAGTTCTATTTAAGCTAAGTTTAGCAACGAATCGATCAAATTTCTGGTTTCGGATTGGCATATTTGGATTGAAATCGCATATTAGGACTGGCCGTATAGGTAAGTACCTATTACAAGTCTTATTAGGCCTCTTATACCCCATCATTAGATACCCGAAACGACGTCAGGTTTTCTTTCCCGGCAGAGTAGAATTTGGGCCACACCTTTTCTTCTCATGTGATGTCGTACAAGGCGACTAAGGGAATGGGGCTGATTAACTTTAACATCAGACAGATATGTACAGCCCAGAGTCATCCTCAGATGCATGGCTCGAGTCAACAATAGTGCCCGGAATACGGCAATAGGCTCACCCCGTATTACGTGGGAGCGAATACAGATTGGTGAAATGTCGGTGTTAATTCACCTCTGCCTAACCCTCCGGGGATAAAGGCGTGATTATATGTATGTATGTTATCGAATAAAATCATCACAATGAAATTATTCAAATGTTGCCACACTCGTAAATCGATCAGATAAATTTAAGAGCACAAAATTAACGCGATCAAATACAAATAAGTACGAAGACCTGCCCCTCGACTAACGAGATATAAATATAATAAAGCGTAATCGATTATAACCCCCAACATTATTCTGCAACCCTGTCAAATAACCTTTCAAGAAAACGAATACGTAATTTCTACTTTATGACTTGACAGTTAGAGTTGATTTTTAAGTGGTGCTGGTTTGACTGTTGATACGCGAATTATTGTACGCTCTGCTTAGCCATTTGTTGGTCCGTAGGATTAAATAAAGTTGGATAAGAATTGTAAATTATATAGTTTTGGTAGTTGCGATAAACAATTAGTTTGTGTCAATCTATACATCTATACATATAAATAAAATTGGAATGTCTGTTTGTAATATTGAAATAACCGTTTTTTACAACATGCATATGAATATTATACGGTTTGTCTGTCTATCTGTGTGTCTGTTTGTTCCGGCTAATCTCTTTAATGGCTGGACTCATTTTTACGGGACTTTTATTGGCAAGTAGCTGATGTAATAAGGAGTAACTTAGGCTACTTTTATTTTTGAAAAAATAATACTTAATAGCGTTGACTCATAACCGACATCCACGCGGACGGAGCCGCAGGCAACAGCTAGTTATGAATAAAAGTTATTTTGCTAGTGTTACAGGAGGTCCCATTAGGGTCTTAGGTTCAAGTTAACTTCACATGCCAGCCAATGCAACAGCTGATAAAGGTTCTCCTGCCCCAAATAGCAAATCCTGGACGCTGTGATAATTATACTGTCGCGAAACGATAAGGGTTCTATAGCTTGAATCCATATTATTGCCTGATATAACTGTTTCTGTCATCTCTCATTTGGTCGTAAAGATCTAAGGACAAAAAGGGATAACGCAACAAGATAAAAACATGTCCAAACATATAAAACAGACACTCATATGCGTGTGGTCAATCAAAGGGTTCACACTACCGAAACGGTGGTTCAGTTTGCCTAGTAGGCCTCGCACTAGTAAGCACCACCAATCCATACAGGGTCTGACTAAATGTACCCCCTGCAGGCAATACCTTTATAGGGATAACAATAGCACGCCGTACCGTCATACACACCTAATACATAATTTTACGTCTAAGTTTCTTGAAGCACCTTAAGCATAAGCTGATCTGGGACAACATTACACAAAATAAATTATCATGTATCGGTAATTTTAGTATTAGTTAATAAAGCAAGATACTCAATGGTTATAGATACTTGACTGGCCGCAGCTGGAAATTAGCAATTCAATCTCTAGATAATTACGTACTTTTCTGTTAGACATTGTGCCGTATGTTCAAACGAATTTTCTTTTACATACGTATTTATACAGTAAAGAATATAGCGTTATAAAGATTGAGCTGCCCATGAAGCCGACCCAAGAGTCTACGAATCCTAAAGAGTTTGTATTTCGTGAAGAGTCAGTTTGGTTTCCACTCAGTGCAAATATTTGTATGCATTTGTGTTGTTCTGAATCTATGTATGTAATGTAAATGGAACTGTGTTTCCCTGTACTGGCGATAGTGTATCTAAAGGGAATGAAAGCGGGGATTTCGTGGAATGGAATGAACAATCTACGATATATAAAACACTTTGTTAAAATAATGTAGGTATGTATTTACAAAAACAATGTGTCAAAGTATATTTATCCGCTATCTAGAATATTATATATTCTACTAGCCAGTTAAGGTATGCACACAATGGGTCCAGATGGCGCTGTGTAGACCGTTGTAGAACATTTATTTATTACTGCTGCCGATCCAACATTCGTGATTCCAAGCTGACCCCTGCTAAACGCATAGGCGGTGCGCGTGTAATTCCATTGTTATTACTTATACGAGCATGTGCATCAGAGGGTAGGCAGGGTAGCTTTCGCTAATCATGCCGTTGACAATCTTTGGTACAGCGCCAGTTGTTCAACGGCGGGTGACGTTTTATTGCCATAAAAAAGTAACTTACATGGACCATGAATGTAATAGTACATTATAGTACAAGTGTGTAAAGTTGGTGTTTAGTACGTAGTAAGTTAATCAACAATACACACGTGTATCTTACGACATTTTTCAACACTATTTGTGAATAAAATAATATTCAAAATCATTTTACAATTCTCATACTGAAATGTAAACATTAAAAACTTGAAAACAAACCTTTAATGACGACCTTTACTTGTTTTGTTTCCTTTGTTCCTTTCAGAATAGGCTAAGGCGCTATGACCAATGACCATGCTGCCATGTCATCAGTGGATGACGGTCTTTACGCACAGAATTTCAAAGTAAATTTTTAAACTTCAGCTGGATTTTTTCTATATAGTTTGTGACACGAATTATATTAATTTATTTTATAAGATTAGATCACATAATTTGATCTTAACATACTCGTGTGATACTATAAAGCTTGCCTACGGCTCATTTTTATTTATCTCACACTGTTAGGTATATTAAGAACCCTTTTAAGAGAAGATAAGATAAGATAACTTTATAGACAAATAAAACAATTTTACACGTATCCACTAATACAGATGCATATAAACTATTAAGAGAAACAATTAGTAATTATTCAATCAATAAAATTATCATTAACTGTTTTTCATGGCATTGTTTTCTTAATTAAACACGTACATGTTGAAATTATCGACGAAAATACGTAATAATTTTTTTATATTAATTGTATCGAAACTTTTTTATCTCAACTCAACCAAGAATTATCGACACTGAAACTAATTTTCATTCTTCATAATCTATTTTCTGACTTGTGGGTATTCGGGCGGTTACTGTGATTAATCGGTCAGACAGTAGACGTTTCCGCCAAAGTAGTAAAAAGCCAAAAAACAAAAAAATACCAGTGATACTTCTAGGATTTTTTTTTAAAGCATATTAGCAACCGAAATTATCGAAATTACTAATGTTCTCTCTAACCCCTTCAAATAAGCTAAATTGCTTGTGCTAGGAGTGGGTTCACGTCGGTAGTGTAATGGCCAGGATTCGAACCCGGGACCTCTCGATCGTAAGGCCGACTCTTTAACCACTAAGCTACCGACGCTTGACGATTACAGAAAAACTAAGGATACAACTGGGAAGAAACGCCATAAAGCCGTAGTCGCGCCGTATGCATGAAATGAGCAAGTAGTAAGTATAATAATTCATTTATACAGTTTTTAAGAAAAAGCAATTGCAGAAATCTGTAACTTATGTCATTATGTGCTTAATTGCAGTGAAATTAGAGCCAGTTTATGAGCAAGTGTATTCAAAATAGTCTAATGCCATTTTGTTTACGTATCTGGAAAGTATTATTTTACTTCTTGTTATTTTCCACTTTGACTCCTCTCATTCTCAGCCGCCTACCAAACTTTTTAAGACAACCTCAAAAGTTCAACTTATTTACTGTGTTATGTACAAAACTCAAACTGTCTTAAAGTAAACAACTAACTTGTTAATCCCAGTAGAAACAGAAGACTGGCCGGTCGCATATCATCGCAATTTACAGCTAAAACTTCATCACCTAATTTGTAAGTGAAAGAAACAATTTAGCTAGCGGGGAGTGTTGGAAATGACATCGTAAAATGTAGTAATAGGTACCGCCTAACGATTTTTCGAACGAGCGCTGCGCTTTAATAATATATAAAGGAGAAAATCAGTGGGACTTTACGGGGAGATTGGACACATATTACGGAGACTCCTTCGGCCTCCCCAAGTTTCGGGAGAAAAAAATATTCGTAGACAATTATTTTCAGAGTTTATCACGTCATTTAAAACATATTTCGGGGTAGAAGTTTTGCTGAATGAGTGAATGATAATGATGAAGGCTCAGACTAAAAGAATGATTTAGAAGGAACGTATGGAACATGAAAGTGAAGTCGCAAAAAGTAATATTATAGTAACCATTTAACTCGCACACAATGAGTGAAAGGGGAACGAGTGAAATGGAACTTTGTCTGAGGATGTCGGGATGTATCTGGGGCTTACTATGATCTTCAGGGTACGAGCCAATCTTACCTGCAAACTAGTGCACCTACTGAACGGACGAGACTGTGATGCTACTTTCCCTTCGGGGTTTGGGGACGTCGGCATATTGTCAGAAAAATCAAACCGCTAAATAAATTATGACATTTTGGTAGACCCCGGGCTCTGAGGTGATGGGACCACAAAATGAGCTGGGCAAATTCCCTCTCAGTATAAATATTTGTATGTACGAATATTTAGAGTGTATACTTGTGTGTATTTATAAAAAAAAATGGATATTAGTGTGTCTGTATTCTTAGAACAAATACCTATCTAACAAAAACTAATGTTATGCTGCAGTTCAGATTGGCCATGACGTATTTATTAATAGATAAGTCATGCAGGAACATGGCGGCTTTCAAAAATATTTAGTTTTCCGCAAAACTGAGAATAAAAAAAACATAGCTACTTCCTAAAACTAAGTAACTTTATAAATTTATATGAAGAACGGCACTTGTGATACAGGGTTAACCTAGTACGAGTGCCAAAACACTCCTATATAGCTTCCAATAATACTATTATATTGTACTATATTGTAAGGAAAATTATGCTCCAATTTTGTAGAAATAAATAATCTTATTTTATCTTTTTTTATATCCTTGATACGGCGCGCATTGTCAGGAGGTTCCTTTCTCTGGAGCCCTAACCACCGGTAGCTTGGTCACTGTATCCGATACCGGTGGAGCACTACTTTTTATATTTTTAAAAAGATGGTTTGTTTTTATATGTATTTAAAAATATAATTTGTAAGTTTTTAAAACGAATAAAGAGGAATATTATTATGAATTTCTGTAGCGCACTGTTGCGTCTCTGATTATTGCTGATTGCTGACTGGATTTTTTTGCCGGCATTTTACAGTGCGGACAACGAATCTACAGTTCATAATAAATCATTGCCAATCATTGGTATATGTCGTATCAATGCCGTGTCGTTCTTGCTCGTATCAATGAATCAATGAGCAGTAAGTGTCAGTAGTTTAACCAATTGTCACACATTGAAATAAAAGCACTTTTCAACGTCTCAGCGCATCACTCCGCGACCATAGCTACTGAAAAGTAACTGAAACATCGAATTAAATGTAAATAAATTCTGTTAAGAAGTGGTTTTATATCAATTTCCTTTTCAGTATTCATAGCAACGAACTTTCATATTTACACGATGTTCTAGTTACTCCGCGTTTCACCAAGTCTCTACAGACTACGAAATATTCTCCTTTTTTTAACGACAAAAGCATAATTAAACCTTAGAGAATATTCTGTATTGTATTCTCTTTGGCGAGTTCGAATTTTAAATTCAAATGCCTGTGGGTTTCCCGTTTCGTTCTTTCAGAAATAATACTCTAATGAAGGCCTTGCATTGTAATATTTTTCCTTCTTATTATTTACTGATGTAAACGAGAGGTGCGGGGTTCTTATGAAGTAAGCAGCGAAACAACAGACCAAGTAATATACTCTTCAAAATATATTTGAGCTCAACAACTAAGCTAGACACAATTACAGAACAACACAGTGCAATGGTTACACAATAACCACGTGGGCGCTGTCGGGAGTGCTTATGCGTGGCGATCGCGTAACCTTGCTCGGTTCAGACTACAAACAGGACTGCCGAGGAGTGGGTCTCAGGCTAGCACCAGAACAATCCCCCGCACCGCGCGCGGACCCCCGCCTTAATTACGGTGCGCTGGCGTTGGCCACATCTGTTAGTACAATAGAGACCCATCCCTCGGCTACAAACAATGGGATCTTACCTAGTAACTTAACCTAAACTAAATATAACAAAGAAATCCTCTAAGATACTAGGTACATACAACATAATATTTCTTAAACTATCATGAGTAGTCGTGCTCGTTAACACCACCCCCCAGTTGGAGGCTTCCACCGATAACTGAACGGTAACAAGCACGGCTACTCGAGCAGCAGGGCGACGCAGCGTCCCTGTATGTATTCCTATGTCTACATTATGGCTACCTTATGTCTACGCATAATACATGTCCACACGTTGTCCACAATTCAATTTACTTTAGGATACACTGTCTCAAATATCGACCACTTCGACTTCACTTTCGGGCACGCTGGGTTAAATGTCCACACCTTCCATTTTACTCTCGGGCGCACTCTGTCAATTGTCTCTTTGATCTTGGCTCTTCGGCGGTTCGGGCAGCGCCTAGGGTTGCGGACGCGATGGCGCGGGCTCGAAGGCCAGCGTCGGAGCAGCGGGCACCGCGTGTAGTGAGACGGCATTGCCATCCGGCGGGAAGGTGCAAAAGTAACGTTGTCCAGCCAGCGCACACGCGGCGAAATGTGTTTCTTGCACATAGGCGATGCTTGGAGTGGTGGCTGCGATAGCGCGATATCGTTCGCACGTGTTGGCGCCATGCGCAGCGAATCGTCGGCGCGAAGCGCGAAGCGCTTAGGCGCGCGGGAGCCATCGGATGCCACCTGCACTGCAACGACATTGCCATGTGCTTGGCGCTCGGGCGTGGGAGGCAAGGCTGGTACGTCAACAAGCCAGCGCGGCAAGTGCGCTGTAATCTTACCGCTTGCGACGTTTCTGGGTGAGCCGTGCAAGTCAACCTCCGCGCGGCGCTTGGCAACGCGAGTGGCGGCGGATGCGTCGTCTAAACAGCGCACCACGTGCGCTGTACAATCAGCGATGGCGACGCTCGTCGATACACCATGTGGTTCATCTGCCCGGATGCATAGAGCAGGCGCGCGACGGGCAGCGGAGGCGTCATCCAAACAGCGCACCACGTGCGCTGTACAATCAGCGATGGTGACGCTCGCCGATACACAACGTGGTTCATCTTCATGGACGCGTTGAGCAGGCGCGCGACGGGCGGCGTCAGCGATGGCGACGCTCGCTGATGCACCATGTGGTTCATCTTCCCGGACACGTAGAACAGACGCGCGACGGGCGGCGGAGGCGTCGACCAAACAGCGCGCGCGACGGGCGGCGCAGGCGTCGTTACTACAGCGCACCTCGTGCGCTGCACCATTTTCACGTTGTGCGACGCTTGCTAACACGGTAAACTGTACCTCTTCCGGCATGGGACGGATAGGCGTGCTAGGGGCGGCGGTTGCGTTGTCACTACGGCGGCGCACCTCATGTGTTGCAACATTATCACTATGTGCACCGCTCGCCGGTACTCTATGTCGCTTTTCTTTTAGCGCTGCTATATCCGCCAAATCGAGCGCGAGCTTTATCCTTACCAGGCCCAGCGCCCTCTCTTTTTCTTTCTGCGCCCTCTCTTGATCTATCTGCGCCATCTTCAGTTCCGCTTCATACTCAGCGCGCATTCGTAGGACTTCGCGGCGTGCCTGGCTGAGTCTTCCTGATGCGTGGCTGGCGCTATACGGCGCGCAAACCGTGCGCTCCCAAGCCGGTGTCATCTCCGATGGCGGTACTAATTCACCGTGGTCGCTTAGACCACCCACCATGGAGCTCCTGGCTGGCTGCTTATGCATCTTTTACTGATGATGTGAGCCCGTTACAGTCTTCATTCGCTCTTGTTGCACTCCTTGTCTGTCATTTCCCACTGTAAATATGGCTACTTACTTCAATCCGGCTGCGAAGGACCACTTTTGTAAACGAGAGGTGCGGGGTTCTTATGAAGTAAGCAGCGAAACAACAGACCAAGTAATATACTCTTCAAAATATATTTGAGCTCAACAACTAAGCTAGACACAATTACAGAACAACACAGTGCAATGGTTACACAATAACCACGTGGGCGCTGTCGGGAGTGCTTATGCGTGGCGATCGCGTAACCTTGCTCGGTTCAGACTACAAACAGGACTGCCGAGGAGTGGGTCTCAGGCTAGCACCAGAACAATCCCCCGCACCGCGCGCGGACCCCCGCCTTAATTACGGTGCGCTGGCGTTGGCCACATCTGTTAGTACAATAGAGACCCATCCCTCGGCTACAAACAATGGGATCTTACCTAGTAACTTAACCTAAACTAAATATAACAAAGAAATCCTCTAAGATACTAGGTACATACAACATAATATTTCTTAAACTATCATGAGTAGTCGTGCTCGTTAACAACTGATTTGTATGCAAAATGTCGCTAATCGTTATGACTACTAAGCCTTTGGTTTGAAACATCAAAGTGAGGTAAACTAATGACATAATGAGATTCAAATTATATATCATACTGCGACTTTGCTTTAATAACCAAACTAAGCTTCAAAAGAGTACCTACGTTTTTTAAATGGATATGAAATTAACTAGTAAGTAATTAGAGATTGGGAGAAAAAAAGAAAATTAAGTACCTAGTGGTCTTTTGAAATGTCTTGACAGAGAACACTTTATATTTTTATCAAAAGATAGCTTAAATCCAAGAAACGAGCTATGAAGGTGAATTCTCGTAATAATAATGGCCAAAATTCAGCAAAGATCTGACCTCAATATGCCAAATCTCAAAAACGTTATTCGATTTTGTCATTTGTTAGATTGAGGTTAAATTGAGACTGAATTTTCAACATATTTTTATTCCAAGAATTTTGGCGTAAGTAGTATGGGCTGCGGTGTCACCATAAACATATTACACCACACACCATAGAGATATACAGCTTCTGTGGCGTGGCGGTAGTGAACGCGGCTGCTACGCAGGTGGCGCGGGTTCGATCCCCGCTCTGTGCAAATATTTGTATGCATGAATATGAATATTTGCATTGTTCTGGCTGTTTCTATGTATATTATATATTTATCTACTAAAAAAAGTATCTAAGTATGTTTATGCGCATTGTAGATTCTATAACACAAGCTAGTCAAGCTATGTTTACCATGGGTCTAGATAGCGTTGTGTGAAATGTTGTGGAATTATATTGATTTATTAATGTTGGTATATATCTATGGGTGTCACACACACATGATAAAAACAATACCATCACGAACCAAGCGATTGGTAGCTTCATTTTTTCGTCGCATGGCAAATATATGGAATGATTGGTCCGCACACATGTTTCCCTCTTCTTACGATCTTCAGTTCTTCAAGCTGCGCGTGAAAAAGCATCTGTCAGGCCGTCAACGTAGTGACTACCATTTTGGACTTCTCGACATCTGGAAGACCACCATTCCAGAAGTAGAGAAGTCCAAAATCATCCGAGCTTGAGAGGTAAACTTAGATTAAGTAGAATTTATTATTGACGTCAATAAAGAACAACCATTTTGTTCTAGATTGAATAAAAATATTTGACTTTGATTTTGAGAGAAAAACTCGTAATAAAACCCTCTGGCCAGTTTGGAAATAGAACGCCAAAGGCCCCGTATTGGGCGAGGCCTAGGTCCATCTGTGAATTGTATACATCATACATCCTAGTTTCTTTTCAACCAGCAGGGCGTAGTCCAATAAACAGAAGTCAAAATCTAAAAATGTTTTACTCAATTGAAAACTAACACCACAATATTCGTGTCGTTCGCCGATACCATAACGATTAAGCCGGCCATTAAACATGGCCATCAAACAAAATGTTCAGCGACATAATACACGCAGTCTCAAGCACTCAACTGCCCTACAAAATTACAACAATAAAGAAATGAGAGATAAGTGCTACAACATTAAACTTCGACTACTAACTACCAGTATAACATGAACTGTGAACTTCCTAACACTTTGTTCCCTCCAAACGATTTTATGATACAGAAATACTCGCGGGAGCACAACTATAACTGGTAGACTTGAGTAGGGTAGAAGCTTCGAAATTGTGCGCGTGGCTTACACGTGCCTCGGAGGGGACCACGGAGTTTACATCACAATTAATGTCACAACACTAATTGGTGATAGCGGTTTGACAGTTAGGTACAACACTAGACTGGTGCCAAAGTTTATGTATCGGGGAAACTTTGACAGAGGCCTAGTGTTGTATCTATAGATACATTTGAACTCGGAGCAGAATTATGATTGACTTTTAGATAATTAAATGTCGGAGGTAACAGTCAGTCCTATGTTTGCTGGAGGCAAACCTCTGCGATGGCTCGCCCAAGTATATAATCAAAGGGCTCTCACCCAGGGAATATATAATTACGAGTATGACGAGGAAATGTCATAGTACCTGTTTAATAATGCAAACTAGTGTCGCAAATAGAATAGTGGGCTTTATTTTTAGACTTCACCAAAGCTTCAGGCGCAGTCGATTTTAGTTTTAGCTTCAATTTTAGACTGTACCAATATTGAGACAGTCTTTTACAAGAGCTTCACTGGCTGACTGACCTGGTTCATAACGCGGCCCTCAGCCGTACCAAGGCTTCGGCATGAAACTCAGTAGGGTAATAGGTCTATTTAAAAATCAATTATTTAATTGAGCTCATTCAATTAAGTATGGTGTTAAGAGCGGTAAAAGTTGCGTCTGCTCTTATTTATCGTTTTAATTTATTTTAAATCATCCACCAAACCTTTCAATCAATCAATTTGCCCACTGCAGTCCACTGCTGTACATAGGCCTCTCCCATTATGAGCGATTTCATCCTCAACCCAACCTTTAATCCATATCCATACTAATATTATAAATGCGAAAGTAACTCTGTCTGTCTGTATGTTACGCTTTCACGCCTAAACCATTGAACCGATTTTGATGAAATTTGGCATAGGGGTAGATTAGACCTCGAGAAAGGACATAGGCTTTGTTTGGTCGCGATAACCGACATCCACGCGGGCGGAGCCGCGGGCAAAAGCTAGTAGTAGATAAATTATATCACAATCAAAATTATGACGTCACACTTTTTTATTACACAGGTATCCTTGGAATTTATCGTTTTAACGTTTAGCAAATAGTAATTAATATGACTAGACAGTCAAGTACCCAATTACTGCGTTTTGTATGAGTAGCTTAGTTCAGTAAACAGTTCACTCAAGCTTCGCGAGCCCTGATTAAGTAATGGCTACGGAACGACAGCTGCTAATTTTGCACATGAAATAATCAGCTGTAGAGAAAGCTCGTTCAACATCTACGTTAATAAGAACATTGACTATTTTTTTGTCATTGTGGATTCATTGTTGAGTATCCATACTAATATTATAAATGCGAAAGTAACTCTCTCTGTCTGTCTGTATGTTACTCTTTCACGCCTAAACCATTGAACCGATTTTGAAGAAATTTGGCACACGGGTAGATTAGACCTCGATAAAGGACATAGGCTTTGTTTGGTCGCGATGACCGACATCCCAGGGGGCAGAGCCGCTGGCAAAAGCTAGTATACCATACATATACTCACGCCTGTTATTCTTCGAAGGAAGGCAGAGGTGAATTAACACACACGTTTCGCCAACTAAGATTTTCGATCCCACGTAATAAGCGGCCTATTGCCGTACATATATCTGTCTGATGTTAAACAGCTTTATCCCTTAGTCGCCTTGTACGACATCGCGTGGGAAGAGACGGGGTGGCCCAAATTCTACTCTGCCGGGAAAAAAAAACCGTTTAATTAGCATTATATCCATCGTATTAGGAAAGCACAATGAAACGACAATATCATAAAAAGACAATACCAAAAAAAAAAAACAAGTAGCGAAAAAAAAAACAATTTGTAGTGTACCCGGAGTACTACCAGGGGCCTTTGGCTTCGGGATCATTCGCCTTACACCCGTTCAACTAAAGTGTCAAGTAACGAAATCTTAATATATAAAATTCTCGTGTCACAGTTTTCGTTCCCAAACTCCTCCGAAACGGCTCGACCGATTCTCATGAAATTTTGTGGGCATATCGGGTAGGTCTGAGAATCGGCCAACATCTATTTTTCATACCCCGATTCGCGATAACCGACATCCACGCGGGCGGAGCCGCGGGCGACAGCTAGTAAATTATAAATTCAATGTTTAGCATTATCATTCTTTAGTCAAAGTTCTTGTCAGACTCCAGTACAATACATGACATAATATAAATTAGAGGCTTGTATGCAGTTTAGGAAACATCATGCCAAATCATAACGGGCTATTTGACAACATTAAAAAAAAAATACTACAAATATTGGTCATCCTATCAGATAATAGCGTAAAAAGACATTTAAAACTATAAATTAAACTAAAATAACCATATTTTTTACGAATTTCGCTTAAAATATCTAATATTTTTTCGAATTTTTATCTGTGACGAAAACGCTCTGTGATCGATCACAGCACTGCTGAGTGCTGACGTCACACGCAAGTAAACACGGCTTTGTGACAGAACAGAAACAAACAGTTTTTGTGGATTATTTATAGACGTATTTGTACATTGTGCAACTACACACCATTTATACACCATTTTATTCACAAAGTTTGAAGAAAACTTTATTATTTACTTCGACTTCACTGCTTTAAGGTTATACATCACGTAATCGGCTCCATACAAGGAGACAGCGTTTTTCGCGCGTTTTTGAAAATTTAAACTTTAACATCGATTTTTTGTTAAAAAGCGTTAATTTTTTTTTTCTAAATATGGATGTAGTGTGCATATTATATGCTAAGGAATAATTTAAAATGGTTTTCCAAAATTTGTCAAATACCCTATTCATGATAATTCATTATAGACAGCTAAGCTAAATAACTTATGTTAGGTGTGGCTTCACATCGGTAGGCCAGGATTCGATTTTGGGACCTCTTGATCATACCGGCTCTATAGCCACTAAGCTAAAGGTAGAAAAAGGATCTCGTGCGTCCGTTCAAAATGCATAATCTAATCTATTCGCCATCCGATCGGCGCGTGCCGGGCCACGCATTCTCTTGGGACGCGGCCGATGTTAGTGCGTCCTGTGACTCGACTGCGGAGTCAAAGAGCGTTATGTGTTTGACCTATATTTACGTTGCATCTCTATAATAGGTTCGCTCGTAATCGCTGAACCAATTTCATTGAAAATACCATAATCAAATCTTAGTTCATTGGTTGTGTAACGACATAATTAAGTTATCTATGGTACTGTACTTGTGCTTTAAGCATGTAACGAAATAAGAAATTAGAGAATTCAAAAAATAAATAAATTAGTGACTGAAATTACCTATAGAAGTTAAGGGGGATAACAGTATTTAATTTGTAATTGAAGTAGATTAAGTAAATGGTAAAACTCAATAACTGTCCTGGAAGAATTCCTACTCAATTTTACCATAGACACGTCTCTGGATGTGTTGGTGCTTTAATGTAGCTGTCAAATACGTTTACACACACTTCTTTAGAACACATTACACTGGAGCAGTCAGCTCTCGCCGAAAGTTTCCACCTTTATTGAATCATTTTAAGCTTTTAACTCTGTTTGTATGATCCAGTTAAGCATCATATCGATGTTTTCGATTGAATGAATATTCTGATATTCCGTGCACACCTTTAAATAATAAATAATAATAAAAAAAACTTGTTTATTTCTCACCACCATATCATTTACATAGTTGAGTTGACTTAATATTATATACCAGTTTATGTAGGAGACTGGTGCCCAAACTAGGAAAGATCCTGTATTTCAGGCCACCAGTGCAATCCTCATCTAGGGTCAGTACATCTATAAAATTGGATCAACTGAATGCAACTACATTATTGACATAGCATTTTGGGTAACGTCGGGGTTAGTCTTGGTTGAGGTTGTGTTTGTTTTGTGTAGTTTAGTCAATTACTTTTAGGAGATCTCCTATACTGTCATAGTCTAGGGTCACGAGCCATTCTCTGGCTTTCAGCTTACATTTTGACTTCGTGAGCGAAAGCACTAATACAGATTGATTTGCTCTTAATGCCTTGGTTTTTAAGATCATTTTAAAACTATGTTGTCAAGATCGTTCTGACTCTGACTGTACAGGCTTTGTTAATTGTCTTATAAAAACTAATTGAAAACAATGAGCGGACAGATTCATACATACATACATAAACTCACGCCTTTATCCCCGAAGGGGTAGGCAGAAGTGCTAGCACACCCACATTTCGCCAGTTTATGTTTATAGGTCCCAATGTAATACGTGGCGAGCCTATTGCCATTAACCGGGCACTTATAAACCTGCGATAAATACACAAATAACTTCAAAAAGCATCGAAAAGTCATTGGTGGGTGTGATGGTAAAACCTGGGATCGAACCCGAGACCTCGTCTCAGCAGTCCATTACCTATACCACTAGGCTACCGCGGTGAATGACAGATACGAAGGATATTAATCAATCAATTAGCTTATCGTTGTCCACTGCTGGACATAGGCCTCTCAAAATGTTGGGAGAGGGTTTGGGCTACTGTTTCCACGCTGGTCAGACGAATGATAATACTGACCATAGAGAAATACGGCTCGCTTAACAGAACTGCGGAATAATTTATCTTAGTGTAAATCTGTTCCAAATAAATTCAGTCTCGATTTCATTTCAATCTCCTTAATGTCAAAAACGATCGCTACGTCAACGAAAGTTGTGTTTTGAGGAAACCGTTTGAGTTGTTCCATTCTCACCTGGAGGTAAGTTCACACTACTGTTGGACGGCTTCTGAGTAATGAAAGTTAATTCTTATCAACACCTACTTGCAGTTCCATACTGAGCGCTGTGTGTAAAGAACTTTTTTTTTATTGTAAAGGGCCCCAAAATCTAAGTGTGGCCATATACAATTAGGCATTTGAATGGCTAGTCAAATACTTTGCTTTTTACTAAACGTCAAAAAGATAAGATTAAAAAGAAAATTGCATGAAAAATTTATTTGTGACGTCATAATATTTAATAGTCAAATCATTTACTATTAATGGTTGGGTGGATGATTAAAAATAATTAAGAACGATAAAATAAAAACCGATGTAATGGTCTTCACTCTTTTACCATTCTTAATTTAATCATCATCATCATCATCATCATCAGGCTATATTAGTCCACTGCTGGACATAGCCCTCCCCCAATGAGCGCCATAGCGCCCTGTCTTCAGCTTGCCGCATCCAGCATCTGCCTGCAGTCTTTCTTAGATCGTCATCCCACCTGGTCGGAGGACGTCCTACACTACGCTTGCCTTAATTTAATAAGTTCAGTTAAATATTTTATTTTAACTACAGGTAAATAGATACCAAATTAAGCTTGTGAATCTTGTTCTTCTGCTGTCTACGACAAAAAGGTTTTATATAGCTGATGAAGCGGTCTGTCAACGAACTTAGTTATCGACAGAAATATCATCTAGTTTTAATTCTATATAGGTAATGGGTCAAACCGCAGGTCAGGGCGAGTTTGGACTAAGGTAAAAATGGTACGTTCGGAAATTCGAGCAGAATTTCGTGTGGTAGTGTGAAATAAATGATGCAAATGAATGCTACAAATAAAACTTCGTTTAATGTATTGTATTTGGTTTGGTTGGTATTTTATTAGGTGTTCATCAATGATTTTATTAAAGAGCTAAGTAGAAACCGTGCTTGGGGTGCTGGTTGGGTAACCTCCACGTCGGCTTCTCCGTTTCTTCCCCCTTTGGACCGCGGTCCTGGGGAGCGGAAGCGGGGGGGCTGGTGCACCCTGGACAACGGCTAACAGACTCCTACCTTGGGAGTTCTGTTGGCCGTTGACAAATAACCCAACGGCTGACCTCACGAGGAGGTCGTGGGATGGCGGGCCTTCAAGGCCCGCGGGAAGGGGTCCGTAGGACACCCTTCCATTCCAACAGCCCTTTTAAGGGCTAGCTGACCCCATTGCACGAGGGGGTCGTGGTATGGCGGGCCTGCAAGGCCCGCGGGGAGGGATCCGTAGGGTTCCTCCCACCTCAACAGCCCTTTTCAGGGCTAGCCGTCGCTCCCAGTACCCCTCTGCTTTAGCAGAGGAGACATGGGAGAGGCGACGGGATCCGTAGGATCCGGGGACGGGTCGGCCCACTGCTCGCGCAGGGGCTGACGGGCATTCGTGCCTCCGTCGGCGTTGGGAGAGTTGGCTACTCCCCCGCATCGCGTAACCTCCGAGATATCGACAACGACCTGAGTGCTAGCCACACTCGGGAACGCCGATATTCCGGAGGCCGCGGGGCTTGCCTTAATTGGCCGGCCCACGACAAGGAAAAGTCTGAAAACCCGACAGCGAAGTCGCTTAAAACCTGTGGATACCTGGGGACCTCCACAGTATATACCCCGCTTCCTGGAATGGCCGTCACCCAGGAAGTGTCTCTAGTACGGTTCTACTCGTGGGACATCATGGAAGAATCAATCATAAAAAACCCAAAAACCCTACCTCGTGAAACAGTCTGCTCGGAGGTCGAGCAGCACCATGACGCGGAAGTCGCGTCCCAGGCGGTGTCGGAGAATTTCGACACCGCCGACAGCCGGGACAGAAGCCCGGTGGGTCTAAGGACCCGAAAAAATACGAAATGGCGTAAGAGGAGCGCCAAAATCAAAAATAAAGTCCCTACCCGACCGAGGACGGAGTCCGATGCCGAGCGCACGCTCGCCGACTCGTCCTCTAGCAGCAGCCACAGTGGCGATGAAATGCTGCGCCCACCCCCGCCCAAGCTGGTGGCGGTTAGCCGCCAAAAGGCGCGGGGTGGTAAAAAGGTTGCCTCCCAAGCCCGTCCATCACGGGCCTCTGCCCCGGAGGATGCGGTGGCGCCGCCGAGTTCCTCCACCTCGGCGGCGCCCTTGGCCTGTACCGGCGACAGCACCTCGACAGAGGTGATGGAGGCCCTGAAGAGCCTTGCCAAGGCCCAGACCGGGGCTATGAAGCCGGAGGAGGACCGGCTCATGCGGGTGACGGTACGCCTCGTCGAGCATTACAACCTGCTCAGGGCGGAACTGGCCAGCGCGCAGCTCGAGCGCGCTGAGCTCGGTAGGCAGCAGGTTGCGATGCTCGAAGAGAGTGCGCGGCAGGCGGCGGAGTACCGCAGCGAGATGGCCAAGATGGCGGCCGAAATATCGGCGCTGCAGGAGGCCATGCCAGACGAGCGCGTGACGCCGCCGCCATCTCTGGCGCCGCGGTCGCCGCCGTCGCCGCCGTCGCCGCCGGTGCGGTCGAGGTCGCCGGTGCGGCCGAGACTGCCGCCTCGGGCGCGGCCGGTGTCACTGGCGCCACCGCCGCCGCCTGTACCGGCGCGTTTACCGGCCCCGCCGCCGTTGCCGCCGCGTCTGCCGGCCCCGCCGCGCCTGCCGGCCCCACCGCCGCCGGCGCAGCCGAGGCCCACCAATCCGGTGGAGGCCTGCATGGCGACCATGGCCGCTATGGAAAAGCGGCAGGCGGCGCACGAGGAGTGGACGCGGAGCTGTCTGGAGGCCATAATGGACTCCATCCGTCGTCCGCCCCTAGCGCCGCCGAGCGGGAGCTACGCCGGAGCAGTGAAGCGGGGTTCCAACCGTACAGTGACGGCGGGGACCTCGCAGGAGTCGGCCCACAGCGTGCCCACTGCGCCTGCTGCTCCGGCTACCACTGTCGCCGCGTCGTCCGGGAGCGCCCAAGCCAAGGGCAAGGGCAAGGGGAAGGGGAAGGGCAAGGGGAAGACGTCCCCAGTCCCAGCCCCGGCCCCGGCTTCGGTCCCGACTGCCTCCACGAGCTCCGCACCGGCGGGGGGCTGGGAGGTGGTCGGAGAGGCCAAAAACAAGCGGAACGCCCGTAAAAAGGCAGCCAAAAGGGCCAAGAAGGCCCTGGCTGCTGCGAAGGGTGCGCCAGGAAAGCTGCGCGTCCCCCGTACCACCGCTGTCGTCTTAACGATGACACCGGAGGCGACGGCGAGGGGCGTGCAGTACGTGGACCTGGTGAAACAGGCGAGGGGCCTCATTGATATGAGGGCCCTCGATGTGTCGGGGACCCTCCGAGTGACACACACTCGGACGGGTGCCCGGCTCATCCACGTCCCTGGCGCTACAAGCGGTCCCAAGGCCGATGCCATAGCGGCAAGGCTTAGGGAGACGCTGAATGCAGCCGACGTCCGGGTGTCCAGGCCCACCAAGTGCGCAGAACTGCGCATTTCGGACCTGGACGACTCCATCACGGCCGAAGAGATTCGGGTCACCGTGGCGGAGGCCGGGGGTTGTCCCCTGGAGGCGGTTAAGGTCGGAGCGATCCGCTACGGCCGTCGCGGACAGGGGGCAACAGTTGTCGGCTGCCCCATCGCAGCAGCCCAAAAGGCTGCCGACCGGCGGATTCTCGCGGTAGGCGGCGTTGTAGGAGTCCGGGTACGGCTCCTACAGGCTCGGCCGGACAGGTGCTTCAGGTGCCTGTCGGCCGGCCACGTGGGTGTACAGTGCAGGGCGGAGGTGACGGTCGGCGACCGTTGCTTCCGCTGCAGCCAACCCGGTCATAGGGCCGGTAATTGCGAAGCTCCGCCACACTGCTTCAGGTGTGCGGCGGAGGGCAAGCCGGCCGACCATAGGGTTGGCAGCAAGGCCTGCACCCGCGGGGAGCCGCCGCCGCGAGGCGGGCGTTCCGCCAATGGTTCGGGGCGGGATGCGGAGATGGTTCCATAATGGATCCTCATCTCCGCATCCTGCAGGCGAACCTGGGCCACGGTGTCGATGCTCAGGCACTTCTGCTCCAGAGCATGGCACAGTGGTCCATCGACGTCGCCGCTGTCGCCGATCCATACACTCACCGGCCCCTCGGGCCCGCCTGGGTGGTCGACCTGGATGGATCGGCGGCACTGGTGCATAACGCCGCTGCGGGTGCCCCTCCCCTTGTAGTGATCGCAAGGGAGCATGGCATCGTAGCGGCGCGTGTAGGGGAGATTGCGGTCGTGGCCGTTTATCTCACGCCGGGGTCACACCGACTCATTGGGCAGTATCGGCGGTCGCTGGAGCGGCTGACCGACGTCGTCAATGCCTGTACGCCTCGTCAGGTTCTTGTGCTCGGGGACTTCAACGCCTGGTCTCAGGCTTGGGGTTCCCGGCGCACAAACGCGCGGGGCAGGGCTCTGGAGAGCTGGGCCGATTCTCTCGGCTTAGTTCTCCAGAATCGCGGGGCCGAAGCCACGTATGTGGGCACCTTTGTGGCGGGGGAGCGCAGGTCGATCATAGACCTTTCGTTCGCGAGCGCTTCCCTGTCACTCCGCGTGCGGGACTGGCGTGTCGCCGTGGAGGTGGAGACACTATCGGATCACCGATACGTTCGGTTCGATGTCTCCCCTCCTGCGGGTGATGCGCCGGTCATATCGGCCCAACGCGAGCCGCGCTGGGTGTTGGGGCGACTGAATCGGGAGGACCTCCTGGAGGCCGCCATCGTACAGGCCTGGGCCATTGCGCCGGACAGGCCTGTCGACATAGACGATGAAGCGGCCTGGTTCCGGGAGGCCATGACGCGGGTCTGCGATGCGGGTATGCCTAGGGCTCCAGCCTATAATCCGAGGCGTCGGGTCTACTGGTGGAATGCGGAGATCGCGAGGCTGCGTCAAGCCTGCGTGATCACGCACCGCCGGTGGGCTCGACTCCGTAGGAGGCGTAGCCGTACCGCAGATTCGGAGCCCCGACTGGCGGAGCTTCACGAGGGATACAGGGAGGCCCGGAATGCCCTCCGAGCGGAGATCAAGCGGTCTAAGGCCGCTTGTTACCGGGAGCTCCTGGAGACGCTGGAGCGGGACCCATGGGGGCGGCCTTACCTTATGGTAAGAGAAAAGCTGCGCCCCCGGGCCCCTCCGCTGACCCAGGTGCTCGAACCGGCTCTGCTCGGAGGAGTGGTGGAATCCCTGTTCCCGGCGCGAGCGGAACATGTTCCGCCGCAGATGGCTCCGCCGCCTCGGTCGCCTACGGCGCCCAGTGCGGTGATTGACGACGACGTGCCCGAGGTCACTTGGGTAGAACTAGAGCTGGCGGTGCGAAGGCTGAGAGCCAAGAAAAACACCGCCCCGGGACCCGACGGCATTCCAGGCCGCGCGTGGGTCCTAGCTCTAGGGGAAGACGGTCTCGAACCCCGACTGAGAGGGTTCCTCAGCGCATGTTTGGAGCGGGGCCAGTTTCCGAAGATGTGGAGGACGGGGAAACTGGTCCTCATCCGCAAGAAGGGACGCCCGGCGGACGAGCCGTCCGGGTACCGGCCCATAGTGCTGCTCGACGAGGTGGGCAAACTCTTCGAAAGAGTAATTGCCAAGCGCCTCGTCGAGCATCTCTCTGGAGTGGGGCCGGACCTGGCGAATACCCAGTTTGGGTTCCGCCGGTGGCGTTCCACTGTGGATGCCATCATGCGTGTGAGGACTCTGGCGGAGGATGCGGTTGCCCGGGGCGAGGTGATGTTGGCGGTGTCCTTGGACATCTCCAACGCGTTCAACACCTTGCCCTGGAGTTGCATCAGGGAGGCACTCGTGTACCACGGTGTGCCTCTCTACCTCCGCCGCATAGTCGGGGCTTACCTGACGGAGAGAGCCGTCGTCTACCCGAGTTCGACCGGAGTCGGTAGGCGTGAGATGTCGTGCGGTGTTCCACAGGGATCGGTCCTGGGGCCGTTACTGTGGAACATCGGTTACGACTGGGTGCTTCGCGGTGACTTCGCGTACGGTGCCACCGTCACCTGTTATGCGGACGACACGCTGGTGACGGTGAGCGGGGCTACGCACCGCGAGGCAACCCTGAGGGCCACGACCGCGGTTGGCCAAGTCGTCGAGCGGATCCGGCGGCTGGGTCTCGAGGTGGCTCTGCACAAGTCCGAGGCCATGTTCTTTCATGGTCCTCGGCGCAGGCCAGGCCCGGGAGCCAGCCTTACAGTGGGAGGCACTCCCATCGACATCAAGCCCCAGCTGAAATACCTGGGGCTCGTGCTTGACGGTCGATGGGACTTCGGACAACATCTCCGAAGCCTGCGCCCCAAGTTGGTCACCACGGCGAATGCCCTGAGTCGGCTGCTGCCCAACTTGAAGGGCCCAGGGGCCTCCTGCAGGAGACTCTACGCGGGTGTCGTGCGGTCCATGGCCCTATATGGGTGCCCCGTGTGGGCGGACACCCTGGGGGCCAGATTCCTGCCTCTGCTCCGTACGGCGCAGAGGACGATGGCCTCCAGGGCCATCAGGGGATACCGCACGATATCCTTCGAAGCGGCGAGTCTCCTGGCCGGATCGCCACCGTGGATCCTGGAAGCGAGGGCCCTTTCGGCACTATACCAGTTCCGAAAGGAGGCGCGGGAGCGGGGATTCGATCCCGAGCCCGAGGACATTCGGGCCGAGAAATCCCGGCTCCACCAGGTCATGGTGGCCGAGTGGGAGCGACGACTTGGGCAACCACGCGCAGGGCACGCCGTCATTGCGGCGGTAAGGCCCATCATGGGGGAGTGGCTAGAGAGGCCACACGGGAGCCTCTCGTACCGTCAGACGCAGATGATAACCGGGCACGGTTACTTCGGGCGGTATCTGCATCTGATGGGTATTGAGCCAACGCCCGAGTGCCATCACTGCGACGCGAGCGTGGACTCGGGGCTGCACACGCTCACCGAGTGCCCGGCGTTTGAGACGCCGAGGCGGGAGCTTGTGGCGGCCCTGGGGGTGAGAGTGCTCACGCTCTCCACCCTGCTCGCGGCGATGGTCCGCTGCGCGGATGCGTGGGCGGCCAGCGCCTCTTTCTGCGAGCAGGTCATGCTCGCGAAGGAGACAGCAGAGCGGGCGCGGCGCGGTGAGCGAGAAAGGCTCGCTGACATCGCTGCTCGCGCCCGAAGGCGGCTCGGGCGTCGGAGGGCGCTTACAGACCTCCGCCCCCCATGAGCGCGGGCCTGAGGGTGACGGGTGGAGCCACCCGTCACCCTAGCAGAAGCAGGCCACGGCGGCGGCGCGCATCGTAGGACGATGCGCGCCTCCCCACACCGGGGTTGAGTCGGGGACGGCGTGGTCCCCACCTCCCGAGGAGGGCCAGACCGAAAGGGATGGCCCTGGGTCAGCCGGGGTGCGAGGGATATGTCGCAAGACAACCTCACCTTCGGCCTAGCACCACGACCCACAGACGGCGTGCGGTTTAGTCGGTTCGAGTCCGACATAAC
The DNA here is from genome assembly GCA_949126895.1 of Eilema caniola. Taxonomy (NCBI): domain Eukaryota; kingdom Metazoa; phylum Arthropoda; class Insecta; order Lepidoptera; family Erebidae; genus Eilema; species Eilema caniola. The sequence continues at coordinate 48,015,233 of OX421460.1, read as the reverse complement.
CCACCCCTCCGGCTCCGGAGGGGCGGGTATCCGTGGGGATTTCCCGCACGTAAAAAAAAAAAAAAAAAAAAAAAAAAGTAGAAACCGTGCTTATGGCAGTAGATAACTTCAGATATGAAACTTTTTAGGAATTCTTTTTGCACCCAATGCACTCTATAGCTCAAGGTTTAAAGTGAGAGCTCTTTCATGAGTCTCCGAGAGGAAAGCGATGCTCTCAAATCCGAACCGTCTCAGCATACCTTTTTCATCGATCAATCTAAATTAATTACATCTAAATTAACTACATTTTAATATATTATTATTTATTTATATAAGTACATATACCTACAGCTTATGAACTAATACATTGTCCCACAAAACCGTACAAACGGTTTGACTATTGGATCAGAAAAAACATCTGGGCATACCCTCGAGGCTCTGCAGATGGTTAGAGATTTTGCTTCCTTTGCAGTATTCTACCGTCTCTACAATGGTGAATGTTCTGATAAGCTATTCCAATTAGTCCCACCCTCTTCTTTCCTATACAGGACAACACGTGCAGGGCTTAGATGTCACCCGCATACGGTGCAGAACATTCTTTGCGTTCGGTGACTCTTTTCTTTGTCGCACCATCAAGACCTGGAATTCCTTGCCAGCTGTTTTCTTCTTCCTACAGTCCCGAGTCCTTTAAGCGGGGCGTGAAAAAGTATCTGATGAGGCCGTCAAGCTGAGTGCCACCAATGTTAACATTACACGTGTATATAATAGTGGCCTTATTTGACGTGTTTAGGACACGTAAAAGAAATTGACAATACCTTTATTATTATATGGATTATACATAAATAAATAGTGTTAACTTAACTCATGGCATTGAGTCGATTAAGTGTTTATTTAATTTCACTATAAACATAGTTTTTCTCCATTCTGTTCTTATATCTACAGGTAAGCTGTTTAATATGTTTGGACTTATTTTATTTAAGATCCCATCACCATACATATTATGGACCCTGGGACTACAAATTTTCCCGCTGTCATTGCTCATGTGTTGTATCTGTTATCTAAGTAACAAGTCCGCGCTGGATCACGCTCTCGACTGCTATCGTTGTTGGTAGCAAGTAGGTATTTATGTTTCACACTGACCGGTAGTATTTTACATAATCTAAACAGCTTACAGTAATCGTTTTTATACTTATGCTTAGTTTTTGAATCTACTAGTAATTTAATAAATCTTAATTGAATGTTTTAGATAGATAGATAGACTTTATTGTATACCAACATTAGATTACAAGAGATAATACTATGGATTACAGTCATTAGTTAAATGCACAATAGGCGGCCTCATCGCTAAATGCGATCTCTTTTAGGCAATCGTTTATTAACTTATTTATATGTGTTTTGTATGTAAGTAAATAACAGTCAAGCGCGTAGTCCAGAATAAACTCCACCAAGCTTGTGTATAACAATTTCAGAGTACCACGTGGAACTTTATAACTTAAGTGGTTAAATTTGCTTAAGATAGCTCTGAGCGTATTATATATGGAGTAAAATTTTATTCTCACCGGTTTGCAGCTACAGTTGACCAGATTGTTGTGAAAACATTAATATGAATGAGTGAACAGTGAGAGTCTCTTATCCTACTTATCGCATTACTCCTCAATTGGTCCCTTAAATTCATTTCAGCTAGCATCTTAGCTATTATTATAATCGCATTAGAATGCACACTACATGATTCATTTACCTTGCTTTTTAATCATCCGTTGGCGCCCAACGTGTTGCTCAAGCCCCACGTGGGGCGCCAACACCCGTGATTGAGTTTCGTGCTGCATCATACTGACCTATTGGAAATGGATAGTATGCTGCCGTCCAGAGCCAGTATATCCACCAGAAGCGAGTTTCCGAACACGGGTGAGGTATGATCCACTGAGCATTTACTTGTTAGGTTTGGGTAGCAGGAACACGATGTTACTGCTACTACAGCTGGATCCACGTAGTGTCTTGGAGGCCTATGGGCCACACCAAGATCTTTGGTAAGTAAGCTAATATAAACTACAAACCAGTACAACAGATGATTGACGAACGAGGCTCTGGCAGACGTTTTTCTATCGGGGTTGGAGAGTCAAATAGCAGTTATGCCTGAGAAGTCATTGAAGTGAACTTCAATACGGTGTAATGACAGATAGTTTTGTGCTAGTTTTAATGTGAAGTTAATTATAAGTTAATTTGGTTGCTGCGCTTACACTATAGGATTGATTTCAGTTCAGTATAAATTTCGGTAAGTATTCCAAACTTAAACCACTTTCTCCCCGTAGAGGATGAATGGAATTCAGTACAATTTTCTTTCCCTGTTTTTAACAGATCAAAAATAACTATTGTTATGTTCGCTTTTTGTGCCATAGAATATGACTTTGTTGAGCAAGTGGTACGAAAAAAATATTTTAAGCCATGCATTAAGAAGGCAATAAGCTGCACCACTGAGGAATCTTCACCTGTAGAAAGAAGTAAGGAATATTGATTTTAAAACTTACCCGGTGCCGACAACCGTTGGCCGCCGGAGTCAAAAGTGACCTTCCCTAACAAAGGTTGCCAAGGAAAGGGGCGATCTGAACGTCTTCACTTGATAGTTCGATCAGTGATGTACAATCTCGCTCACACAACCCTAGACAGAATAATAAATTAGTATAAAAATATACTAAAATAATCGATTTAAAAAAATTGGTAAAAATTCACAACCTTACAACGGAGTGTCCAAACACGTTTGCGTGTGTTAAAATCGTAGCACACAGCGACGAAACTAATAAATTACATTACAAATTTTATTATCGTATAATCATATAACTGCAACCTGCCCCAGACGTATTGGAGATCCGCGTGCCCTCGCATAGCGACACGTGGCCAGTAATCAGACAAATAGACACGGCCGTTTGAACTTAAAAAAATTATAATTCATTTGATTTGGACACCCCACTTTTGGTGCGAGGGTTCCAAGATAATTGTTTTGTCGTCAAACAGCCGAGTAGTAAGTGTTTAGTATAATTTGTTACTTTTTTGGTACTTAACTAAAATTTATACTTCGTACGTATTACACTGAAAACCCAAAATGCATACGAAACATGTAAATTGTCCCTTCAATCAGGTAAAAATGTTTAATTAAATGCCTAAATATTTTTTACCTTTAAGTATAAAAGCCTTATTAATTTCTAACTTTAAGTAAAAAATAATTAACCTGCCGAGGAGCCTACCGAGGAGGTTATGTTGGACTTGAACCGACTAACCCGCACGCCGTCTGTGGGTCGCAGTGCAAGGCCGAAGGTGAGGTAGTTAGTGCATACCCCTAACCTCAGTGCCCCTAACTAACTCATTTTTTGATGATCTGAAATTTTGAAGTGGGGAGAAACGAATCGTATGCATTTTTTTATTGATATCACTGAACCTCATTAATAGTCGTAGTTAGTCCAGTGATAACGTAACCAAACATAAAAAGAAAATTGATACACAAACAGTACAAAAAGTATAGTTTTCGCTCCACATAAGCCTACTAATATTATAAATGTGAAGGTTTGTATGGATGGATGTTTGTTACTCTTTCACATGAAAACTACTGAATGGATTTTAATAAAACTTTACAATAGTTATAGCTTATACATCACAGTAACACATAGGCTATATATCATCACGCTACTACTCAAGGGAGCGGAGCAGTGATTATTAATGTCAATAAATCCGGCCGGCATTTACAGCGAAGTGACAGTGGAATTATTTCTGTTGATAAGCCACTGCGCTGTGCATCGCGCAAGTGCGAGGACTAAGCGGTTGACGGTCGAGCAGGCCGCCACAAATTATATGAATACAAAAAATTTACGCGCTCAAAGGGTTGGTACTTGGTACAGGGATGGATAAAGCTTAGGAACGGACATAGGCTCCCTTTTATCGCGATAGAAGGAGTTAAAGGCGGGGGAGGGGAAGAATAGGAGATGAATGTTTGTAATTTTTGAAGATATCCTAATGAAATTTGGTACAGAGGTGAATTAGAGCTTGGGAACACTACGCGATAAGCGTCATCCATGCGAGCGTAGCCGCGGGCATTCATATACTTGAATCATTGAATATATGTATTACAAACAAAAAATATTAATGTTTAATGTAAAGATGGAGTCGAGGTCACCCAAGATCACATGATATGCACTATATTCAGCGTCACACACGCCAAAAATGTCGAACGTAAAGCAAATATACTAGAAAATCATAAACCAAAGGAGTTTGATACAAATTTTCCGATCATTGCAAACATCTTTGTTTGTATTCGTCTGGGTGTGTCTATGTTAGTGTGTGTTTACAAAAAAAATATCTAAGCGTCTGTTTATGCCAATTTATGTGTTTGCTTTTCTATCTCTCTTTGTCGCACGTTAAAACTAGAACACTATATTCGCACACGTGTTTTCGTCGTCATAACACGCCGGGGTTCTTTAAACTGGGCGTACAGGCAGCGGCTATAGGCGCCCACTCACTAACAGTTTACCTGAAGACGGCCGGACGATATAAATCTGTCAGTTAATCGCAATAACCCACACACTAACAATTTCGTTAACGATTTTGGACTGACGACTAATACGATCCGATAGTGTGTGGCCGCCGAACGATTCCGGACAGTTCTAGGCCGGACAGTCTTATGCACATAGTCCATAAGGTTCAAAATAGCAAACACCTATTTCTCACAATGATTAGCACGTACTTATATGAGAATAACGTAGTGGAAGCTATTTTCAACCTTATTGACATCACAATACATCTAGTTTTTTTTCTTATATTCGTGATCAGCGGCATTTATTTATGCGAAAAAACATGTAATTAAGAAAATGTCAATAAGGTCGACAATTGCATGCACTGTTTCGTAGTCCCTATGTAACTGATATCTAACCATTACCGGCAGGCGATCGTACGACGTAAAACTGACGACTCACAACTGCTAGTGCGTGGTCGCAAAACTGACAACAGGGAATTGCCGGCAGGCCAAAATCGCTTTAGCGTGTGGGCGCTATCGGCTTAGGACTGCAGGCCGCCGGACAGATCGGAAACTGCAGGCGGGCTGCAGGCGGACTGCAGGCGGACTGTAAGTGAGCGGGCGCCTTATCATTTAAAGTTTCATACCTGGAATAGTTACTTTTTTATTTAGGACAGGTCAATTTGAGTCTGGCTTTTGGACTTTGTCCAAACTTGTCACCATCCATCGGGTCCGAAATTGCGTATTCCAGATGACCCTATACTTTCTGGCACAAGCCTTCTTTACCGAGTAAAAAGTAAAAAGCAGACCCCGGGTTCCTAAGTGTAAGCTTTGAATGGAACCGGGATTCCTACTGGGATGATGATGTTGAATCACAGGACACTCCTAGCAAGCAAACTTAGATACCAGGCTCTCATAAAAATCTGGATGTAAATGTATGTTGTTGATTCAGGAAAGAGCAGGAGGGAACTTTTTGTTTTCGAATATATAACAATAAATACAGTGCAGAGTCGACGACGTCAAGGTTTACAGTAAACGTGTCGCAAAATGACGATTTCGCAATAAAGTACTAGGAACTTATAACCAAAAGGAGTTGGAGACAACTTCCCGTTCCATGCAAACATGTCAATTGATCTGGGCGTTTCTATGCATACTATCATGCAAATATTGAAAAATAAATGTAGTAAAGTATGTTTTTGTCTTCAACTCTTCGTCGCACATTTAAAAAACTGGAATTCTTAACCAGCACACGCACTTCCATTATCACAAAACCCAAGGGTCTCAAAGTTGAATGTGAATAAGCATCTATCAGAGTAAGGTACACTCGGGCACGCCGTTATTGCGGCGGTAAGACCCATCATGGGGGAGGGGCTAGAGAGGCCACACGGTAGCCTCTCGTATCATCACCGCAGGCATAGAGCCAACGCTCGAGTGCCATCACTGCGACGCGAGCGTAGACTCGGGGCTGCACACGCTCACCGAGTGCCCGGCGTTTGAGACGCCGAGCTTGTGGCGGCCCTGGGGGTGAGAGTGCTCACGCCCTCCACCCTGCTCGCGGCGATGGTCCGCTGCGCGGAAGCGTGGGCGGCCAGCGCCTCCTTCTGCAAGCAGGTTATGCTCGTGAAGGAGACAGCAGAGCGGGCGTGGCGCGATGAGCGAGAGAGACTCGCTGACATCGCTGCATGCGCTCGTAGGTGGCTCGGGCATTGGAGGGCGCAGACCGACCTCCGCCCCCCATGAGCGCGTGCCTGAGGGTGATGGGTGGAGCCGCCCGTCACCCTAGCAGAAGCAGGCCACGGCGGCGGCGCGCATCGAATCGGGGACCGCGTGGTCCCCCCTCCCGAGGAGGGCCAAGGACCGAGAAGGATGGCCCTGGGTCAGCCGGGGTGCGAGGGATATGTCGCATGACAACCTCACCTTTGGCCTAGCACTACGATCCACTGACGGCGTGCGGTTTAGTCGGTTCGAGTCCGACATAACCTCCCCCTCCGGCTCCGGCTCCGGCTTCCCGCGCGTAAAAAAAAGGTACACTATTTTAAATTCAACAGCCTCTGTTGGATTCTGGTGGTTCTGGACTTCACTCCAGCTTCGTACTATCCAGGGGGATTCAATGTAAAACTGAAGCTGACACATTGTCTGTTAAATAATAGGTGAAACTCACATAAATGGTCAATAAAATACGAGAAAAGTGATGTGATTAGTTAAAATTTTGCAACAGACAAATCTTATAGTTTAGTAGCTTACCGAAAAAGCATCTGTGACGACTGTCAAGGTAGGAGCCACCGTTATAAAATCAACAACCTCTGGTTTAGTGGCCTGCAGCTTCAGGAAGTTATCACAGCTTCTCACTATCCAGCGGGTTGCAGACAAACCTTGAACTGGAAACTCGTCCCTTAAACAACAGGTAAAACTCATTATACTTTGGCCAATTAAAGCACAAGAAAAGTAATGCGATTAGTTAAAATTAGGATGAGATCTTTGAAGACAAGGTAACCATGAATCTAGTGATCGGGAAATCGTTATCGTGTGCAGGTTGCGATACCAGACGCTCATACAAAACTGGATGTAAATAATATAATTGTTACCGACTCAGGGAAGAGCAGGAAGGTAAATTTTTGTTTCAACCTTATTCTTAACAATAAAAATATTAATGTATAGAGTCCACGGCCAGGGGTCAGTAACAGATGAATGTGTCGCAAAATGATATTCAGCAATAAATCTACAGAAGTATGTTAATGCCTTCGATTCTTTGACGCACGTTTAAGAACTACAATCCTTTACCCGCCTACACGCTTCCACTTCCATAGTCAAAGTCAAAGATTTTATTAATTCTAGAACATGGTTGTTTCTTATTCAATAATAAATTATTCTAATCTATCTAAGTTTACCACCGCTTCCAAGGCGCTGGTGGAGAAGAAACGGTGCAACAAACTCCACTGCGGCATTTTTAAGACGTCAATTTACAATATTTATATCCTTAAGGCTAAATGTGGACGAATCTACATTTGTCTCGTGTCTCCCTTAAAAGAATCACTAACTTTGGTAAACCGATAATATGGAAGAAGCATTTTATGTTTGTTACGTAGATTTTTGCCTGTAATGTCACTTCACTACATAGTATAAAACAAAGTCGCTTTCTCTGTCCCTATATCCCTTTGTATGCTTAAATCTTTAAAACTATGCAACGGATTTTGATGCGGTTTTTTTAATAGATCGAGTGATTCAAGAGGAAGGTTTATATGTATAATACATGTTTAATATAGTAGAGGGTGCAGCGGGAACGGGATCTGACGCCACATGGGCGGAAAATATTGGCGGTACGAAGTTCGCCGGGTCATCTAGTACTTTTATGAAAAGAGACATATTTTTCCAGACATACATCACGTTTTCAAATCAATATTGGGAAGCTACAGTTGAAATATTAATATCCTTAAATCGTTCCCTGAGGGAGACTCTTTTGCCTAAACAATAAATGGCACGATAATATTTGCAATATAAATATAGTTTCTAAACCTGCTGCTTTTCTCCAAAGTAGTATTCCACAGGGCATCAAGCTATGGAAGTAACTATAACATATAATCTTGGGTTCTTTAAGTGTAAACTAACTTTTAAACTCTCGCGTTCCATGATATATAATTAACGAAACGGGAATTAACGCGATCATGGTATAGGTACTTACATACCTTTGATTGCCTGACGTTTCGACCAGGTTACACCGGCCGTGGTCACAGGCTGACTGGCTCAGCAGTGGACGCCCGCCGTCTTCGAATCCGTGAGGTAGTAGGTTCTTCATCTACCCGCACATTTTCAATATTTTCTTGTCGCCATGTACCGTCACATACCACACTCACAGTGTCCCTATTACGTAAGCAAACTGTCCGGTGTCTATCCGACTGCGTAGAAAAGCGAGGTTGCATGTTTTACAAGCATCTGTCTAGGTAGGGGGCACCATTTTAAAAGTAACAGCCTCTGGCCCGTACCTCCCTAGCGTCTTACTATCTAGCGGGGTGCAATAGGAAGACTGGAGCTGGAACCTCCTCCCCTAAACAACAGGTGAAACCCATTGAACTATGGCCAATTAAAGCACGAGAAAAGTGGTGCAATCTCTCTACATGAGTATTAGACAAACCTAAAAGTCATTGTGAATTATGTAGACGGTCTTCACCAATGCACAATATCAACATAAAAATCTAGATGTAAATATAATAATATGTTGCCGATTCAGGGAAGAGCGGGAGAGCAACTTTTTGTTTCAGATATTTATTCAAAACAATAAATATGATGGAGTTCACGAACAGAGGTCAGTCAAGGTTACAAATGGCCATTTCGCATCCAAGTACAAGGAAATTATAACCCAAAGGAGTTGGAGACAACTTCCCATTCAATGCAAATATGTCATTGATCCGGATGTTTTTATGTCTAATATCATGCAAATATTTAAAAATAAATTTTCTGAAGTATGTTTATTATGCCTTCGATGCTTCGTCACACGTTAAAGAACTGGAATTCTTTACCCGCACACGTTTTTTCATCATAATTCAATTCCGGGTTTGAAAAAGCAACAGTCACAAAGGTAAAGGTTGAAGCCACCCTTTTAAAATCAGCCTCTGGCAAGATAGCAGGCCTCAGTGTGACAAGTGAGGTCACTTGTCACGTAATCAGAACCAGGTCGGGGCGGAGATGTAACGTGTGTACGCGCAGAAATTTTCACATCCGAGCGAGGCATCTCAGATGTCCCAGGGTCAACCGGGATGCGAGAGAATTGCCCAAATGCTGTTGTTGCATAGACGAAGTAGTCTAGGCTTGAGGGGAGCGGGGCAGCCACTCCCATAAAACGAAAAATAAGTCAAATCAATTAAGACTCCAAAGAAAACTTTGGATGGAACCGGAATTTTAAAACTAGGATGACAATGTGACCATGAATCGAGGATCGGGACAACTTTATCAGCGGGTTCTGATACCAGGCTCTCATAAAAATCTGGATGTAAATGTGTTGCCGATTCTAGAAAGAGCAGGAGGGAACCTTTTTTGTTTCAAATATATTCTGAATAGTAAATATTTTAATGTATAGAGTCCACGGCCAGTCAGTCAAGGTGATGTACGTGTTTCAAAATGACCATTTCGCATCCAAGTACTAGGAAATTATAACACGAAGGAATTCGAGACGAATTCCCGTTTAATGCAAATATGTCATCGTTCTGGATATTTCTATGTATAATTTCATACAAATGTATAGAAGTGAATCAACTGAAGTATGTTAACGCCTTCGATTCTTCGTCGCACGTTAAAGAACTGCAATCCTTTACCCGCATAAGCGGTTCCATCTTCGTTTAATCCTGGGTTCTTTAAGTAGGGTGTGCACAAGCATCTGTCATATCATTTTAAAAGTAACAGCTTCTGGCCCGTACCTTCTGAATTTCAACCTAGCGTTTTAATATCTAGCGGGGTGCATTAGGAAAACTGAAGCTGGAGCCTCCTCCCCTAAATGACAAGTGAAACTCATTATGCTATGGCCAATTAAAGCAAAAGAACAGTCATGCGATCTGTCTAAGGGCCGGCGCTCACTGCCGGCATGGCACGGCATGGCACGGCAGATTGTGCTGCGGAATCCCACGGCGTTCTGTAGCATGCCGTGGCATTCCGTGGTATACCGTGGCATCCCGTGGCATGCCGTGGCGTTCTGCTGAAAGCCCAGTCACTCTGGCGCCAATCAGTTTTGCTCCACGCGCATTCGAAGTTGGTTGTGTCGTTATGGTTAGTGAGAGTCAAAAAAACGCGCGCGTGCCAGTGCATCTCTCCCTTGCCCCCGCGCACCGAACGAACTGCGCCCCAGTAACCGAAATGACCGCTGCACAAGTTATAATCTTATTTCAACCTGCTTAGCATTCATAATTCCTCGACACAAAGTGACACATACGTCTCGCAAGATGCAATGGCGTGCCGCGGCAACCCGTGGAATGAAACGGCATGACTCGTCATGCCGCAGCATCCCGCGGCATGACGGGGCGCGTCGCGGCATTGTGGTATCGAAATAAAGTAACATGAACTCTAATCTAATTGAAATAAGATTCAAAATAACTTGATTAGTAATAAAATCCTTTGTCATGCCATCCCGTGCCGTGCCGGCAGTGAGCGCCGGCCGTAAATGAGCATCAGACAAACCTAAAATTTATCGTTGGTTATTAGCTACTAGCGGTCATGTATTATGTTATCGCGTCGACCGTACCGTCTTCACCAATACTGTGGCACAATATTAATAGCTGTTCCTCTTACTTTTACGTGGATGTTACTTTTGATTAGCTGAAGAGTGTGGGCATGTAGGCCTGTGCTCAATAACCTCCGTCCTCCAAGATAGCGGGCCCGGGGAGTGAGAAGTGGCCCACATGTAAAACCCGAGCGAAGTATCTCCAACACCATAGATGGCCCAGGGTCAGCCGGGATGTGAGAGAATTGCCTATTGAGCCACCTAACACCAACTTACATATAAGCCCGAGACGGTGTAAGTTTTAAGTCAGTTCAAGTTCGATATTAGCACCTGGTATTAAGGTATCACTGGGTATTCAAGGGGATTTCCGTATTAAATAAGAAAAAATAGCGATGTTGTTACAAGATCGTCAAGGTTCAAATCATCTTCACCTGTTAGTTGGTACACCTGTTCTTGAACGGGTAAGGTACCAGTCCAAGCTTTCATTTTGGAATGAGTGTGGAACAACTACATCCATAAAAGTAAAGATTAGTTAAATCAATTGAGACTTGAGATGAAACCCGGGATTTACCCTGGGACGATATTGTAACCAATCAAAATATCGGGCGAACTTTATCGTAAGCAGGTTTCAATACCAGGCTCTCATAAAAATCTGAATGTTATGTGTTGCTGGCTCAGGAAAAAGCAAGAAGGAAGCATTATTGTTTCGAGTATTTTCTGAATAATGAATATTTGTACAGATGAACGTGTCGCAAAATGACCATTTTGCAACCGAGTACTAGGAACTCATAAATCAAAGGAATTGTTGATAAATTCCCGTTCAATGTAAATAATATGTCATTGATCTGGATGTTTCCATGTCTAATATGTACATATATTTACAAAAAATGGATGATAAAATTGAACTGATTTAAGTATAATATATTTACTTTGATTCTTCTTTTGAATGAATGCTATTTCAAAGTATCTTTTGGGGCCGACAGGGTAGGAGCATCACATCAAGCTACACCATATCTTCTTCTTCTTCCGTTGACGGCATATCATTTCATATTGTGTTTGCCCAGTGTGCAGCCACCGCGATAGCGTTCTCAGAGGCACTCGTGTGCACGTGGCGGGAAATAGTCTGCAGTGTAGCCCAGTATTGACACCGTGGGTCCATTTCATCTGAGAAACCCCACGCGGGTTTCGTTTCTTTGGCCGACCTGTGTCCGAACTCTAAACGAATGTGAAGTTTATGACTAAACTCTTGGAGACACTTCGTGCATCATTTCAGCGGAATCTGTTCAGTGGTTTTCACGTCCCGAATATTGATCCGGATGAACTATGTCATTTGAAAAAGCAGGACTAACAGACAAACAATAAAAAAGACGGGTTGCACTCCGGGAGTGCCGGCAGAAGTAAAACTTTTTCTTTCTTTCTTTCTTCGTTATATACGGAGAAAAAGATAAAAAGAACACACCATACCATACAATACCACACCATACCATACCTATAATATAGCGCCAATCATAGAACCTATCACCAATTTTCTGGCAGAAGAAATTAACATTATGTATAACATTACAAAAAGAAAAAAATAATCACAAAAAGTAATTAATTACAAAAAGAAAAAATAATCACAAAAAGTAATAAATTACAAGAGAAGAAATAATCACAAAAAGTAATAAATTACAAAAAGAAACAATAATCACAAGAAGTGTCAGAAGCCCAGGTTCGAACCCGGGACTATATGAAACCATAAGGACTCACAGTCGAAGCGCTTACCGGCTAGACTAAGAAGCTTCTTAACGCATCTAACAAAATAAACAATTTGTAGCTGATGTAATGTTGTATGACGTCAGTCGTCGGTTACAGTTCAAAGGTCAAGTAATCCTGACGCGAGTTTAACACTTTTTACCTATCCAACGCCGCTAAAGTAGCTTTCACTTCAAAAATTCTAAAATACACATTTTTGATCAATATTGATCTTAAAACACTTGCATTTTTGAATGTATCATTTTTTCCTCTTCTTGTTTGAGGGACCCATAAAAAGCCTTACAGAACCAACGACATTCTACAGGGCCACTGCGCCGCGGTCAGAATTGGCCATAGGCGACAGCGTCTTCCCCACTTTGGAATAGAGACGCCACCGTTTCGTTGCAGAAAGTGCATTGCATGGAGGTTCGCGACCAAGCACCGTTTAAGGTATGGGTTGGGTATGCAGCCAGTATTCCGGCGCTGGCTTTCGTATTTGCGAGTCTAATTAATGGCAGTCGCTTTCATAAAACTTAAGGCCAATTTCATGAAGGGGATGAAGCTTTGGATGGATTAATTCAGGATGAATCATGTGATGAAATAAAAAATGATGCGATTTTGAATTTTATCGGAAGCCGATTGCAATACTAGGGTCTCATAAAAACTTGAATATGTAATATGTTTCTGATGCTGAAAAAAGCACGTGGCGATCTTTTTGATTCAATTATATTCCGGGCAATAAATATTAATGTGTAGAGTCAATTTTACAGGTCAAGGGCACATCGCGAGCGTTAAACGTGTCGTAAAATGACCATCTCACACCCGAGTACTGCACTTATAAATCACAGAAATTTCAAACAAATGCCCGTTCAATATAAACATGTGTTAGTGGAGTGCCTAGGGGCTTCGACCTCGAACTTCTGTAACGATACTCCGGATCATTACCCATGCACGAGTGCTATTGAACTTTTAAATTTCGTCAAGATCTGTCTTGTAATAATGTTAAGAATTTATTATCAACCTACGCTCCTTTTACCTTACCTGGCGCTGCTTACCTTCGTTGTTATAACGGACCACTGGCGTCTGCTTCCATTCGGGCGCATATTTCTTGAGTTCCTATATTTTTTTGGTTCCCTACCATTTTTGCTCAATCCCCTTTTTAGAGCATTACATCACACTAACGGGCTTCCTCAGACCTCATTAGCTTCACGCCCCTGCGATGTTTTAGGGCATGCTGGAAAGACCAAATAATTCATTGGGCCAGCCCCCGATCTTACCACTCTTCTCATCATATTATCGCGTTGTCATTTTATATAGGGCACACCATGGTGTAGGTTTTTATCTTCCAAACCCCAGAAACATGCACTTTCATTGTCAAGGCCCAACTATGTCTTGGCTATGAAAGTTTTAAAAAGAGTGTTTTAAAAAACCCATGGCCGGTAAGGAGTTGTGAACAGATCATATTCCAATGCCACGTAAGCCGTTGCTCCACCAGAGGGATGAAAAGGTACGTTGTTCTGACCTTCTCCTCTGTGTTACAACTTCTGCCAGTTTCGTAATGAGTCTGCGCGAGTGTTCTCCACTGTTTGAACTTCTCTTGCAGCCTCCTGCTCGGCTCCTCATGCTCAGCTGGTCTCAGACTGGCTTTCTTCAGCGTACCCGTATGAATTACCTTAACATCAGCAGACAATACACCCGCAAGTAGTGTAAGTTTTTGTGAGCAGCATAAAGGCCGACCAAACCACGTATGTAAGGCCAATCTGTGCTACACTGCCTACCCCAGCTTATGTGACTGTGAGGACACAGGTACAGTCGGCATCAGATTGATCTTGACTAGCAAAGTACTCAAAATGATCTTAATAAGCGTCGGAAGTTTAATGGTTAAGGGGTCGATCTTCCGATCGAGGGGTCCCGGGTTCAAATCCTGGCCATTACACTACCGACGTGAACCCACTCTTAATACAAGCTATTTAGCTTAGTTAGAGGGGATAGAAGGAATATTAGTAATTTCGAATAATTTCGGTTGCTAATAAACTTTAAAAAATAAAAACTATGCCCCCCCTCCCCTTCCTGTTAACTGATTGTTATGATATAGTTCGGACAATAATACAATTTAAATCAATAAAATAGCTTGCTACTCAAGATAGATCTGATGCTGACGGTATAGGGGTATGCCCCTGTATTTTAAACCCCATATTGAAGTCTATACCCTACTAATTGCAGAAGCATTTGGCTGCTCATTTGTCGATATGTAATACATGTTCTGAAAAGGACAAGCCATAGTCCAGGCAGGACCTTTCCAGAAACCTTCATGGATTACACGGGCCAATGGGTGGTCGTTTGAGCCTGCCTTTTTTTAATATCTGCAATGTAAGCTTCTTCACAAATGTATAACAGTAATTTATAGATTTTGAACAGTAAATATTTTACGCCTGAAGTCAACAAAAAGAAATCGTTTCTCACGGAAGCATTAAACGTGACGGAAAATGACCAAGTACTAGGCTCCCATAACACAAAGGATCTAGATAAAACTACGAACCCAAAGAAACGGATCTGATTGGTGGAGGAGTAAATAGAAACTTCATATTGTGACGGTATTACAATTTGTATATTACAAATAGATCGTAACTTTTGCAAGAAATCATATATACTGATACTAGGCGATCATAAAATACTGGATATTTCGCGTTTATCTTAGAAAAACCATAGTAGTTTTGCATAAACCTATGTAGATTTTATTCTGGTTCATCGTTCAATGTTGCAAGTGATTATAGTATATCATATTTGTATCTCTTTCGTTCAAATGTATTAGAGATATTTTCTTTTGTAAATACATATTATTATCCATAGAATTCTTCTTTATCCTACCGTTAATCCCAGTCGCATCCGAAGCTTCTCAACTTGGAGTCTGGGGTCCGCTTTTTACCAGTCTAACTGTGGATTTGGCTAAACTTCGATATTTTCCGTGAAGCGACTGCCATCTGACCTATATCGAAGCATTGCAGCTAGGACCAGTTGTCTGATTTTTGAGGGCCTCCTGCGTAGCGGCCGCGTTCACTACCGTTACGACACGGAGGCTGTCCATTATTATCCATAGAAATAGAAATACCCAGACCAATGTAAAATAAATACTGTGGAAAAAGTACAAATGTTCTTACTATGTGTAGTTCATTAGTTATTTATACAAAAAGGCAAGATGCATTTGAGGGTTAAATTTCACTATAGTCATGTGTGAAAGAGAGGACGCCTCAAAAACCGAAGCTAGCCGAACTTTACACTTTTCTTCCCGAAGTGCCGTTCCTACACATTTTACTGGCGACAACCTTTGTTTTAGGCGCCCATGAAAGCGCCCATGATTTTGACGTGCGGGGAGAGGAACTGAAATCGGTGGGAGAGGGTGAGCTTCCATTCTGTACGCTAGTACTATTATCTATTCTGTGACCATGGTTATTATGTCAAATATGTGTCAAATGCATACTGTGTTATTGCAAATCAAAGACAATTTAGCACTATTTGACATTATTGAAGGGACGATCGGAGCTTGCTTCAGTTCGCAGACTTATTGGTTTTACCGTGGGTTTTACCAAACCAAAATAAAACAAAAATTAACCTACACTTAACTAAATTGTTACCAAAAACTACACGTCAGTTACGTTAAGGTAAACGTTACCCTAAAAAGAAATAAAAGGTCGTTTGAAAACAATTTGTTGGGCAAGTCCGGGGATAGTGCGGTGACGCCACGCGCCGCCGTATCCGGGATCTTTCCGGCGTTAATCACCGTAAATGTTCCCGGGCCCCTATTGTAACCTCACTAGTTTCGGAGGGATGGAAAGGACATGGGAATGTGTCTGTTACACTTTGATATTTGTTTTTTTAGAGGGTGGACGGTGCTCTACGACAGACAGGCAAGACAAAACATAAATATAAGTGCTAAAGCTAACTTTTTTGTAGGAAAATAGAAAAAAATATATATTGGGCATGGAATTTGAACTGCCACAGGTCACCCTCCATTCAACGCCGTCTCAAAATTGTTTTTCGCGAAAATAGTACTTCCTGCATTCTTTTGACGAAAATCAATAGTTAATTCACTAGACTATTTTTTATTTCATTAATTTTATAATAGGTAAAATGAGTTACTGATATATAGTGATTCAAACAATTGCTTCGAATAAATTACCCATACAACCATGTCTTACGAGTTTTGTAGAAACTTTTTTTTCAGAACAATATAAGTACATAATATTATATATTTTAAAAAGCTTAAAGCATGAAGTAATTGAATAAAATATACTTAATCACATACTACTACTACTAAAATGTGTCTCTCTTTATGTGTTGTTTTTTTAACTTTCAAATGGACATTCGAAGTTCCGCTGGCTGTCGAAGTCTCGTTATTTATCACATTCAAATACTGGATTAGGTACTCTGCCTTCCATGATAAAAATGATGTTAAGCTTTTTGCCGTTTTTGATACACCATAAACTATGAGACAAAGTAAATTTTAGTTTTATCTACTTTATTTATTATCAGAAATAAAAAACACAATAGATAACATTTATTCATGGTAAGTGACAATTTAGGCCATGATAAAAACAAAATGGTTAACTTTGTGGCAGGAACTTCAAGTCAGAATCAAAGAATCAAAGAATCAATTTCGTTTATTCAGTTTAGGCACATAAAGAGCACATATGAACGTCAAAATTTTACAATAATGTCAGGAAATTACTAATATAATATTAAATTAAGTAAATAAATCATTTGAAAATGATTCTTTCGCTGGTTCGGTAAGTTGGTTCTACTGAGAAGAGACCAGCAAGAAACTCAGTGAACAATATTATAGTTTCTTTTTTTAAAACAATTTGTTTTTATTTTATTTTTCATAGGTTTATATTGTGCGAGCAAGCAAAGAGATTAGGATGACCATGCATTTTTATCATTAAGGTATTCGTTTACTTTGTAATATCCTTTTTTCATTAAAGTCTTTTTTACTTCGATTTTAAACTTATTTAGTGGCATGTCAACCAACTCTTGAGGAATTTTATTAAACATTTTAATATTGTTACCTACAAAAGAATTACCAACCTTTTGAAGTCTGAGTTTTGGCACTACAAGTTTATTTTTATTCCTCGTATTATAATTGTGTATGTCAGAGTTTTTTTTGAAAAGATCTAGGTTCTTGCGTACATATAAAACATTATCGTAAATGTATTGGCAAGCAACTGTTAAAATATTAATTTCTTTAAATAGTTCTCTCAGCGAGTCACGGGGTCTGAGGCTATAGATTGCTCGTATCGCTCGTTTCTGTAATATGAAAATAGCCTCAATATCAGCAGCTGAGCCCCACAGCATCAGACCATACGACATAAGGCTGTGAAAGTAGCTAAAATAAACTAATCGTGCCGTTTCCTCATCAGTAAGTGACCTTATTTTTCTAACCGCATAGGCAGCTGAGCTAAGTCTTCCTGCCAAGGCTGCGATATGAGAACCCCATTGCAGTTTACTATCTAGAGTCATACCAAGAAAAACTGTGGTATCAACTATTTGAACAGACTCATCGTTCATTGTGATATGCGTATCTATCTGTCTTACATTAGGCATAGTAAACTTTACACATTTTGTTTTCTTCGCATTGAGCAGCAAGTTGTTACTTGTGAACCAATGCAATATTTTGGAAAGGTTGATATTCACATCGTCAGGTAATTCTTTATGTCTATCAGTTTTAAAAATTAATGATGTGTCATCAGCAAATAATACTATTTCACAAAGATTTTTAGCGAAGTGAGGAAGATCATTTATATATATCAAGAATAAAAGGGGTCCTAATATCGAGCCCTGGGGAACTCCCATGACTAATGGGGCGCCAGATGAGTTAGTGCCATTAATATTGACTTTTTGTACTCTGCCAGTGAGGTAAGATTTAAGTAAGCTAAGTGAGCTGTTAGAAACACCGTAGTAACCTAATTTTAGTAACAAAGTCTCATGATCAACACAATCAAAAGCTTTTGATAGATCACAAAATATACCGATGGCATCCTGCTTCTTGTCCCATGCATCAAATATATGTTTAACGAGTTCAACTCCTGCATCCGTCGTGTTTCTGCCTTTAGTGAAACCGAACTGTTTCTCATGAAGTAATTTATTAGAAGCGAAATGTGAAAGCAGTTGACTAAATATAATTTTTTCAAAAATTTTGCTGAGTGCTGGGAGTATGGAGATGGGCCGAAAATTAGATGGATCAGTTTTGTCCCCTGCTTTGAATAATGGAATGATTTTACTAAACTTCATGAGTGTGGGAAACTGTTTATCATCGATACATTGATTAAATATAAATGCGAGATAAGGGGCAATAGTGGGCATTACTGATTTTATTATATTGGTTGAAATGCCCCACAGATCCTCAGTCTTTTTTATATTTAGTTGCTTAAAAGTTTTTATTACGGTTTCGGGGTCAATATACTGAAAATCAAAGTTTACTCTACATTTATCAACACAAGATTCAAGAAGAGAAGCAGCTACGTTTTTTGAAGAATTTAATTTACTAGTTATGGTAATTGGAGCATTTGTAAAAAAAGATTCAAACGCATTGGCCACGTCAGCGTCAGCACTGATGTGTCCATCATCTATTTCTAACTCGAAGGATCGATCACGTGACCTTGCTTTACAGGTTTCTTTGTTGATAACATTCCATGTTGCCTTAATTTTATTATCAGATTTTTGTATTTTATCACGGATATAATTAGATTTGGCCATTGAACAGACTTTCTTAAACATTTTAGAGTACTTTTTAGTATGTTCAATGATTTGTGGATCATTTGTACATGCCTTTGTCTCATATAATTTATACAATTTCTGTCTACTCTTATAAATTCCAGGTGTAGCCCAATCACTAAATTTAATTTTGAGTTGATTAGTGTTAATTGTTTTAGTTGTGAAAATGTTATTAAATTCGTATTTGATTACTCCGAACAAATCTTCGTAAAGATCATCCGGGTTTTCAGCAATACTTGGTTCCAAAAGTGACACTTTATTATTAATATTTTCTTTAAATTTTTCTAAACGATATGTTGTGATTGGTCTACATACTATATTTTTTGGCAATGGAACATGTTGGTGCTCAAATCTAGCTAACTGACCTGCATGATCGGATTTTATGAAGTTTATTATAGATTTGTCGTTTACATCGCTGTCAGTAAAAATATTATCCAAGCAGGTAGCTGTTGTGGATGTGGTGCGAGTTGGTTCGCAAAAAAGATTTTGTAAGTTAAATGATTTAAAAAGATTGAGGAACCTTAACGCGTTCTGGGAGTTTTCTAAGATATCAACATTAAAATCGCCACATACAACTACCCTCTTCTTACATTGAAATGCCCTTTTTAAGATTTCTTCCATAATAGATTCAAATAGGTGGTAATCTCCGGAAGGAGGTCGATAGACGCTAATAATAATATATTGATCAAGCTCTGCACATGATATTTCAATATTTCGCTCACTTGAGAGTGCTACAATATCTTTTCGTTCTTTAGATTTTAATTTGTCATTAATTAAAATGAGTGACCCACCTCTTATAGCGGTATCTCTAGTAAACGAACTAATGATTTTATAATTGTCAATATTAACTAATAGTTCATGTTGTTTCAACCAGTGTTCAGTTAAACAAAGTACATGAATATGCATTACATTTAAAAATAATTCTAGTTCTAACTCTTTGCCAGAAAAACCCTCAATATTTTGATGAATAATATTCATGAACATAGACTTTTCCTTTGTCCCTAAAATTAAATTGCTAGAGATTTCCCCTATTGTCCTAGAATTAAATTTAAATGACTGTCACTCTTATTTGGAACAGATTCCAAGGTCGCAAGACAAACATTGTCATTTTTCTGCTCAATAAAAGCAGGTTGGTTAGCCAAATTCTTGGCTGAGTATTTAATATAATATGATAGCGAAGATGCTATCTGTCTCTTAAAATATCTATTCAAATAGAATTTATCTTTTGTCAATAATAATTTATTTTCTAAATACAAGTTTATGTTAATTAAATGAAATTTATTGGAATTATGAAATGTCAATGTGTGTAATGTTTGATTGAGCTTATATCTAATATTGTTTTCTGCTTGCGACAAACTACGGCTATATGGAAGTGTAAATAAAATTATATTTTTAACATTTAATAAGCTCAATGATTCAAAACAATTCATAAGAGCATTTCTGCCCCCATTTCCCCTGTCTCCCACTAAAATTAAAAGTGTACTGCTGGTGTTTAAACTATAATTCTTTATTTTTTCTATAATAGTACAGTAACTCAAGCCCGGCATACAATAGTTAATAACTTTGTGTTCTAAATATGAACTTAATAACTGGCCCATTGATTCCCCCAATTCATCACAAAACATCACTATTTGGGATTGTACATTATTTTGTTCGGTGAAGGAGCTACTGGGTTTCCTATTTGGCTCATGTGAAGGACTTTTGAGTGAAGGTAGCAAGGACGTACAAACTGGCTGAGGACTGAGTAAAAGTGATATGTCAATGGCATCGAAAAATAATGGCAAATAAAAATATTACCCGATTTTTTTAAATATCACTGAGGTGTCGGACATGTACACGGTCCACCTGATGCAAAGTGGTTACCGTGGCCTATGGACGGGGGCAACAACAGGGGTGTCACACTCGTGCTGCCTACCCTGTAAACGCAGAGAGTTTCTGTGCCGTCAGTGTAGAAGACAACGCAGGAATAGCCTTTGGTCTTCCCACTGACAGCACAAATACTCTCCAGTGACCTCTGGCTACACTACTCTCCGCCGGGAACCCAACACGAGGTTGTTATAGCCGCGGTATTCTATAGGGCGGAGGCACTTCCCCAGTCGGACTGGTCAAATGGACGGAAACACCGTCGTATTCTACCTCCTATTCGACTGTAACCAGTACTATAATATTATATTATTATTAAGTAAAATCTCATTTCATTTGAAAGCTTATATATTTAACAATTTGTGTGCAAATTTTTGAGGTTTTAAGTCTTAAGATAAAAGAGATACAGATTTTTGAGACATTGCATCCGTTTCTGGACCGACGTGAACTGTGTTGGCTTCCCGGTGCAATAGAATAGGGACAATCCATCTCTCGTGGTTTCGTAGAAGGCGCCAAAGTGACATGGCTGTGCTCCATTCGACAGTAAACATATAAGCCATAACAAGTGCCAACTTGACAGCAATAAGTACTGAGCGGGAATCTATAACTTGACCTCTGACGGTGCAATCGAACACGAAACAATGGTCTAACAGGGTTGGTCTTTAATATATTGGAACGAAATTTATAGTTGGCGTTATATAGGTGTTAAATTACCACTGGCTACAAATTTAGGGATATAAGGTATGAATATAATATGTATGTACGAATCCAAGAATATTTAAATGACAAACAAGGTTGGAAATGCTAGCTGTTCGCTCAACTATGCTACTCAAGCAAACTCACAATAGTACTAAGTAGATTAATTAAATGTTTGTAAATAGACCAAAAAAAGTTGCCAGCAGAGTTTCCTGCCGGAGTCTTCACAGTTTTCGCTCGCTTCGTTTCCACCGCGTTTCGAACCGGTGTGGTCCATTTTCTAAAGTAGTCTAGATTTTTTTAATTTGTTGTTTTGTAAGTGCCTATATTGGCGAAATTTATAATTATAATAAAAATTTATAAGTTGAAGTTCATTAATTGAAATAAGTTTAGACGAAGGTACCAAGAACATAAAAGAGAGTTTTGGCTTTGTACAGAATGGTAGTATCACTATTGTATTAAAAAAAAGTGATACTGCTTGTATTCATTTTTACACCTTGGAGTAGGTCCCTATGGGTTGAGGGTATGTGATCTCCCCGTAACACCCCTTAAGACATATATATATATATACCATTAATTTATCAATTTTCAAATAACATTAACTTATTTTATTGATATCTATGATTACTGCTCTGTTCTTTTAAGTACAAGCGTGATGATAGCCTTCCTCAATAGACGGTCTATTCAACTCAAAAGGGTTTTTTCAATTCAAATAAGTAGTCATTTATTTACTTTCTTAGTTCATATAGATGTACCAAATTTATTATTGTACACTAGCTGTCCCCCGCGGCTCCGCCCGCGTGGATGTCGGTTATCGCGAATCGGGGTATGAAAAATAGATGTTGGCCGACTCTCAGACCTACTCGATATGCCCACAAAATTTCATGAGAATCGGTCGAGCCGTTTCGGAGGAGTTTGGCAACGAAAACTGTGACACGAGAATTTTATATATTAGATTATTAAGTATAGGTTATGTATGTCTGTGTTGCACAAAAATAAAAAGTCGTTTCTTTCTTTTTACTTTCTGAGATTAGTGCGTTCAAGCAAACAGACTTAAAAATAATATTAGTATCGGTACCCAAATCCTGTTCGTACTCGTGTGTTCTGTCGGTGAAACAAGCTAGCTATGATTGGATTAGCTCTGCGTTAGTACCAAGTTAATTATGATATTAATTGGGATACGCGTATAATATACTCGTACTTTGCACAAGTACGCGCTCGCGAGCGTAGTACGGTGGCCGTACCGTTAGCAGATTAGGCAGATTTAAGAATTCGTACAGAATTTTGTTTGTTGTTATTTCAATAAAACAGGTTTAGCAAATAAGCCAGCCGAATCGAGGGCCTGGGCCTCGATTCTACTAAAGTAAAACCATTGTCATACCACGGACACTGCACAAATTACCCATTTAATTTTAAGCTTTAAACTCATGTCTTTAAAGTCTAATATTAAATGGCGTTTTGTGGAGTGAATGAAAAAGTGAAATATGACACTCTTCATTTAATTTTGAACTAAAGGTTATAGTTTTAAAGTCTAAAATTTAATGCCATTTATTGCAGTGTCTGTGTTCTGACAGTTGATTTGGCTTTAGCACAATCGAGGGCCTAGATTAACGCAAGGTTGATGATCGTTTTAGAATCCTTGAATATTCGGAAACGATGAAAACAGCTATTCATTGTTCGCAATTTTTCTGGGAGAGTGTATTAAAATTAGAAATTCGGAGACTCAGACGGAGTTAGATGAAAAATTTAAAAGATGTGGAGCATCAGCAGCAGCTGTTCAATAATTCATAAAACAATCTTTGAAACTATAAGGATAAGGATTGATTTAAATGAAAAAAAAGCCATATGTGTGTATATGTAAGGTAGGTGGAGGAGGTAGTCAGATGGACTGAGGACCTGAAAAAGGTGGCTGGGATAGACTGGATGCGGAGGGCGGAGGATCGGACGAAATGGCACGCGTTGGGAGAGGCCTATGTCCAGCAGTGGACTGCAGTGGGCTCATTGATCGATTGATGGACAAAGGACATGGGCCATGACACTATGATAATTTCATATCTTATAAGTTTTAAAAGATAACTTCGGTTTAAAACTAGCATTCTGATGGCCGATTGATTTCAAAAATTAATTAAATAATATTGCTATTATTTATGTAGTGATGGCACTCAGGAAAAAAACTAGACTCTGCACTGATGACGTTCAATTTGGTTTTATTAAACTATAAACGCCTTATTTTATCTAAACATCTTTAATACAACTTTCACGCGTCTTGCCATCTTTTAATTTCCCCGTTCGTCCTTTGTCTTTTCCGCACACTGCCATCCTCTCTTTCACTCATTCGATGAGTTCGGATACGCATTCAAAACTATCAATCCCATATTTTATATCTCGAGAAAAATTATTGCCATTAAATGGTCAAGATCCTTTTGACAAGATATAAAACCCACTTCCGAGATTTCAGCTAGAGAAGCTCGTAAAGATATAAATAGTTCCTTTAATACCAATTAGATGGCAGACAAGCACACGGCGCACCTAATTCAAAGTGGTTACCGTGGCTTGGATCACTCGTGCTGCTGACCCTGTAAGGACAGAGAGTTTCTGTGCCGTCAGTGTAGAAGACAAAAGCAGGACAAGACTTTGGTGGTTTTCCCACTGACAACACAAAGACTGTCCAGTAAGCTCTGGCTACCCTACTCACCGCTCTCCCTTGTGAGGTTAATTCACTAAAATAAAAAATATTATGTACTATTTTTGCTATCTGTCCCCGTTTTGCGGATGGGCTCGGCAGCTTCCGGCGGGCGGGAGTACCGCCACATCCGGCGGAAGCACCGCTCAACCTGCTGTCTTGCTCTGTTCAAAACCTTTCCTGTTTTTGCTTTTTTCGTTATGTAATACCTAATAACAGAGGTTTAATTCCCTCTATCATGTTCAGAAGAAGGTAAATAAAAACTCACAATAAGAGAAGTTCTGATTAAGTTTTACTTCTATAAAATACTAACTTTTAACCGCGGCTCCGCCCGTGTGGTTGTCGGTTATCGCGACCAAACATAGGCTATGACCTTTCTCAAGGTCTAATCTACCCCTATACCAAATTTCATCAAAATCAGTTCTGTGGTTTAGCCGTGAAAGACGGACAAGCGGACACATACATATACTATTCCATTTATAATATTACAATGGACTATGGATGCTTAGACTTTACATATGTCACCGTAAAATTGTAAAAACCGCTAGATTATAATCTCACTGTTAACAATCTCGCGAGATTATAAACTTTCGAAAGATTGTAAACCTCAACGTACTGCTTACAATTTAACGTATTATTATTCGGTTGATTGTAATCTATCGAAGTGAAGTCGTCCAATTGTGAAACGGAGCGAAAAGTGGTTAATAAATTAGAACTTTTCTAAATGTGGCTTAGGTAAGGTTAGAACCGTGACCCCAACGGCGAATGTTAAGCAGTACGTCGAGGCTCACAATCTTTCGACAGTTTACAATCTCGCCAGATAGATTATAATCTACGGAATTTACAATTTTACGGTGACATATACATATCTAGACGCACTAATTGTCATTTCAACGTGACCTAAAAATGGGTACTACATCGGTGTAAGTTGACATATTGACATTAGCTTACTAACATGAAACGCGCTTATCACGCCTTTTCGTGTGGTGGATTTTGTTAGAACAGCGGTGTCTAGAAAATATTATACTGTTAATAATTTACGCGAATATTACGTATAGAAATAAAACCACTTTATAACATCGGGCTTAATGTAAATAATATCAAATAAATCGCAATAGAATCCGTTAAATACAATAAATTATTTAAAAAATACCCCACTGATGCTGAATAGATCGTAACAATCTTTTTTAACAGGAGGGGGAGGTTATGTCGGACTCGAACCGACTAAACAGCACTTCGTCTGTGGGTCGTTGTGCTAGGCCGAAGGTGAGGTTGTCTTGCGACGTATCCCTCGCACCCCGGCTGACCCAGGGCCATTCCTCTCGGTCTGGCCCACCTCGGGAGGGGGGACCACGCAGTCCCCGTAGCAGACGGCATCAATTAATTTTCAACTGGTTGCAGATTTGCAAATAGGTATCGCCTGCTATAAAGCTTGTATCGATCTTTTTAGCATCAGTCGGGCTTTTATTGAAGTGAAAACTTCTTTAGCGGCGTTGGATGGGTAAAAAGTGTTAAACTCGCGTCAGGATAACTTGACCTTTGAACCGTAATCGACGACTGGCGTCATCCAACATTAACAACAGATTGTTTATTTTGTTAGGTACGCTATGAAGCTTCGTAGCTTAGCGGTAAGCGCTTCGACTTTAAGTCATTATGGTTTCAGATAGTACCGGGTTCGAACATGGGCTTCTGACACTTTTTGTGATTATTTTTTCTTTTTGTAATTTATTGCATTTTGTGATTGTTTTTTTCTTTTTGTTAGTCATTAATTTCTTTCGACAGAAAATTAGTGATAGGTTCTATGATTGGCGCTATATTATAGGTATGGTATGGTATGGTATGTTCTTTTTATCTTTTTCTCTGTATATAACGAAAAAAGAAAGAACGAAAACGTTTTCACTTCTGCCGGCATTCCCGGAGTGCAACCCGCCTTTTTTAAATATTTTTTTTTTAATACTTTTTAGTTATAACATATATCTATATTTTTGTAATAGTCTTCTAATTTCAATACCCCACTCGATATATTTGAGTGTGGTTTTCTCGCCCCGCTTAAAGAACACAGGACAAATAAACAGTAACACGGGTAATTCGAGTACTTTGAGATAACTTACACTTTAAGCTATGTGATAACTACTATATTTAGTCACGCTGCGAATACGGCTGTTGAAAAATAGCAGAAACATCTGGCTTAATATAAATAATACCGAATAAATTGCGATATTATAAGTAAAAACAGTGGTATTTTTTTTCATGGACTCGGATTGCATAACCGAAGCCAAGATGCCCCTGACTCTTCCTTCTTCACTTCGCAATAAATCGCTTAATGGCAATGAGACTATTTGCACGCATGTCACCCTACACGACGTCAAGCCAGGACTTCTTGTGCAGACCCCTTCAACCGGAACCCGGCGGGGGCGCCTTTGCCAGGCATTTGTTTCCCACGTAGCCCGACAATTACCGCAAGACGTGGCCACACCAGCGAAGGCGACTCTCTAGCATTTAAACTTCATATAACAAAATTTTCACGGGTCAAATCAACTGAAAGTCGATACATCTGCTACCTGCAAAATGAGTTTCTCTCTCAAGATTGGAGATCAGACGGGCGGTCGAAATGCAGTCAAACAGATGGAAGATTAATTAAGTCTGCTCAAGACCTTTAAAAACGAAAAATAACATATCTAGATCAGTTTGGTATTTCTTGCGTCAATGGCGAATGAACGGTAAAGATTTTTTTTTTAAATATATGTAAATAAAAGGACTCGTCAATTTGACTTCACCTCAACTGATGGTAAGCTGAAGGCAAAGTAATGAGGGTCACTATTACATACATGTGCCATGTTAACAATGGTGGCACTCAACTTGACGGCCTCATTAGATGCTTTTCGCGCCTCGCATAAAGGACCCAGAACTGTAAGAAGAAGGAAACACGTAAGCTGACAAAGAGTTCCAGGTCTTAATGGTACGACAAACGAAAAGAGCCACCGAAATCGTTGCACTGTTTTTTGTTCTCCAATTTTTTAGACACATATTTTTAATGTTCAGAATTAGGTACAAAAAAATGTTTTTCATCTTTTCAACAAGAAAACTGAAACGTGAGTGAAAGTAATTCAAATTTTCAACTCTTTATTAGTATTTAGTTAGTTTTTATACTTGGTTTAATATTTTATTTATTTCATGAAAGGTTTTAGAGCTAACGTGATCGGTCAATTGGCAAGTATTAACTACTTCTGAGGGCGACTATACCGCGCTGCCGTTTCTGGAAATAGAACTTTGTTCCTTGGGTGTTGTGCCGAGAGGGTATTAGAATGTACTGTCTGTCGTGTGCTGATTATGTCGCTAAAGTGTAGTGCAAGGTCTAAGTTCGGAGCCAACTCTGGTAAACTTATAATGAATCTATACTTGTAAAACTGGAATAAACATTAATTTGGTTGTTAATAAATTGTTTGTTTCTGTTCATTTATAAATCTTCTTTTTCTCTTATAAATAAACATTAATGCTAATGCAAAATGCTAATGTAAATTGCTAACTGCAAAATTCGAGCAATTTTTCATATTTTCCTTAAGGCGGAACGTTAGGAAAATGTCAATAATTTTATATATTGGTTATGTAAACTGTAGATGCGTTTGGGGGGCCTATGTCCAGCAGTTTGGGGGAGGCCTATGTTCAGCAGTTTGGGGGAGGCCTATGTTCAGCAGTTTGGGGGAGGCCTATGTTCAGCAGTTTGGGGGAGGCCTATGTTCAGCAGTTTGGGGGAGGCCTATGTCCAGCAGTTTGGGGGAGGCCTATGTTCAGCAGTTTGGGGGAGGCCTATGTTCAGCAGTTTGGGGGAGGCCTATGTTCAGCAGTTTGGGGGAGGCCTATGTCCAGCAGTTTGGGGGAGGCCTAGGTCCAGCAGTTTGGGGGAGGCCTATATCCAGCAGTTCGGGAGAGGCCTATGTCCAGCAGTTTGGGGGAGGCCTATGTCCAGCAGTTTGGGGGAGGCCTATGTTCAGCAGTTTGGGGGAGGCCTATGTTCAGCAGTTTGGGGGAGGCCTAGGTCCAGCAGTTTGGGGGAGGCCTATATCCAGCAGTTTGGGAGAGGCCTATGTCCAGCAGTTTGGGGGAGGCCTATGTCCAGCAGTTTGGGGGAGGCCTATGTCCAGCAGTTTGGGGGAGGCCTATGTCCAGCAGTTTGGGGGAGGCCTATGTCCAGCAGTTTGGGGGAGGCCTATGTCCAGCAGTTTGGGGGAGGCCTATGTCCAGCAGTTTGGGGGAGGCCTATGTCCAGCAGTTTGGGGGAGGCCTATGTCCAGCAGTGGACGTCTATTGGCTGATAGATAAATAGATAGATAGATGCGTTGTCCGGACTCTAAAACGGCAACAAAAAACTGATGACTGATCATCATGTTATGCACCAATCAGCGATGCGACAACTCGCTACGGAAAAAAACGTCTTTAAAAATAAATTTTTAATAATGATATTATTCATTATATAAATGAATAAGCTGCGTGGTTCCCGGCAGAGTAGAATTTCGGCCACCCCTTCTCTTCCCATGTGGTGTCGTACAAGGCGACTAAGGGATAGGGCTGATTAACTTTAACATCAGACAGATATGTAAAGCTCAGATTCAGCCTCAGATGCACGGCTCGAGTCAACAATAGTGCCAGGAATACGGCAGTGGGCTGTGTGGTAGAAATTTGATGGCACAAATTTCGACGGGGTGAGTACCACCGTGCACTTTTGCGAAAAATCCTCCATAGTAATCCAATCTCGGTTGGATTGCGTTCAGGGGTCAGCAAGTACATAGCCGGGCAGGGGGGATTGAGGTCGCAGCACGAGTGGGACCGGTGGGTCTTGGCGTAGTCTAGTGGGGGGTGGCGCGGGGCGACGCGCCGAACAGGGAGACCTGTAGAAACGGTGGTGCCGCTGGCCGCCCGCGGCATAGTACAGGGGCCCAACCGGGACTAACCACCCTGGGAGGCTGCCCCACCAGGTCGCGCATAATCCCGATATGGTTCGTCGTGCCGGTTGGTGACCGGACGAGGGAGCCCGGCGACCATACTCGGGGGGGTACGGGGCCCTTCCGTTCGGCGCGTCGGCTCTCGCCATACCTCACATTCATAGGTAAAACCAATATCCCACGCTTTGTCACGCTGTGCTGCGACAACAATCGCCTCTTTTTTTCACGCCTTCCCTCCTCTTCATCCTCATGGCAGCGCATAATTACAGTAGATTGGTCTACACAGCGGCAAAAAAACTCTCCCTCGAGCTCGCTATTTGAGGTGGAGTCCACGAACATCTGTGGGCTCCATACAAACCTCAACGCCGTCCACCAACACCTGGAGACGGCGAAACTAGCAATGCTGTTTCTTACGGAGACACAAATACGCCGCCCTGATGACACGACCTACTTACTCTACCCCGGCTATGTCCTTGAGGAGAATTTCCGCGCTAAAGCCGGGGTGTGCGTGTTTGTTAGGGCGGATGTTTGTTGTCGCCGTTTGCGCTGCCTAGAGGACCCATCCTTTTCCACCCTTTGGGTACACATAGACCATGGCTCTACGAGTCAGATCTATGTGTGCCTCTACCGCTCCCATACAGGAGATGCCGAGACAACTCGACTCTTTGAATACCTGAGTCAGGCGGCAGATGAAGCGCAGGAGCGATTTCCGAACGCTGAACTGGTGTTTTTGGGGGATTTTAACGCCCACCACGAGATCAGGTTGGGCTCCGCCAAAACAACCCACGCGGGAAGAGCCGCCCATGCATTTGCTTTGGCGCATGGCCTGACCCAATTGGTACACGAGGTCACTAGGATACCCAAAAGGGCGGACCATGAGCCCTCTCTGCTAGACCTTCTGCTGACGAGTCGCCCGGACCAGTACAGTGTTTCGGTGAGCGCCGCTTTAGGTGAATCCGACCATTATCTGGTCCGTTCCGAGGTGCCCATTTTAGCGCCCCCACCTTCCGAGCAGGGGAAGCGGCGTCTCTGGCACTACTCGTCAGCGGACTGGGATGGACTGCGTGATTATTTTGCGTCCATCCCGTGGGTTGAACGCTGCTTTGAAGGTAAGAACCCATCTGAGGCCGCAACTGCTGTCGCTGGTGAGATCAGTCTGGGCATGGAATATTATATCACCTACACTGATGTCGCCGGTGTCCGCAGGGCGCGCCCCTGGTTCGGGCGCGAGTGCGCGGAGGCTGTTAATCATAAACAGTCTGCGTACCGCGCTTGGATCAGGGCGCGCGCTACGTGCGATCCCAACGTGGGCCACTTCAAGGCGGCGTACAACAGAGCCACAAAGGCCTGCAAGAGGGCTTATGTCAGAGCGGATGCCCAGCGCATAGCGCGGCTTGGTCAGGAGCTAGTAGAGCATCCCACGGGCAGCCGTGGCTACTGGCGACTGGCCAAAGCCGTGCAAGCCAACTTCTGCCAGCCTTCGCTGCCCCCGCTGCGCAATCCCGATGGATCCCTGGCCCATGAGCCGCAAGAGAAAGCAAATTTGCTGGTTAATCTCTTTGCGGCCAACTCCCGAGTCGATGATTGTGGTATGGAGCCGCCGACACTGCCCTTCAGTGACCATGCAATGCCTGATATTCGTATCAGGCAACGCGATATCCGAGCAGTACTGCAGTCTCTCGATGTCCGGAAAGCCAGTGGTCCGGACGGTATTCCTACGGTGGTTCTGCTAAAATGTGCAGCGGAGTTGTCTCCAATGCTTGCGCGGCTGTACCGGCTGTCCTGCAACTCTGGTACAGTGCCTTCGGCTTGGAAAGAGGCGAATGTATAGCCGATCCCCAAGAAGGGGGATCGCTCTGACCCAAACAACTGTCGACCCATAGCCGCCACCTCAGTGCTGTGCATGGTGTTCGAGTACATAATTAACAAACAGCTCATGCATCACCTTGATCACTCCCTAATTAATGATTGGCAATATCCGAAACGGTCAGCGGGTGATCTTCTGGCGTATGTTAACCATATCTGGGGTGAGGCTATGGACAAGCACGGCGAGTCATTGGCAATTAGCCTTGACATCGCCAAAGCTTTCGATAGACTTTGGCACAAGTCGCTTCTTTCCAAGTTACCAGCCTTTGGTCTGCCTCCTAGACTGTGCGACTAGGTTGCCGGCTTCTTGCGGGAGCGCCGTATTCGCGTCCTTTGTGATGGACGAGCCTCGGAGTCCTATCGCCAACTCTCTTTCTTTTGCATATCAATGACATGCTGTAGACCGGCAGCATTCATTGCTATGCGGATGATAGCACCCTACACGGGAGTTATCATGGACGTCCTGCGGATAAGCAGACGCATATCGCGGAAAAAAGGCAGCTTCTTGTCACTGAGCTTGACCGGATCCTGAATCACATTTCCCAATGGGGCTCTGAGAACTTGGTCGAGTTCAATGCCAAGAAGACGCAGGCATGTGCGTTTACAGCAAAGGTATCTTCTTTCCTTCCCCTTCCCACTCTTCAGAGCACGCCACTGCCACTGCAGGACAACCTCAATATCCTCGGTATGGATGTTCGCTGCAAACTGAACAACAAAAACTACATCGAGAGTATCATCAAAGCAGCCTCGCGTAAACTCGGAGTCCTGAACAGAGTGAGACGGTTTTTCACGCCGGAGCAACGGTGTCTTCTTTACAAGACACAAATTCGTTCCTGCGTGGAGTACTGCTCACATCTCTGGGATGGATCCGCAAAGTACTTATTAGATGCTCTCGACAGGTTGCAGCGACGTGCGGTCCGCATTATCGGAAATCTTGAGGTCACGAGTACCCTCGAGACTCTGCAGATGCGTAGAGATGTTGCTTCCTTGGCAGTTTTTTACCGTCTCTACCATGGTGAATGTTCTGAAGAGCTATTCCAATTAGTCCCACCCTCCCCCTTCCTATACAGGACGACACGTGCAGGACTTAGATGTCACCCCTATACGGTGCAGAACACGGTTCGGTGACTCTTTCCTTTGTCGCACCATTAAGACCTGGAATTCCTTGCCCGCTCACGTGTTTCCCTCTTCCTACAGTCCCGGGTCCTTTAAGTGGGGCGTGAAAAATCATCTGATGAGGCCGTCAAGCTGAGTGCCACCATTGTTAACATGGCACGTGTATATAATGGTGGCCCTCTTTCTTGAGACTTTACCTTCAGCTTACCATCAGGCTAGGTAAAGTCAAATTGACGTGTCTTATTTATAAAAAAAAACCCCTATTACGTGGGACCGAAAACAGATTGGTGAAATGTGGGTGTTAATTCACCTCTGCCTAAACCTCCGGGGATAAAGGCGTGATTATATATGTGTATGTATGTATGCATAAATGAATAACATAATTCATATACTTTTGTAATTTTAGTAAATAGCGATAATTTTTTTATATTTAGTTTTTGCGCAATTTTTGAAAGCCGCCATGTTCCTACATGACCTATCTATAGTAAAATACATCATTGGGTAATGTTGGATTAACAATTCCTTAACACCATTTTCTTTAATTATATGTTCGCGATGGACGCAAAAACTATGTGATCAGATTTTGATGTGGTTATTTAGTTGATCTAGGTCAGACTTAAGCTCTTACATTTGTTTTATTGCAATTGACTGTATAGAGTCGGAGATACGACCCAAAGACAGAAAAACCGACACACTGGCGAAGTTGCGGGTATCATCTTGCAATAAACATTACTTTCCTTCAACCTCTGGACGACTAAGGGATAAAACCTTTCTCCACCTAACTTTAGACATATAGGTCATGATAACATGTCTGTTTGACGGCAAAAAGCTCACCCATAGACATCGAAAATCATAGTTATTTTTTTTTTACAAGGAATATTAGCAACCTAAAGAAATTACTAATATTCCCTCTAACCCCTACAACTTAGCTAATTTGCTTGTGCTAGGAGTGGGTTCACGTCGGTAGTGTAATGGCTAGGATTCGAACCCGGGACCTCTCGATCGTAAGGCCGACTGCTTAACCACTAAATGTGTATGTTTATAGACCTCTATCTACACATCCGAGGTTTTACACGCGTGAATTTGCAAACAAACAAAATCATTCTCGCATATAATTTAGTTATTCATTCGAAACCCCAAAATGTATATCGGGTGTAACGATTTTTTTTTGTTATATAGCTACAAAGAATAACGATAGCGATTCATTACAGGTCTAATTCGAAATAGAATAGTTAATGTGCAGCTAAGTGTGGTACATTGTGGCAATCCAGCCGTGGTTCCGTACCTATCTGCGGTACCCTAAAAAGGGTACGAAGCTATGGTGCAGTCTAGGTTATACGCGGGAGCGGTGAACAGAAATAATGTTTTTAGCTTACTGCACAGGTGTGGATTTCGGAATTAAATTGTTCTAAAAATAAAGAATTACTTTTTAAATTTAACATAACATAAACTCACGCCTTTATCCCCGAAGGGGTAGGCAGAGGTGCTAGCACCCACATTTCACCGGTTTATGTTTAGGTCCCAATGTAATAGGCGGCGAGCCTATTGCCATTAACTGAGCACTTATAAACAAGCGATAAATACATACATAACTTCAAAAAGCATCGAAAAGTCATTGGTGTGTATCATGGAAAACCAGGGATCGAACCCGAGACCTCGTCTCAGCAGTCCATTACCCATACCACTAGGCCGGTAACCGGTAATTACATTATACTTACTAATGTATACTGAACATTAGTGAGTAGCTGCATAAGTACGTCAACAATATGAAATTAAAAAGGTATGAAGTAAATTGGTAAGCACCAATGTATTAACCGTATGATAAAGTAGCTTTCGCCCGCGGCTCCGCCCGCGTGGATGTCGGTTATCGTTACCAAACATAGCCTGTGTCCTTTCTCAAGGTTAAATCTACCCCTATAACCAACTTTATCAAAATCGGTTCAGTGGTTTAGCCGTGAAAGACGGACTAACAGACACCACACATATTTTCCCATTAATATGTAATATTAGTATGGACGCATTTCTTTCTTTCTTCCTCTTCTTCTAACTGCGTGTACCTTATAGAATAGGTGCTTTTTAATTTTGTTGACAGAGGTAATGTAATCTAAATTTCATTCTAAGCTCAATGTACTTAGGGCTTTATATTTCATCAAAGACAAAATATAATATGTGTTGACAGTTGTTATACAAACCCCAAGAAAATTACCACATTACATTATAAGATTTTAAGTTTAAGTAACTTTTTTTAGTGATTTTAACAAATAAAATTATACTTTATATAAAACAAAGCATAAACCGCGCCATGGACTTGCGGATACCATACCATATCATACTTTATATAACCTATTAATCACATCCGTGTGGTGATGGAAAAATAATATAAGAATCAACATCCCATCTCATCCGAAGGGTGTCGTAAGAGACGACTAACGGGAAAATACGCAGACGATACCACTGCGAGAGATGGAAAGTTCGAAACAAAACCTTATACCAACCCGCCTGGCCAACGTGGAAACATTAAGCCAAAGCCCTATATTTATGAAACAGCTCTTTTTGTTAAATGCAACGCTCATCTATTTCCACAGCTATCCGATGTAGTAAACCGCAATAGACGAAGAGATCCACTGTGTATGCGAAGAGCAAAGACAAGTCTTATGTGGAGTAGTATATTTTGCTTAGCTCCAAAAATATACAATAAGATACCTAATAGTTGGAAAAATTTGGGTACTGACATGTTTAAAAGGAATTTAAGGGATATGCTATGTGAGAAGTGTTATTATAGTATTGACGAATTTTTATATGACACTCCAACATTGACATGAATTATTTTGAATTGTATTGCATGTATTTAATAATTATTTCATTGAATTAAAATGTAAAATTTGTACGCGAGAACCGGCAGAATATGTGATCTTACCCTATAATGTAAACATCACTTTTTGTACCATATTCAACAAATAAATAACTTTGAACTTTGCCCTCCTAACATTGGAGGAGGGCTATGTCCAGAAGTGGACTGTAATAGGCTAATGGGAATGTCGACGCAAAACTAATTGTAGATGGCAGCAGTATATGACCAAACGACAATAACCATCTGGCCCCTGAATCCAAAACCACTGTCACACCACTGACATTGCACAAAATATTGTTAAATTTTAGACTTTATAGCTGAGTGTTAAAGTTAAAAAGAGTAAAAAAGAGTTAATAATACTTTTAATTCATTCTACAAGCTTGTCATTTAGTTTTAGGCTTTAATAGTATATCAGTAAAATCTAAAGTTAAATGGCATTGGTTACAGTGTCTGTGGTGCCACAGAGGTTTTGTTGGCCCTGCTCTGTGATAATAACAAACTCATAGCTGTCAGATTTGAAGAGACAAGCAATGAAATCTACGTAGATAACAGCTAACATTGGCTATTACGAGGCGCCCTCTGTAGGGATAAAAGCGCAGGCGGTATCGCAATTGATTGATTAATTACATAATAATGCTAAAAAATCGACCGAAATCCACACGTCAAAATTCAAACTCGCATTCGTATTCATCAAAATCCTCAAACCGCTACCGCTCTTGACTCGGCCCATAGCCCACGAATTCCCGAAGGAGCCACGGCGGCGATAAAAGCCTCATGCATTATACAAGCGGGTCCGAAATCGAAAAATTAAAACTCGCGCCATCTGTCGGTTGAACGCCGTAATTACCGTGTTGTGATGTGTTGTTCGCTAATCACGAGTGCCTACTTGTTGTACATGTAAAGTACCTATGTATTTTACTTACACATGTATATGTATATACTTTTTTATATGAGCAGCATTTTATATACAATTCTAAATATATATAACTCAAAGGTGAGTGACTGACTGACATAGTGATCTATCAACGCACAGCCCAAACCACTGGATGGATCGGGTTGAAATTTGGCATGCAGGTAGATGTTATGACGTAGGCATCCGTTAAGAAATTATTTTGATTAATTCTACCCCCAAGGGGATAAAATAGGGGATGAAAGTTTGTATGAAACTTTGTCAATTTTAAACCGATCGGGCTGAGACCTTGCACGCATAAAGCTACTATGTTGACTCAACACTAAGCGACAACCGACATCCACGCGGGCGAAGCCGCGAGCCACAGCTAGTAATGTATTTGTATATCGTTTATTCTGCTATCGTTATCGGCATATACCTATCATGATCCCAAAAAGTGTATCTACGCGTTTCGGGTGAGTTTTAAGGATAGCAAGGCGTGCTGCGACGAGCTCCAATCCACTTATCATACATACTTACCAATCCAGGCCCGTCAGGGTCTGATCCCGTCTCTCCTACCTATTGGAACCAAATCCAGGGATTTTTCATATGCTTTATATCGTGAACGCAGCCGCTACGTAGGAGGCTGACAAAAAATCCCCGCGCAGTGCAAAAAAAATAGTTGTTTTGTTTCATATAAGTGTTCAGGCTTTCACGGCCGGTAGACAAAGTTAAATTTTGAAAAAACTTAGAAGAAGAGGAAGAGCTCAGACAAAATTTCAATCTTAAATTTATTTTTAAAACATCAAAACTTAAAGAAAACATGTAGAATATACTGCTTCCGGGCTGTTTGGCCGTGGTCCATGTGAAACTGGCGTTCCAGATGTTTCGTCGATCACTGCGGTCGACTTCTTCAGTGGCGCAGGTCCGGGTGACGACGAGTTCGGAGACGTCGGCGGCTTCGTTGCGACTGATGTGGGATCTTGAGTCGCTGGCGCATTTATAGGCGCGGTCGGAGAGAGCTCTCGACCAATCAGGATCGAGCGGGTCGATTCCAACCTCCGACCGCGGCACTGAAGATGTTACCGCAGTGATCGACGAAACGTCTGGAACGCAAGTTTCACATGGACCACGGCCAAACAGCCCGGAAGCAGTATATTCTACATGTTTTCTGTAAGTTTTGATGTATTAAAAATAAATTTACGTTTGAAATTTTGTCTGAGCTCTTCCTCTTCTTCTAAGTTTTTTCAAAATTTAACTTTATCTAAAAGTTTATTATCAGATTAGATAGACTAAAATCTATTAAACAATGTTTATTTTAATGTGTAGGTGTCTTAACAAAAACTTAATACAATTTTAGCTATTTAGGTTTAATTGAAATATCCCTAGATCATGTGTGTATTTGCTTTGGTCAGGTCGTGGGCTCGGCGGGCACGTTAAGCTGTCGGTCCCGGTAGCCATACGAACATCTATAGCAGACGTTGCGTGTAGTTGAAGCCCTCAAAAGTCCAGCAACTGGTCTAACTGCAATGCTTCGATATCGCCTTTGGGTTGTGAAGGTGAGATGGCAGTCGCTTCAATGAATATCGAAGTTCAGCCAAATCCGCAGTTGGACTGCTAAAAGCGGACCCCAGACTTCAAGTTGATAGCTTTAGATGCGACTGGGATTAACGCTAGAATGTAGAAGGAGGATATCTCGCAATCTACCTAGGTGCCTGGTATTAGGCTAGTGGTTAGTTGATAGGTCTTGAATGGACTTTATTCAGCGACTAATCAATTTTTTTACCTACCGTATCCATTTGTTCCCGTCCAATTGAGCAGTGCGACTGGGGAAGTGCCTCCGCCCTACAGAATATGGCGGCGGAATAACGTCATGTTGTGTTCCCGGCGGTGAGTAGGGTAGTCAGAGCTCACTGAGGGTGACGGGTGGAGGCGCCCGTCACCCTAGCAGAAGCAGGCCACGGCGGCGGCGCGCATCGTAGGACGACGCGCGCCTCCCCACACCGGGGTTGAGCCGGGGACCGCGTGGTCTCCCCTCCCGAGGAGGGCCAGACCGAGAGGGATGGCCCTGGGTCAGCCGGGGTGCGAGGGATATGTCGCATGACAACCCCACTTTCGGCCTAGCACTACGACCCAGAGACGGCGTGCGGTTTAGTCGGTTCGAGTCCGACATAACCTCCACCTCCGGCTCCGGAGGGGTGAGTATCCGTGGGGATTTACCGGAAGTAAAAAAAAAAGCCATGGCTGCTGAAAAGTAGCCGGAACGTCGTACTATACGTAAATAATATGGAATCCGATGTGATTTTATTTCCATGAGAAAGATTCGTGTTAACTTTATACAATACCAAACAGACAAGAATTTTAACCAAAACCCGACTGATGCTGAAAAGATCGAAACAAGCTTCATAGCAGGCGGTACTCATTTGCAAATCTCAAACTAGATGAAAATTAATGGGTACCGCCTGCTATAAAGCTTGTTTTTATCTTTTTTTTTTAGCATCAATCGTTTTTATTTAAATAATTTATCATATTTCACACCTTATCTATACATATATACGACACCTCACAAACTAAAATCCATCGAGCCCTTCAGGGCGTAGAGCGTGCCAAACCTCTGAATACGGCGCCAAAAATCCGACATTTTGTTTTTTATTTTATTTTGATATAGGTACCCAGTGTCACTCTCACAGTAAATACAAATCTAATGACCCTTTTCAAGCCATTCAGGCTGCAGAGCGTGCCAAACAATTTTACATACATACATACTCTCGAAAAACTTAACCCACCTTCTGGCGCAGTCGGGTAAAAAAGAAATTGTGTGCAGTTTTTTTTTAATATCTTCGTTTTATTTTATTTTACTGTTTCTTACAGCTACTTTACATTTATGTAATAGTTCCCAATAAATAGTCGTAATTAACGATATTTTTTTTACGAGACAACCCCTAGAACAAATACCTGTACCAAAGTGTCTACCATTCGTACATACATACCTACATACATAAATACATACATATAATCACGCCTTTATCCCCGGAGGGTTAGGCCGAGGTGAATTCACACCCACATTTCACCAATCATTGTTTTCGCTCCCACGTAATAGGGGTTAACCTATTGCCGTATTCTGGGCACTATTGTTGACTCGAGTCATGACTTTGAGCTGTACATATCTGTCTGATGTTAATCAGCCCTATCCCTTGTATGACACCACATGGGAAGAGAAGGGCTGGCCCAAATTCTACTCTACCGGGTGCTTTTACATAAGTATAGATAGATACAAGATTAACTATTGAACTAGCATGAGATATAATCCCCAATAGCTCCAGACATCGATAAAGACCCTGCACTCTAGAATCACGACTGCAAGCCCGTATTAATCCTATCGAGTCATACATGAGAGTTAGCCTCAATCGGAAAGCCGATTAGCAGCACTAGATAAGATACGCTTAGAGCGATCGCATTTGGACTTCAGCCCCTCTAGACAAGTGGCAATTCGCTAGCCTGCGTTTGATGGAATAGAATGACGAATGTATCGGATTTGACGTATTTGACATGCGTTAACGACTGTCATTTACGTCAAATCCCATACATTCGTCATTCTATTCCAATAAAACGCCGGCTAGCGAATTGCCACTTGTCTAGAGGGGCAGGGTTGCCAGACTATAGAACTGATACTCGATTAAACACAGGCCATAATTCGTATAACATGTGCGTAATTTTTGCACGAAATATTAAAAGCAAAGTCCGAGGCTCCGCCCGCGAGGAAATTTGATCCCTTTTACACAAACAATCAAATGTTATTAATAAAAAGTACAGGTATGTGGCTTAGGTTTTCCTCTGGTGCTGAATCGAGTTAGAATGCAGTTCACAGAAATATATTAAGATAGAACGGCTATACTCGGAATGTTCACCTGCATGTAGTGCGTGGCATCAACTTCACTGTGAATAAATACTCACGAGGTATAAGAAATACCTTTATGTTTCGAATTTACTTCTCAATTTTTTATTCTTTTGTTGGAAATAGTACAATATCGCATATTCACGGTATTTTTAACGATGTTACAAGCTAGTCTAAACAGTATTGAGTAGGCGTTCCAAAGTTCCTGTCCTATACAGGAATTGTCTAAAAAGATGCCACGCGTTTTCCACTCACGTGGCATAATATATTTTTCTGTGATACAATCACTCCCGTAAACGTCAAAACTTGAGAAAATAATGGTAAGAGCGTTTTCACACTCATCCGATATCCGATATGCGATATCGGTGTCTGACGCCGATAGCCGACACCTTGTGCTGTTTTCACACTTATCCGATAAAAGCTGCCCGATACGGCCATTTGCTCGATAGCACAGACTAGTTAGGGATGCTAGGAGTAAAAAAAAAGAAAAGAAGTGCAAGCAATTTTCTACCTTATTGACATGACATGGTATCGAGTTTTTTTTTCTTATATCCGTGTTCAGCGTCATCAATTAAAGCGAAAAGACATGTAAATCAGAAAATGTCGCTAAGGTCGAAAATTGCTTGCAGTCGCTGTTTTAGTTTCTTTGTGTTCCGATATCGGGCCAAAACAGTGGTGTTGGCTCCGATAACCGATATCGGGCCGGACAATGTGAAAGAGACATACATATCTCATACATTTGACTACCTCCGATATCGGATGTCGGATATCGGATATCGGATGAGTGTGAAAACGCTCTAATTTCGTCAACGTCGTGTGTCAGAAAGAAACTGATAAATGGGATGAAATTTTGATACGTATCTCTGTCAATCGCTTATTTTTGTGATATCCATACTGTGTGTCTGTTTGTCCGTCTTTCATAACTGAACCACTGAACCGATTTTGATGAAATTTGGTATAGGGGTAGATTAGATCTTGAGACAGGACACAGGTAATGTTTGGTCTTGATAACCGCTATCTACACGAACAGCTAGTCTTCTATATCTGACAGTTACTAAAAGCGGCGTATAGTTACTTGTCAAGTAAGAGTGGTCTTACATCTAGCTGTAGTTACTTACCACAAAATGTACTCTATCTACGCAGCTATAACGCGTTTTTTGGGTATATACGGTGAAGAAACTGAAAGCCACTAATCAAAGTTAACATTTTTTTCAATAATCGCGGCATTTAATGCCTCGTGTCTCTCGTGACTTGAGGTTAAGCTATATGCAGGTACGGCCTGTCTCAGAAGGTACTGACTCCAACAGATAGTACGAGACTATAATAGACATTGAGTTCACAAATAAGAGATAGAACGTGTTTGTTTGTCAACGGCTGCGACACATTCGCAGCACAGACTTACTTAGAAAAGTAACTATTTTTAACAGATTCTATTCTCTGCTTGTGTTATTTTCTCTATTAGTATTTTAGCGCTTTATAAACTGTCCCTGACGTTTCGATTGCTGTTCAGCAGTCATGGTCATCTAGTATATTCTAGTAGAAGTCTATCTACGTCGCTGTAGTATTATTCTTCAGAAGAATTATTCTTAATTCACTCGTACTTATTACTGGCATTTATCTTGGTAATCATGATGTCACAAAATATGCACTGTGCTCGACGCTGGGTGCTTAGAGGATTGTTAAACTGGGGGTTGATTGTTATTGCAGACGCGGCGATAGACTTGGTGCGAAATAAGGAGTGAAGCTTATGGGTAAGCC
The DNA here is from genome assembly GCA_949126895.1 of Eilema caniola. Taxonomy (NCBI): domain Eukaryota; kingdom Metazoa; phylum Arthropoda; class Insecta; order Lepidoptera; family Erebidae; genus Eilema; species Eilema caniola. Next base: position 47,973,492 of record OX421460.1, on the reverse strand, counting down.
GGGGGCGAGGGATATGTCGAGAGACAACCTCACCTTCAGCCTAGCACAACGACCGGCGTGGGGTTAAGTCGGTTCGAGTCCGCCATAACCCCCTTCTCTGCCTCCGGAGGGGGGAGGGGGGGATTTCCTGCATAGGCATGGCACACACTGTGGACGCTCGCTGCCTCATTTACGGGTCACAGGACCTTCAGTACATAAGTCAACTAATGATAGCTTTCTCGCTAGCTTAATGGTTAAGGAGTCGGCCTTACGATCGAGAGGTACCGGGTTCGAGTCCTGGCTATTACACTTCCGACATGAACCCACTCCTAGCACAAGAAATTTAACTTAGTCGGAGAGGTTGGAAGAAATATTAGTGCGGTTGCTTATATTCTTTTATTAAAAAGAACTGTACGTTCTACACCTGCATTCGTATTAAGTTTTTAACTAAAGGTTCCATCTTGTGACGATTTTTTTTGTACAAACACATTTTGAACAAATAAACTAGGCCAGCTAACCGTCTAACTTGTGGTTCTATTTTGGTTTTAAGTCTTCAAAATAAATTTCTAAACAGAATAATATTATAACACTAAGTTTTTAAATAAAACATATTAAAAAGACACGTCAGGGTTGGAATATACCCCATTCCAACCAGTTACATTTTACTGGGTATATGGTGGTTACAAAGGCTCACTAAGTAACTACCCACCTTACATCTGCTGATAAACAGATTCAATACAATTTTGTTTATATATAGAACACGTTGATTTCACTTTACCTCGCCTGATGGTAAGCTGAAGACAAAGTCTCAGGAAAGAGGGTGACCATAACACACATGTACCATGTTAACAATGGCGACACTCATCTTGACGGCCTCATCAAAATAGGATTGTCATCGCAGCACCGCGTGACACCCACCGGTCCCACTAGTGCTGCGACCACCATCCAACCTGCCCGGCTATGCACTTGCTGACCTCTGAACGCAATTCAACCGAGATTGGATTACTACAGAGGGTATTTCGCAATCGTGCACGGTGTTACCCACTCGGTCGCAATGTGTGACAAATTTGTGCCAACAAAAATCTGCCACCAGTAAAATTAATAGGTCGAAATTTCGAAATCGGTCAATTAAACTTTAAAGATTTAAACATATTAATTAAATAAATAAATAATAAATATAAATATTCCACAACATTTCACAGAACGCTATCTAGATCCATGGTAAGCATAGCTTAACTAGCTTGTGTTATGGAATCTAGAATGCGGATACACATACTTAGATACTGTTTTTTTTTTGTAAATATATACACATTATACATAGAAACACCCAGACCAATGCAAATATACATATTCATGCGTACAAATATTTGCACTGAGCGGGGATCGAACCCGCGCCTCCTGCGTAGCGGCCACGTGCACTACCGCCACGCCACGGAGGCTGTCAACTACTTAGTTCTGTTTCTACAGCTTTATATGTTTATTGAGACCAAGTAAAAAAACATATGCAAGTATCATACAGTGTCGCATTTTTTTTTACAATTGGATACTTCTCCATACTCAAAATTAATTATTTAATAGAGCTTATTAAATTAAAAATGGTAAAAGAGCAGTAAAAGTTGCGACTGTTATATCGTTTTATTTATATTTTAATTATCCACCCAACTAGCTGTGGACGATTTCGAGATATACCTACTCGAAAAAAATATATATCTCGAGATATCTCGATTTTGAGAAAAGATATGTCGAGTAGTTAGCACTCGGCACTCAGTAATCGACACACAGCCCCTCTAGACAAGTCGCAGTTCGTTGGTCGGCGTGTGATGGAATGGAAAAACGAATGTATGGGATTTGACGTATTTGACAGTCGTTAACGCATGTCATAAACGTCAAATCCTATACATTCGTCATTCTATTCCATCAAACGCCGAACAACGAATTGCCACTTGTCTAGAGGGGCAGGAGAGCGAGATATCTCTCTGATGTAATGAGTTGTGTCTGCTTGCCTCCGATTTTTCCAATTAGCCTAAGGTCGCGGCATTTTCAATAGTTAAACTTACGCTATTATATAAAGTGATCCAATCTGAAATGTAATGAGCTACTAGGTATTTTGTTTCGAAAACTGAATGGAAAAGATGATAAATATGATTCAAGATGATTAAATTAATATGTATTTGTACTTATTCTCCATTGAACTTAAATAAATGTAAAAATTTCTTGATGTCTCTTTCTTCTTCTATTTAAAAGCTTAGTTTATTAATGTATTTTGTTTAGGAACTCATTTTAAAGACTAAAAACGTTTTTAATTATATATTTATTTTATCATTATGTATTTCAATTAATTTAACGTTCAATTTTCGAATTTGTACATGTCGAATGAAATCATTCAAAGAATATCTCGAGATATGAAAATTACTCGAGATAAAATTACTGTCAATATTAGTACTCGCCCACACCCACACCTAACCTATAATAGCAGAATTATTGACAATTATAACTATGACGTCATACTTTTTTATTCCATTCTAATTTCCTTAGAATTTTACCGTTGTTACGTTTAGTAAAAAGTAGCTACATAATTTAACTAAACAGTCAAATACCTATGTACATCATATTATAATGTTTTCTATTTGTTACATAAGTAAGTACAAGTGTTGGTTGTACCAGTACAATTCGTCGAGCACGCACGACGCACCTCGTCCCAGTGCCATGCGTATCGATTGTCGCCCAATTAGCCGGGCCATCGTCACGGGCTATCCGTCAACGTTTTTAGAGTTAGGAGCGTGAAAAGGTAACAAGTAAGAGAGTGAATGGACCAATTAAATAATTCAGTAATTCGTGAGCCCGCCGGCGGCGACGTAAACACGCGTGAGACGCTGCGGGGGCATGGGCGGGCGCGGTGGTGGGGAGAGGGCGTGGCCCGTGACGTCACGCCACTCGCACCACAGTCGGTATCTATCCGGCGAAGCGGACGGTCGCGGCGACGCGTCGCCTATTATCACCCGAAAGTACGATAAAAATCGCCAAAATTTTTGACCGGCAGTATCACTCACCTTCCAAGGTGTTGAAATTGGAGGACGACCCTTGGGGGTCATGTGCGATGTATTCGCCGGATAAGATGAAGGCCGGCGGGGGGCTGATGGCACCGCCCGGCTGCTTCCCGGGCCGGTACAGCCCCACGTACCGGAGCTCCGACCCGCGCCGGTGCGTCCCCAACCCGTCCGTGAGTACCACAAACTACCTTCTTTATTTAAATTTTTTTTTCTTCGAAGTGAAGAACGTGTTTTCCTCGACATAACAGCAAAAAAAAAAACATAAACAGTACGCGCGTAAAAGCATACATAAAAAAAAACGGTTTATTCCAAATTCAAAATATGATTTTTTTCAGGTGGTCGTTCTTCGTACAAAATATCAATATTTGTGTGTTAACCCTTGTTGTTTCAGGTTATTATGTATATGTATATATGAGCTGTGCGATGTGTATATATTTATATACTTATAGCTGGCGTGCAATGGCGATTTCATGGAGCTCCATGGGGGGATTTGTGTTTCAGCGAAATTTTCCGTGTGTTCATATTTACTTCACTTTCATTACCCATTTGCAAGTATATAATGTATAAAAATCAGGAAAATAAAACCTTCATTTAAATTGGTGACGATTACAACAGGGCTGTATAAACATCTTTATTTAAATTGATATAAAAATATCGATAGTAGATAATTACACCTATACAATTAAAATAAATCATCATCAAATTTCATGAAACGAAAATAACTAGAATACCATAGTATAAAACTAAAATAACATACCTAAATCCATTTGATATAAGAATAGTGTTAAATATACAAATTAATCGTAGTAAACAAAATGTGTCAATAGTGTCAATTGTTACAATAAATTAAATTTAAAATATATACAATATAAATAATAAATCGATTCAATTTCATAATACAACAAAATAAAAAATAAAAACTAAAATCCATTTTCATTGAATTTCAAATACGGAATTCAATTCCAAATCATTTCAATTCTGTAATAAAATGTGCGGTGAACGAAAATGATTATAGACAATTACGCGTCGGCAAATAAATAAGCATCGTTGTTTCTACGAGTTTCGCGATTGTTCGTAACAACCGGCGCACACTGCCGACGGCTCGTGTGTAATCATTACATTTCAATTATTGTTCAATCATTCTTTAATCCGACATTTTATTTATTAATCTTTGATCAGACTAATTTGCATTACGAATAATAAATTATTATTTCTATTCGACTGATTCTTAGAAATCGGGTACCGATGGTGATGTTTACGGATGCCTTTTTTTTAAAATAAAAAACACGTTTAAAGTTTTACAATAATAATATGTATGAATAATTTTATGTTATATTTTTAATAAAAATCTTATAAATAAATAATAAATTATTGTAAAAATAAAATAGTTTAATTTTGTTATACGTTCATAATTATTGCAAGTTTTGCTACGTGTTAGAAGTACTTTTCCATTGACAATGATAGAAAATTGTCCTGTCAAAGGGAATTTATTGTATACTTGAAATGCCAGATACCGACGGCGATGGCTACGGCGTAGCGACGGCCGTAGACGTTCGTAGACCTACGTCGAGGCTATTATGTTGGTGGGACGCTAAGTACTCGTATTTGTGACGGAAAATTTATATTGTAAACGTTCCGTAACGTAACGTAACGTTCCGTAAATAAAAATTGAATGATTTAAACCAATTTAAATGAACAGGTTTTATTGGAATCACACTTTTTTTTTCCACAAACATACGTTAAGCATTACTAATTCATTAAACATTTGGGAATGGAAGTTGTGAATGTAAACACTAATTGTGATCGGCATGCACTGAATTGAATTGTAGTGAAATTTTACAGATTACAGCGTCGGCGGGCGTCGCGGCGCGGCGGTCGGCTTTAGAGGAATATCACATTAAATAATATTTAAAAATCCTTTCAGTAAAACATTAATCTGGTCTCACATTCGTATTCAGCAATAATTTATGCCATCGTGGATTTATATTTACAATATTTTAAACGCGAAAATGATACTTAAAAGCCGTTTGGAACCTCGATAACAAAGGATAAAGTAAAACTTATAGGAATGCGTAAAAATATTTAGAATTATTTAAATTGTACAATATAATTTATATACATTCTTTTAATAATGGTTAATTTAAATGCTAATTATTTAATAAACAATGAAATAACTTTACAGCATGCTACTACTTATAAAGCAAACTACTTAACAAATATAACTTACAAAATGTTAGTGTTACAAAATATGCTTTTGTTACGTAATTAATAATGACACTTTTTATACTTTGTGTAAATAAATATAATAATTACAAATACATTTTCACATGTGGTTTACAATAATGTTAACAAAATTTAACGCAATCATCGTTTAAAAATAATCTCGTATAATCAGACACTCCAGTTTTAATAAATTATGTATTTTTCTATTGTTAAAAAAATTATTTATCTGAACTTATTAAATTTAGAATGGTAAAAGAGCGATAACCATTGCATCGGTTCTTATTTTATTTATTCATTTTTAATCATGCACCCAAACTATAATAGGAAATGATTTGACTATTAAATAATTATTATGACGTCACAAATAAAAAAATATACAATTTTCCTAATAACGGTAAGTTATAAGACGTTTAGTAAAAAGTAACTAATTGAATAATCAGTTATATACCCAATTTAAATAATCACAAATGTTTTCAATCAATCACACACAACAAAATAAAATTACTAACTGAAAATTATAATTAAAATAATGAATAAAACTTATATCTTTTAATTATAATTTTTCAAAAATGTTAAAACGATTTATAACGTTACGTAAAATTTAATGTTAATTTGTAGGTTTCTTTCAAAATGATTATTTAGATAGCTGCGACTAAAAGACTAAGAATAACAAAACGAAACATTCTCGCTTACGATTTATAAGTCATATACTTTTTTATGTGAAACCATCGTATCGAGTTACACTTTTTAGTGTCACTTAATTTACAATGTTATGTAAATCCTCATTTTGTACGCGTTTCACGTACCATTATATTTACTTTACGTTCTTTTGACGTAAAAATACCCACTTGAAATGAAGTTTCTATTTCGTCATTTAAATTATGATTTGTTAGTTTATTTTATTTATGTTGTTTTTCAAATTATTATTTTCTTACACTTCTTTGGTTTTGCTTCTTTATTTTATTTGTTTATTTCTGTTCAATTTATAGCTCTTTTCAATGGTGTATTGACTATAACACTATTTCTAATATATAATGAAGTTAAAAAGTATATTAAGGTAACTTGGTTATTCAAAATGTAAGAATACAAGCCCCTTGATTTTGGATGGTTTTACGTTCCCCAGCTTTAGAATAACAGCAAATTGCATACTATTGATACCGACTGATAAATGTACTACAATAACAGTTTGATTGGTATAGCTACCAGCATTTATCTTGACCCTAAACTCGTCGCAAAATGTATTCTATACGTGCAGTGCGCGTTTGAGTCTTTTGAAGTGCTACGGGGGGCTACGGCAGCGGAGGAGCTCAATTTACCAAACATAGATTTTGTAAAATCAATCCGTACGCGTCAGGCGTCGTTTTCTTCGCTAATTAGGATCAAGATATATAACGAAGACTGTACCTTTTTTTTTACCGTGAGAGAAAATCCTTCATGGATGCATGGACTCCTACCGACTAAAAACCCTCACGTACCGCCTAATAGCCTGCGGTTGGTAGCCCCGAGTAAGCCCTCGGAAGGATGTCCCAGGACACGAAGACTGTACCTACTCCTTAATGAGCACCATAGCACTCGGTTCTCTGTCTATTCTATTCTAACTACATCTAATTTGTAATGCTGAAGAATATGCTAGTTTATTTGGATCTCTGAAAACACTAAATAAATTTGAAACGAAGGGACCTGACCAGGCGAATAGATTCCTGAGGGTCGCGGGAAAAGGATAAACATTTTACGCCGGTTGAACTGCGAGCAAAATCAGCAGAAATTTTGTGACACAATGAGTTAAAATCGAGTTCAATATATTTGAAATGTTGCCAAATTCGTAACGACATAGCAACACATGAATAGATAACCGTACCTAACAGAGAGGTACTATTCGTTTTATTATAACTAGCTGACCCGGCGAACTTCGTACCGCCAATATATTTCCGCCCGCGTGGCGTCAGATCCCGTTCCCGCTGCACCCTCTAGATCTGACTTCCAAGCTGGTGGAGCCGCGGGCCAGAGAGGGTAGTTATAACGTACCTATTCCTGAAGAAAATACAACAATGTTAGTCTCTTCTACATCCCAGCGTTAATCACAATAGCATCCGAAGCTTTTTGTTTGGAGTCTGGGGTCTGCTTTACCAGTCCAACTGCAGGTTTGGCTAGACTTTAACAGTTATCGTGAAGCAAATTCCATCTGACCTTCGCAACCTATAATCGATATTGAATTATTGCAGTTAGACCAGTCGTTGGAAATGTTAGGGCTCCAACAACCCGTAACGACTGCCATTGACGTAGAAGGAGAAACTTGAATTGGTTCGGTTAGGTCTGGTAGCTTAGTGGTCAAAGCATTGCCCCTGTAAGGCAAATATCGCGGGTTCAAACCCCGCCTAGACCGAATTAAACATTTTCTATCTTAATCAATCAAAAAAAAAAAGAACCTGCTCTCTGAGGCACGAAAATACTCAGAGCAAAGCAAATAAACATGCGTACAAAAATTGCTCAAACTGATGGACTCGGAATCGGACTCGTGCTCCTTGTGAAGCGTAGCTTTTATTCCATGAAAAATAAGCTGAAAGAAATGTATGTAAAAAAATGGATTGTCTTGCCCGAATCTATGTTTTCAGATAGTACTCCACCGTCAACCACATCGTCACTTACCAAGAGGTGAGATAGTGTTCAAACGTGAGCCCATCAACCATATAAATAAATATAAATGAACTTTATCATTTTGTAACACCTTTTGTACCTTACAAATAGAAAAATATAAATAACACTAAATGAAATTTAAAACTAGAAATTACTTTAAGGTACTAAATAAATAAATAAAATATTTAAATCCTCCGCATTATCAATGACCGGTAATATTCCCAGACAGGCAAGAAGGCTGGCAATATTAATGCGTGGAATGGCAATACTTAATGAATAAATAAAAGCTGCCAAGTGCGAGTCGGACTCGCTCATGAAGGGTTCTGTAGCAGTGAGTAACATGATATAAAAGTTTAATATTTGAGTTGATTGAATGAAAGGTACTTACTACTACTACTTACTAGATCTCATTGAAACCAATTTTGAGTGGAAGTTTACATGGTTATGTATATCATATATTTTTTTGAGTTTTATCATTCCTCATTTAAGAAGTTACAGGGTGGGGGGGACACATTTTATCACTTTGGAAGTGGATCTCGCGCAAACTATTAAGTTTAGAAAAAAAAACATAAGATTTTTGTACAAAAATAGAAAAAACAAACAATAAATTTTGTGGGTTCTCCATACTGAAACACACTTATTGCAATTCATATAATACATTTACTTATTAAATTTCAACAGCATAGTTCTTGTAGTTTCGCAAAAGTTTTCTGTGACATACGGACAGACAGACAGACACGAAGAATCCACAAGGGGAACCCTTGTTTTTTGCCATTTAGCTACGGGAACCCTAAAAATGACGGTTCGAACGATGTAGGCAAATTGATTGACATTGATACGGACCGAAGAATGAACTACACTACAATTATAGTTCAATTGCCTCCGTCTAGATGCCGTCAATGAGGTGCACTAGTCCTTCAGCAGGTCAATGCACTGAACTAAGGTCGGAGTCTGTCGTTATAATAATAGATTTCAACTAGTACCTGAAGGTATAATTCCGAGGCCGATCGCATACGACACGCAGCACATACATCACATACATTACTTGTTACACTTCGATACGGATAAAGGGGGCTATTGAGAAGTCGCAATGAATTACGCGTATCTACTGCGTGCGTTTGCAGTTTTTTTTTCTTTTTTTTTTAGTAGTCGTGCGCTTTCTTAATCATACTTTTAGTGTTTTGATGGTAAGGATATTTAATAAGCCAATGGCTCCGATCTCCTAGAATTTAAATTCGTTTCTGCAACGCACAGATTCTATTTTGAGATACATAACTCAAAGGTAACTGACTGATATAGTGATCTATAAACGCACAGCCCAAACAACTGGACGGATCGGGCTGAAATTTGGCATGCAGGTAGATGTTATGACGCTGGCAACCGCTAAGAAAGGATTTTGATTAATTCTACCCCCAAGGGGATAAAATAGGGGATGAAAGTTTGTATGAAACTTTGTCAATTTTAAACCGATCGGGCTTAGACTTTGCATGCATAAAGCTACTATGTTGACTCAACACTAAGCTATAACTGACATCCACTAGCACTAGCAACAGCTAGTTCCGAGATAAAAGGGAACCTATATGTTATTCGAGCTAAAAGAAATATATAAAGATACAAAGGCCATATGAGCTTGAAACGCGTGGTAACTTTTTAGTCAATTCCTGTCCTATGAGACAGGAACTATCGAACGCTTACTCAGTACCTACTGTGAAGACCGGCCAATAATAACATTGTTAATAATATCGCAAAAATACCACATTGTGCTATTCAAATCCAAATTCAAATTCATTTTATTTGCTTAAATTTGGTTATACAGGTGTTATAATTATCGTTAGTGCATCACTTTTACCATTTTATGGCATGCAAACATTATATTATACATTAGGTGTCAATATGAGTTTAGGTACTCTACAATATAAAATAATAATCCAACTGTAGAATAAAAATGGAGGAGTAAATTTGAAAAATAAATGTATTCTTATCCCTCGTGAGTATTTATGTACAGTAAAAATATCGCTACGCGCGACATGTAGTTTTTGTGTTCCAGAATATAATATATCTATCTAGCTATTAGAGCGTGATTGAATAACAAACATTAAAACATAACATAACATAAAATCACGCCTATATCCCCGAAGGGGTAGGCAGAGGTGCTAGCAAACACATTTCGCCAGTTTATGTTTAGTTCCCAATGTAATATAGGTGGCGAGCCTATTGCCATTAACTGGGCACTTATAAACCTGCGATAAATACACACATAACTTCGAAAAGCATCGAAAAGTCATTGGTGTGTGCCATGGAAAACCTGGGATCGAACCCGAGACCTCGTCTCAGCAGTCCATTACCCATACCACTAGGCTACCGCGGTTAATTAGTTAATTAGGTAATTAAATATTAGTAGGAAGTGGGATATATTTAAATCTTTTTGTTCGTGTGTTTGTCATTTAGCTAGCTCCTAAACGGCTGTACCTAGATCAAAGCTACCTACAATCTTTTTCATTCTTCATCTAGCGTTAATCCCAGTCGCATTCGAACTTTTCAACATGCGAGTCTTTGGTTTACCAGTCTAACTGCGGATTAGGCTAAACTTCGATATTTTCCGTGAAGCGACTGCCATCTGACCTCCACAACCCAAAGGCGATATCGAAGCATTGCAGATAGACCAGTTCATGGATTTTTGAGGGCTCCAACTACCCGTACCGACTGCTATAGATGTTTGTATAGCAACCGGGACCGACGGCTTAATGTGCTCTCCGAGGCACGACCAGACCAATGCAATTACCCATATTCATGCATACAAATATTTGAACTGAGCGGGGATCAAACCCATGCCACGGAGGCCGTCTCATGATCAAAGCTACCTACAATAATAACTATAAAAACATCATAATTTTAACAAACAACCAATCATCTTGATAACTTCCACATTTATAAAGTTAGTAGTATTCCAATATAGATTTAATATAGAAAAATATATCGATTTAAATAGAAAATCTTACAAAATATTTAGTATGAAAAGTACCTTAAAAATTTAATTCTAAATAGAAAAACATACATTCAAAAATATTTAGATGTTCATTCGTGTTCTATCTTAAACCCATATTAGGTACAAGTTTTGCTTACAAAGATCTAGATAACGCCATGTACCTAATAACGTCCTATATTATTATTACGCCTCTAAAGTTAAGTAAATAAACATTTCTTACAAAGAAACAACACTGACTTATATTGAAAACTAAATGTACATCCAAAGAATACGATATAATAACATAAATTACAATATTAAACTGAAATTAACACTTCAGAACGTATCTCTATAAGCAAATAAACCATCCACGCACTAACTCCAAGTTTGTATAGCAAATCTCCTGTGTGGCCTTCTTCTTTTTATTGCATTTCTACCCTCTGCCACCCTCCCTTTCGCATACGCACCTACCACACAAGACGGAGGGAGACCGATAGCGGCTGTCCGTGCTATTTTATTCATGGTAGCGCGAACGTAACGAGAGATAGACACAGTTATTGCACAATGAGAAAGAAAAGGACGGGGTATGGCGCTCAGTTTCGTCTTCAACCAAAACGCGGGCTAGGGAGTTTTTGATTGTTGTCTTATATACGTCGTATCATAAAGGAGGCACGCACGATTTTACTTAAAAAAAAAACTGCATTTATTGAAACCTTGTCTTTATATCTCGGCAAGTTTATGTAAACAAAGTTATGTTTGGATTCAAAAGCATAACTGTATAGAATTATTATCGTATTGTTTTGTAGATTGCTTTCATCTGTTTGCGCTACAGAGCCTCGTGGAAACGACTTACAAAGAAATATGACTGTAGTTTTATGCGCTACAATTTCATGTAATGGCTGGTTTTAGTTTTTCGAATGTAGAATGCAAGTTGCTTATTTTAAACTGTAGGAGATTGCAGATAGGTTTATTTAGAATTAGGTATTTTATTTAGTTAAAATAAATGATTTAACTGAGTTTATTAAATAAAGAATGGTAAATTAATGGTAAAAGTTGCGTAAGTTCTTTTCGGTTTCATTTATTTTTAAAATTTTGCAAAATGATTAGACTATTTAATATTATGGCGTCACAATAATTTATTACATACCTTATAACTTGCCGTTTTAACATTTAGTTAAAAAGTAATTAATTTGACTAGTCAATAAAATGCAATAATACATAATTGTTTTATTATTAAATATTTTATTTTTAGTTCAGTTTATTTTAACAAAAAATATTATTTAAACATATCTACCTATTAAATACGGAAATGAAGGACCTAAAAAATTCTGGTTGTTAGGGGTCGAACAAAAATCCATTCCGCGGGAACTTCAATTTTTTTTTAAATCATGTTATTCTAAATCGAATACCTCAATCATAATTTCCGGAAACTGAGAAAATAGTTTTCTTGCAAAATGCACTTGTTGACAAGACTATATCAGGAGTTACCTGAGGGCCAATTCTCCTAATAACAACATATTCAATATTCAGTCTCAATCTCTCAAATGTCAAAAACGAATTTATGTTTTGTTCCGTTGTATGTATCTACCTACTTATTACATGTAGATACATATTTAAATTCTTTTTGTGTCTTTTTTATCAAGATACCTTAAAATGTCAATGTTCATCATCATCATCTGCATTCAGACGTTATCCTGAATGTTCTTTCTTGAAAAAACAGCATTTATTAAACAGTTTTTGACATTTTTGAGATTGGATCAATTTTGAATCACACTGTACTGTGATTGAATAACAAACACACAAACATATATCTATATATCGTCACAAAGTTTCCTTTTATAATTTATTAGTTGGATATAGGTATCAAGTACTTGTTAGGTACCCACTATCCAGACCCTTTAAACAATACCTAACGTTAAGCACCGGTAGCTTAGTAGTTAAGGAGTCGGCCTTACGATCGAAATGTCCCGGGTTCGAATCCTGGCCATTACACTACCGACGTGAACCCACTCCTAGCAAAAGCGCTTTACCTTAGTTGGAGGGGTTAGAGGGAATATTAGTAATTTCGATTATTTCGGTCGCTAATATTCTTTTTTTTAAAATACAAAAATATTCTGTGGTTCCTGGAAAGGTTAATTGATTGAAACTTTCGTTTATTAAATACGTAGGTACAAGCTAAAATTATCTATCTGAATTTGTAAGTCATCTGTAGCTATGGCAGCTCCACTAAGTCAGTTGCGAGAAGGTCAATTCTATTGATAAAAAGATATTCGAAGTTCAATCTGGATTTCAAATGTCAAAAACGATCATGTTGTCATTTAAGTCGCTAAATATTGGTCTCATGCATAAGTCAGTCAGTCAGTCAGTCAAGGTTGCGCAACGAGCTATGGAAAGGGCTATGTTAGGAGTTTCACTGCGTGATAGAATCCGAAATGAGGAAATCCGTATAAGAACCAAGGTTACCGACATAGCTCTTAGAATCAGCAAGTTGAAGTGGCAGTGGGCAGGCCATATAGCTCGCAGAACCGATAACCGCTGGGGAGTAAAGGTTCTCGAATGGCAACCGAGAACTGGAAAACGAAGTGTAGGACGGCCCCCACTCGATGGACCGATGACATTAAAGCGGTCGCAGGAAGTCGGTGGATGGTGAAGGCACAAGATCGGTCGTCATGGCACTCTTTGGGGGAGGCCTATGTCCAGACGTCTATTGGCTGATAGATAGAAAGAATGTCATCTAAAAACTGAGTCAATTATCGTAATAAATATTGTGCTTCAATCTAATGTTAAAAACTATCACGATGTCAATATTTTTTGTAGAAAATTGAACTAAAGGACGACCAAGGTCGACGTTTTTGAAGTGAAAACTTCTTTAGCGGCGTTGGATGGGTGTAAAATGTTAAGGAAGCGTCAGGATTAGTTGACCTTTGAACCGTAACCGACGACTGACGTCATACAAGATTAGGTACAGACTATGTATTTTGCAAGTTACCATTGATGTCGTCGCAGCTTAAACGGTAAGCACGTCGACTGTAAGTCCTTACAGTTTCAGATAGTATCGGGTTCAAACCAACCTGGCCTTCAGGGATTTTTTGTGATTGTTTTTTCTTATTATAATTTATTACTTTTGGTGATTAATTTTTCTTTTTGTAATTTATTACTTTTTATGATATTTTTTTCTTTTTGTAATTTATTATTTTTTGTGATTATTTTTTCTTTTTATAATTTATTAATTTCTTCTGACAGAAAATTAGCAGAAAATAAGTGATAGGTTCTATGATTAGCGCTATATTATAGGTATGGTATGGTATGTTCTTTTTTATCTTTTTCTATGTATATAACGAAGAAAGAAAAAAAAGAAAATGTTTTCACTTCTGCCAGCACTCCCAGAGTGCAACCCGTCTTTTTTTTTTAATTTAGCTGAGGTGGCAGACAAGCACTCAGCCCACCTGATGGAAAGTGGTTACCGTGGCCTATGGACGTGTGCAACACCAGAGGAGTCACACTCGAGCTGCCGACCCTGTTAACACAGAGAGTTTCGGTGCCGTCAGCGTAGAAGACAAAGCAGGGATAGCCCTTGGTCTTCCCACTGACAGCACAAAAACTCTCCAGTGAGCTCTGGGTACCGTACTCACTGCCCGGAACACAACAGTGGAGGTATTTCCCCAGTCGGACTGCTCAATTGGATGGAACTACCGTCATGTCCCACCTCCTACTAAGGTATTCGGTTGATTGCCTTTGCACATTATATTTGCGAAGTTTTGCCACAAAAAAACCACAAAGCATTAAACTTTACTGAATTAGTGACTGGCGTCGTAATGTTTATACGGATCCAGTGCCACTGGCACGGGCTGCGCGGTGTGCGGGGGGGCGTTCACTGGATCGAAAAAAAGGCAGCTGGTCTATTCTGATCCAGTGCTGGATACTGGATGCTGAACTGGATTAAAACATGTTAACATTGATACAGTGATAATCCAGCGCTGGAATAAATCAGTCTTTACAAACTTTTTTTTTAAATAGGTAGGCATCTTTTTCGTAGGTAGGTACTACTTATATAGAAGTGATATTAATTTAGTTTTTTGTGGACAATTGAATCAACTGAATATGGCGACCTTTAAGTTTCCCCCCTAAACAAAACCTACCGTTCGTGACTGTTGTGGATAGGGAAAGCTACAGTAGGTCAAATCAAATATCACTTGCGCTTTTAAAACTTTATATTTTCAAAGGCATATTTCCTTACCAAACCATATTATAACACTGTCGAATCTCGATACAAATCCAATCGAAACCAATATCAAATTTTGAATAGTATTTTTTTTTACGTGCGGATAATCCCCACGGATACCCACCCATCCGGAGCCGGAGGGGGAGGTTATGTCGGACTCGAACCGACTAAACCGGACGCCGTGTCTGGGTCGTAGTGCTAGGCCGAAGGTGAGATTGTCATGCGGCATATCCCTCGCACCCCGGCTGACCCAGGGCCATCCCTCTCGGTCTGGCCTTCCTCGAGAGGGGGGGGGGGGGGGCTTTTGAATAGTATAAAGAAGTATAAAAAGAAATAAAAGAGGTGCGTTGTCCCCAACAGTGACATTATTTAGTGTAATTTCAACAGATCGGTACTAATTTTTTTTTATTATGAGGAAGGAACCTACCGTTTGTTGTTTTAAATTGATACCTACTATTTTTTTTCGATCAGACTGTTTAGCCTATTGCATAAACTTAGCCTATACATGTACTGTATAAACACAGCCAACAAAATACATCACAAAAAAAGGCGTGAAAAACTCGTTTTGTGTGAGTAAACCAACATCAATTCAATTCTTATTGAACGGCTTCAGTGTGTTGCCACAACTTGCCAATGTCAGGGTGTTGTGAAAAGTTATTCGGTATTAAGAGATTGATATGTTAAATGTCAACTAATTTCAATAATGTTCTTTAGACTGTCAATGTGTACATGTCATGGGATATATGTGTCACCGTAAAATTGTGTAAATATCGTTAGATTAGAATCTATCTAGCGAGATTGTAAACTGTCGAAAGATTGTGAACTGTCGAAAGATTGTGAACTGTCGAAAGATTGTGAACCTCAACATTCGCCTGCGCTTCGCCGGCCACTGCCGCGGCACGCTCGCTTCGCTCGCTCGGCTCGCGCTCTGTTGGAGTCACAGTTCTAACCAAACCTAACCCACTTTTCTATAAGCTCTAATTTATTAACCATTTTTGGACGCGCGAGGTGCGTTCCGGTTCACAATTTGACGGTTTCACTTCGATAGATTACAATCTACCGAATAATAATACATTAAATTGTAAACAGTACGTTGAGGTTCACAATCTTTCGACAGTTTTACAATCTCGCGAGATAGATTATAATCTAACGATATTTACAATTTTACGGTGACATTATCTAAAATATAAAAATAAGTCGGGTTTTCCTTCCTGACGCTATAACTCCAGAACGCATGAACCGATTTCCACGGTTTTGCATTCGTTGGAATGGTTTCGGGCTCCGTGAGGTTCATAGCAAAGAAAATTCAGGAAAACCGATATCCACGCGGGCGGAGCCGCGGGCAAAGCTAGTGTAGTTATATGTTAATTTATACCGAAGTATTAGTTATTTTTACGCCGTGTTGAAATGAAACTTGCTGCGTCTAGACTTAGAGACTAGACTAGACTGCTTAGATAAGTGTATAAAGAAGTCATTGGCCGAAGTCTGAATCGTCTAAGTCTTACCGCGAGGTATTCGACTGACCAGTCAAATTAGTTACTTTTTACTAAACGTCATAACGGTAAATTAATATGAAAATGAAAAATGTAATTGTGACGTCATAATATTGTATAACAGTCAAATCATTTACAATTAAAGATCGGGTAGATGATTTAAAAAAAATAAGTACGACAAAATAAGAACCGACGACGCAACTGTTCCCGCTCTTTTTTCTATTCTTAATTTAATAAGTTCATCTAAATAATTTATTTCAAGTAGGTACAGGAAAACACTTAATTAGTACAGATACCTGAACAGACAATCAATAACAGTCAAACAACGAAACTTTATTATTTAACGTTACCAATTTAATATCAATTTTAAAAACCACGAATAGAGTTTACATTCCTGTACGATCATTAACCTTCTTATGTCAAAACATCATCATTCAATCTAGAATCAACTCTAAATTTATTACAATAGAGGTGACAATCAAATAGGCAGACTTTAAAAGTCCTTCGTACATGCCATTGTTTCTACGGTTAAGGTCGATACTTCTGTAGCGAGGCTACAATAGACGGGCCACAATACAACTGTACTTGAAATAAAGCGCACGCGATATTGAACCTTATGTACTATATTAAATGAGGCTGTATTTTTGTGAAAGCCGTTTATAAATTATAGATGAATGTTTATTTGAAGGGTTAAAAAACTCCTTTTCTTTATTCGTGGTTGTATCCTTGAACTATAGGACTGGCAAATGTTCTTGAAATACTTGAGACTAGTTTATTTCTTAGTGTTTTCTCATTGTTGGAGTCTTTATTCGTAAGTTGGAGTCAGCGGGATATTTACCTTTGCATTTTAGCTGTTCGCTCAACTATGCTACTCAAGCAAACTATTTTATTTAGACTAAGTAGACGCAGTAAATGTTTGTTGACAGAGCAAAAAAAGAATGCCCGCTGAGTCTCTTGCCGGAGTCTTCTTAGGTAGGGGCTGCGTTTTGAACTGGCGGTGTTTCATTTTGCTAAACTGGTCTTTAATAAAAAAAAAAATATTTTAATGTTTTTATGTGGCAACTGGGCACCCTTGACACTACCCGTAGTGCCATAGGAAAAGAATAGCCCTTGACAATATTAGTAGTGTCTTTGGGTAGTGCCACGGGGCAGTCGCCATTGGTTTATACAGAATAAATGATTTTTGTCTTTGTCTTCTATTGTTTATTGTACTTTACGTTTCGAACAATCGAACGGACTTGACAGCAGAATTCGCGGTGAGATTTCTTCAATTGCGCAAGCTCTCAATTGCTCTAAATTCGGTGACGTCACGTAACCGTTTGCGCAATTGAAATCTCACCGCGAATGCAGCTGTCAAGTCCGTTCGAGCGTCGGTTGACCGTTCGAAACGTTTTTACAGCAAAGTGCCGAAATATCGGCAGCAGATACCGAAGTGTCAGACACCTGAACAGACACATGGTAAATATCTCGTTGACACTAACACTTATGACAGTATATTCGATTAGACGAAATCAGCTGACGTTTGGTTTGTCAGTTTTTGATGAAAAAGAAATAGTATTGTGACCAAGTGTATAATTATGACAATCCTTATAAAATTGATTCTTTGGTTCTTCTTTGTTTCCGTCAAGAAAGTCATGACAATTTGAGGGTGGCATTGCTGCACCATGAGCGAACGTGATCTGAATACATCACTATTACCTACATTGAATATGGCATAATTATTTCACAAACTGATATTACCTGCTGTCAATTTACATCGTCTGATTAAAAATTCGACTAAAGGTATATGAATTCCACGACGCATTTTAACTTTTAGTTTTAGTTTTTATTTTATTTTATTTAGTATTGTGTATATATAGTTAGTAGGTAACTTTATTAATTTAATTTAATTTTTGCCAATACATCTGTAATAATATGTAAAAATTGTGTAACTTAATAAAGACATGTGACAATTAAAAAAACCTAAAGGTAAATACTTAGTTAATTTTTTTTACACGGTGTATTTAGAAAACAACTTTTGAGCACCCTGTGCAGTAGGTAGGTATGTCTGTTGTACCCTGAGTAGAATTATATTTTATACAAACTATCCATGACCAAGAAATTACTATTTATTCATGTTGATGGGTAGGTACTTATTAAAAAATAAGACGGGTTGCACTCCGGGAGTACCGGCAGAAGTGAAAACTTTTTCTTTCTTCGTTATATACAGAGAAAAAGATAAAAGAACATACCATACCATACCTATAATATAGTGCTAATCATAGAACCAATCACAATTTTTTTGTCAGAAGAAATTAATGAATTACAAAAAGAGAAAATAATCACAAAAAGTGTCAGAAGCCCAGGTTCGAACCCGGTATTATCTGAAACCATAAGAACTTACAGTCCAAGCGCTTACCGCTTAGCTACGAAACTTACTCCTTACAAAATAAACAATCTGTAGCTAATGTTGTATTACGTCAGTCGTCGGTTACGGTTCAAAGGTCAAGTGATCCTGACGCGAGTTTAACACTTTTTACCCATCCAACGCCGCTAAAGAAGTTTTCACTTCAAAAAATAGGACTAGACCTACATACTATGTGACAAAAAGAAATAAAAATATTGCTTTTCCTGAATACGTATAACAATGTCTACGGAACAAGGACGTGGGAACACATGTTGCCATGTATATTAAATGGTCTGAACGCCGGAACACGTGACGTATAAAATAAAAAAAAATTGAAAGCTTTTCTTAAACAAATATTATCAGCCTCTCACGTAGATAATAACTTCGTTTAGCTATTTTGTAGCGAGGTAAGTGTCAACATGTCACTGTAAAACTCCAGATAATTTGTGTGCTATGCATAATAAAATTATTTTGTTTAGGAAATTAAAAAACCAAAAATATAATAATTAGACACGGTGTTTAGAATAATAACTTATCTACACTACTATTATAAAGAGGAAAGATTTGTATGTTTGTAATGAATAAACTCAAAACAACTGTGCCGATTACAAAAGTTCATTCACCATGGGAAGGCTAAATTAACCCTGAGTAACATAGGCTATATTGGATTTCCAAGGGAACGGTTTTACTACCCGTGCGAAGCCGGGGCGGATCGCTAGTATTAAATAAGTTAAGATACTAAAAAGGTGCACTTTATCATACAGACGTCAAAATTCACTAACTTGATGGCAGCAACAAAAGCTTGGCACTGTCAGTGGTCTACTACTGGTAATGCCTAATTTTTGTTCAGAGTAGGTACGGAACAAAAGTCGGAGTTCGAAACAAAAATCGGAGTACGGAACAAAAATCGGAGTACGGAACAAAAATCGGTGTACGGAACAAAAATCGGAGTACGGAACAAAAATTAGGTTGTTTAGGCCAGTCTAATAGGCTAGTACCTAGATAAGTCATTTATTAAGCCGGTAATACTAAGGCCAGAACCACACTCAGTTGTGAATCAACTCTCAGCACGGATATCTGTGACTCTCACAATGACATTAGAACTATCGAACTGTGGGATATAAAACGAGATTCACGACTGATGAGTATCGATCTGGAATACTTTCATTTCAGAATAAGCTATCAATTATTTTTACTTAATTAGGTTTTACTTTTCGATTTTAATTAAGTTTACCGTCATATGGGAAGATAAACCTACTGACGTAGTCTTAAATACAGATGAACAATTCTTTAAATTGCACAAACCAGTCAGATACATTCAACGCTGACGTCACACAATAAAGAAAAAAACCAAGCAATCACAATAAAGGATAGAGTTTTATTTTACGCCCTGTGATAAAACGACAGAACGAACCAATTTGAACTTTAAATTCTAACGAACACCGTCGAATATCGCACGGGTGATACACCACTGATATATTTATTCGTGGAAAATGCAGTAGGTAGTGCACACACTGTATCGTTGCGGGTAATCGGATTAGTGAACGGTGGCATTTACTTTTAACCTTCTGATGAAGTGTGGTGAATCCTTGAACAATACACTTTTATTTATTTTTTAGTTTTCTTTTTTATAATGTCAAAACAATCATTCATTGTTTTGCGAGAGTTATCGGTGGTCAAAGTGTGTCAGCTAAAAGAAGCTAGTCGCGGATATAAGTGGCGTTTTGGATGTGGGCTTTTGCCGATTTAAAACTTGAATATTTTACAATTTGATCATTATGAGACGCAGATCTAAGATTTACAACTTGTAGATTTTGACAATTTGGACCTCATGAAATTCTTGATGGGAAGTGGTTACCGTGGCCTATGGACGTGTGCAACACCAGGAGAGTCACACTCGCGCTGCCGACCCTGGTAGAACAGGGAGTTTCTGTGCCGTCAGTGTAGAAGATAAAGCAGGACAAGAAATACCGTAAAAAATACCGTTTGCAACTTGAACGTTTTCAGACAAAACCCTACTTTGAATCGATTTCCAAACGAAAAACGGTTCTCAATTGGTCGGGTTTTTGATATTTAATACCTAATAAACAGATGCAAAATATGTGTGGGTCTGTGTCAAGATTTACTTAGCGACTCATTTATTTAATCTTTAGGTACATTCCGTTCGAGATTCAAAATTTATTCCCGCCTCACCCAGACGCCATTTTTATTTCTAAATCGTTTAAAATC
Source organism: Eilema caniola (assembly GCA_949126895.1). Taxonomy (NCBI): domain Eukaryota; kingdom Metazoa; phylum Arthropoda; class Insecta; order Lepidoptera; family Erebidae; genus Eilema; species Eilema caniola. Next base: position 47,952,311 of record OX421460.1, on the reverse strand, counting down.
CGAAGAAAGATTGACCTTCACCCATCTATATGAAAATAAAAAAATATTTTAGCGAATGAAATGTGTTACTGATTACATACTAATGGGGTTGCCAAAAAAAATAGTTCAAAAAATTTGTTAATTAAAATTTTAAAACGGGTTTTTTTTTTTCATTAGAATATATAGGCAACCTAGCTTTTATATGCAGTAATACATTGTATACTGTTTATCAAACGTTAATTATATGGCAAATTAGAAAAAAAATGGGTGAAGGTCATTTTTACCTAGTATCCTACACAAAATTAGCTTGTCTAGTAGTAAAAAAGTAATTGAGAAGTCCTGTTTTTAATATTTACGTGGGACTCAAACAATCTGATACACCATGTTTTCTTTCGTCCCCAGATCAGCATGGAAGCGAATTTACACACATATGTAAGTAGATATACTACATATACACACCCATATAATACAATACAAATTCCCACCACGTCTTCCCCCGCCTAGATTAAAATTTTAATATACTTATTTTATTAGTAATGTTTTTAACATAATTTGTTATTTTTTCTTTGCCCCGTGCAAAGAAAACTTCATTCTTTTTCTAAAATAAAAGTACTTAGACTGCGATACGACTTATAATATTAACTATCTGCAAGTGAAGGTCCCATCAAAATCGGCTCAGCCGTTTCAGAGATTACCTACTAATTCAAATAGACAGATACAGACAGATAAAAGATTAGAAATTGTATTTATTTATTGTTTTTATATCATTTTATATCTTATATATATTTTAATATAATACATTAGTTGGAATTGTTTAAAACTTCTTATACCTAGTCACATAGAAATCATTGAATGTGAAAAAAAAAGAAAATATTTTCCCGCTAATCCGCCATCTTGGAGTCAATAGCGTTGCAGTAGCTCGTGACATCATCAAAACGTCAATACCACATTCTATTAAAAATACTCTATTGTATGATAGCCATGCCATGTTCATTGAATTGTGACGTCACTCCTATCCAGACTATTATCGATCACGTAAACATTGAAAATGCTTTTACTTTTATAGTACCTAATAATGAACTAAGAGGGCTCCAGTGAAGAGCTTTGGGGCTGAAGATAACAGGCTAGTATACCTACATACTGATCGGTGGACGAGGTTCTGGCGTAGCTTGCCTCTTAAGGTTAGAAATTAGACGGTAATCACTCCCATTAAAGTAAGCTCCACCCTGTCCCTGTGCTATTTTATTCTAGAAAAAAACATATGGGTCTCTAGATAGTGTTGTGTAGTACATTCTAAAATATTATATTATTCCATTTAAATATCATACGATAAACCTACTACAGTAACACTTCACAAGCTATACTAAAATATATCTCTAAACAAATTATTTCCGGCCAGTTTATATGTCGTTCAGAAATAGCCCAGCGTACAATCGAGTTACCTACACCCACCCAATCACGGCTAACTGGGCCTCCTAACTGCACGTTTAATATTTAACAGGATTTTGGCGCCAACTACCTTTACCACAGCAAAGTTTCTAACTACAGTTTGACAGTTGTCAGTTAGCGACAATGACAGTTTGAGGTTATTTCTTAGAACTAGCAAATGAAAGGGATTTTAAAAGAAAAATACGTACTGTTAGGTAATTTTCTTGGCCATCTTAGTTCTTAGTATACTTATGTCTGTTCTAGATTCTGTTTTAAATGCGGCGTACAATCTGATAAGTAATTTGATCGACTTCAAATTGCTTTTATGTATGAAAGGCCTTCACGTCACCTTAGATCGTATTCAAGAAGACAGGCGAATTACATACAAAACTGACAGGCGAATTAACTATAAAAGAGGTTCAACATACACTGCAGATTGATTCGGGAAGCGTTTAGAAGATTCTCGTTAGGAGAAGAGATTGCCTCTGGGTGCCGCACAACCTCACCGAAGCTCAGAAGCAGGCTCGTGTGGAGTAGTACCGTGATGTGATATAAAAATTTGAAGAGGGCTAGGCTCGGCGCGTTAACGACATTGTAACTGGTGACGAAACAGAAACAAAGCGTTTGTCGACAGTTTGGCTGTTTCAAAACGAACCAAGCGCTTCAAAGCGATCAAGAAGCGCAGGGAAATTTTGATCCCAAGTTTCTTGACTTTGACGGGTTATCTGATTTCAATTCCTTTACGAGACCAAAGCAGTATCAACGTCGAATGGTATATTACAAAATGTATGCCAGAAGTTTTATCTGCAAAGAGCAACAAGCGACCGAACGACGGGCTTCGCGGGGAAATGCTTCGCCATGACAACGCGCTCGGGCATTCGGCGCTCAAAACGAGGAACTTCCTGCCCCTCTAGACAAGTGGCAATTCGCTAGCCGGCGTTTGGTGGAATAGAATGACGAATGTATGGGATTTGACTTAAATGACAGTCGTTAACGCATGTCAAATACGTCAAATCCTATACATTCGTTATTCTATTCCATCAAACGCCTGCTAGCGAATTGCCACTTGTCTAGAGGGGCAGGACACCACAGCGGTCAGAGTCTTGGGGCACCCTCCTTACAGTCCTAAATTGACATCCTACGACTTTGGCATCCTGCGACTTCATTTTCTGCTAAAAGGGATACAGTTTACGTCGTCACCGGAAAACGCACTAGCAGCGTTCGAGAAGGCCATGGAACAGGGGTCTGCGGCGGACTGGAAATTTTTTCCAGGAATTGGTTTAGACCCATGAAACTTTGTATAGAAGCTGATGGAGAGATATTTGAAAAGATAAAAAAAAATTCATCCATAGAAGTTAGTTTTTTGGTTTATCAAAACTTTCTGAATGTCCCATGTCTGTGCTGCGGGATGTAGGTATGTACAGTCAAACGTTTGCAACTTTATATAATAAAAGTGCAACGGTATCTCTTTTGTTGACGGTACATAATATGTCAATTTGTGGCTTACGCTGCATTGTAATGTCACTTACTGTGTCTATAGCGTTTGTATACAGTTTAAGGTATAACCAAACTGAAGTAAAACTTAGTCAGACGCCACGTACCCAAGTAGGCACTATAACAATGAGGCATCAACTTCTCTTGTTACCAAAACCTATTAACTTCAAGACTTGGTGATTTTAATAAATGAATACCCGTCATAGCGAACTTGAAATTAACTTGGGGCCCAGGGGACGTTGCATGAGAGCTATGAATAGTCTACGTACTGGGTTCGCTACCCATTGTTAGGAGCAAGGCTCGATGTTAAACTTGGTAGGATTATGATTCTAGAGAGTTAGGGCCGATTCAGACAAGCTTCTCTAGACAAGTGGTAACGTTTGTGAAATAGAATAGACGGATGCATGGGATTGTCTACTTTTGACTTGGACTCGACAATTCAATTTATAAACGGATTTATAAAGATATAAATGTTAAATGAAGTTTAATATCTTGATTATCATATGATTTAAGAACAATGTATTGTGCATACGTTAGGTTGGATAAAATGTAGTTTTTGCTGAGGTCTACTATATAAGCAATAACATTTCAAAAAGTTCTATTATTTACTAGCCTTCCGCCCCCGGCTCTCCCCGCGTGCATTTTAGTTGTCACGACTTTGGGCAATATATGGGTTCTACTCATCTAATTGCGATCAGTGAATCATCTGTAGCTTAGTGATTAAGGGATCGGCCTTACGATCGAGAGGTCCCGGGTTCAAATCCTGGCATTACACTACCGATGTGAACCCACTCCTAGCACAAGCAAGCAATTTAGCTTAGTTGGTGGTTTTTTTTATACCACACAGGTGGCAGACAGGCCCACCTATGGAAAGTGGTTACCGTGGCCTATGGAGGCGTGCAACACCAGGGGCGTCACATTCGCGCTGAGAAGGACTATTAGTAAATTCGAGACGTTTGAATCGAAAAACCGCATGAAAATCCGTTTTTCCGATGGCTGTCATAAACGAGAAAATAAAATAATACAATATTATTTAGTTGAAATAACTAAGTCCCGTACACTAAAATGATATTTATTATCGACTAAAGTGATAGAAGTGTCGTGGGAAATGAACACCGGTTGCAGTATATCTATATCTATAAACTAACTTTAGATAATTCGATAGTCGGTATACCTACTGTGTCAGGTGCGCGTCCAACATTGTATTTTTATGTTGGTTTTGGAATTGTAATTCATTTCCGCAATCCCAATTCCAAAAACTATTTATTTGAATACATCCTATTAATATTATAAGCGCGAAAGTTTGGATATATGAATGCATGCTTGTTACTCTTACACGTAAAAACTACTGAATAGATTTAATTGAAACTTTACTATATAGCTTATACATCAGAATACTACATAGGCCATATATCATCATGCTACCGGCAGAGTAGAATTTGGGCCACCCCTTCTCTTCCCATGTGGTGTCGTACAAGGCGACTAAGGGATAGGGCTGATTAACTTTAACATCAGACAGATATGTACAGCCCAGACTCAGCCTCAGATGCATGGCTCGAGTCAACAATAGTGCCCGGAATACGGCAATAGGCTCACCCTCTATTACGTGGGACCGAATACAAATGGTGAAATGTGGGTGTTAATTCACGTTTGCCTAACTCTCCGGGGATAAAGGCGTGATTATATGTATGTACTTCTCAAGGGAGCGGAGCAGTGATCTTAAATGTCAAAAAAATCGAGGACAAAGTTAAGTAGAGAGGTGAACTTAATGCTCAATAGCGTCGGCTCAACATTGAGCGATAATCGACATCCACGCGGGCGGACCCGCGGGAAACAACTAGTTGTTACTAAAGTAATATCTAGGTCTGAATTGTAAAAACTACGCGCAAGTAAAGCAATGAAAGTTATAACTTAAATTATAAATATAACTTTTAGCAAAAGCTAGAGTTTGAACGAACAAACTCAGAAACAAACATTGACAAACACCTAACTTAGTTTAGTTGAATGAATTTTCAGTGGTGAAATTCAACTTTACCAGCCGAACACCATATCATACGTACTAAATGACCCCACGTCAGTTACAGCCGCTATCTGTTTATATAGAAAATTATTCATAGAGACAGAAATCTCGTCTACCCAACCGTGTATTGGAATATCTACATATTTTTATTTATATATTTACGACTTACCGTCCTCCCGCCGAAGGCCGAGATACAGCTTCCGTCGAATTTCCCTGTAAATCCATCCCATTTTATGGTCTCACATGATTTTGCCTTTTTGAGTTAATAGAGTATTTCAGTTGTTCAGTCGGCAAAGGCGATACTGTAACACCTTTATATACAACTTTGTACGATAAAGTGCCCTTTGTCAACGGTACATTTAAGAATTTGTTGAGAATGAATTTAAAAAAATTAAAAAAATGAAATAAATCGGCACGGTTTCGAGCGCAAATAAAAGGTGAAAATATCAGAAATTATAAACAGCATTATTTTCATTTTATCCATTTTATCCATTTTAAATATGTAGTTTATTTATATTATTGTTTCTAGTTTATCTTAGTTTAAGTTATTAGTTTTAATTTATTTTATTACCGATTCAATTATGTACATATTCCTTTTGTAAAAGTATAAATAACATGGTAAATCTCGCGATGTCTCTAAAAAACAGTGCAAGTTAAATAAATAAGTTAATAAATATGCCACTACATTTCACACAACGCCATCTAGATTCATGGTAAGCATAGCTTAACTAGCTTGTGTTGTGGAATCTAGAATGCGGATAAACATACTTAGATACTTGTTTTTTGTAAATACATACATATTATTATACATAGAAACACCCAGATCAATGCAAATATACATATTGACGCATTCAAATATTTGCACTGAGCGGGGATCGAACCCACTTCTCCTGCGTACCGGCCGCGTTCACTACCGCCGCGCCACAGAGGCTGTCAAATGTACTTCTATTTATTTTATATTGACTCCCATATTGACATGTATTTCTTTTTTGTGAAGAAGTTAAGGCAACTTCTATTGACATGATATTGCAGGCTGTAAGGCTTGTATTTGTATTTGCAATTGTAAGAATAAATAAATTAATTACTCGAAGCTTATATAATATTAAAAGGTTTTGTGTTGTTGAACTTTTTTAATATTTAAGAGCAAGAGCAATGTGGTTATTATTTATTATTATTATTCTCTTTATTCATTAAAATTACATATTAATTACATTTTCAAATATATCCTAAAAAAAATACAAAATATATTTAAAAATATAAAAAATAGTACCCCACCGGCATCGAGTACAGGGACCAAGCTACCGGTGGTCAGGGCTCCAGAGAGAGGAACTTCCTCACTATGCGTGCCGTGTCGAGAAGTACCGCCTTCTGTATAAGGCCCTTGATCCAGCTGCCCAACGCGAGCCTCTTTAGATGTTGGTCGAGGCTCTTGGCTATAAGTCCGTTAACGGTAACGACTATCGGCACAATGACTGCAGAGTCCACCTCCCACATGTCGACAATCTCGTGTGCTAAATCAAGATACTTAATTTGTTTGTCCTTCTCAGCTTTCACGAGATTCTCGTCATGAGGGATTGTGACATCAACAATCATCGCGCGCCGCTCAGACCGATCTATCACCACGATATCAGGTTTGTTGGCAACAACAGTCCTATCCGTGATGATAGACCGATCCCAGTACAGTGTGATATGACCATTTTCGAGAACTGGATCAGCAATATACCTGTAATACGGCACCTCAGCGTCCACAAGATGGTATAACAGAGCAAGCTGCTGGTGGATGATCCTGGCTACTTGGTTGTGCCTGTGCAAGTACTCGCTGTTAGCAAGACGAGGACAACCGGAAACAATATGCCTGAGGGACTCACCGGGTTGGTGGCACGCGCGACATATATCGACCGTACCGTCCCTCAGGATATATTTACGGTAGTTCTTCGTCATGATAACCTCATCTGCAATTGCACAGGCAAAACCCTCGGTTTCTCCGAAGAGATCACCGAAACGTAGCCAGGCCACGGAGGCTAACAGGTCCACATCGGGCCCATGGAGAGCGCGATAGAACCTACCATGGAGCTCCTTACTCTGCCATACCTCCTGCCGATCACTGATACTCAGCACCACAGGTTTGCACCAGTTCTCTTTAGCCAACTTGAGTGGTGTGAGAGAGACGTCCACCGCAACAACATCGCGATGCATATCCGCATTCACTCGGAGAAAATATTGTCTAAGGTTGTACACCTCGCGATTGTGAAGGTTTTTAGCATTCAAAAAGCCTCGGCCACCACATTTTCGCGGGATGTACAACCTCATCACCGATGAACGAGGATGATGCATTCGATATGCTGTTAACAGTGTACGAACTCTCCTGTCTATGGCGTCCAATTCAGTTTGAGTCCACTTAAGTATGCCGAAGGAGTACATCAGAAGCGGCATGACCCAGCCATTGAAGGCGCGCACCTTGTTGCCGCCTGATAAAAGGCTGTTTAATACCTTTTTCAGGCGACCAAAGAAACGTTCCCGCAATGACTGTTTCATGTCAGCCTCATTGATGCCCAACGCCTGCGACATACCCAAGTACTTATAGGTGTCGGTTACGAGTAGTGATGTCAGATGAATGGAATCAGAAAGTTGAATACCTTCGGATTCCACTACCCGCCCTCGCATTACATGCATGACTGCACATTTGTCCACACCGAACTCCATTTTGATGGAATCACTGAAGCTTTTGGTAATCTTTAGTAAATCCACCAATTGTGAGCTTGATGTGGCAAACAATTTCAAGTCATCCATGTAAAGCAAATGTGATATTATCTGACCTCCTCCTCGTAACCTATAACCTAGCCCTGAATTCCCCAGTAAGGTACTGAGAGGATTCAGTGCTAAGCAAAACCAAAGGGGACTCAAACTGTCACCTTGGAAAATGCCACGCTCAATACTTATTGGTTCACCGCTACCACACATCCCTCGACATCCTGGATAGTTAAGAACTGTTCTCCATTGCCTCATACATGACGCCAAGAAGGTGCAAAGAGTTGTATTTACTTTATACAACTCCAGCACCCTCAGGAGCCACGTATGGGGCACAGAGTCGAACGCCTTCTTATAATCTATCCAGCATGTCGACAGATCCTTACGGCTACGGCGAACTTGTTGACTAATGGCCATATCAATGAGGAGGAGCTCCTTAGTACCACGAGCCTCACTCCTACATCCATTCTGAGAGGCACTCATTACGTTGTGTGTAAAGATGTGCTTTGTTATTTTATCTCTCAAAATAGATGTAAGAAGCTTATAGACCGATGGTAAGCACGTAATCGGTCTATAGTTACTGGGGTTCGAGGGACTTCCTGTTTTATGGAGCAGTTGGGTAACTCCAGTAGTCATAAAAATTGGCAACGACCCCGAATCTACGGCTGCTTGAAACTGAGTTGCCAAACGAACATGTGAACTACGCAGCCACTTAATCCAGAAATTGTGCAGTCCGTCCGGCCCTGGAGATTTCCAATTAGGAAGTTGACGGACTGCACTGGCCACGTCTGATTCGTCTATAATGAGACATTGCATATCTGGAATTCCTTCACATGCTCGTTCGACATCACGGGTCCAGTCGCCTTCGACATGAGCAACGGGCACCGACCAGATGCTGCGCCAAAACATGTTAGTTTCGTCAGCATTCGGTAGGCACCCGCTACTCACATCATTGTTAGGTCGATCCCAATTTCTATAGACCCACCTCTGGTTTCTTTGGAACGTACGATTTACACTAAACCGATCCACACGTTTTTTGTATCTACGTACTCGGTTTGCCCACGCATAGATTTTCTGTTTCAGGAGGTCAATACGCTCTGTGACCCGAGCCAAATATTCTGTTGGGCTGATGCCCGTTCCCGAAAATGCTCGGTTCACAAAGCGCATTACCCTTGGTCGAGTATTACCTGACCTGAAACAGGTTAACTTGCCAATGAGTAATCTTGCTTCAGCGATACGTCCCTCAATCCTGCGCTGCCATGCTAGCACGGCGGACATTTGTCGTGGGGCAGAGGCTTCATCTGGGAATTTAACCCTAGCCAAACGACATGCCGCCACAGCAGCGCAGTACAGGATTGAATGAGTATCACTGAGAGACTCACTATTATCCAAATAAACAGGTAATAGTGGGTCAAGAGCACTCATTAGCATCAAATTCTTCCTATGCATGGGCAACCGAGGTAGACGCGGTCTAATGTTAATGGGCATGGACCGATATTCGCGCATCGCACATTCCAAAGCTACCTTTACCTCCTCATTGCACCTGGTGTCTACGGTTATAACCCTATTATCCTCTACCTCATTATTAAGACTTTGTGTTAACTCACTCTGTACGTTAACTGGGGTTGGAGAGATAACAGGGTTACTCTGCAGACACTCTAAGCGTAGTCTCTCAAGTGCGTCTCCATCCAACATCTGATTGCGCTGAATGACACGCACTTGGTCCGATAACCGTTGTGCCGAAACGTTGACAGCTGGCTCAAGCTCCTGGAACAGAGGAAGCATACGATCACGGTACGCGGTGAGATTAGTTCCTCCCGCTGTAGCCGCATAATATGCCCGCATGACGTTTTCGTTCATCGATGTTGTCCATTTCATGCGGCGCACATTACCACCGATAGCGGGGGCACCACTCGAGGCAGGTGGGCCTCGGGACCCCAAGCAGGACGGCGGTCGGCCTCTCCCCAGCCGACGTACTGGTGTTGGCGACGTCGGTGGGGAGAAATACTCATCGCTGCTACTGTTAGAGCTCGACGCCTCAGCAGTGACCGGACTCGTAGACACGGATGGCGGGCACTGCGAGGCGGAGCGGAGCGACGAGTCCGAGGGTGTTTCCTGTGCGTTTTGTTTCAGCTGTTTTGCTCTTGGTCTTGTCAGCATTTCGGTCTTCGCAAAATCCTCATTTTATATACAAAATGGTTTGACATATGGATGTCATGTCAATGGTTTTTGGTTTTGGCTGTTTTATTTTATTATTACAATTTTTTTACAAATATTCTTTTTTAATATTAAGTTGACTATTAGCAGTGGTTTACCGAAATTCATTTGATCATTTGATGTATGACCGATAAAACATTAGGCCATTCTACAACTGATCGAATGAACAATTGACCAAAAGAGTTTTTATCGAACAAAGATTTGGTATTTTTACCACTGATCGAATGAAGGTTTGGTCGAAAAATCTGTTCATCGAGAAAGAAATATATTTCTCGTGGACACCGCGCGCCCCAACACGGATAGATATAGGTTAGAAGGGGAGGTCTGCGAAACCTCCGCCATTTACCCTTCGTGTTAGGTTTCTTGTGCTAACGCAAGAAGAAATAGGAGCCCCGCTGAGCGGGCCTTCGTGTTTTACGACCAAACGTTCATTCGATCAGTAGTAAAAACACCAAATGTTTGTTCGATAAAAACTCTTTTGGTCAATTGTTCATTCGATCAGTATTAGAATGGCCAAATGTTTTATCAGTTACACGTCAAGTGATCAAATGAATTTCGGTCACTATGGGTAAACCATCGTAAATCGTAACCATGGGATACATCGTTGAGTGTGGTACAGAGTGGACGCTTATAATTTTTCGTAAAATAAACTTTATTTGTGCTCCTCAAATCTAACCCTAATAATAAAATATCAATGAACCTATAACTGTGTGGACAGTGTTCTGTGATAAAAACCCTTTCTAAGTGGCAGCGGCAAACCCATAGCGGACAGCGCCCCGTTCGCCGCACCTCGCCTTCGCGGGACCAGTGCGGTGGCTATTTTTTGGCTCGCTCGCACTTCAACCCGCCGTTCTCGGTGCATAGTGCAACGCGAAGTAAGCAGCTGCGGCCTAGTGAGCGTAAGAACATTATTTAACGCATTATAATATTATAAAACTTTCAATTCTTGAGGCTGATTGGACAATTGTTGTCTGGTGAATGTTAACCAATTTCGTAAACCAACAATCATGAACACTATGCCATCCCAACCTACTACTATTACTGGAGGCGGTTCTCAGCCCGATTTGTCAAAGATGAGTACGGAAACATCCGAAACACAAATCACTTTCAGAAAACGTAAACAACCTGATGACCGAGAATGCCAATGCTCGGGTGAACTAACGCTAGTACGGAACGAATTATCACGTATGACCACCTTACTTGAAACTTACATTAGTTCAAATACACAAATAATGAGTCAAGTTCGTCAGAGTATTGTCGACGTCAAGAGCGAAATTACCGAGCTGCGCACCGCCCACGAACTTACTAGAAACTCAATTAGCTCAACTATAGCCGAAATTAGTAATCAAGTCCAAGATATTAAATCAACAACGTCGAAAATAGTTTCGGAACAAAGTTCTATAAAAACGGAATTATCTCAATTGGAATCAAAAGTATCGTATGGTGAGAACAAACTAAAGCTTATTGAAACTAAGATCACAAAAATGAGTTTAAACATACATGCTCCAACCAACCAGCTGCTTACAAGTGAACAAATAATTCGCGAGCTCCAAGAACGAAAAAAGAGGGAATGTAACCTTATCATCGTTGGCATACCGGAGCAAACGTCTACCAATACTCAAGAAAGAATACTCAAGGACGAGTCTGAAGTCTCAGCCATTACTTCTTTAATAGACAAAGATATACCGAAGTCCTCGAAAATTCTTCGAGTCGGCAAATACAATCCGGAAAAAGCACGCAGAATTAAAGCTTGTTTTGATAAACCAGATATACCCATGATGCTACTGCGCAACAAAGGTAAATTACCGAACCATGTGAAAATTTTTTCAGACCAAACACCAGTCCAACAAAAATATTTATCCGAAGTAAAAGGCGAACTATCACGACGCACTGAAAATGGGGAGAACAATCTCACAATAAAATACATTAATGGCATCCCAAACATAGTTGAAACCAACACAAAAAACTCCAATCGCCAGTTATAAACAATTCCTTTTACAATGCCATTAATTATCAAATAGTTAGCGATTACAAACTCATTCGAACAGAAAAATCCCGCCTATCATTTCTTTACTTAAATGCTTGTAGTATCCGCAAGAAAGGCAAACTAGACGAATTGAAATGTATCATTCAATCAATACCAACAACAGTGCATGTCATTCTGATTACAGAAACATGGATACGAACAGAAATACAAGCTTTACAACTACAAATTACTAACTATACACACCACTACAACTTCAGGACGGATAGAAAGGGAGGTGGAGTTTCAGCATACATTCACAATAATTTAAAACATAATCTCATTGAATCAACCTATCAAGATGGAAATAACTATTTATGGTTAGAGATTGAAAAATTTGCATTAGTAGTTGGCATAGTCTACAACCCGGGAGACACAAATTTCCAAAAGTTTTTAGACACTTACGAAAAGCAATTGGAACAACACAAAAGAGCTGTAGTGTTTGGAGATTTCAACATTGACCTCTTGGTCAAAGACAGTAAATTAAGGCGATACAAACAAATAGTTAACGAATCTGGTTACAGGCTGCTAAACAAAATCAATCAAACGTACTGTACAAGACACTCCACCACGAGGAAATCAATTTTAGACCACGTTGGCACAAATCTGAATGACAATCATTTTAATATGACTATAATTAACTCCAGTATGTCAGATCACAAGCAGATTTACTTCCAACTAAACAAATTCAAACCACCCACAAAAGTACGTACACACTATGAGGCAATTGATTATAAGGAACTATACACCTCAATAGAATCGCAAGGGATTGGAGAGGACCTGAATTACACCCAACTGGAAACTAAATTAAAACAATATGTACAAGAAAATAGAGTAAAGAAGACCAAAATACAAAATCTACCTCAAGACGACTGGATTAATCAGAATATATTAACAGCTATCAGTCAAAGGAACTATTTATGGGTACAGCTTAAAAAACACCAAGAAAATGAGATATTACGCAAAGAATTTACAACTAAGAAGCAAACCGTGGCCAATCAAATACAGAACGCAAAAAGTGCATACTATTATAAACTGTTTCAAAATTTTATAAAAAACCCCAAAAAATTGTGGTCCCTTATAAATGATCTTGCTAATAATAAAATAAAGCAAAGCTGTGCTCCTCCAAAACTTATCATAGACTCCAAATTAATCAGCGATCCAGGGGAGATTTGTGAGGCTTTCAATGCGTACTTTTCGACAATAGGATCTAAACTAGCTGAAAGTATTCCCAAAAAATATCATAATAGCGTCACCAATGCGCTAACAAAAAGCGACCACGAGCTTGCTGCTCTGGCCCCATGTAATGCTGCCGAAATCGGTAAAATAATAATGGACCTGGATTCAAATTCCAGTACTGGAATGGACATGATTAACACAAAAGTGGTAAAATGTCTCCAAGGCTTATTAGCGAAAAGCTTGGCACAATGCTTCAATCAACTCATGAACGACGGAGAGTTTCCAGATACCTTAAAGATCGCGAAAGTAACCCCAATTCATAAATCTGGTCCCAAAACCGATCCAGGTAACTATCGTCCAATTTCAGTTCTGCCAGTCATGGCAAAAATTTTAGAAAAAGTAATCTATAACCGCCTATTAACTTATTTGAATTCTTTTCAATTTATAACGGATCGCCAGTACGGCTTCCGACCCAAAAGTAATACTACTATAGCAACAATAGACCTCACAACGAAAATAAAAGACAGTATTGATAAAAAACAAATAGCATTAGGTATTTTTATCGACTTAAAAAAAGCTTTTGATACTGTAAGTCACAATTTGCTGTTAGATAAACTAGCAAACATCGGCATCAAAGGTAGCGCTTTCAAGACATTCCAATCATACCTTTCAAATAGACTGCAGGTGGTCAAGATACATGATTCTCAAAGTAATCCCCTACCTGTCACACATGGCGTTCCACAAGGATCCATTTTGGGTCCACTCTTGTTTTTAATCTACGTGAATAATATAACAGAACTTAAACTACATGGTCACATTACACTATACGCTGATGATACATGTTTATTTTATTTCGGGGCTAATATACATGATGTTATCTCTCAAGCACAAAATGATCTAAATCTAGTATCAGAATGGTTTAAATATAACTTATTGACAATAAATCCCACTAAAACAAGTTATGTTATTTTCAAGGCAAAAAACAAAATTATACCATTACATGACTCACTGACAATTGACAACATCCCTCTGGAACAAAAAACCTCCGAAAAATACCTCGGCTTAAGAATGGACAACTATTTATCATGGACCAAACAAATAGATTACGTGCAAAACAAACTCTCGGCACTTTCTGGATCACTACGAAACATCTCACACTGTGTACCCAATAAAATGCGTTTCACTATCTATAACTCATTAGTCAAATCACACTTGCTATATTTAATTGAAATCTGGGGTAATGCAGCTAAGATCAAGTTACAAAAATTACAAAGACTACAGAATAAACTTATAAAAATTCTTTTCCGATACCCACGCCTAACACCAACCGACAAAATATACAAGGAAACTAAACTAATGAACATCAAGCAACTATATATCTATAATACTTGTATAGTAATGAAGAAAATTTTGGACAAAACCATCCACACCAACCTAACCTTAATAAAAAAATCACAGATCTGCAAACGCAGCCTTCGCCGACCCAGCTTACTAATATTACCAAAAGTACGAACGGACTACGGAAAAAAAAGCATTACTTTTGAAGGAGCACAGCTTTATAACAAGTTACCACTAAACATCAGAAGAAGTAACTCTCTCAATATCTTTAAGTCACGATTATTATTGTATATAACTGAACATTATTAATGTCTTAATCTCACTGTAAAGTTTTCCTTTTGTCTAGTCCACAGGCAATTTTCAACGACAAACAGCATATCTATTGTTAATCATGTTTTCATGTAAGTGGCAATGTAATTGTCTTTTTGAAAATAAATATCTTTAAACCTAAACCCAATTACCAGCCCAGAAACTGTCCTTTTTCTAACCACAAAATATAGGTAAGTACATTTAATTGACATATTGGCTATAATACGAGCACATAACCTAAGCCCTCCCCGCTCGGAGCACTACCGGCACTACTTACATGGACTGCAGGTAGGGTGTGCATTCACAAGGAGAATACAAAAGTAGATACATTATGCGTTATTAAGTCCTGTACAAAACGATGGCTTTGTCCGAGTCTAGATAATAATGGCCATTATCGACGGAGAGCCATTTCTTTATTCACGTAGCCTTCACAATATGTCATGTTAGAGAACCTATCGTATTTTTTGCTGAAGGAATTTTTATTGCTTTTATACTATTAGATTTGTTAAAAAAAGATTGATTTGAAGTGTGTAAACCAACAATTCTGTGAACGGAGCCGTTATTTTGCCTTTAATAATGTCAAATCGAGCTAAAATGTCTGTAATTTGCAATAAAACAGAATGCATTTGACAGTGACATTCGTAGTTATCACAGACATCTAATACTAGTTATAAGTCTGTGGTAGTTATTATTTAACAAGTACAAGTCTCTTGCTAATAGGTCTTCACATATGAAATTGCCGTTTTATTGAAGAAATTGAAGGAACCCAATTTGCAGTAGGTACCTACCAACATTTTTTCATTTTTTTTAGGAATGAAATATCCAAATTTTTTGTGTATGTATACAACATGAAGAGAACAGCAACTTTTATTACATTTTTGAAAAATGACAGCTGGAAAAAGTAATACGTTTATCATGGAAATGGATAGCATTTAGAAGGTACTGTTTTTGAAGATCGAATTTAATTTATCAAGCGGCCATTAAAAACAAAATTTAATACAAAGTTGTACAATCTTGAAATCAACTTTCAAACAAAGTATAAATAATGGAAATAGCTATTAAATTACAGGAATAACGAACTCATGAATCTGTAAGAAATATTTCGGCAATTTCATATGTAAGAACCTAATATTTTCACCATTTGACGGAATCGTTGGGGACTTGACTGTCTAGTCAAATTAGTTACTTTTTACTAAACGTCAAAATAGAAAGTATATTGAAACTTGTATGAAATAAAAATATATGCTGTCAAGTATACTATCACCTTTTAACTGTCAAATAATTTAATGTTAAAAGTCTAGATAAAGTGAACGAGTAAAAATAAATTAACAATATAAAATAAAAAAAGATTTAAATTTTATCGCTTTTTTATTATTCTTAATTTAATGAGCAACCTAATTTTCGCAAGACAAACACCGATTTCAGCAAACTGACAAACATTAATAAATTTTTTTAATTACAAGAATGTCTTTCTAAGAAAATGTGTCCATAAACTTCGTGTTTTTTTTTGTGGTCTAAAAAAACACAAAGCGACACAGATAAAGCGACACCTCTTTATAACATCGGCGGTTTAATGCAGTTTTATTTTTAAACTCAACCTTGGTAATGTCCTTGAAGTGAAAGTGAGGGTATTTCGGTAGCAGTCTCAGGCATTAACGTTCAATTGGCATGACAGCTTTGTCTGGGCTCAATTAGCCCACTGAGGTGTCCGAGTCCGAGGCAGCCTATTTGCCACTTCAACTCATGACCGAAGTATCGTAGAATAGAATGACGAATGTATGGAATTTGACGTTTATATATTTATATATTTTTAAACATACGTAATAATATAAAATATTTTAAAAATAAATAAAATAATTCATTCACAGTAATATAATTATTAAATTAACAATAACGACGTATTATTTCTTCACGCGAGTAAGAAGCTATAATTTCGCGCCATTTTTGAAAGCCATGTTTCTGTATGCCTTGTCTTGATAATAGGTCATTGCTCCATCAGGTATATTTTCCTGCTGTTCCACAAAACAGGGGGCGTTCCTGTAGCCGTCTATCGGCTACTGACGTTAAAAGTACCAGTTGTAGTTCAACGTGATCGGTACAAAAAGTTTAATAATAGACTTGACAAGTGAGCTGTCATTCAAATGTTTTTTTTTATTTCAGATAGTAAATTGACACCTGCAAATGTCAAATTGTGAAATATAGATACCAGCTTTTAGTGCTTAGTGACGTGCTCGAAACTATCGACAATGTTTGTGGCCTAGGTACAAGTGGATTGGCTTTACTATATTTTAAGAAAATGGTTAAAATTAAAAAGTTTTTCTGTTTCGTACACTATGCATATAAGCCAACAAGAAAATAACTTACAAAAATCTGTACTAAATTTAATATATCGACAATTTCGATACTGGTGGCACATGACTATTTTATAATTGCAATAAACCGGTAACACAGATATTGTCATTTTACTATCTGACATTAGAAAACAGACTATAGGAAATTTCATGGCAATTTGCCTGTAATCCATACTAATATTATAAATGCGAAAGTAACTCTGTCTGTCTGTCTGTCTGTCTGTCTGTCTGTCTGTATGTTACGTTTTCACGCCTAAACCACTGAACCGATCTTGATGAAATTTGGTACAGAGGTATATTAAAGCATGAGAACGGACATAGGCTACCTTTTATCACGAGAAAGGGGGTTTAAGGGGGGAAATAGGGGATGAAAGTTTTTATGAAAGTTTGTCATTTCTGAAGCTATCTTAATGAAATTTGGTACAGAGGTAGATTAGAGCTTGGGAACGGACATAGGCTACCTTTTATCGCGAAAAGGGGGGTAGAAGGGGGGGGCTAGGGCTTTAGGATGAAAGTTTGTCTGTTTGAAGATTTCATGATGCAATTTGGTACAGAGATAGTTTAGAGCCTGGAAACGGATATAGGCTACCTTTTATCGCGAAAAGGGGGGTAGAAGGGGGGGGACTAGGGCCTTAGGATAAAAGTTTGTCTTTTTTGAAGATTTAATGATGAAATTTGGTACAGAGATAGTTTACAACCTGGAAACGGATATAAGCTACCTTTTATCGCGAAAAGGGGGGACGAAGGGGGGGATCAGGGCCTTGGGATAAAAGTTTATCGTTTTAGAAGATTTCCTGATGAGATTTGGTACAGAGATAGTTTACAGCTTGGGAACGGACATAGACTACCTTTTATCGCAAAAAGGGGGATAGAAGGGGGGGACTAGGGCCTTGGGATGAAAGTTTGTCATTTTTGAAGATTTCCTGATGAAATTTGGTACAGAGATAGTTCAGAGCTTGGGAACGGCCATAAGCTACCTTTTATCGCGAAAAGGGGGGTATAAGTGGGGCGACTAGGGCTTTGGGATGAAAGTTTGTTATTTTTGAAGATTTCCTGATGAAAATTGGTACAGAGATAGTTTAGAGTTTGAGAACGGACATAGGCTACCTTTTATCGCAAAAAGGGGTAGAAGGAAGGGGAGAATATTGCTATGGGATGAAAGTTTGTCTTTTTTGAAGATATCCTGATGAAATTGGTATAGATATAGATTAAAGCTTGGGAACGAACATAGGCTACCTTTTGTCGCGAAAGACGAGGTTAAAGGGGGTGGGGGGGTATAGGGGATGAAAGTTTGCCAGTTTTGAAGACATCCTGGTGATATATTTGGTACAGAGATGGATTGAAGCTTGGAAACGAACATAGGCTACCTATTGACGCGAAAATGGAGGCCAGGGGGGGGGGTTCTGGGGTAAAAAGGGATGAAAGTTTGACAGTTTTGAAGATATCCTGATGAAATTTGGTACAGGGATTAATTAGAGCTTGGTAACGGACATATGCTACCTTTTATCGCGAATTTTGTGGTAAAAGGGGGGGGGGGGGGGATAAGGACTACATGGTTAGTGTAAAAGTTTGTCTTTTTTGAAGATATCCTGGTGAAATTTGGTACAGAGATGGATTAGATCTCGAAAATGGACATAGGCTACCTTTTATTGCGAAAAAGGGAGTTGAAGGGGTGGAATAGGACAAGGGTATGTAAGTTTGACAATTTTGAAGATATCTTGATGAAATTGGTATACAGATGGATTAGAGGTTGGAAATGGACATAGGCTACCCCTTATCGCGAAAAAAGGGATAGAAGGGGGCGGGGGGAAGGGGAATAGGGCTATGGGATTAAAGTTTCTAATTTTTCATTAGCACATAAAAGGGGGTGAATATGGCATAAATAGTAAGAATTTCTTTTAAGATGTCCTCATGAAATTTGGTACAAAAGTGAATTAGAGCTTCGAAACGGACACAGTCAAGTAGCGAACCAAATATAGAAGCGAGTGGAGAGGCGACTAGAAATTGTTATAGGGACGAGTGGATAGGCGTGTAAAGATCGAAAGTCGAGTAGAGTCGACTACAGGGGCGAGTAGATATGCGACTAGAGAGCCAGTGGAGAGGCGAGTATAGAATCAAATAGAATGCATAGTAGAGGCGAATAGGGAGGCGAGTGAAAAGATGAATGTAGTGGCGAGTGGAGATTGAATAGAGAGTTGAGTAGAGGTGCGAATAGATAGGTGAGTGGGGAGAGTCAAGTAGAGAGGCGAAAAGAGAATCGAATGAATGGGCAAGTAGAGAGGCCAATGGAAAGGCGAGTATAGAGAAGAGTACAAGGTCGAGTAGAGAGGGGAACAGAGAAGTCAGTAGAGAGTCGAGTATAAATTCAAGTATAGAGGCGAGTAGAAAGTCGAGTAGAGAGTCGAATATAGAGGCGAGTAGAAAGTCGAGAACAGAGGTGAGTACATAGTCGGGGACAAAGTTAAGTAGAAATTTAATGCTCAATAGCGTCGGATCAACACTAAGCGATAACCGACAGCTACGCGGGCGGAGCCGCGGGCAACAGCTAGTAATTAGAATAAATAGAATTAGAGTTCTAGAAAGCAGGCGCATTTACTACTGTATTATTAGTAGGTAGTTTAAAAATACCTATTGAAAAAACATCTGGCGGCCTCCTGCCTCCGTGGCGTGGCGGTAGTGAACTCGGCCGCTACGCAGGAGGCGCGGGTTCGATCCCCGCTCAGTGCAAATATTTGTATGCATAAATATGTATATTTGCATTGGTCTGGGTGTTTCTATGTATAATATGTATGTATTTACAAAAAAAATGTATCTAAGTATGTTTATCCGCATTCTAGATTCCATAACACAAGCTGGTTAAGCTATGCTTACCATGGGTCTAGAATTCTAGATAGCGTTGTGTGAAATGTTGTCGAATATTTATTTATATTTATTTATATTATTAATTATACAGTTCACACAATTGGGTATTTGACTGACTAGTCAAATTAGGTACTTTTTACTAAACGTCATAATATTTAATAGTCAAATCATCATGAAAACAATGAAATCAAATTGCATGTATTGAATTGAAATTGTAATGTCTGAATAAAGGGCTTTATTATTATTATTTTTCCTCTTTATTAACATTTGTGATCTTATAAATTATATTTTTAAATACATATACAAATATAAAAACATATATTTAAAAATATAAAAAATAGACTGCCATCGGTATCTGGCACAGGGACCAAGCTACCGGTGGCTATTATTATTATTATATAATTTATTTTAACTCAATTGCGGAATTAACTACGGTTCAAATACTTCAGAGACAGTCGAGATCGATTTCACTATCTATTGACACAATTGAAAGCAATTTAATAATACGAAAGCGGACGAAGTCGTGAGCACAGATAGTTATAAATAAAATGCTGCTGGAGAAGACCAAATCTGAAATAGCGTTATAAAGCATCAAAAATTCAATAACAGTCGAGACGTCTTGTAATGAAATAGATCCACACGATATGTCTGAGCCCAGATTCTGTTAAATGTCTACCATGGTCCGTTCAAAAAACGACATCCAATTTTTCTTCAAAAATAGGTTTTAAGTCCTAAATTAAATTCGTTGTGTCTACGAATGTTATCTACCCCCTCCCCCTCCTAGAGGAGTGGCAATTCGTTAGCAGGCGGTTTGTGGAATGAATGTGTCAGATTGATACGTATTTTGAATAGGCGAGTGGCAATTCGGTGGCCAGCGGATTGTAGACTGAATGTTCAGATTGATACGTATTTTGAAACTTATGACCTTATGACCTCTCCCCCCCCTCCCTAGACGAGTGGCAATTCATTGGCAGGTGGATTGTAGAATGAATGTGTCAGATTGATATGTATTTTGACACTTATGACAGTTAACGTCAAAACACGTCAAAATACACCGGTTAACGAATTGTCACTCGTTTTTACGATCGCTTTCTAAATGATGGAGTTATACATCGACATATTTAATAAAAAACATTATAAACAATGAGGACCTCCCCTTTTATTGAAGTCGGGCGAAAGATAAAATAAATATATTAGTACATTCTACACAACGCTATCTAGACTCAATGTAAGCATAGCTTAGCTAGCTTGTGTTGTTGGTCTAGAATGCAGACTATTGATGTTAAATAAGTAAGGTTCAATAAATCAATCGATGAGCCCACTGCAGTCCACAGCTGGACATACGCCTTTCCCAATGTGCGCCAGGTAAGGTTACCCTTCGTTTACTTCGATAGTAAGGTGAAGATGAATGTGCACGATGTTTCTTTTAACTAACTTTTTAACTTACCTTTAGGACATATTAACGTGCCCTATATATTAATATAAAAAAAGAAAACAATGACCTATTAGTGTGCGTCCTCACTGACGGCGCGCAGGCATGGTTAGAGTCACGCTTCAACGCTTCAAACTGGCCCTCGATTCTACATAAGCAAAACCGCAATCATACTACGGACACCGCGTAAAAATCATTTAATTTTAGACTTATTAATTTAATCAATGATTTTAAATTCTAAAATGATGGCTTTTTGTAGAGTGAATAAAAAAGTGAAATGAAAAAAAAAAGAGATATAAGCGTATAACAAAAAAGTATAAAATTTAATGTTTTTTTATGCAGTGTTTGTTATATGACATATTTCTAATCACGTATAACTAAAATCGAGTCAAATGTTTTGATTATTGCTAGGAATCGTCAATCCTGCGTGCACTATGCCATATCGCATATTAAATAATCGACCGTCACATCAATCGACTACTAATCTTCAGTCTAATAAAAACCACGCCAATTATTCATCTAACATTATCCATGCTGGCATTTTTTGTATTGTACGAACAAAGAACATATATGTCAGCATCCCGTGAGCGTGACTGTGTGGATAGCCACTTGGGCTCAAATTGGCCAAACAAAATATGCAACGATGAGCATGACAAGTATTGTTGCCACACGTGTCTGCAACCTTTCATACTATTCGACGAGAGTGTGGCAGGACCTGCCCCGTCTAGGTAAATGACAATTCGATGGCCGAGACGACAATGATAAATTTATGTGATTTACTTATTTTGACATTTATGACGTTTTTGACAGTCTTCAACGTATATTTACGTATACCATTTTTTTCCTATGCCACAAACGTAATGCCACGTGTCTAGAGGAAACTTTTTCCGCGTACACTAATCACACATCCGAGTAAAATCGCCATTCGCTGTCACTCGAGCCATACCCTACGTAGTGGACTGTGCCTACAGCCAGTCCAAAAACATGAACCCTTTGTGTGTCCCTTTTAATTGCTGGGCTGCGTGACCGGCCGTGGGACCGACAGGCTGGTGGTACCCAACTAAACCATCCATTATAATCATAGCAATGGTAATTTTGTTTTCTGCAATCAATAGCTTAGTTGTACTACGGATTATTTGGATTTTGGGCTAACTGTACACCCTGATTTTATAGTCGATTCAGATAAAAAGATTTTCATCTGGTTTGAGATTTGCAAATGGTACCGCCTGCTATAAACCTCGTTTCGATCTTTTCAGTGTCGGTCGGTTTTATTTTTTAATTTTAATAATTTATTTTATTACTTTTTATACAGACTGTTTTTACTTCTATCGGTACAACCATATTTTATTTGGAACTCTTGTGTTTTTCCTGGTATGGAAGTAAAAAACTACAGATTTTGATGCAGTTTGTTTATTTCAAACTTCTTTGTCATATCTAAAATCTTACCTATGTTTGATTAGAACCGGGTAAGTATATTATCAAAAGTCGCAAATACCGACAGAGTCGCGGTCATCAACTAGCGTTGAATTATTTTGGCGCAATTCAAATTGGACCTCCAAATAGCTGTCCGTTCTTATGTAGCCTTCCGTCTTGTTTTATTTCTAACGAGACAATCCGGTATCCTTCCGACTTAAATGGCCAACGTTGGCCGGCAGTTGGCGCCAACCATCTCAACTTGATTGGACAAATCTTTTATAGCCGCCACTTTAAAAGTTTACTTGTGTCCGCCTTCTTCGGGGTTATCTTCAAAAATGAACTTTAATATGGTTGTTAGTAGGGTTAATTTTTCAATGGCCTGTGTGCTTTTGTTTTATTAGGTTTGTCAATATACTTGGATTTGGTACGTACTCGGATTATATTGGATTTGTTTGTTGAAGGCTTGAAGCTAGTGCTGTGACGAACAAAGGGTACAGGACTGTTTATAGGGTCCCGTAGTCAATATGGTACCTTTGTACTACGGGTGTGAACGTTCGTAGCTTAGTGTTCCGTACACCCAAGCCGACCGCATACGATAATTGCAGACGCACGCAGGAAACGCGCGTAATTCATCGAAAAATATCGATTTCAGTAGAAAATTTAATTCTAAACAACTTTTGTATTGCCACTTTTTGTGTAAAATAAATAATAAATGAGTTATTCGCCCTTAAATTCAAGATGGCGGCAAACGAAAAAAATGTAGACTGTTACTGACCTGCCCCAACGAATTCTGAAAGAAAATTGCTACTAGAATTTTCTTCTATGTTTGCCCCTTAATTCAGCTATTTTATTGTACAATAACCTGTAATTTATAATAATTACATAATAATTACATTGCACACGCGTTTCCCTCTTCTTACATACGATCTCGGTTTCTTCAAGCGACGCGTGAAAAAGCATTTGTCAGATCAGTCGAGGCTGGGACCACCATCTAGGGTTTCACGACATCTGGAATGGTGATATTAAAAAAAAATATTACGCCGCCATCAATTCATATCAGTTTTTGTTATACCACTGAGTTGGCAGACAAGTCCACCTGATGGAAAGTGATTACCGTGGCTTATGATCGTGTGCCAAACCGGAGGAGTCACACTCGTGCTGTCGACCCTGTAAACAGAGAGTTTCTGTGCCGTCAGTGTAGAAGACAAAGCAGGAAAGCCTTTGGTCTTCCCACTGACAGCACAAAAACTCTCCAGTGAGCTCTGGCTACCCTACTCACTCACATTTTTGCTGGTTGCATATTGCATTTGTGACAGACTTGCACGCACTTTGCATAGGAGCCGATATGTTCGGTGACTTACGGTTGTAATTCTTACTCTTCTACTAACTATTCGCCTTTCATCATACTTTTTGGAAATATAATATATTTACATAACATGTAAGAGTGTTTTCACATTCATTCGGAATCCGATGTCGGTATCGGACGCTGATAGCCGACATCCGATAGCCGACACCTTGTACTGTTTTCACATTTATTTGTTAAAATCGGGCCGATACGGCCATTTACTCGAAAGCACAGACTATTCGGGGATACGAGCGATGAAAAAAAAGAAAAAAAATGCAAGCAATTTTCGACCTTATTGACATGACATGGTATCGAGTTTTTTTTTTGTTTTATTGAAAAGACTCGTAACTAAGAAAATGTCATTAAGGTCTTTGCTTGCAGTCGCTGTTTTAATTTCTTTGTGATCCGATATCGTACCAAACTAGTGGTGTTGGCTCCGATAACCGATATCGGTCCGGACAATATGAAAGAAAAACAAATCATACATTTGACTTCCTTCGATATCGGATGTCGGATATCGGACAATGTGAAAAAGCTCTAATTTCAAATAATGTTAGGGCACCTGCAGGATTTGTTGTCATTTCTGCCCATTGCTTAGCTCACTTCTGTAGTGACGTAAGTTTATACCCGGTAACGCGATGTATTTCTGTTAGGTGTTAGATGACCCAAAATGCTACATTTGACCCACCATATGGATGGCCGAAAATCAATAGTAGTAATTTCGAAATAATTGACTTTTGAGTTTTTACCCGAGTGCCAAGAAGGGTTATGTTTGTCGCGCGTGTCTTGTATGTATGTTTGTAATATTCTTTATTATCTCTTATCTTCTGAACCACCGTACGGATTTCAATGATTCATGTCTCAAATGAAAGGGACTTATTGCCCAAGTGTTTTTGGGTATTTGAAATATGAACAAAAGCTGTGTATATGTTGGTTTTTTGGCGCCAAAATGTATGCAGTACAAAATATTCACTCAAATTTATTTAGTGGATTATTAAAATTAAGGAAATTTGAAGATGATTACAAAAATATATGTCGTAACTAAAAAGTATAAAATAAAATAAATTATTAAGAATAAAAACCCGACTGATGCTGAAAAGATCGAAGCAAGCTTTATAGCAGGCGGTACTCATTTGTAGATCTAAAACCAGATGAAAATTAATGGGTGCCGCCTGCTATACAGCTTGTTTCGATCTTTTCAGCATGAGTCGGGTTTTCGATTTTTAATAATTTATTTTCGTATTGATCCAGAATTAATATTCAAGTGCAAAGAAAAAAAAAGATTTTGGCGAATTAAATTTTAGTAGGTGATGTTTTTACTTACCTAAAATTGTTTTAAAAACTAAAAAAACTCTTTAAATAAATAAGTTGTAGAACATTTTAATAAAAATAAAAATTTCACACTTTGCTCTCAGCTCTCAGTAATTGTTGTCTCAAAAATACTTTGGCAGTGAGCGGACACATAAATATAAATAATTATTCTGATTTTAATTAATATAAAAAATCATGGGGAGGAATTTTTGACGCCTAAACATTTTGGCCTCTTTTATATTCTCTATTCTGTTAATTCTTGTAAATATTTAGTATACGTTTAATTTAACTTTACTATTCTATTACTTGAAATAATAATTGAGTAGTAAAAAAGTATATATAAACAAAAAACAAAAATTTTAAAAGAAAAATTTTCAAAATCGGAGCTGTTTCTGAAGACAGAAAATTATGTAATGTTAATCGCGTCAAGGCTTCATTGACGCGGTTAACATTACAGAAGTAACTTGTAACTTTATTCATATTTCCAAAAAGGTATAAAGGTAATGACATGACGGTATGTTATTCTGGTTATTCTAATCTATGGATGTCAACCCTCCTTAGCATAATCTATCTTTGCTACTGTGGACTGCAATAATTTATTATTTATAAGTCTTCAGGCTTTCACGGCCGGCGTTGCATGTAGAATATACTGCTTCCGGGCTGATTGGTATTAATTGTATTTTTTAAACCGTTCAGGTGATAGACAAGCTCACGCCTAAATTTTAGATTTTATTCGATTGATTGATAAGGCTTACGCCTTTATGCAACAAAAACCCGCAATTAATTAATTTCGGTGTTATATGTGCCAAGGACCAAGTTTTTTTAATACCACTGAGATTTCAAACAAACACACGACCCACAAAGTGGCTACCGTGGCTTGTGGACATGTGCAGCACCAGGGGAGTCACACCCGCGCTACTGACCCTGTAAACACAGAGAGTTCCTGTGTCGTCAGTGCAGAAGACAAAGCAGGAATAGCGTTCGGTCTTTCCACTGACAGCACAAAAACTCTCCAGTGAATTCTGGCCACCCTACTCACTCCCTACAACGAGGACGCGACCAGAAATCGGTGCACGACCGTAATTAGGCACATGTGTCAATTCAAATCGACAAGGGACGTACCAAAGCAGGGTTCACTTCCGGCCTGAGACACGCGATGCACCGGGCATTGTTTTATGAGGTTTTGATGCCCCACCTGATGTTAAGAAGCCCACGTGCCCAATTAACACTTGAACAATAGAGCACTTCGTCCGCAGAACGACCTCAAACCTTGTTAATATTGTAGGGTATTCTACACAACGTTATCGAGACCAGGGCCTCGATTCTACTAAAGTAAAACCATTGTCATAACACAGACACTGCAAAATTTTTATTTTATACTTTAAAGTCATGGTCTTAAAGTCTAATATTTAATGGCTTTTTGTAGTAAATATATTTAATGCCATTTATTGCAGTGTCTGTGATATGACAGTTTATTTGGCTTTAGCAGAATCGAGGGCCAGTAAGCTTAACTTAACCAACTTCAATGAAAACACTTGTACTATTCCACATTATTTATTAAATTCCTGACCGGTTTCGCCTTACGGCATTATCAAAGATTGATACATGTTTTTTGGGTATCAGATATTATTAAGATTATTGACATCAGACATTGAAGATGTGTAGCAAGTTCCACCAAGTGCCATCAATCAACAGTATAAGCAGTTAACTTAATCAGCTTTTGTTACTGCTTCTAGCATGCGGATTTATGTACATACTTTTGTAGATATGTACATATTTTACTCTTACATAGATACACCCAAATCGATGAATATACACACTGTCCGTGAAGTGAAGGAGACCACCATCGTACCTTCAATATTGTCAAATCATCCTCAATAGTCTTTGTCTTTTCACAGTCCCCGTCGCGTAGCGGTAGTGAACGCGGCCGCTGCGCAGGAGGCGCGGGTTCGATCCCCGCTCAATGCAAATATTTGTATGCATGAATATGGGTATTTGCATTGGTCTGGTCGTGCCTCGGAGAGCACGTTAAGCCGTCGGTTCCGCTTGCCAAACAGACATCTATGGCAGTCGTTACGGGTAGTTGGAGCCCTCAAAACTGGTCTTACTGCAATGCTTCGATGTCGCCTTTGAGTTGTGGAGGTCGAATTGCAGTCGCTTCACGGAAAATGTCGAGGTTTAGCCAAATCCGCAGTTGCACTGGTAAAAGCAGACCCCAGATTCGCGAGTTGATAGCTTCGGATGCGACTGGGATTAATGCTAGGATGAAGATTCTCAATTGTCTTCGATTTGACAGCAATTACCACCGTGCCAATTGAGTATTTTACCGTAGTTAAAATAAATTATTTAGCTAAACTTATTAAATTAAGAATAGTAAAAGTGTAAATACAGTTGTATCGATTCTTATTTGATCATTATTATTTATTTTTAATCATCCACCCAACTATTAATAGTAAATGATTTGACATTTACAAAATTTTGACGTCACATAAATATATTTTTTTTATACAATTTTCCTTTTAACTTAGCGTTTTAGACGTTTAGAAAGTTACTAATTTGACTAGTCAGTCAAATACCCAATTTTAGCCATTTCACGGCTGCGTTAATTCATCTACATATTGTCTATTATAAATCCTACTGTTAATAGATGACACTTGTCCATGCGCAAACCCTATCAACTGTCACCGATGGGTTACATTAGATACCGCCCGTCGGTATGGTCCTATTAAAGTGCTATTTCAGTTCTAGGGACGCGCCAATCGATGTCAATCTTAGTGAACACAGACTATAAATAGATAGCAATATCACATAACTGTTTACTAACCGTTTCAACTGAGTATAGGACTGTCAAAATGCCATTTTAAGCTTGTCACGTTCCAGACCTTTTAGTGCCTTTTAGGACACACGAATGTAGCCACCTCTTGCTTATTGGGTTAGATATAGACATAAATGCTGATTCTGGGCATCGATTGAGTAACTGAACGATTCCAAAACGTCTATAATCGTCATTTCTAATAAAAACTTTGAGTTTTTTTTTTTAAAGAATATTAGTAACCGAAAGTATCGAAATTACTAATATTCCCTCTAACCCCTCCAACTAAGCTACATCGCTTGTGCTAGGAGTGGGTTCACGTCAGTAGTTTAATGGCCAGCATTCGAACCGGGGACCTCTCGATCGTAAGGCCGACCCCTTAACCACTAAGCTACCGTCGTTTGAAATTATTTCACCACAACTCCATCCACATTTTGCCAATTAAATATGATTTTTATTAGAATGCGAGCATATTGGCGCGAAGCGGACACTTTATACTATTACTAATATCACTACATATTATAAAACAAAGTCGCTTTCTCTGTCCCTGTATCCCTTTGTATGCTTAAATCTTTAAAACTACGCAACGAATTTTGATGCGGTTTTTTTAATAGATAGAGTGATTGAAGAGTAAGGTTAATATGTATAATAACATCCATTGCACCCGTGCGAAACCGGGGCGGGTCGCTAGTTAAAATATATAAGACGATCCGCCCCGGCTTCGCACGGGTGGTAAAAACGTTCCCCTGGAAATCCAATATAGCCTATGTTACTTAGGGTAAATTTAGCTTTCCAATGGTGAAAGAATTTATGAATTCGGCACAGAATTTTTTGAGTTTATTAATTACAAACATACAAATCTTACCTCTGTATAATAGTAGATGTAGATAAGTGTAGATGTCATAATAATTTTTTTTATAGCTCTGAGATGGCGGACACGCACACGGTCCACATGATGGAAAGTGGTTACCGTGGCCAATGGACGTGTGCACCACACTCGTGCTGCCGACCTTTAAGCACAGAGAGATAAAGATTTGGACCCTGGATGCGTTTGTTTTTTTACCCGAATGCCAAGAAGTGTTATGTTTTTCGCGCGTATCTTGTATGTATGTTTGTAATATTCTTTATTACCTCATGTCTTCTGAACTGTACGGATTTCAATGATTCATATCTCCAATGGAAGATATTTATTGCCCAAGTGTTCTTGGGTACCTACATAAAATATAAACAAAAGCGGTATGTTGGTTTTTTAGCGCCAAAATGTATATAGTAAAAAAAACTTTTTCACTCAAATTTATCGAGTGTGGTTTCAAAATGAAGAAGATTAAAAGACGATTACGAAAATATATATGTCATAACTAAAAAGTATAAAATTAAATAAATTATTAATAATAAAAAATCCGACTGATGCTGAAAAGTTCGAAACAGGCTTTATAGCTGGCGGTACCCATTTGCAAATCTCAAACCCGATGAAAATTAATGGGGACCGCCTGCTATATAGCTTGCTTCGATCTTTTCATTATCTGTCGGGTTTTTTTAAATAATTTATTTTATTTATTCGTGTAGCGGCTGTAGTGTGACCTCCCAACCCTGAGAGGTAAGGATGCGCCAGGGTCCCGTCTCTTGTTTAGCAGATACACGGGCTTGCAGGTGACTTTGGTTTGTCCAGGGCCCTGATTCTGCTATTATTTTTTTATAGCAAAACTACTGGCGTACCACAGACATTGTAATAAATTTTCACTTATAAAATTAAGTGTCGGTAGCTTACTAAAATAAATAAATAAATAAATAAAAATTCGTTTATTGCCAAATAATATGTAACAATGTTGAGCATTATTACATTTTATTGGGCATTATTTGCCATTTGTTTGGCATTATTACATACATTTAAGAAGTCGGCCTTACGACCGAGAGGTGCCAGGTTCGAATCCTGACCATTACACTACCGACGTGAACTCACTCCTAGCACAAGCAATTTGGCTTAGTTGGAGGGGTTGGAGGGAATATTAGTAATTTCTGTTGCTAATATTCATAAAAAAACTAAAAAAAACATATAACTTTAGACTTTATTGCTTTACAATTAAAGTCTAAAATTAAATAACAATCTTTTAGAGTGAATGAAAAATTTTATAAACTCTTTCTCTTTTCATTTTGGACCTTAAGAATTCTAACTTAAATTCTAAAATTTAATGACATTTTATGCAAAAAATTATATTAATGGTCGTATGGTTTTGTTATGTCATAAAATTAGCAAAGTCAGTGGCCTGGTTAGGTCTGGAATTACACATATTCTACAATTCAACCCGGGAATATAATCCAACGAATAGCAGAAACTCAATCAAAATTTCACACGAGTAGAACCGCGGGTATCAATTAGTCTATACTATAATTATAAAGGGTTAAAGTTTGTGACGTCATCGAGGGTAATCCCTAAATCTAAAGAACCGTGCTTGAAAATTCATTTACCAATAAAATTTCTATATATTACCTACAGAAATTTATTAGGATAGAACGGCCATAAGCAGTATTTACCTGGGCAACTTTTAAACTGCAAATAAATACTCACGAGAGATAATAAGCATCTTAATTTTTCAAATTTACTACTTGATTTTTATTCTACAGTGTGAAATAGCACAGTATGGCATATTCGCGGTATTTTTAACGATGTTATTACAAGATATTCACAACAGAACTGAGTAAGCGTTTGCAGACTAAAACTGACCATTCGTTTAATATATATCTGTGCTATATATCACATCACGATATCGGGCGGTTCTATAAAAAAATACACAAGTACCTATAGAAATTTGAATATAATTTAAAAAAAATAACCTTTCGAATCTGTACGCTATATCCTCTACATGTGTAAACGTTCATTAATAATTAGTGACGTCACTAAAATGCACACGTATGACGTCACCTCCGGCCGGATCGCACAAATATGAGTGTTATTAATAAGCCCACGTTCGACCCCGTTTTTATCGGTTTCTATAAAGTATTTGTATTTTGTATTGTATTTCATTATCATCATCATATCAGCCACACACAGTCCAATGCTGAACATAGGCCTCTCCCATAGGCTTCCAGAACGAACGATCTTAAGCAGCCGGAATCCAGCGCTTCCCGGCGACCTTGATGAGGTCGTCCTTCCACCTGGCCGTTGGGCGTCCTACACTATTGTATTGTATTTATTGGCAATTAATACAGCTTGCCATTTTTAATACTGAGTCTGATGATCTTATAATTTTTTTGTATTAATTAAGCTAGTGCTGTTAGCCCGCGGCTCCGCCCGCGGGAATGTCGGTTATCGCTTAGTGTTGAGTCAACGCTATTGAGCATTGATTTTTTTCTAAAATAACAGTAAGCCTAAGTTACTCCTTATTACATCAGCTACCTGCCAATAAAAGTCCCGTTACAATTGGTACAGCCATTTTAGAGATTAGCTGGAACAAACAGACAGACAAACAGACAAAAATAGTAAAAAAATATTATTTTGGTGTAGTACCGTATTATATTCATATGCATGTAGTAAAAAACGGTTATTACAATATTACAAAGTTTTTTACTAATACTAT
This sequence comes from Eilema caniola, assembly GCA_949126895.1. Taxonomy (NCBI): domain Eukaryota; kingdom Metazoa; phylum Arthropoda; class Insecta; order Lepidoptera; family Erebidae; genus Eilema; species Eilema caniola. The sequence continues at coordinate 47,920,472 of OX421460.1, read as the reverse complement.
ATAGGTATTTGTATGCTTGAATATGTATTTTTGCGTTGGGTGTTTCCATGTATAAAAATATGTTTATATAAATATATATAATACTAGCTGTCGCCCGCGGCTCCGCCCGCGTGGATGTCGGTTATCGCGAATCGGACTATAATTTGAGATTTAAACTATCCTATCTCACAAGTTGGATCGAACTGCACATGGTGTGCGAATTTTATTATAATCGGTTAAGTGGTTTAGGAGTCCATTGAGGACAAACAATGTGACACGAGATTTATATATATTAAGATATATATTTCGAGATCCCATAACATAAAAAATAATTTCTTCACCTATTTACTTACGTATGTTTTCGTGAGGTCATTACACCCTCTGGACCACTAACAGTAAGTATCGTTATGAATTAGGTTTTGAAATTTTCCGTGTCATCACGTACCGTACCGTCCTTTCTTATCCCATCCCGAAAGCCCCATCTTGAGCATTCATTTTATCCAATCTAAATCAATATGACACATTATTTTTTTCAGATCCCGTAAGTTTAAGAATCGCGTGGTTTAAAACGGTAATTTACTAAGTTGTACGAACGTATAAAGGCTGTAACAGATTTCAGTAACTATACATATATTAACCGCTTAATTTGTTTTTACTACTAAGCTGGCAGACAAGCACATGGCTAACTTAATGAGAAGTGGTTACCGTGGCATACGGACGTATGCAACACTAGGGATGTTACACTCACGTTGCCGACCCTATAATATAAATTTCACATTAAACTACAATTTGTGATTGTAATTTATTCTACTCAGACTTTGTCAGGACATTATAAGTACCTACTTTATTTTCTTTCATTATAGCGTTCTAGTTCAGACAGTAAAACAGAAGTACTGCCTCTCTAGACAAGTGGCAATTCGCTAGCCGGCGTTTGGTGGAATAGAATGGCGAATGTATGGGATTTGACATAAATGACAGTCGTTAACGCATGTCAAATACGTCAAATCCTATACATTCGACATTCTATTCCATCAAACGCTTGCAAGCGAATTGCCACTTGTCTAAAGGGGCTGAACAGCAGTCAATTCTGCTAATTTATAAACATTCGATATCGATTCAATTGGCTGTCAAAATCAATTTAAATGTCAGTAACGATCACGAATTCAATGATAAGAGGGCCATATTTCGAAGTAGCATATTAAAGGTTTATCAGCAAACCTTTGACAATGCCGCGAGGTGAAACCGGTTAGGTTAAAAATAAAAATAAAATAAAGTGTGGAAAAGTACAAGTGCCAGCATTATTCAATATAAAAGGTATATACTTAAGAATGTTTAGCATTTGCGTGTCGTTTGTTGCGCGTCATAGACGTACCCTATTTAGCAATATTTAATATTTTAAACGTCCATCGCTAACAAACAGACCAGAATTAAAAACAAAATGTTTTCCAAATCAATACTTTATAACATACTAGTTTTTGCCCGCGTGAATGTCAGTTATCGCGACAAAACATATCTTATGTCCTTTCTCAAGGTCTAATCTTCCCCTATACCAAATTTCATTAAAATAGGTTCATTGGTTTAGGCGTAAAAGACAGACAAACAAACAGACACACACACACTTTCCCATTTATTTATAACTAGATGACCCGGCGAACTTCGTACCGCCAATATTTTTCCGCCCGCGTGGCGTCAGATCTCGTTCCCCTGCACCCTCTAGGTACTATATTAAACATGTATTGTACATATAAACCTTCCTCTTGAATCATTCTATCTATTAAAAAAATCCCCATCAAAATCCGTTGCGTAGTTTTAAAGATTTAAGCATACAAAGGGATATAGGGACAGAGAAAACGACTTTGTTTTATACTATGTAGTGATGTTAATGTGGATCTAACGTAACCCAAAACTAACTCAAGTTTATTCACAATATCGTAAATCGTACACAACTATTTTAAAATGAGGTATATAATATTATCCATGGACTTCCTAAAGCAATTCTGTCACAAATACATCACTATAAAAATAAGTGACTGAGAAAGAAAACGCCACACACTCAACACCAATTACTGAACGGTGCGGTGTCAATAAGAACAATAAATGTGTCCAAACTTTCTTAAGCAACTGTTGAATGAATTTTATCGATTTAGGAGTTTCACCACCCCATACGTCAGAGGGTTGATATTGATAGTCGTCGACAGAACCTGCGTTGACATCCCCTATGAGTCGGTACCAAGATACTCCGTCTCCATGCCAAGCAAAAACAAACTTTATTCTAACTGTGTTAAGTGTACAGCAGTTGCAAAACTAATTTGGTATTGTATCTAAGAAAATATTTTCGTTTAGAAAATGTACTGAGGTTTTCGTAGGTCGAGCCTAAGGTTCTTTTTTTTTTTTGTAAAGCGGCCTTTTCATAACTGTCGGAGATCGATCCCTTCAAGGGATTCGGTGCGTAAAGCCTCACTTATCCTGCTTTTTGGTTCTTGTAAGTTTGTTTTTAAGTCTGTTATATGTGAGGGTTCTTGGATATCCGTGGCTATTGGATAAGCTATGGGAATGGATTTGATGTGATTGGGATGTCCTTTGGTGTTAGAGGGTTTTATAATGCGGAAGGGGTTCAGGATTTAAGCTTTTTAGGGATATTTTTTTTATAAATTATATGATTCTGGCGAGTAAGAGGTCATGGTAGGATATGAATGTTTGGTACTTGTAGAGGGAACGTTTGGGAGAGTGAGTTTATAAGGAGAAAGAAGTGCTTGCTGATGAACTGACAGAGCTCGTCTTTCAGGGTTGGTAGATCAGACGATATTCGCTCCTATAAAAGTCGTCTTAATAAATCCAAAACTGAGAGTAATGGGACCCCAGAGATTTGTATTTTATTTTATTTCATTTGTAGATACTGTAAGTTATAAATCAATCTGTAAAGAAATATTACAGAATTAAGATGCTCATAAAAAACTTTTAATGTCCTCAACGCAATTTTCATTCATTCACAAAACGTAACGAAAGATGAAAACACTTCATAAATAAATAATAACACAAAATTGACAACAAATTACGAATTCCACTTAAATTTGGAACAGAATCAATATACGATTGTCCACTGTTTGCAACCGGTGCGCCCGCACCGGAAGCGTGTAGTTAAACAAGATGGCCGCCGCCGGCCGGTCACGTGACCACTGTCCGGATTCACCCCGACTTCCGGTACTCGAAACACGTCAAGTGTACAAGTAGTTACGGTTTGATAATTATCTGTGCCATTATATCAACCCTCAGTGTTTCGATGCTATCACGCATATGTTATGATTTCTATGTTTTTTCTTTCGTACGGTAGGAGTATTAATTAATTTGTGCAGCCCTATTTCATAACTAATTTTTTGAAGAGTGTCCGGTATTTAGGGTTGGCGCGTTTGTTTTGTCGTGTAATCTGTTATTATATCGTCTGGCCGTATGACGAGTAACAAGTGCATGACCAACTGTACAAAAGAAACATAATTATTCGAAATTTAATTTTTTTTTTGTGTTTACCTGGTTTTAATAAACCCTCGGGCTGAGTTATTTGAATCGTGGACAATCAATTAGTAAAATTATAAATAAAAAATCTTTTAAATACAAGCTTTTCCCACAACTTACTGTCTCCATTATCAGACCCTGAATACCATGTACCTAGTACGTGGGTGTTGTTAAGACAAAAACAATGAGCCCGATTCGCTTATTTTGTTCTTATTTTATGAGTTCCTTTGGCAATCTTCTGTCTGCATCTTTAGACCCATATTAACCAGAGAGTTTGTGAAAAAAAACATGTCCAAATTCGATAGGTTTATATTCTTTCGTTTAGGAGTTCCCCGAGAGGAATGGCCCTGGGTCAGCCGGGGTGCGAGGGATATGTAGCGAGACAACCTCACCTTCGGCCTAGCACAACGACCCACAGACGGCGTGCGGTTTAGTCGGTTCGAGTCCGACATAACAAAAGCATGATCTTCTGGCAAATAAAGTGTGCTTTATTATAGTTAAATATAATATATCTGTGCAAAATTTCATCAAAAAACATTCAGTGATTTTTGGATAAAAAACATTAAACAAATATAATGGGACCGGCTGGAATCTAGACTTGGGTCGATCATAATATAATGTAAGTTGAAATTAGTCAGTTGTGTACATTAATTTATATCTTATTATAACGACGACGATATACACAAAGACCACTTTACAAAATGACCATGTTTACCAAATCTATGTGAGCTACGTCTCACTTAACTCAACACAAAAATACCACGCCTCAAAAAACCCATACTGATGTTTGCACGTGAAGTTTCTTTGCCGCCGAAGGTTAAAGTGAAGCCTCCATACTCCCATAATAAAGATAAACGCATAACTTTGTCATTCTCCCAAAGTCCGCCATTGCTCCCTCACCTGCCGTCAAATGTTTCAAGACTTTAGTCTTGGCTAGTGGACGTCCCACCATTCGTTTGCAAAAATAATTCATATCAATTTTAACATATTCAAATGAAATCACGGCCTGCAGTATTGACCGAATTAAATTTACATCGGTTTATGTTAAATTGTTACATTTTCTGACGTATAAGTGTGTTGGACGCATAAGAAATATACACATCCAGTGTTTTATGACCGCCTGGTACCGGTGATCTGCTGTTATGCGTTTTTGGATGAACTGCATCACGAACGCATACACACAATTTACATAAGTATATGACGTTGTTTACTGCTTTTATAATAAAATCTTTCCTCAACATGCCAATATTAACTTCCAGTTTTTTATGAGCTCCTGGTACTGGGATGCGTTTTTGGCGGTAACGTTTCACAAACTGCATTAAAATGGGATATGACGTCGCTTTTGCATACTGCTTGCATTTATTTTTAGAGTTCTTAGTAGGTAGGTACTTGTGCAAAGACACCTTTTGGTCGTCAACCAGAATAGTAAAAAAAAAAATGTTTTGGAGATTACCTAAAATAGTGGTTGCGGACCATTAATGGTCTGTGTGTGCATCTTTTGCTAATTTACAAGATGCAATTCTAGATCTAACACATAAGCGACAATTGGTGACTATAGTCAAATTTTGAAATAGATTTTAAATTTTAAATGAGTCGTGTCAAAAAATACTTCCGTTAAAGTCAAATTCACGTTTCTGAGCACAATTTTTTTGTGGATATTTTTCTATTTGTTTGCGATGGACGCAAAAAGTACAGGCGAGCGTCCACTCGTCTCTTACGTAATATATTCATTATACATTAAATAGATCATTCCAGACTTGTGTCCACATCATTTTACCACAATCATTCATTTTAACTGCTAAAGCATTAAATTATGCTTGCTTTAAAAAGTACGGCTATGGTCTACGTAGGTCAACAAGTTACATATTTCTAACATCCGTACTAAAAATAGTGATAATCATTATTAATAAATAAAATATCACACCTATTAAAAATCACTTCCCATAACAAAAATCTTATGAAACAACTGGCGCCAATTCAATATTTACAGACGACAGTGTTGCAAATTTTTGAACATGTATTATACATGCCATTAGATGTCTTTTAAGTTAATAGTCAAATAAACAAGACACTTACTTTTCTTACAATAAAGGTTTATTTTCGAAAGTCAATTATTTTAGCGTTGTTGTTTTTAGTCGAATTGAAATTCTTAATTAATTTACTTAGTATGTGTATCTATTAATGATATAATAAATAAATATTCTAGGTGTCTGTTGTATGAACTTCTACTATAAAATAAATAAATCACACATTTCAAAAACTGAACGCTGCAACGTTGCAACGTGTTGCAGCTGTAAACTTTTTTTTAAATTAATTTCCATTTATACAAAACAATACAGATAATTAGTTATAGTACATAAAACAGGTAAAGACACATCGAGATTGTTTACTATCATTATAACCAGCAGAATGGGCCTCTGATTGAATTGACTTCTAACTGAAATACATATAGTTTTCTTTAATCGTACACCTATTAAGTTTAAGGTAAATGATTATAGTAAATTAACTTTGAATTAAATGTATTTGTATTATATAAAATCACGCACGTTCTTGCAGGCTTAGGTACTCCCGCAGTGCACTTCAATACTTTTATTAACTTAAAGACAGTCAAAAATCTAACGAAATTAGGTAGGTACAGTACAGTCAGTCAAAATCGATCTGAGACTGACAGAAAAGAAAAATTAAAAAAAATAATAATTTTAACATTCGAATACCCACGCACCCGTCTATGCATTTACCTTAAAAAGTCTACCGAGAAATTAAATCCAGCTCCCTCCCCAGCAATAAAAAGGTGAACACTGCGTCTGCCTGTCAGTTCGTTTCTGTCAATCAATTAAAGCTGGTGGCTGGTGGCGCAGATCAGGCACGCAGCGTCCCCGGCCCCGCCCACTATCGATCGAGCCCGCCCAAATGCGCTGAAAACCGCGCCAAACTTACGCCTGTTTGTAACCACGCTGTTTGGGAGACGTGATTCCTTTTTTTTTGTTTGGCTCCGTCAGCCTAACCGCCTGTCAATTAGCGTTCATCGTTTTAAAAAATGCATTTTACTTTTCTTTTATATTTTTGACAGTGTTCTCAAGATTAAATTGAGAATTGAGTACTTGACTATCTAGTCAAATTAGTTTCTTTTTACTAAACGTCAAAACGGCATATTATTAGGAAACTCGTACGTAATAATTTATTGTGACGTCTTTATATTGAATAATCAAATCATTTACTATTATAGGTTAGGTGGATGATTAAAAATAAATAAAAAGCGATAAAATTAAAACTGATGCAACTTTTACCGCTCTTTTACCGTTCTTAATCTAATATGTTCCGTTTAATAATTTATTTTGAATACAAGAAAATATCGAATTGTTTTATTATAGACAAAGTTCGATTGAAATCAAGTAGGTAGATTTAAGTTTCGTTGTTGTGGTAGTGACTGGTTCGATAGTACGAACGTAAATACTAGCGGCATTCGTAGTACGATAGCTTTATGCTCACGTGGCTGACTACGTGCGGTGGAACGTAACGCTGCGACGCTTATACCATAGATACTAGACTATACGAGACGTTGTGACCAAAGAGCTTAGTTAATGATATTATATCATAGACTATGTCAACTTTATAACAAGATAGCTAGACTATGTCAACAATAAAAATGTGTTTATACTAAACTAACTAAAATCGGACCTTGAGTTTTTATTATTAAATGAATACTGTTTTATTGTACAACAAATACAATTTAGTACGATTTGACGATATTGAAGGGATGGTGGCGGCCTCCTTCAGTTTATGGAACTGTTGTTTTTAGGTATTATAAGTATGTTATAGGTATCTGCTTGAATATAACTATATTCTATTAGCCGAATCACCCCTCTTTACCCGTGGCATATTCGGTACTTTGAATCTATTAGGTATATTCTCAGTTTATTGATTTTGAAATAACGTATGAAGACCTTGAGATTAGCGCGTTCAGCCAAACAAACAAACTCTTCAGCTTTACAATATTAATACATATTAATGTGTATTTTTTAACACAATCGTATTGTTTATTTTTTTACACGACTGCTTAAAAAAGCGTGTAATGTTTTCAGGTAAAATTGGTGAGTGTTTATATATGAGCTTCTTATTTAACTTAGATACTCGAACAGATATTGAATAACACACTACTAGGTACTTTTTTCAAAGATTTTGTATTCATTTATGAACATGACCGGTTTTGCCTCACGGCATTCTCAAAATTATCAAGTATAGATTATTACGACAGCCTCCTTAGCGTAGCGGTAGTGAACGCGGCCACTACGCAGGATGCGCGGGTTCGACCCCCGCTCAGTGCAAATATTTGTATGCATGAATATGGGGATGTTGTCATACAAACATCTATGGCAGTCGTTACGGTTAGTTGGAGCCCTCAAAAATCCAACATCTGGTCTAGCTGCAATGCTTCGATATCGCCTTTGGGTTGTGGAGGTCAGATGGCTGTCGCTTCACGGTAAATATCGAAGTTTACCCAAATCTGTAGTTAGACTGGTAAAATGCGGACCCCAGACTCCAAGTTAGAAAGCTTCGGATGCGACTGGGATTAACGCTAGGATGAAGAAGAAGGAGATTATTACATTATAGACTGAGAGCCCGTGAACGCCAGACCTTAGTCATTTTATAAAAGCTGAAAGTTTGCCAGCGTATGCTCCCAAAACAGGTAAGAACGATAGCCCATTATGTAGTTTGTGTCATAGCGGCTTTGGCAGATAAACGGTAGGTACTGACGGTGTAAAAAATAATAGTTACGTTAAATTTAAGTAGATATTTTCGTCAAATAATATGAGTAATAATTTGTCTAATATATATAATTATTATTATTAGAAATCGTGTCATTCTTATACAGACACTTTAACATAGTGGTAACCCCTTGCCAGACACCCTTTATGTTCACGAAAGTATATTAAAGCTGATTTTCATACAACGTATCCCAAAATTCAAGGATGAGCCGGCACCAGGAGGTTGATCATGGTTGTCGAGAAAAAAAAAAGAAAATTTCTCTACTTACTATTATTTTTTACACCGTCAGTACCTACCGTTTATCTGTCAAAGTCACTATGACCCAAACTTCATAATGTACCATCGTTCTTACCTATGTTGGGCGCAAGCGCTGGCAAACTTTCAGCTTTAATAAAATGATGACGTTCTATGGCTCACGGGCTCTTAGTCCATTACAAAACAATCTGCGCACGACAGGGTATTTTAGGTCTCGCGCTTTAGTTCCAAGATATGTTGGGGTGTACCCCTGGCACGCCGAGTACAAACTGACAACATGTTAAAATGTATAAAGTATCACATAGCACGAGTGTCAAAATGTACAAATGTAAAATAGTTTCAAATCGTCCAAGTGTTGTAACGATCAAATTTAGGAATGCAGTGATGCTAGAAATTACATATGTAATATTGCATGAGTGTCAAAATGCACAAATGTAATAATTAATAAATGGTAAAAAATGTTTACATCAAATAGATAATTGATATAAAATCTGCTTATACTGTTGATTGATGGCACTTGGTGGAACTTGCTACACATATTCAATGACCACTTGTACTATTCCACATTATTTATTAAATTCCTGACCGGTTTCGCCTTACGGCATTATCAATGGTTGATAAATGTTTTTTGGGTATCAGATGTCAATTATATATTACTCTATTGATAATATATTACTCTAATTGAAATAAAATAAAATCTCTTTGGTGCATATCTATATGAAGTACAACATGCACTTCAATGAATGAGACGAGCTTGATATAAATAAACATAAATGTGTTTATGAGAGACTACAAATAAACACCGTGAAAGAAGTATTTCCAACTTGTGAAGTTTCTGGGTGCTTCTTCCATTATAATCGTGCAATTTTTAAATTTGAATTTAGTGTTAAGAGAAGAACATACTGTACATACTGACAGTACATACTGCCAATTAAACATTTCAGCAACTGTATATTTTGATCATTGCTAATTTGGTCATAAATACCTACATATTGTCAATTGAACATTTTAGCATTACTACATTCTGACAAAAGGATATTTTGTCATAAATATATTGTACATTTTGACACTCGTGCTATGTGATACTTTATACATTTTGAAATGTTGTCAGTTTGTACCCGGCGTGACCCCTGGAGTGTACCATGAACCGTGACAGAAGTTAACTCTAAATAGCTTGTCTAGTGTACATAGATGTAACAGACTAAAAACAATATATTAGGGTCGTATGTATAATTATATAGCATCGTAATTGACGGGTTATTTCAACTCTTTTTGTAATTAGTAGCTACACGATTTTATTAAAGAAACCATTTTTCAATTCCACTGTTATTTTATCTAATAATATGTTTGGTGTAATTGGTAATAATACCTATTGATTTTTGTTGTTGTCTCTAAGTAAATAAGTATTGACAATACACAAAATTCGGTTTTAATATTAAACCCATTCGGTTAAGACAGGAAAAATTAAAATACTCAAATATAACTTCAACCCGCAACCAGTCTCTTACATAAGGAATGTTCTGATCACTGAGTTGTATAGAATCTCGCGTTGTGTTCATGGCGGTGAGTCGGGTAGCCAGAGCTCACTGTAGAGTTTTTGTGCGGTTAGAGGAAATACCAAAGGCTATTCCTTTCCTTTGTCTTCTACACTGACTATATATCTACCATTCTCACACATAAAATCTTGAATATGCACTTCTTCTGTCGAGTCGATGGCATATCGTCTTCTTCTACTATGATATCAGTTCATACTTTGCTTAAATTGTTTTAAAGAAAAATAAGAAGCGCCGTTTTGGCGCCAGAACTCCATGAATAGAGTAGATACAATTTTTTTGAAGATTTTATGGCCTGGTAACGTAACGTAACGTATATATATCTTCATTTTTTGATGATGATAATAATGGATTGATGATGATGATAATGATGACGATCAATGAGATGATTACTGCCTCAGTAAAGTTGTGAGCCTTTATTAGAAGCTCCCTAGGGAGATTGGGCTCGAACACGAAAAGTCACAATTCACTGTAATATGCTATTTTCCAACATTTGTGTGCGTTGTCCAAGACGTTATGACTAAAAATCCACCATTTTTACACATAAAATCGAATACACAACAATTTCGGAAAATAAAATAGCACAACGATGTGCCACTCTTCGTTCTCCCGCCAAAACTCCAGAGTAGATAATGTACATATAGACAGTATATAGTAAGGCAAAGGCGGCACTTAGTCTTCCTCCCAGAGTCTCGGCCCAATAGCAATAACAGTTACTATAACATTAACCGTTACAGCTAACCGCTAATGTAACGTTACTAACGTTATATTGTTACCTAAGGCGGGACACACAACGGACGATTATGCGGATAATAGCCACTGCTGTTTTAATGGCCGAAAACAATCTTAGAATGCTGTTTTCGATTGTAAAACCGACCAATTGCTAGTCAAACTCGTGTAAAAAGGTTTTCGTATAGACAGAATTTTAATTAATTTAGTATATGCTTTATATTTTATATATTTAGTAGCGTTATCCGTGAAAATTTCTGTCTAGCTATCACGGTTCATGAGATAAAGGCTGGTAGTAGACAAACAGACGGACATTCCCTCCATCCTCCCATGGTCATTCCTGCCTCACGGCGTACTGACCGAATCACGGGAGAGTGCCCTGCGGTTTGCTATAAAGCTTCTCCGTGGGCACAGTTCTTGACTACCTACAAATTCTTGATCCGTCCCCAGCCGTATTCTCCCCCTTCGGGGCTGGCTTTATATGTTTGCGAAACCCCCCTAATAGGGTTGACATGCGGACATGCAACAGACGGACAATGGAGTGTAAGTAATAGGGTTTTGTTGTGTAAGGAACCTATTGAAGACCTTTGGGCCGTACCGGAATAGCATTCGAATATTTAGCCCGGGGACATGACTTCGGTAACTGCTCAGTGCAAATATTAAGGTGTACCTATTATTTAAAATTTATCTTGATGTCTCTAAAATATGTATTCATTAAAAACGCACTTAGATATAGGTATTTTTATCCTTATAATAGTGCTTACTCAGGGAATAGATAGCGATGTAAAAAATCTCACTTGTTGCCAGAAATGTTACCCTATTGGTAATTATTTTGTATAGGTATTGAAATCCGAATACTTACTTTTCAATTCCGTATAATAATAGTGGTAGTTCACGTAATTTATACTGGTATTACAGAGTACCTACACGTTTCAAAAGCAATTATTGGAAACTTTCGATTAAGTTTCACCGTGCTAAAATTAGTTTCACTGTAAAATACACTTAATTACTAACTATAGGTGTGTTTCACAATAATTATTACCACTAAATACACGTGGATGGCGCAATAAGTGTGTAACAATTTTGATTGATGCAAGCCATTTAAAAACATATTCAGTCAGTGTTGTATACGTAGATCGTGGAAGTTCATTTCAAATGTATGTAATTGTCTTTGCATGTAGGTAATTTTCTTACTTAAACTGTTTTAATAATTGTAAAGTGGTCCTGGCTGTGCGTATATAGGAGGAAGGACACGACGGTGTTTCCGTCCAATTGAGCACTCCGACTGGGGAAGTACCTCCGCCCTACAGTATACCGCGGCCGTAATAACCGCGTGTTGTGTTCCCGGCGGTGAGTAGGGCAGTCAGAGCTCACTGGAGAGTTTTTGTGCTGTCAGTGGGAAGACCAAAGGTTATTCCTGCTTTGTCTTCTGCACTGATGGCACAGAAACTCTCTGTGTTTACAGGATCGGCAGCACGAGTGCGACTCCCCTGGTGTTGGAGTGTATATCGCAGCCACTTGCCATAATGTGACCGTGTGCTTGTGTGCAGAACATCAGAGATATTTATTTTTTAAATATCTCCAATGTACAGCCAAGAGCATAATTTCGTTTGTTTCCTTTTTAATTCTTGTCTGTTTGTCCACAACGAATATATAAACTTTGGAATGGATTTTAATGTTTTCTTATGGTAGAATAGTTTGGTCTGACTTATAAACTCAGTTGAGTATTGGTTGATATGACCAGAAGTCTGCATCCGCTAGTATAAGATATTATCTATAACAGCTACATGACTTTTAAATTTTAAGTTATAAGCATTATCGTGATCAATCAATAAGTCTTCAAGTATTTTTTATCGTAACAGAATTTATCTATATATATATATCGTAACACACACAAAAAAAAACACTAAAAACACAAATTCTCAATAGTAAATAATATCCCCACCTCACCACCCAACAACACGACAACAAAATTCCATTTCCTACAGCTAGCCAGTAAAGGCGCACCGTGAATGGCCCGCTTAATGAAAGGCATTAGCGGTTATTGTTATAGCATCCGCGTTGATTACCCGCCCGCATTAACGGGGAACGTTGTGTACGGTTGATTTGCCCAAATCCCGCTAAACATGGCCTGCGTATTGTGGAACATTTGATTTAGCAGTCCAAACACTAACTGGTACAGTCAGCATCAGGCTACAGAAGTGCGTGTACCTACAATGTGGAACTAAAATTGTTAAACCTGAAGTGCGATGGGGAGGGGGGTCACTGTATTATTAGTGTGGAAATTTCGTCACTTTTTAGAAGCATTTTCACGATTGGAAGGGGTAGGGGCCAGACCCCTTTGACCCCCCGCATGCACGCCATCTATAGGTACACCATTTGGTTAGGTACATAACTAAACGTAAATAGACACGACGGTAAAAATAAGGGGTGGAGGTGGGTTGTGGAGGTCATATGGCAGTCGCTTCATAGAAAATATCGACGTTTAGCCAAATCCGCAGTTAGACTGGTGAAAAGCGGACCCCAGACCCCAAGTTGAAAAGCTTTGGATGCGACTGGAATTAACGCTGGGACGAAGAAGAAGAATTATATACCTAACTAGCTGTTGTCCGCGGCTCCGCCCGCGTGGATGTCAGTTTTCCTGAATTTTCTTGACTATAAACCTCACGGAGCCCAAGACCTTTCCAACGAATGCAAAACCGTGGAAATCGGTTCGTGCGTTCTGGAGTTATAGCGTCAGGAAGGAAAACCCTACTTATTTTTATATAGTAGATATGTAGGTGTTTTTTTGTTAGCAGAGGTGTGTTCGTCTATATTGTTTTATTCTGTTGTATTAGATTTGCTCAAACTGTACGTACAACTTTATTTCAATACTAGCCTTCCACCCGCGGCTCCAACCGCGCGTAGATGTCAGCTATCGTGACATTGGACCATATCTCGATCCGCTCTTACTGAACCGATTGCGATCGAAACAAGATTTAAAGCGTACTTTTTTTCTTACGTACGGGAAATCCCCACGGGTAACCCACCCCTCCGGATACGGAGGGGGAGGTTATGTCAGACTCGAACCGACTAAACCGCACGCCGTCTCTGGGTGGTAGTGTTAGGCCGAAGGTGAGGTTGTCATGCGACATATCCCTCGCACCCCGGCTGACCCAGGGCCATCCCTCTCGGTCTGGCCTCGAGAGGAGGTACCACGCGGTCCCCGACTCAACCCCGGTGTGGGGAGGCGCGTCGCTACCGTGACCTGCTTTTGCTAGGGTGACGGGTGGCTCCACCCGTCACCCTCAGGCCCGGATTTAAAGCATACTAACCCTTTTCTGGTCCCTCACTATGGGTCTCTTAAACAAACTCAGAGTCGCTCAACGAGCTATGGAAAGGGCTATGCTCGGTATTTCCCTACGTGATCGCGTCAGAAATGATGATATCCGTAGGAGAACAAGAGTAACCGACGTAGCCCAGCGGATTAGCTCGTTGAAGTGGCAGTGGGCGGGACACATAGCGCGCAGAACAGATGGCCGATGGAGCAAAAGAGTTCTGGAATGGCGACCGCGTACGGGCAAACGCAGTGTAGGACGCCCAACGGCCAGGTGGAAGGACGACCTCATCAAGGTCGCCGGGAAGCGCTGGATGCGGGCTGCTTTGGATCGGTCATTCTGGAAGTCTATGGGAGAGGCCTATGTTCAGCAGTGGACTGTGTATGGCTGATATGATGATGATGATGAACCCTTTTCTAAAAAAACACATGAAAATCCGTTCTGAAATCCGTTTTTGCGTCAATCTGAAATAAGAATTCCAAACCAAATTGATTGTGTTCAGTATCTATATATAACATAACCCAAGTATGGCATTAAATGGCGCACATTGGGAGAGGCCTATGTCGTGCAGTGGACTGCAGTGGGCTAATTGATTGATTGATTGAAGTATTTTTTTAAAATAAGTATATCCAATGTGTATGTCGACTAGCCTAATCAGCCGTTTAATTAACCGCCTAGGCTCTTTACGGAACTGCGCAGTTCAATTAGCGGCCTGAATCTTGTTCAGCCATTTGATTAAACGGCTACGCAAATATCTTGGCTCGATGACGTTTAATTACTCGCCAAGTCATTGAATCGAACAGCTAAGACAATCACTTATTTCTGCATGGTTATAAAAAAATAACCACAAAGGCTAATGCGACCTTCTAACCTAACCTATCCAAGTCGGATTGCGTAACTTTCTCAAAACTGTCACTAACTTTCTGTGAATACACCACTGCCTATCCCCTCGGGAAATTACAGGTGTTAGTATATGTATGTAGGTATAAATATAATTTTCTGGCTTATTTCGGGGTGGTGCCCCATATTACGAATGGCCTAAGCATTAGACAGCCAGGTTATCAAATGTTAATAAACTAAAATGGCTGAATACCATTCAGGCTGTTCAATGAATGGCGCCTTTTATATAACAGCCTAGGCAGTTAATTGAACGGCTGATTAAGAATAGTTAGCGGCGTCACGTACAGACAATAAAGTATATTGAAATATTTAACTCAATCCATTAAGCTATTACTGCGGTATCCAATCATTTAATTAAAAACGAAAAACAAATCTTCATTTGACAAACAACGCTTGACAAAATTATAGTTGATAAACTTATCATTTTACAAACTATTGTTTAATAAACTACTCATTAGACAAAATACTTATTTGGAAAAATTTCAATATGCCTTAATGTCATTTCACAAATTGATTACTATGTAAATATGTTAGCAAAACAAACAACGCTTTAATTATGGTCCTAAATAGTTAAAAGTGTCAGAAATGAATCTCTGCAAATCCGACTTCCCGTGGCCTTGTTTGCTCTACCCCTAGAGTGTTATTTAAGCCGGCGCAGGTGTGGAGGGGTGAGGTGGCTCACGAGCTGAGGAGCAGGTAGTTATAAAGTACGCTGGCATAGCTGAGGCTGGCCGCCTAAGCAGGCCAACAAGCCGAAGTTGCGGTGGTGGGCGTTACAACCATCTGCGACGACAAGCTAACATTTTTAAAATAAAATTTAACAATTTAAATATTTTTATAAGTGATACATTTGCAAAACCTTTATTTGTCAAATGATACTTTTTGAAGTAATATGTTTGCGAAATGAAAGTTTGTCAAATGATTAGTTTTTCAAACGTTGTTTGTAAAATGATCGTTTGTCATACGTTTTTTGTCAAATAATAGTACATCTATTACTGCGCAAACAGATAACAAACACACAAACTTTCACATTTACTCCAACACATTTTTTATAGAGGTTTTTTTTCTGACTCGTTGACAAAATCCAACTGAGTTTCAACCGTCAGGCTACACCATACACACAGAATACGAAAGCGACAACCCTGTCTCCCTAAAAGCCTAAATAACTCCTCTCTCGTCATCACTTCAATACGAAAATCCCTAAAAACCGAATGTACCAACCTATAGAGTGCACCCAATTATAAATTCAGATCCCTCTCAGTCCCCTTCCGAAACTTCGGAACATTAAATACATATCTTCAAATTGCTTGTAAGTACTACCACTCTGAACGGGCATTTTTATCATTATCATAATCTTATAGTCGTCTCACTCCCCCATATAGAATTTCAATGGCTTAAGAATCGCCGTCCTTTTCACGTTTAAGACGGACAATTTTGAAGCTCGTTGTGCCGAGCCAGATTGAATTCTGGTAGGCTATTATGCGTCTGTAATTTTTAAGGGCGTGTGAAAGAATACAGGTGTTTAAAGCGATGGTATTATACATTTTAAGACGAATTAAAATGTGTTTTGTTATTTATTTTCGTTTAGAAATTTGGTACTGGTATGGGGGTTTAATGGACCGTATGTAAGTGATATGTTAGCCCTGTTGGGATGTTTTTTAAATATAGGACCGTATAAGGGTGAAACACCCTAGTCCTGCTTGGACTAATACTTAAATCAATCAATCAATTAGCCCACTGTAATTCACTGCTGGACAATGTGCGCCATTTCGTACGATCCTCCGCCTTCCGCATCCAGTCTGCCCACCTTTTTTAGGTCATCGGTCCATCTGGACATACTTAACCAAAATTAAATAAATAAATATCTACAATATAAATATAAATAATCTATAACATTCAATTAGCTTGTGTTATGGAATCTAGAAGGCGGATAAACATACTAAGATACTTTTTAAATACATACATCCTCCAGGGCGTAGCGGTAGTGAACGCGGCCGCTACACAGGAGGCGCGGGTTCGATCCCCGCTCAGTACCAATATTGTTATGCATGAAAATTGGTATTTGCATTGGTCTGGTCGTGCCCCGGGTCCTGGTTGCTACACGAACATCTATGGCAGTTGTTACGGGTAGTTGGAGCTTTCAATAGTGCAACAGCTGGTCTAACTGCAATGCTCCGATATCGCCTACAGGTTGTTGAGGTCAGATGGCAGTCGCTTCACGGACAATAATAATAAAATAAATAATAAATATTCCACAACATTTCACACAACGCTATCTAGATCCATAGTAAGCATAGCTTAACTAGCTTGTGTTATGGAATCTAGAATGCGGATAAACATACTTAGATATTTTTTTTTTGTAAATGTATACATATTATACATAGAAACACCCAGACCAATGCATATACCCATATTTATGCATACAAATATTTGCACTGAGCGGGGATCGAAACCGCGTCCTCTGCGTAGCGGCCATGTTCACTACCGCCACGCCACGGTGGCTGTCGAATATATGCATGAAAATATCGAAATTCTATCCAAATCCGCATTTACAGTGATAAAGCGGACCTCAGACTCCTTTTTTTTATGTTGGACTCGAACCGACTAAACCGCACGCCGTCTCTGGGTCGTAGTGCTAGGCCGAAGGTGAGGTTGTCATGCGACATATCCCTCGCACCCCGGCGACCCAGGGCCATCCCTCTCGGTCTGGCCCTCCTCGGGTGACCTCAGACTCCAAGCTGAAAGCTTCGGATGCGACTGGTATTGCCGCTAGGAGTACGAGAAGTGGATTCACGACAATGTGTTAGCTAATGTTTTACTATTGACGGATACGAAGTTCATATTCCTAACTAGTGGTTCGAAAGCGACTGCCATATGACCTCCCAAGCCTGAGAAAAGCCTGCGCAAGAGCCTTGGGTGTTGTTTAGCAGTCACCTGTAGTGTAGGTTAGTTTGGCTAATACCCTGAGTTCAAAAATGTGACACAAGCAATCAAAATAAGTAGGTACAATGATACGTTGTGTAGGCACATGGCGGCTTTCAAAAATGGCGCAAAAGCTAAGCCATAAATAAAATTTAGCTACTTACTAAATATACGTCAATATTATTATTTATTTATTAACTAACTTTATTTTATATCAATAATAATATCATTATTACGAATTAATTATTTTTTTGTCGCTATTTTGGAGTCCGTGCAACGGATCTATAGTTTATAATATATCATTAGGTATAGGTAGGTACATTGAATAATACAAATAAAAAATATTCTTTACTGTGTAATCTAAACTCAAAGTAAGCTTATTTCATTTAGCTTGAGTTATAGATTCTAGAATGTGGAATATTATACACTACCTTTTGCCCGCAGCTCCGCCCGCGTGGATGTTGGTTATATAAATTTCATCAAAATCGGTTCGGTGGTTTAGCCGTGTAAGACGGACAAACAGACACACACACACTTTCCAATTTATAATATACTAGCTGACCCGGCGAACTTCGCACCGCCAATATTTTCCGCCTGCGTGGCTTCAGATCCCGTTCCCGCTGCACCCTTTGCTATATTAAACATGTATTAAACATGTAGTTGTATCTTTATTCTTTTATTAACGCAACCATTTAACACAAAAATGCTGTGTATAGATATAAGTGGACATCAGATTCAAAAAGTGTATCAATTAATGTTATATCAGTGTCTTATGTAATCTGTTTTCTGTTTCTATACCTAATAAAATAAAATAAAATAAAAATAAAATAAACCTTCCTCTTGAATCACTCTATCTATTAAAAAAAACCGCATCAAAATCCGTTGCGTAGTTTTCAAGATTTAAGCATACAAAGGGATATAGGGACAGAGAAAGCGACTTCGTTTTATACCATGTAGTGATTATTATAGTATGGATAGAAGCATTCAGACCAATTCAAATATACATAATCATTCATTACAAATATCTGCACTGAAATCGAACCCGCAGTCTCTAACAACCCAACGCTCTACCACCACGCTTTTAAACTGTCACACAAACATACATCATACCCCAAGAAATTCATACAAACTTTTCACTTTAAACAAGAAAACAGATTATTAAAAGAAATTAACAAAAATTTTAGGTAACAACAGGTAGGTACCTCTGACCTGCACTTCGAATTGCCTCAGAACGAACGCTCAGTATTAAAAGTTTCGGAGGGAGAGGGCAAGGTACCTCCCTTATTTAGTCACGCCATTAAGTAGCGAAGGGAAAGGGCTGCTAATGAATTATTAATGACTATTTGTAGGCAGAAGGAAGATGTCACTTGCGACATTTAGGTTATATTTTGCAGTTAGATGTTGATGCGTAGCACTTTGGCACGGCGGTAGAGGTTTGGATGCTGGTTCGATTACCGCTTAGTGCTCTTTCTAATATACCGGGTGTAAGGGAAACGCTCCCGAAGCCGAAGGCCTTTGTACTCCGGGTATAGTAGATATTGACATATCTTTTTTTTTGGATTTGATGGAAAGAAACTTTTTTTTTAATTTCTTTTCCGTGTTCTTTAGTGTTATTTATTCTTCATCGTATTAGGAAGCTCAATGAAACGACAATTTCATAAAAAAACATCGCTACAAAAAAGCACGTACTTAGCGCCATTTGTTTTTTTCTATAGTGATATTTTTTTATGAATTTTTTTCATTGAGCTTCCCTAATACGATGGAGAATAAATAATGCTAAAAAAAATGAAAACGAGGAAAAAAAATTTTTTTTCACCAAATCCAAAAAAAATATGCTAATAAGTAGTATACCCGGAGTACTATCAAGGGCCTTCGACTTCAGGAGCGTTTCCCTTACACCCGGTATAGTAAACTAGCCGAAAAACGTTGATCGACCAGGAAAATTAGCACACAATACTGATAGCATCGCCACCTACGCGGGTTCGATTATGTTTTAATTTTCAAACCGTCCAGGCCCACTTTATGTATGTATGGCGAAATTCAAGAATACCTACTGTTCTAGAACACGGGCATAAGAATTTAAAAAAAAAAAAAGTTGTATCACACAAAGATAAAAGCACCAATGGCGAACACTTAAGGACAAATCAAAACTCAATCTACAAAATGTAATATACTCACATATATTCGCAGAATAGCCGTTACATCCTTTTTTTCAACTGTAACAGCAACATTTAGACATTAACTTTTGTTGATGAAGTTAAATAAAATAGTTATACATTATATCGTAATTAGACAATGACTTAAAACTGATAGAAAATCTACCCATAAAGCTACGGCAATGGTCTACACGTAGGTTAAGAACTAACATTTATATCATTCATACTAAAATTAGTGATAATAATTATTAATATATACAAAATCACATCTATTAAAAATCTCCGCCCTTAACAAAAATCTTAAGAAATAACTGGCCCAAATTCAATATGTACTTTTTTTTTTTTTTTTTCCCTTTGGCACTAGCAAGCTGTGTGCCAACGACAAAGTTAAGGAAACTACTAAACATTAAAAGGTATTACCGAGGAAAGGAATAGGAACGGACAATATGTACTTACGACAGTGTTGCAAATCTTTGAACATGTTCTATATTTAACATAAGGTGTATTTTAAGTAAATACTCATGAAAACCAAATAGTTACTTTTCTCACAATAAAGGCATTTTTTCGAAAGTGTCCACTATAGGGCCAGTGTCGACGGAAAAATGGAACAGAGAAAACAATTTTTAAATATTTCAGTCAATCAACCAATAGGAAAAAGCGGTCAGCGGTGTCACAGTATTACTAATGGCCAGTACTAACGTTGTTCATCAAGCTGTTTGCTCGGCAAATGGCGGCCGGAGCGCGCTCAGGCTCAACTGCAATATAATTGGTTTGTTTGTCGTCTTACCCATTACCTTTGTCGTACTCTATCAATCACCATTAATATTCATTAATGGCATCGTGTCATAGCGTATAGAACTAAGCAGGTTATGATGCGAGCAGTAGTTTGTAGGAAGTAAGACACGACGGTATTTCCGTCCAATTGAGCAGTCAAGTTAGAGAAGTACCTCCGCCCTACAGAATACGGCGGTCATAATAACCTCGTGTTGTATTCCCGGCGGTGAGTAAGGTAGCCAGAGCTCACTAGAGAGTTTTTGTGCTGTCAGTGGGAAGACCTAAGGCTTGTCCTGCTTTATCTTCTACACTGACGCCACAGAAACTCCCTGTTCTAACAGGGTCAGCAGCGCGAGTGTGACGCCTCTGGTGTTGCACACGTCCATAGGCCACGGTAACCACTTTCCATCAGGTGGGCTGTATGCGTGTCTGTACCGAATACCGGAGCTAGTAATCTAATGTATATACTTTTTTTATACAACTAAGGTGGCACTCAAGTCGATAGTCACACTCGTGCTGCCGTCCCTGTGAACACAGATAGTTTCTGTGCCGTCAGCGTAGAAGACAAAGCAGGAACAGCCTTTGGTCTTCCGACTGACAGCACAAAAACTCTCCAGTGAGCTGGCTGGTTATGTTATGTTATATTAATGATACCTACTGAAGTTAACAAATTTGAATTTCTTTTCCTTTATTTGCGATGGATGCAAATACTATTGATTTTAACATTCTTGAAGAGCTTTTAGTCTATAAGGTATCTATTTATATAAGTAGTTTATATAAGTAGTAGTTTATATAGTAGGTATATAAGGTATTTAAGCCGAGCCGAATAAAATATTTAATTAACTCAATTTATTGTTCCTAATACTACCATTATTAGAGGTAACTAGCTGTTGCCCGCGGCTCCGCCCGCGTGGATGTCGGTTTTCCTGAATTTTCTTTGCTATAAACCTCACGGAGCCTGAGACCTTTCCAACGAATGCAAAACCGTGGCAATCGGTTCGTGCGTTCTGGAGTTATAGCGTCAGAAAGGAAAACCCGACTTATTTTTATATAGTAGATTACCCAAAGCAATGGCAGAGTAGATCATAATAATTAATAATACATAATAAAGTGGTATTACAATAATTAGAATAGGTAGATCATTTTCATCATCATCTTATCAGCCGCACACAGTCCACTGTAGAACATAGGCCTCTCCTATAGACTTCCAGAACGATCGATCTGAAGCAGCCCCGCATTCAGCGCTTCCCGGCGACCTTGATGAGGTCGTCCTTCCACCTAGTCGTTGCATAGGTAGATACAATTAATCAAATATAAAACAATAAAGCAATTAATTAGACCAGCTTAACTGAAATAAAAATAATCAAAATTAGAATAAAATAATCAATCTTCACATTACTAGCTGGCCAGGCAAACTTCGTACCACCTCAGAATCAATAAAAAAAAGTTGCAGTTTCCCATATTTTCTCACCGTTCAAACCTTCCCTGGACATCCACAAATATTTAAAGACTAAAATTACCCAAATCGGTTCAGGTGCTATCGAGTTTTAGCGAGACTAACAGAATTGCAATTTATTTTTATATATAACATTATTCCTAACACAGATGTTAAGAAAATTACTAAAAAGTTTTTTTTTTTAATTTTGAAATTGGAGATATTATCGCCAAAACTCACAATGACGGATATCCATGCGATATAACTTTTAAAAAAGTTTACATGTACAGTCAACTCCAAAAGTAGCTTAACAAATTCTAATTTATTGATCACTGTGGCTGCTAATCCTCTCATAATTTAATGAAATTAAACATTAAAAATATTTAGTGCTATGGGGACTACAAAACTACATAAAACATGAAAAATGAATACATATTTTACAACTTTATAAAAGATTTGTAAATATGTTAGTGTTAATCAACTTTTGACAGCCTCCGTGGCGTGGCGGTAGTGAACGCGGCCGCTACGCAGAAGGCGCGGGTTCGATCCCCGCTCAGTGCAAATATTTGTATGCATGAATATGTATATTTGCATTGGTCTGGGTGTTTCTATGTATAATATGTATGTATTTACAAAAAAAAAAAGTATCTAAGTATGTTTATCCGCATTCTAGATTCCATAACACAAGCTAGTTAAGCTATGCTTACCATGGGTCTAGATAGCGTTGTGTGAAATGTTGTGCAATATTTATTATTATTATTATTATTTCCTTTATTCATTTTAACAAAACATATAAATTACATTTTTAAATACATCTACAAAAAAAAAATTAAACATATTTAAAAATATAAAAAATAGTATCCCACCGGCATCGGGTACAGGGACCAAGCTACCGGTGGTTAGGGCTCCAGGGAGAGGAACTTCCTCACTATACGTGCCGTGCCTAGCAGAACCGCCTTCTGCATCAAGCCCTTGAGCCAGCTGTCTAACGAGAGCCTCATAAGGTATTGATCGAGGCTCTTGGCGATAAGTCCGTGAGCTGAGATGACTATCGGTACAATAATAGCTGAGTCCACATCCCACATGTCGACAATCTCATGGGCTAAGTCCAAATACTTAATTTGTTTGTCTTTTTCTGCCTTCAAGAGATTCTCGTCATGAGGGATAGTGATATCAACTATTACTGCACGGCGCTCTGTTCGATCTATTATCACTATATCAGGCTTATTGGCAACAATAGTCCTGTCAGTGATAATAGATCGATCCCAGTACAACGTGATATGTCCATTTTCAAGAACTGGGTCGGGCACGTACCTGTAGTACGGTACCTCTGATTCCACAAGGTTATACTTCAGGGCAAGTTGTTGATGGATTATCCTGGCCACTTGGTTATGTCTGTGCAAATACTCTCCGTTGGCAAGACGAGAACAACCAGAAATTATATGTCTAAGGGATTCCCCGGGACGGTGGCATGCCCGACAAATGTCAACCGTCCCATCCCTTAAAATATACCTCCGATAGTTGTTCGTCATAACAACTTCGTCCATAATTGCAAAAACAAACCCTTCGGTTTCCCCAAATAGGTCACCAAAGCGTAGCCACGATAAAGAGGCTGGTATATCTATATCAGGCCCATGTAGGGCCCGATAGAAACGGCCATGCAACTCCTTGCTCTTCCATACATCCCTACGGTCATTAATACTCAATACCACAGGTTTGCGCCAATTCTCTCTAGCCAGACCGAGCGGGGTAAGTCCGCTATCCACCATCACTACATCGCGATGCATATCCGTGCCATTTTGTAGGAAATATTCCCTGAGGTTGCACACCTCGCGGTTATGAAGGGTCTTGGCATTTAAAAAACCACGACCCCCGCATTTCCGCGGTATGTACAACCTCATCACAGATGAACGCGGATGATGCATTCGGTATGCAGTGAGTAGCGTACGGACCTTCCTATCCAGGGCATCAAGTTCTGTCTGAGCCCATCTGAGTATGCCAAATGAGTACATTAAAACTGGCATGGCCCAACCATTACAGGCGCGAACTTTATTACCGCCTGTTAAAAGACTTTTAAGAACTTTTTTCAAGCGGCCAAAGAAACGGTCCTGCAATGATTGTTTCATACCAGCTTCGGAAATGCCTAACGCCTGTGACATACCCAGGTATTTATAGGTGTCGATTGCGGAGAGAGCCCCTATTTTTAAGGAATCTGAGAGCTCTACACCTTCAGATTCCACAATTCGACCTCTCTTTACATGCATGACCGCACACTTGTCCACACCAAACTCCATCCTGATAGAGTTACTAAATGTTTCTGTCAGTTTTAATAACTCTATCAGGTGGTGACTGTTGGGGGCAAACAATTTGAGATCATCCATGTAAAGGAGGTGGGATATAAGTTGACCATCTCTGCGCAATCGACAGCCCAACCCTGAACTCTCCAGTATAGTACTGAGAGGGTTCAGTGCCAGGCAAAACCATAATGGACTAAGACTATCACCCTGGAATATACCTCGCTCAATCTTTATAGGCTCGCCATCTTTGCAAATCTTTCGACATCCTGGATAGCACAAGACCGTTCTCCATTGCCCCATACATGTCTTCATGAGGTTACATAGAGTTGCATCGATTTTATACAACTCTAGCACCCTCAGAAGCCATGTATGCGGCACAGAGTCAAAGGCCTTTTTGTAGTCTATCCAGCATGTCGCCAGATCCTTTCGATTACGGCGGGCCTGTTGGCAAATGGCCATATCAATTATAAGGAGTTCTTTAGTACCGCGGGCCCCGCTTCTACATCCATTCTGAGAGACAGACATGATAGAATTGTCAATTAAGTGTGATGAAATTTTTCCTCTCAGAATAGATGTAAGAAGCTTATAAATTGTAGGTAGACATGTAATTTGCCTATAATTTTTAGGGTCCGTGGTACTACCTGATTTATGAAGAAGGTGGGTTACACCAGTTGTTAGGAAAGTAGGAAGCGATCCTGATTCTAGGCATGATTGGAATTGTGTTGCCAATCGACCGTGTGAGCTCCGGAACCATTTTAACCAGAAATTATGCAGTCCGTCTGGGCCCGCTGATCTCCAGTTAGGTAACAGACGGACTGCATTGGTAATATCTTCTTCGATGAGAGAAACCGGTTCCATGGCTTCTATAGTCTCACATGATCGTTCGACAACTCGCATCCAATCACCCTCAGTATGATCAACGGGTGTCGACCAGATGCTACGCCAAAACATATTAGTAGCATCATCATCTGGTGGACGCATGTCAATCACATTCGAAACAGGTCGCTCCCAACTTCTGTAAACCCACCTTTCGTCCCTATGGAATGTGCGATTTTGAGAGTAACGATCCACTCTCTTTTTATAACGCCGAATCCGGTTTGCCCACGCACAGACTTTTTGTTTCAAAAAGTCAATGCGCTCTGTGACCCGTGATAAAAATTCTCGAGGCCTAATGTCAGTCCCCGAGAAAGCTCGAGTCACAAAGCGCATGACACTTGGGCGTGAGTTGCCTGACCTGTAGCTAATGAGCTTTCCAATGAGTGCCCTAGTCTCAGCAATACGCCGCTCAATCCTGCATTGCCAAGTCGGAACAGCAGATTTTGGCCGGCATGTGATTTGGCAATAATATGGCAACACTGGGAACGAACGGACGACATTTTTGTGCCTGCAGAAAAATATACAATTATTATTATTATTATTATGAGGCTGACTGTACGTACGTAGGTACCTAAACCAGCTTCGTAGAAATAAAGTTCTTTTGCAATGAGCAAGCAAAGCATTTTTTTTTGAAGTTTTTTGGCTTGGTTACATGACCTTTAAGCCATGTCTTTATTTAGTTTGGTTTATTCACTTTTCATGACGATGACGATGAGTGATGATTGCCATGACGATGACGATGAGTGATGATTTCTCCTACACTTGTGTGAATTGTACAAGACGTTATGTCTAAAAATCCACCATTTTTACACATAAAAACTCGAATTCACACCAATTTCGAAAAATAAAATAATACCGCGATGTGCTTTTTCCCGCGTTCGCGCAGAAACTCCGCGAGCATAGAAAGTAGGATATGAATATTGCTAGCATATGTTAAATTCAATGTCTGCTGTTGAAATAACCTATCCATTCCAAGGTTGCTTGGAAGAAATCACATGCCGCGATAAGGCCGCCCATTATTTAATTGAAAAAAAAAGCCATTTTCAAACCTATTTCATTAAATGGTTAGGCAGTAATTAAACGTTATCGATCTAAGCTACTTGCCTAGCTGTTTATTCAAATGTCAGAACACCACTCAGGCCGCTAATTGAACGGCGCCGTTTAGTTAACTGCCTAGGCAGTTAATTGAATGATTGATTTAGCTAGTTGGCGGCGACATATACTAAAGAATTATCTTTTATCTTTACAGAAAATTTCCACAATCTAATTTCTTTTATCTTTAGACAGTTCTTGCATGATTTGATTTATTTGACCTATGTGATTTAAAGTTAAATCAAATAGGTACAATTTAATGCAACTCGTATCTAAGTGGTACAATTTGTAGCACAAATAGCCCGCACATACGATTAAAGTTATAAGTATTCACGTACAAGAACATTATCGAACAATAGAACTTTGATGAACTGAGGTAGTTTGGTGCACGCGACGTAGTTTAGAACTTTCTTGATATCTATGTATAAAAGTATTTTTGAGCTGATTCAGGCATTTAAAAATGAAAGTTGAAGATAAGTAGAAGGTAGTTTAGAGACGGCTCAGAAGACATACAATTTTTTTGGTATAGAAGATATGCTCCCTAACTAAGTCAGTCGCACCTTTAAAAACTAAGATAAACCAGTATATAAGGATAGGATTTTACACATTTCAAAAAATCAAGCTTCTCCCAAAACTTTAACAGCCCAAATTAAAGACAATTGTATTTTGGCCAGTACTTTCAATACTACGCACACTTTCACCTATCGCAAAAATACACTATTCCACTATGTTGAATCTAAATTGAGAGGTGATATTAGTGGAGCAGCTAGATTACTGTTTAGCAGCGAAGTAGTGACACCTTGCTCTCCAGTTACTCTAGCAGACCTGAAGAGCAAGCATCCAGCGCCCGTTGACGACCTTTCCTTCCCCGATGCTCCAAACTCTGACTTTAGTTATATGACTGTAATAGCCAAGGACTCCTTCCTTTGCTATCTACTGTAGGCTCCTTCCGTAGTGGTTCTGCTGGCGGCCTCGACGGCCTGACTCCACAACACCTTCTGAGTCTAGGCATCGGGGACGTTAGCGGAGCACTTTTGAAGAAGCTGACAAGTTCAATGAACTTAATGCTATCCGGCAATGTGGATGAAGCTATCGTTCAATTCCTTTATGGTGCCAATTTATGGGCGTTGAAGAAAAAAGATGGTGGCGTTTATCCCATTGCCGTAGGTTATACTTATATGCCCTGTCCACGTACCTTGGCTGTGGCGAAGGAGAGGTCACTCTTAAGGTTAACTTGAAGAACGCCTTCAATTCAGTTAACAGGGACACCTTGTTGACAAGTTAGAAACACCCTAAAATTTCAAAGCGCCAGGCAAAGCAGAAGCTATAAATGCTTGGAAAATGTTTTGCCCAAACACTTTTTGCCCGCCAACCTATGCTCCCAGACACAGTGGGAGCATAGGTTGGCGGGCAAAATAGTGCCGCTTTGCAGCATATAAGTAGGCCACGGTAACCACTTCCGTGTGCCTGTATCACCTAAGTGGTATGAAAAAAAATAATTAAGTCAACAGTTGCTTAACACGTCCTCTAATGCTGCAGAGCGTGCTCGCCTTCTGGCTGTGGGAGTCTGGTGTGTGGCTTCAGGCTCTTCCGTCGTCCAACATTGGCACCATGTTGGACGACACGACTTTCAGAATTGCAGCCTGTCTACGTTTGAATGTCCCTGCGTTACTCCTCATCGCTGTCACTGTGGAGAAGCAGTCGACAGCCTCGGGCATCACGGCCTATCATGCGGCAGGAACGCAGGACGCATGTCTCGTCATGCACATTTAAACGACATTATCCGTCGGGCTCTTGCCAGCACCATACTTGAACCAGTTGGTTTGGTGCGCGACGAAGGCAAGAACCGGACGGCATGTCTTTGGTGCCTTGGAAGATGGGTAGGCCTTTGGTGTGGGACGCAACATGCGTAGACACCCTTGCGCCTTCCCATCTTCCAAGTACGACGTTCTGCGCTTGTGCTGCTGTATGGCATCTGCGAAGGTCCTCAAACAACAGCAATTATTTATTCGAGCTGTTTGGGGTCGAGACGTCCGAGTGCGTGTGATATAGCGTTTCTTAAGGCTACTCCTCCTATCAGGATCCGTCGGAGGTGGCATGGCCAGCCATCAATTATTTATAGGTAGTCAGGCAGTCGTAGCAGCTACGGCAATTCTCCAGCAATTTATTAACGACGTCACGGCTTGTAGGAGGTAGGACACAACGGTATTCCCGTTCAATTTGGCAGTCCGACTGGGGAAGTACCTCCGCTCTGCAGAATACCGCGGCCATAATAACCTCGTGTAGTGTTCCCGGCGGTGAGTAGGGCCAGAGCTAACTGAAGAGGTTTTGTGCTGTCAGTGTGAAGACCAAAGGCTTTATCTGCTTTGTCTTCTACACTGACGGTATAGAAGCTCTCTGCGTTTACATGGTCGGCAGCACAAGTTTGACTCCCTTGGTGTTGCACACGTTCATAGGCCACGGTAACCACTCACCATCAGGTGGGCTGTGTGCTTGTCAGCTACCTCAGTTGTATAAAAAACCTGCACCGTAATTAACCTGTATATTGCTACAGGTTATTTGCGGTGCGATTCGAAATTGGTGCGCTAAATGTCATACCTTATGAAATTGGGCCACAGTTCTGATAATTCGTACATTACCTCTTTTGTGATAGGAAGTTACATTATTTCTGATGCAAAAGCGATCGAGGGTAATATAACACGGCTATTAGAAGGACAAGCAGTATAATGCACGATGCCATTATGGGCGCTTACCTATGAAATTTTAAACGGTACTTAGTATTCGATTAAAGGTATGGTTTATATTATTTTTTGTATGCAACATAGCAAGTTTGCATTGAAAAAAAAAGACGGGTCGCACTCCAGGAGTGCCGGCAGGAGTGAAAACTTTTTCTTTCTTTCTTTCATCGTTATATACATAAAAAAAAAGATAAAAAGAACATACCTTACCATACCATACAATACCATACCATACCATACCTATAATATAGCGCCAATCATAGAACCTATCACTAATTTTCTGCAAATTTTCTGTCAGAAGAACAAAAATAAAAAATAATCACAAAAAGTAATAAATTGCAAAAAGTAAAAATAATCACAAAAAATAATAAATTACAAAAAGAAAAAATAATTACAAAAACGTAATACATTACAAAAAGAAAAAATAATCACACAAAGTAGTACATTACAAAAAGAAAAAATAATCACAAAAAGTGTTACAAGGCCAGGTTCGAACCCGGTACTATCAAGTAATCCTGACGCGCGTTTAACACTTTTTACCCATCCAATGCCTAAAGAAGTTTTCAGTTCAAAAATTATGTGCGTTATAGTTTATTCTTTCGTACCCAAATGATAAAAATGAAACCTTATCAGAAAAGCTTCACTGTTTGCCTGTCTGTCATCAAGCTGTAGGTACCTCATGAACCATGACAGCTAGACGGTTGAAATTTTGACAGATGATGTTTTTCTGCTGCCACTGCTCAGTTTCTGCTCTATTTATGGGGGTTAAAGATGTAAACATAATGGTATGGGGATTTTATACCATCCGTACTTCTTGCGTATAATGTGAATGTAGATTAAATGGTAACAAGATATATTATATACATATGACGTTTATTCAACAAAATACGCACTGAAATAAAACCATTTTAACACATTCTACCGGGTGTAAAGGAAACGCTCCCGAAGCCGAAGGCCTGCATTAGTACTCCGGGTATACTACATATTGGCATAATTTCTTTTTCAATTTGGTGTAATTTTTTTTTTTTTTCAATTTTTCTTCGTCTTTCTAGCATTATTTATTCTCCATCATATCAGGAAAGTTCAATAAAACGACAATTTCAATAAAAAACATCGCTACAAAAAGAGCACGCGCTTGGCACCATTTGCTTTTTTCTTTTTTCTGATGCTTTTTATGCTTTCCTAATACGCTGCAAAAAAGCGAAAAAAAATTATAAATTAATATATTTTTTTTACAAAGCCAAAAAATTTTTATGCCAATATGTAGTAAACCCGGAGTATTACCACGGTTTCAGTTTCGGAAGCGTTCCCCTTACAACCGGTATAAAAATTAATTTATTATCCGTTACGTTTAATTTCTTATTAATAAATAAATGATTTAAAAATTCTGTTTATACACGCCAAACCACACAAAAACATCATCATCAAATTCAAATCAGATCAACAATAATAACATATTAATTCAAAACAACAAAAGGTATACTTATGTTTATTTACTTGCAGAGCATCTTATTTTTTAGTCATTTGTTTTATAAAATGAAGTTCCTTCTTTCCAGAGTCGAATACTGGAAGATGCATCGTTGATGTGCAACTCATGGTCACCAAGACACAATGTAAGTTACAAATACCCCCTGATTGGCACTTTTGATTTCATCCCTATTTCAAACTTTACCTGTAACATAGCCTCTCGCGACTGCGCTTGCGTCCATCTTTGGCCAAAGATGTATTTTTTTATTTATGTTTGAAATTTTGCTACGCGATTACTGTTTTCAGAGATTGTATTTTTTCAGCCCGCCTAGACAAGTGATATTACACCGGTTTTGTAGAATAGAAAAATGAATACATGTAATGGATAAGTATTTTGACATTTATGACAGTCGTCAACGTATGTGGATCCCACACATTGATAAATTTATTCTATTCTATTTTGCAAACGCATCTATGCCACTTGTCTCGAGGGGCAGTCATTTGAAACTTATCCTATCGCCTTCTAGAGTTATTCTTTGTAGAAATAGATACATTCCTATTTAATTTATTTTACATAGCTTATATGAGCGTCATTCTGGTGTGACGTCACGTATTTGGTAAGTAGAGTTGCGTTGCATTGGTATGTTTTCAGGCTTCTTGGCATGTTAAAGAAATAATTGATTATGTAGATAGATACTAACATAAGTATTATAGAAAGTAGTTAACATTTTGAAAAGATCTTTTGTGAAATTTACGGTATTTAACACCCGGGTTTCCACGGTGCGAAGTTTCACGAACGCTGAAGCAAACACGGACGCATTTACTATGACAAACAAGTCTGCACTATCTGAGCTTCGTGCCACGGTTCGTGATCCGCATAATCGCACTAGCGTCTGTAATATCACGGATCGTGGAACACGGCTCTTAGGAAACCTACGCGTTTCTGCAACACAAATGGTTCAGTTATAACATCTTAGAACAGATGCGGGTCAAATCAATCAATTATTTATAAAAGGGCAGGTCAAGGGCACTAGAAACCGGTGGGTTTGTATAAAAGGTTTAATAATAGTAAACGAAGGTCGTGAAGAGTACAAGGAGAGAAACAGAGAGCTGGCTGTTGTCTCTGCCGAACCCGGAAGAAAAAGAGCGTGAGTAACATAACATAACATAATCTCACGCCTGTATCCCCGAAGGGGTAGGCAGAGGTGCTAGTACCCACATTTCGCCAGTTTATGTTTAGGTCCCAATGTAATAGGTGGCGAGCCTATTGCCATTAACCGGGCACTTATAAACCTGCGATAAATACACACATAACTTCGAAAAGCATCGAAATGTCATTGGTGTGTGCCATGGTAAAACCTGGGATCGAACCCGAGATCTCGTCTCAGCAGTCCATTGCCCATACCATTGAAGCCAGATTGTTGTATTGAAGCCAGCTCATTTGTCCTTTACCTGAAGATGTCGTGAAAAATAATTACAGTGAATCAGGTTTGATTTAATTTTTTTAAGCATTTTTCATGCGTACTAAACAAATCGATTTAAATTGAGACCTCGCCCTAACCATTTCAAATTTTTCCTCCTATATCAGTGTTTGAGGCGACATCTGAGTGTGTCATTAAATATTCTTACGAACTATCGAAACCAATAAATGATTTTTCAATCATTTTTAAACATTGATTTTTGACAACTCCTCCTATACAATTAGAATAAAAAAATTTAAGCATATTTTACGCTAAATATTCAAACCGATTTGAATTGAAAAAATTGAATTGGTCTAGGCGGGGATCGAAGCGAATCAGGTTATGTCTAATTTCGACTTTACCTTTCTCTTTTAAATTTGTTACATGTTTCACTCATCTCATAACCCTCAAAATAATCTACAATTTCTTTTATTTAAATCCAATAAACATATCAATAAATGAATAATGTATAAAAAATAAAACAATTATAAAAAACTATCTGTCTGTCCGTTTGACGAACTGTCTCACTCCACACTCTACATGCGACATATTATGTAATTGACAAATTCATTTCATGAACCATTGTGCGTGTGTTGTTACATTATCGAATCGAAAGAAAAAAATGCGGTCAAGAAAGTAATCAATAAAAAATGCAGACATAGGTACAGTCAGCGAAACAAACAGTTTGTCAGCTAAAAGTTAACATTAGCTTGTACAAATTGTCAAAATGATCTTAATACTAAGGAGCAAAACAAACTAGGTATTTTATTGATTTGAATTGTATTATTGACCGAACGAAAGGTATGGGCCAAATATCCAAACAATCATTCAATAGGAAGGGGGAACACCAATGCATTAAGATCATTTTGACTACTTTGTTTGTCAACATCGATTTGATGTTTCCAAACAACCCTGGCCAACATTGGGATTGGCTTATGACCAGTAGTGGATAACGATAAGTTTATTAATTTAACCTTCAAAAAATATTTTACATGTAAATATTTTACTTGTGTACTTAGTCAGCGTCAGTAGGTAACGCGAAGATTGCAAAAAACTATCTATCGACTCGTTTAAAAAAAATCAAGTGTGTATGTACGTGTGCGTGTTCGTGTTCGTCGCATGAGAGTTAGCGTGTGAGTGTGTGTGTGACTGACTCTTTAGGTCAGGGGCCCAAAGTATGTCAAAATTCATTAATTCGTTCATCAATAGTCATCACAAAATAAAAGGTCCGTTTTGACAGTTCACGCCCGCGAAGTATAGAACTTTTTTGTACCGATTTAAATGTTCTGAAGGTAATTAAATTTGCATTGACGGGTAAGTACCGCCTACTTGACTAAGTGCTGTGCATAAGTTAAGTAGTCTGCGTCCCGTTCGAAGTTAAAAAATCATTTTATTTTTTCTAGCTTGTCTAGTTGTGTTATATTTAGTATGGAGAAGGATTCTGTCCTCCGAGATATATCTTTTTTATGGTGGCAAACAGATTACGCGTAATTCATTGCGGCTTCTCAATGGCCCCCTTTATCCGTATCGAACTTTAACAAGTAATGTATAATGCATGCGTCTGCAGTTATCGCATGCGGTCAGTTTCAGAATCCTACCTTTAAGTACTTACACGTACAGTTTGTCACCAGGCGGTATGACGTCATACACACGTGCCTTATAAAAAGCCTGACATTAAACTAGAACAATGGAAAGGGAATAAGCCTGGCATTTTGTTTTGTGATCGCGTTTCCATTGAATCGCTGAAACTTGATTATACCAATTGAATACCGTGATATGTCAGCTTGAAGGCCATATTAGACTGTTTAACGGAGTAGCGAAGGGTGGGAATTTATAAAAGAGAAGCCGGTGGATTCTTACATCGATCTAGCTTATCATGCACTATCCGACCTATTAGAAAACCAGAAATCGGATTATAGGCTGTGATGTATTGTAAACTGTAGATGCGTTGTCCGGAAAATGGCGACAAAAAAATTATAACTTTTGTCATCATTTAATGCACCAGTCAGCGACACGACATTGCGCTATGGAAAAAAAATATCATTAATATTGATATAAAAAATAATATAATTCATTTAAATTAATAATAGTGACGTTTTATTAGTACTTAGCTCTATTTTTCTTTAATGTTTAACGCTTGCGTTATTTTTGAATGTCGCCATGCTAATTCGTGACGTATCTTAAGTTTATTTACATCATTTGTTATCGGGACCTCTCGCCACTGCAGTACGTTATGTCATTGAATTATTAATTACTATACCTAATATATAATTATTAAAGTAATCGAGTAATTTGATGAAAAACAAGAAGTGTTTTACACATACACTTGTTTTTTTTTTTGTGATATGTATGAAAGTCGCAGTAAGCCGCTTGTAAGTTATAAGTCAATATCTTCATTATCTTGTGAGTGACAAATTTTTGGATATCGATTATAAGTTTTGACAATTTTTGACTAAATGTACGCTTTGGTTTCGTTGAAATATAAGAAAAGATCACTCAATCCAGATGCACATTATTTAGACGGCTTGAAGATGGCAAAAATTACATTGAAAGATCTCAT
The DNA here is from genome assembly GCA_949126895.1 of Eilema caniola. Classification (NCBI taxonomy): domain Eukaryota; kingdom Metazoa; phylum Arthropoda; class Insecta; order Lepidoptera; family Erebidae; genus Eilema; species Eilema caniola. The sequence goes on along the minus strand of OX421460.1, from coordinate 47,885,685 downwards.
ATTATATGCTAGAAACACAAAAAGGAAAAAATAACGTGATTGCCTTTGAAATTGGCCTTGAATAAGAATAATATTCAGAAAGCACTTTATTATAATAATTTCAATTATTAAAATCAATATTACTTTACGCATTGCGAATGCGTAAAGTAATATTGATCAAGATCCCTCAAAGTACAGTACATCGAATAAAAGTCATGAATAATTCGTAATTATGAAAGTAATTTGTATATTTTAGATCAAAACGTAGTCAAAACAACCCTCTGCGCGTCGGTCCCCTACGTAATCGCGGGTACTAAGTGCACAGCGCATAATCCCAGTCGCAACGATGAGCCGTACAACCGATCACAAAAGTGTTATTACAAATTATAACTAACGCGGTGCTTTATGTTTTTATTAGCTTCTCGGATTCTTAAAAACAAAAATGCTTAATAGTAGCTTAAGTAGTGTGTGAGTTTTGATCGTCGAAATTCGAATCTATGAGCTTTCGATTACATTTCCAAAACCTTAGCTTAGTAGCCAGTGGTTATTTAGCTACGGATTAAGCCTAAAACTGAGGTGTATTTTGAGTCATATCCAAAAAAAATGTACGTCAGGAAATCGTTAAGAAATTGTTTCGTCAAGAAATTTTAGGAAATGGTACTGTTAAGGGTAAGTAATAAAAATACTGGTATTTTAACAAATTTCTTTAATCAATGTTTTGACACTATCTGTTAATAGGTATTCAGTCTTAGACAAAATTTGGTTATGAATATTGTTGCTATTTTCTTTTGTCTGTGTTTCACTTGTTCAAAATGATTCTTTCGCCTTTCTTCAAATTTTTCAGGATTTTCAGCTTTTAAGCGTTCCATGTAGCGTTTTTGGCGTTCTGCACCAGTTAGCGGCATCTAGGAATTAAAAAAGGAACTGCATGCGCGTACTTTTTATAGTAGGGTCAGCCTGCATTTAGCGAGTGCGAATTAGATTTAGAATTGGTGAAGTACAAGCAGTGTCAGGTCTACTGAAACTTTATGCGGAGGGTAGGTCCAGTAGGTATCACACATTTCCTGACAGACCATTGCTAACAATACATATGAGCAAGCAGGTTTAAACACATTCACTTACATAATAAAATTTATAACGTGACAAAAAAAGATTCAATAATATTATTTATTGTGCTGACTAATTATTGCTTTAATTTTACAACATCTAATAAGTAACACCACTTAAAAAGGTGATACATTCATAAAATAATAATAACCTCGTCTCTTACATTTGCTGAATGACTTCCTTTCTTCTTCGGTCTGTATTTTCGTGTATCGCTGCTTCGGTCTTTTAAAACGTTAAAAACAGTTGTTTACATTAAGTTATAATAATATACTTTTTAACAGACTATTGAAATATAACAGCACTTAATAAATAATAATTAAAGAATCATCTTTTTGCATTTTTTTTAAATATATTCAAATAAAAATATGTACCTATTGTAATATGTTGTGAACTTGGCCTTAAAGAGTTACCAATTACTGACGTCAGGAAAGTGATGAAATTGTATCAGGAAATTGAGGCACCATAACCTAACTTTTCTCTTATTTGTGCAAATTATTGTATATAAGTACTTTCAATCATTTTGAGCTCAAAACTATTGTATGCTAACTCACCTTAAGAGCACCTAAGACTAACTTACACTGTTTAAATGTCATTTGCTATTGTTTCTGCAAAAAACATCGCGTTATCTTCTTATGACACTTTAGGACACCACTTTTATGAAAAATGTACAACTTTTTTGGATATGACTCTTTTAATTTTAACTTTAACTCTTAATTAATAGAGGTCTACAATTATCTACGTAATGTACCTAATCACCACAGAAGTAAGTATTTATTAGTGTTATTACGTCGCTCGTTCTGTAGTTATAATCGACTGACTTTTTCGTGAGTGGATTTTAAGGGGTTAGAAAATTGCCATCGACTTTGCTAAAGCACTATAGGTGACTAAATAACAGCCGTAGTTAGACTGCTTTTTTACTTAGCCTTAAAAGGACTAAAAGAGGTAGGTATCCTAATTCATTATCGTCAAATTCACTTTAGTCTAAAAACATGGCATTAACCGTGACTTAGTGTTCTACGCAATTAAAATAAGTACAACACCGAATTGCGATTGCGATTAACTGGAATTGCAATTAAAAAATCGATGCAAACTCATTTTATAATATTTAGATGTCCCCTCCAAATACTAAAACAACTAAGTAGATTTTAAATTACAATATTATTGTTTTTGAAACTTGGAACATACGTTTAATCCTTATAGCACTAGTGTTCGCGACAGTACAATAGACACAGCGGTCTAATCGACCCCATCTCAGTGACATTTGATACAGTGAGCCCGGGATCATGTCACACGTTAACCCTAAAATGCGCGACTGATGAGTAATAATAGCTAAGGATTAGCACAGAGACTAATGCGTCGAGCTTTTAGCAATAAGTTTTAGTTCGTCTCGGCTTATATGAGTGAGTAGGTACTCCATTCGGTTAGGTACTTAACTAAACGTAAACAATATTGATGTGTCTTTATACCCGACTGCCAAGAAGAGTTATGTTATTCGCGCGGATCTTGTATGTATGTATGTATGTTTGTAATATTCTCTATTACCTCATATCTTCTGAACCACTATATGGATTTCATTAATTCATATCTCAAATGAAAGGTATTCTTCTCCCAATGGTTCTTGGGTAATTAAAATGTGAACAAAAGCTATATGTTAGATTTTAGGGACCAAAATGTGTGTTGTCAAAAAATATTAGAAGAGAAGAAGTTTCCTCTTCTTTAAGGAAACAAATAACTATGGCCATTTTTACTGAACTGAACTGGGCTACGTGCGTCGGTTACTTTTGTTGCCCACGGATATCAACATTTCTGACGCTATCACTTAGGGAAATAAAGAGCATAGCCCTCTCGATAGTTCGTGAAGCGACTTTGAGCTTTTTAATGAGACCTGTAAAAACTAAATATACATAGTTTTAAAAAGAACATTAGTATCCGATTGGCTGTTGCTGTCAAATCTTAACAATACTTTGGTAATTTTACTGCAGGATTTCATTCTAAAATAGTTCGGGCCTGAAATTTCAAATGATTATAATTATTAACGATTTCTGCCGCAAATTCATTGTAACATTACTAATCTAAAATAAAATTTAATAAATGTTTATTCACTTAACCTACAGTAGGAGCCTGGGAGCGATGTATTTCGATAGCAATTTTCCTGTTCTTTCGTTAAGGAAAAGACAAACCTTTTAGGGTTAGAATAGCAACATTCTGTTTTGATAGCCTTGACAGTAAGAATATTATGACTACTTAGTGGGCTGGAGAAAATATTAGCCGTGGAAACTTAAAAGTATTAATAATACTTGAAATCGTACATGATAATAGAATAATATTGACCGCGCGCATCGTTTGTGGTTATAAGTGAGAATAGATTAAGTTTTACGTTATTTTTTTAATAATGTAGTGCTTTTTTCAAGAGCCTTGCCTTGGTATACTCGGCTGAGAATTTAAAAAAGTATTTTTTTTAATAAATTAAAATACGTACATACGTGTCAGATTCATCAGAATCAAAACTGAGTTTATAATTTCATACCGTGTATGCGTCACAATCAATATATTTAAATAGACCAGTACAAAAAATATATGCACAAGCGATGCCCAAAATATCCGAATGTTGAATGAGTCTTCAAGATTACTATTACAATTATCGGGATATTTACTGTATATAATAATTATTGCATTTTTCACCTCATGGCCGATGCTTTTATCCAAAAACAGGCTATGTCTAGTTTGGTCGATAGTATTCAATACCTTTCGTATTAAATGCCCTGGGTCAGCCGGGGTGCGAGGGATATGTCACGAGACAACCTCACCTCCGGCCTAGCACATCGACCCACAGACGGCGTGCGGTTAAGTCGGTTCGAGTCCGACATAACCTCCCCCTTCGGCTCCGAAGTAGGGGGGTATCCGTGGGGATTTCCCGCACGTAAAAAAGAAAAACCTTTCGTATTAAATTGCAAGTGTTCCATCAATTAATTTTACCCGTAAACTGAATGTCACGTTTAGAACCAATAAAGATGTTGATTTGATTTGATTTACCACGTCGTATTGTTACGAGGTTTTCACATCAGCATGTGTACCACTTACTTGTTCAAAAGTTGAGCAAGAAAACGTAAAACTATATGAGCATTAGACAGGTTACAAGTCTTTGACACCTGTGTCAATAAACTTTAATGCATCTTTTAATCCTTAACTACATACTCATACACTTGTACTCAATAAGATTAACATTAAAATCAGCATGAAAATAAAATAGCATAAGTTAATCAATTAAATATAACAAACCCTCTGCATCGCGAGCGTCGTCGTACCGGGGGCTTAATTCAATTGTTGTTTCTCTCCCCTATCAAACAATAATTATCACCGTCAGTGTAACAATTTGCAACGTCATGTTACCATAAAAATAGTAACGCAGTTGATTTTGTTGCAATTTAACATTATCGGGGATGGCCGCGAGAGGGTTGAAATATAAAACAAACAAATAAGGGGATAGAAGTGTACAAATTGTTTATTTATATCAATCGAATTTTATTTTGTTTGAATGTTAACGGGTTTTATTAGGTAACAATAATTATTTACAGTATGTTCATTAGAATTATTTAAATAAAAAATATAAAAACAATAAGTTCATAAAATATACAAACCAGCAGGTTCAGGCGTCAAAGAATTCCTCACCATCGATGTCAACTGGGAGGGTGGCCAGAAGGCTGGCAGCATTGCCACGTTGAATGGCAATACTGATCCTTTGCGCAAGGAATAAACCAGCCCTCTGGTCACGGGTAGCGTCTATTAACCGTTTGGAAATGTCTTTAAATAATAGACGGGCACTTGGACCCCATGATCCCAGCGTCTCGACCGCAAACGGCTCAAATATGTAATTATCACTTAAACTACGATATTTGCGCCGTTTGAGGGTCTCTGCCGAAGCAGCAGCAGCGCAGGCACAGACCCCAGTCCCTGGAAGATGTGAAGGCGCAAGGGTGTCAGCACATGTTGTATCCCACACCAAATGCCTTCCCATCTTCCAAGGCACCAAAGACATTCCATCCGGCCTCTTGCCATCATCGCGCACCAGACCAGCAGGTTCTAAAACGGCTGGAACCCCGGCGGTGACAAGAGCCCGACGGATTATGTCATTTGTTTGTATGTTTATAATACAGTATTGTTCCGGTTCGCATCCGAGAGTTTCGGGATTTGTCTTGGTTTGGTTTGTGCGGATTTTACGGGAGCGATTACGTCTGACCTTCTGACCCTAGAAGTACAGCCTCGTCGGTCAATGAGCTCAGCAGATGTATTGACTTGAACGGTTTTCTTGGATCCCGGAGATCTTCGTAACATCTATTTGGTTCTATGATTTTGATTCTCAATGGTTCACTCATAATAACTTTTCAATGTGGTAATAAAGTAGGAAATATGGTTAAAAGAAAAAAAAACGGGTTGCACTCCGGGAGTGCCGGCAGAAGAGAACACTTTTTCTTTCTTCGTTTTATATATAGAGAAAAAGATAAAAAGAACATACCATACCATACCATATCACAAATTTTCTGTCAGAAGAAATTATTGAAATACAAAAAGAAAAAAAAATAACAAAAAGTAATAAATTACAAAAAGAAGAAATAATCACAAAAAGTGTCAGAAGCCCATGTTCGAACCCGGTACTATCTGAAACCATAAGGACTTACAGTCGAAGCGCTTACCGCTAAGCTACGAAGCTTCTTAGCATACCTAACAAAATTAACAATCTGTAGCTAATGTTGAATGACGTCAGTCGTCGGTTACGGATCAAAGGTCAAGTGATCCTTACGCGAGTTTAACACTTTTTACCCATCCAACGCCGCTAAAGAAGTTTTCACTTCAAAAAATGTTAAAAGACATCAACTGTAAAATGTCTTATTTAGGTTCAGCACTGATAACTCAGTCCGTCAGGACACGTTCATGTTCATTACTATCATCTAAGATACTTGTAGCATACTACTACTAATTTACATATCGTATTGGATACGTTATGAGTTCCTATGCAAAACGTCCTTTAATTTTAATAGACCTTCATAGACATACCATGGGGCTGCTTAACAAGAGCTCCTTGATCTAATAGCCCAGTACATACTGCCAGAGCATTATCCGGACCACTTTCTTTTACTTCTACTTTGTATTCTGTAACTACCATTTATATGGAACTTACACTCCTGTTAGCTGGGTGATGCTAGCATCTGACCTACGCCGTTCTGACCGCAGCTGACACTTTTTTTTTTACTCTTTTTATATACGCTGCATAGGTACTAGAGCTCATCTTCGCTTCGCTTGGATAAAGATTTTATTTTACAACCTTAGGCATGTAAATTCCCATTGTTAGTAATGCTTCATGAACACCAGAAATAAGATAAATAATTTTATAATCATCTTCACAATGATTACACGTTCTGAACTTTATACAAAAAGTCAGTACAAAAAATAATGTACCGCAACAAGGTGACCTAATTTCATCGCGTTTACAAATTCCGAACGGCCTTTTGTTCAATCAATTATTAAAAAAGGACATTTCAATCACTATAACACTATAAAAAGCAATAAAAATTAAGCGCATCACTGAAATTAAACTTGACAAGTAACCCTCTACCGCGCGCGGGTGCCAAACGTGGCAAATTAGACAGCGTTGCCACTTGTTAGCAATTACAATGAGGGTTTCATTCCATAGAATGGGGGTATGCGAACAATCTGCGATTCCCACGGTCGATTGCCACGAACTAAAAATTGATATTTGATGCTTACGTATAGTAAGATTGTTGTAGAATTTTAGGGGAATGGGCTAGTGATTTTTCTTATAGTGATTTATACGTTGATAATTTGTACTTGACAAGTTTGTATCACGTTATATATGCTACGCTTTTCAAATTTCATCTGTTTGCAACGTGCAAACGAAATCTCCCCCCCCCCTTCCGGAGCCGGAGGGGGAGGTTATGTCGGACTCGAACCGACTAAATCGCACGCCGTCTGTGGGTCGATGTGCTAGGCTGAAGTTGAGGTTCCCTCGCCCCCCGGCTGACCCAGGGCCATTCCTCTCGGTCTGACGAAATCTCTTGTGTAATTAGCAGATGTTCTTAACACTACTTGTCATTAGATAGTTGGACCAGCTATTAAGGTAATCTGTGGTTGAAGGTAGTATAAAACTATTATTGTAGTCTTTCATCAATAGGTTACAGGAGAACGACTGTATTATGTAGCAACATTATTAGGTAATAATTAAATATCTGTAGTTTGCTACTCACTGCAAATATTTATTACCTATGCATAAATATCTGTTTATAAGGCTGGTCTGGATATTGTAATGTTTTTTTTTTGTGCTCATATCCTGCAATCAGTCATTCCAGACTTTAAACAGATGAGGATGGTGATTTTTGCCGATTAGGGTGCTACTCCCAGTGGAGCCCAACCTTTCTTTAACATTATCTGGATTTAGAACCAACTAGTCGTCAACAGCCTAGATAGAGCTTCTCGACGCGTCGGCCTCGGTGTAAACTTGGATAAAACCAAGATCATGTTCAACGAACATGTTGCACCGAGACCGATTGCCATCGAAGGGGCGACGCTCGAAGTTGTCCAAAAATATGTATACCTGGGCCAGGTTATCCAGCTCGGTAAAAACAACTTCGAGAAAGAACTAGCCAGAAGGATTCAGCTGGGCTGGGCAGCATTTCGCAAACTACGTCGAGTCTTCTCTTCCCCCCTACCGCAATGCCTGAAAACAAAGGTCTTTGACCAGTGCGTCCTACCTGTTATGACTTACGGTGCCGAAACGTGGACACTAACGGTAGGGCTAGTCCATAAACTAAAAGTCGCGCAGCGGGCTATGGAGCGAGCTATGCTTGGAGTTTCTCTGAAGGATAGAATTCGAAACGAGGTGATCCGACAAAGAACCAAAGTTACCGACATAGCTCGCAGAATAAGCAAGCTGAAGTGGCAATGGGCTGGCCACGTCTGTCGAAGGACCGATGGCCGTTGGAGCAGACGAGTCCTAGAGTGGAGACCGCGAGAAGGCAAACGAAGGGTAGGACGCCCCCTAGCCAGATGGACCGATGACCTGAAAAAGGTGGCTGGGACGGACTGGATGCGGAAGGCGGAGGATCGTACGAAATGGCGCACATTGGGGGAGGCCTATGTCCAGCAGTGGACTGCAGTGGGCTAATTGATTGATTGAGTCGTCAAAAATATCTCGCTGCTTTTAAGCCGACGTATGGTTTCAGGCATAGTAAGCTACCCCGCTAGCTGGTTTGGGTGCTTTAACAGCCCTAATTTGTAGTTGGCTCCATGAGAGTCTATTTCTTCCTTTGTCATGGGCATGTTCAGATATTCATGTGCCTCTGTTGTTCTTAGAAACTTAATTGTAGTGTAATTTTTTATTTCAATCAATCAATTAATTAGCTTTTTACAGCCTACAACTGAATATGTATAGGTTTATTTACAAAAACACACTTCAAGAATAAGGCCAGGGCCCAAACTATAAGCCATAATTTGTTTCTATCTAAATAACGGCATGTTTTATATCTCATAATATTATTACACATCTAAAACTCGGAAAAGACCCTACACATTTCACCTCGTACATCCGAAAAGCCACCTAAATAGACACACCCTCCGTTCAAACACAAATAATAACAGACCCTTTACAAGTTTACCAAAAGCAGGTTTTCCATCAGCCCTCGGCAACTTACAAAAACCTAGAATCGATTTAAACAGAATTCGAATGCAAACAGAATCGCCGTGGCCTGGCAAATAAAACTGGCAAACGTGCCAACCGCTGCCATACGTGCCAGTGGCAAGGTAGTGCCGTTTTAAAAGCGGTTCGAAGTCATAAAACTACCTGCTTAGAAGTCGGATCGCGGAGGAGAGATACGGACGCTTTTACACTTGACGGGTGCCTTTTTAATTTAGTGGTGGATAGGTTAATTGTTTAAGGAGTGACTGGGGGTTAAGCGATTGGCATTGGTTGGATAATTTTGTTACCTTTTATTTATATTGATGTTTTGTAACACTTTAAGTTATGTAATGTTTCTAGATCTGACAAAAATATTTTTGATTATTAAATGCTAGCTTTTGCCTGCGGCTACGACCAAACATAGCCTATGTCTGGTCAAATCTACCCTTTTTCCAAATTTCATCAAAATCGATTCAGTGGTTGACGCGTAAAAGACGAACAAACAGACACGCACACGCACACCTTCCCATTTATAAATGTTAGTATGGATAAAAAAAAATCGGTTAATAATGTATTTAAATATTTAAAGGTATTAAAGGTTTTTACGACATATGTTTTGTCGGTCTCGTTATCTAAACAAAGACATTTTTTTACAATGTTTGTTAGACAGACAATCAACTTTGCTGCAGGCGGCAGGCAAAATCTTCTTAACTTATGCGTCTTTGTATTTAAATTTAGCCAAACACATTTTTAATCCTATGTAATAGAAGACAAATCAGTTACCATTACCCAGCAACTAAAAATACCCTATGGAAAAAAATACATTCTTCTACTGACTCGGAAATCGAATCCGAAACCACCATTTGCATCACCAGAGCGTTCTATCTACTTACTTGTTGAGTATAATTTTACATGTATATATAAATATACATACTTTATAGATATACATCACTTTACATACAAATCACATACATCTATTTATTACATATTATATAATTATGAGTGTGATGTGATAATTACACCTATACGTGTAAATCGTTATCAACAAAATTTAAACACTTCACCTCTCATCACTTAACCGACTCATTATCATTTCAAACACTATAATTTTATTCACCCACTCATATAACTCCACTCGCAACAAATTACGCCGGCCAATTAAATATCTGTCCAGTGTGAACGTCCTTTAACACAAAGTAACTCATGGGTCAGGGGTTCTCATAAATAATTTAATATAATTCGTGAAGAACCCCTGTCCGCAGGGATATTTTATTTATTTATACGCACAGGGCCCAAATTAGTGGATGTCTCAGAACGTCGAGCGTGTTAATTTTTGTCTTGTGAACCTTTTTAGAGGTAATTTTCCTTTTAATTTGATTAGGCTTTGGTTAGTGACGTGTTGAGTGAAAGAGTGGATATCGTTATCTCGTATTGGATTAGCGTGACGTCGAAATAATCAGTTCTAGAGGCCTTACTATACTGTGAAAGTGAAGTAAGAATGAAATAATATTACTTTTAACTCTTTTTAGAGGTGGCAGGGCCCCTGTTCGTATTGAAGTAGCTTCTTGTGAAGTCTTCTTGTGTACTTCTTACATCGTTTTTCTAATCCGACAACGATTCCTGTACACCAAATGACAACAAAATGTGTTGTGTTGTTATAAATTTTACGATCTGTGAATACTAACGATAGATGAGTGAATTGTTAATCCACTCATTCATCCAATCGTTAGGTGGATGGATTTATTTGAAAAAAAAAAGCTTCCATTTGAATGTAGAAATACTTATTTTTATTCTGCTCTCTTTTTAGTTTAACTGAGTATTTCATTGAAATAGTTAGTTAATCTTGGACCTCCGTTACATAATGAATTAATTGGAAATGTGGCATAGTGCTTAATCAAATATGGCGACAGCTGTCCAAAATAACTCATTTATTAATTTTAAATGGAAGGATAAATTATTAAAATATTTTTTCGGTTTCGTATTGGAGAAAATTTAATTGCCGTGTTGGTTTGCGGTGGAGAAGGATCAGGCCTACAGCTCTTCATTGTTCGTTGACCCGACTTAAGATTACATTCACCGGAAGAAGAATTAAGTCCCTTCAAATTAGAGATGCGAAGAAACACCGCAATGGCGCGTTGTGGCGCCATTGACTACAAATTTTTAAACAATTTTAAGAAGCGCCATTCAGCACCTCTGTCGTAGAATGGCTTTCGCGATTTACCCGCTTAAGTACCTCCACCGATTATGAGTTCCATATACATATAGGTATGCACGTGGGTACAAATTGAGATACCACACCCGGAGAATCCTCTACTCCTTATGTTTACAGGAGGAGGCAGTTGTACGCAATAACAAAACCCGTGTTTTTGACGTAGCAGTTTTTTTGCAACCCTATAGGTCTATATGACGCTCGAGTAAATCCAAATTATAGCATTGTCGTGGACTGTATGACTTTATCTGGCAATCAGGATTATCTCTTGCAGAAACTTGTAGCTTTATTCTTCAAATTACAATTTTCTTCTTTATTTCTATTGCTCTGGATCGTTTTTAGAGCTTTTCCAAACTTGTGTTCAACTGGACCGATTAACATGCTCGCTTAGGTACAGCTTTTTTCATTAGGCCGCATAGACACTTACGGAGCAACCTAAATACACAATTTTTACTTTTAACAAAATCTTTTCAGGAACGTAGTTCCTAATACTACATGTACAAGAATCTATACATTATAGACCGTTCTTCCGGCAGCGTGGCTCGGCGTACTGTACAAGCATCGTCGGCTCCCTTACTACGGAAGACTAATGTGTCACTTCGACTGCGCGCCACAAGCCACAACGCACCACTGCATACTTAATGTTTGCACTAAGCGGGAATCGAGCGCGTGACCTCTGATTTACCAACTGAACGCTCTACCGATAGGTTGCCATTATAATATTCATTGTAACTCAAAAAAATTACATGTTTGGCCACCTAATGACAGGTTTTACGACACAACCATTCTGACAAAATTATTAATAGAAAAACCATTATTCCTACAATACTATTATTTTATGGTGGTCGTGTGTACACACATTTTTCAATAATTAAATAATAGTTTATGATCATGTTTATATATACATGCCTGTGAATATCTGAAGGGGTAGGCACATGTGTATCAACACGAAAAAGCGGGTGAGCTTACTGATGCCAAACAGGCACTTAGGGCTCCCGCACACGGGCCACTAGCCACAACCAAAACTCGCCGCTACCGGCATATTTCCTGTAGTTTTCATACATTTTATATGCACTCGCCACACACGGTTGACGCCGGTGGCCACTACACGCTACAATCGACGCTGCTCGCTTTTTGAGGCCCGCGCCGGCCACTAGATGCCGACACAAAACGTCGCCTCACGCTACGCGCGCGATTCCACACTCCCCTCTCCCTTTCTCAGTAAACCTGATCAAGTTGGAGGCGAGGCACGCGCGTAGTCTGTCGTCGCAAATATGGATATAGAATTATTTATAATAAATATAATCTTATTATATAAAAATGAATCGCTAAATGTGTTGCTAAGCGCAAATCTCGAGAACAGCTGAACCGATTGCGATTTTTCTTTTGCAGAATATTCCTTGCAGTACGAGGATGGTTCTTACGCAGAGATTCCGGGAAGGCAAAAAAATTAAGTAACGCTTTTAAGTAATGGCTTAGGGGTGCTACGGGGTTGAAGTATGCCACGGGCGAAGCCGAGGCGGGTCAGCCAGTAATAATATGATTAAAAAATAAATACAAAAAAAGGAGCAGCCACCGACCGCAAGTGGCGATCATCGGCCACAAGTGGCTGTTGCGCGCTTCAACTACTTCTGTAGCTACGTTTAGCTTCTCGTGGCGGCGTTTGTGGTTGTGACCAGTGGCCCATGTGCAGGAGGAGCACCTAGTTCTGGGCTGTATGCTTACCGTAGGATGAAGGACAGCCCTGTCCTTTGGTCGCCTTCAACGACACTCACGGGAGGAGATGGGCTGGTCCCTATTCCGCTCCACCGAGAACCAATATGACAGTCAGAAGATGTTAAATATTTAAAAAGCGGCCAAGTGCGAGTCGGACTGTCTCATGAAGGGTTCGGTAGCAGCAAGTAGGTAAAAAAAACTACTTACTAGATCACGTTCAAACTAATTTTCGGTGGAAGTTTACATGGTAATGTACATCATATATTTTTTCTAGTTTTATCATTCTCTTATTTTAGAAGTTACAGGGGGGGGACACACATTTTATCACTTTGGAAGTGTCTCTCGCGCAAACTATTCAGTTTAGAAAAAAAACATATTAGAGACCTCAATATCAATTTTGAAGACCTTTGATTTGATAAGAAAAAAAATTTTGAGTTTCAGTTCTAAGTATGGGGAACCCCCAAAATTTATTATTCTTTTCTATTTTTGTGTGAAAATCTTAATGCGGTTCACAGAATACATCTACTTACCAAGTTTCAACAGTATAGTTCTTATAGTTTCGAAAAAAAGTGACTGTGACATACAGACGGACAGACAGACAGACATGACGAATCTATAAGGGTTCCGTTTTTTGCCATTTGGCTACGGAACCCTAAAAAGCACTTTTTTCCGGTAGTACTGTAGAATCCGGGTGCTTGAACTCCACAGCTACTTACTGATAACTTGAAGTTTCAAAATTATGAGACAAGGTTCTGGATTATGAATATATTTATTCGTAATTATATCAAACGAGAGGATTTGCACGAGGTTTCTTTTACTTAACTGTTAAGAAAGAGAGGGCCGCGAAATCCGCTTAATAATAATAAGTTTTCCTCTTGAGGAACTCTTATAGATCTCTCGATCACCAACTGACTCGAACTGTCATCCATCGCTTGTTTTTCATATTCTCTCGATTCAATTTTCAGTCTTGTATTTTATTTTTATACCGCTGACGCGTGATGGCCAGCCCCTCTAGACAAGTGGCAATTCGCTAGCCGGCGTTTGATGGAATAGAATGACGAATGTATGGAATTTGACGTATTTGACATGCGCTAACGACTGTCATATACGTCAAATTCCATATATTCGTCATTCTATTCCACCGAAAGCCAGCTAGCGAATTGCCACTTGTCTAGAGGGGCAGGTCACTAAAAATAGGTTCGACAAGGAGGAAGAACACTATACAGTACTGATTATAAAAGGCTAGATATTTGGATGTTTGTTACTCATACACGCTTCAACGATAAGACGGATCTTTTTGGAAATTGGTACAGTCCGCCTCAGATCCATCTTAACTAGCAAAGTATTCAAAACGATCTTACTACCTATAATGATGTTGAAATCAAACCGTTTTATTGATTTGATAGTACATTATTGTACAAGTGTATAAAGTTCGTCATTACCGCAGAGTATTTTATTTGTATTATTGAAAACGACCACTTTGGCTACGAAACTTTTTAAAAAAATAAGCATCTGAACAGATAAAGTTTTAAAAAAGAACACATAACACACTTGTGAATATCTAACATATCTAATATAACAATCAAAAATCCACAGTGATTGATATATCTCGCCTCCCCTCTTCTTATTTGGTTTTTTCCTTCCCCCTTTTTTCTAAACATTTGATGCATAAAGATTTGATGATTAGTTTATGCTATTTAGAGCATACTTACTGGTGTTTTTTCTTTTCTCTACAAATTATTAATTAATTATTTTTGAACCGATCACTTTATCTTGAAGTTTATGACACTCACGTATGACGTTGACACTGGCAGAGTCGCAGCAATATGCAAGCGGAGCCATAAACCAAGAAATGAACTGAACTGAAAGCCACAGTTTAATTATAGATGTCATTATGTGCCTAATTGCTGTGAAATTAGAGCCAGTTTATAAGCAAGTTTATTGAAAATTGTATTATTGTCCGAACGAAAGGTTTGTACCAAATAACAGAACAATAAGTGAATAAGGGGGAATACCACGGTATTAAAATCATTTTGAGTACCTTGATAGACAACATCGAGCTGATGCTGATTATACAGGCATAGGATATGATCTTAAATGACATATATACTACGGTATATCCCTGGAATAAGTGCTCATGGGTAACGGGCAACGAAAACATAATAAAAATCCTCGATGGTCAAGCCTCGGTGTACAATAACATATTAAACCGTTCTAATGAATTCTTCTAATTATTCTTCCCAACCGGCCAAAACAAATCCATACTAATATTATCAATGAGTGTATGCGCGCGCGCGCGCGCGCGTGTGTGTGTGTGTGTATGTGTGTGTGTGTGTCTGTTTGTCAATCTTTCACGGCTAAGCCACTAAAACGATTTTGATTAAATTTGGTATACGGGTAGATTGGACCTTGAGAAAGGACATAGGCTATGTTTGGTCGCGATAACCGACATCCACGCGGGCAAAACCACGGACAGCAGCTAGTGACAAATATATTAAAAACAAAGATTGCGTGCAATGGCAAAAATAGAAACAACGGTAGTCAATTGTAAATGCAAACTGTTTTAATGCAAATCAAAGACAATTTAACACAATTTGACATTATTGAAAGTGGCGACCTCATAGAATTATTGGTTTCAATTACCGGGTCAAACGGAGTGAATAGACAATGTTAAGTGAATAGAAATAAAGTGGTCGGCTGAATTCTGTAGTTATTTATTTCAAATGAATAGACTAATTTAATCTAATGAAGAACGGAAATACCAAATATCTAGTTAGAACTTACTATTTTAAGTCTTGTTGCGACAAATTTTGACACAATTATAAAGTCACTATATTTAGCCAAAGAATGCCCAATATTTACCATTTAATCGAACTAAAGGCTTTTCATGTTCACTGTGCCCTCTAGCTGTCAATCAGCATTATGATGGCCAGTTTCTATTTTAGTTGGCGAGTATTGGACTGTTTTGACAAATGACAAATTGAGTGTCTAATATTTCATAGACGACTATCACGATAAAACATAGCCTATGTCCTTTCTCAAGGTCTAATCTACCACTACATCAAATTTCATCAATATCGGTTCAGTGGTTTAGGCGAGAAAGGGTTACATACGGACAGACAGACAGAGTTACTTTCGCATTTATGATATTAGTATGAAACATTTTTATTATGAACAATTCTTTTCTTGACGTTTTTTAATTCTTTGATATGAGCATGTGACATAATTATCTATACAGTATAAATCTATACTCTATACATATAAATAAAATTGGAGTGTATGTTTGTAATATTGAAATAACCGTTTTTTACTACATGCATATGAATATTATACGGTACATAGTTACACCAAAATAACATTTTTTACCATTTTTGTCTGTCTAGCATTGATCTAATAAGGAGTAATTTAGGCTACTTTTATTTTAGAAAAATAGCGTTGACTACCGACATCCACGCGGGCGGAGCCGCGAGCAACAGCTTGTACTTCATAATTATGATTATTATTTAATAGATCTAGTTGTCATTAACTATATTCTCCTTAATTACTTTTGACATTAAATTTCTGACATTACTCTGCATTTTTTTCTCTTTTTTGTGGTTTTGCCTCGCAATTAGCCAATGTCAAGTAATTAGAAATATAAATATATATTTTTTTACAGTAATATAAGTTTAATTCAATAATGTGACAGTTAAAATAATCTAAAATAAACAAATATTTACATATATTATGCGTCGTTGAAAAAAAAAAATTATAAATATTCTGCAGCTTCTTCGTTATTTCGTCACAGTCGAAGTCAAGTATAGTCCGTCATAATCAAGTCAAAGTCCTAGTCATACCCCAGTAGAGTAGTGAAGATTTTACAAGAGGCTTCTAAGTAGATTCTTTCACCAACACAAGGAGACACAATTCACGGTATAATACCACTTTTCTCATCTTGTGTACATTGGCCAAGACTTTATGACTTAAAATCCATTTTTAACACATAAAACTCGAATTTAAACCACTTTCGGAAAATAAAATACCACCGCGATGTATCTCCCTCGAATTGGCGGGCGAATCTCTACTCTGCAATTAAAATATTATGAATGCCCTCATCATGTTGCATGTGTATATAATAGCAGGGATTACCTAATAGTTGTATAATAATATGTATAATAATACCTAAATATTTGCACATCCCGAAGAGGCTGTAATACAGCGGACCTATACATATAATGTATGTATCTTTTACATGCTTTCTGTAACCTGTGTTATGCAAATAAATGATTTGATTTGATTTGATGGATTTGCGCGTTGATACTTTTCGGAGCTTTTCTCTTTTTACCCGACTGCCAAAAAGGGTTATGTTTTACGCGCGTATCTTGTATGTATGTTTGTTTGTAATATTCGTTATTACCTCTTATCTTCTAGACCAATGTACAGATTTCAATGATTCATGTCTCAAATGAATATGAACAAGGTAGGTACTTAAAATATGAACAAAAGCTATTTGTAGGTTTTTGGTGCCAAAATGTACCTAATTCTTTCAAATTTATCGAGTGGGGTATCATTTTCAAATCTCAAACCAGATGAAAATTAATGGGTATCGCCTACTATGAAGCTTGTTTCGATATTTTCAGCACCAGTCGGGTTTTTCTAAATAATTTATTTTTAAATATTCTAACCATCTCTGAACTAAAGAGGAATCATTGCGCCAGAATATTGTCCTCGGTAGGTGTCAGTGGTTATTTTTGGTAAATAAATACACAAATGCAAATTAACATAATCCTTGCAAACAAATATTTGCAATCAGCGGGCATTAAACTTAATACTTATTGCATCAATTCTATGCTCTACCACAACGCCATGGAGGTTTAAACACCTCTTCTTTTCCAGGGCGACCTGTTCGGCGGCCTCAACGATGGTTTACTCAGCCGGGCAGAGGCACTTGCAGCAGTGGACATCAGCAAACACCAGTCGGGGCCCCAACCGGGGCCCCCGCTGCCGCAGCTCAAACACGACATGGTGTACCATCACGGCGTAGGGGGCCCTTCACCGCACAATGCTAGGCCACATCAGGTGAGGACATTTAAATACATACACACGCTTACCAACGCCTTCTTTACTTTGGGGTAAGCAGATATAACCCGTCATTTACCTCTATCATGATAAGAGAAGACTTTCTTTTTATCTAGTCCATCGGTTCACCTGAGAGAAAGTGTTTACCGTGGCCTATGGACGTGTGCAACACTAGGGGCATCACGCTTGCGCTGCTGACAATCTTGAAACCATATAATAGCCTTCTTGAAGTGTAGACAATGACGACATCTTACCAATTTTATAAATTTGAAACTCTGTAAGTGGATGTTAGAGCCTAAAAGCTATGCTAAATTCTGCTACACTATTCATAGCTTAATTTCTTTATTATTGAAGCGAAATCAAGTTTATATTGAACGTTATAAAAAAACATAAAACAACATAGCCGCGTGTTTTCTTCAGTGGCACAAAACATCTTATAGGGGCCCCAAAAACTAAATATAAATATAAGTGACACATCACGAACACCACCCTTTTGCATATCAAAACTACCGTTCAAACATCCTATAGCCATTATTAATACGAGAGCCTCCGCCCTCTCCTCCAATCCATACGAATCATACAAAATCGAATTTTCCATCAATAAAACTAAGGCAGGGTCATAAAATTTTTTGCAAACTCGACCGCTCTGCGCCTCACAGCCCCTCGTAAAGTTACCCTACAATATGATACGATGTGTGACGAAAATATTTGCTGATTTTTGAATAATATGAGTTACATATGTTGTTTGGATTGGCTCACAAATATTGTGAGGCCCCTACTATGTGTTTCCTGCCAGATATGTACAGTTAACTGGCTGCCGAGAGTGATGGGATTAGATTTAAGATGGACTGGATAGCGCGTGTGTATTAAATAATCCTTTTAGTGGGATTTTTGGCCAGGAGCTATAACGTGATTTATTTAGATAATAAACACTGTAAACTATGATTTATTTAAAACAATATTTTGGCCATTTAACGAAAGCACTATCCTTCTTCCAACCCTAAATAAAGGTGAAAATGTATGAACCTATCTGAATAGTTGAATTATTGCTATTCCACCACGCTCTACTAGGTGAACTGATCTGGCTGAAATTTGGTATAAAGGTGTTTATCCCGAGAATAGCTTCCCACGCAGTCGGAACCGCGGCAATCTGCTAGTTTTTTATATCTGCCTGCGATTGGTGAAAGGCTATATGAATCGATTTCATTGAAACTTTCAGGAAACTAACTGAAGCTAGCTGTTAAGAAAAAAAGAAGACGGGTTGCACTCTGGGAGTGCCGGCAGAAGTGAAAACATTTTCTTTCTTCGTTATATACATAGAAAAAGATAAAAAGAACATACCATACCATACCTATAATATAGCGCCAATCATAGAACCTATCACTAATTCTCTGCTAATTTTCTGTCGGAAAAAAATAATAAATTACAAAAAGAAAAAATAATCACTAAAAGTAATAAATTACAAAAAGAAACAATATTCACAAAAAGTAATAAATTACAAAAAGTAAAAATAATCACAAAAAGTGTCAGAAGGCCAGGTTTGAACCCGGTACTATCTGAAACCATAAGGACTTAAAGTCGACTACAATGCTATATAACGTATCTTGCAAAATAGACAGTCTATAGCTTATGTTGTATGACGTCAGTCGTCGGTTACGGTCCAAAGGTCAAGCGATCCTGACGCGAGTTTAACACTTTTCACCCATCCAACGCCGCTAAAGAAGTTTTCACTTCAAAAAATTCAACCATCAAATGGTAGTAGGTAATGTAGCCGGGTTCGACAGCTTCCGGGGCGTAACGGCAATGAACGCGGCCGCTGCGCAGGAGGCGCGGGTTCGATCCCCGCTCAGTGCAAATATTTGTATGCGCGAATTTAGGTACTTGCATTGGTCTGGTCGTGCCTCGGAGAGCACGTTGAGCTCTGTTGCAATACAAACATCTATGGCAGTCGTTACGGGTAGTTGGAGCCCTCAAAAGTCCAACAACTGGTCTAACTGCAATGCCTCGATATCGCCTTTACGTTGTGGAGGTCAGATGGCAGTCAGAAAATGTTGAAGTTTAGCCAAATCCGCAGTTAGACTGGTAAAAGCAGACCCCAGACTCCAAGTTGATAGCTTCGGATGCGACTGGGATTAACGCTGGGATGAAGAAGTAGCCGGGGTCGACTTCATGGTATGAACACATACAGATCTTGGTTATATAACACCCGGGCATACACACTTTAAACACTCAAAGTCGTCTGACAATGTCTATTAGCCAATACGTGCTGAAATGTGGTCCCTCACTATGGGTCTTCTTCGTCTCAAAGTTTCTCAACGAGGTATGGAGAGGGCTATGCTAGGTATTTCCCTACGTGATCGCTTCAGAAATGATGATATCCGCAGGAGAACAAAAGTAACCGACGTAGTGTAGCCCAGCGGATTAGTTCGTTGAAGTTGCAGTGGGCGGGACACGTAGCGCGCAGAACAGATGGCCGATAGAGCAAAAAAGTTCTGGAATGGCGACAGCGTACGGGCAAACGTAGTGTAGGACGCCCAACGGCTAGGTGGAAGGACGACCTCATCAAGGTCGCCGGGAAGCGCTGATTGCGGGCTGCTTTATATCGGTCGTTCTGGAAGTCTATGGGAGAGGCCTATGTTCAGCAGTGGACTGTGTGTGGCTGATATGATGATGATGATGATGATGAATCCACTGCTGTAAATAGGCCTTTCCCAATGTTGAAAGGCTTTACCCTTCTGTATCCACTCAATAAGTTACGACAATTTTACACGTACATGTACAATGCCACGGTAGCCTAGTGGTATGGGTAATGAACTGCTGAGACAAAGTCTCGGGTTCGATCCCACGTTTTACCATGGCACACACCAATGACTTTTCGATGCTTTTCGAAGTTATGTGTGTATTTATCGCAGGTTTATAAGTGCCCGGTTAATGGCAATAGGCTCGCCACCTATTATTACATTGGGACCTAAACATAAACTGCCGAAATGTGGGTGCTAGCACCTCTGCCTACCCCTTCGGGGATATAGGCGTGAGTTTATGTATGTATGTAATTGTACACGTACTCTGCGACAAAAATCCATGGTGTTTATGAAGGACTAGCACCAGCCCGCGGTTTCTCCCACGATACTCCAGATCCTGTTGGAATATTGGGATAGCCTACCTACTGAAGAAAATTTAATGTTTTTTTTTGTTGCTTTCAAACCATTTACGGAAAGAAAAGTCTCATTTCTTAACAAGCTGATATTGTACCGAACTTATGCTATCTGTATATTGAAGTAGTAAGTCGTCTCTATTGTGGGAACCTGGTGATACAGGTTTTTGTTGCCTGCCACAGGCACCAGCGAACCACTGACATAATTTTATTGTATAACTAGCTGACCTGGCGAACTTCGTACCGCCAATATTTTCCGCCCGCGTGGCGTCAGATCCCGTTCCCGCTGCACCCTTTCCTATATTAAAAATGTATTATACATATAAATCACTCTATCTATTAAAAAAAGCATTCTCGAACATTCAATTTTTTTAATCTAAATGAATCTGAATAAACTTGCTTTGTAATCATAATAATGTGTTCATTCGTTTCAAAGCTTATCAATTACAAACAAACATATCCTGTTTATAACGTAGAAGTACTTTTATTTACGTGCGGGAAATCCTTACGTTTACCCCCTCCCCCCCCCGCCATGTATAGCCGGAGGGGGAAGTTATGTCGGACTCGAACCGACTAAACCACATGCCGTCTGTGGGATGCGTCGAAATACTCTGTTAAAATTTAAAAAATATATTGAAATAAACATACTGTTACGGCTTTGTTGTCGGTATTATTTTTAATCTCGTTATTGGCATTAATCCCGACATTTCGATTGGTATTCAGCATTAATAATCAATAAGTTGTATCATAATTTGAACTGTAAGTTATCTCAAAGTGCAGATATTTATACGCTTTTTATTCCATTTTTTACGTCCTGAGTGGCGTAGCCGATGGGCGTAGCAGCATGGCTACGACTGCTACGTTAGGAGTGGCGGTTCGATCCTCGTTCGGTCAAACTAACTTTTTACATAACTAGCTGTTGCCCGCGGCTCCCCCCACATGGATGTCGGTTATCGGTTAGTGTTAAGTCAACGCTATTTTTCTAAAATAAAAGTAGCCTAAGTTACTCCTAATTACATCAGCTACCCAATAAAAGTCCCGTAAAATCGGTTCAGCCATTTCAGAGATCGGCTAATCTTTGAAATGACCAAACAGACAGACAGACAAACATTGATAAAAAATGTTATTTTGGTGTATGTACCGTATTATCCTCATATGCATGTAGTAAAAACGGTTATTTCAATATTACAAACAGACACTCCAATTTTATTTATATGTACCTATAAATGTATAGATGTATAAATGTCTAAATGTATAGATGTATAGATTATGTTAGACATGAAGATCTCATGCTAAAAATAACTCGGTGGTACTATCTTGGTTTCATAATATGTATATACCTAACTAAAATACGTAATTCGTGACTGTTTATTTACAAAAAATAAAGTATTTGAGTATGTTGATCCTTGTTGTTTGATAGGTTTCTGACCGTCTTCCTCAAACTTTCGAGGAAACTTTCCTCAGACTTACGATCACTAAACCGTACATACATACATACATATAATCACGCCTTTATCCCCGGAGGGTTAAGCAGAGGTGAAGGAACCGCGGGTTATGGATATAATATAAGTCCAAGTTTTATCGTATAGTAACGAGGTGGTCGATTTTGCTTTTATCCCTATGTATGTCAAATTCCTGGCCCGTTATCACCAAACTTGGCACACATGTACTTTGATAATTTGTGAAGGCCTAGAAAATGACGATGATGAGACAATATAATAAGAAAATAATACCATGGGGTACCGATACGAAGAAAATATTTTTAGTGATACCCAAAAATGAATAGATGGCACTAGTAGACTCTCAGTAAAGAAATAAAAAATTAAAACGCATATTTGCTGATTTAAATTATTTCAGAACTCTTATACACATGATAATGTAAGCATGTAAGCATAAAAAAACTCGTTGGTAATGTAATAAATAAAGATTTCGTGACAATCGTGCTATTTATTTATTTTGTGCCATCTGTAGCGGCCCAGGGCATTATGTCTGTCACTTTTAAAATTACTGCAGAATTTACCAGAATAAATATAAATTAGAATATTTATAGTTTTATTGAATCATGCTCAATAATTTGTTTTAGGTATGTTTTATTTTTGATAAGTTAATTTTAATACTAAAAATTATAAAGAGTTTGCCAAAACAATGTCGCCATCTAGTTCTAACTCCTGAACTAAAAAACTGCCTGCCTGCTAATTGAAGTTACGATTGATTTGCATCTGTATAAGAATTATATTATATTATCTGTGAGAATACCATCCCAAAAATACCCCAATCAATTCACAACCAAACCGCATCTAACCCCAAGATATACCTGTATTTCTAATCTTCCCTACACGAGAACATCAGACGATACATAGCATAAATAATAAATGAAAACCAAGAATGCATCTCTCTGTGTACCTAGCAAGGGCTGCTGTCCTAAGGGACCGGGGGCCAAAATATATGTGTACGGAGTTATAAAAATGGCCTAATATTATGCACTATTCGATGTAATAGGTATTGTTGGATTAATGGTAGTGCCATTACTTTGGGGAGGGGAGGGGGGGGGGGAAGCTTGAGGTATCGTATCATGGGTGAAACAGATACATTGGTGGAAAAACGAATGAGGAAACATAATTGTGAGTTGTTTTCTTATTACGCGTATAAGTAAGTCTGTGTGTAATTGGGTACTTGACTGACTAGACAAATTAGTTACTTCTTACTTAATAATTATTACGGTAACTTATGAGGAAACGTATGAGTAATAAAAAATATGACGTCATAATATTTAATTAACAAGTCATTTTTCTATTATAGGTTAGGTGAATGATTAAAACTAAGTCAAAACGATGAAATAAGAACTGACTTAATTTTTACCATTTTTAATTTAATAAGCTCAATTATTTAATTAATTTTAAACACAGCAAAGTACCCAATTAAATATTATGGACTATATATAATATTACTTTATATACAAGCGGAAAGCAACACTATTACTATATACAGCATTTTGATAGTGGTATATAATTTTTCCCATGCTACCCATTCGGAAGCCGGCAAAAATCGTGTTATAGAGACTCCTCGCCAATACGAGCCACTTCTGTACATTGACATTATTTCAAACGTAAATCAATATTAAGCGCAGCAATTTATTCATTGCATTGTGCGGTAATCGAACCCGTGACCTAAAATTCACAAGTCGTCACGTACGGTCAACCCTATCATTACAATACATAAGAAGTAACGCCCTTAACTCGATATCGTAGTTGAACCGATTTGAACTCTGGCTTGACACCTAGGGATGTCACGCAATATCGATCATATCGATAATGATGAAGCAGTAATTGGCGATATAGAAATTCTGTAGTTAGAATAGTTGCACTTTTAAGACTATCCGTAACGAATGTCATGAGAACGGAGGTTGGGCAGCAATATCCGTCCTCCATGAGTGTAGGCCTGAGGATGACAGGTGGAGAAGCAGGCCGCGACGATGGCTGAATGATATCGATAAAGATATCAGCTTCAAAACATCCCTATATAAAGCTCGTCAATATTATGAGGCCTTACTATCAACCCTTAGTGTTTAATTATAGCAATAAATGTAAAGGCAATTTTTTATGCAATAGATAATCTAATTACATGCTTATTAAGTGAACGGTTCGCATGTGAATCCTTGCAGCCGACGTAAGTATAGGAGAAAGTACTATACAAAAGAGGCTGTTCTACTGTCTTGGGTGTAATTTGAAGGCTGAAGACTTGATAACGTGTCAGGGAATTGTAGCTAAGTAGTTCTCCATGGTTTTTCAATAGGTATCTACTCATATTAATAACATAATTACACTTTTCCACGACATTTACAGTTGAACCTGACCGGTTTCGCTTTACAGCTATATCAAAGGTTTACATTGACAGATAAGACCATACCATTCCGAGTGTGTTATCAATATGTGTTTTTTTTTATGTAGGACACGTCAATTTGACTTCAACTCGCCTGATGGTAAGCTGAAGGCAAAGTCTCAGAAAAGAGGGTCACCATTACAAACACGTACCATGTTAACAATGGTGGCACTCAGCTTGACGGCCTCAACAGATGCTTTTTCACGCCCCGCTTAAAGGACCCGGGACTGTAGGAAACAGTAAGTGCCACCAAGTGCCATCAATCAACAGTTTAAATATCTTTGCAATACTAAAGGAAGATTCCTTTAGTTTTTTCTTAAAAAAAAAAACGATTATTAGCTAGCGAAATTATTGAAATTACTAATATTCCCTCTAACCCCTCCAACTAAGCTAAATTGCTTGTGCTAGGAGTGAGTTCACGTCGATAGTGTAATGGCCAGGATTCAAACCCGGGACCTCTCGATCGTAAGGCCGACTCGTTAACCACTAAGCTACCGATGCTTTTTTTATCAAGAGTTTAATCTCAATAAACTGTTCGTGCACGCCTGCCGAGATGTGCATAAAGCGTGTAAGAACAGAAGCAAACAGTGGGTTATCTGGATAACACGGAAGTTGTTGACTTGCCGACGGTAACAGCCGTCTGACCATCCAAGCCCGAGAGGCGAGCCAGCGCCAGAATCTCGTTCGTTGTCTAAAAGCTCACCGACTAGCAGGAAAGACTGATTCGGGCTCCACAGATGTTGGTGGGGCTCTGCACGTCCCGCAAACAAATGTCTAGACATTCTTCCTCCCTTAACCCGAAAAGGTCAACCCATTCCCTCAAAACTAGAAATACAACTAATACATCCATACTAATATTATAAATGCGAAAGTAACTCTGTCTGTCTGTCTGTCTGTATGTTACGCTTTCACGCCTAAACCACTGAACCGATTTTAATGAAATTTGGTATAGGGGTAGATTAGACCTTGAGAAAGGACATAAGCTATGTTTGGTCTCGATAACCGACATCCGCGCGGGCGGAGCCGCGGGCAAAAGCTAGTGTATTTATAATTTGAATAATTTTTTAAGCGTTTTGCATGCTAAATACCTATTCAAATCGATTAAGATAGTAAAAATGTTAAATTATTCTAGGCGTACGATCCTCCGCCTTCCGCATCCAGTCCGTCCCAGCCACCTTTTTCAGGTCATCGGTCCATCTGGCCAGGGGGCGCCCTTCCCTTCGTTTGCCTTCTCGCGGTCGCCACTCTAGGACTCGTCTGCTCCAACGGCGGAGGATCGTACGAAATGGCGCACATTGGGGCCTATGTTCAGCAGTGGACTGCAGTGGGCTAATTGATTGATTGATTGATATTCTAGGCGGGACCGACCAATTTAATATTTTTGCCCGCGTTCCTTGCCTTACACGGGCAAGGCTTTGGGAATGCTTTCGGAACCAATGAATGATTTTCAATCATTTTTAAACATTGATTTTTTGACCACTCCGCTCATCCAGTTTGAATGAAATGTTTAAACATTTTGCATTCTAAATATTCAAATCGAGGAAATATATTGAATTGTTTCATTTATAATTTAAGATAGGAAAAAATCAATATTATATATTTATAAATAATTGATTTAACATGATAAACTACAGCATGTTGGGGCAATGTTTGGCCCCCTATCGCAGGGGTATACGATAATGCTTTCTTTATTACCGACGGTAGCAGTTAGGGGTTGTGTTTCTGTAATCTGAAAATGCGGTTCTTGGGTTCTTTGTAGTAATGTCGATTGCAGAAGGCGGTTGGAGTGAGTGTGGGTTAGGGTTTATAGATTTAGATGTTGGTGGTTCATAGAAATGTTTTAATACATTTATATGCTGCATATGGGTGCATATGGTTATAGGGAGCATGTCGATACTAGACACCTTCGGAATCATGCCTTTAAATACCTTTTTTTGTTGTAAATACTTACCTAAACAAATACAAATGAATATAAGCTTGCATACAAATATTTGCCACAAGCGAAAATCGATCCCTCGACCTCCGATTTAACAGCACTATAATTTACCGCTACGTATCTAATAGAGGTCACCTGATGGAAAGTGATTACCGTGGCCTATGGACGTATGCAACATCAGGGGAGTCACACTCGTGCGGCCAATCCTGTTAGCACAGAAAGTTTCTGTGCCGTCAATGTAACAGACAAAGCAGAATAAGCCTTTGGTCTTCCCACTGACAGCACAAAAACTCTCCAGTGAGTTCTGGCTACCATACTCACCGCCGGAGACTCAACACGAGGTTATTATGGTTATTATTCTGTTCAGTTCTAGTCCTATATATACAAGGAAGAGGACCAGATCGAGAGAGAACTTTTTTTTAAACGTGCGCAATATCTCCTTCGGAGCCTGAAGGGGAGGCTTATGTCGGACTCGAACCGACTGAACCGCACGCCGTCTGTGGGACGTAGTGCAAAGCTTTAGTCTTAGATATATCCCTCGCACCCCGGCCGCTGGTCCGGGCTATCTGTCTTCCCTGGCCAACTAGCCAAGTGAAATGCACTCGCCAACAAATTACAACTTAGATAGTGTGCTATTGTTTTAGCTTTTAGCGTGAAAGATAGAAGCGTCAGTAGCTTAGTGGTTAAGGAGTCAACCTTACGATCGAG
This sequence comes from Eilema caniola, assembly GCA_949126895.1. Lineage (NCBI taxonomy): Eukaryota > Metazoa > Arthropoda > Insecta > Lepidoptera > Erebidae > Eilema > Eilema caniola. Next base: position 47,858,252 of record OX421460.1, on the reverse strand, counting down.
AGGTACTGAGTTCGAATCCTGGCCATTACACTACCGACGTGAACCCACTCCTAGCACAAGCAATTTAGCTTAATTGGAAGGGTTAGAGGAAATATTAGTAATTTCGATGATTTCGGTTGCTAATATCCTTTATAAAAAAAAACCCACACAAAAAATACCTTTCACATTTTAATATTAGTACATTTAGGATAAAATAACTTCAGATGCGCTAGTACTATTATTTATTCTGTGCTTCAGACTAAATATATTTAGTCAACATTGACAAAAATTTTAATTGAATATAATGCAACCGTATAATGCTAGAAGGATACCCCAACTCGACACTATTCGAACGACGTTTTTAAACAGTACACAAAAACTGTCACGGTCCCTAGCGGGCACGCTGACAATTGGGTACTAAAATACTGGCAACTCCCCAAGGGCCATATTTGCCCTTTGTATGAACACACTTTTGTTTAAGTTACGCCGTTTGTCACACGAGTGTAGGGTTATCTACGAAATAATCTCAAAGGGTGTATGTGAGGCCATAGTAAAATATAGTGACATGTAAAAAAGTAGAACGTTTTTTTTTATACAACTGAGGTAGCAGACAACCACGCGGCCCACCTGATGAAAGATGGTGACCGTGGCCTATGAACGTGTGCAACACCAGGGGAGTCACACTCGTGCTGCCGACCCTGTAAACACAGAGAGTTTCTGTGCCGTGAGTGTAGAAGACAAAGCAGGAATTAGTGATCTTCCCACTGACAGCACAAAAACTCTCCAGTGAGCTCTGGCTACCCTACTTACCGCCGAGAACACAACACGAGGTTATTATGACCGCGGTATTCTGTAGGGCGGAGGTACTTCCCCAGTCGGAGTGCTCAATTAGACGGAAATACCGTCCTATACCACCTTTAAACCTACCTTCCTGTTTTAGTGCTTAATTGAATGAGTATGGTTTTATTCTAGGTATGTAATAAAATAAATATACCACAACATTTCACACAACGCTATCTAGATCCATGGTAAGCATAGCTTAACTAGCTTGTGTTATGGAACCTAGAATGCGGATATACATACTTAGACGTATTCTTTTTGTAAATACATACATATTATACATAGGAACACCCAGACCAATGCCAATATACATATTCATGCATACAAATATTTGCACAGAGCGGGGATCGAACCCGCACCACCTGCACAGCGGCCGCGTTCATTACCGCTACGCCACGGAGGCTAACAATTATTAACTTGGGTCTAGATTAAAATGCAGATGAAAATACTCAGATCTATATATTTTCTTAAATACATTTATGTTGTACATAGAAACACTAGTGCAAATATGTATACAAACAAACATTTGCACTGAGCAAGAATTGAATCCGCCACCCATATTGCTACGCAGTAACTTTCAAATTCTCTACCGCTACGCCACAGACCAGACGTCAATCGAATACTTAAGTATATTTTAATTCAGGGTGTTCTTCTTCATCCCAGCGTTAATTCCAGTCGCATCAGAAGCTTTTCAACTTGGAGTCTGGGGTCCGCTTTTTACCAGTCTAACTGCGGATTGGGCCAAACTTCGATAATTTCCGTGAAGCGATATCGAAGTATTGCAGCTAGACCAGTTGTTGGATTTTTGAGGGCTCCAACTACCCGTATCGACTATCATAGATGTTTGTATGGCAACCGGGACCGACGGCTTAACGTGCTCTCCGAGGCACGACCACACCAATGCAATTACCCATGTTCATGCGTACAAATATTTGCATTGAACGGGGTTCGAACCCGCACCTCCTGAGTCCTGCGTAGCGGCTGTGGGCACTACCGCTACGCCTCGGAGGCTGTCTTATAGTTCAGGGTGTTTAATTAATAAGGCAATTAATATTCTACAACATAAATTACACGGGACCATTTAGACACGAACTAAGCACTGAGCTGAATCAAACCTATGACCTCTGACTGAGTAGTCGAACGCTTGTTATCAACGTGGTAGAGACGACTAGGAGGCATTCCTCCGCATTGCTTTATCTGTGTAATTTACATGGAAAATGTTCTGAAGTTAGGCGAATGTGCCACGCCTTCTCTCGCCTTATGCCTCCTGCCTTTTCTGTTATATTTCACACTTAAAAAGAGAATAGAATCAAGGGGAGAGAAAGAGACGTTACGAAAGAGAATGACGCGAGTGTGGCCACGAAAAAAGATATCAAAACTTTCCCGGAACTTAGTTTAGAAAATTAATCTATTTCGCCGCAGCAAATGCTATAATTACCTATTGTCGTACACCCTTCTCAGACTGTATACGAAGAAGACACGCCCACGGCTAGAATATGTCCCAATTTACCCAAAGATTATCATAAGTTTGGGTCCGTAGAATGAAATGATCCATCGTGTTCTGGCAAGCAAAAATAAGCCCTAATGTCACCCACTAAAGACTATCCTGACATGCCGTCATCTGTTATGCTTATTTGAACCTTATTTACTTGTAATAGGGGTGCTTTGTGTAGATAGCGTGAGTGTTTTTTGGAGGGTGCCGTTCTTGTGTGGCTATGAAATCGGATAATTTAGAAACACGTTTATTGATTGCATGTAGTGGTCGTTTTATTTAGATTATTACAAACAAAATGTGCATTTGATTACAATCGAATGAAGTATTTGATTGTATGAAATAAATTGGTTGTATACCTATTTAGAGATTTGAGAGATTGCGAGATATATTTTTTATACCACCTGCCAGGTGGCAGACAAGCACATGGCCCACCTGATGGAAAGTGTTTGTGTTTGTAACCGTGGCATATAAACGTGTGCCACACCAGGGGCGTCACACTCGCGCTGCTGAGCCTGTTAGAACAGAGAAATTCTGTGCTGTCAGTGTAGAAGATAAAGCAAGACAAGCCTTTGGTCTTCCCAATGACAACACAAAACTATTCAGAGAGCTCTGGCTACCCTACTCACCGCCGGGAACACAACATAAGGTTATTATGACCGCGGTATTCTGTAGGGCGGAGGTACTTCCCCAGCCGGACTGCTCAATTGGACGGAAATACCATCGTGTCCTACCTCCTACTAATAGATAATTGAATATATAAAAATATATAGAGATACCTAATTGAAATAGTATCACAGGAATGCGCACGTGATCAAGCGTTAACTGTTTTGCGAATATCGTGTTTTTACTATTTCAATTGAGAATATTACATTCCGCAACGCGATTAAAACTAGCAGCTGCATTCAACTGTTATCTTACTAATATTAGAACAAATTAATATTTTGTTCAAATTCCAATTAATTTTATTTGCTTAAATGTGGTTATACAGGTGTTATTATTATCATCGTATGTGCAGCACATTTACCATTTTATGGTATGCAAACATTATATTATACATTAGGTATCAATATGAGTTTAGGTATACTACAACATTTTTATTTGTTATTTCAACACATGCAAGGAAATTATACAGTCACAAAGAATACAATAAACTAAATAGAATGTCAGAACATAAAATATTATGAAACATAAAACATAAAAACAAGTCATTAGAAAACATTTGTGAAAATTATTAGCATGTCAATATTATTTATTATAAAGTTAATTATAAGTTTATTAGTAACATTATGGAAATAGGTTGGCTCAATATTTGCTAATATTAATAGCAGCATTCAGTCTTAGTTTACCCATACACTTTTCCAATTCCATTATCGTATAAAAGCATTTTTTTATGAGCCATGCTTTCAACTTTGTTAGAAATTTATAGGTGGGAAGTTCCTTCAAACTTTTAGGCATTGCTTTATAAATACAACCAATTTTTAAGGTAAAGACCCGTGTTCGGGACTCTAGATAAAACAGCTCATTACCATAAATCGGTGCGCAGTAAATTGACAGACTACATACAATTTTTAAATTAACATAATTACTACATACTACACTCAAAGTGAAACGCGAAACAAAAGCTTTTACTACCGGCCTCGCTCTTGGCGCCACGCTCGCCTCGTGGCCCCACTTGGCTACAAATTTGGCCACTTGTCCAAATCATAATGTAGCTCCACAAATCACCATTATAGGAATATAATTTACTTGGTACCCACTTGCAACTGTATCAGTAGTAGGGACTAGGGAGGGGACACGTCGATAAAATGTAATTAAATTATTATTTGTAATTGAAATGGGGACTTGATGTACACACTGGTGTATTATTTTTTTGTGTTGCATTTTGATACAATCTTTTTCGGTGTTTTCTTTGTTTTTTAAAGATAAGTCTGTTGTGCACACTTTTTTTATTGTATATATCGTTTAAGTTATGAAAATAAAGAGCTCGTCAGTACGAGTCATCATGTGGCATGTGGCATCTTGCCATCAGGTGGGTAGTGTACTTGTCTGCCACCCATGCAGTATACAATAGCATCGATTTTAACTACTCTATAAATGTAGAACTATTAGCACAGAATAGATCTCACGCCGTAGCGTGTCAAGCCAAGTTCTATTAACAGAACTGGCGAGCAGCACTGTGTGTAATATTAAACTACTACGTACTATCAATTCAATTAACGTTAGATGGAACGCTTTAAAAAGCTGAAGCAAGTCGATTTCAACACGAAATTTTCTTCCCGACCTACCTACTTAAAAGTCGGGTGTAGAGCACCATAATACCTTTATAAGGGTCAGAATTTATGAGTGGTAATTAAATACGAGTATCTATCAATATTATCCCATTTAGACCAAGCTAAAATAAAATATTGTAATGGGTTTCATAGGTGCTATTTTAGTATAGTTTGCAATTACTATTTTCAGCCTTGTCTAAATGGAATAAAGATGATATTTAATTAAAAATCGATAATCTATAGAGGTACTCCATTCAGTTAGACACTTAACATTATACATTGAATAAAAATTGCCCTTGCACTTTTCCACAGTTTATTTTTTATTTTTAACCTGATTAGTTTCACCTTACGGCATTATCATTTTATCAAAGGTTATAACTATTAATACACTATATTATAATATAATATTTTATTTTATATATATAAATATCAAATAAAATAGTGTATTAATAGTTATAACCTTTGATAATGCCGTCTCGTCGCAGTAATTGATAATACGAGATTTGGCCCTCTTATCATTGGAGATCTTAATCGTTTTTGACATTTGGGAGATTGAGATTAGATCGAGATTGAATTTGGAACGTCTTCTTATTAGGAAAATTAGTTGAATTTCTATTAAGCGAAACGCGATCAAATCTAGATTTAAATTTATACATTTCTTTTACTTTTGTTTTATTCGTAATTGCATATTACATACTTTACTAGTACTGAAATCAGTTTAAATGTTTATGTCATTATATTAATTACTATTTAAATCGAATAAAGGAGAAAAAATAGAATCGGTCTAGGCGGGGTTCGAACCTGCGATCTTTTGCCTTACAAAGGCAATGTATTTTCTCCTTTATTCGATTTAAATATCTAGCATGAAAAATGCTTAAAAATTTAATTCAAAATATTAGTTACTAATTTACGTATCAGATAGTAGCATAAGTACCTGCCACAGAATCGACACCGGACATTCGGCTGTCACACAATAAATATCTTATTTGTCCAAGACACTAGAGCGGTATCCAAAATGAGTTACACTCGAAAAACGACAAGGTTTAAGTCCGTATAACATAATATATCGTGCACCACATTGCAGAGGTACGTGCGCAGCCCTAATTGTGACGTACTGCGCCCCCGGGACACTGGGCACGGAACCGGGACTGCATGTAATAGATAGTGCACTTTTTTATTTTTTTCCAACCTTGTATTTTATTCAGGTTGGTTTCCTTAGAGAAGATATATTGTCGCAATAATCAAGTACGGATAGAAAATATTATTTTGGAACTATTCTTGGCTGTTTCTGAAGTCCTAGTTCTTATAGTCTCCGTCAACACTATTTGGAAAGAGATGTGAATGAATGTATGTGTGTATGAAGTTTCTAAAGTAATATTAATAAATAATGCTCTAAGTAATACTTGATAGGAATCGTTTTGACGATAGGTATATCTCCGGAGTAATTAATGGCACTTTTTAAGGGCCAGCATAAGACTTCGAAAAAACTTTGTCCGCGATTATCTCGTGTTTGGTAGAACGATTTTGATGCATTTTTCAGAAAAGTATTTGTTGCTTTATGAAGAAGGTTTTTTATGCTTAAGAGACTTAGATATAATCTCAAAGTTTACATCGTGCCTTTTTATTTTTTGAACCCAGTTATTTTTTTCCTAATTTTATTAGTGTTATAAATTCACATTTCTAATAGATGAATCATTTAATAGTTAGTGGCTACCGTTCGGCAAAAAAGACGTGTCGCGGTTCCTGAATTGATTTTTGAATTTCGAAGTACCCAAACTTGATTTTCAGGTTATGGTCATTTGCGTTACCAATTTTTTTGCTCCGTACAGCCAGTCTGGGAGAACCTATATCACAGAATAGCCTATACAGAGAAGTTTAGTCATTGAGATTTGGTCTCTGTATCACTTACCGTGTGCAGAAATTCCCAAAGGGTGGTTATGGAACACAAAATGTGCGTTAAATCAAAGGCGGGATGCGCCAGAATATTGATGGAGCCGCATATGTGCGGACCTCTACAACAAACATTCATTTTCGCAACAATACCGGTCAACAACTTAAGCATATTGGCTGAACACTCGCTCCCAATCAACGTCACGGCTCCCCCACACACCCCTCATAGAAAAAAACACAAGTGTTTGCTCTCATAAAGAATGAGTGCAAATCTGCACAATGACTGTTTATGTTACCATATCAGAACGAGTGCCATTGTTGTCGCGAGCACCCTCGCTTTATTTACAATAAAACGTACGATTTAACATGAATACAGAAGTTAATACGGCGGACAATTTTAATGGCCGCCGCGCCCCTTGTAATCCTCTTATTCATTCGAATTTTGACAGCGAATTCAAGTGTCTTTCTTTCCACAGATGGGCCACCACGGAATGGAAGGACTAGACATGCTGGATCCACTAACGTCTTCGTCGATGACCACACTCGCTCCCATGGGGGAGGCTGCTCCGCCACACCACCAACTCCACGGCTACGGCGCTATGAACCACGTCATGAATCACCACCATCACGCTGGCGGACTTTCACACGCACCACCCGGACATTTAGGGCACCCTGGAGCAGCGCTACACCCCGATACAGACACAGATCCACGCGAACTCGAGGCCTTCGCCGAAAGATTCAAACAGCGAAGAATCAAACTTGGAGTCACTCAGGCAGATGTCGGAAAAGCGCTCGCGAATCTCAAGCTACCAGGAGTAGGGGCCCTCTCACAGAGCACCATCTGTCGCTTCGAAAGTCTCACGTTAAGTCACAACAATATGATCGCGTTGAAACCTATCCTACAGGCATGGTTAGAAGAGGCAGAAGCGCAGGCGAAGAACAAACGCAGGGATCCTGACGCGCCCAGTGTATTGCCAGCTGGCGAAAAGAAACGCAAAAGAACGTCAATCGCGGCGCCTGAAAAGCGAAGCCTCGAAGCGTATTTTGCAGTACAGCCTCGTCCCTCTGGAGAGAAGATCACCGCCATTGCGGAGAAGCTGGATTTGAAGAAGAACGTCGTGCGGGTGTGGTTCTGTAACCAGCGGCAAAAACAGAAGCGTATGAAGTTCGCGGCGCAACACTGACCGGCGGGCGGCGGCGCGGCGCTGCTGTACCCGGGCGCCGGGTACGGGTACTAGCCGCGCCACCTCGCCGCCACACTCCACACGCCACACGCACAGACACACCCGCAGAGACACACCGAACACACAAATGATCTCATTCCGATCTCATTTTTTCACTAGCCCAATCGAGCAAATTAGTCGTTAGTGTAGATAATGTATAACCGTTTCTATTTTTATTTCATCGGACTCTTTATATAGTTTTCGAGACACAGGGTATATAATAATCAATTATATACATATCACAGCAGTGAGTAGTGGTCGCTTCGCACATCGTTTAGTTCGTGCGCGTCGTCTTTCTAAGTTTTGGGAACATCGAATATGTACATGATTAAAAAATGAATTCAGGATTTTTAAGAGAATGTGCCTTGCAAATAATCAATATTCTGTGTTTTAATGTTAGTAACTTGATTGCTGCGAGTCGCAGGAGTACTTCGGGGCGCCCGGACCCGGGTCCGGCCGTCCCACGGCGTGACGTCATGTGCGCTGATCAGGCATGTCACATACGAGAACGAGACAGCCTTTTAAATGTAGATTAACTGTCATTAATTAAAACCTCTTTACTATTAAAAACGAACACTCTCTCGTACGTCACCCGTGTCTTATCAGTGCATATTCTAAATTGTATTTAATGATACATTTGTTAGACATTTTGTTTACTATTATACTGTACAAAATAAATGTAAGATTTTACTGGTTTCTTGTATAAGTTGTAGATAGTGTTCAGTAGGTTTATATTATAATTTTTATTACTTTAAATTTGTTTCTTTATTTGGATAATTATAAAATTTCACGAAATGGCACAATTTCTAGTCTAAGAGGTTATTAGAGACATTTAGCCAAAATAGTCTTAAAAATCATTTGTAAATAATCACATTTCGATTAACTAGTAGGCATTAGTTTAAATACACATAGTTACTAAAACGGAAGAAGAATTAGTACAACGCGGTTGGATTCATGCAACTTATAGGATTTGATTTGTTGTAATGTTTTGACCAATCAAAGGAGTCAATTACAATTGATGCCAAAACTTTTATTTCGTACGCGGCCAAAGTGTTAAATGAATCTTTAAATAAAACGGCTTTGGTTCTTTACAGCATGAATCCAAAATGGTGTCAGCACCACAGCTTAAATAATAGAAAACCAGAAAAAAATCATAAAAATTTGCGAATTATAAATAATATTTTTAAAAGATATTTTGTAAATATAGATTTAAAAAAGACTTAAGTAATGGAACGTGCAATCTAGACCTCGGTAATTAAAAACCTAACTACTAGGAATTTATGGTATTTACCAAAAATAAGAATAATAATTACACATTATTCTTTATCATCTATCTAGTCATAGCTTAATTTTATAGTATCGTTTTAAAAGCAAATTAATGATATTAATTTATTACATCTTAATATTTTATTTTTATTGATTACAAACATTTTTTTAGGAAATACGGCCAATGATAATGTTACATTAGTACTTAAACAATTTATTTTGAAATGGGCTTAATAGAAATTAAGCAGTGAATATAAATATAATTATAATTAAAATGGTTTTAATAATATCTTTCACAAAAGTGCAACACTCTTATAGTAGATAAATAGTAAACAGTTTCACTGAACAAATCACCGAAATAATCAACGGAAATCAACAATTGACTTCTATTTACTCCGTTTTACCCAATGATCTTATGTTGAAAAGATTGACATGATTTATTACTTCTATGTACCTGCTAGAATGGCTATTGGTATCTCGAAAGTCTAAGACACTCAGTCCTAAAACTCTAAGGACAGATTGTATAGACAGATTTATAGATTGTCTATATAATCTTGCATCAGGCAAACCGAGATTAAGAACTGAGAATCATTCTAGAATACACAGTCTAGTCACATTTACACAGTTAATCTAGTTTATCTGTGTTACGTTCCAAATTCAAAATTCGTCAACTTAAGCTTGTCTAGAGTAAAAGTGTTTGGTCATCTCTAAACTGTCATAATTTCAAAAGTATACCTAGTTGATATAAGTATTTTTCTTTTCATTTGCACTCCCTGATTTAATCAATTAGCCTATTGCATTCCTCTGCTGGATATGATCCCCCAATGATTACTGAGAGGTAATTTTTTTCCAGCTATTCTACTACGTAAAAGCAAACCAACTTAAATGTGTCGGATAATACGAACACCTTGTTCGTGTGGTCAAGATTAAAAAGGGCTCTGTGCTGTGTCATCATTTTTTAACATAAGATCATTGGTTTTATCAATATGTTTGTGTAATGGTTGCCGTCACAAAATACAAAATAATGACATTAATGAAAATTGTGTTATAATGTAAGTTATTTACTTGAATTATAGCATTTGGCTATTAATACCTATATTAAATTTTAACAATAAATTCTGGTTTTAACAACTTCTATGTATAGTACTTGACTGGCTGCGTAGTCTTGGTCACATAGGTCCGTATTCCAGAACGAGTCTCAGTTCCGAATCTCAATGGATAGATTTTTTATGAAAATTCAGTACCTATATTCAGTATATTTTCAGTTTTTTTTAATAGAAATGGAGATATTAAACATCTTTCTGGAATACGGTTCTAAATTCTATTAAATTGTTGTTGAAACTTTGATTAACAGGCCTACCTTGAACTCTTGAACTCTCTCTCTAAAGGGTGTCACACTGCCAACTGCAAATGTATTAAATTGGACTACAAGGGTATTCAGTTCAGCTGGTAGTATGACTGTCGTGACTTGTTTGTATTATTGTGTGTATTATTGACCTATTTTAAGAGTGGTATCACGGGCTGTGTTCTGTTATTTTATTTATTCTTTTTTGTTTTTTTAAAGAATATTAACAACCAAAACTATTAATATTCCCTTTAACCACTCCAGCGAAGCTAAATTGTAGTGTGAAGAAGATATTACAAAAATAGGTGTCAAAACTGATTATCTCATTAATCTAGTTCCTACGAACTTCTCACTCCGAACAAAAAAATGTGTACCACACAATTTTAACTCTTAATAGTTCGTCTAGTAGTACACATAGGAGTTATTGTCTCTCGCAGTGTTTCACTAGTCCTTATTTCCACATAAGGTACGATTTCGAAGCCGAACGCATACCACAACTGCCGATGCTCGCAGCAGATACGTGTAATTCATTGCGGCTTCTCAATGGTCACCTTTATTCGTATCCAACTCTAACAAGTATTGTATGTGCTGCATGCGGCTTCGAAATCATACCTTTATTGTAATACGACACGCCTCGTGTGATTGATCTACATAAGTCACGTAAATTGTGTTTATACCTAGCGTTTAAATGAGTGATTTTAGATGACAAAATAGAACAGTTTTATGTAGTCATATAGCATCTATCATCTTAATATTACATAAATAAATTACTTTTAGTTATGAGGTGCATTGGGGTAATTTCCACCTATGGTAATTCAGAAATTTGAAACGAGTCCTTTCAGCCAGCAAATTGCTAATTGAAGATTAGTATCTAGTCAGTTTGTTAATAGTAATGAAAATATGAATAATAATGTTTAGTTACACCTACAAATTTTTTCAAAGTAAGATCGGCATTGATTCAAAACCTAATCCACGATATCAAGTCGCTATCTCATATTGAAATACAGAACCACAGTAAATTATAAAAAACTATTTTAAAAAATTAGCCATGGTTGAAGTTACCTCAGTGTCCTGTATTAAATAAAAAAGAAATAAAAACACCCTGAAGTGTTGCTCAAGGTAATAAAATTACATTAATAGCAATAATTGATTTTCATATAAAAATGAAAATGAATTTTATAAGCACTTTCTAATTTCACCAATGATCTCAGTATTATTAAAATAATTTTAGTCATAATAATTAAAAATACCTAATGTGACGAAAACTATTATGCAAAGAATTCATCTATTAAATTATTTTGATTTGTAAATAAAATGGACAATTATTAATATTAATACACCGAATGTAACTGTTCTTACCTACTATTAGTTCAGAAAACTAAGTCAGTAATACGTTTAAGTAGACATTAGAAACAATTTCTCTTGCAATTATTAATTCTTAATTAATTATTATTATTAATAATAAAAGGAAACGATCTTATTTCGAAAACCAATAAACAATAAATTGAAAATAGAAATATTAGTAAAAACTATGTTGTTTTATTACCTACATAAATTCCGGATTCAAGATTGTTATTTTAGAGAAATCAAAATGCTAATTTGTGTGCTAACAGGTAAATAGTTATGATTTTATTTCTATTATATTGTTTAATGAACCCGAAATTACTAATATTCCCTCTAAACCCCAGCTAACCTAAAATGCTTGTGTTACGAGTAGGATTAGGTTCACTTCGGTAGTATAATGGCCTGGATTCAAACCCAGGACCTCTCGATCGCAAGGCCAACTCCTTAACCGCTAAGCTACTGACGCAATAATTAAGTATCTATTAGTTTACCTTGGACTGGATGCAGAAGGCGGAGGATCGTACGAAATGGCACACATTGGGAGAGGCCTATGTCCATCAGTGGACTGCAGTGGGCTAATTGATTGATTGATTGGTTTAGCTTATACGGCTTTGTGAGCGACTGCCTCCTGGCCTCCCAACCCCGAGAAGTAAAGTGAATTTGGTTTGGATTTTTCTTCATACCTTAACAACATGGGGGCCGCAAATACGTACAAATATTATAAAGGGAAATTATGTGTATCTGTTTGTACGTCTTCCAAGCCTAAACCTCTTAACTAATTTTGATGAAATTCGGTATAGGGGTAGATTAGATCTTGAGAAAGGTTATAGGCTATGTTGGATAACCGACATCCACGCGAGCGGAGCCCCAGGCAAAAGCTAGTACTCTATACTTCATTCGAGTTATTACCAATATGTTTTACTTAAAAAATCAATTCATATTTTTTCTGTTTAGAAACTCTAAATACTTCTTAAAACCGACCCTTTGGTTTACATAAATGATTTGACTTAAATTTGTAAGTATTTTTCATAGAAGGATAAATTTGAATTGGTTGGGCGAGTTCTGGTAGCTTAATGGTTAAACCATTGCCCCTGTAAGGCAAAGATCGCGGGTTCAAACTCCGCCTAGACCGATTCAAATTGTTTGGATGGAGTAGTTAAAATTCAATGTTTAAAAACATTGAAAACCGAACTATCGGAACAAACGAATGATCATTTGTTCCGATAGTTCGTAAGAATATTGGTGGACGCTCCACTGTCGCCTCAAAGACAGATATAGAAGGAGAAATTTGAATTGGTTGGGCGAGGTCTGGTTGCTTAATGGTTAAAACATTGCCCTTGTAAGGCATAGATTGCGGATTCAAACCCCGCCTATACCGATTCAAATTGTTTGGATGGAGTAGTCAAAATTCAATGTTTAAAAAAATTGAAAACCGAACTATCGGAACAAACGAATGATCATTTGTTCCGATAGTTCGTAAGAATATTGGTGGACGCTCCACTGTCGCCTCAAAGACAGATATAGAAGGAGAAATTTGAATTGGTTGGGCGAGGTCTGGTTGCTTAATGGTTAAAACATTGCCCTTGTAAGGCATAGATTGCGGATTCTAACCCCGCCTATACCGATTCAAATTGTTTGGATGGAGTAGTCAAAATTCAATGTTTAAAAAAATTGAAAACCGAACTATCGGAACAAACGAATGATCATTTGTTCCGATAGTTCGCAACAGAGTTGGTGGACGCTCCACTGTCGCCTCAAAGACAGATATAGAAGAATAAATTTGAATTGGGTTAGGGCGAGATCTGGTAGCTTAGTGGTTAAAACAATTTCCAAAGACCGCGTGTTTAAGCCCCGCCTAGACCAACTCAATTTTTTCTATTGAAATCGATCACGCAATGGACTTGTAAAATGCTCTAGACCGACGGACTACAATTCAACTGCACTACACGAGGAATACTAAAGAACTTTGAGGTAAGTATGATACCTAACTAGTACTGCAAAAGAATACTACATACATACATATCCCCGGAGGGTTAGGCAGAGGTGAATTAACACCCACATTTCACCAATCTGTATTCGGTCCCACGTAATAGGGGGTGAGCCTATTGCCGTATTCCGGGCACTATTGTTGACTCGAGCCATGCATCTGAAGCTGCTGAGTCTAGGCTGTACATATCTGTCTGATGTTAAAGTTAATCAGCCCTATCCCTTAGTCGCCTTGTACGACACCCCATGGGAAGAGAAGGGGTGGCCCAAATTCTACTCTGCCGGGTACCACGCGGCGAAAATAATACTGATAGTGTAAATTACCAGTCTACCGCTGTAACTGAATTACAGTCGGATCCTTTCAGCTGTTTAAATATCTAGTGATTGAGAAATAAATGAGTTCACAAAATGTCAAACTCATAAATAACTAGCTTTTCAATTCACACAATATCTTTATAAATTGTAGCCTATGATGTTTTGTAGGACACGACGGTGTTCACGTCCAATTGAGCAGTCCGACTGGGGAATTACCCCCGCCATAATCGATACCTCGGGGCTCAAAAGGCGTAAGCACCAAAAGTCGATTTTACAGGAGAGCAAAAAAACAAAAACAAAATTCCCTTTTTCAGCATAACTTTTTCAATTTTTTACCTAAATGAACCATTCTAAGACCAAAAGTCTTAAATTTTTGTGATGCAGGTCACTGTAAAATTATATTTCGAATAAATTTAAAAACAACGAAAATAGCTTTCCTATACGCCCCGAAAATTTATATGTTTGAGGTGTTTACACCCCAAAAATCAATGAATGTATGATGAGTGATGGTTGTAACCGTCAATTTCAGGAAAGTGGACCATTAGGGGACAGTAGACCGAGTGGGAAACCGAGTAGATATTTTAGGAATGTGGACCATTAGGTCCATTTTAACCTTTTTATCAACTTAGATAACAAATGAATAGTAATAATTATTGATTTACCTGTACCTAATTGCCTGTCTTACCTAAAAACTATTCAATAACTCATTATAAAAGTAGGAAAGCGGACCCTGGGATCTCCCGCGCTAGGCGGGACGAGCAACCAGGAGACACGCTAGGTTGATGATGATTGTTTCCCAAGAGAACGGTACGTCAGTGAGCTTCTAACCTAACCTATCCAAGTCGGATTGTACAGCTTTCTCAACGCTCACTGACGTACCGTTCTCTTGATGAACAGTCCATGGGCCAATTGTTCTTTGGGTGAAAAGTTATTGTTCAAAACATTCTGTTGGTTAAGCATTCACTGGCGTAGAGTAATGCTGGCGAAACGTTCGTGGATGAAAAGTCTATTGGACGAAAAGTTTATAGTTTAAAGATAATGTTGACCAACGGTTCATGGACTAATCGACTGTTGGTAAACCGTTTCAGAGCGATTTCTCAGGTAAACAGTTAGGTATCCTCACAAAATTTGGCGCTAATAACATTTAATGCTAATGGAAACAGGAACTCTTGAGATCAATTATAATCATTTTAGTTTTCTGATAGTCTATAAAATGTATGATGTAAAATGGTAGGCGTAAAAACATTTGTATCAACTACGGCGTCGTTTACTACCCTCGCGTTTATAAACAGTAACAGTGGTTGCTGTTACGACACAAAAACTAAAAATATCTGTTTTATTTCCTACAAAAAATGGGGTCGTAAATACCATTGCGAATTGGAAGGCTTTAAATATACAGATCGATAGAGGAGAAAAATATAAGTAGGACTGCATTAAAAACTCAATTTCGCCAAAATGGCGGTTACGCCTTTTGAGCCCCGAGGTATCGTAATAACCTCGTGTTGTGTTCCCGGTAGTGAGTAGGGTAGCCAGAGCTCACTTGAGAGGTCATGTGCTGTCAGTGGGAAGACCAAAAGCTATTCCTGCTTTGTCTTCTACACTGACGGCACAGAAACTTTCTGTGTTTACAGGGTCGTCAGCACGAATGTGACTCACCTGATGTTGCATACGTCCATACGCCACGGTAACCACTCACAATCAGTTGGGCCGTGTGCATTCCTACCATGTCAGTTGAATAAAAAAATAGCTATATTATTGAACAGTTTCATTAATATCCATTCAGTAGTTTTTACGTGAAAGTGTTACAAACATCCACCCATACAAACTTTCGTATTTATAATAATAGGGGTTAAAGTATGAAATTGCCTTTTCATTGTAATAGGTACTTCGAATTGACATAGAACCTTCATGGTTTGAGATTTTTGAGTGAAACTTTTTCCACATGGTACCTATGTAGTTCTTCATTTAAAAATGTGCAGCATTCGATTATCGACTTTCAGTTGTTTTTTTTTATTCAGCTTAGACAAGAAAGATGGATACTTCGAAAATTCGAGTGATTTTTGAATACGAGTTCCGACGCGAAACTAACGCGGCAGAAACAGCTCGCAATATCAATGTTGCGTTTGGAGAGGGGACTGCTAATGAACGCACCGTGCGATTTTGGTTTAAACGCTTTCGTGATGGAAACTTTGATTTGAATAACGAACCACGAGGAAGGCCGTCCACACAGGTGAATAACAATGAATTGAAAGACATGGTGGAAGCCGATCCGAGCCAAACTACCCAGGAATTAGCTGCATGGTTTAACGTTACCTTACCAACAATATTGACTCATTTGCGTCAAATCAATAAAATAAAAAAATGTGAAAAATGGGTACCTCATGATTTGACTGATCTGCAGAAAGAAATGCGTGTTGAAACTTGTGTTGCCTTGTTGAATCGATACAGAAATGAAGGAAAATTGGATCGAATTGTGTCATGTGATGAAAAGTGGATTCTTTACGATAACCGTAAGCGAAAAATGCAATGGCTGACCCCAGGTGAAACGCCACAACAGTGTCCTAAAGCAAAGCTTACCAATAAAAAGGTAATGGTAACTTTTTGGTGGTCTCAGCATGGTGTTATTCACTATAGCTTTCTACGATCTGGTCAAGCAATAACGGCAGATGTCTACTGTGCCGAACTCCGAACAATGATAGCAAAACTAGCAGTGAAACAGCTCCGACTCATGAATCGATCTTCACCATTATTGCTCCATGATAACGCGAGACCTCATACAGCACGAGAAACCGTTTTAACTCTACAGGAACTGCAATTAGAAACTATCCGTCACCCTCCGTATTCGCCAGACCTTGCTCCAACAGACTACCGTGTTTTTCGTGATTTGGACAATTTTCTATGTGATAAAAAGTGTTCTTCTCAGGAGGCAGTACAAAATGCTTTCACACAGTTTGTCGAATCTAGATCACCAGAGTTCTATCGCAAAGGCATAAATGACCTTCCTACTAGATGGCAGCAATGTATAGATAATAATGGTAATTATTTTGATTAAATAAATACGTTAAATTAAAAAAAAACGAATTTCAATTTGTCAGTACAAATCGGCAATTTCATACTTTAACCCCTAATATTTATAAGCCCTGGTTGCAATACGGACATCTGTCGCATTAATGAAGGGTTGTTGGAACCTTAAACAGTTCGAGAAACAAATTCAACTGCAGTACAGAAGTAGAGGTTCAATGGCAGTCTCATTGAAGTTCGGCCGCTTTAGTTAGACTGGAAACTGACATCACCGATCAGCTGATGAGTTCAATGACTTCAAATTAATGTATTAATGTTAATCCTATTGATATTATAAACACGAAACTTTGCAAGTATGGATGGATGGATGTTAGTTACTCTTTCACCTAAAAACTACTGAATGCATTTTAATGAAACTTTACAATAATATAGCTTATACATTAGAATAACACATAGGCTGCAATTTATAACGATAACCGATTTTATAGCGATAACCGATATCGATACCGATGTTCCGCACCCAAAGGGTAAAAAAGGGACCCTATTACTAAGACTTCGCTGGCCCTCCGCCCGTCCGTCTATCACCAGGCTGTATCTCAAGAACCGTAATAGCTAGACAGTTGAAATTTTCACAGATTGTGTATTTCTATAACAACAAATAGGTACTAAAAACAAAATAATAATAATATTTAAGGGAGGCTTCTTAAAAATGTGATATTTTATCCCTTTTTCATGGCTTTTTGCCTTTTAACCCTAACCAAATGGTTACACAAGACCCAATTTCTTAGACTCCACTGTCTGTTTGTCTGTCTGTCTATCGCTAGGCTGTTTCTCATAAACAGTGATAGCTTAGATGTAACAGATAATGTATTTCTGTTCCCGTTATAACAACAAAATACTAAAAACAGAATAAAATTAGTATTTAAGGGAGGTTTCCATATAACAACAAAAAACAACAAGAACAAACAACATATAACAACTATAGAAAGTGTTTATAATTGCATGCCTTTACTTGCTCATGTTGTGCTTGCCTATATAAAAGGCCTATAAAAATTGCCGATTTTTACTTGATATCAGTAACAACAGGTAAGAAGGCGCTTGGTTTTTTACTAAATATTTAGTTCTAGGTTTATTTGATTCATTTCAAAACTAAATGTATAAAGTAAAATATGTTAAAGCCTGGATTGTAGAACGACACTTTGACAGCCTAGCGTAGCGGTAGTGAACGCGGACGCTATCGCAGGAGACGCGGGTTCGATCCCCGCTCATTGCAAATATTTGTATGCATGAATATGGGTATTTGTATTGGTCTGGTCGTGCCTCGGAGAGCACGTCCAGCCGTCGGTCTCGGTTGTCATACAAACATCTATGGTAGTCGTTACGTGTGTCATACAAACATCTATGGTAGTTGGAGACCTCAAAAATCCAACAACTGGTCTAGCTGCGATGCTTCGATATCGCCTTTGGGTTGTGGAGGTCATATGGCAGTCGCTTCACGCAAAATATCGAACTTTAGCCAAATCCGCAGTTAGACTGGTAAAAAGCGGACCCCAGACTCCAAAAGTTGAAAAGCTTCGGATGCGACTGGGATTAACGCTAGGATGAAGAGGAAGATTCTAGAACGACACTGATGAGGTCATATGGCAGTCGCTTCACGGAAGATATCGTAATTCAGCGTCTTAGTTAGACTAGGAACCTTTTCTTTTTTATGTGCGGGAAATCGCCACGGATACCCGCCCCTCCGGAGCCGGAGGGGTAGGGTATGTCGGACTCGAACCGACTAAACCGCACGCCGTCTCTGGGTCGTAGTGCTAGGCCGAAGGTGAGGTTGTCATGCGACATATCCCTCGCACCCCGGCTGGCCCAGGGCCATCCCTCTCGGTCTGGAGCTCCTCGGGAAGGGGGGGACCACGCGGTCCCCGACTCAACCCCGGTGTGGGGAGGCGCGCATCGTCATACGATGTGCGCCGCCGCCATGGCCTGCTTCTGCTAGGGTGACGGGCGGCTCCACCCGTCACCCTCAGGCCCGCGCTCATGGGGGGCGGAGGTCAGTTTGCGCCCTCCGACGCCCGAGCCGCCTTCGGGCGCGTGCAGCGATGTCAGCGAGCCTTTCTCGCTCATCGCGCCGTGCCCGCTCTGCTGTCTCCTTCGCGAGCATAACCTGCTCGCAGAAGGAGGCGCTGGCCGCCCACGCATCCGCGCAGCGGACCATCGCCGCGAGCAGGGTGGAGAGCGTGAGCACTCTCACCCCCAGGGCCGCCACAAGCTCCCGCCTCGGCGTCTCAAACGCCGGGCACTCGGTGAGCGTGTGCAGCCCCGAGTCCACGCTCGCGTCGCAGTGATGGCACTCGGGCGTTGGCTCTATACCCATCAGACGCAGATACCGCCCGAAGCTACCGTGTCCGATGATAATCTGCGTCTGACGGTACGAGAGGCTACCGTGTGGCCTCTCTAGCCACTACCCCATGATGGGCCTTACCGCCGCAATCACGGCGTGCCCTAGACTAGGAACCTGACCCCAACCTGGAAAAAAGGTTCAAAGAAAGATGATTTTGAATGACACTAAGGGGGGCTAACGTTGTATAAATGGCTGTACTAGCTGACCCGGCGAACTTTGTACCGCCAATATTTCTCCGCCCGCGTGGCGTCAGATCCCTTTCCCGCTGCACCCTCTACTATATCAAACATGTATTATACATATAAACATTCCTCTTGAATCACTCTATCTATTAAAGAAACCGCATCTAAATCTGTTGCGTAGTTTTGAAGATTTAAGCATACAAAGTGATATATGGACATAAAAAACAACTTTGTTTAGTAGGTACTATGTAGTGATACTAAATGTCACATCATTTGGACAAATACAAACACAGGATAGATAATAGTTAGTACCTACTGACGAAAAGTTATACACTAACAGTCTTATTCATAAAAAGTTATGAGAGGTTTATAAGACTGCTATAAGGTGATCGTCGAAAATTTGTATTCATAACAGCATTTTAGCACTAATACGCTCTATAAACCTTCTATAAACTTCATATAAGTTATGGAAGGCAGGAACCCACTATAGCCGTGCTATAAAGCAATATTAAGAGAAAAGATGGCCGACCTGCGCAACAGCTGATTTTACTTTGACAGCTGTTCTCAAAATATTGATGAAAGCTTTGATGTTTAATACTTATAGCATGACTATGTAGCATTGTTGCTTTGTTCGCATTACTTTGGTGAATTATTGAATATAACTCGAATATCTCTGATTTGTTTCCAGACAAGCCTTTATTATTATTATTACTAATCTAGGTGAGTTACTTTTTGGAGTTTGTGGTAAAATTGTTGCGGCAGAGTGTTTCTCAGTGTCTTCCACAAGCAAACCTTTACAAAGCCTAGATGTACTTGAAGCTATTGAAAATATTGGGAGTCTGCGATATTGGGAAGTTTTAATACCAATAATATTGTGTAAACTAGCCCACGCGCCGCCACCTTCGCGTTAGTGTTCGTGTCGGTGTTTTTATTTTACAGCACACCGACCCGCTCTTTCACCAGTTCTTGTAATATGATCTTATGAAGCAAATATTATTATGATATGCGTTAGTAATGCATAATAAACAGGCACATCAAATAACATGGCAGAAAGGATTTAATAATTTCAATGATATCTGAAATTTTTAACCAAGTTGCAACATTTTCATTTATTAATCTCTTATAGCGACACTATAGTTATCGAAGGTTTATAGAGCAGTTATGAATACAATATTTTAAAATACGTATGATAGCGTTATGAGACGTTTTAACTAATGTACGCTATAAACCTTCCATAAGCATTTTTTATGAATAAGACTGTAAGGCTTGGTTGCACCACTACCTGCTTAAGTAAGAGGTTTACGCCAAATTTAACATTAACAGTAATACTGACTGTAATAACGGTGTGCGAGGGATATGTCGCGAGACAACCTCACCTTCGGCCTAGCACATCGACCCACAGACGGCGTGCGGTTTAGTCGGTTCGAGTCCGACATAACCTCGGGGGGGGGGGAGGGGTAACAGTGGGGATTTACGGCACATAAAAAAAACTCTAATATGCAACGGTTTCTGCTAAATGTGTTGCAGCAGTGTATTTACTAGCTCGGTTAAATTTATCAGAGTTACAAGTTAAATGAGACAATATATACCTCAAATTCCTTATGGTGATTTTTTTAAATGTGCTAATACTAGACGCGAGCTGTCATTTGCTGTCAATTCTTATGTCAGTCAGTTGGGATGACGAAAGTGTATTGTTTGACAGAATTTAATGCTAACAACAACCGGCCAAGCGTGGCCGGTCACAGTCAGCGTCAAGTCATGACCTCATTTCAACTGTTGTCAAATGGTGCAACCTATTTTATAATAGGTCGTTACATATGAAATTGCCGTTTTATTGAAGAAATTGGAGGGAACCCAATTTGCAGTACTCAGGTACATTTTTTCATTTCTTAGGAATGACAAATCCAATTTTTATGATTTTTTGTGTATGAATGAAACTACAGCTGTCACTTTTTTAAAATGTAATAAAAGCTGCTGTTAGCTTAATGTTGTCTCATTCATACTACGTTTTTTACAAAAGTAATGCGAAATTTATCATCAAAATGGATAGCATTTAGAAAGTACTGTTTTTGAAGATCGAATTTAATTTATCAAGAATAGAAATAAAATTTAATACAGAATTGTAAAATCTTGAAATCAACCGTCAAACAAAGTATAAATAATGGAAATAGTTATTCAGAATAACGAACTCATTAATTGGTAAGAAAATTTCGGCAATTTTATATGTAAGAACCTTATACCTGATCGGTACTTTAACTGCACTGTTAATGTTACAGTAAGATGGTGCAACCTAGCCTTAGTAATTACTTGTCATCATGTTGAACGGCTGTCACGTCTGCCTCAACACGGCCGCTGTACATCTCTGTTTGAGATTGTTCCACAATCTTGTTTGGCTAACACACAATCAGACTCGAGCCATAGTAAGCTCTTGTTGAATAATTTCACCGTCTACCTTCTGGCTTCATCACTAAATCAACTCATTGGTGACAGAATGATAAGAATAAGAATAAGAAACGTTTATTTTCTCACCACATATTTAGAATTATACAATTTTGTTGACTTAATCTATATGCATAGTTTTCCTATGTGGGAGACTGGTGCCTAAACTAGGAAGAATCCTGTATTTCAGGCCACCAGTACACACCCATTAGACTTCTAGTCCTGTACAATGTTTGTTATTCGTGAGTGACTAGTAAGCTGCTAAGTATGACAGCACTATATAAAGCGATTTAGATTTAAGTACAACAATATAAATTATTCGTTATAAAGGTAATGTCAGGTTTAGTAGATATTTGTCTAAAAGTGAGTGGATGTGCTTGTGTGTGTGTGTGTGTGTGTGTGTGTGTGTGTGTGTGTGTGTGTGTGTGTGTGTGTGTGTGTGTGTTGCGTGTGTGTGAGAGAGAGAGTGTGTTTGGACGGTTTCCGGAATTTTAGACGGGGACTGATAGGAGACATTCGGTATTGTCATAATCTAGTCCCATGAGCCATTCGCTGGTTATTTTTTTGCACAGTGCTTTGGTTAAATTGTATATGGGTAGTATTTTATTAAGGTTATTATAAAGATAGCCCCCAAGGAAACAGAAGAACCTATTTGTAAATTGCTTGTTGAATGAGTCAAGGATGCGGTTGACAGGCTTGAATCGTCTTTTATTTAAAGGTGCAGTTGGGTTGTAATTTAGGAGAGAGTTTCAAAATGGCCACATGGAGCGTTTTCACTGAAAAAGAGTAGGTAACTTTATCGTAATCGTTAATCATACACAATTTTCTTCGCGCTGCACCAAAAAAAAAACTCAATAGATTCCTACACAATTCTTAAAACAATCGCTCATATGAGCAGAATCGCAACAATTTTTGAAGTGAAAACTTCTTTAGCGGCGTTGGATGGGTGAAAAGTGTTAATCTTGCGTCAGGATCGCTTGACCTTTGGACCGTAACCGACGACTGACGTCATACAACATTAGCAATAAACTGTCTATTTTGCAAGATATGATAAATAGCATCGTAGTCGACTTTAAGTCCTTATTGTTTCAGATAGTACCGGGTTCAAACCTGGCCTTCTGACACTTTTTGAGATTATTTTTTCTTTTTGTAATTTATTACTTTTTGTGATTATTTTTTCTTTTTGTAATGTATTAATTTCTTCTGACAGAAAATTAGTGATAGGTTCTATGATTGGCGCTATATTATAGGTATGGTATGGTATGGTATGGTATGTTCTTTTTATCTTTTTCTATGTATATAACGAAGAAAGAGAGAAAGAAAATGTTTTCACTTCTGCCGGCACTCCCAGAGTGCAACCCGTCTTTTATTTTATACCAGTGATGTGTCAGACAAGCACACGGCCCACCTGATGGAAAGTGGTTACCGTGACCTATGGACGTGTGCAACATCAGGGGGAGTCTTACTCGTGCCGCCGACCCTGTAAATAGCAGATTCTTATTTTGTGTAAAAAAATACCTATCGCCTCATGACAAAATTTTGACAAAATATTATCATATTACGATTCCTATGAAGTGGTCGTTTTAGATCTGTTGTAGATGTATAAAAGTTATTCATACCACGGGTTAAATCATCTTCTTCATCCCAGCGTTAATCCCAGTCGCATCCGAAGCTTTTCAACTTGGAGTCTGGGGTCCGCTTTTTACCAGTCTAACTGCGGATTTGGCTAAACTTCGATATTTTCCGTGAAGCGACTGCCATATGACCTCCACAACCCAAACGCGATATCGAAGCATTGCAGATAGACCAGTTGTTGAATTTTTAAGGGCAACCAAAATTGTATTTAAAACGTTCTAAATCGCGAAAACCAATGCGTAATTTTTGTATATGGCATTTTTTTTTCTTTTTTACGTGAGGGAAATCCCCACGGATAGCCGCCCCCCCGCCTTCCTCTCCCTCCGGAGCCAGAGGGCCAGGTTATGTCGGACTCGAACCAACTAAACCGCACACCATCTCTGTAGGACGACGTAGGCCGAAGGTGAGGTTGTCAGACCCCTTGCACCCCGGCTGACCTAGGGCCATCCGTCTCGGTCTGGCCCTCCTCGGTGTATTTGGCATACATTTTTTTCTAATCTACTCTTGATGTAGCACAGAAACCCACTCCACACAGCCTTGTTTATTAAAGCAATCTTGCTTACTCAATTCACAATCAGGACTCAGGAGTCAGTACCCTGCACCGCTCCCCCGATACCGCACACAGGTCCACAAACACATCATCCAATTAGGAGCCAGTGCAAATATCTACAGATTAACTCAATATTGTTTGTACAACACAATGCAATCTCCATACATTCAATATTAGGGGTTGAATGCCTCGGGCGAACAAACAAACTACATTCTAACGAACGAATTAAATGGGTGGCGGGGCCTATGGTTCTGTTTTAAACAATTGGGCCCGCGTGCACTGAAACTTTGTGTAATTTCATCATTGATTTATTGATTACTAGCTTATGTTTGCGGCTCCGCCTGCTTGGATCTCCGCTATCGTGACCAAACATAACTTATGTCCTTTCTCAATCAAGGTCGAATCTACCACTACATCAAATTTCATCAACATCGGTTCAGTGGTTTAGGCGTGAAAGCGTAACATACAGACAGATAGACAGAGTTACTTTCGCATTTATAATATTAAGTATGGACTAGCTGTTGCCCGCGGTTTCGCCCGCATGGAAGTTTGATATCGTGGGTGTAATTCATGGTTAGGTTCACAGGATAATAAGTAAGTGTTATTTCAGATTATCATTACGTCCTTTTTTACCTGTTAAAGCAAAAATTTGACATTAACTTTGGTAGATAAAATCTATTAATGCCTAACTGTCTAACTGACCCTCGATTCTGCTAAAGCTAAATCAGTTGTCATATCACAGACACTGCAATAAATGACATTAAATTTTGGACTTTAAAACTATAGACATAAAGTCCAAAATTAAATGAAGAGTGTCACATTTAACTTTTTCATTCACTCTACAAAAATCCATTTAATATTAGACTTTATAACTATGATATTAAAGTTTAAAATTAAATGGGTAACTTTGCAGTGTCCGTGGTATGACAATGGTTTTACTTTAGTAGAATCGAGGCCCTGGTGGTGCGATTTCGGTATTTAGGATTTAAAATTAGTTTCTAAACAGAAAAATAATAATTAACTGTGGTTTTAAATAAAACATGTTATTAAAAAACTCGACATATGTGCTGAAAAGATCAAAACAAGCTTTATAGCAGGCGGTACCCATAAACTTCATCTGGTGTGAGATTTGCAAATTTGTACCGCCTGCTATGAAGTTTGTTTTGATCTTTTCAACATCAATCGGGTTTTTTATTTTTAATAATTTATTTTATTTTATACTTTGTATCGTCTTCTAATTTCCTTCCATTTGATTGAAAAATGTTTTTTACCGCTTACATTTTGGGGCCACACACATACCTACATATAGATTTTGTTCATATTGTATGTACCTAGCTAAGGACATTTGGCCAATAAATACCTTTCATTGGAGACATGAATCATTGACATCAGTATAGTGGTTCTGAAGATATGAGGTAATAAATAATAATACAAAGAAACATACATACATACATACAAAAACATAACCCTTCTTGGCAATCGGGTAAATAAAAAGACATATCAGCGTCAGTAGCTTCGGTAGCTTATTGTTTAAGAAGTCGGCCTATCGATCGAGAGGTCCCGGGTTCGAATCCTGGCCATTACACTACCGACGTGAACCCACTCCTAGCACAAGCAATTTAGTTTAGTTGAAGGGGTTAGAGGCAATAGGTATTAGTAATTTCGATTTTTTCGGTTGCTAATATAAAAAAAAAGTTTGTTTGTCTTTAGATAAGTGCCTAGGTTTAGATAAGAGAATAGGCATAGATTGCCTAATAGGTTCAATTTTAGTCACTCCACGAAATCGTCTATGCAGCTAAATAGGAAAGACCACCAATGAATGTGTGTCGACCCTTAATCAGTACAAGTTGCATTAAAGTTTAATGTTGAAAGTGCTCGCGGCACTTACTGAGGCGATGTTGGCACACTCTTAATTCAGCGTCCGTCCGCCATATTAAATAAAGTGAACTGTGTACAGAACGATTTGCTATCAATTTTGTGGGCTGGCAGCATCGATACTCCGTGTGGTTAGGTACCTACTTAAACTGAAGGTAAACCATCTTGATGTTTTTTTTAATATATTTTATTTTATTAGGGCTTGGCGCAAAGGCATCACACTAAACCTTAAATATCTTCAAAACAATAGTTTTTCATGACGATGACAATAAGTGATGATTGTCATGATGACGATGAGTGATGATTCCTGCCTCAGTAAAGTTGTGAGGACTTTACTAAAAGCTCCCTAGGGAGATTTAGAACGAATACGAAAAGCTATAATTCGCTGTAATATGCCACTTTCCTACACTTGTGTGAGTTGTCCAAGACTTTAGGTTAGACCACCATTTTTATACCTAATAAATAAGTCGAATTCACACCAATTTCGGGAAATAAAATAATACCATGATGTGCTACTTCCGCGTTCGCGCCAAAAACTCTTTTTTTATAATATCTTTTTTTTTTCTTGTGGCTTCATGCCTCGCTATATGGCCAATGTCAAGTAATAAAAAAAATAATATAAGTAAATATTCTGCAGCGTCTTCGTTATTTCGTCACAGTCAAAGTCAAGTAAAGTCCTTCATAGTCAAGTCATACCTCAGTAAATTAGTGGAAATTTACAAGAGCTTCTAAGGGGATTCTTTCACCAACACAAGGACAACTCACCGTAATATACAATTTTCCTCATATTGTGTACGTTGTCCAAGACGATATGTCTGAAAATCCACAATTTTTAACACATAATATGATCAGAAAATATTTTTATTCCTATATATTTATTTATATTATAACTATTATTATACTTAGAATTGGCGGGAGAATCTCCTTATCTTATGTAATAATAAATGACTGTTTCGAGTTATTCAATTTCGGTTTTTGACGGCGTTCTATTTTTAAAATGAGTTTTAAAGAAAAAGAAAAGTAGATTTGTGATAAAAAGGTTAAAAAGCACGTTTACCTTAAGAATACCTAACCAAACGTAGTATATTGCTCGGCACATATATCTTGGGTATCTTTCGAGGATAGCACGAGGTGCTACAGCGGTGGACGAGCTCAAATTCACCAAACAGACTATTTCAAAACAATCCGTGGGCACCAGGGCCTTGTTTGTCTCACGATTTAGGTCCAATGTTAAGTAAAATGTATTATAAAATTACTAATGGCGAGACGCCAATGTCAAGTGTACCAGAACCACGTTAGCCATGCCAGTAAATTGTTTTCCGTGTATCCGCCCCCCACGAGATTCAGGTGGACGTGTGGTTGGATTTAGGGGGTGTAACAGAACAAAATGCATCGCAAAAAGCGACATGAAATACGCATTATGTGTGAGTAAGTTGTCATTATTGTTCTTTAAACTGTCAATGTATAAAAAAGTACCTTAAACACATATACGTATAAAAAAGCCTTCAAGGAAACCAGTTACGTAGAAGTATAAAAAAGCCTTCAAGGAAACCGATTTCCAAACTCCGGTTTCCTTGACGGCCAAAGCGGTAGGTACCTATATGTTTGTTAACCAGTACCAAAATAGCAGTTATTTTTAACGCCGCGTTGAAGTGACACTACGTCTATAAAGTTTGTATATAGTCTAATGTCAGCCTATAGGTGTATATGGCGTCTGGATAGTGATGCCAGGAGACAGGAGCATGACGACACGGCGACTTGAAAAAGAAAGAAACATAACGAAACTCAATGTATGGACGAGACACGAGACAGACGAAAAAGAAACAATACGTAGAACGAAAGACAATGATAGAAAGAGAGAAAAATGTTTAGCAGACCTTTTCAGGTTTTTTCAAGGTTTCCTCTCATTACAGTGGCGTTAAGCTATACGTATACATTAATATTTTATATATTTAACTTAAATTAGGTACTAATATCAAGTCAAAGTCTAAAATAATTCATTCTGTATAGACCAATAAATAGGTACTTACAAATCGTCAAATAAAAAAAATGTAGACGCGTTTAGCAAATGGACCACCGACTGGTTATAAACGCGGCCCCGACCAGCCCCTCTAGACAAATGGCAATTCGCTAACCGGCGTTTGATGGAATTGACGAATGTATGCGATTTGATGTATTTGACATGCGTTAATGACTGTCATATACGTCAAATTCCATATATTCGTCATTCTATTCCACCAAACGCCAGCTAGCGAATTGCCACTTGTCTAGAAGGGCTGAGAAGATTCAGGCAAACAACACAGCGGGATTATTTTTTTGGTCTATTTATAAACGTTTGCTTTACATAATATATTCGTCATTCTATTCCATCAAACGCAGGCCGACGAAATGCCACTTGTCTAGAGGGGCAGTGCAGCATTACAAAATCGTCCAGACCGCTCGCGGGGTCCGTACATTACCCTTTATAAACTATAATTCACTCCTAACAAGACAACTTACAGATAATTCGCTAGTGTAGGTAACCGCTTTATTGTTCAATGAATATTTGAACGAGATACTGGCATTTGATTTAGTATATATCTATGTTGGATATATGTGGGATTACATTCGGAGATACTTCAACTACCCAGTTTAGAGAAAGCGGTGTGATTCCCTTGGGCGACGAAAGGTTTATATGGATTGGTGTAAGAATATCAGCTCATCAAAGGTTTAATGACTGTGGAGGAACGATTAGGAGCTTAACTTCAAAAGTGAAAAATGATATGTGGCGTTTGCTGTATCACGCTCACGCCATCTGATGGATTCAGGAGTTACTATTTTTACTGTGTGAAGTTAATAACCCAACACTAGAACAATGACGAATGATCTCTTCTCACGATCAATTGATCAATACTATAATTTCCTATTCTCACTTAAATCATGTCAGAAATGTACTATCCGTAATTGAATTGTCGTGCTACGAATATCTTGTACTTCCAAGAATTACATTGGACTACAATTACACCAATTGGTTTCTTTTGTCGCTCCTACGACCTCGCAAGAATAAGAACACGCATGTCGCACTCGTGCCTTCTACGAGCGAAAACACTAGGTGGTGACTTCCTCCGGTCTCACAGATAAATGGTATAAAAATTGTCAAAAACGCACAGACATTGTCAAAAGCGCATATTTGTTAAGAACATATTATTATCAAAAGCTAGTGAAGTGTGTAAGCACAGGCTGTTATATCTGCCTAGCGGTGCAAGAATAGCGTGAATATATGTACGTCTGCATGCATGTAGAACAGAATCTATTGTACTACGATACGTGCTATTTATTGTACAGCGATATACCTACAGGCTGTCCCAGGCGCCCAACTTCTAAATTCTTATGGCTCGACAAGAATAAGAAAATAAAGTTACTTTTTAAACAAAAAAGTTATCAAGATTGTATACCTCCAGTTAGTAGGTACCTAACCAAGCAGAATATACTGTCACGGAAACTAACTGAATATATCACTTCGATAACCAAAAAATAACTTAACAGTCAAGCACTAAAACTATTGTATTGTAACACATCTGTTCAAGTAGCAAAGCCAATGTGCAGGTACGGATGGTGCGGACCCCGTACTCACTCGGCGATAAATAAATCAATTGTAAACCACTTGGGGTGTCCACCGCGCCTGGGGAACCCTAAATTGTAGTACGGTGTCACTAAATCACGGTTATTGTTAAATGTGACTCCGGAATGGTCAAAGGTGTTTGCTAATATTAGCAAGTAGCTTTATGTGTATTGTTTTGGTATAAGAACGAGAATCTGATCTTAAAACACGAAAGATAACTCACTCTTATCTCAATCTCATAAAATGTCAAAAATGATTCTAGTAATATAAATTTATTTGTGATTTTTTATAAATTTTACTCGAATTTCACTCATTAAAGTATTCTATCGCGATTTATTTGGTATTATTTGCGATTAGACCGACGTTTCGGTTACTTTTCAGCTGCCATATAATGCCCCGATATAATGTTAAGAACAATTAGAACAATCACTACCTATGTCAATGTTCTGCCTTGAAAATTGTCTTACGATTTGTTTTCAGACCCGGCGGTCGAATTGGAACCTGAGTATTTGAGGAGACAAGAATTTACCAATTTTAGGGGACCAGTTTCTTATATAGATAGGTATTTTATATCCTTTAGATTTGTGTAATCTGTACTTATCTTACCAGAGCTATTACCATCCGTTTCCCTATGCACCAATTCTATAATTGAGTAGGTATTTCCGCCCAAATGAGCAGTCCGACTAAAAATCTCGTGTTGTGTTCCCGGCGGTGAATAGGGTAGCCAGAGCTCACTGGAGAGGTTTTGTGCTGTCAGTGGGAAAAACAAAAGCTATTCCTGCTTTGTCTTCTACGCTGACGGCACAGAAAGTCTCTGTGTTTACAGGGTTGGCAACACGAGTGTGACTCCCCTGGTCCATAGGCCACGGTAACCACTTTTCATCAGGTGGGCCGTGTGCCTGTCTGCTGTTGAACTTAAAGCCCGGAGGCCGCTCCCGGAGTACGACCAACACGAGGTTCTATAACGGTTCCAGTGTGACGAATAGGGTTTGGGAATTCCTGACATTCGCAAGATCCAGGGACACGAGACACCCTACGACCAAAATCCTGGCATTTATGTAGGACAATCGTGTTCCGTCTCGAATCTCGACCCGGAAGTATCGAGTCCTGAGACAACTTAGTTTACACACCGTCTCGGGACGTCAAGACACGAGATGTCCCGAGGCCCAAACATTAGTGGGTTTCGGATTTAAAACGGAACACAGAAACTACTTGCTTGCTAAAATAGTATGCCACAGATTACTGAAATAGAAGAGTAGTAAAAAAAATATGCTTACTTTGGGTGTAAAATAATAAAAGAGGCCGCCACTTTCGGCGAAAAAACGGAGGAAGGTTCTTTAATCGACGAGTATACTTTTTTTATGTATGACCACGCATAACTTTTAACAGAGTAGCCCAATTTTGATAATTCTTTTTTTTATTAGGAATCGTATACTCCGAAGTTGGTCCCATATAAATTTGTAAAAAAAATCTAACCTTAATTAGTAAAATAGGGGTGATTTATATAACGACATATCGTGCTAAATTGTTATTAATTTACTATATAACAGTGTTTGCAGTAGGTAATCGTTACAAGTAGTTGGAGCCCTAAAAAATTCAACAATAACACTGGTCTAGCTGCCATACTTTTATATCACCAAAGGATTGTGGAGGTCAGTTGGCAGTCGCTTCACGGAACATATCGAAGTTTAGCCAAACCCGCAGTAAGGCTGGTAAAAGCGGACCCCAGACTCCAAGTTGTAAGCTTCGGATACGACTGGAGTAATAAGAAACGTAGCTCCTATTTTTCACGGAACCTTTCGTATCATCACTACATAGTATAAAGCAAAGTCGCTTTCTCTGTCCCTATATCCCTTTGTATGCTTAAATCTTTAAAACTACGCAACGGATTTTGATGCGGTCTTTTTTAATAAATAGAGTGATTCAAGAGGAATGTTTATATGTATTATACATGTTTAGTATAGTAGAGGGTGCAGCGGGAACGGAACCTGACGCCACGCGGGCGGAAAAATATTGACGGTACGAAGTTCGCCGGGTCAATTATTATATATAGCTTTGTAAACAATGACCTAGAATACAGTTTCTAATGTCAAGGTATTTCTCAACTGAACCTAGACATTGGAACTACTCTATTTCTAGTCAATTGACGTTTAATTAAGCCGTAATGCAGTTAAACCGGACAAATCGAACTTGAACTTATCAAAGGTGCAATTATCTATCAAATTAAACGGATTTCCGTAGTGCTGTGCTATTCGTATATCGATAAACTAGTGGATATATTATCGAGTTATCGATATTATGATTAAAAACCACAATATTAGGTCATTACTCCTGGGCCTAGATTCTACTAAAATAAAACCATTGTCATACCACTGCCACTGCAAACATTACCCATTTAATTATAAACTTTAAAATCATGGTGTTAAAGTCTAATAATAAATGGCTTTTTGTAGAGGGAATGAAAAAGTGAAAAATGACAATCTTCATTTAATTTTGGACATTAAGCTTATAGCGTTAAAGTCTAAAATTTAATGCCATTTATTGCAGTGTCTGTGGTTATGACAGTTGATTTGGCTTTAGCAGAATCGAGGGCCTGCTGGTTTACTGATGAGTCTATGGTAGATGTTTGTGTGGTCAGTACCCACGAACAACTACAGTGATCGTATGGTAAACGTATTGAGAAAATGGAGCATTGTGATTGGCCGCCTGCCTACTGTAAACCTGTATGTATGTGAAGCTAGCCAATCGTAATTTCCGATAGTTGTTCGTGCTAGGGATACAGATGGCAGTATCTCCTTAAAAGTTTTTAGAAGTATAAGGCTCGGCACAAACTTGCCACCGACCCAAGCCACCACAATCTGTATAAATTTGTAACAGTATCAGAAGCCACCTTTTATAACCCTCTCTCTTTGGACTTGGACAAGCGCGACATTGGCTCAAATCGGCGGCTATGTGACGCGTGGCGACCACAAGTAGCTCACTGGTAAGTTTTTGTGCTGTCAGTGGGAAGACCAAAGGCTATTCCTGTTTTAACTTCTACATTGACGGCACAGAAACTCTCTGTGTTTGCAGGGTAGGCGGCACAAGTGTGACTCCCCTGGTGTTGCACACGTCCATTAGGTGGATGCCACCTCAGTAATATAAAAAAATTGCGAGTCGCGGCCACTTTTGTAGCGCGTGGTGGCCGGTGGCCCGTTTGCGCCAAGCTTAATAATTTTCTCATGTGTCATGGCTGAATAAACTTTATTTTTTTAATAAATTGTATTAATTATAGGTAGATACTAAGGTTGAAACTCTACTAAACATAATAAGAACATTGTTAAATAGGGGTTCAATTGCAAATATTTAATTAATCCGCAACGCTGTCGCCCGCGGCGGACCAATAAAAAAATAGTTACCTCTGCCCTTATTACAAAAAAAGTTATGACCACAGATTAAAAAGTTCCCCATGTCTGTAAAGCCCAATTAGAACAGCCAGAGTGAAAATAATTTCACTCGGGGACACACAAAGAATTTTTATTTCTCAACTCTCAAGTGGAGAAAAAATTCTAATTTCTTTTTACGATATTAACTTGCTTAGAAGTCAGGGGCGAGTGGGGCGTGATGGACTAATTAATTTTTTCTTCAGTTACCTCTCGAATATCTGCACAGAAGTTCGTTCGCGGCATAATTGGAAAATTTACGCGCCATTTCATTACTCGGGGCTGTTTTTTAATCACCGTGTTTTTGGTAATTAATTTTGGCTTTTTTTTTAAATGGAGTTGCCAGTTTGAAGAGTTTGATTGGTTTATTCGTTTTTTGTGTTTGTTATCGTTTGCTTGTATATTAAGTAGCACTTAGGTGCTTAAATCAACTCGAACATAGGTCTACTTAAATACATCGGGGATAGACTAAATCAGGTATTTTGTATTGTAAGTAGAATGGTTGATACCTTACGTGAACGACTGCCAATGCCACGATAAAACCTTGCGCTTGATCCATAATTCATTTCATTTACTTCCCAGAAACCGCCCTTAAGATAAAATCTACTATAGTACAACTGCGGAATACCGACTCTACGTATTTTAAAAAACTTTTCAATTTTATATTTAGATTACTTATAGTTCAGAGCTAGGCTCGTAAGTGAGAACATGCTATGGCTTTAATTAAATTTGTGCATTCTACACTGTATTCAGTAATATAATTGGACTACGAAAATCAATTTTAAAGATTAGACTTATTTTAGACAGCTTCTGTGGCATGGCGGTAATGACCTCGACTGCTTTGGGTTCAATTCCCGCTCAGAATGCATTGCATGCATAAATATGTCTATTTTCATTGGTGTACCGTACCTTGGAGAGCACGTTTAGCCGTCGATACCGGTTATCTGCCAAAGCCACTGTAACCTAAACTTCATAATAGATCATCGTTCTTACCTGTGTTGGTAGCATGCGTTGGCAAACTTTCAGCTTTTATAAAATGACGTAAATCTGGTGTTCACTAGCTCTCAGTCTATTAATAGAGATCGCGAGACGGCAAACGGGAGGTAAGACGCTCACCAGCAAAATGCAAACCGGTACCTTTGCTGGTCAAAAGACGGGGCTTTGGCCAAGACTTAACTCTCGGTGTTGAGAAGTCGCTTCCACGATAGCCGTATAAGACTAGACGTAGAACAGGAGAAAGCCTCGAATGCAACCATTAACAATACTACACGTCGTTACTGAAGTAATAGGTACAAAAGTTCATTAGATTCCAATTAAAATTCTAAAACCCTGGACTCATTTTGAAGGGTGTAAATTAAAAAAAAATCAATATAGTTGGGGAACACGCTAGCATAGCATCAATTTTAGAACTGTTGCGACCGTCCAACAATTTTATGGCAACTACCTAATAGTTTTAAAAACAGAAGTTGACGTCATACTCTCGGGAGCTGCGCTCATAATCTGATCCAGGATTTCACCCAAATTCAGCTCACACTTAATTCGTTCAGGGAATTAGGTTCGTACGAACGTAATTAAGAAAACTTTTCGGATTAACCACCTTGCTTTTCCACTTACAATGACCGGTATAATTTGAGCCCTCTCTCCTCTAACCGTTGACGTAAAACTTACATGTTTGAGGGCCTCCGACGTGACCCAGGGCTCCGTGTAAACCGGTGGTTGTCACAA
This sequence comes from Eilema caniola, assembly GCA_949126895.1. Classification (NCBI taxonomy): domain Eukaryota; kingdom Metazoa; phylum Arthropoda; class Insecta; order Lepidoptera; family Erebidae; genus Eilema; species Eilema caniola. Next base: position 47,823,451 of record OX421460.1, on the reverse strand, counting down.
CATTTTTCGGCCACTTATTTAGTTTTAGTTTAGTTGCGGTGTTTCAGAAACTCCCGCCCCTAGACAGTGAGATATTTGCTAATTTCGTTGTTGCAAATTTGTTTTGTTTCCGCTTGTTTTCGCTCGAACCGGTGACAAGAGCTGTTGGCGTGTTCTATTTTTTTTGTTTAAAAAACTGGTTAGCGAATCTAGGCAGAATAGTTATCAATTAGTTCATTCTCAGTATTGTGATGGAAACAGCTAGGAACGGAATTTTCGCGCTATTTTCATTACAGGACATTGGCAGTTGTCAATTCTATTTTGCTAATGCATAGGTAGATACCTAGGTAGTTACAGTCAGTACTCAAAACGATCTTAATGCCTTGGTTTTCCCCCATTTCTGTTGATTGATTGTTCTAATATTTGGTAGGTACTCACCTTGAGTTCGGACAATAATAGTGTTTTTCACATTGTCCGATATCCAATATCCGAATATCCAATATCCGACATCCGATATCGGAGGAAGTCAAATGTAAGTATGGCATTTATATCTTTCTTTCACATTGTCCGGTCCGATATGGATTATCGGAGACAACACCACTGTTTTGGCCCGATACCGGATCACAAAGAGACTAAAACAGCGACTGCAAGCAATTTTCGACCTTCAGGACATTTTCTGAGTTACATGTCTTTTCGCTTCAATTGATGACTTTGATTGGGGGAGGGCTATGTCCAGCAGTGGACTAATATAGCCTGATGATGATGATGATTTACTAAGACTTTGTAGGCAAGACAGTTCTGACTGCCGGCTGACCGTAGTTTTTTTTTTTTATATATTGGACACATCAATTTGACTTTACCTCGCCTGATGTTGAGCTGAAGGCAAAGTCTCAGGAAAGAGGGCCACCATTATATACACGTGCCATGTTAACAATGGTGGCACTCAGCTTGACGGCCTCATCAGATGCTTTTTCACGCCCCGCTTAAAGGACCCGGGACTGTAGGAAAAATGGTACTTACTTCCCTTCGGTATATCTCTTAGATAACTCTAATAATTGATTGATAATGCACTTATAAATTGCAATCTTTTGTTTTGAATTACATAGTCAGTTAAATCCAACAACTGGTCTAACTGCAATGCTTCGATATCGCCTTTGGGTTATGGAAGTCAGTGGCAATTGCTTCATGGAAAATATCGAAGTTTAGCCAAATTCGCAGTTAAACTGGTAAAAAGCGGACCCCAGACTCCAAGTTGAAAAGCTTCGGATGCGACTGGAATTAACGCTAGGATGAAGAAGAAGGTAAGTAACGGATAAGTAAGTGCCTTGTAAGATGAAACTCGTTCGTATTTATCAATGTGAACTACCCTATTACTAATTATAGGTACCTGCTAAGTATTTCGGTTCCTACCTTAGATTAGATACTTGTTAGTGGAGTGTCCACTACTAGGGTAGGTACCTACATTGGGAACCTACCTATAACCTACTTACTAAATACGTTCTTCACTACATAGTATAAAACAAAGTCGGTTTCTCTGTCCCTTTGTATGCTTTAATCTTTAAAACTACGCAACGGATTTTGATGCGGTTTTTTTAATAGATAGAGTGATTCAAGAGGAAGGTTTATATGTATAATACATGTTTAATATAGTAGAGGGTGCAGCGGGAACAGGATCTGAAACCACGCGAAACAAAATTGGCGGTACGAAGTTCGCCGAGTCAGCTAGTATAATATTATAAATGCGAAAGTAACTCTGTCTGTCTATCTGTATGTTACGCTTTCACGCCTAAACCACAGAACCGACTTTGATGAAATTTGGTGTAGTGGTAGATTAGACCTTGAGAAAGGACATAGGCTATGTTTGGTCGCGGTAACCGACATCCACGCGTGTGAAGCCGCGGGCAAGAGCTAGTATATTTATATTTGACACACTATATTGAGACATGAAACTTATTTTCACCGATTTCCCTTTACATAATTTGCACCCTTCGTCACTGGTAGGAATAATGGTAAGCCCGCTGTTCACTGGTGAGAACTCAGCAGCTACAGGACATGTAACTCGATAATGATAAATTAAATAGGTTACTAAACTAAGTGGGAAATGGTTAGTTGAAGAAATGTGGGTGTTAATACAACTCTGTCTACACCTTTGGAGATTTACAAACGTGAATATATGTATGTACTTAGGAAGTATTAGTGCTTCCTTTCAGTAGGAGGTGTAACGCCCCTCATATATTAGAATTGTGTGGACATTTTCTTTAATTAATGTGATAAAAACAGTCTTATATGTGTAGGAACTAGATACATACTAGATCACGGAACCATTTTGGTTATTCACTCCTAATAATTTACCTTAGAAGTCCCTGTAAAACATTATTTAAACGTCTCGCCAGAGACAATGCTCAGCAACTCAAATATTTAACATTATTTTTTTTTAATTTTTAACCTTGTAACCTAGTAAGGACCAGACATCCACTGGCCCCACTGAGTCCCACTCTACCTATGCTATCAATCATTTACCTTCATAACTCATCTAATACAGTCTAGATATATATTAAAACCAAATCGAACCTATCCCCTTTACATAGCAGTTGCGTTTACTAACGCTACGCCACAGAGGCTCACTTAATAACACGTCTGTTTCTTAGAAAGCTAAAAAATAAAACGAAAGTATTATAATTCCGATCGTCGGTACCTACACAAAAATCACCCTGGGGGTAGTATGTAGAGTAGGTACGAAGTAGTACAGTTACTTTAGAGAGAAAAAAAAAACAAAAGAAAATTCTACGGAATGCCCGACATAAATTGTACCGCTCGTGGGAGAACAACGTTTGCATACTCGCCGAGTAGGCGGTCTACACGGAAGGGGAACTCGGGACAAAGGCCTGTCCGTACGGTAGATATAACAATGGGAAAATTGTACACTACACTTGGTAGATTTTATGAAATTATGATTAAGAAAAGTGATGGTGCTACAGGGAAGTTTATAGTTTTAACCGAAATAAAAACTATACTTAATTAAGGTTATTTTTTAAGTTACAATTCGATTATATGTCAAATAAAAAAAAACTGATATTGAATAATTATAGCACTTGTACTTTTCCACACTTTTTTTTTAACCTGCCGAAAGTGCCGTGAGGTGAAACCGGTCAGTTTAAAAATAAAAATAAAATAAAATGTGGAAAAGTACAAGTGCTATAATTGGGTATTTTCTTGTAGTTAAAATAAATAAATTAGCTGAACTTATTAAATTAAGAGTAGTAAAAGGGAAAAGCAGTTGAGTCGGTTCTTATTTTATGGTTGTTATTATTTTTTAATCATCCACCCAACCTTTAATAGTCAATGATTTGACTAGTAAATATTATGACGTCACAATATTTTTTTTCATACAATTTTCCTTCTAACTTTCCATTTTGACGTTTAATAAAAAGTAACTAATTTGACTAGTCAGTCAAATACCCAATTATTCAATATGTGTGGCAGATTCCACCAAGTGCCATCAATCTCCAGTATAATGAACAGTTTAAAAAACTGTTTTTGCGTCTTGGGTTAAGAAATATTATAAGTAGCTAAGTAGCTTTGTTGCTCTTTAACGTAAAAACTACTAAATGGATTTTAATGAAACTTTACATTAATATAGCTTATACATCAGAATAACACATAGGCTACAATTTATAACGATAACCACACGGGCGGAGCCGGGAGTAAAAGCAAAAGGTATGAATATTATGATGTCAATTAATCAATTACCCCATCTCTGTCCACTGCTGGACATAAGCCTTCTAGCATTGAGAGAGGCGTAAAATGATTTATGTTACATCCAAATAAACTTAACTTACGCCCCTGCCAGATATAGAAATGAACACCTCATAACTTAAGATTCATTTAATTTGTTGAAACTACACATTTTTCATCATCTACACCACACAATGTTTTTTCTTCTGATAAAATAGTATACGCATTATTATAACCCTGGCACTTACCAAATTTTAGCCAGCATGCAATGATTTTAACCAGGGCGTAAGTTGCGCCATGGAACATTTTGAATTTGTCGCGCTCATTTATTAGGTGAAGTATTTGCGGGTTGACATTTTCCTTGCTTCCTATACCCACCTCCCTCCTGCACATACCTTACACGCGTGCAAAAGCAAGACGGCGACAACTTTCGCTGTGACTCGATGGAACTGTGTGGTTGAAAAAAAGTTCGTCGCGAAAACATCGCTCTGGACATTTTTCGATATCAAAATTGGTAATCGGTGGAAAAAAGACACTGTGAATTGTTCAGTGCAGTTGTACCTTTCTTCCGACGCAATTATCCAGAAGACCTTGCAGTAGAAACCAAGTCGGATTGCCGGCCGGTAAGGAAGCCACCACGTGCCGTCGCCATTGAATCTGGTGGAATCATCGAATGTCCAAGTTACTGTGCAATCCTCTCCTTTGCTGAGCTATTTATTACTGTTCCAAACCGCAATAGCTCGTGTTTTTTTCTTGTCGTGTCGATTTAGCAAATACATAGCAAAGTCCACTCCATTTGAAAATCACTTGTCGTTCACTCGCGCCATCACCAGCCGTGATTGAGTAACAAACATCCTCACAATGTTTCATACTTTATAGATAAAAATATTATCTCTATTAGTATTCAGAAACATTCTACACAGCGCTAGCTACATACAGGTTACATTAACTAGCTTGTAAATTACGGTATCTTTTTCTTTTCTTTGTGTTAATGTTAATTTTAAAATACAAATAATCATATTACCTACACATCTTTTTCATGGAATACACAAAAACAATCTCATTTTCATAGTCACCCTACCTGCCACACACACACACACACATACACACTACATACGTCCACACACACATACACAAGACCGTTTAGGGTTCTCACAACGAGCCCCCGTTCCAAGGATGATTTCCCGTGGTGCAACCCTAAAAGCACCGTGTACCTACTTATGCTTTTCCTATATATATATCTTTTCAGCTGTTGTTATCGTAAGTTTTCAAGTACATTGTCTGTCTGTTCGACACGATTTATGAAGTATTGTTTTAGTGTTTGCAATCAAATGTTTTTTTATAACACGCAGCCCTCTCCATGGAAATTGGTTACCGTGTTTCGTGTATAAGTTTGATATGCTTACTTGGTGCAATTAGTGCATATATTTTTTAATTCGATTGAGTTTCTGTGGCCTGGCGATAGGTAGTAAATTCGACTGTTATACAAGGAGCGGGGGTTTAATGTTCGCTCAGTGTAAATATTTATATGCATGAATATGGCTATTTGCATTGATTTCGGTATCTATTTCCGTACCTCGGAGAGGACGTTAAGCCATCGATTTGCCCGTCTAGATAAGTGGCAATTCGTTGGCTGGCGATTGATGGAATAGAATGATGAATGTATGGGATTTGACGTATATGACAGTCGTTGACGCATGTCATAAACGTCAAATCCTATACATTCGTCATTATATTCCATCAAACGCCAAACATACGAATTGACCCTTGTCTAAAGGGGCTGGTTGTCATGTGAACAATCTATAGCATCCTAATCTTTTTGCTTGTTCGCACAATATAAATCTATTTAAAAAAAAAGCCAATTGTTTTAAAAAAGAAACGATAATATTGTTCACCGAGTTTCTTGCTGGTCTCTTCACAGTAGAACCAACTTACCGAACCAGCGAAAGAATCATTTTCAAATGATTTATTTACTTAATTTAATATTATATTAGTAATTTCTTGACATGACTGTAAAATATTGACGTTCATATGTGCTCTTTATGTGCCTAAAATGAATAAACGAAATTGATTCTTTGATTCTTTGAGTCATTACGGGTAGTTGCAACCCCAAAAGTTCAACAACTGATTTACCAGTAATACTCCGATATCGCCAATGGATTATGGGGATGGCACTCGTTTCCCGGGAAATATCAAAATTCTGCCTCAACACAATAGGGAATATGCATATGATTCAAATACTGCACAATTTTTTTTTAATCAATAGTCTTTTCTTTTAGATTTACGTACCTACTTTACGATTTGATTAAGATAATAACTATCGAAAATTGCGTGAGTTGAGGGCGTAGGGCGAAGGAAGTTTCCATAATAGGAAATATCAATTAGTGTCGTCTAGTGTCTAGTCGTTGTAAATAATAGTCCTGTTGCATTATTAAATTGGAGTTGAACACAAAACATTAATAAATTACAGTTCGAAACACTTTTGTTGCTTCAATTTCTTCAAAATAGCCTCTGCAGCAAATCGCTATAATTTTGCTAATGTCAAGTGAAATGTATTATAAAATTATTAATGGCGAGACGCCAATGTCGAGTGTACCAGAGCCACGTTAGCCACGCCAGTAAATTTTTTCCGTGTGTCCACCCCCCACGAGATTCAGGTGGACGATCAGGACGTGTGGTTGGATTTTAGAAGGCCCTTTTGGAGCTATTCACGACATCATGTAGTCGTTTGGTGTTATACATTGATGTCACGACAAGCGGGCCATCATGGCGATCGTTTGAAAAGCTGATATCAGTAGTGAGTTATTGGGCATTCTACCCCACCTTAGTTCCTTCGGTTATCTTCGATAACCTCAGTCACGGTGGGATAGAATGCCCAATAACTCTTTGTAACCTAACCTAACCTAACCTCAGTCATGGTGGGATAGAATGCCCAATAACTCTTTGTAAAATCATTTACCTAAGCCAACGTTCCACATTTTAATGCCGCTCAATACACTACCGTTCCGTCGGCTCTCTGCGATCCCCTGCGTCGTAATTGCGTTGAAAGATGCTCTGTTCTACCCCACCTTAGTTCCTACTGTTATCTTCGATAACCTCAGTCACGGTGGGATAGAATGCCTAATAACTCTTTGTAAAATCATTTACCTAAGCCAACGTTCCACATTTTAATGCCGTTCAATACACTACCGTTCCGTCGGCTCTCTGCGATCCCCTGCGTCGTAATTGCGTTGAAAGATGCTCTGTTCTACCCCACTTTAGTTCCATCTGTTATCTTCGTTAACCTCAGTCACGGTGGGATAGAATGCCCAATAACTCTTTGTAAAATCATTTACCTAAGCCAACGTTCCATATTTTAATGCCGTTCAATACACTACCGTTCCGTCGGCTCTCTGCGATCCCCTGCGTCGTAATTGGGTTGAAAGATGCTCTGTTCTACCCCACCTTAGTTCCATCTGTTATCTTCGATAACCTCAGTCACGGTGGGATAGAATGCCCAATAACTCTTTGTAAAATCATTTACCTAAGCCAACGTTCCATATTTTAATGCCGTTCAATACACTACCGTTCCGTCAGCTCTCTGCGATCTCCTGCGTCGTAATTGTGTTGAAAGATGCTCTGTTAGTTAGCGATAGAGTCATTTCATAAACAGTTCAGTCTTACGTTTACCTATTGCGTTGTCTGTAAGCAGTTTGGTTTAACTATTCTTTTAAGACCTATCATACTAGTAGAACCATCTAGGGTATCCTATAGTAATACGGACTATGAATCTTATAGTGTTGTCGCTAAGTACTGACTGAGTATGGTAGACAATAATGTCTTTGAATTTGTCCATTCTAGAATTCTAACATAGCGAAAAAACGTAAATTTGTTCGTCATGATGATAGTTTTGTAAATGCTATAGGAAATTAAATTAAAAAACTGAAAACTTTATAATAATACATTTTTATTTTTTTTATTTTTACAGTTTTACTTAGTTTAGTTTATTAAAATAATTACAATTTCTTAAGTCTAGGTACTTATATAAGACAGAACAGCACACTTAATTCTAGTTAAATCCAATAAGCTAGCAGTCCCGTTATTAGTAGACCTTAGTCCGATATAACGGGTCTGATCCCAAGACATCATGTCACAGGGCTAGTTACGTCACTTTCACATTACATGTAGCATCTCAAATGATATACTTCACAAAACTTCGTATTTAGTGCACATAACATGTGAATATTATTTGCTCATTTTATGGTAACTTATAAAAGGTACGTAGCTTATAAAAGGTCTGTAAGAAGAGCGGATTTTCCTGATACAAGCATATATTGTGCAAAAGGAGATCTCTCCAAACATTGTAACATGTACTTAAAGGAAACAGTAAATAAACATTTTTATTTATTAGTTAAAAATTAAAAATATTGGTATGACCCCATGCTCGAGTTGAAATCTTATCTTTTGCAATTACTCTTTTATCATCATCACCAGACAATGCAATTTTTGTTACAGCACATGTAAATAGCTCATGTTTTATTGACTTAAATAAAACATTTGTTTTATGAACAATGTTACCAGTTATCTTCGATAACCTCAGTCACGGTGGGATAGAATGCCCAATAACTCTTTGTAACCTAACCTAACCTAACCTCAGTCATGGTGGGATAGAATGCCCAATAACTCTTTGTAAAATCATTTACCTAAGCCAACGTTCCACATTTTAATGCCGCTCAATACACTACCGTTCCGTCGGCTCTCTGCGATCCCCTGCGTCGTAATTGCGTTGAAAGATGCTCTGTTCTACCCCACCTTAGTTCCTACTGTTATCTTCGATAACCTCAGTCACGGTGGGATAGAATGCCTAATAACTCTTTGTAAAATCATTTACCTAAGCCAACGTTCCACATTTTAATGCCGTTCAATACACTACCGTTCCGTCGGCTCTCTGCGATCCCCTGCGTCGTAATTGCGTTGAAAGATGCTCTGTTCTACCCCACTTTAGTTCCATCTGTTATCTTCGTTAACCTCAGTCACGGTGGGATAGAATGCCCAATAACTCTTTGTAAAATCATTTACCTAAGCCAACGTTCCATATTTTAATGCCGTTCAATACACTACCGTTCCGTCGGCTCTCTGCGATCCCCTGCGTCGTAATTGGGTTGAAAGATGCTCTGTTCTACCCCACCTTAGTTCCATCTGTTATCTTCGATAACCTCAGTCACGGTGGGATAGAATGCCCAATAACTCTTTGTAAAATCATTTACCTAAGCCAACGTTCCATATTTTAATGCCGTTCAATACACTACCGTTCCGTCAGCTCTCTGCGATCTCCTGCGTCGTAATTGTGTTGAAAGATGCTCTGTTAGTTAGCGATAGAGTCATTTCATAAACAGTTCAGTCTTACGTTTACCTATTGCGTTGTCTGTAAGCAGTTTGGTTTAACTATTCTTTTAAGACCTATCATACTAGTAGAACCATCTAGGGTATCCTATAGTAATACGGACTATGAATCTTATAGTGTTGTCGCTAAGTACTGACTGAGTATGGTAGACAATAATGTCTTTGAATTTGTCCATTCTAGAATTCTAACATAGCGAAAAAACGTAAATTTGTTCGTCATGATGATAGTTTTGTAAATGCTATAGGAAATTAAATTAAAAAACTGAAAACTTTATAATAATACATTTTTATTTTTTTTATTTTTACAGTTTTACTTAGTTTAGTTTATTAAAATAATTACAATTTCTTAAGTCTAGGTACTTATATAAGACAGAACAGCACACTTAATTCTAGTTAAATCCAATAAGCTAGCAGTCCCGTTATTAGTAGACCTTAGTCCGATATAACGGGTCTGATCCCAAGACATCATGTCACAGGGCTAGTTACGTCACTTTCACATTACATGTAGCATCTCAAATGATATACTTCACAAAACTTCGTATTTAGTGCACATAACATGTGAATATTATTTGCTCATTTTATGGTAACTTATAAAAGGTACGTAGCTTATAAAAGGTCTGTAAGAAGAGCGGATTTTCCTGATACAAGCATATATTGTGCAAAAGGAGATCTCTCCAAACATTGTAACATGTACTTAAAGGAAACAGTAAATAAACATTTTTATTTATTAGTTAAAAATTAAAAATATTGGTATGACCCCATGCTCGAGTTGAAATCTTATCTTTTGCAATTACTCTTTTATCATCATCACCAGACAATGCAATTTTTGTTACAGCACATGTAAATAGCTCATGTTTTATTGACTTAAATAAAACATTTGTTTTATGAACAATGTTACCATCATAAAGTGTTTTTTCATAATCAGTAACGTTAAGGTCACGTACAACATTCTTTTTAATACCCTTGGCTTTTTTAATTGTGTTGTGAATGGTGTTGATACAATATAACTTCGATCTCAATCCAACAAATTCGCTTATTATTTTACCAGCCATTTCATCTTTAAATAAGCCTGGTATTTTTTTGTTCTGTATGGGTAAAGAATACACATTATTTTTACAAAAATTGCTAGTGTCAAAGTAAGATAAAAAGTTATTTTTTATGTCTTCATAGAAATCATGGGTTTGTATATGATACACAAAACTATCTGTATCCGTGTAACACATCCGTATCCTATCCTTGTAAAAAGGTTGCATTACTGAATAGTGAAAATCATACATATGACTTTTTGATAATTCTAGAACAGCAAAGCCAATATATATTGGTTTGTTCAAAGTTATTTGTTCAGGATTTAACTGCACCGCTACTAGATTTTTAGTGAAAACCGTTGCACTATGGAAATTTGGACGAGCAATAAGGTTTTGAGCACATTTTCTTCTTTTAGTTATGTTTTTGATATCTCGCCACTGAGAAACTAAATGGACATTAACCCTGTTTTCAGTATTTTCTAAGGTTTTTCCAAATACACTATTATTCAAGAGCTTAAAAAAATCTTGTTCGAAAGTTGAAGAACTTTTTTGTCTCAGTTTGGTATTTAAATCAATATATTGTTTTAAATATGGGCTTTGTCGAAAACTGATTATTCTATGAATCTTCTTCAATATTAACCCATGTTTCATACAAGTTTGTAAATGCACGTAATGAATAACATATTTAAATTTATCGTATAAATTAGGGATTAGCTTAGAACTCTTTCCCCCGGGGGGTATAAATTTTTCAGAACAAAATGGTAAATCGTTGTGTAAGTTATGCAAATGCTTAGGGTATACTATATCCACTTCCAAAATATAACCATAATCTGCATCAATTGCAATTTTCGTTATATCTAAATTGTTAATTTCCTGTGGAGTGAGAAATTTGAAGTTGGATAATGGTAAGTATTGACACATACTATACCCATACAAATTATTACAATCTATATAAGAGACATAGGAATCAGGTTCCGAAGATTTGTAATCCGGTAAGTATATGTTATTTGCTTTCGCATGCCTGTGAGAGCAGAGGCACACGCCTCCTCTTATACCACTTTGTAACATGCGTATCATAGACAAGTCATTAATTAGTTCCAATTGAACACATGTTTTTAATAACATAGCGTCAAAAGATAAACTGGGTGCAGTTAAATAAAAAGCTGGATCTAAGTGATAATGTTGTTTACAAGTCTGTCTAAAGTTTTCAAAAATATCTGCTAATAAAAGCACATCAGTTTGTAGGTATAGATCCGTATAACCACCTAAACTAGTAATTCTAAATGTTGACCAAACTAAATGTGCATGCCGGTAATCATCTTCAGAAACATTTTCATCATTGAGGGAGCTATAAAAGTATTTCTTTGGAGGCAAACATTTTTCATCATACCGTTTCCACGAATCCATGTATTCATATGGATAAATTCCTTTGCGAGTAAGTAATTGGAATTCATCTTGGGCAGGGAAGTGATTTTGTAAATTTTTAAACATTTCTGGTTTTAAAGTTTTACATAATTTGCTTAAGCTTGTTCCCAAAAATTTAAACGAATCAAGAAAACGCATTTGAAAGAACTTATTATTTGAAACTGATACAAATTTCGTAAATGAGATATAGTTTTCTTTATTTTTAGGTATTATCTTTATTTCACCAGGGACGTCACCCAAGGCTTTAATAAATAAATGACAATCATAACCAGCTAAGTTATGAAAAAAAATGGGGACAAATGCAGGGCATTTATATTGCAAATTACAGAACGAATGTGCAGCTCCACGATAGCGACCGGTAAGATGACAATGATCACGGACTTTGTCCCAAAAAAGAAAGTTTTGACAGATATGACAACGTGTTGCATTTTCAAAGTCATACCTGTCCTCCGTGGAAAATATCATTGCAGCTGGTGACTTAATTATATCATAAATTTTTTGCACGTCTTTAATTAAATAGTCAACAAACCGCTTATCACAGTCTGGACCTCGATATGACACGTAACGATTATAGCTAGGTTCATCAGAGCATACAATATAATAACCAAAAGCAACCGGTACGTGTTGGTGAAACATATTCATATTTTTACTAGAACAATTATTAGGCTCAGTACTTGTTTGTAGCATCGATTCAAAATCTGCATAAATACAAAAAGGCATAGTTTGTTTCCGTTCATAGTTTTTAAACTTAATTACTGAACCTCTGTTTGGAAGGACAGTTACTACACCTCCACATAAATGGTTGTTAAGTTCGTCAGCGGTATTGAAAAATATCAAACATAATTCGCAAAGATGTAATCTGCTGTGATGAGATGTTAGTTGACTTCTAAAAAGTCTGGAACAGTCTTTGATCAAGCAATAATGAGAAGAATTATTATTTTCTAAAAACAGAAGGTGTATCAATTTTCCGTTGTATTTAAGGTTGAATTCAGATTTATACAAAGGACCTACAAAGTTTTTATGATTTTTTAAGCCATAAATTATAAACTTTATATGTGGATTGTTTTTTTCAAATGTTCTTATATCATTAAAGGTTACAGGAAAAGACATTCCTCTTAAGTTAAATATTTCTCGAAAATTAGGATAAGAAGACGTTCTTTCAGGGTGTTTCTTAGCTGGATATAAAGCCGCTGTTACACACCATAAAAAACAATAGTGATCATTATTCACAATATTCAAACATGCTTTTTTAGCCTGAATTAATTTGGGTAAACTGATATAACTAGAACCACCAAGTGGTTGGTATTTATTGAGATTCATCTCAACATACAAATTGTTTATAAATGTCCATCCACTATCACGACCTTCAAACTCTTCAATAGATGTTTTTAAATAATTAACTGTTTCAATATACAATTTTTCGAAATCGAAGTTAGAATATAATATTTTATTTTTGGTTCCAAAAGATTTCACTTCTTGTGAATTATCTTTGAATTTTAAAAATGTACCAAAAAACTCAAAGTTTACCTTAACACAAGTATGCTTAGCAAGGAATTCATTTAAAAGAGATTTTAATTTGTCAAAAATACTTGAAAAAAAGGATTCAATTGACGCTCCTTGATGTTCATCACGAGCTAATATTTTATAGGTTAATATACGACTGCGAAACGCTGAGTTTATGATTTCTACACCATCACTATGTTTTATTGTTTGAGTACTTTTCCTATGTGAACTACTTCGCAAATGTCCTACCCATGATTTACTGGGTACTGATGTGTTACACGCAGTACAAAAAGGCATTATTAAATAAGATATTTGCTCCTACAACACTAAGTTTAAAACATAAAAATTAAAGAAATTTATGTATTATAGATCTACACACTTAAAAAAGTTTGTGATCACTTTGAAAATTAGATACTTATATTTGTGGTACAGAAGATTTTTTCTGATAAGATTCTAAAAATATTAAAAATTAGAATTAGAACGTGAAACAATAGTCAGATTAAACGTATGTAAACATTTTCTCTTGATTGGGTTAAATTTGAAAATATATCAGCTTTGTAAGTGATCTCAAACTATTTTTTGATGTGTGTATATTATAATAATATACATAAGGTATATCTATAAACGATTAAATCTACTTAAAAAAAATCTTATCCGAATAATGCACTGGTTCAGTGTCTTGAAATTCTTTATATGCATGTCCTAGAAAGTCTTGAAGTGACTCCCAAGATAGTGAGGACTCATCGCACTGTAATTTTACAGTCACCAACGCTGTCCTGTAGCGCACATCAGGGGCGTGTGATATGTAATCGTTGGTTTTATAGAGTTTTAAATCAACCACATACCCTCCTTCCGTTTTCTTGGAGCGACGAGACGTCCCAGTTGAAACACGACTTGAGAAACTGGAAGCTAAGTCGCGCCGTGGTTCACTGCAACTGACTTCTTCAGCCCGCAAAATATTCAAAATATTTGTTTTATTCGTTCTGTAAATAGAAAAAAGTGTTAATTATAAAAGTATCTATTCAAAGTGACCTGGGAACTTGGGCTCAAAACACAAAAAAGTTATACGTGTATTTAAACGTGTAGGTATTGAAACGTACAAGTATTGTCAAAAGATCTATCTATGTATATAAATTAAGTTAAAGGTGTAAACTACACCTTATTCAATTTTAATTAAAATGTGACGATGTTAAACTTAGTTGAACATAACGAAACCTACCTCTTTGTGGTGTTAAACTCGGGTGAAGTGTTTTTTCGTTGTACACTTTTGGTGCAGCTGGGCTTCGGTTGTTTTTGCTTTTTCTCCACCGCCTGTTTGCGTTTCTTTGGTGCTACACACTCCGACTCTACTACAGAAGAAGTTTCAAACTCCGAATCAGACCTGTTAAAATAAAATAAAATTATAAACAAATATATTCCCAAGATTTTCTGAATAGATATATTGCTAGCATCACGGCTGATTATAGATAATGCAGCCGGCGGGAATTAACCAAGCAACTCACTACTCAGTGGGATAACATAATCAGTAATCACATTTTATAATAATATGCGTAAATAATTATCAGCCGGCAGGAATTAACCAAGCAACTCAGCTGGATAATAATTAACTAAATAATAATTAATCATTATCAGCCGGCAGGAATTAACCAAGCAACTCAACTGGATAATAATTAACTAAATAATAATTAATCATTATCAGCCGGCAGGAATTAACCAAGCAACTCAACTGGATAATAATTAACTAAATAATATTTAATCATTATCAGCCGGCAGGAATTAACCAAGCAACTCAGCTGGATAATAATTAACCAAATAATAATTAATTTAAAAGCACTTACTCACATTTTATTGTTGGAGAAGATCACTGGAGGATACTGGAGCGAATGTAATTTATTTGAAAAATTGATGGGTTTTTATACATAAAAAGTATTAATTCAGCAATTATCACCTCCCAACAAAATTAAAACTTAACTTATTATTCATATAGGTGTATTTATTAATTTATGTTACTTACGACTATTTAAATCAAAATGATTGAAAACTCATTTCGTCTAATTCCACTTTTGTTATTACAATTGAAATACAAAACCATGTCTTTACCAACACCGCCAAAGCTAATTCCGATTAATTCCGACGAATGTTATGATTTGTGTATGATACATATAAAATGTAATTATAATTTATGTAGGTATGTTCATTGATCGTCGTCGATAAGTATATTATTATAATATACACACATCAAAAATAGTTTGAATATGGTAACTATATAATTATGTATAGGTACATGAAAAGTATTAATCAAATATTCTCATACATTGTGCAGAAGTAAAATTATGCAATTTATGTAGGTAAAGACCGTCGTCTATACCTAAATCACCAATTTAAGCTGACCGTTAGTACACGGTAGGTATTTAATTATTTTTAAAAAGGTAGACGTACCCTGGATGTTACCTAGTTTGCGTCACAATTATAGAAGTTTCAAATTGCTATGCACGGTTTGCATGGTGTGTGTGTGTGTGTGTGTGTGTGTGTGTGTGTGTGTGTGTGTGTGTTAGTGTGTGGAAGCAAGGTATCTGTTAGTTTACTTACTCAGCGATACAATATTAAAACGACATCATATTAACCAACTTCTAAAAAAGGTGGTTACTTTATTTATCTGTAGGTATGTTGGTTTATGGTTCTCAAATTTGATACAAGGTATGGTTAACGGTATTCTATTAAAAATCCTTTGGAATCGTTTACATAAAAATAATTTTACAAAAATATTACTACAGACTTATCCCACAAATATGTTAACAAACATTACAAATAATCATTTAAAATATAACTTTTAAATATTAGCAAGTAGTTTTGGTATGTGCAAGTCGGCTAACAACGTACCTTTATACAAAGCTACGACCAATGCTAAGTCAGCAGTTTGTTCATGTATGTTCTACTGGTTTACCTATGTGTGTTACATCGTCACATCGTTCCTATACGCGAGGAATGTCTCATATTCTGTTCCCACAATATCTACCATTTGCATCGAGCTACTAACCACGCAGTGCACTACGTCCTTCAGAGGATTAAAAGGAAGACCCAAAATAAAAGCAATGTTATGTAAGTAATTACTTATAATGTTAATTATTTGATATATAATTCTTTGTTAGTTTACCTACTAAATATCTAATTTTATGGCGATGTAGTTTTCTATGGAAGTCCTTTAAATTTAATTTTATACGAATATCCTTAATTTTCGTATAAAATTTAAGTTCTGTACAAAATTCAAAAGTTGTAAACAAAATAATGAACGCTGAAATATTTAATCTCTTGCTAGCACTTAATTGTACATAAAGTAGAATATTTTATCAAATTTGAATAGGCTCTAGTGTAGTTGTAGGTTTGACATATTCGGACTACATTTGCCGGTTTTCAATAATTAGATTTAACCCTATATTTAATTTTATTTTCAGATATTTTACCATCACGGAAGAAATTGACAAGGAACCCTCATGGACAGCGCGGTGAACCACGTAATCAATTTGTAAGTAGATACCCATATATTTTAGTCATTCCAAAAGTGTAAAATTAAAGTAGCACGTAGTTATACATAATGTAGAATATTTTATCAAATTTGAATAGGCCCTGGTGACTCAATTAGAGTAGCTCCTGAAGAAGTTGTAGGTTCAACATATTCGAACTACATTTACCAATTTTCAATAATTAGACATAAACCTATATTTAATTTTATTTTCAGATATTTTATCATCATGGAAGAAATTGACGGGGAACCCTCATGGGCTGAGCGGTGAACCACGTAATCAATTTGTAAGTAGATACCTATACCTATATTTTGGTCATTCCAAAAAGTGTAACATTAAAGTAGCACGTAGTTATACATAATGTAGAATAGCCTCTGTGGCGTGGCGGTAGTGAACGCGGCCGCTACGCAGGAGGCGCGGGTTCGATTCCCGCTCGGTGCAAATATTTATATGCACGAATATGGGTATTTGCATTGGTCTCGGTGTTTCTATGTATAATATGTATGTATTTACAAAAAATAGTATCTAAGTATGTTTATCTGCATTCTAGATTCCATAACACAAGCTAGTTAAGCTAGCTTACCATGGATCTAGATAGCGTTGTGTGAAATGTTGTGAAATATTTAATATTAAAATATGAGTAGCTCCCAAATAAGTTGTCGAATATAATATCATCAGTAAGGAATAATGTAGGTATTCTATAGAATAGCTGGAGAGTTTAGACAATACAAAAATGAAATATTAGGAATACCTATTGTAGTTCATTTCGTATGATACTAACTGATAAGGTGTCTATAGGTATTTAACTGGTTACCCGATTCTGTATTAGTATGTCGAATAAATTAAAATAAGCAATTACATAATTATTGTGTTTTTATTATATTCCTTACATGATATTGATTACGAAATACGTCATCATTCACGTTACAACATGTTTGAAATTCATAAGAATTTCACAACTATTAAGTAGGTCCATAACAATAACATTATGCACATACGAATTAACTAAAATTTTCACGTTCTAACTTGATCATCATACCAATAAATCCTTTATGTCAGCATAATTTGATATATCACCTGCGTTAGAAAAAATATTATTACCTAGTTCATTCTTTATTAAACAGTCAAGACGAGCATATCTAACAACATGGTAGGTATTTTATAACTTTCAATCTATTGAAAATTTCGATCTATTTACAAAATATGTGATTTATTACTAATGTTTTAAATAATTTTCAGAATACCAACTTCAACAAATTTTCAAACGGAACAGAAGAGATCTCTCCTGAATATCTTCCAGACCTGCAAGATCAGTTCGACTTGGACAACGCAATGAATAGACCTTGGATAACACCCAATGAAGAAGTAAAAAGAAACAAAAAGAAAACTAATCGAAGAAGACCAATTACAAACAAACGCAGTGCATTGAATTCCTATATTATTAACAGTGAAAGAAGAAAAGGACGACGTTTAATAAAAATTACGATCAAGGAACTCAGTGAGTCAAGAGACGACGAAGATGAAGTTAAGGAGATAATCACTGCACAGTATATTGTACAAGATACGGTAGATGAGATATCGGATCAAGCTGAAAAATTAATTCACAATATTTCCAAAAAAATGTGTGGCTACTCATATCATATTTTTTAATTAGGTAATAATTCATTCATGTAAGTAGTAGATAAAGTGATGACATATTTATATTTTATTAAAATTTTATTTACTGTGAAAATATGTGTAAAAATTATAAATATTAAAAATGTTTGTTAAAAAATAAAAAAACCATAGGTAATAATTGTGTGGCTACTCATATCATATTTTTTAATTAGGTAATAATTCATTAATGTAATTAGTAGATAAAGTGATGACATATTTAGATTTTATTAAAATTTTATTTACTGTGAAAACATGTGTAAAAATTATAAATATTAAAAATGTCTGTTAAAAAATAAAAAACCATAGGTAATAATTGTGTGGCTACTCATATCATATTTTTTAATTAGGTAATAATTCATTAATGTAATTAGTAGATAAAGTGATGACATATTTAGATTTTATTAAAATTTTATTTACTGTGAAAATATGTGTAAAAATTAAAAATATTAAAAATGTGTGTTAAAAAATAAAAAACCATAGGTAATAATTGTGTGGCTACTCATATCATATTTTTTAATTAGGTAATAATTCATTAGTGTAACTAGTAGATTGTGTGATGACATATTTAGATTTTAATTAAATTTTATTTACTATGAAAATATGTGTTAAAAAATTGTAAATATTAAAAATGTGTGTTAATAAATAAAAAACCATTTACTTTAAAAAATTGTTTTATTTATTAAAACTGCGTATAGGAAGACATATTACCTTTCTTGCTCTATTAAATAGTTCTTTATACATAAAACATTTTTAAGTGCACATTGTTTAATATGATTAATACAATTAAAACTGGTTTCATTATTTGAATATTTGTTATGCAACAGTGATAAATTTGGACACTTGTCTTCACAAAGATCTATACAAATACAATTCATACAAAGATCTTGAATCCACTTAACTTTTTCTAAGCCCTTCACAATAATTTCTTTATTTTCTAGATAAGGAACAATTATACGTCGAAATTCTCTATAGTCGATATAACCTTCATTCCAGTAAATCCCTCTGTTTCTCTCCAACCACGTAACTTGTTTTTTTTCATTCGTAGTTAAGTATTTAAATAAGTATGGAGGCTTTATTAAGAACGTTTGGGTATAAACACGAGTGGCCAGAGCTAATTCCTTGACTATAAAGTTATTACAAGTGTCTTTAAACCCCTGGACATCCACTATAATCGTATTCGGGTTCATGATAATTTTCTCACAGTGCTGCTTAATGGTTTATACTCAATTATACAGTCGTTCAATATAAGACAATATGCCGAAGTTTGATCTGGGATATCAAAATCACTTTCAATTTCCACTCTTACGTCCACAACAGGACCTGACTTAAGATTATCTGGTTGTCTAGAACAGTCTACGACGAATAACGGAGCAACGTTTTTAAATTGTTCCTCACTTAATAAAGGCTCAGCGCGACGTCCGTAATAAGACTGTTGAAATCTAGTATATTGTTCATATATTAAAGCAATTCGATTATTCGAGAAACTTGTATTTATATTTTCATATGGGAAGTAGGTGGAATTGAGGTATACCTTAACATCACGAATCTGACAATGATCAAACTGAGACATATCAGATATAGCATTATTTTTTCTATTTGTCTGTAAACCAATAACAACAAATCTTGGTTTCTCTATTTGCGAAGATGTTTTTATTGACCAAGTATGTTTAGTGGTTTTAGGCAACATTGGATATTCATACAAATCCCAATTCCTGAATATCATCTGAAGTGGTCGATCTTTTTCTAACAATTTTAGAATGTTTATTTTTTCTCTATCAGATACTTTAACATGTGGTACACGCCATATTATTTTGTTTATAATAATATCTTCTACAATTTCACCAGGGTTAAGTTTTAGTGCGTTCAGATTGGTATTACTTCGTAATAAGATTAATTCATGTTTACTGTTTATTACTACTTTCTTAAAATCTTCTGCAAAACCAAGAATGTTGCAAAGTGGTATAGAAGCAGAAAAGCTACCTCCATTAGTACTTTTTATTCCGTCGATATTCCAACCCCAAGCAGAAGATGTTTTAGCGTCGCTCTCATTCATTGATATAAATGATTTCATCGTGCTAGTTATCCCAGCATTTTTTATTTTATCTATCTCCACTCCATTTATCTCATACCTTATATCTTGAAACAAGTAAAGTAAACTATTGTTTGTGAAATGAACACTACTGACTCTCTCTTTCGAATTTTCAGCCTTGTTTACAATAACAGTCCCTTCCAAAAACAAAGTGCTTTCTGATGGTAATATATACAAGTCTTGCTGATTAATAGGTATCCTGATTTCATCGCTTCTATTAAAACTTGTTACGTAAGGCTTGTAAGAGTGAATTTCAATTCCTTCCACAGAGTTGTCGTAGGCTGGAGCGGATAAAACATCTAGGATATTCATTTTAACAAACCAATCGCCTTAAGAAATGCTTTATTGTTTTTATTTAACTTTATTCTCCTTTTAGGCCGAGCTCTTACTTCATTGAGAGTTTGAGTAGAACTGTTATTTTGAATTGGAAAAAACATATTATATTTATTATAGTCAATCATTTTTTCTTTTGAGGTGTAGATACAGCTGTACTTCTTCACCTCGCAAATTTATTAAGTTATTATTAATATCCAAAAGTCTGATCTGTATGCAGCTGATGTTGGTTTGGTTGATTGGATAGTAAATTGCGTTTTTAGGTATTTCTATAATTCTGTATCCAGGCGGGACATTAAGTGCGAATTCATGTAGAATGTGACTGGATTGTCCGTTTATATAGGAACCGCTAACTATATCACATTCAACTCTTATCACGGTTGTAGGCAAAATGTTGACTGGAAACTCTGATACATGATATTTATTGGCTTCCAAGACTTGTCTTTTAAACCCCAACAAACCTCCGAATGTACAATCTTTAGTAAAATCTATAGTTGATGTGCAAAATAACATAGTTTTTAAGGTGTTGTTATTGCAATGGAGTTTTATGGATGCATCCTTTACTTCAGATTTTAAATAATCACTGATATCTTGCAACTCATAAGTACCTTCAGGTATTTCAATAACATTCTTTGATCCATAGTATAACTTATTATTTGTTTTATCAATATTTGGAATAGAATTATATGTGGATAAATGTAATAATGCACATTCATACTCCCCGATTAATTGTAACGTATTTGGGTAGAAGGTAGTTAATACCGATGAGTTACCAGTTATAGACAAGGTGAGTGACATCTTGCAAATGATTGAAATGAAAGAACAGTATAAAATTTATAGTATTTATTCCAAAAAGATTGTAGATATTCTAAACACAAATGTCCACAAATTAGTGTGTCAAATTTTTGATATCTTGTATAGTTATAATTAATATTACAGTTCTTAAAATATCGTATCAATTCAATTGGTGGTCTTAAATCACCAAAACTATCAAAATATTCACAATAATTATTTACCTTAACATAAGCTACCCAATGCGTTCCATCGTTTTCTGAATTATCTAGGTTAACTATACCACATTCAATTCGTTTAGGAATTTTTGGTAACTGATCCTTCATGTAAACTCCTCGAAAATAAGGAATACCATATGCATAATTTTGAATATCGATATTAGTTAAGGCACGATTAGGTAGCTTATTATTTAGTTTTTTGACGATTTTATAAACAATCCTTTGCCTTTTTTGTGTGGTTTAATGTATAAACCCTTACCTAATGCTATAGCTTCCATAGTCTTATTATGACGTTCAGATTCTAGTAATTTTTTTTGACCTTCTCTATAATCATTCACTGTTTTTGCAATACCCGCTGCACCACCAGCCAAAGCTCCTAAAGCTGATAAACCAGCAAAAATCGGGATTAAAGGCAGAATGCCTCCGGTTTTTGGTAAAGGTATGACTCGTGGAACTCGAAATTTTGGAACGCATGGAACAATTTTTTTAGCAGCCATATAAGCTGCATGTATTAAAGATTTACTATCTTTGGGTGAGCGTTTCTTGATTTTTCTTTTAATTTTTGTAACGAAATTATTAAATGTCTTAACACCAGCACCAGATTTGAGTTTAGCTTTCATAACTTTACTCACTAGCCACGAACTAAGCTTTTCTCCTTTACTAGCATCTTTTGCTTTCATTCTTTTTTTGACCATATTTAAAAGTTGTAAATCGGCTTTGTGACGATTAGACAAGTCTGTATAGTTTTCGTATGCAATGTCGTGATACATACAAGCTTCGTCTAGCTTATTTACACCTTTGTCACCACGCAGTAAACGTTTTGAAAGTTTTGTTCCAGGTCCGCAATAATTATAGCCGGGTAAGTGCAGTTCAAATGGCAAATGATTAATAACACTATTGAGTAGTCCACCACCTTGCATAGCTCAAAGTATAATGAACAAAATATTATAATTAAAAACTGTTATGTATATTTATTCCACTATTGCAGTCTTATCAATCCAACTATTCTCTTTATTGCTTAAGCCCAACCATTTTACGAACAGTTTATTTCCTTTCCTTCGTAAAACTTTTTCTATCAAATAGACACCTGGACAAGATGATTTTTGAAGTTCGTGTTTGTAAAAGGTTCCTAATATAACTTGTTTGTGTTGATCTTCGATGTTATATGTTTCTGGTACAGTGTTATTGATGTTTTTTATAGTAAATAGTTCCGTTGACCAATTAGGCGTATAACCTTTCTCAAATAGTTGTTTGTATTTACTAATTCTAACTCTATCGCCAATCATAAACTTGGGCTTATGTCTATAGGATACCGTTTTCATTGAGTTCTTAATATTATTTTTAACATCTGCTTCAATCAATTTATTGACATCAACGGGTGCTACTTTAATAGTGCTATGTTTTGTGTTGTTATATGTCTTTACAACACTCTCCAAACCAAAATCTATCCATTTATAGTGTCCGTTGAGACTAAAGTACTTATACAATTTATTTTTAATAGTTTTGATAACACGTTCTACAATTGAAGCCTTTTTCGTTGAAAACGTTGAGTAGTGATTAATGTTATAGTTCTTTATAAGCTTTTGAAATGATGAATTATAGAACTCGGTGCCCAAATCAGTTTGGAGATGAGCTGGTATCCGCTGGTTAGTTGATATCAATTTCTCGAATGCGTTAGAAACATCATGCTTATTTTTAGTTTTTAGTGGTTCTATCCAAACGTACTTTGAGAAGCAATCAATAACTATTAAAATATAGTTATAACCTTTATTAAATCTTTTCAAGTTTTGCATGTCGATTAAATCAGCTTGCCACAAATCATCAATGCCTTTTAAAATTACAGATCGACGAGGAAAATTTTTTCGTGCAGCTTTATGTATTTCGTTAACAATTTGTTGTTTTGTCATTTTGAGGAACATTCAAGCTTATACTTTTGATCTAATACAAATTTAACTGCTTTTTCAACTATCTCATCAACTGCTTTTCGACTATAAAATTTGCTTTCCAAGTGAACCACTGCCTCAGATACTATTGATTTTAAAGCTTTCTCCAGATGGTTCTGAACATCGTTTAACATAGTATTTTGCAATTTTTGTAAGTCGGTTATTAGTTTAGTTCTCAATTCATCTACATATGCTTTGTTTACTGCATCATCTGCATCTTGAGGAGGTTTGACCCCTGTTAGCTTCGATGTCTTCAAATCGTAATCACCATTTTCAGATTTTAGTAATGCATTATCATAAAATCCAAGCAATTCTGATATACGTAATCGCTTATGAATATAATGACCAAATTTGTCTACATTCATATTTAAGATGTATTGTGTTGAACGGTGTACAATAAAATGATACACATTTCTTATTAGTAAATCTATTTAATGATTTTGCTTTCACGTAGTTCTTCAACGATAGATATTATTTCATTATCTAGTCCTGTGTTGCCAGCATCTCGAGAAGCAATTAATAACTTTAATCTATCAACCAATTCATTTGGATCATCCCAATATACAAAATCTGTGTTTTTTTTCCACATTTTTACTAAAGGTAATCCTTTTCCTACTTTTGGTTCACAGCTTGGACTTTTACTTTGTTGATCGAAAAGAGGTTTAATAACTTGCATATATTTTTGTCCTTTATTACCTTTATTTGGTACTTTTGGTTCACAGCTTGGACTTTTACTTTGTTGATCGAAAAGAGGTTTAATAACTTGCATATATTTTTGTCCTTTATTACTTTTAATTGGTTTTCTTGAATCAAAATCGCGACGATGTGCATTTGTTACAAGTAACATCGACTTATAATTTTGCATGTCATAGTCTGTAACAAAGCTCAGATCAACGTCTTTTTTTAAGAGCAACTGTCGCAAGCCAGGTGTACATTTGTATTTGTGTCCGGCTACAGTAATAACGTCGTCACCAATCGTTATACTAGAGGAACCTAACATTAACTTTCCACGTTCATTTCTTACACCAAATGGCACATCCGCTAATATTTCTGAAGATAATGACCAGGATGATACATCATGATCTGGATTAGTATCGACTAATGACTGAAATGAAGAGTCAATATCGGTTTCCGATTCGTCACTGGTATCATTTGTTTCTTTTATATCTTTCTCTTTAGAATCTTTCTGTAAGTCGTGATTGAAAGGTTGATCATGAAATTCTCCTTTTTCTTCTTTTTTTGTTAGAGCTAGTCGGTTATTGGTGTTGGCTATTAAATTAAGAGATTCTGTAACAGGCTTAAAAACTGTATCAAGCACTTGTCTGTTATTATCTTCAAAATCCTTCATGTTACGTAATTTTTTTTTTACAGCTTGTGTCGCATCTACAATTTGTTTTTTCAATGATTTTTCCATCATGTAAAATAGATGGTAATCGGATAAGAGTCGATTAAAGAATAACAAGAAAGTGGAAGCAGTCTATTTAAATATTCAAATTTTATCTAATTCTACAAAAGTGTCAAACTTTTTTCTATAGCAGCCGTTGTTTTTAGGACAGTCTTTATTAATCACAACATAGTCATAAGGCTCTTTCCATATTTGAGAACACATGGTACGAAATTCCAACCACGTCATGTCAGTGTTAACATGTTCTTCATAAACATGTTTCAAATTAATTTCGTCTTGCTTAAAAAGCACAATTAAGTTAGCGTTATCTCTTATTAGTTGTTTAGGTATTTTGCTATATGTTTGATTTAAATAAAAACTGTCAATCAATTTATGTCTCCCCATGGCAAAATAATCACGCATATTACTTTGATTTTCACATGCTACATCGTCAAAAATAATCACTGAATTAGGTTTTGCATCTGACACTTTCATAACGTCATCATTTGCCTGATATTTCTGAAAAGTGATTCCTGGTACTCCTCGTAAAACTTTTTCTAAAAAAATGTACTTTGGTTGATATAGAGTTTTAGAATATACATAAACATTTTGAAATGTCAATCCATTTTCGTGCAAAAGGAGACCAATTAACAAATTGGTTTTTCCACAATTTGATGGTCCGCAAATGATGCAACGTACTGTATTCGGCAATAATTCTCCGTGGCGTAACTTGATTTTTGGTAAATCATTACAGATTATACTAATCTGTAACGATTTTGCTTGTTTAATGAATTTCATGTTTGATGCAATGCTGATGGACTGGTTATGAACAAATGTAATTATGACATTATGTATTTATAACCGTAAATAGTTAAACCAAACTGCTTACAGACAACGCCATGTATACAGGTAAACGTGAATGAAATGACTCTATCGCTAACTTACAGAGCACCTTTCAACGCAATTACGACGCACGGGATCGCAGAGAGCCGACGGAACGGTAGTGTATTGAACGGTATTAAAATGTGGAACGTTGGCTTAGGTAAATGATTTTACAAAAAGTTATTGGGCATTCTATCCCACCGTGACTGAGGTTATCGAAGATAACCGAAGGAACTAAGGTGGGGTAGAATGCCCAATAACTCACTACTGATATCAGCCTACTATTTTAAAACTAAAAAAAAAAAATGTTGTATTTATGGCACTGTTTCTTTTTTAATATTTATACTATGATGTTAATAATAATTTAAAAATATAAGAATAAATGTTCATATTCGCTGCCATACACCGGCTTCGGTTCCGATTTCGGGATAAGTGTGCCTAGGAACCGTAACTTCGATCCGCAATTGCGAAAGCAATTCAGCAATTCTCCCTCAATTTTGTTGCACATTGCATATCGGTAATATTTAGAAAATAAAACAAAATGTCTGGGTCCATGTTTTATTACAAATAAATAAGCTAGAATACAAATTATATTACTCACAAAATTAATCTTTCAGTAAAAGAAATATATAAAAAAAAACTATAGTAAAATATCTAAAATTACACACATAATATCGTCAATTCTTTGGCGAACATTAATAGGGAATAATATCGAATTCGATTTTTTCATCATTTTCACGACACTCTTACACCAGTCTATTACTTATTATGTATATTTACAACGGACCACTATGGCACTGTTTGTATGAAAGCCTCATATACACTAAGGGCACATCCATTAATTACGTGGGGCCGCCCAGACCCCAGTTCTGCCAAAGTTGAAGACTGTCCCGAATATCGGGCAAATCAAAACTCGTGTATGATATAAAAGAAAGTTTCATTTATTATTCTTATAGGGGTAAAAAATATTATAAACTTTAATTTAAGAAACAATTTTACTATTGCCAGTATTTATACTAGCTAGGAAAAGCAAAACTTGAAGTTCAAAGCGATAGTCAATTTTGGTGAGTAGTCTCACAAAGAACACATTAGTCTACTACTCATTTTGTACGCAGTTTGTCTTTACTCTCTAGAATACTCCAAAGAATAAAATATACTGACCTCATAGTTACTGGCACTCGTAAATAGAAATATTTTAAATTGCATTTTAATATTCTGTGCGATTTTTGTTGGACACAGAGATTTTGTATCAATCAAAACTTTTTATGCACATTATATTGGAGTGATTTCTTTTAAAATTAATATATCTTATTAGATTTTTAATTGTCCCTACCATCTGGGATCTCATAGGTAACGTAATTAGTGGATGGCCCTTAAGATAACATTGAAATATTAAAAATTATTCTAAGTACGCAAATGCTGATACTAAATGCAGTCTGTATACATGAATACGAAAGCATAATATAACAAGAATATAATTAGGAAGTCAGGAGATTGTTCAGTTGGGAAGATCTTCCCGCTGGGAACGCGACGCAAACAACGTGACTGACTTTAGGGTTGATTCCCACAAAAATAGCAGTGGCCGGCAGCAGTTTTCAAAATATTATAAACCATTTTGAATCTTATCTAAAGGATTAAAAGATCATAGTCATTTGACAGTTACGAAGCGACGAGATTGAACTAACTCCCTCACAACTATTTCTCGTAACAAATTCAAGTTTTTTTTAGTGGGAATTAACTCTAAACAGTACGTTGCGTTCTCACTGGGAATACTCATTTTATTAATAACTTTTAATATAATAACTATCGTAAGTTAAGGCACTTATTATTTGTAGGGTTAAGATATGATCACATTACGTTGAGTTTGAGAACAAAAATATATGAAATACGAATAAAGGAATGAGTATTTTGTATGTATAAATAAGGACATATTGATATTGGGACATTTTGGGATATGGTCATTCTGGATTTGGACATCTTAGGATTAGAAATTCTAGCATATGGACGTTTTGCACCCTCTGGACATTTTGGGATTTGGACATTTTAAAACGCAACGGTTTGTACTAAGCTCAACTGTACATAGCTTTTATATGCTCACTCGGGACTTATCGTGATTAAATATTTGGAAACTTACTTTATGCCGACGTTTTCGGTGCGTTGCGTAGGCGTTATATATATTATACTAGCTTTTGCCCGCGGCCTCGCCTGCATACCTCTCAACGCTCGAAGATCAGTCAAGTTGCGACCACGGGTGTTGCAACGCACCCGAAACGTCGGCAAAAAGTAAGTTTTCAAAATCATACTAATATTACAATTGGGAAAGTGTATATGTATGTCTGTTTGTTCGTCTTTCAAGCGTAAACCACTGAACCGATTTTGATGAAATTTGGTATAGGGGTAGATTAGACCTTGAAAAAAGACATGGGCTATGTTTGGTCGCGATAACCGACATCCACGCGGGCGGAGCCGAAGGCAAAGTAAGGCTAGTAACATATAACGATAAGTCCCAAGTGAGTATAGCCAACCAAATTAGCCCATCACAGTCCAACTGTACATACTCAGAGAGAAATTTACTGTCAACGTCAAAGGTAGATGATGATAAAAGCACCTTGTTGTCCTGATTGCTTCAGCAATAAAATATAAATATAAACTTCAAGCTACAAAATTGTAATTTATCAATCGATGCTTTTTATATCATTAGCTATACTAAGGGGGTAAACAAGGGGTAAAACTTAAATCGATGCTTTCATATCCTTAGCTACTAAGGGGGTAAATAAGGGGTAAAACTTAAACCGATGCATTTATATCATTAGCTAGTCTGAGGGGGTAAATAAGGCGTAAAACTTTAATCGATGCTTTTATATCATTAGCTATACTAAAGGGGTATATAAGGGGTGAAGCGCGTTTAACAAACATAATGCTCACATATGCCCAACCCTACGACCGCTGCCGTCTATCTCAGGCTGGCCCTGCTAGGGGGCGCCTCCGTCGGTTCCAGCACGATTCTCTTGAAGCACCCTTCCGGCAGTTGACTCAGGATGTCCTTGATATTGGCCACTTCCAGACTGAGGTGGTCATGCTCGTCCTCGTATTGTTTCATCCATCTGTGAATTTAGAATAAAAATTAAAAATGGTAATGTACAGCACTTCTTTGTGGGGCATTTCACCCGTATCCCCCATATAAAGACTGCCACACATGTGCGGTCAGCTTCAGATCGCTCTTGATGAACAAAGTGCTCGAAATTATCTTAATTTTTTGATTTTCCCCCCTTCCTGTTGACTAATTGGTCTGATATTTGGTACACACCTTTAGTTCGGACAATAATAAAATTTCAATCAATAAAACAGATTGATTTGCTCTTAATGCATCGTAATCATAATCGCATTTTGAGACTTTGTAATCAAGATGTTTATGATGCTGACTGTACGAATGGTAACCGGCACAGACGACTTAATGTGCTCTCCGATACACGACCAGACCAATACATATACAAATATTCATGCATATAAATATTTGCACAGAGCGGGGATCGAACCCGCACCTCCTGGGTTCACTACCGCCACGCCATAGAGGCTGTGGAAACTTTAAATAGTGAATTTCCCAAATGGGGAGCAATTACTATATTTACTTATTATTTAAAAAAAAATGTCCCAGTTTACTGTCTATTAATAGACTAACCTTTGATGGTTATTCTTAGCTAAAGTCAAGCTCTTAATCTTGCCGTCCAAGTCCACGTTTCTTAGATCGCTCTCCGCCTGGTCCAGACTCTCCTCTGCAATACAAAAATTGGTATGTAGACTATCAATACAACGACCAAAGAAATTGCTTCTTAAATTACATTGGGGGTGATAAAAATATTCGATTGAATTTGAATGAAATAAAACCATCATTATCAATAATTATTGAATAGTGACTATTCATTAACACAGTCTGCTGACTCAGTCGAATCCTATCAACGTGGTTCAGAGTATTTTCTTAGATAATATCTGGAAGCAGGTGAAATCTCGTCCAGATTTTAAAAAAATGTTTATATTGTGCTCTTCGATCGTAGATTGTGCTATATTTTGGATTAACTGTGTACCGCGCCCTCTACTTATAGAATAGTAATCTAAAATAAGACGCCTATGGACGTTTTGTGTACTATGTCTAAATATGCCGTTGAGCGCCATCTACAGTTCGTAAAATATAGCTTGATACCTCTGACGTTTGTCAGAATGACATGTAATAGGTATGGGACGTCTTTAGTATTTTATCGATATTTATATAGAATGAGTTTATTAAAAAAATACATTTTAACGATATTGAAAGAAAGAAAAAAGGAAATGAAAGATGAATTTGAAGGTATTTAAAAGTTTAATTGTCAAATGGTGTACAGCCGAGATCAACTTCAAAGTCAAATTCTGATTCATCACTGGAGCAGTCCTGTAGATTAATAATTAATTCTTGATCGCATGTTGTCAAATTGAATATCGCGCTCCCAATCTTTTTGAATCACATTTTTTGTCTTCTCAACTACCTTTTTCCAATCATCAGCATTTACATGTACACAAGCTTCATGTAGTAATGTCAACATTTTGTTTGCTGTGAAAGGCGGTGCTACATTATGTCTGGCAGCGTAACCTAGAAAAAAAAGGTATCCGATCAAACAAAAAACCTACTAAATTCTTTGTAAGCTTTTTATGTATGTTTTTTTTAGATTATACGAACCTTTGACTTGAGCCCAGATTAGTTCTATTGCATTGTAATGGCAATGATATGGTGGTAAACGGATGACGGTGTGGCCCATTTCCTTTGCAATTTCGTCTATAATATATCTTGGAGTGGGGGGCTTATGAATGCTTACTAATCTTAGCAATTCTTTCTTGAGCATGCTGTTGTCGGCTTTTACTCCTTTGTTTTGCAGCCAAGTAATAATTTCAATTTTACGATTGCTTGTCGTAGGCGCCTTATCTTTTAGTACTGAATGATACGGAGCGTTGTCCATCAGAATAAAATGTGGTTCACTCAAATTATTTAGAAGAGTTAGAAACCACTCCTTAAATTTTGTAAAATCCATTTCTTCATGGTACTCTTTTGTTTTTACTGATTTAAACGCCAGTAAACAATTGGGCACAAAACCAGACGATGTCCCCGCATGAGTAATTATTAATCTTTGTCCTTTGCCTTCGGGCACCTTGGTGGTAGACTCCGCTTTATCGTCTGTCCACGATCTTGAAACAGTGTGG
This sequence comes from Eilema caniola, assembly GCA_949126895.1. Lineage (NCBI taxonomy): Eukaryota > Metazoa > Arthropoda > Insecta > Lepidoptera > Erebidae > Eilema > Eilema caniola. The sequence goes on along the minus strand of OX421460.1, from coordinate 47,792,358 downwards.
TTTGCGTTGAGCCATGTTTCATCAAGAAAAACCACTTTATGCCAATCTGTTATATTTTTGACTTTGCGCAAAAAGTCAATTCGGGTCAAAGCAATGTCTGTTCGCTCCATTAAAATTTTTCTTTTATCGCTTTTTTTATAAGCAAAGGCGATTTTTTTCAATATTTTGGACAACGATGGTGGACTTCCTTTAAATAAATCCGCGTCTTTAAGCAAAACGGATATTTTTTTTAACGTGGGAAATTCACCACGTGCGTAATACGCATATATATGATTTCGAATTGCGGCAGCATCAAAGTCGTCAATTTCGGTGACTGGCGAAACTCTCTTCCTTTTTTTATTAGGAGTCGATAATATTTTACCTCCCTCATCTTCGGCCACCATCTCCTTTGACGATTCTCCATACTTTTCTTTGCTAATTCGAGACACTGTAGCTCGTCCGATACCAAGAGCGTCAGCAACTCTATTGCACACTTGCTCCAATGGTAGTAGCGGTCCGCCATTTTGATTCTCGCGGTCAAAATACTCGCGCAAACGAATCACAAGCTCGCGACTTTCGCTATTCAAAACAGTTTTTTTTGTTCTTTTCGGCATTGTGGTGCAAAAAAAAACAAATAACTAGAAATAACAACAAAACTTAACAAAGCAACAGTAATAACGACAAAACAATATTAATCACGTAGCGATAGCGTATACAAGGCGTGGGCACTCAAAAAAGATGGCGCCCGCTTGTTCGCTGCATGCGAAAGCAGTAGGTATTGCAAGACTAAAAAAATACGAATTTGTTGATGCTTGATACCTCAAAATTATTAGATATAATCATTTATACAATTTATAATAATGAAATTGTCATACATTTATTTTATCGATATTCGCTGGCCAGTCGATTACACATCCCTACAAGGCTGCGAAAAGAGTTTACGAAGTAAGCTAACAAAAAAAATATAAATAATAAAATATAATAAATATTTTAAATTACCTTTGTTTTTACTAGTATCTCCTTGATAACAAGTTCTATTTGAAAAAAGTGTTCTAGATTTCTATACAAATGTCTTATTAATATTTAAAAAATTAAAACTTTTCCAACAACAAATTTATTGTTGCAGTCTTTATAAACGAAGTCTCAAAAGTCACAGGTATCAAGCTATATTTTACGTACTATAGTTTCATTGACAAATATTAACTACATGATTTTAATTGTATGGTAGCACCATGGAGAAGGAAATGATAGCGGAGATGTTGCAAGGCAATCGAGTCGCGAGCCTTCCATATGTCAAAACGACTCAATTGGTCTATGACGTCACCATCTAGTTCTAGTGAAACGTCCTTGCGTTCGGTTGTCATTTTTGGTCAAAAGTTCAACGATAAAAATAGCTTTAACCTGGTTTAAGAATGAAGTGTGCAGTACAAGGATGCATAAAGTATATAGATAAACAATTTAAACATTTTAAGGGTATAACATTTCATCAGTAAGTCCACTATATTTTAATTATAATTTTTTTGAAAAAAATGTCGTTACAGAACCATCTGGCGTAGAGAAGAAATAAGTAACCTTGTCTTACATGTATACTAGTTGTAATAATAACTCAATTCATTTTATGAAAATTTCATCACAATAATCTCGCCCGAGTTCATTAGCAATTTCAAAAATGTTATTTTATTTATTAAATGGCATATTTAGCTGAAATTCAAAATTAAAGAAAAAGAAATTGGGCCATCTGTCGGTATAAGGCCAAATCATTTAGCCCTCTAAATGATTTTGCTATAATCCGAAAGATGGCACCTTATTTTTAAAAATTATTTACCTAATATAGATTATTCTAGAATTCTGTGTAGCGCTTAGTGGCGAATAGTCAAACTATATAACAAAAATGACAAGGTCTGTTTCTGTTCGGTTTCGCTATGACGCACTAGATGGAGACGGGGACGAGGTATGACGTCATGCCCCCTGCGTCTCCCTTCCCACCCGCATTTGGTCACGCGTTTTTCTTAAGGAAAATTTGACTATGGCATCTCCGCTGCTTAATCATATTCTGTCCTCCGTGTAGCACCATGAAGAAGGAAATCATATTCTGTCCTCCGTGAGTAGCACCAACAATTGGGTATTTGACTGACTAGTCAAATTAGTTACTTTTTACTAAACGTCAAAGCCGTAAGTTTGGAAGAAAACTTGTATGAAATAATTATTATTTGCCTTCCAGAAAGACAGTATTTAATTGAAGAAGCTGTCTGTGATTTTTAGCATTTTTAGCGTAAATATGGTTCAAATCTTACCTGAATATCTTACTTTCGACTTTTAGTTACGTATTTCAAACTCACCACTGGCAACAACTGCACATCTCTATGACGTATCATAGATTCATAGCGTTTTGTGATTTTTACCGCGTAAGGTGTAAAAATTTTCAAGTCAAGAAAAAAGTTCTTAAAAAGTGAATTACATAGTAATTATGTTGTTTTTACCGTTTGTATGTGTACAGTGCTACATAAATAATTGCAAGGTATATTATTTTAGTGAAGTTTCTTTGCTGAGAACTTCGGTAAGTAGATATTGTACCATACTAATGAATACCGCATAGGGAAGCGAGAGTGCTCCAGATCGTTGCTCTGGAGGGAGAACGAAGTACTTATAAATCCGAAGGCAGTTCCTCATCTTCGGAAGATCAGGATAGCTTTACCTCGCCATCCCCGAATAAGCGGTTCAACCGGTCGAATCACGTCGAAACGTGTTCGAGAGATGAACCCACATAAGTACGTAATTTAGACTTAAATTTCACAATAAGCTAAGGTTTACACCAAAGAATTAACATGTTGGAATTGGTAATAAAATCCAAGACACTCATTAGTTACTGATATACTTAAAGCTTAAATCGTTGCTTAGCTGACCCCTCAACATTCAAAAAGATTGTAACTCCCCAGCAATTTAAGTCATTCAGACAATACTAGCTCGGCAGACACTTGATATATAGACTATTTACATATATATAAGTTTACTGGCCACTTTCGTCACCTATTTAATGTGTGATTAGTCAACATATGTTACCGTAATAAAAGTAATGATTATGGCAGGCACTGATCAGTTGATAGCAGGCTTGTCTAACATAGCATTAACATGAAACTATCTTACAAAATGTTATAGCAATCTATAACATTCCAAGGCCTGGTAGGTTAATAGAGAAGAAGACTAGAGTGACTGGATTCTTACATCCTTATGCCATCAGTAGAATTTTTCAGGATGTCACAAGTTATAAGTTGTAACCAAGACTAACTATAAATATTATATTATAAGTTATACCGTAAAACTAAAAAAGAGAGTTCTAGTTCACACTCTAAATCTGAAAGGAAGAGTAGGTAGTAACCATAAATGCATGTTATCTTAATAGACCAAGATTTTAACATTTAAATTACATTGGACTGCAACCTGCCAAGCATGATCACCATGCCTAAGACAGGAAAGTTAAGAGATTTACAGGTGTCACTCGTAAGAAATCTAGCGACTCCAAGTATTTTAAGTAATAGGCACCTGAATAAATAATTCAAACAGGAATCAAATTAGATTTTGAGAAACAGCTCTTTCTCACTCACAATTTTAATAAAATTTGAACTTAACATAACAGTTGATCACCCAAATAGATGGGGTTCAATTCCTACAACAGGAAGATTGAACGACAAGAATTGTACCAGGCAGTTCTTCATCTATGCAAAAAAAAATGATCTCACAGAAGGCTCCTGTGCATAATACCTATAAGGAAAGAAATTTCCTATCTAAGAGCCCTCCCTTTGGGCCTCTCATCATCACCATTGCAACGACAACTAATTGGATTGCGGAAATCCTTTGGAAACAAGTCACAGCCATGGTCCTTTTTTGCTAAATAAATCATCAATATTCTTTTATTTTGATCTTCTTAATGCCATCTTAATGGTCCCATAATAATATTTTGGTTCTTGAATATATCTAAAATATACCATATACACATTTTAGGAAAGTCAAACTGATAGGTGAATTAGGTGAATTCCAAAGATCAATTCACCTTGAATCACTTGGAACATTAATTTCCAGTCTACTTTAGATAAGTGATTTATTTATCAAAATTTTACCAAATGTGACTTGACTCCAAGCAAAGGTCAACAGCAAAAGAAGAATAAATATATGTACAAAATCTACATTGAATTACCTAGTAATGTATCAATGTAGTTGATGTATAAGTAATTGTATAATGTTTAGAGAATAAAGTTAATGTATTTCATAATGGTGATTACTTTAGGAAGAGAAAAAATGAATAATAAATGAAACTTCTAATTAACCACTTTTGCTGTTGACTCTACTATAGTTGCAAGGTACTCTAAAGTTAACCTGAGGTCTATGTACAACTTTATTGTCTCAGGATGCAATTGCTTCAAACAGGGTAAACTGAGAGGAAAAAAGGGCTCTGTATCCCCTAGTGCGGTGCGATTTACAGTGGTAGCTCAGGAGTGGGGACCACAGCGCACAAGGGACACTCAGTCAAAAAGGTGACCACTCACTACAAACGTGATGGTCGCGGACTAGGAAATGCTATTGAACAACTTTATGTTATCAAGCAAATGGAGTTAGACCAACAAAAAGTGGCACTCCAATATGATGCAATTGTAAGCAGCTTTACTTATGTACAAAAAGTGCTACTGGTCAAGTCAGACAGCATCCAACTGGACCAAAAAGGAGCACTTGCTCCTTAACCCGTAGAGGTGTCCAGAAAACTTTCCAATTTATCGAGCAGTTCATTACTGACGGCATGTCACCCCCAACCCTTTCAGATCAAGGGACTCACCCATTGTCCTATAGGATGTGGAACTCGAGGACTTGCAAAGCTTTCAGTCAGACTGGAACTATCAGTTGAGATTGACGTTTCCTCCACCCAGTTAATACCTCAGTGGCTGGGCCATCTAAACAGTACTCTAGGCTGGTCGATCTTAGATTGAGAGCTTACCACTAAGTCTTGTCAATAAAGGATTTGCGGAAGATCCTTAAATAATGACAAGAGACAACACTTTCTAAATAGCCCTACTGTGGGATGAGTACTGGGCTGGTCAGGCTCAGATTGACAGCCCAAATGGACCCTTACCAATAAAGAATCTGCGGAAGATTCTAACAGGCCCTCATCAGGGACTGGGAGGTTATCCAGCTTAAAGAGGGGGGGGGGGGGGGGGGAACAAATAAAGTACTGGAATAAACAAGAAAGGGAGTTATTGAGTTGTAGTTGGCGGACGACCATTCTCAATACATACATGTTTTAACACTTTGGCTTTTACGTGGTTGATATTCTGTAGAGACTCGAAATATGCTTTATATATTTATATATGAGTCTAAACTGTCAATGTATGTTATGAAATCCATAGAAATAACGTAACATAACGTAAACTCACGCCCTTATCCCCGAAGGGGTAGGCAGAGGTGCTGGCACCCACATTTCGCCGGTTTATGTTTAGGTCCCAATGTAATAGGTGGCGAGCCTATTGCCATTAACTGGGCACTTATACACACATAACTTCGAAAAGCATCGAAAAGTCATCGGTGTGTGCCAAGGAAAACCTAGGATCGAACCCGAGACCTCGTCTCAGCAGTCCGTTACCCATACCACTAGGCTACCGCGGTTGGTCTATAGAAATATCAACCAAGTAATACCTATTTTTATGCCAAGTTGTAAGGGCCATTTCTTTCTCTATAGACTTTGATGTATAGTCTGAGCATACAGGGTAACCCTGAAACTATGGGTTATATATGGCATTTTCACTGACATTCTTTCATGTTATAGGGCCAGGGTGGTGCTTGGTATCCCAGATATCTTGGTTTAAACATAAATATATTTATTTACCTTTTGCTTACAATTCGATTAATTTAACAATTAAGATCTGCAGTTCTTTATAGTGGAATCTGCAGTCTCAGCATATTGTGCTACAAATGTAGACAATTGTTCTAAGGACTTATTCATTCAACAAGTCCTAAAAGCTACTGCTTTAGTCAAACCTTAGGCCATTAACTCCCCTAGATGGCATATGTTAATACATTCATGCATGTGGATCTCCAAAGGGGAGGCAGAGGTGTACTATTTGACACCCATACTATGTACATTTTTCATTTCCATATAACATGGAGCGAGTCTGTTGCGCTCAAATGGAGAATCATTGGCTGATTTCTACTATTGGTTGGTAAACAGCCGTATCCCTTAGTAACCCATACCATGGGAAATGATAGGATACCCAAATCACACTTTAATTTCCAGTTTCAGTACAATATAACAGCTCTTTTTTAAGAATTCTAGAAGAGTTGCAATTATTATGCTTCTAGCTGCAAGCAGGTTAGCGCGTAAGTTCATTTACTAGATACATCTTGCAGTATCTTCACAGAAGAAGAGAAAAATATGTAAAGAACAGAATTTATTATATAATACATTCTAAAACTGATGGTAGATAGCATAGGCAGTTCAGGTGCTAATGTCAGAACACCAGAACGCCTGTTTGTGCTACAATATACTCAACTCTGCAGTTTCAAATACTAATGTAACTAGTTGTTTTATCTCAATTAGAGGTGCTGTAAGAGCAACTACCGGGACACAATTTAGTGTCTATTCCTAGATGCAGTACACATGGATGCGGCTTCAGGTAGGTTTCGATCCGCAGTGACCTTCAGAGGTTGGTTTGTAAACATGCCTATAGCATAGATTTTAAGTTGAGAAAATCAAGTCTCGTTTAGGTAATTAAGTTTAATGTTATATATATGATATAGCATGCTGCATCTTCGTGGCTTTTTTGTCTAAACATTTCATTATGGTTATAATTATAATAAGGCATCCTTTTTCATTCATACCCTTAATAATACCTACCGTTTTAAGTATTATCACATAGCGTTTCAGTTACCATCACCAGCAGAAACCAAACAGGTCTTCAATTAAATACTGTCTTTCTGGAAGGCAAATAATAGAGCTGTTTTACATAAAATAAAACAGTTATTATATGCCGAAAGAAAGACAGTATTCGAGCAAGGTCCTTGCTGGCGAGAAGACCCTATGAATCTATGATACGTCATAGAGATGTGCAGTTGTTGCCAGTGGTGAGTTTGAAATACGTAACTAAAAGTCGAAAGTAAGATATTCAGGTAAGATTTGAACCATATTTACGCTAAAAATGCTAAAAATCACAGACAGCTTCTTCAATTAAATACTGTCTTTCTTTCGGCATATAATAACTGTTTTATTTTATGTAAAACAGCTCTATTATTTATATATTATTAAATCATCAATCACGATGCCTACGAAAATTTTGAGACGAGATACTGTTTAAAATATGGGAGAGCGACATACATTTAAATCAAAACTGACATTTTCAGAGGTGTGTATGTATGTATGTCATGTTCCCAGATTCGTCTTAATGAATTGACCTTCTATTTTTTCACACAAATTACTATTATTACAGAAACGCGTCAAATCAGTCGCTATAAAATTTATCTAATTACCAAATTAAGATTCTTTTCAATTTTTTTAACCCCATGTCCATGGAGGAAAATGCACTAGAACCTCGCCCATCAATCATCAGTAGGGCTCCACAGACATTAGTTGAGCCCACAGGCCTTAGTGGGGCCCCACAGTCCCAACTAGCTTGTAACAACACTACGTAATACATACCTAATCTAGCGAGGGCCGCGTCGTCTAGTGTTGGCAAGTTCGATAACTCGTCCATTATAACTTTGAGGTCTTCCAAGCCCTTGGATACTTGCTTTTCAGCTTCTCTCGCATCAGTATTCGCTTGGCCAACCTGAAAACATCAACATACCAATACATAAACATATCATATAAGTTGTCAGCGCTTTTTATGTGTTTTGGCCCTTTGCTATGAGAAACAATAGCTTGCTTGCCCATATTACTTAGTTTGAACTGTTTGCGGCACACTTTACAGTAAGCTGATGCAAGATTATCTGGGACATCATTTAACCATTCAAAAAACTCTGGACTATGTTTGGGATCCAGCCAAACTTTATTGAATGTACATTGTTTAGCACTTATTTTGCCAATGTCTTCGCTTTACTACATAACATTAGTCTGTACTTTATCAATTGTTTTAAATTATTAAAACAGAAAATCAGCTCTTCTAAAAAATATTCTTGAAAACTAAAGGAGTAGGTAATTTATTTGACTTATAAAATCAAAACTCATAATGAAATTACTTCATTATTCTGAAAAAAAATATGATTTAATAGTCTGTTTGATAGGATTAGACTAGAACATGTAATTTATCCCTCATAAATACTGCTCTTTTTTCAATCATACTTGAAAATATCAAATTATTCCCTGACTTTCCAGATGGCCCCTCGATTTCACTGACTTTCCCAGACCACCTTGAGCTTCCCTGACCTTTCCCTGACTTTCCAGAAAGTGGACACCCTGCTGATGTAATAATGAGAAACTTAGGCTACTTTAAAAAAAAATAGCGTTGACTCAACACTAAGCGATAGCCGTCATCCACGCGGGCGGAGCCGCGGGCAACAGCTAGTCAACAGTATAAATGAATCAACATATCATTATCACCACCATCACCACCACCACCACCATCATCACCATCACCATCATCATCACCATCATCATCATCATCACCATCTTTTATTATTATACTGTGAGGACGCCACATGCCGAACGGATGCTCCCATCCGTGACTTCTGCGGGCCATATCATCATTATTATCATCACCATCATCATCTTAAAAATTGCCCCAGTTGAGTCCAAATTTTGCAGTCTGTAGTGCAGGGCCCATTTATTGTTTTTGATTGATCATACACCCTCAGTTTATATTTCTGCATCTATATACTTCAACATACATTCATTATATTCATGCCTATAAATCCCCATAGAGAATTACCAAAAAAATGTTTTTTTAGCATATCACAATTGTAATACAAAGAATTTCAGTATTAATTGCCCATACAAGCTAATAGTCTTTCCTAGTTTTAATTAATAAGGCAGGGTTTTATTTTTATTTTACTACTAGCTTCTGCCCGCGGCTCCGCCCGCTTGGATGTCGGTTATCGCGACCAAACATAGCCTGTGTCCTTTGTACGTATGTCCGTAAAAATAATCTCAAGCAAAAAAAGCGACATTATTGCTCACATCTCTGATTCTACTCAAACGATTGCGATCAAACAAACATAAGATTTTAAGTCTAAGCAGGCCCTTTCTAACAAAAAAAACCGCATCGAAATCCGTACACTAGTTTTTGCGTTCATCACGAACAAACAAACAGACAGGATTAAAAAGAAATATTTTCGACATCAGTATCGTTAATATAACATACTCCAAGATTTTTTTTTATTATCCCCAATGTACAGACACGACCACTTTACAATTATATAATATTATAGAGTATATTGGCAAACATGTAATAACGCCCACATCTTGCCAGCTATGATTTTTGGTCATATGCTGTAGGAGCCTAGTGACGTGAAGCGTGCACTTTATCATACCAAATATTACCCTTCTCAGCATGTGAATATTCTTGGCTAGGGTGCTATAAAACACTTTAGGAGTGGCCTATATCTAGCAGTGGACTATCAGCGCTAACCTCTATAACCAGCTGGACTGGCTATACCATAGAAAATTACAGCTTACTTTTTGTGTCGATTTGAAGCGCCACCGTGAGTGTACTGAGAACTAATTATTTTGCAAATGGATTTTGTTCGTTGTTTTTATTTATGCGTTTAACATAAAAACTGTATAAAATGGCTATATTGTTAATTTGATACATAAGACCCATCGTTTAAATTAAATTATCTACAAGAAGACAGTTGTTGTCCATCATTAGTATTAGTTCCAAGTACACTCACTAATGCGTGCCGCAACTATCAGCGCCAATATGGCGATTTTCAATTGGACACAATATTATGGGTACCGATCACCAGTCCAGCGAGTACTATTACAGGTCAGTGACTGCCATAGACTAATTTATTCATTGACAGGGCAGTAAATGTAAAGACGTATTAAAAAATGAACCATATTACCTTCATCTTAGCGTCTCTAGTGAGTTGCATGTTCTCAGCGGCTTGTTTTTCTAAGTCTGTGATCTGTTTGGCAGTGCTTTGAACTCGAGCTGAAAGAAAGCGATGCATTGTTACAAACATTAATTCATTTGAAATATAGCGAAACAGAGATAGACAGAGTCTATTTATTAAGTAGCTCTATAGTAGAGCTGTGTTAGCACCTGAATTATTTACCGGGTGTGAAGAACAACTCTCCCGAAGCCGAAGGCCCCTGGTAGTACTCCGGGTACACTACATATTAGCATATTTTTTCAAAAATTCGGTGGAAAACTTTTTTTCTTTTTTTTTTCTGTTTCATTAGCATTATCTATCTTTATCCATTGTGAGTTAAGCTCAATGAAACGGCAATTACATAAAAAAAATATCACTAGGAAAAAACTTGGGGCCATTTGTTCATTTTCTGTAGTAATGTTTTTTTTTAAAATTGTTGTTTCATTGAGCTTACAATACGATAGAGAATAAATAATGCTAATTTAACGTAAAAAAAAAGTAAAAATTAAACGAACAAAAATCATTTTTGTTTTTTTCAACAAATAAAACGGACCAGGCTCTGGTGCTGGCTTTCCCTCCGGGGTTGGGGGGTCAGCGGCAAAAAGTAAGGGATAGGGCGCCGCTGCAAAACGGAGGAGGATCGCCCGCCACTTGTGGCAAGTGGGCAAGGGCTACCGTGCCTAACCCGGGCACGGCTAAAGGGTAGGCCGAAATCGCGATCCCCGAAAACTCCGCTTCGCGTCAAAATATCAGGTAAGTAAAAAGTTAATGACATTGATTTCGGGAACATCGCGTTTAAGTTATGTAGAATAAACAAACAAGCGATACAACTGTCCATCAATTTACAGAACTTAATAACTCCATTTGATTTTGAAAGATGCATTAATGCACTAAATATCAAAGAAAATCTAAATATAATGCGTGTAAAATTGACAAATTTCAGATATATTTAAATCTTCTATCAAAATCAAATCACAACTCCACGGAACGAAACGTCACTGACGGATCAATGACACGCCGCCGTCTATCGAACTGTCAGTTGTTAACCTGTCAAAACAAAAGTTGAACGTTGCCACCAAAAAAGTACGCTCAAGAGGTTTAAATTTTGCGATAACACCAGCTAAGATACATTACGAAACCTTAATCTGCAAAGCTGAGGACTGCCTAGTTAAAAATACCACAGGAGGAAGATTGGGAAGCCTCCTGTTAATTTTATACGCCAGGATGTTTCAGCGGTCTTGCGTCAAAGCAAAGCTCGCAAACCGAACCTCCCAAAGACGAATTTATCGCATTGAAGAACTTGCGTGCTATTCCAGATATTACAGTACTCCGTGCAGATAAAGGAAATGCTACATCAGTGATGGATACGTCGGATTACAAACAAAAAATTGAAGAGCTTTTATCGGACGAGACTGCGTATAAACAGGTCAAAAGAAACCCTACTAATAAGATACTCAAACAAATTCAAGACATTATTAGTAAATACTCCGAGAAATTACAGTTTGACGCAAAATTATTAATACCTACCTGTAAAAAGCCCTCCAAAACTGTATGGGTTACCAAAAATACACAAGATATTGCTCCCCTATGCCTTATAGTGAGTCAGATCAACAACAACCTATAGACTGGCTCAGCACATAGCAAAGATACTCTCACCACTCTGAAGTAACACAACAGCATATGTTAGAGACTGGTACCATTTTATTAGTGCAATTAAACACCGACATCTCACTAACAATGATTCAATGGTCACTTTTGATGTACAGTCCTTTTTTACATGCATGCCTGTACATGACTGCTTAGATATAGGTAATAGTGAACACCATGCCTGGGGAATATGCCGATATATTCTACATGCAAATCGTTGGAGTGGCAATGGCCTCTCCGGTTTCGCCAGTTTTAGCTGACATATATACTAGTTTTTGAGGCCTGAGTATTGCAGACAGCTGTCATCACACTATCATTTTACAAACAGTACATACATGATACTTTTACAATATTACCAACTGTAAATGCATTCCTAAACCACCTTAATTCCATTAATAATAATATAGAATTTACTATGGAATTAGAAGCAAATAATTCATTAGCTTTCATAGATGTTCTTGTTATCAGAAATCCTAACAATACTTTGAGCCACACTGTGTATAGGAAAAAGACATACAGATAGGTACTTAAACAGTGAATCTCACCACCAACTTAAACCATTAGCTACCATGGGAATGTCCTTGTTTCAGAGAGCCCGTGGGATCTGTGCCAAGAAACACCTGAATGCTGAGCTTCAGCATATCAAGCAAGTACTGCAAGACAACAAACTCGAACAACCGCACCTCAGTCACAGATACCGAGAAAAGCCAGCCACGGTTAAACGCCAGCATGCTACAAGCCGCTAACGAAGATAAGTCAGTTCTTACCATCTGTCAAGTGCCAACTACCTCTACAAGATGCAGGGGTCTATAAAATAGACTGTGACTAGGCTCAAGTTTATTGGTCAAATCAAGCTAAGCATTGGCACTCGCGTCAAAGAACACATTGTTGACATAAAACACCAATGCTCAACAAATTCGGCTGTATGTGAACATGTGCAAAAAGTTTCAACCAACCATTACTTACAGTTTGATAAACCACAGATACTTGCTAAAGAGCATAGATATATAGCAAGAATGTTCCACGAGGCTATTGAAATTAAAAAGAGCCAAATGTGAACATGTGCAAAAAGTTTCAACCAACCATTACTTACAGTTTGATAAACCACAGATACTTGCTAAAGAGCATAGATATATAGCAAGAATGTTCCACGAGGCTATTGAAATTAAAAAGAGCCAAATTTTAATAGAGAAGATAGTTGGAGCCACCTGCGACCCAGACAATAATAAATAAATCTCTATTAATTTGTTAAAAAGTGGTTTTATTTCAATAAATAATATTCGCGTAAACTTTAAAAAATATCATAATAATAAGGTACATGGTGTGGAGAATGGGGTATCCATTCTTAGACTTAGACCTTTCACTGTATAGACAGAGCTGCGGGTGCTTTGGGGGTCCCACCTAGATCTTCTGGACCCAAGCTAACCTCACTTACAAGCTGGTGCACCTGCTGAAAAACGGACGAGGCTCTGGCGCTGGCTTTCCCTCCGGGGTTGGGGGGTCAGACGGCAATCCCCCCCCCCCCCCGGAAAGGCCAAAACTACGCCAAACCATAAATCGAAGAAAAGTAAGGGATTGCGCAACGGAGGAGGATTGCCGCCTCTTGTGACAAGTGGGCAAGGGCTACCGTGCCTGACCCGGGCACGGCTAAAAAGGATGGGCCGAAACCGCGATCCCCGTAAACTCCGCTTCGCAATGTGGAACATCGGCACGTTGACTGGTTGCGCGAAGGAGTTAGCCGCCGTACTCCACAGGCGGAGGGTGGCAGTGGCGTTCCTGCAGGAGATTTGGTGGAGTGGCAGTAGCTCGAATCTCATTGGAGACCGCTACCAGCTGATGTACACAAGTGCACCTGATGGGCAGGCTGGAGTGGGCGTGGTGCTCTCTGGGACGCTTCGAGATGATATCTTGGAGGTGAAACGCTATAGCGCCCGACTTATGGTTGTGAGGGTGCTTATCGATGGGATTGTTACCCACCTGATAGGTGCCTACGCTCCACAGGCCGGGCTTAGCGAAGTTCTCAGTATCTCGTTTTGGAACCAGCTTGGGGAAGTGCTTAGTGTCATTCCGCTGTCGCAGGGAATTGTTCTGGGTGGTGACCTAAACGGTCATGTGAGTGATGGGTGTGAGGAATTTGAGCATGTCCACGCCGGTTTTGGTTATGGTAGCCGTAAACCAGAGGCTGAGCACACTCTCAGAACGTGTACGGCTGCCGATCTTGCCATCGGGAACACGTTTTTCCAAAATAAATCCGACCACCTTATCACCAACAAGCACGGGGAGCACAGCACAGTTTCCTACTCACTAGAAGGCACAGCATCAGCAAGTAAGCAAACTGCACGGTCATACCCGGGGAGAGGCTCACACCGTCTCCTTGTCATGAACCTCTGTGTGAAACCCAAAGGCAAGCGTGTTGGACGCGGCCAACGCAGAATCAGGAGGTGGTGGCTGCTTGATGAAGCCAAGTCCCAGAGTTTCGTCTCAGTTATCGGTGACAAGTGCGCCGACAAGTAGACGAACCAGTGCAAGATTGCTGGGACAAGATGCAGGCAGCTATTCTTGAGGCGGAAAAGGTCGTGCTCGGCATGTCTAAGGGTGGACGCAAGTGTGGCAAGGATACTTGGTGGTAGAACGACATAGTCCAGAGGGAGATCAGGGCGGAGAAAGCCCTCTTTAAAAAGTGGCAAGTGTCTAAATCACCCGAAGACCACAACGCGTACAAAGATGCTAAACGCGCCACTAAGAGAGCCGTAGCCAGGGCCAAACGAGACCACTTGCAACTGCTGTACCACAAGTTGGAATCGTCTGAGGGGCAAAAGCTCATCTATAAGTTGGGGCGTTTCAGGGCTAAAGCGGCGCAGTCTTTATCCAAGTGCCACTGCATTAAAGAGGGGGCAATTTGTTATACGAAGAAGTCGCGGTGAAGGAGAGATGGCGCTCATACTTCCACGAGCTGCTGAAAAAGCAGCATAAAGACGTAGGAAAAACCGGAAAACTATCGGACCCGACGATGTCCCCATCGAGGCTTGGAAGGCTATTGGTGCCTGTGCTGTGGGCATCCTGACAAATCTTCATAACCCAGCGGAGACTGAATATCATTATAGCAGTCTTCAAGGTCAAGGGATCGGTGCAGGAGTGTTGCAGCTACCGTGGTATAAAGATAATGTCCCATACCATGAAGCTCTATGAGAGGATAATCGCCACCCAGATCCGACAGGAGAGTGCACTCTCGGAGTGTCAGTACGGGTTTCGTCCCGGGCACGGGACCAAGGACCCGGTTTTTGCCCTAAGGAATGTCGCGGGGAAATATAGGGCGAAGAACACGCCCCTGCACTGCCTATTTCTAGACATGCAAAAGGCCTTCGACTGAGTTCCTCGCGCGGTGATCTGGTGGGCCTTGTGGTCTAAGGGAATCCCAGAGGCCTACATTGACACCATTCGAGACATGTACATTCCGGGTCTGTGGTTCGGTCCGCTGTTGGCGACACGAAAACCTTCCCATCACCTTACCTGTTCAGCTTAGTGTTGAACGTTTTGTTGGACATCATCAGAAACTCACATGAGCAGCCGCCATGGTTGCTCCTCAAATGCCAGTCAGGTTGAAGGGACAAGTCTATAAGACGATCATTAAGCCTGTCCTTGTACACAGCTGTGAGGCGTGGCCGCTGTTGAAGCGACACAAGCAGGAGCTGCGTGTCACGTCGATGAAAATACTGCGGCGGATGTGCGGAGTCACGCGTAAAGATCGCGTGAGGAACTCTCGCATCCGCGGCAGCCTTCATGACCGTGACATCGTAGATAAAACGCAAGAGAGTCGCCTTCGCTGGTGCGGCCACGTCTTGCGGCAACAGCCAGGCTACGTGGGTAACAAATGACTGATGGCAATGGCGCCCCCGCCGGGTCCAGGTAGAAGGGGTAGGCCCAAAAAGTCCTGGCCTGACGTCGTGCAGGGTGACATGAGTGCAAACGGTCTCACTACCATGGACGCCCAAGATCGTGCGAAGTGGAAGAGGAAGAGCCGGAAGGTGTACCCTAAGCTCCGAAGGCATCTCGGCCTCGGATGCAATCGATTGATAACGTTTAAATGTCGATGATGATGATGACAGGCTTATTTACAAAATTCATCGTAAAAAAACGCCGTCAAAAACGTATTTTGTGTTAGTAAGCTAAAGTCAATATTGCTCTTTTAACTGTCAATGTATGTATGTCAACTTATACCAAAGTACGAGTATAAGTCATTTCTTACGCGGCGTTGTCATGACCCTTGCTGGGTCTAGGTGTAGAGTTTATATATAGTAGAGATACCTATATACTATTACTCACTTGATAGCTTGTCGGCCTCGTCTCTTAGTTTTAGCGCGTCAGCCTTCGCCGTGGCTGATTTCTTCCTTACTTCATGAGCTGCCTAAAACAAAAAGCAATTTACATATCAGTTTTGACCAGTACATCACGTAGTTATTTTTTATACCACTTAGGTGGCAGACAAGCACACGGCCCCCCTGATGGGAAGTGGTTACCGTGGCCTATGGGCGTATGCAATACTAGGGGCATCACAATCGCGCTGCCGACCCTGTGGAAACCTTCTAATGCCCTTCTTGAAGGACCCCATTGTAGTCGCTTGGGAAAACCACGAGAGGAAGTTCATTCCACATCCTGAGCGTGTGTGGGATGAAGGTCCCTTCAAACCGCACGGTGCTCATTTCCGGTAGTTATATTATTTCTTCTCCGGCAACCGACGACGGTCCGGTTCGAGTCCGACATAACCTGTCGTACTGGCTCCGGCGTCTATATGTCCCAAGGTAATTACTACTGCTGCCAGTACTAATACTTCTGTGTGGGCCATTCACTGACCTCTATAACTAGCTGGACTGGCTATTCCATAGAAAATGACAGTTCACTTTTTGTGTCGATTTGAAGCGCCACCGTGTGTGTACTGAGAACTAAATAGTTTGCAAAATGGAACTTCCATTCAAGTTGTTGTTTTTATTTATAATGCATAAATATCATAAAAATATTCTAAAATGGCTATATTGTTAATTTGGTACATAAGACCCATCGTTTATATTAAATTATCGATACCAAGACAATTGTTGACCATCATTAGTATTAGTTCCAAGTACACCCACTACTGCGTGCCGCAACTGTCAGCGCCAATATGGCCATTTTCAATTGGACACAATATATGGGTACCGATCACCAGTCCAGCAAGTACTATTACAGGTCAGTGGGGCCATTTCTTCAATTTTCTTATAAAGACTGTCATACAACTTCGTATGGCAACAGGGACCGACGGCTTAACGTGCTTTTCGATACACGACCAGACCAATGCAAATAATGATATTCAGCACACAAATATTTGCACTGAGCCGGGGTTTTTTATCATAATCAATTAGCCCACTGCTGGACATAGGCCTCTCCCAATGTGCTCCATTTCGTACGATCCTCCGCCTTCCGCATCCAGTCCGTCCCAGCCACCTTTTTCAGGTCATCGGTCCATCTGGCTAGGGGGCGTCCTACCCTTCGTTTGCATTCTCGCGGTCTCCACTATTTCTATATAAAGTTTACAATATTTTTTTGCACTAGTTGTGTTACAAAAACCAGAAACCAGGATGCAGGATCGAACTCGCAAGCCCTGGGTAGCGACCACGTTCACTACCTCCACGCCACAGAGATATTAAGAATGGTAAATAATTTTCGAGGCGACAAAAAAATGAAGAATTACCTGTGAAGCGTTATTAGCGAAGACGTTCTGCGCCTCCTGAGCGAGGTCTCTCGCTTCTTTAGCGCGGTCGCTGGCCGTGAACAGCTGTTCTGTGATGCTGTTGATGCTGTCCTCTGCTGCTGCTATCTTCTGCTGCACCGCGGGCACTTCTAGCGATGCTTGTTCCGCTTGTAAGCGAGATTTTGTTACTTTGTCGCTGAATTCTGTGGATAATATAAGCAAGTTAGTGTTGGGCAGCTGATAAGACAGTCTCGATTGCTATATAAATAAATAAAAATACTACAACATTTCACACAACGCTATCTAGACCCATGGTAAGCATTGATAAACTAGCTTGTGTTATTGAATCTAGAATGCGGACAAACATATTGCGTACTTTTTTTTTGTAATACATACATAATACACAAAGAAACACCCAGACCAATGCAAATATACATATTCAAGAATATTATAAATAATAAATATAATAAATATTTGCACTGAGCGGGGATCGAACCCGCGCCTCCTGCGTAGCGGCTGCGATATGAATATTTCATCAATTTTTTAAAGCAACATTAGTATGCTAATCTTGTTTATAGATTTAGATAGGATGAAGTGAACATTTAAGATTTCTGACCATTTGAGCTAGATAAAACTCTCGTATACATTCGTCTTGGGGCAACCATCTACCAATATTTGTCAAACCTTGTCTTGGATTGCTCTGGTTCACTTTTTTTTAATATATAATAGCATAATACGTAATATTGCCGTAACATTGTATAAACAATATTCTATCATATTTTCTATCTCCTCTCTGCCCCCCACCCCCTTCTCTTCCCTTCCCCCTCTCAGCCCCATCTTTCTCTCTCTACTCTATTTCTTTTTTTCCTTTTGCTCTAATATTTACTGCTGGGAATTTAAATCTCATCACAAATCACTCTTACCAATTATCTCAATTCACACTGAAACATCAAATTAAACAGAAAACTCACCCTTAAGAGTCTTATAGATCTCCAAAGCATCTTTAAGCGTCTGATTAGTCAACTGGACATCATTTCTCGCTTGTTCCTGTAACTCGTCAAGCCTGGCCAGCAGATCGTTAAGGTAGTCCTGCCTGTCGTGACCCTGTTCAAGAAGACTTCTGCCTTGCTTGATAGCATCCTCGAGCTGGCCCAGGGTCTCTTCGTTATCTGCCTGCAGGCTGGCTAGCTCTGATGCTTTTTCATCGATCTGGGGAAATTGGTATTTTATTAGATGGGGTATAGGGTAAGGGAATGTGGGATGACCCATAGAATGAGCATCTATATTATTTTATAATTGTGTATTGGGAAATAATTTAAAAAAAACTTGGGTTATATTATATTTACGATACTGAACACAAAAATATACAGATACATCCATATAATCGTGCCTGTCAATCCCCGACAATATAATAATAGGGTGCAAGCACTGACCTGTAATAGTATTCGCTGGACTGTTGATCGGTACCCATATAATATGTCCAATTGAAAATCGCCATATTGGCGCTGATAGTTGCGGCACACAGAAGCGAGTGTACTTGGAACTAATACTATTTATATATACTATTATTGCTGGTCGAGAGGCAAATCCTGGACCGTATGGACAACATACTGGTACAGGCTCTCGACCAGAAGACAGTAATCCCCTTCCTCCCTGCCTTCAAAGGCAGGCCACTCTACGGGGACGGAGTCCTCAAACTCTGGTGCGAGGACAAAGAATCCGTGGCGTGGCTAAGGGAAGCAGCGGGATTACTAGAATCCCCTTTACCAGGTACCACACTGGAAGCAGTGAGGGCATGTGACCTGGTAACCAGGACCAAATGCGGGATTCTTCTCGAAAACGAGTTCCCGACCGATGTCCGACTGGTCCAGGCTAGACTCATGGCGCAGAATCGTGGCCTTAGCACTGAGGACTGGATCCTATATGATCTGGATCGTCAGGCTAGGGGCACATTCCTAACGCTAGGGGTCCCAAAGCCGCAACTTGACCAGCTCAAGGAGAAAGGTCGGGCACTACACTACGGGACGGGGCAATGCTACCTCCTCGTCCTCGAGAAAGAAAACCCACGGCCGCCAACGGAGGAGCAAAGCCAGGTCGGGTCTGGCAATGACCAAGAAGCCACTCCAGGAGGTGGTATGGACACGGGTGAAACCGAGGCAGACCCCAACATAACTGCCTCGAAAACAACACCGAGCTCCAACATGGACCAGGGCTACCACATGAGGGACCCTGCCCCTGAGGTAGCTAGCTCGGACGAGGACTTGGTGAGCAGTATTGAACATCTTCTCTCACCAAAGTCCGATAGCCTATAGAGCCATACAAACTAACCTCCAGCACAAACAAATCGCAACGGCTACCCTTCGAAGAGTGCTGGAGGTTAACCAGGAGACCATCGCCCTAATCCAGGAGCCGTGGATTAGGCGACACACTATATGTGGTCTCAACAACATCGGAGGTAATATATTTTTCAATAACACTGTCCGTAACCCTCGAACATGCATATACTTACCATGTAATTTAAATGCTACCTTACTTGATCAGTTTAGCACAAGAGACTTGACAGCTATAAGACTGGATCCACAAACCACCAGGGACTCTGAGACGACCATAACCACAGTACTAGCATCGGCGTATTTCCCAGGCGAGGAACCCATTCCTCCAAAGGAGCTGGCCGACCTGGTACAACACTGCGAGACAGCTGGTTTAGAACTCATCGTGTCAGCAGATGCAAACGCGCACCACACCCTGTGGGGCAGCGAATCATGTAACAATAGAGGTAAGGACCTTGTATCATATCTTTTTACCACTAATCTAAATATTCTAAACAGGGGAACGAAGCCAACCTTTGTGACCTCATGTCACCAAACCTTAATAGACATAACACTAGCAACGATGGGGGCAATGGAGATGATCACCGACTGGCGAGTCTCCGATGAACCATCCTTCGCTGACCATCGGCGAATATGCTACAACATAACAGCAACTGCGAAACAGATAATTCCGTATAGAAACCCAAGGAAAACCAACATAGAGAGATACATGACCGAGCTGGGAGTACTTCTGTCTAATATAACTATTAAAGATATGCGTCAACACAGGGCAAACATTGACGACAACGTTGACCTATTAACAAAAAGTATAATCACAAGCTACGAGAAGGCATGCGAGCCTATCACGCCTCACCCGAACCGTGACCGCAAGGGGTCCTGGTGGGGCCCGGAGCTAGACAGGCTGAAACATAGGATGAGGAAACTCTTCAACAGGGCCATGAACACTAGGTGCGAACTTGACTGGGTGGAATACAAGCAAGCCCAGAAAGTATACAAAAAACGAATAAGATTCCGCAAGAGCGAGTCCTGGCAAAGATTCTGCTCCAACATAGAAACCTGCAGTGCAGCAAACAGAGTGCGGAAAATTATCACGAACAGCGTGACTAGAACAATAGGATCACTGAAGAGGAGTGACAACACCTATACCAACACAGATAAAGAAACCTGTGAAGTCCTACTGGAAGCCCACTTTCCAGGGTGCACCCTGACAGATGACACCGCCTGGGAAGACAACACAGGCGAGACCACAACAGAACAAGACTGGAACACAGCCCACAAAATCATAACAAATGATAAGACTAGATGGGCCATAGCCAGTTTTTTACCTTATAAAGCAGCTGGCCTTGATGGAATATTCCCCGCACTGCTACAATGGGGAGGGAAGCAAATAAACTCCCAATTAACAGAAGTATTCACTGCATGCATAGCACACAGATATATGCCCAAACAATGGAGAGAGGTAAAAGTGATCTTCCTGCCGAAACCGGGGAGAGCAGACTACACAGATCCAAAAGCGTACAGACCCATTAGTCTGACATCCTTCATGCAGAAAACGCTGGAGAGGATGTGTGATAGACATATAAGAGACACCCACCTGCGAAGCAAACCACTACACCGGAATCAACATGCCTTTAGTACGGGTAAGTCTACAGATTCCGCACTACACAGCGTAGTCACCACGATCGAAAGATCCTTGTCCACGAAGGAACAGACCCTAGGGGTGTTCATTGACATAGAAGGCGCTTTCGACAAGACGGGCTTCAGGAGCATAAGCAATGCTTTGACCAAATATGGGGTGGAACCAACGCTATGCGAATGGATACACAACATGCTCAAACAAAGGGCCATACGATTCACAGTGAACACTACGACACGTGCTAGAGTAGCCAAAGGCTGTCCACAAGGAGGGGTGCTGTCACCCCTCCTCTGGAACGTGGTAGTGGACGACCTGATAAGACGGCTGAACGACAGATACTACCCAACGATAGGGTATGCGGACGACCTAACCATTCTGGTTAGTGGGAAGTTTGAGAACACCCTATGCCTTCTAATGCAAAACGCCCTAACCATAGTGGAAGCGTGGTGCACAGAACACCAGCTGTCTGTGAACCCTAAGAAAACTGAAATGGTACTGTTCACGAACAAGAGGAAATTAACAAACCTGAGACCACCAAAATTATTTGGCACAACACTACAGTTCGCAACGGAGGTCAAGTATCTAGGACTGATACTAGACAGCAAACTAAACTGGAACAGTCACATGGAACAAAAGACAAACAAAGCCTGCATTACCCTGTGGCAATGCAAACGCATGCTGGGGATAAGATGGGGCATACAACCTAGAATTATGCTCTGGCTTTATAAAACGGTAATCAGACCAACAATAACATATGGTTGCATAGCATGGTGGCAAAGAACAAAGTTGATTACCGCACAAAACCAATTACAATGCCTACAAAGAATGGCATGCTTAGCCACCACAGGCTGCATGTCCACAACGCCCACAGCCGCCCTTGAAACGATGCTGGACCTCCCACCACTCCATCTATTTATACAGCAAGAGGCAGCCATTACAGCCATTAGATTGAATAAACTCTCCCTATGGACACACGACACGAGGGTGCCACACACCAACGCGGTGGAAGAGGCCAAAAACGACCAACCACTGATAATGGCCCCCTGCGACACTATACCAAAACAATACGTCTTTGATAAACGGTACAGAATAGAGCTTAAGGAAAAGAGAACAGATTCATCCGGCACAAAGGAGGTGAGGATATACACGGATGGATCTAAAATGAAAACAGGGACAGGTGCCGGCACCTACTCCGCTGACCTAAATATTAACATATCAACAGCGCTGGGCATGCACAACACAATTTTCCAAGCGGAATGTGTTGGTATAATCCAGGCCGCAGACGCGGTGGCTGCAAGAAAGATAGAGAATCAAGGCATTCGAATCCTAACGGACAGCACTGCAGTACTACACGCTCTACGCAGCAACACAATAAAATCAGGACTAGTCCTGGAGTGCCACAAGAAATTGGAGGGAATATGCGAGAAAAATGAGATAACACTCCAATGGATCAAAGGACATAGTGGTTCCCTAGGCAACGACGCGGCCGATGAACTGGCCAGAAGGGGAGCCGAAATAGAGACCTACAGGGTGGAACCCGTAATACCAATATCGGCAAACCAGCAAAGATTCTGGTTGAGACATAGAACAAGGAAACTACACGCTGAAGTGTGGGCGAAGACGAAGGAATGTCGTCAATCGAGAGAGGCAATGCGATCTCTAGACAGACGGCTCTCTAAAAAAACTGCTGCGCCTAAATAGGGCGGACCTACGGTTTGTAGTAGGGACCATAACAGGGCACAGTAATCTTAACAAACATCTGTATGTTTTAGGTCTAACGGACAGTCCATTATGCCGAGCGTGCATGAGGACTGACGAAACACCGGCCCACGTAGTCATGAACTGCAGCGAGGTCGCGGAACAACGGGCGCAACACCTGGGAACACCAAGCACACTTCGAGAGGCCTGCAGCAGACCCGGCAGCCTGGCCGCTTTTTGGAAGGAGCTTGGATGGTTGGAGTAGGGCAGTGGAAACCAAAAACCACAAATCACGCAAAAAGGCCCAACTAAAAGGGACCACATGCGGAAAAAGAGCCCGCGAAAGAAGAAGAAGAAGAAGAACTAATACTAAAGATGGACAACAATTGTCTTGGTATCGATAATTTAATATCAATGATGGGTCTTATGTATTAAATTCACAATATGGCTATTTTTGACATTTTTATGGTAAATGCATAAATAAAAACGTCCATTTGCAAAGTAATTAGTTCTCAGTACACTCACGGTGGCGCTTAATCAACAAAAAACGTGAGCTGTCGTTTTCTATGGAATAGCCAGTCCAGCTAATTATAGAGGTCAGTGGGTGCAAGCCTTTTGCTGGCACTTAGTCATGGGCTGTACTTTAACTATTCGGTTACCCACAGGACGTGATGGAGCCTTATTCTACTCTACCGGGAACCAACATGGCATACGTTACATTTTACGTTTGTTTGATCACAAACTGTTGTATAGATCCAGAGATATGGCACAAACACACGAAAAACCAACATCTATCGCGTGCATAAACAATTTTACACACTTATTTATACTTACAGTTCTGTTCATTTCAATGGCATCCTCCCTTAGCTTATTCAGCTTGATGTCAGGCAGTAGAGTAGTGTTCACCTCTGCATACAACCCTAGGGCTTCGTCATACACATCCTTGGCTCTCTTCAGAGCTTGATCGGCCAACTCAGTCATACTGTTCAGTTTGCCTGATGCTGCATTCAGTTCGTTTGTCAGGATTTGGACTTCATTGCTGTTGACAAGACATTGTGATTGTAAGAATCTTTATGGTTTATTTGTAAAAATATGTCTGTATTTATGTTATTTGAGTGTCTTTCGTTATTCTGCCAACCTCAATGTGGAGAGTAGGTTGAATCATTTATAGAGGTCTCTAGGTATTTGTGGGGCAGTGCGAAAATTGATTTTTCTTCTTATTTTATTCAAATGGCTCCTTGCATCAGCTATTTGGTTGCCGATGATTCTACCAACCTCAAGGTAGAGTAGGCGTAATCGTATAAAGTGGTCTCTAAGTATTTATGGTGCAGTGACAAAATTTGGCTTAGCCTTATTTCGCGGGTAATGTGAATCACAGAACACTTATATCCGATGTGAATAAATACCAAGCTTATGTTTTGTATTCATACAACATCACAACATATGACGAATGTTTGGGATTTGACGTATTAGACAGTCGTTAACGCATGTCATAAACGTCAAATCCCATACATTCGTCATTCTAGTCCATGAAAACGCCAGCCTACGAATTGCCACTTTACTTTTATTTAATTTGGCAACTTATTGTATAACAGTTACCTTGAAATGAATTACTAATCTAATGGCGATGACTATCACAAACTACAAGATTGATTTCTGTCTATCTATCTATCTATCAGCCAATAGACGTCCACTGCTAGACATAGACCTCCCCCAAAGAGTGCCATGACGACCGATCTTGAGCCTCCACCATCCACCGACTTCCTGCGACCGCTTTAATGTCATCGGTCCATCGAGTGGGGGGCCGTCCCACACTACTACACTTTCTGTCTAGTGTTTATATTATGTACGGCTCTTAAATATTTGAATTGATTTTTCCAACGTACATATTAACATACTACATATTACAATACTAACATTATTACAATAATAACATATTACGATACTACAGTCAGTAATAATTGTGTCTATATACGACCTCAAAATTTGAACTCTATCACAAAAACACCTGTATGACTTTATTTTTAAAGCCGCGTACAGACATTGCGAGGCGAGCGACGCGAATGGTTTCGCATGCTTCAACCTGAAGCATACGACTGTACATTTTTACATGCGACCCAAACAAGACATGCTAAAGCTGAGTACGCAATCATCCACGCACGGCCTCCATTACGCATGAGTGCGCAACGCAAATGTCCGTCCACACGGAGCGCACGCCTCGCCCTGCAGCAACGTTGGCAAAGTGAAGGCCTTGGATGAGACTTGCACTAACAGAAAGATAGTGATGTTGAAATAGTCACTTGGTTACACTCCTTAAATTAGTACACTCACCTTATATTAGCCTGCTTATTAATTCCATCCTTAGCAATCTTGTTAGCCGAAATCGAAGTGTTAAATGCTTTGTCCGCAATCTCCCTGATATTCTTTGCCTCGGTCTCCAGTTTCTCAGCCAGCAGTCTGGATTCCTTAGCCAAGGCCGACATGTCCACGGACTGTTTGCCAAACTGGTCAGAGCGATTCCGGGCTTTTGACAAAGCTGCTGCGCCTTCACCGTCTAAGTACTCAAGAGCGCTCTGAAAAAGGTTATAAGATGTTGATTTTTAAAAGGATGTTAATAGAATTTCATTGGTTCAGCTATACTTCTGAAGGAAATGATTCCGAAGCCAACTGCAGAAGCGTGCAGCACATACAGCAATACATACATTACTAGTTAAAATTCAATACAGATTGAGAAGCCGCAAGACACGTATCTGCTGCGTGCGTCTGCAGTTGTCATATGCGGTCAGCTTCAGAATCATTCCTTTACAAAGACTGAACTATACTCCACCCATGAAGCAGACATAGTTGTGTTACAATTGCTGCTCGACCGTAATTTAATAACATTCCTGATGGAAACAGTGATATAAGATGGTTGTTTCCTAGCTGACTGTACATAAGTTTTTATGGCAGGTATAGCAAATAAAAAAAACTGCTGTACAGTTACTTCAGCTGTTCAATTGTATTGTTCCGTAATGGTGATTTGACGAAGGGCATCCGCGTGAGTCGATCCTATATTCAACTCGGTTAGGTACTTACCGAAACGAAAACAATCTTGACGTGTCTTTTTAATAAGTTTTATTTAAAATCTCAGTTTATTAATATTTTTCTGTTAAGAAACTCATTTTAAAGACCTTAATCACTAGTTAGTCAGTTAATTTCGATTATTTGTCGAAAATGAGTTTTTAATATAAAGTCGCTACAAGATTGTTTACGTTCAAGTACTTAAGTAAATGGTCTATAGATTATTCGATTGCAGATCCAAAAAAAGCGATACGTAGAGGATGCGCGTGAGTTGATCTTAGTGTAGACGCCGGTACTGATCTTCACGTGGAATAAGACGGGTGGAAGAATGATGCGCACTTTGAATTTTGAAACTGGTTTATTACCTTTTTTTTTTTACGTGCGGGAAATCCCCACGGATACCCACCCCTCCGGAGCCGGAGGTGGAGGTTATGTCGGACTCGAACCGACTAAACCGCACGCCGTCTCTGGGTCGTAGTGCTAGGCCGAAGGTGAGGTTGTCATGCGACATATCCCTCGCACCCCGGCTGACCCAGGGCCATCCCTCTCGGTCTGGCCCTCCTCGGGAAGGGGGGGACCACGCGGTCCCCGACTCAACCCCGGTGTGGGGAGGCGCGCATCGTCCTACGATGCGCGCCGTCGCGCTGGTTTATTACCAATCAAAATGACAAACTAAGTACATAGGTGCAGAGGATTCAACAGTTTGTGGGCGAGTGACCGCCGCGTCGTCGTCGCTCCCTGTTCGTTTCAATGGGTCGTATGCGTGTGTGCGACACGTTGGCGAACGCACACAGGCTAGGCGTTAACACTTAGTTTAATCTTAGTTTATTAAGATGTGACTTACGCTGATTTCCTTCTGAGCAGCTTCGATGGTGTCTTCAGCTTTGGAAACATTGCCTTTGCTCTTCTCCACGGCCTCGTTACCTTCATAGCTTTCATCTTCTATCTTGAGTAACATGTTTCTAAGGAGAGAAAAAATATCGCTATATTTCTTTATTTGAGTTTCCCACTAGACAACTGGCAATTGACGAATGTATGCGATTTGACGTTTATGACAAGCGCTTGACGATTGTCATGTACGTCATGACAATCGTCATACGTCATGTCTACAATGGTCGAATGTCAGCGTACTCCAGCCAACGCTATTCGTTGGCTGGAGTAGGCTGCTCCGGGCCTCGTAGCCTCCAGTTTCCTGAGTCTCTTGCGACAGGTATATTGGTCCCAAACATACCTGACATCGACCAGTCTGTCAGCCACCTCCACCAAGCTGTCCGTGAGCGTGGCTTATAGCCTCCAGTTGCCTGAGTCTCTTGCAACAGATATATTGGTCCCAAACATGCCTGACATCAACCAGTCTATCAGCCAACTCCGCCAAGCTGTATGTAAGCGTGGCTCCGGGCCCATAGCCTCCAGTTGCCTGACATCGGCCTTGGCCCTGGCTTCGGGCCCGTTGCCTTCAGTTACCTAAGTCTTTTGCGACAAGTGCTCGATGTCTCTGTCCGTCAACTCCGCCAAGCTGACCGTGTGCATGGCTCCGAGCCCGCAGCTGCCTGAATCACTTGCGACAAATAGATTAGTCAAAAACATACCTGACATCGCCATCAATAAGTGCGGCTCCGAGCCCGTTGCTTCCAATTGCCTGAGTCTCTTGCGACAAGCACTTGAAGTCTGTTACAGACATATTGGTCCCAAAGATTTTTTAACATTGGCCAGTTCGTCAGCGAAACCGCCAAGCTGTCCGTGAGCGTGGCTACAGGCCCGTTACCTTCAGTTGCCTGAGTCTCTTGCGACAAGCGTTCAATGTATATTACAAACATATTGGTCTAAACATACCTGACATCGGCTAGTCTGTCAGCCAACTCCGCCAAGCTATCTGTGAGCGTGGCTCCGGGCCCATTGCCTCCCGCGGTTTGAGCCTCTTGCGACAGGCGCTCGATATCTGCTCGCACCTTCTGTAGCTCATTGTCGAAATCCGCATTCTCGACTACAGTAGGCGATTTGGAGATTTTCGATAGAATCTGCAAAGAAAGTTGAATGAGTGAGGAAAGGCAATAGAAAGTAGACTAATGTTTAGCAAATGGAGCAATTTTATTATAACTTTTTAGAGGCCATTTCACCCAATTCCCCTATTCCTCCCTTTTGAAGGCCAAGAGGCGTCAGGTAATCACGGCGTTCCATCGAACCTGTTTCTTTTCAATTTGCAAAGAATCCTACGATCTGTCCCACCTTCAGATCTTTGAGGTCTGATACTTCTAGGGTGTCCGTCCCCATGTTTTCCTATCTCATTATTGAGTACATGGGGCATTTGGCCAGAAGGTGTAGGCTGATAGGAAATGGAGCAGTCGTATTCAATCATCACCATTCATTCATCTTCACTTTATATACTAAATCTGAAAAGCTTAATGGCTGGAGTCGGTCTTACGATTAAGAGGGCCCGGGTTAAAATCCTGGAAGCGATTTAGCTGAGTTGGAGGGATTAGAGGGAATATTAGTAATTTCAGTTGCTAATATTCATTATAATTTAAAAAAATGTTACAATTTCAAGCTTGTTTGATGTCTAATTTTTCTTTACTTTCACATTAGCCATAAAGTCGACTAATACAAATTACAAGATTGTTTTTAATGTCTGGTATTTACATTATCATGTAATTGTAGACCAAACAATGGAGACTGTGAATCAGTAAACGAAGGTGGGATGTCCAGATAGATGAGAAACAACCCAAAAAGGTGGGTAACAACCTAAAAACGTAGCATAGAGTAGATGCACAAGGCAGAGGTTTGGGTTCTATAGCACACATTAAGAGAGGTGTATGACCAGCCATGGGCTACAATAGGCTTATATTTTTATGTTTGATAGGGTTGCGTTTGATCAACTGTCTCACCTGCTGGTAAGTGACTATGTGGTCAATGGGTGGAAAAAGAAGAAAAATAGGTTGATTGATTTTCAATAAAACAGTGTTTACTTACATCATCAAGTTCGACAAGTTCTCTGCGGTGATTGTCGACTGCTTCCTGAACTAAGTTGTAGCATGGAGGACAATTCTCGCAGCCCTGGCCATCGGCACGCCGCTTTTTGTTCTCCATACACCTGAAATAGTATAATGTTAGGTTATGATCATTTTTTTACTGAAGTCTTATGATCATATATAACATAGTTCAAATGCCTTGAGACCAATAGTAATGCCAGTGGGATTCATAATTTAAAAAATAAATCACATCCTCCATATAAAAACAATATCACCACAGGTTTGAGATTACCAAGCTTACAACACTCAAAAACAATGTTTATTACTATCCAGCATCACATTGACTCTAAATTGCGGGTACTATGGAAACGCTATGGCATCGCGAAATTTTGTTGCTGCATAGTATTAGTGAAGTGGCGGAGGTAACCATTACCTGACTATTATCAATTTTCCGCGAATTGGAAGCAATGTTTACCATAGAATGTGACTTTCGTCGCATGGATATTAGTCAGGCAATGGTTACCATAGAATGCGACTTTGGTCGTCCTCCAACAAGCTTTGCATGTTATCACTCTAGTAGAATTCCTTAAAGGAGAAGGCACCGTAAAATAGTTCGAAAAAGCGATGTTGAAAGGTTCTGCTAGCATATTGTGAGAATTTTATAGCATACCGTATACATTTTATCTATTATTGTTTTAAATTTGTGCCAATTTTCGAATAGGTTTTCACATTCAACGAAAATTTTAACATAAATCAACTTCAACTTCAACTTTTAAAGAGTGGCTTTTGCGGAAATCCACCACAACTTCGCCAATGTCATGTGTCAGAAAGACAAACTGTCAAATGATAAACAAATATCGATAACGGAGCCAAAGGAAATTTAGAGTTTCACAATATGTAAAATAAACATCAAACAAAACTAGTATTAGAAAACTCTAAACATAATAATCTTTATTTAATATATACATTCGGACACATTAAATTAAAAGAGTAATTAAAATTCGTAAATTAGGAAAATTCTTGAAAGAATACGCTTTCATGTTTTATAAGTATAATAGGAAATAATAAAATTAGTACATATTTACAATTTAATTTTATTAGCAATAATATATCTACCAAGAACATTAACAAAGGGAGAAAAGACAAGCGATAGAAGAGATTTAATAGAAGTAGGGCGCGGAATATTAGAGGGAATAATATCATAAAGAGAAAACCTTGTCCTAGGGCAATTAAAAAATATGTGGTCCACGTCTCCTTCGAATAGACCACAATCACAAATTGAACTATCCCTAATTCTAAGTTTGGCTAAGAATACAGGAGTACACGAATGATTTAGTCTTAACCGACAAATTGTAGAGGTGGTGCTTTTATCTAGATTAGAAAATTTAAAGAACCAGGGCTTACGAGGAATTTCAGGCTGAATATCCCCATAAAATTTGCCAGTGATAGTTTTGGAAATTCGCCAAATTTTAGACCATGAGTCAAATAGGTTTAATTTTAAAGACGCACAAATATCATGAGAATATACTTCAGGATGATCAAGAGAACCTGTATGGATAGCATTTTTTGCAATTGAGTCAGCAGTTACGTTTCCTGAAATACCTGAATGGCCAGGAATCCAGGCTAAAACAACATCGATATGCAAATGATGACATTCAAGCAGAAGATGTTTTATTTTAAGGATAATAGGAAAACAGGGATTTGATCGAAAAGGGTTAGACAATATTGATTGCAGACAGCTTTTGGAATCTGTAAAAATTATACTTTTATTTAAATTGTGGGATTTAATGAAGGAAATAGCTTCAAGGATAGCAATAGCTTCACCTGTGAAAACTGATGTGTTAGATGAACATTTGTAACTCAGAATTATTCTTGTGGAAGGAATCCATACAGCAGCACCAACTGGGCCATTGACTGATATTTTAGAAGCATCCGTAAAAATAATACGCCAATTATGGTAATTTGAAGAAATTTTATCAATAAAAAGACTGTTAGCTTCCAATGAGCCTTTATTAATATTGAAATCCAAGACGATATTGGGTTGGAAAATCAACGCTTCATAAGGCGTAACGAAAAGGGGCAAAATTGAGGATTGGAAGAATGGATCAGCAAGCTGAGAAAATTGATGATAAGCCATAAGTAAACAAGGAATAGCATTGGAACGGGGATAACGAGCGTCAAATTGGTTGGATAGATACCCAAGTTTAATAAGAAGAGGATGATCCAAATGTTGAGCAAGTTTGAAAAAGAACCTTTTAGCAAGAAATTGTCTACGAATAGAAAGAGGAGGATCACCACATTCTACCTGCATAGCATTTATGGGAGAAGACTTCATCGCCCCAAGAATGATGCGAAGGCACTGAGATTGAATTTTGTCAAGCTTTTGCAACCCTGATTTGTTGCAAGGGTCTAAAATAAAAAGACCGTAATCCAAATGACTACGAATAATGGCATTATAGAGTAACTTCTGGGTGAATGGATGAGAGCCCCACCACACCCCAGAAAGACAGCGAAGCAAATTCATATTCTTTACACATTTCTGCTCAACGTATTCGATGTGATTGGAACCTGTAAGCCTAGAGTCTAACCACATTCCAAGAAACTTAACTTTGTTATCTTGAGGGATATCTTCATTATCTACTTTTACGACTACTTGGGGAATAGATCGTTTTTTAGTAAAAACAACAACGGAACTTTTAGAGGCCGATAAAGATAGACCGTGACGAAGAAGCCATTCTGACAAGTATTTGAGTGCAGACGATAGATGCCCCACCGCTAGCTCAATGGACACACTGGATACATATAAGGCTAGGTCATCTGCATATTGTAGAAGATGACAATTTGGCTCAATCACTAGTTCTAGATCATATGTGTACAGACTGTATAGAAGAGGACTAAGGACTGACCCTTGGGGTAATCCTTTCCAAATAGTCCTGGGAGGAAGAGATAAATTTCCGCTTTTAATCGATATGGATCTTTCCAAAAGTAAGTTACAAATAAAACGAACTATTTTTTCCGGAATCATTAGCTGATACAGGAGTTTACTTTTTAACAAGGGAATTATAACACTATCGTAAGCAGCTGAAATATCCAGGAAACACCCAACAAAATATTCCTTGTTAAAGAAAGAGATACGAATATCCGAGGTTAAAATACTAAGGCTATCCATAGTGCCTCTACCCTTTCTAAATCCGTACTGGGATTTAGCTAGCAAATTTTTATTCTCTACAAACCATTCAAGGCGATGCTTAATCATATGTTCTGTGACTTTAGACAAAACTGAGGATAAAGCTATTGGTCTATAGCTATTAGCATCAGAAGGACTCTTACCAGGCTTAAGAATGGGAATCACTATTTGGTTTTTCCAAGATTGAGGGACTGAGCCCAAATCATAATAATTGTTAATGATTTTTAAAAAATATTCCTTGCTTTTATCAGATGCATGAGTCAAAAATGAATAGGGAATTCCATCCACACCAGGAGCAGAATCTCGTAGACCGTCAAGAGCCAACTGAAGTTCGGAAAATGTGAATAATTGATCACAACTATTGCGAGTAGGAAGAAGAAGAGGAGGCGAAGGAAAGTAATCTAAATATGGGACAAAAGGGGGAGATAGCTTATCAGCGAAGTCCTCAAGCCAGGACGAGGGATCATTGGCTGAAATATCAATGCTGTTGAAGGAACCTCTAAACCTTTTAATTTGTTTCCAAACTAAAGCAGAGGGAGTCCGTGGGGAAAGGTTGGAACAAAATCGCACCCAGCCTTCTTTCTTTTTTTTCGAAAAAAGTTTTCTTGCTCTGGCAGCTTTCATCTGATAATCTAATAAATTTACAACAGTCATGGAAGATTTGTAAATCTCTTCTGCCCTTTTCCTTTCATTAACTGCAGCAGTGCACTCTGAATCCCACCATGGAGTGGAAACTTTAGAACTGTAAGGCTTTTTTAAAGGAAAATGTTCGTTAGCACTCGAGATAATAGAATCAACAAATTTAGAGTAACAATCAGAAAGGATGTTGGATTCGGGAGAAGGAAGAGTAGCTAGTTTGTTTTCAAGGGAAGAGGCAAAAGAGGGCCAGTTGGATTCGACTACTCTATATTTAAACGATGGGTTAAAGGAACGTGTAGGAGAGACCCTGTCGGAGAACGACAGAAGAATAGGAAAATGATCACTGCCATGAGAGTCAGGTAAAATATTCCAGGAGAGAGAAGAAGCCAAAGAAGCAGAGCAAATTGATAGATCCACGGCACTACTCTGATTTTGAGAAGGGCGGACTCTTCTAGTGGGGGATCCATTGTTGATAACACAAAGATTGGCATCATCCAAAATTTCAAGGAGAGAAAGAGCAAAGGAGTCATTATAATAACAACCCCAAGATAAGTGGTGGGCATTGAAATCACCCAGTAAAATAATCGGAGGAGGAACAGAAGAAATAATTAGCAAAAGGTCTGGAATTAAACTAGAGTGAGGATTTGGAGGAATATATACTGAAAGGAAAGAAATATTAAGAACCCTTACAGCTACCATATTTATGATTGGTGAAATTGGGGGAAGGGGAATTTGGTAAAAAGGAAGAGAGCGTCTAATAAGAATAGCACTGCCATTATGACCAGTAGCTCTATCATCCCGAAGACACGAGAAACCCGACACTCTAAACCGAGCACCAGGCCTCAACCATGTCTCCGCTATGGCAATTATCGAAGGACGAAAGGTATTAATTAGATTATGTAGTTCATGTTTCTTGGCACGAAGACTGCCCGGATTCCATTGAAGGACTGTAGTCATAATTAGAAGATAGGGAGGAGATCTGAATTAGTTTTTGGGCAACGTTGGGCGGTAAAAAGGAATTATTCTTTGACATTAAATTGATAATTAGATTTAATAATAATTCCAATAGGTCATCGGAAGCAGGAGGGGATGAATGAGAAGAAAGGAGAGAATAGCCATTAGGCAATGAAGAAGCCTCATTAGCGATAATGGCCTGATGAGAAGATTTGTCGAAAGATTTACCTAAGGGCGCCCTCGAACGAGGGGAAGAGAAAACTGTTTTTTTTGTAAGACACAGAAGCAGGACGAGAAGACTGTTGTGTAGGGTTAAGAGGCGCGGGAGTCAAAAGAGGATAAGGAGACGAAGAGTCACTGACAACTCTAGAGAACAATTTATTCACCCTAGGATAGCGAGAGCTAGCTTCTTCGTAGGAAAGGCTTTCCCGAGACATCAAAACTTTGATGTTTTTTTGTCTGTCAAACTCTGGGCAACCATTGCTATTTGCAAAATGATTACCAAGGCAATGCAAGCACGAGCTCTTAGCCTCATCTACAGCACAAGATTCCCCAGAATGTGACTGAGCGCAGCGAAAGCATCGAGGTTTGGACCTGCATTGTGCTTTGACGTGGCCAAAGCGACAACATTGTCTGCATTGAATAGTCGGAAAATAGTAAACTTCTACGGGAAGAGATGAATGGTAGCAAAAAACCCTATCAGGGAGAATTTGCCCGTGGAATGTCAACACAACAGACTGGGTGGGAATCCAAACTGTCTTACCTTTATCCGAGACTTTTCTGTTTAGTCTTCTGGCTTTAATTACTTCACACTCGAAAGGGAAAGATAGTGATTGAACAAATTCGTCCATTGACCAGTCTGTTGGTACCTGACGAACTACGCCCATTTTGGAAATAATAAAAGATGGAATAGATGCTGAATAATTGTTCTCACATAGAATCGGGTTGTCTAAAAATTTGTTAGCGTCAGCTGCAGTAAGAAAGTCGACAGAAATTTTATTTCTGCCGACTCGCTTTACGCCATCCGCGCGAATATTTGAAATATTATTTTTGAATAAAAATTTACCGAACTTAATTGTTTGCATTGACAAACCAGTAGAAAGGTCCGGATCATTCCGAGAGACATGGACCACGAACGGGCCTTTATCAGAAGGCTTATAAGCCTTAAACCCTAGGACAAGGTTTGGGTGGATATAGACATTTTGAACTGACGGAAACGGAGTTTCCCTTCGCGATATGGACAACTTGGTAGCAATGCCACTAGTATCGTCAGATATGTGACGCTTGCCGTGATTCGACACATCAATAATATCAACATCCATGTCCGAATTCTTTTCAGGATCCGGAGGATCAGGAGGGATTTTGGAAGGCGGGCCCATAATGGAACCCACCTTCCTAATAAAGGAGGGAAGAATAGAAAAAATAGATATAAGATTAAACTAATTAAAATACTAAATTAAAAATATATATAATAGATACTAGTTTTGTTGAAAAAAAGAAATATTCATAAATGAAAAATATGAATTTTTAAGATCAAGTGACAGTTGACTAACCCCACCGACGTTCTTCCCCGGGCACGGTACAAAACATACCTTAACATAAATCAAACAAACACCGCACACCTGACACCGTAAACAAAGCTGACATTTGTCACCGCTGACATAAGTTGCGTTTTGTTATCGTTGACACAAGTTGCGTTTTGTCACGCTGACATAAGTTACGTTGCGTTTATGCTGCATATAATATTATTTTTGCAAACATTTAAAAATATCACCTAAACTAAAACGACATTACGAGGAAGCGATAAGTTCTTAGAGAGATAAGGTAACAACTTGTCCAACAATTTACAGAACTTAATAACTCTTATAAAAGATGCATTGATGCAATAAACAACAGAGAAAAATCTATAAATAATGCCTGTAAAATTAACAACATTCAAAAATATGAACATTCAAAAATATGAAAAATTACTATCAGAATAAGTATGACAACAGCTCCACGAAACGAAACGTTACTGGACGTTTTAATGACACGCCACCGTCTATCAAACTGTCAGTTGTTAACCTGTCACAACAAAAGTTGGTCAATGCCGCACTCAAGAGGCTTAAATTTTGCGATAACATCAGCTAGGATACAGTACGAAACCATTATTTGCAATGCTGAGGACTGCCTAGTTAAAAAATACCAGAAAGGAAGATTTGGATGCTATACGCCAGGATGTTTCATAGGTCTTGCGTCGAAGCAAAGCTCCCAAACCGTACTTCCCCAAAGACGAATTCATAGCATTGAAGAACTTGCGTGCTAGGTCAGATATTACAGTACTCCATGCAGATAAAGGAAATGCTACACTATCATAGCATTTCCTTTATCTGCATGGACAAACAAAAAATCGTAGATCTTTTATCGGACGAGACTACGTATAAACAGGTCAAAACAGACCCTACTAATAGGATACTCAAACGAAATCGAGTTATTATTAGTAAATACTCCAAGAAATTACAGTTCTGCGCAAAATCATATAATCTTCATTAATACCTGCCTGCCCAAAACCTCCAAAAGTGTATGGGTTACCAAAAATACACATAGATAATGCTCCTCTATGTCCTATAGTGAGGCAGATCAACACACCAACCTACAGACTGGCTCAGTACGTAGCAAAGATGACGAAGACTCCAAGGTAACGCAAAAGTGTTAGTTAGAAATTCATACCATTTTGTTAGTGAAATTAAATAGCTAAATCTCACTAACCATGAAACAATGTTCACTTTTGATATACAGTCTTTACTTACACATGCATACCTG
This sequence comes from Eilema caniola, assembly GCA_949126895.1. Lineage (NCBI taxonomy): Eukaryota > Metazoa > Arthropoda > Insecta > Lepidoptera > Erebidae > Eilema > Eilema caniola. The sequence goes on along the minus strand of OX421460.1, from coordinate 47,755,670 downwards.
TGTGGAATATGCTGATATACTCAAGCACTGCTTAACAATCGGCTGTCTGTCGTAGGACCCTATAACAATATTACCAACAGATAGTATAAATGCATTCCTAAACCACCTTAATTCCATTAATAACAATATAGAATTTACTATGGAATTAGAAATGGAACAGATTGTAAGATTCTGTAAAGAGACAGGTAGGATCGACGGAACGCCATGATTGCCGGACACTTCTTAGCCTCCAAATAGGAGGAATGGGGAAATTAGGTGAAATTGCCCCCACGAAAGGGCAGATCACACATCAGGTTGGGGGCGTCCCCCGCTGGCAGTAAGTAATGGAATTAGAGGCAAATAATTCATTTGCTGTCTTAGGTGTTCTTGTTTAAATCCAAATAATACTGTGAGCCACACTGTGTATAGAAAAAAAGACTCATACTGATAGGTACTTAAATGGTGAATCTCACCGACAATCCTAAACAGTTAGAATGTCTTTGTTTCAGAGAGCCCATGAGATCTGTAACAAGAAACATCAGAATTCTGAGCTTGTATTGCAAGTACTGCAAGACACAGATCCCGAGAAAAAATTGCCAACGGATCACTGACAAGATTTGATGTCCAGCTGATACTGGAGGCTGTCTAGTAAAGTGGTGGGGAAACGTCTTAACCCACTGGGCCTAATCAAGCTCCAAAATGGACACTGGACAGACCTCATTTTAAGACATTCCCTCATCCACAAGAAGGAGATCCCCTTGGGGATACAACTGGTGGTAGGAATCCCCGAAGAAGATGCAAAAGAAAAAGTTTGGCTCAACTACCAAATCATACAGGTGTATGCTTGGGTCATTGGGAAGGATCCAACAACGACAAGCCCCCAGGTCGAAAGCGGCAATAACGTTTAGCTGGCCGCTACGCAGAGGGGGCCACTGACGAAGGCGGACTACCGACAGTGCTGAAACCCAAGCACCACACAACAAGCGCCAGACAGATAGGGCAAAACCTGCAGACGGGAAACGGGGTGTCGCGCCCGGAATCCTCGAAGGAGGACCTGACCGACAGTTTTACACCCCGCCAACAGATACGCCCGGGACAGATTGTCACGATAAACTCGTGTGTGTGTGTGTGTGTGTGTGTGTGTGTGTCAAGTGGAGCAAAGTGGAGTCAAATCAATCCAAACCTGCTAAAAGATAATAATGACGAGAGAGATGAGCCAAACCGAACTGGATGAAGATCTGAGAGGGGCATATCATAAGGCATGCCGACAGAGAGATCAGACCAGGGAGGGACAATGGATGGCCCTCAAAGAACGTTTCCAGTTCCTTTATGACACACATACGAGATGCCTGAGGTCATCCGAGAATTTTAGGCTGAAAATGCCAATGCATTCTACCGACTTTGTAGACAAGTCATTCACTGTCAGGGCTGTGCGCTTGTGGAATGCACTGCCACTGAACATCAGGCGGGCAAAAACCCTTAATAAAAATAAAAGTATGGTAAAGGACCACTACTTAGCATCGTGTACACCTATATAGCTCACTATTTATAAGCTCACCTATTATGAAACCTTCATACTGGTATGTACCAACTATTTATTTTATACCCATATCTATTTATGTGGTACACATATTTTTATATTTATAATACGTTACGTATAGTGGTATATTTATTTTATTTTTAACTTTTCTCTCTCTTTCTTTCTTTTTGTTTTAGAACACCTTATATCTAGTTTAATATATGATAACTACACCATAATTTTGTTTTATTACATTACTGTCCATCCCAAGGTTGCCTGGAAGAAATCGCTTCAAGCGATAAGGCCGCCCATTGTACATTCAATGTATGCATTCTACCTACTTGTCTCTACTGTAAATTTTATGGTGTACAATAAAGTATTATCTATCTATCTATGGCCTCAGGATAGCCCAGAGAAAGGGCGAGGAGCACAGCTGGCTCACATAGAAGACAGAAAGAAATGCATTACAAAAAAAGATTGCAAGAGGGACAATAGGAACAACTGAAAACATTCTGCCAGGGAGTAGAGAGATACCCCGACACAGCAAGACTAGCGAAGATGTTCCCCAGGAACAGCTCCTGCAAATTAGGCAGTATCAAGAACTGGGACGAACTAATTTCTGACCTGCAAAAGATCCTGGAACTGATGCTCAGCACACACTTTCCGGAGTGTGTAGAATAAAAAGAGTCACCAAAGAGCATTTACTGTGGAGTGCCCAATCGTTTCAGCCCTGCAAGGCTACTGGAGTAGATGAGATCTTGCCAAAAATGCTACAAGCAGCCATTAAATACATAGATTTTCTAGCTCTATACAACTGCAGCATCAGAATGAGGTACATCCCAAGGGAATGGAGGGACGGAAGAGCTGTTTTCATACCGAAACCAAGAAAGGCCACGTACCAAGAAGCTAAAGCCTTCTTTCTCCTCATTCTTACTCAAGACTTGAGAAGATACTAGACAAACTGATTAGAGAACAAGTGGCCACGAGCGGATCTCCATTACACAGGAACCAACACGCACATGGAGGGTAGGTTAATGGATACAGCCCTACATATCCTGGCCAATAAAGTGCAGAGATCGCTAAGCAACAAAGAATACGCACTGGGTTGCTTTTTGATGTTGAAGGTGCATTCGACAGAGCCATCCCAGCCTCAATAGAGGATGCCCAGGAGAACAGGTGGAACCCTGAATCGGGAAGGAATAAACAAAGATGTATCAGGATGGGTGAAAAATATGCTGAAACACCGGCTGATACAAGCTGAGATGGCAGGAACAAGACGCACGGTAGCAGAAAGAGGCTTTACGCAAGCAGGATGTCTATCGCCAATACTCTGGTGTGTGGTGTGGCTAAAAGATGAACTAGTCGACAAGATCAACAGAATGCACAAATATTGTACTCGGACGATGGTGAGCTCCAGATCACAGGAAATGTCATCAGTGCCATGTGCAACATGATGAACAAGGGGCTAAAAGTAGCACTAGAAGTGTACGGATCAGTAATAAACAGAACGATACCTTTAGTCTGCCAATCGGAAATCTATGTCATAATGGATTGCGCGAAAATGGTGGGCAACAGAGCGTGCATGGAGGATAAGGAGATTAGCCTCCACCTGCTGCTCAAATGCCCCATGTAGTCACTAATAAGATGGGGACAGACACTCTAGATGCACAAGGCCTTGAGGATCTGAAGGTGCAACAGATCATAAGATTCTGCAAAGGGACAGGTAGGTTCGACGGAACGCCGTGATTGCCGGATGCCTCTTGGTCTCCAAAGGGGAGGAATAGGGGAATTGGGTAAAATAGCCCCTTTCTAAAGAGCAGATGGCCTGTCCGGTCTATGGTGTCCCCTGCTGGAAGTAAGTAAGACAAGATTACATCTTACACATAAAGGTTACATCTTGAAGCGAGCTTCAATCAACACATACTTCAACCCGCCAACGAAAATAAGTCGAATCTTACCATCTATCGAGTGCCAAGTACCTCTACAAGATGTAGGTGTCTATGAAATAGACTGTGACTATGGGCTCTAATATATTGGTCAAACCAAGCGAAGCATTAACACTCGCGTCAAAGAACACATAGCTGATATAAAAAACCAATGCTCAACAAAGACAGCTGTGAACATGTGCAAATAGGTACCGACCATTACTTAAGGTTTGATAAACCACAGATAAAAAAACACCCAATTTTAATAAAGAAGATGGTTGGAGCTTACCAGCTGCCTGGAACCCAGTTATCCACTTAATCAAACCTAGTAAACAGAAAAATACAGCAAGACTTAAACGACACAGTGAGCTCATTCTACTCAAATAGTAACATCAACAAATCATGATGAGGCTACTTTGAGATACCCTACACTTCAAACTATATGAAAACCACCATACTTAGTCAAACCGCGAACATGGCTGCTGAAAAGTAGCCCAAAACGTCCGTCTAAAAGTAAATGATAACAATTAAATAGCAATAGAATCTATTAAAAAGTGGTTTTATTTCAATTAGAACTAGGGTGTGGAGCCGCATAAAGTAAAATTAAAGTAGCACCATTACGCTTGCACTTATTTGTGTCACAAAGAGTGCGAGCAAAATGGTGCTCATCTCAAAAAGCAGGAACACATACCTGTCACAACGTCGTCCTTCTACATTCTGCTGGCAGGAACACTGGCCCGTCATGTTGCACTGGTAGTCGATCGAACCCCACTCATCGCAGTCGCAGTCCTGACAACCGTCCACTGAGAAACCGTAGTGGTAGGGCCGGCAGTGGTCGCAATGTTCTCTGGAATTACAAGATTCATGTTGAAACTGAAATTTGTTGTGCATGAGAGTCATCCGAAAGATAATGGGGTATTTGACAACATTAAAAAAATACTACAAATAATGGTCATCCTATCAGATAATAGTGTAAAAAGACATTTAAAACTATAAATTAAACTAAAATAAGCATATTTTTTGAGAATTTCGCTTAAAAAATTTCTAATATTTTTCCGATCTGTGACGAAAACGCTCTGTGATCGATCACAGCACTGCTGATGTCACACGCAAGTAAGCACGGCTTTGTGACAGAACAGAACAGAACAGAAACAAACAGTTTTTGTGGATTATTTATAGACGTATTTGTACATTGTGCAACTACACACCATTTATACACCATTTTATTCACAAAGTTTGAAGAAAAACTTTATTATTTACTTTGACTGCTTTAAGGTTATACAAAATGTGTGACGTCACGTAATCGGCTCCATACAATGAGACAGCGTTTTACGTGCGTTTTTGAAAATTTAAACTTTAACATCGATTTTTTGTTAAAATCCGTTGATTTTTTTTTGAAATATCGATGTAGAGTGCATATTATATGCTAAGGAATAATTTAAAATGGTTTTCCTAAATTTGTCAAATACCCTATTCCAGTCTCTGCAGGATGAACCAGTGGCATACCAGTGTTGGGCAATATTTAATTGCAATTAACATTGTCTACCGGCTTGTTGCTTGCTTGTTTGTACCGGCATTTCACATTAGGATTGCGTTTGAAACTCGATGTCACTCAGAATAACGCTCGTCGTGTTGAAGGATTGCATGGTTTCAGGGCAGTTATGTAATAATGCTGTGGGAAGTGCCCGCTTGCCGGCAAGAGGCTCGCTCCCTATTACGTGGTACGGAAAATCATGGCGAAATGTGGTACGCCTCTGCCGAACCCTTCGGGGATTTACAGGCTTGAGTATATATATGTATGTGATAAGACGTGTACTTACCCATCGATTCCAGGCTTACAGTCACATTGTCCACTGATAGCATCACAATTGTTGCTAAAAGAACCTTCCTTGTTGCATTCACAGGGTTCGCATCCGGCCCTCGAGTTTATATTGAAGTAACCATCCTGAAAATGAATTTTGAAGTTCAATCTTTAGTGTGTGCTGAATAGCATCATCAGAGATCCAGGCTTGTATAATTTATATTAAAGATTTCATCTGTAAACGGCAACACTGGTGAGACAAAGTGTTGCTAACATTAATAGGTCTTGGCTGCTATCTTGAGCAGCTTATGTAGTTTGACTGTCTGTAACATGTGTTACCTTCGTTATTTATCAAGGTATGATCATTATCATCATCTTCATCATCATCGTCATCAGCATCATCACAGCTTAGTGTCTCTATTGCCACCGAGGCCACAGATTAGATAATAGTCACTCCTACAAGAGGCACAATAACCCCAAAACCACCTTATAGCGTGCAAAGTATTACTACTGCTTTAACGTGCTCTCCGAGGCAAACCAATGCAAATACCCATAGTCATGTATACAAATGTGCGCGTTCGCTACTGCCACGCCACAGAGGCTGTCAGAGGCCCACGATTGTTCGATTGGCCAGGGTGTGAGGGATATGCGTTACCAACCTCACCTTCGGCCTTGCACTGCGACCCACAGACGGCGTGCAGTTTAGTCGGTTCGAGTCCGACATAACCTCCCCCCTACGGCTCCGGCGGGGAAGGGGTATGCGTGGCGATTATGCGCACGTAAAAAAAAACGTCGAAAGTTCTACACGGTAATCGAAGTGTACAATACCTCGCATTTATCACAGTTCTTGCCGATGACGTGAGGGTGGCAGGTGCAAAAGCCGGTGAGTGAGTCGCACTGGGGGGTCCCTTCGGCGGTCTCCACGGTGCCAGCCTCGTGACACTGGCAAGGTTTGCAGTCACCCTTCTTTTTAGGATCCAACGCGTCGCCAAAGTAGCCTACAATGTATGAAAAATTAACAATGCAATGTACGAAATTGTGTCACAGGAATGAATTTAGAGTTGGAAACAGGATCCAGATATTAGTCCAATGTGCGATAAAGATAACATACACACAAATACATAGTAACGCCTATAAATCCATCTCTCTCTATATCTCTTTCCTCTCTCTCTCTCTCTCTCGCTCCATCTCTCCCTCCCTATCTTCCTCTCTCTTTCTCTCATCACTCTCTAAAAACCAACTCTACAAAACAAAAAAACTTAGTTTACTCTTCGCCAAAATATTTCTTCCAGTATCGATTCCCAAAGTTTAAAAAGGCACAGTGCACTTTTACACAGATATTACAACAAATGAAGATAATAAACAAAGCCATAACACACTTACCGCTAAGACACTTATCACAATGGTCCCCTGCCGTGTTGTAGATACACTTCAGACACTCCCCGGTGGTTCTGTGGCAATTGCCCACGGCGTTGGGGTCGATGTTCCCGTTGCACTGGCACAGTTCACACTGCTTCGCTGGGCCAAACTGCCCGGTGGGGTCTCCGAAGTATCCGTCCGCACACACCTCACATTTTGGTCCTGGTTAATTACAATATTGTTGTGATTAAGATAGGAAAAATATCGGTCTAGGCGGGGTTTGAACCTGCGATCTTTGTCTTACATGGGCAATGCTTTGACAACTAAGCTACCAGACTCGCCCGAACCAATTCAAATTTCTACTTTATATCCATCTATCCCGTCTAAACAAATTCATTATTTTGCCTATCTTAATCGATTTGAATATTAAGTATGCAAATACTTAGTATGAGGGTAGATTTAATAAATAATCGACTATTTTGGAGATAAAAGACATTTCTATAATTTATAAATGCATCTGCTTATGTTAAGATGTAGTGTTGTATCAGAAATTTCCCTTCGGGGTTTGGTGTCCCGTTAGGGGTATAACAGAATCTCAACCTCAGCAGCTAGACGACCTACCTTCTGGACCCCACAGAGGTGCCAACACGGCGTGCGGTATCAGACTTAAAACTGCACGCCGTGTTGGCACCTCTGTGGAGTCCAGAAGGTAGGGGATGGGGGTGGGGGTGGGACTTCCACAAATTAAAAAAAGCTTACTCCGACCAAACCTAAAGCAGGTTCTAATGCAATATTTTAGATTTTGCAATCTTTAGAGTGACTTTGTGCAAGTGCACTAGTTATCTCTGTCATTTTCATGATTGTTCCCAATTCCAACCAAGGTTTTCACCTTGGAGCCCAGGATCTGGTTACTCCTTCATCTCCTTTTGAGTTATACAGCTTTTATAAGCCTTGAAGTCAGACAGCAGTGTACTCCTAACTTCGAGAGTAAGGTCTGCACCAGAACCTCATCAGTCAATTATCAGGTATACCAACTTGCAGGTGAAGTGGCTTGTCCTCGGGCACCTAATAAACCCTGAATGGTGTTATATAGATACGATTTCATCACTTACCAGCATATCCTTCGGGGCAATCGGTACAAACGATGCTACTATCCATCAGCTGGATGCACCCGCTGTCTTTAGGACAGGGGCAGGGTTTGCAGTCGTCTGGGGTGCCCGCTATAGCGTTGCCGTAGAAACCTTTAGCGCAAAGCTCGCAGTTGCTGCCAGTCGTGTTGTGTTTGCAAATACAGAACCCTGGAAATATTTTAAGTGGTAGGTATTATAGTGGTAGGTATACAGCAGAAGAAGGCCTAGGTGACGGCGCTTTGGGTCCCCTACTCCGGTGTTAGATAAGGACACTGGGGTACCCACATCAGAGGAAACCGGAGATGGCAGTGAGTCAGCCAAGAAGCAAGTGAAATGCCTTATAGGCCATCTGGAAGACCCGAGACAGTTGTCGTTGTGAGTCCCATAAAACCATTCCATCTGTCTTTATACAAGAGAAAATTTCCATTGATACACCCCGCTGCACGTAAAAGCCTGAACTCTCTAGATTGTGTTGATCCACCATCATTGTCCACCCATGCACTGCTTTCGCCTGCCTGAATCTAATCTCAGAAGTTCAATTCCACTAATAGGCATCTTTAGGACTTGTGGCTGGTGTCCACAACGTTTCACCAGCTTTGGAGTTCTAGGACATCTGCGGTTGGATGTGTGGTTGCTTTGAGTCCTAAACATCTTAGTAGAACCATTCACACCCAGGAGAAACCCATACACACTCCAGCCTATATCATAAAATGAGATAACAACGACTCACCAGTAGCCGTATCACAAATATGCGCGTGTCCATTACAATCGCAAGGTATGCACGTCGAATATGGACCACCATTTGCTGGTTCATGCTTGAACCCTGGTGCACATTCTTCGCAATAATCCCCGACGTACGCCTTTGGACATGAACACTTCTCCACCCAGTTTGCCGGGGCAGCTCCTTTCTCTCTGCCGATTTTTGCAGTCTCTAACTTAAAGTTCATGAGGAACGCTTCACCAGGCTTGTTGTATGTGCCTCTGATTTTGATAGCAGTTATATTTTGTAGGAGGGACATGAAGGCAAAATTTGATAGGGTCGGGGTCCAACCGTATCGAGGGTCTTCATGTAACCGGAAGGTATACTCTTGGTTCTGAAACAATGTAGTTTGCGTTTGTGCTAAGTTTTTAAAATGATATTAGTGATAAAGATTATTCAAAACGTAACGCAATCGCTAAGCATTTTTAATGTAACACAAGCGGTAATCATCGCTAGCTGTTAAATTATAAACTACCCACAAAAATCGCACAGAAATCGCTAAAGCGTTTGACAGCGTATACCATAACATATTTACCTGATTAGTAGGCTCCGGATTGTTCTGTGCATAGATATTGATTGAAACTGATGCGCGGGGTCCCTCAAGGATGATATCTTGGGCCGATGGGTAGCCTCGGACTTCATTAAGCCGTAAAGAGAACTTCAAGTCATGATTATATGAAGGTCTCTGGTCGCCGAGGAATTGCGCGGGGGCGACAAAGTAGAGAGTTTCTGCTCCTTTCGAGGATAAAGCTGAAACAGAAAGTTACAAAATATTAGCTTTGCAAGCAAGAGAGAAATCAGACAAAAGATTTCCTTATCGAAGTTTTCAGATTAGGCAAAGTGATCGTAGTATATGTATTGTACAAGCGCGAGAACTTCACTCACGCGATGCAGGATTCGTGGTGACGTAGTAGTTCGGCTCGCGGTCGCTAAATGGCGCTAAGTACAAATATGGTAACGCCACAAACGCTTCAGGCGAGGCTCGTTACCTCAGTGGTCAGAGCATCCCCCTGTAAGGGACTAGTCAAGGTCTGCCTGAGCGATTTACCTTTTCCTTTTCTTAATCGATTTAGCTTAAAGCGTCGGTAGCGTCGGACGCGGCCTTACGATCGAGAGCTCCCAGGTTCGAATCCAGGCCATTACACTACCGACGTACCACCACTCCTAGCACAATCAATTTAGCTTAGTTGGAAGCGGTTAGAAAGGAATATTAGTAATACCGGTTGCTAATATACTTTAAAAAAAAAAATTGCTTTAAGATTTCATTCAAAATATGATTTACCGATATTCTGTGTGTTAGCGTTGAACTGCAGTGGTGCTGGTTGTTCTTGGTCGTCTTCAGCGGTCCACCTTTCGGCGTCCCTGATGAAGTGGGCGCTGACTTCGTGTGCCTGGTACTTAGGCGCAGAGGAACATTGCGAGGAATGGCCGAAACAGAAGCAAGGTGTGCAACCGAACTCGTTCGCAATATCCAGGTTGAAGAAACCAGGTTTGCATCTGGGGATTGGAATAGTGATGTAATAATAAGATGGCCCCTACAATCTTCTATCATTCTTCATCCCAGCATTAATCCCACTCGAATACGCAGTTTTCAACTCTGGAGTTTGGAGTCCACTTTTACCAGTAATACTGCGGATTGGGCTGAGCATCGATATTCAGTCCCATAATTCTGGTAACTAGCAACTCCTGTTTAGTTTAGACAGCTGGTCTAGTTGGAGTAGAAATTATAAGGGGCATGACAAATTAACTAACTAACGAGGGCAATTTGGCCCATGCAAGACGGCAGTCCAGTCAACCGCTTCCCATGTTGGAAGTAGGTAAATAACCAGGGGTGGTGTGTGATGGTGGAGTCAGAGCCCAGGTTACCAAAAATGAGCAATTTGTTACAGTATAACAGTAGCAACCAACCGAAGATGACCTTCGGGGGGTACGTAAGAAACATACACTCATGGAGTGGTCAAGATCGTGGAAAAAGCTAGTGGACTTTAGACCACATGACTGAAGTAAAACTTAAAAGTCCTTCACTATGTCTTAGATATGCGAAACGCTATGAGAGAAAGAAAACATGTGGTCGCACCACTCATTATCCAAATGCAAATTACTAAGTGACTGTTAGTCATGTACTTACGCGGTGAATATGCGTATAGTCACTAAGTAATTTGCAATACGACGATTTGCATCGTCACACAGTAATATATGCAAAGTAACTCTCTCTCTTTCTATCTTCACACACATCATTAGCTTACTCTAACTTACTCTCTGCATCGCCTTCCTTCAACGTTTTGCTTGCACATACAGATGCCAGACTGCGGGTCACACTGGGGGGTGTTGTCATAAGACCCTGAGTCGTTGCAGCCACATTCCTTGCAGCCATGGACGGTGAACTCGTAATGGTTCGGCGCACAGACATCGCACTTGACACCTGTCACTCCTGGCTTGCATTGGCACTTGCCTTCAGCGTTGCATTGCAGGCTGCGAGACCCTGAAATTATGATATATTTAAATAAAAACTGTACAACCCCTATAATGATTTTTATACTGCATTGTGGACGCCTTGGAAATGTTTATGGTATACTCCCAGACTGTGTGCGATGTTCAGGTGCTTTAACTTTTGCACCATATCACGCACTGCCACGTACAGGTTGTTTCAGATTGGACCAGATTAAGTATGATATAATTGTTAACAAAATTCACCTCAACAAAATGAAAAGTACTAATTGATATCCTGCAGTGAAGCTACCCAAGTTACACTGCTTTTCCTGGAACCTTTTTAGGGTATACACTGTTGTCCGGCCAGGTGATCTGCCCTTTTGCATGGGTCATTTCACCCAATGCTCCTAGCTTCCCCCACCATAGTGTGACCATGAAGGAACACCATGTAGTATTAAGCGGTCTACATGTCGGTCGGTACTACCATTTAGGAACTGGTCACACTATCATTTAGGAAAAAATATTATGGAAAATAGAACTCTCTGACACTAACCTGTAGGGTTACAATTGCAAGGCAAACAGATGTCACCACCGCCTTGAAAGAAGTTTTCCTTGCAGCGTTCACAGTTAGCTCCATCTCTGTTCTCGGCGCACTCGATGCAATGGCCACCGTGGCCCGTGCGCTCATATAGGTCCTTGTCAAAGTAACACTTGTTCGAGAAGCCGTTGCAGTTACAAGCTGTTGAGAACAAAAAGGGTTATGTGTGGCGCGAGCTATTTATTGAGCAAAGGTTCCACGTACAGTAAGCTTACATAGGCTGACTTTCTTTTAAGGCAACCTAGTGTGGGTATAATAGGCCCACCATGAAACATACATTCAAATTTTTGGGCGATTGGGAACATGAAAATGGCACTTACAAAAAGTTAAGTAAATTCAAATTTCATTTTAGATTCTTAACTTTTTAGGGAGCTCATTACAGAAACATATACAGTACCCTAGAATGAATGACTTATTCCGTAAAGTCAACTCTTAAAAAAAATTCAATGGTTTTAAATAGTTACAATGTTACTAATTATAGTAAATTCCTCGCACAGCCCGCTTTTGCAACATGTAACATATATATTGATTGACCTAACCCCTTTTGAAAGAATCCCAAAGAGTGTTTAGTTCTCACTTGAAATTTCAGATGTATGTTTTATGGCAGACCCAAATGGGGCATTTGACAACATTAAAAAAATACTACAAATAATGGTCATCCTATCAGATAATAGCGTAAAAAGACATTTAAAACTATAAATTAAACTAAAATAAGCATATTTTTTGAGAATTTCGCTTAAAAATATCTAATATTTTTTCGAATTTTTATCTGTGACGAAAACGCTCTGTGATCGATCACAGCCACAGAACAGAAAAAACTGTTAGAAGTGTGATAGGACAGATTCAATAGCGAACCAATGTCGCGAAACTCACACATACAACCAGATAATAATACGTTGCACTACTAGTAAACAATTGTTTTGATTGGTCGTATATCTTTAACACCAAACTAGCCTATAATATGCACACTGCAAAACGAAAACATACCTTATAAATTCGCTTTAGTGATTACTTTTATATAGATAAAAAAGGAATTTATGACGTTTTGTATCTGAATCAAACTTGCTTCTCACTCTAACTCTATTCCGAAAAAGTTCAACTACACCCCAACAGATGTCCGTTTATTTTAAGAATGTTATTTAAAACCTTAAGCGTTAAGAATAGGGTTGATATTACTTTGAAGTATTATCTCTCTCACTCTAACTTTCTAACATTAACGCTAGAGCGGTGACCCACAATTTTGGCAATATCGATAGATTTGAAATTTGTTTTCAAAATGTCAAAGGATTCCAAACGCTGTTAGTAATTATAATCTAAGAGTACTAAAAAAGAGGGATTTTATAGCTTGTTGAACTGTTTTTTATTACCGATTAAAAATGTATGAAGACGTCAAACTACGTATGTACCTATTTAATTGAAATAAAACAAGTGTCCATTTACAGTAGATATTTAATGTAACTGTTGCAAAATAAAAACGTTTTCACATTATGCGGCGCATCCGATATCCGATATTAGTGTCGGCTCCGATATCGAAGGAAATAAAATAAAGTAGAAAAAGACCTTGATACTATGTTAAAAATAATTGCTAGGATATTTTTTCTTTTTTTCACCCAGTCTGTGCGATCGAGCAAATGGCCGAATCGGACCGATTTTATTGAATATATGTGGAAACCGCACATGGTGACGGCTATCGGCGTCGGACACCCAATATCAGAAAATGTGAAATCGCTTTAAGAATACTTAAAATACGAGTGCGAGTATTTTACAGTATCAGACGGGTGTTTTAAGGCCATATTAAGAGCAGTTTCATACACTACTTTGAAATAATTAATTTAATTTGCATAAAATGAAAAAACGTAGAGCACCAAAATCTATTTGCTGATCACGTATGCATGTTGCGCCGCGTTCACAAACTAGAAAATATCCAGCTGGAGTTGTTCAATTCGGAAGTTTATATTTTTGTATATTTGTACGCGCATAGCTTCGTCATGTGTAGACGAATTTGCAAAATTCCTTCTTTGTTCGAAAGAAGACTATTCCGGAATTATACCATTTATTTTTTCCGAAGATCCGATAAAGGGTTTCAGAGAGAGACCACGAAACTCTTCAATAAATACCAGGGAATCTGCAGTAATTGCTGCAAACGCATATTATTGCTATGTCTATGCCACTACACATCATAACATCACGCCCGTATCCTTTGAATGGGTATGCAGCAGTGTTCAGAATGTTCCGTGATATAAAAAAAAAAAACAATAAAACCATTTGACAAAAGTTTATAAATGTTTCTAAAAAAAGTAGATATCGATAAAGTTTGACTACATCACTAAATGAACAGCGAAGAAAGTTCTAGAATAAATAAGAATGACATGTCTATTGTGTGTAATCAAAAACAAGCTTTATTAATATGTGGTAAGGTTGATTTTTTATTTTATTTTATCTCTTTGCATTTCAATAAGATTAGTTATAAATTCTGCTATATCCTGACTTATCGATGGTATAAAACGCCTCCATTTCGAATATTAATGCTCCTACTATCATCGGTGCACTGCAAAATGGCCCAGTAAGGCATATTTCTATTAAATAGTATTAAATAACACACGGTCCAAAACTGTCAAATACACGTGATGACAGATACGACTGAAGGTTGAAATTGTAAGGTCTTGCAAATCTCCGCATAACAATGACACGCGTGCCACGCCTACTTCACACTTCCATCGTTTTTTCTGTTGCATGATCACAGCACTGCTGACGTCACACGCAAGTAACACGGATTTGTGACAGAACAGAACAGAACAGAAACAAACAGTTTTTGTGGATTATTTATAGACGTATTTGTACATTGTGCAACTACACACCATTTATACACCTTTTTATTCACAAAGTTTGAAGAAAAACTTTATTATTTACTTTGACTTCACTGCTTTAAGGTTATACAAAATGTGTGACGTCACGTAATCGGCTCCATACAAGGGGACAGCGTTTTTCGCACGTTTTTGAAAATTTAAACTTTAACATCGATTTTTTGTTAAAATCCGTTGATTTTTTTTAAAATACCGATGTAGTGTGCATATCATATGCTAAGGAATAATTTAAAATGGTTTTCCAAAATTTGTCAAATACCCTATTTTAATTAGGTAATTTATTAATTTTCACACAACAACTAAAATATTCTATAATAATTTAATATGGTACCCCGTATCAATATAAGTACAAAATCACTCAACAAAAAGAATTTAAAGCACCATGAAGTGTACCGTGGGTACCATCACAGCATACTTCATCAGACAGCCAATAAAGTTGGAATATATCAATTAATCATTGATTTATAGGTAGTTTTGTAATCTTTATAAATCAATTATTGTACAACAATATTATGTTCATCTTACATTCGCATCTATATAGAAATTCGCTTGGCACTTAAATATACATAAATATACAGATTTGAACCCCACTCCGTACGCTATTAACCAGAACTATAAATCAACTTGTAACTTCAACCAGTACAACTTGGTCTCCGCAGTTATAGATTACCATGACTTGGTAGTCGAACCTCGGAAACCAAAAACTATTTTAACAAATAAAACGATTTATTAATGTTTTTAAGTTAAAAAGCCCCCTCACCTAGCATTTTGATTATGCCACATGACATTGTTTCACATTTTATAGTAAACATACTATTCACCTGTCTACTCGCCTAAAATAAACTTGAATCGCCTCACACAAAAACCGCTCCTTGTGGAGTTGCAGATACTAGCCCGTGATACCATATCATAAAATACCTGTCTATTCGCTTTCCAACTAAAGACAATTCACATATCTTTAGAGGTCAATATGCACTTTAAAAGAAGCGGCCGGCCGCTGCAGGAATCTTATATTGGAAATACTTATGAGAAGGTTCAAATGGTCTTGTGGTGCCTCAAAATTGCCTCAACAAGTCACTGCTAGCTGCTGCTTTTTTTGTGGGAATCAACCCTAAGATAGCTCTTGCAATATAAAGCTTACCTTTGCACTCATGCACATTGGTCGGTGAGGCTCGGCCCCAAGGAGCATCATTGTAGAAGTCTAGACATCGCTCACAGTCTCGACCAGCGGTGTTGTGTTCACATCTGAAATTGAACACTTACCATCACTATTTACAACTAATATGCTAATCTCTACGCAATTAACTCTAAATTAAGGACTAGTGTCATCTGTAATGCCTGCAGAACTATGGATTTCTCTTGCCTGTAGGCAACATCGAAAAAATATAGTAGCAGATGGAGGAATGTCAAAGTCTTAACACGTTGAAAGAGGTTAAGTGCCGATTTTCTTCTTATTACTTTTCGGCTTAGTCTTATTACTTTCGACTTGAGCTAATGACCACAGACATATTGCCTGTCAATGTGTTAAGACACATTGGTTTCCACATAATTGTAGCTAGTCTCAAGCACCTACTGATCAGATGATAAGAAATCTAGCAGAAGTTAACATGTAAATAATTTAACATATAATACAAGCTTAGACTTTTTCTTTACCTGCAGGCTCTGGCTCTAGTTCCATCGGCTAACTCCTGCGTCTCACACGCAGATGCATGTCCATTACATTTGCACCTGGCACCCACTGCCACATCCGCAATGGCATACCAGTATGATTGCAATACCTGCACGTCTTTGAAGATTTCGTCTCCAAATGTGTTCAGGCGGTCCAATGAAATTCGAATGTCTGTTGCTGTAACCCATTTCTGAAAAAGATATTATGTATCAATGAGATGCGATAAAAAGAGATATCATTTGAAGTAATAGACTTTCTTCAGGATAAGAAATCCTCAACATTGTCAATAAAAAGTACCTACCTAAATTAAAGTGGTACATGTTTAACACAAAGGCATGCAATAGCCCTCCAAGACCATCATTCTAACATTGACTAACTGAATGTGATTTTGTCATCAGATATTACATTAGAACCTCAGACTTTGGTGTAAACAACATACACATTGCCATGGGCTATCCTTGTCCAAGGCCGATCTTCATTAAGCTGTAACAGCTTGAGGCAAGTTGTGGTTGGATAAAATCAAGCAGGCAGATCCGCACGTTGCACTATTCGAATTCTTAATGAATACTTCACAACAGCACGTGAGACACTTGACACAGCTAAATGTTGAGCTAGAGAGAGCATCATCATATTTTGTGGACCCTTAGATTGAGTTTGTGGTGGTCAGCAGTCAGTTATCATTAAAGCCTGATCTAAGTGTTTGGAAAACCGACAATACAGAAGAGTTGAGGCCTTTAAAAGTTATCTCCGTCATTCCTCATTTGTAGCTAATCCTAGACCAGATAGTTATTCACCTTGTTTAATTTATAATCAAAGAATTGAGCTAAAATTTATTGATAAACAACACAAATTGCACAAACACAGTTTTCATAAGTCAACTGTCAATGTCATTGTCATTCTCTGAATTGCGTTCCGTTTCTGATTTGTAGTTAGCAGCTAAGTAAAATATAGGAAGATTTAATTCAAAATATTAATATAAATATTTCAAATTATTTTGATATATACGTTTTTTTGTGTTTGTTTGTATTATATTAGTGTATCTCATATTTTATTTTAAAGACGATGCATTTGTATTAACAGGCGGTAGAAGGAGAATCTAAACGTATAAACAGTCTGCTCCGTTTAGTTTTTTCTGTTCCGTTGTTTATCCACAGTTTTTTCTGTTCTGTGGGTTTATCCACGTTTATCCGTTACCGATTTTGAGTAAGTAAAAGTAAAAAAGATCAAAAATTTTGAAATCGAATACCTACTGCACTAAAATAAATATGATTTTAATTACGAATGCTGAATATTTTCGCAAAAAGGGCCATGATATTTTTTAAACATATTTGAAATAAAGCTCATAAGCACCTGTAACTCAGGACTGCTATCGAAAGTATAGGCAGAAGGGCGTCCCTCCAGCGTGGAGAAGAGCACATTGCCCCCCGTCAGTGGGGAAATATCGGAGTACTCGCTAGTACACAGCGCCCTGGTCTCAGCACCCAGCTCAGCCGCTCTTTGTTCTTGTACGCCGTAAGTCTCACGGCATGATGCGCTGAAAAATTAGGGCACATAAATTAATACTTGTTACGTCTTTCCGTGGTACTTATTCTGTGTATAATGTCATGAAATTTTTAAAATAAAAGTGCCATGCCTTAAAATATAAGTTATCTGCCCTGCGAATGAAAACTCAGTCAACATCAGCCTAGCTTCTTCAGGAACCTTTTCCTTCTAGCGTTAATACTAGTCGCATCCCAAGCTTTTCAACTTGGACTCTGCGATCCGCTTTACCACTAGTCTAATTGAGGATTTGGCTGAACTTTGATATTTTTATATACTTCAAGGACTAACCGTTAAAAAAAAGATGGGTTACACTCCGGGAGCGCCGGCAGAAGTGAAAACTTTTTCTGTTTGCTTTCTTCGTTATATACAGAGAAAAAGATAAAAAGAACATACCATACCATACCTATAATATAGCGCCAATCATTCACTAATTTTCTGTCTGAAGAAATTAATGAATTACAAAAAGAAAAAATAATCACAAAAAGTAATAAATTACAAAAAGAAAAAATAATCACAAAAAGTGTTAGAAGCCCAGGTTCGAACCCGGTACTATATGAAACCATAAGGACTTACAGTCGAAGCGCTTACCGCTAAGCTACGAAGCTTCTTAGCGTACCTTACAAAATAAACAATCTGTAGCTAATGTTGTATGACGTCAGTCGTCGGTTACGGTTCAAAGGTCAAGTGATCCTGACGCGAGTTTAACACTTTTTACCCATCCAACGCCGCTAAAGAAGTTTTCACTTCAAAAATAAACCGTCCAAATAAGACCTTATACGATGATTTATACAAATAATAAATGGTCTTGTTACTTACCTGAAGAATTGAAAAGGTTCCCAATCCCGATCCTCGCTAGACTTCTTATAGATGGCGAAACTCTCTGGCCGGGGTGAGAAGAACACGATGCGAACATACGTAATGTCGTACGCTTTACCTGCGGGCGAATAATATTAATGACTACCTAACGATCGAATGAGGAGCTCGTGAGAGTGTTGATACCGTACCGTTTAATCAGACGCCGAGAACGGAAACGATGGTATAGTCCAACTGGGAAATACCTCCGGCTTATAAAATACCGCAGCCATAATTGCCTCGTGTTGTGTTGTGACCTCTGGTTCCCCTATCACTGTTGAGTAGAGTAGCCAGAGCTCACTGGAGAGTTTTTTGTCACTGGGAAGACCAAAGGTTTGTCCTGCTTTATACTTTGCGCTGTCGGCATAGACACTCTTTACACATGCTAGGTCGGCAGCACGAGTGTGACTCCCCTGATGTTGCACACGTCCATAAGCCACGGTAACCACCTAAATGGTTTAAAAAAATTCAAAGATGGCTCGGGTCTGACCGCGGCAGGGTATCCATAGGGATGTTCGCATGAAATAAAGGTACTATACAAAGGTCCTCACCTAAATGCAGAGTCAAGTTGACCTGGTTTGGATACTGGATATTTTCCTTCATAGTTTCTGACTGCCAGTAGGTCTGGTTGTCCTGTTCGTAGTGCAAGTCAGTGAGAGCTTCACTGGAGAACTCTCCAGGAGAACATTTCTCGCAGTACCTGTGAACATAAATGATTTAGTGTAAGCTATTGTAGTGTGTTTGGTATTAGTATCCTATACACGACATGGAAACCATGGTCTCGTATCAGGCATAAAATGTGATCCACGACGTATTTCCAGTAATAATCTGCATAATATCATCTTCCTGGTAGCATCTGGGGTTGTCTCTTCAAAGCCCTGGGTCGGCTTACGCCTTCTACTCCTCTTAGTTTGGCTTATATGTCTTTTGGAAGCGACGGCCATCTAACCTACCAAACCCAAGGGGAAAACCTGTACAAGAACCTCGTCCGTCTATGAGTGGGACCAGTTTGCTGCTGGTGCCGATCACATTAGAAAAAGGAACGCTATGCTTTTAAAGATAGTACGATCTTGACGCGTGAGTGTAGCGCATTGGTCTGTCCTGCTGTGCGAATCTCCAAGCATTCAGCGTCGAGCGCAGCACTATGCGCAACCTTCCCCTCTAGACAAGTGGCCAGCGTTTGGTAAAATGGACTTCAACTTCAACCTTTAAAGAGTGGCTTTTGCGGAAATCCATCACAACCTCGCCAATGTCATGTGTCAGAAAGACAAACTTTGAAATGATTAACAAATATCTATAACTACGTGACGGAGTCAAAGGAAATGACGAATTCATTGATTTGACATATTTGACAGTCGTTACCTAAACGTCAAATCCCATACATTCGTCTTCTTCTTATTTTATTCTAATGGCGCTTTGCATCAGTTACTTTAGGTACCGATGATTCTACCAACCTCAAGGAATAAAGAAAAAAAAAGTAAAAAGTATTATGAAATTATTAATGGCGAGACTCCAATCTGAAGTGTACCAGAGCCACGTTAGCCACGTCAGTAAATTTGTTTCCGTGTGTCCGCCCCTCACGAGATTCAGGTGGACGATCAGAACATGTGGTTGGCTTTTAGGGGCGCAGCTTTCTCTTCATTCATTCGCCATTCTATTCTACCAAACGCCAAATTGTCTAGAGGGGCTTAATAGATATTGTCATTGGTCAGACTGGGTAACGTCACTCGAAATCGACCAATGATTCTCTAACAAGGTCGGACGCAGCGCTGCGTTTGACGCTGAATGCTTAGAGTAGAGAATTGGACAGCTGTTCCAAATATAGGTACCTCGGGACATAAACTTGGACCTAAGTCGCGAGACAAACGAGGCCTTAGCGCGCGCGGATTGTTGTGTTATACCTAATGTATGCATAGTGAATTTGACCTCATACCTAGCCCCCATGCTATCTTAAAAAGACATCCAAAAAACGTGTAGGTACTGCACGTATAGGTAGAGCACTTTTTGAGTCCAGGATATCTGTCCCGTGGTTTCCGAGGTAAGTATACGAATTTAAAAAATAATCATTCCCACCTCAGTGTGGGACCGTTACCTACACTTTGTTTATAAATAGTTTGTCTAAATTATCTAGTAGCACTGGGTCCCCACTACGAACAAATTTTATTAGTGACTAATAAAATATTCTAGATGGCGTTATGTGTATCAATTTAACATAAAATTCTAAATGAACAAGAATTGAATCCTATAAATATTATTTTCTCATAAAACTTTAATATTTGTTCCTCATAAACATATAATAATGAACTTTGAAACCTAATTTCGACAATTTGTTATAATTATGCAGCGCCCTTCCCGTCTTTTATCGGTACTATAATGATACTGCCGATACTGTGCACTACGTTACACACAATAGATGGCGTGTTATTCAATTCTCTATATTTTCACGGCTGTTACTCAAACAAAAAACATATCGAACGAGATTTACTGCAATTAACAATTGATTAGTTTCTTTTTTAATTATTTTAGGAGTATGATTAAAACTAACAATTAAAAAGTTACTTTTGTTCTGTATTTTTTTAACGTTTATTGTTGAAGAAAACCGCTGTTTTTATAATCTACGAAATTTCGTAGGTATTGCCCTTTGTTCCGAACATACAACGCCGCCAACTTGAGTGTTAGGGTTGTCACTTTGTCAATGAAAATTAAACAATCCTATAAAACGTTTAGAATGCTTATTTATTTTTAACCCCCCACGCGAAAAGAATAAGTCATAATAATATTATTTGGTTAAAATTAAAAAATTATAAAAACTCTCCCCAGTGTTCTAGGGTACATATTTGTTCATGTTAGTTCACATATTAGTACTTGGGTGAACAAAAGCAAAACGTTGGATTTTTGGCGCCAAAATGTATTTTGTTATTTTTTTTCGCTCTAAGTTATCAATAAGGTTATTAAAATAAGGGAAAATTAGAAGGCACTTGCATAATACCTTCTGAGGGTGTCAAAACTGTCAAACTAGGGACAGCATTTTGTAATGGCGGTTACTATTTTATGGATTGCACCCCAGTTTACCATTAAGCGGGGAGCAGTCAATTTGAAATATTTAAAGCAATTTAAACAAATTAAGAAAAATAACGCTCCTGTGGCGCGCGCCTTGTGTAGGTAATACTAGGTTAGGTAGGTAGTACTAGATAGGTAGGTAGTACCTGCTTCTTACCTATTAGAAATAACAAGGGCTTTTAAACATGCTGAGTACGGATTTGAAAAAAAAAATGATATTTGGAATATTTCTCGCATATTTTTACTGAAATAATAACGGTAGGTACCTACTTTCTGCCTCATTTTTTAAAGACTACCTATCTACTGGGGTACTTTCTGAGTTGGTGTAGTGTAAATAATGAATTTATATAATTTTGCCACAGGCATTTTTCCAGTTTCCACTGGAGTTAGAACTCTTAAAATTACTTTTTCAATCGGTAAGTACCGGGTTTTGGAGCTTAGACCCCCGGTGGCCGACGCCCGACTGAGAATCCGTATCCAAATTAGTATTCTTTCTACTTTTGCACAACCCTGGGTGACCGTTCTTAACATTTGAAGTTATAAGCGATATTAGCCAGGTCGGTGGGTCGGATGGGTGACCGTGAAAATAACAAGAAGGTAGGTAGGTATCTACGTAATACCTTTTAGTTAAACGGCTTTATTAATTAAAAGTATGACATCTCAGGCAGGTATATTGTCGTCTGAAAAGACACACGCCTTCCTACTTACCTACCTACCTATCAAATTTAATATCAGATCAATTACTCAACAGGAATAGGGTAACATTTATACCTAAGTACATAAAGCGAACTTAATAAAATGTATCTACATCAAGGTAGTCAGTAGTAGTAGTACCTACCGCACATACAAAGACACACGGCGACGAGCCAAGCAAGCGGATGATATACCTACCTATAACGAGCTCCTATGAGACGACTTTCTCGCTTCTACACGAATATCGCAAATGCGAAATGGCAATCGTTAAAGAAAGTTGGAGCCCTTCGAAGACCGATGTCAAATCTCTCATAGGATTGGTGACTTGGTGACCATTCCTCAATTAAAGAATTTTTGTTGAAAGATTCCATTAGCTCCATTAGCTCTTCTACTGTCCTAACAGTAGGGGTAGGACCCGTAGGTCAGACGGTAGTCGGTCAGGTAAAATTAAGGAGTCCGAGTCATTTTGAGTTATTCGTACACCCCCACTGATAAACGGATGGGACTCTAGCGCAAGCTTTCTTCTTGAGGATAGTAGGTCAAACGGCAGTCGCTAATGTAAAAGTCAAGGGGCTGAGTCATTTTGAGCTATTCGTATCACCCACTGATTAACGGATGCGAGTCTGGTGCAATTTTGCTTCTTGAGGATAGTAGGTCAAACGGCAGTCGCTCATGTAAAAGTCAAGGGGCTGAGTCATTTTGAACTATTCGTACCACCCACTGATTAACGGATACGAGTCTGGTGCAATTTTGCTTCTTGAGGATAGTAGGTCAAACGGCAGTCGCTCATGTAAAAGTCAAGGGGCTGAGGAATTTTGAGCTCTTCGTACACCCACTGATTAATGCATGCGACTCTGATGCAAGTTTTCTTCTTGAGGATAGTAGGTCAAACGGCAGTCGCTCATGTAAAAGTCAAGGGGCTGAGTCATTTTGAGCTATTCGTACCACCCACTGATTAACGGATGCGAGTCTGGCACATTTTGCTTCTTGAGGATAGTAGGTCAAACGGCAGTCGCTCATGTAAAAGTCAAGGAGCTGAGTCATTTTGAGCTATTCGTACCACCCACTGATTAACGGATGCGAGTCTGGTGCAATTTTGCTTCTTGAGGATAGTAGGTCAAACGGCAGTCGCGCATGTAAAAGTCAAGGAGCTGAGTCATTTTGAGCTATTCGTACCACCCACTGATTAACGGATACGAGTCTGGTGCAATTTTGCTTCTTGAGGATAGTAGGTCAAACGCAGTCGCTTATGTAAAAGTCAAGGGGCTGAGGAATTTTGAGCTATTCGTACCACCCACTGATTAAAGGATGCGAGTCTGGTGCAATTTTGCTTCTTGAGGATAGTAGGTCAAAGGCAGTCGCTCGTGTAAAAGTCAAGGGACTGAGTCATTTTGAGCTATTCGTACCACCCACTGATTAACGGATACGAGTCTGGTGCAATTTTGCTTCTTGAGGATAGTAGGTCAAACGGCAGTCGCTCATGTAAAAGTCAAGGGGCTGAGTCATTTTGAACTATTCGTACCACCCACTGATTAACGGATACGAGTCTGGTGCAATTTTGCTTCTTGAGGATAGTAGGTCAAACGGCAGTCGCTCATGTAAAAGTCAAGGGGCTGTGTCATTTTGAGCTATTCGTACACCCACTGATTAATGCATGCGACTCTGACGCAAGTTTTCTTCTTGAGGATAGTAGGTCAAACGGCAGTCGCTCATGTAAAAGTCAAGGGGCTGAGTCATTTTGAGCTATTCGTACCACCCACTGATTAACGGATGCGAGTCTGGTGCATTTTGCTTCTTGAGGATAGTAGGTCAAACGGCAGTCGCTCATGTAAAAGTCAAAGGGGCTGAGTCATTTTGAGCTATTCGTACCACCCACTGATTAATGGATGCGACTCTAGTGCAATTTTGCTTCTTGAGGATAGTAGGTCAAACGGCAGTCGCTCATGTTAAAGTCAAGGGGCTGAGTCATTTTAAGCTATTCGTACCACCCACTGATTAATGGTTGCGACTCTAGTGCAATTTTGCTTCTTGAGGATAGTAGGTCAAACGGCAGTCGCTCATGTAAAAGTCAAGGGGCTGAGTCATTTTGAGCTATTCGTACCACCCACTGATTAATGGATACGACTGTCGTGCAATTTTGCTTCTTGAGGATAGTAGGTCAAACGGCAGTCGCTCATGTAAAAGTCAAGGGGCTGAGGCACTTTGTTTTGAGCCGTTCGTCGTGCCGGAACAAAATGGCGAGAGTAGTCATATTTATTCGTGTATATAGGTGCATAGATACCTACATACGATATTTACATATTCTTGTCCCATTCTAGGTATGCCGACGTCCCACGTCGTTCATAAGTACAAATGTAAGGCGGGATTGCTTATGTCGTACTCGACATATACGCGGTGCATCCGCGACGGCTTAGTCGGTTCGAGTTCGAGTCCGACATGTCCACCGACCACCGCGCCGTGCCGCCGCGCCAGCCGCCGGTGATAACAGTTATGTTGAACTCGACTGGATATACCTAGTCTGGCATGAGGTGTGCGTTTTTAATCGGTTCGAGTTCAACATAACCACCAAAAATGACACAAAATTCGTACTCAGCACACCTACTCAAAAACAAGTTAGACCATACCCGTATTGCAATATTGTATAAATTGGACTTTGATTAACATCTAATTCATACTCAGCATACAAGAAATGTGAAGTACCCGATTGCAAGTTTGAAGATGCGATCTATATTATTTTACCTCTTTGGTAATTTATATTATTACTAGCTATTGCCCGCGGCTCCGCCAGCGTGGATGTCCGTTATCGCGGACTGGGGTATGTAAAATAAATAGTAGCCAATTCTTAGACTTCGGTCGAGCCGTTTCGGAGGAGTATGGGAACGAACATTGTGACACGAGAATATTAGATTAATTATTTATACTTCTTGACAAACTATAGCACACCACCATCTAGAAGCTATAACTGCGAAATGTAGACTGAACCTCGGGATATTTCGTTGACATCTAGTGGTGAAAAATAATTTTTAAAAATAATGCGCAAAATAGCCCAAGTTATGGTGGTCTAATTTTTTTGTAAGGAATGGGGTATCTATACTTTAGTATTATGTTATCTGTGCCCATATTTCAATTTTCTACCTACAGCGCGGCGGCCATATTGGAGGCCAAAAATTACGTCAAATTCGAACTCAGCATACTCGAAAACTCATTAAACCACACCCATATTGTAATTTATCTAGGACACCGCGGCAGCTATATTGGATCCCAAAAATGACATCAAATTCACACTCAGCACACTCGAAAACCTATTAAACCATACCCATGTTGCAATTTTCTACCGACAGCGCGGCGGCCATATTGGAGGCTAAAACTGACGTCAAATTCGAACTCAGCATACTCGAAAACCCATAAGACCATACCCATATTGCAATTTAGCTAGGACACCGTGGCAGCCATATTGAATTCCAAAAATGACATCAAATTCACACTCAGCATACTCAAAAACCTATTAAACCATACCCATATTGCAATTTTCTACCTACAGCGCGGCGGCCATATTGGAGGCCAAAACTGACGTCAAATTCGAACTCAGCATACTCGAAAACCCATTAGACCATACCCATATTGCAATTTAGTTAGGAAACCGTGGCGGCCATATTGGATTCCAAAAATGACATCAAATTCACACTCAGCATACTCAAAAACCTATTAAACCATACCCATATTGCAATTTTCTACCTACAGCGCGGCGGCCATATTGGAGGCCAAAACTGACGTCAAATTCGAACTCAGCATACTCGAAAACCCATTAGACCATACCCATATTGCAATTTAGTTAGGAAACCGTGGCGGCCATATTGGATTCCAAAAATGACATCAAATTCACACTCAGCATACTCAAAAACCTATTAAACCATACCCATATTGCAATTTTCTATCTACAGCGCGGCGGCCATATTGGAGGCCAAAACTGACGTCAAATTCGAACCCAGCATACTCGAAAACTCATTAAACCACACCCATATTGTAATTTATCTAGGACACCGCGGCAGCTATATTGGATCCCATAAATGACATCAAATTCACACTCAGCACACTCGAAAACCTATTAAACCATACCCATGTTGCAATTTTCTACCGACAGCGCGGCGGCCATATTGGAGGCTAAAACTGACGTCAAATTCGAACTCAGCATACTCGAAAACCCATAAGACCATACCCATATTGCAATTTAGCTAGGACACCGTGGCAGCCATATTGAATTCCAAAAATGACATCAAATTCACACTCAGCATACTCAAAAACCTATTAAACCATACATATATTGCAATTTTCTACCTACAGCGCGGCGGCCATATTGGAGGCCAAAACTGACGTCAAATTCGAACTCAGCATACTCGAAAACCCATTAGACCATACCCATATTGTAATTTATCTAGGACACCGCGGCAGCTATATTGGATCCCAAAAATGACATCAAATTCACACTCAGCACACTCGAAAACCTATTAAACCATACCCATGTTGCAATTTTCTACCGACAGCGCGGCGGCCATATTGGAGGCTAAAACTGACGTCAAATTCGAACTCAGCATACTCGAAAACCCATAAGACCATACCCATATTGCAATTTAGCTAGGACACCGTGGCAGCCATATTGAATTCCAAAAATGACATCAAATTCACACTCAGCATACTCAAAAACCTATTAAACCATACCCATATTGCAATTTTCTACCTACAGCGCGGCGGCCATATTGGAGGCCAAAACTGACGTCAAATTCGAACTCAGCATACTCGAAAACCCATTAGACCATACCCATATTGCAATTTAGTTAGGAAACCGTGGCGGCCATATTGGATTCCAAAAATGACATCAAATTCACACTCAGCATACTCAAAAACCTATTAAACCATACATATATTGCAATTTTCTACCTACAGCGCGGCGGCCATATTGGAGGCCAAAACTGACGTCAAATTCGAACTCAGCATACTCGAAAACCCATTAGACCATACCCATATTGCAATTTAGTTAGGAAACCGTGGCGGCCATATTGGATTCCAAAAATGACATCAAATTCACACTCAGCATACTCAAAAACCTATTAAACCATACCCATATTGCAATTTTCTACCTACAGCGCGGCGGCCATATTGGAGGCCAAAACTGACGTCAAATTCGAACTCAGCATACTCGAAAACCCATTAGACCATACCCATATTGCAATTTAGTTAGGAAACCGTGGCGGCCATATTGGATTCCAAAAATGACATCAAATTCACACTCAGCATACTCAAAAACCTATTAAACCATACCCATATTGCAATTTTCTATCTACAGCGCGGCGGCCATATTGGAGGCCAAAACTGACGTCAAATTCGAACTCAGCATACTCGAAAACTCATTAAACCACACCCATATTGTAATTTATCTAGGACACCGCGGCAGCTATATTGGATCCCAAAAATGACATCAAATTCACACTCAGCACACTCGAAAACCTATTAAACCATACCCATGTTGCAATTTTCTACCGACAGCGCGGCGGCCATATTGGAGGCTAAAACTGACGTCAAATTCGAACTCAGCATACTCGAAAACCCATAAGACCATACCCATATTGCAATTTAGCTAGGACACCGTGGCAGCCATATTGAATTCCAAAAATGACATCAAATTCACACTCAGCATACTCAAAAACCTATTAAACCATACATATATTGCAATTTTCTACCTACAGCGCGGCGGCCATATTGGAGGCCAAAACTGACGTCAAATTCGAACTCAGCATACTCGAAAACCCATTAGACCATACCCATATTGCAATTTAGTTAGGAAACCGTGGCGGCCATATTGGATTCCAAAAATGACATCAAATTCACACTCAGCATACTCAAAAACCTATTAAACCATACCCATATTGCAATTTTCTACCTACAGCGCGGCGGCCATATTGGAGGCCAAAACTGACGTCAAATTCGAACTCAGCATACTCGAAAACCCATTAGACCATACCCATATTGCAATTTAGTTAGGAAACCGTGGCGGCCATATTGGATTCCAAAAATGACATCAAATTCACACTCAGCATACACAAAAACCTATTAAACCATACCCATATTGCAATTTTCTATCTACAGCGCGGCGGCCATATTGGAGGCCAAAACTGACGTCAAATTCGAACTCAGCATACTCGAAAACCCATAAAACCATACCCATATTGCAATTTAGCTAGGACACCGTGGTGGCCATTATGGATTCCAAAAATGACATCTAATTCGTTATCAACACACTCAAGAACCCTCTTATCTGGCAAACGAGGGTATTACCCTTTTTTCTTGCGAAGATCCGCTGTGGAAAAAGCCCGATTGCGAGTTTGGAGATGCGGTCTATACTAACATCATTCACAGTCAATCTTCTTAAATAAATAGTAGTAATATTGTGCCTACCTATGTTTATTTATATTGTCATTTATGTATGACACTTCTTATCGTTGAAAATATAGTACACCACCATCTAGCAGCTACTACTGTAAAACGTAAGCTGAACCTCGGGCTATATTGTTGACATCTAGTGGCGAATATTAATATTTAAATTTAGCCCGTAAAATTGCCCGAGTTATGATGGCCTCATTTTTTTGTATGGGATGAGGTATCTGTACTTTAGTATTATGTTATCTGTGCTAGTAGTAGGTACCAGGGATGTTACGGAGCTTCAACTCCGACTTCTAACTTCCGATTATTATTACACCTTCGGTTCCGACATCGGGTCCGATACTTTTAAATCGGAGCTTTTAATCGGACCTTGAAGCATAAAATAGCGGTGGCGGCGGCTGTTAGGTACATTTTTTTTTATCTTCCACAACATTTCACACAACGCTATCTAGGTCCATGGTAAGCATAACTTAACTACCTAGCTTGTGTTATGGAATTTAGAATGCGGATAAACATACTTAGATACATTTTTTTTCGTAAATACATACATAATATACATAGAAACAACCAGAACAATGCAAATATACATATTCATGCATACAAATATTTGCACTGAGCAGGAATCGAACCCGCGCCACCTGCGCAGCAGCCGCGTTCACTACCGCTACGCCACGGAGGCTGTAAACATACATATCGCATACATACCTACATGTCGCGCGGGGAACCCCCCTGACTCCCGCTATGTGCGTTCTAACGACAATTATTTTTTCACTTATAGTTACTTGTTAGTTTATTAAGCACACGACACGTTGTCCAACCAAAATCCACCACTTCAGACCCTATTGTTCCGACTCCGATAAATCGCCGCACGACTCCGACGCCTCCTACAGTTCCGATATAATTACTTCCATTACATCCCTACCTATACACAGAGGCCACTGAATCTTACCTAGTAGAAGTACTAGCTGATGTTTGTGTACAGTACACTTGCACGCCGCTGTCTCCGCAGGTGTTCGTGGCCTCCATCTTCACCATGAAAGCCGCGTTCTCGAACTCCGGTATACATCTCTGTGGAAACGGATCTTATATCAGATTACCCAATACAATTAACGAGTATTATTGTAGCTTAACACATATTTAGATGCCGATTTTAAAGTCAAATGTAGGTACCTACACTACCTATTGCCTACCTAATTTTATTCTATGGGCATCAGTGGCAAAAGGTCTCAAAAGGTTTTCAAAAGGGAAGCCAATACATCTAATTTATGGGTAAGATTATATTTCACCGGTACCTACGTATGGAATTAAAAAATATGTCTACGACGGTTTTCTTTTGCAGAGCAAGCCGTAGCAATTGCGTTTTAGGAACCCTTCGCCACTGGTAGGTATAGTACGGAACCGGGACCATCAGTTCAAGCACAAGAGGAATTAATCAAACAGAATGGACAAACACTGAAGGATGCAGGCAAACAAAGAATGCAGTACCGGTAGCATCAAAAACCTTTAGCCGAAACCTCATTAGGCTAAAAAGGGACCAAATCCGCAAGGTCACAGGCATCTTGACCGGTCACTGTCCCCTAAACAAGCATCTGTTTATAATATGTATGACGGACAGGACAGCCCCCTATGCAGAGGCTGCATGGGGGCAGAAGAAACGCCACGGCATGTGCTTACAGAGTGCATGAGCGTGGCCGCACAACGGGCGAAATTCCTCCAGTCACCAGCGTCGCTCCGGGAAGCATGTGGAAACCTGAAAAGGCTGCTGGCTTTTTGGGAGGATCTGGGTTGGTTGGAATGAGAGGTAAGATGGTACGCACAATGGCCCTATCAAGAGGCGAAGTGCGGATCAGCCCAGGTAAACTAAACACTAAGAGGAATTAAAGCCTGCCATAAAGGATTGCCCGTAAATCAGCTGTTGTACCGGCTTGCCGACATTGGCTTAGATTGCTAAGATCTTGGTAGGGCCTTGAAACTATAATGTCATCACGATGATTTATGCAGTCGGTGCGACAGGGTTGGCAGCGCGATCAGTGTCGGAATCTCGAGTGTGTCGCCCCTGTAATTGCACACGACCATAAGGAACGGTAAACACTTTCCAAAAGTTGGGTCGTGTGCTTGTATGCCATCTAGGTTGTATAAAAAAGACTAATTTTAACAAAGTATTTCGTATTTCGTCAATTGAATGCGCCCTTCAAGCTGGTATAAAGCCTCCCAACATTGGGAAAGGCCTATGTCCAGCAGTGGGTTGTGATTTGCGATAGGCAAATTGATTGAATTGATTGATGAACGATTACAATCACTACACGTATATTATTATGCTTTGGTTATGTCTTACACATTCCTTACAATACCCCTTACTTTTACTGTGAGTGTAATTCCCGCCTTAGGAGAGGTACCTATCTAATAACTACAGCCCCTCTAGACAAGTGGCAATTCGCTAGCCGGCGTTTGGTGGAATAGAATGGCGAATGTATGGGATTTGACGTAAATGACAGTCGTTAACGCATATCAAATACGTCAAATCCTATACATTCGTCATTCTATTCCATCAAACGCCTGCTAGCGAATTGCCACTTGTCTAGAGGGGCAGAACTAATAACAAGTTTTTTTATACCACTGAGGTAGCAGACACGCACACGGTCCACCTGAAGGAAAGTAGACGTGTGCCGCACTAAGGAAGTCACACTAGTGCGGCCGACCCTGTAATCACAGAGTTTCTATGCCTTCAGTGTAGAAGACAAAGCAGAAATAGCCTTTGGTCTTCCCACTGACAGCACAAACCTCTCCAGTGAGCTCTGGCTACCCTACTCACCGCCGGGAACACAACACGAGGTTAATTTTGGCCGCGGTATTCTGTAGGGCGGAGGTACTTCCACAGTCGGCTCAATTGGACGTTAATACCGTCGTGTCTCACCTCCTACAGATCTTCATCGCATAATACTTAGGTGATACTGATACCTATCTAGGTGTATCTAGGTATAAAATCTGCCTCTGTGGTCGATTCATTGTGAGTATGACTATGAATACTTAAGTAGGTGCTTTACGAGAAGCCCGCACCTACCTCAAGGCAAGGATCTAGGTTTACAACTAACGGAAGTCGAACGCGGATAAGGCACAATTCTCATGTTAGAGCGAGACATCACTAGGGCAAAATTTAATAGCGTCAGCTATAAAATATGTATGTTGATTGCGTGTAATAAGATAGTTTGCTCACCGTTTAGTCTTTGTGAGAATGGTACCTATCTACCTGCTAATAACATTCTATAAGTATTTTTTGAAATACCACACACTGATTAAACAGGAAATCTTCAAAAGTATAACACTCACAATCTTGAAATTTGTCAGGTAGGTTCTTTAATAGAGTGTGTAGACGTCCACTAAGAATGGATTTTACGAAACTCGATTCCTTAGGGCGTAGAAGGGGGTTGAAAGTTTGTATGCAAGTCAATGTTTTTAAAGTAAGAGACTTGAAACTTAAAATGAATGCTCTATAGATGGCGTATAGACCGCCACATTTAAAGTACTTACACACTATTCAAATCGAATTGAAGAGAAAAAATTGAATCAGTCTAGGCGGTGTCTCTTTAATACGATTTGAAAATTTAGCATGAAAGATGCTTAAAAATGTAATTCAAATAAAATGTATTCTTAGAAATCATATTCTGTTAAAAAAAATGTATTACACTTGAGCCTCCGGGTTTTTTCTCTACTCAGTAGCGGTCGACTTTACGAGGGAAGGAAGGGTCACAATTTGTTAAGTTAGTTTAGTTAATCTATGAAGGATCATTATTACCTTCCACGTCTGTCAAAGGACCGATGGCCGTTGGAGCAGACGAGTCCTAGAGTGGAGACCGCGAGAAGGCAAACGAAGGGTAGGACGCCCCCTAGCCAGATGGACCGATGACCTGAAAAAGGTGGCTGGGACGGACTGGATGCGGAAGGCGGAGGATCGTACGAAATGGCGCATATTGGGAGAGGCCTATGTCACACAGTGAACTGCAGTGGGTTAATTGATTGATTGATTGATTGATTATCTGTCCTAAGACGGACTTACTAGTGCCACTTAAGTTTGTGTCACTCGGTCAGAAAGAAACACGTAAGTACCTATAAATAAAAAGCCAGATTCACAAGGCAGAGCGATAAGATTCAGAGCAGTGATTACAAATCGACAGAAAAAT
Source organism: Eilema caniola (assembly GCA_949126895.1). Taxonomy (NCBI): domain Eukaryota; kingdom Metazoa; phylum Arthropoda; class Insecta; order Lepidoptera; family Erebidae; genus Eilema; species Eilema caniola. Next base: position 47,722,876 of record OX421460.1, on the reverse strand, counting down.
AACCTTAACACAATTCTGTTAACTCCCTTGTGGTATACATCGAGTATTATGACTGCTATCAACGATTGCGCGAAATAATATTGTTATATTAACTGACATAAGGGGAAAATGCGGGTGAATGTCCTGTGGACTGGGCTATATATAGACGCACTATTTCGGCCCGGCCCATGTGACGGTGTACACAGCCGTTTCGTCTTTTATTTACAACTTTATGGCAGTTTTATGAGCCAGTAGATTCACGTTTGAAAGCCTATAAAAGAATATAATATTACGTAATATTAAAAGCCCTAAATACCCTTCATCTTAGCGTTAATCCCAGAGGACTGGGAATCCCAAGCTTTCAACTTGGAATCTGGGGTCCGCTTCACCAGTCTAACTGCGGATTAAGATGAACTTCGATAATATGATTATAATTCGGTATAATTCAAGGAAAGAGACAGGGCAAGCGCAGTGTTGATAGGAGAAGAATATTCTGGTTAGAAAACCTATGCTACTTGTATAAGAGGAGCACCAGTTTGCTGTTTCCAAGGTTCATATAATTGCCATAATGATCGCCGAGGTTCATTAAGTTGACGATGGCACTTTAAGAAACAGATATAAGAAGGTTTTTATTGGAGCCCTCGTGTGACGCTCCTGTATTGGACACGTACATAGGCCACGGTAACCACTATCCATCAGGTGGGCCGTTTGCTCGTCTGTCCTAAGTGGTATAAAAAGGCGTCTACGCCTGTGTCCAAGTGGATACAGATCTGGGTTTTAATTCTTTTGCGTAAAACGCTAATTTTATTTCTAAGTTAAATGACCGTAGGTAGGTTAGAGCTACGTCTTAAAATATTAACCAAGTTCTACCAGTGATAAAATCAACCGAGCGGTTTTAAAGTTTAATCAAATGTACTTCAAACCACACAGACTCTTCAATTTTATTCATTCACAACTCGACTTCGACTTGTGGGTCATGCTGGTGGGACCATGGGTTCAAGGCCCGAAATAAAACCCTGTACCAACCCGTCTGGCCAGCGTGGAAACAATAGGCCGAAGTCTCTCTCTCAACATTAAGAGAGGATGTCTGGCAGTGGATCTCTTTTGTGACAATAGGCCATTAGGCAAATTGATTGATTGAGGTTGGTACCTAACTATAGATAGGTAATACTTGAGTATTGTTAATTCAGTTGATCGGGAACTCGGAAAACATGAACTATTTGGAAGAGATATTTAGTTTTCAAAGACTACGTAATGATTCTAACTGTTTCTTTGAAGAATTAGTAATTTTTTACATAGGTACTCAAACAGTGTTGCCCATTATATAGACATCTGCATAAACGAGCGCAAATTTATTCAGAGGTACTTGTCAATAGCGAATTCGATGCGTTTTGTTCTGATAATGGGCCTTTGTAGCTTTATCGTAGACATTTGTTCTGTATTCTGTGTATAGACAGTGAGTATTTGTAAGTTTATCTGTATTATCTAAATGTCCATTACCTAATAGTAAACGTTTGATTCTGAAGCAGACCACATACGAAAACTGCAGATGCATGCAGCGAACGCTATACATACATTACTTATCAAAATTCGATATGGATAAGGGGTACCATTGAGAAACCGCAATAAATTACGCGTATCCCGTGCGTGCTTTTGCAGTTGTCGTATGCCTGTCGTATTTCCTACACAGGACAACACGAGCAGGGCTAGGATATCATAATATTCCCTCAAGAACCAAGCGGTTCGGTGACTCTTTTCTTTGTCGCACCATTTAGACCTAGAACTCCTTGCCAGCTCACGTGTTACTTGCCTCCTTCAGTCCCGGGTCGTCAAACTGAGTGCCACCTTTGTTAACATGGTACGTGTATGTTATAGTGACCCTCTTTCCTGAGACTTTGCCTTCAGCTTACCATCAGGCGAGGTGATGGCTTGGCCGTTTTGTTAACACCCGATAAACGAATGCCTATGAAATCTTCGTGACGGTGCCAAAACGACCAAGCCACGCATTTTGACTAAAATGTAGAATTTATGAAGGCAGGCCTGGTAAAGTTAGGGCGCATAGATCAAAAATCTTGGCTATACCTACATGAGACCTGACCACTTTTTCAATATATTTTGAGTAATATAAGTATATAATATAAATATAAAGTAACATTATAAATGCAATGCAAAGTAACTTTGTCTCTCTGTTACGATTTCACGCCTAAACCACTGAGCAGATTTTGTAGAATTTATCACAGAAGTAGATCACTCCTTGGGAAAGGACATGCGCTATGTTTGGAAGCAATAACCGACATCTACGCGAGCAGAGCCGCGGGCAACAGCCAGTTTTTATTATTTATATGTTCACCCATCCCATAGAAAGCGTCAGTAATGACACAATTACATGCAGACAACAGTAGCGGATGCGATAAGTTTGTTCCGTTCGTGTGCGATAGCGCAACATTAGGCAGCGAGCGAACTCATAAACATATGAAGTTACCAAGCGAGCTGATAACCTCGTGATTATCTTCGAAGTGGAGCTCGTAACTGGACCCGAGCTTTGTTTCATTTCGATACGACGCGCGACGCCCCTACATTCAGTGTTAGATTTAGATCAAATGACCTCAAACATACTGACAGTCGGCATCAGATTAATCTTCACTAGTAAAGTACTCAACATGATCTGAATATACCTATGAATGATTTTGTGTCAGACAAGCATACGGTCTACCTGTGATTACCGTGGCATATGGACGTGCGCAACACCAGGGGAGACACACTAGTGCTGCCAACCCAGTAAACACGGAGTTTCTGTGCCGTCAGTGTAGGAATCAAAGCAGGAATAGCCTTTTGGTCTTCCCACTGACAGCACACAAACATTCCAGTGAGCTCTGGCTACCCTATTCACCGCCGGGAACATAACACGAGGTTATTATGGCGGCGGTATTCTGTAGGGCGGAGGTAATTCCCCAGTCGGAAAGCTCAACTGGGGAAGTAGTTACCTCCTGCAACGTTAACATAAAACTGTTTGATATTAAAATCAAATAGTTTTGTTTATTTAAATTGTATTAGCGTCCGAACTAAAGGTGTATGCCAAATATCAGAACAATCAATCTACAGGAACTGTAGACGCCGTGTGGACGTCGGAGTCGGCCTTACGATCGAGAGGTCACGGGTTCGAATCCTGGCCATTACAATACCGACGTGAACCGACTCCTAGCACAAGCAATTTAGCTTAGTTGGAGGGGTTAGATGAAATATTAGTAATTTAGATAATTTCGGTTGCTAATATTTAAAAAAAAATATACCAGGGGGAATACGAAGATCATTTTGAGTACCTACTTTGCTAGTCAAGAACTCAAGAACGATCTGATACTGACAGTTCAGTAACTGACATTTTCGCATAGATACACAGTTGACTATTTTCGCTTTTACGTGAGGACTGTCTCTAAACTTCGAGAGGAAAGCCAGCGTCAGAGCTCCGTTCAATAATCAGCAAGAAGGTGTACCAGCTAGCAATTGAGGTTGGCTTCGGAACATATTGGTTTTGCCAGCTCAAGACTGTCAATAGGATACACTACATCGGCAGGCCTAGATGCTCCTTAGGGGTCTTGTACAAAAGTCCTTCTTCTTCCTCATTCGAAGGTCACTTCCGATTGAATCCGAAGCTTGAACATTTCTTTTAATTTTAAATCCGTAACCGCGTATCTTGACGTCAAATATGGAATGCATATCCACGAAATATACCTTGTGATCTGGCACATCACTAATCTCCAAGCGCACACTAATATACAATTTCACAGGTAATCCCCCCCCCCCCCCCCTCCTCCCTCATCCAAACGTGCGACATAACAGTTAAAGTAAGTGTCATGATAATCCTGGTTACATTTCAAAGCCTTCACTTTGTTATCCGGAATACACTTCTTGTTAATGATATGTATCTCAGCTTTTCTCTATAATAAAAAGCTTAATCACACTAGGCGATTATGTCGGCTTGATGATTTCCCAACCTTCGGATAAAAACCTGCGTCAGAGCTTCGTTGCTTAGCAAGTGCACCTTGGGCCCCACCGGTGTCGCTAAGGGCCCCTTAGTGATAAAACAAATTAAAATATCTTTACAATGTTTTGATTTAGGCGAGCCGAGTAGAGTTTTATTATTATCAATATCGTTATCTATTGAACATAATTACGACACGCGTTGTTCTACTCTATGAATGACCCACGCTAAGATAAAATAAGAATAGCTACTAAGATAAAACTTCTTTATTATGTTTGTACGAGTAAGCGCACGATGAATGAGCCACTGTGCCTTTTTGCCCTTTGTCCCCATGATGAGGACACGGTTTTCATACTCGACGGCCTATTTAGAAAGCCGGAGATGCCCTCGGGCTAGTCGCCTAACACCTTTGCATCTGAAGATCCGAGATGGCATGATGTTTTAGTCGGTTCGAGTCAAATATATCGGGGGTACAAGTTTTTCTTCTTCATTTTAGGTTAGGGGGTTTCCTATCCTTCGAAGCGGCGAGTCTCCTGGCCGGATCGCCACCGTGGATCCTGGAAGCGAGGGCCCTTTCGGCACTATACCAGTTCCGAAAGGAGGCGCGGGAGCGGGGATTCGATCCCGAGCCCGAGGACATTCGGGCCGAGAAATCCCGGCTCCACCAGGTCATGGTGGCCGAGTGGGAGCGACGACTTGGGCAACCACGCGCAGGGCACGCCGTCATTGCGGCGGTAAGGCCCATCATGGGGGAGTGGCTAGAGAGGCCACACGGGAGCCTCTCGTACCGTCAGACGCAGATGATAACCGGGCACGGTTACTTCGGGCGGTATCTGCATCTGATGGGTATTGAGCCAACGCCCGAGTGCCATCACTGCGACGCGAGCGTGGACTCGGGGCTGCACACGCTCACCGAGTGTCCGGCGTTCGAGACGCCGAGGCGGGAGCTTGTGCAGGCCCTGGGGGTGAGAGTGCTCACGCTCTCCACCCTGCTCGCGGCGATGGTCCGCTGCGCGGATGCGTGGGCGGCCAGCGCCTCTTTCTGCGAGCAGGTCATGCTCGCGAAGGAGACAGCAGAGCGGGCGCGGCGCGGTGAGCGAGAAAGACTCGCTGACATCGCTGCTCGCGCCCGAAGGCGGCTCGGGCGTCGGAGGGCGCTTACAGACCTCCGCCCCCCATGAGCGCGGGCCTGAGGGTGACGGGTGGAGCCACCCGTCACCCTAGCAGAAGCAGGCCACGGCGGCGGCGCGCATCGTAGGACGATGCGCGCCTCCCCACACCGGGGTTGAGTCGGGGACGGCGTGGTCCCCACCTCCCGAGGAGGGCCAGACCGAAAGGGATGGCCCTGGGTCAGCCGGGGTGCGAGGGATATGTCGCAAGACAACCTCACCTCCGGCCTAGCACCACGACCCACAGACGGCGTGCGGTTTAGTCGGTTCGAGTCCGACATAACCCACCCCTCCGGCTCCGGAGGGGCGGGTATCCGTGGGGATTTCCCGCACGTAAAAAAAAAAAAAAAAAAAAAAAAAAAGGGGGTTTCCTAGACGCATTCGAAGCGTTCACCTCGGAGTCTGGGTTCTGCTTTACCAGTCTAACTGCGGATTTGGCTAAACTTCGATAGGTATTTCAGATATTTGCCGTGAAGCGTCTGCCTTCTGCCTCCACAGATGATTAATACTCCTGAAAGCCTCGTCCGCGGTTTAACGGCGGGGTTGATCTAGTCTCCGAAGGGGATAACAGAGCCCTTTACACTCTCATCATAAGTGAGAAATCAAAAGACGGGTTCTGTAGGTATATTTTGAAGGTGGTCATTGCGAGTTGTGTTCCTGCATTGTAAAATTGTCACTAGTTTAATGACAATCCTTGTTTGCATTTAAAGTTTTCATTTCGGGGAGCCGTTTGCTATGTTATTACTATTTAGGTTACATTGCCTATTGCGAAAGCGACTGCAGTCTGTCCTCCCCACCACGTGAGGAGAGGTTGCACCTGAGAGTATTGTGCACTTTTTCATATGTTGTATAAAAACCTACGTGATTAATAAAAATAGTTCCGAAAAACGTCGCGCCTTCCCGTTGTTCTACAATTTAGGAACCCAAAGTTCAATCAACTTAAAACAAACTACGTCCTTATCAAATACGCCCCTCCCTCCCCTCCTCCTTCGTCCCGGGCGCAAAGTTGGAGGCGGCAATATTACTTGATTGATAAATGTCGTAGATAAAGGAAGTGTGTGCACCACATGTTTTGGGATCCCGCTTGAACGGTGTCAACACTGCGCTTTAAAAATCCGTTCAAAAAATCACATAGTTATCCACGTATAATGAGAGCTTAAGCTTGCTTTCACTGGGTATAGGTACTTATGTTCCGTATCCGAGTAAAGAAGTAATATAATACTGTACTGTAATATAATACTTATTAAAATAGGGTGGCGTAAGTGATTGAAGTAAAAAAAAAAAAAATGATTGGTAAAGTCCGCCCTAAGGACATAGATTAGAAAATTGTGCTAAAAGTACAGATGAGATAATAGTTAGGTACCTAATAAAAGCTTTTAAAAGTTTAAAAAAAAAGGATGATCTAAAAACTTGGGTCTAAAAATCTATTTTAATTGATCCAGGATAATTTAAAACTAACATTTAGTTAGCCCACATTTTGTGCTTACGATGGAAGAATAAATATAAGTACCTATACTTACTTAATGTTTAATGAAGTTCTTTGAAATTAAAAGCTTACAGTGAAATTATTGTTTATGTTTATTAATGAGACAACGTCCCTCTGTGTATATTCTTAGAAGGTAAAGCTTGCACTCTGTGTATGTAGTACGTACCCTTTCTTTACAAACAAGTGTGCCTAACTACTATTAACATAGGTATGTTAGTATACACCTACACCTACAATAACTTGCAATAAAATTAGACACAAAGGATACTCATTAAGTAGTAAATGGAACTTGTAGGTACTCTTTTCGTAAGAACTTTCTGCACAACATAACCAAAAAGTATACAAAATTGCTAAGTTTCAAACCAAATTAGGTAAAATACAAATGCACAAAGTATTCTTTGGAAAATTTAACAACTTTTTAATCAGTATTACGAACTAAGTACAGTTAACTCACTCAAAAACCAAACACAACAAATAAATAGTCAGAGAATCAAAAGCTCGACTTACTTGTGGGATTCCCTCGCTGTTGTAGCAAGATGCTAACTGCTTCGATCCTATCCTGGGTGTATGATAATAATCCTGTGCCTTAACATACAGTATTATACAAATAAATGTGATAAAATGTGTGTGGAGCGGCGCCATTTTGAAACGCGGGACGCGACGATGGCCCGCGCGCTTCGAGCAAGTACTGACGCGCGCTGGTTTCACAACACTCAGCCAAAGATTAAGTGCGCAATATTGAATAGATGAGACAGCCTCTGTGAGGCAAAAGCTTTTTTTTATCCACCTGATAGGAAGTAGGTATCGTAAATGCTCTCTGGTACAAGAATCGTCATTCAAGGGCCTTTCTTCTTATTAATCCATTAACTAACTCTAACTCTAAGCACCTAGGTAGAAAATTTATATGTTGTATTCTATTCACAATTAGCAGTTATTCTCCGGTGAATGAGTCATAAGACAGTTTTCTTTCATAAAAAATTCTCACTCTTTTACCACACCACTGGTACTGGAGTTGCACCTTGTAATCCTTCTCAAAGGAGTTACCTTTTAACCTTAATCCCCTCTTGTAGTCGCAACGATGCCTGTCTCTTTTGCACTCCACCTGTATAGCATACAAATGCGAGCTAAGCTTGTTGTGGTCTTTTATTATGCAACCCTCAAAGCCATTTTGAATAGCCTATTGAATCGCACGTTTCAACTAAGTATTTGTGAGCATATAATCTTGACAAAAGTCAAATACAAAAAGAAATTGTTGTACACTAATCAAAATACACAATTCATACATGCAATACATAATAAATGAATATATACTCATATTTATAAGACTCATACTTAGATAGAATATAGCTAAACTATTGCATTGGGAAAACCTGTAATGATAGTTGTAACGAGAAATAAAAAATAAAAAAATAAAAAAATAAATAATGAATGAGCGAAAATTCTTTATCGCCATAAGCAATATCATACAGGCTCTATAGATGGCAATGAATTTTAACGAATCGGCTATCATAATAGATATTCATCAGTCTGTCTACGAATTCATAAAATTCACATTTGTCTCATCTGCAATCCCTTTAATCTTTGTAAGTTGAGCAGACACAGGGAACGTGGCACCATACCGTCGGTTTTTTTGTGAATAAACCTGAAAAGGTTCGGCTTTTGTTTTCTATTAGAATGGCAACATGTGCGGTCATTCGGGGAAGGAATCGGCCAGCCGTGCAAAGGTCTCTACCATTATTAGACAATATTTGGCAGATACTACTTGTAATACTTATTTATACTGTTCTTAAATATTAAGATTAAAAATTCAAAAATATAAATTTGAAACAAATTCAAGAACCCAGGGACCGCCCTCCTACTCATTCTATTGTTTTGATTTTATCAGGGCTTTTGCGAGAGTGATTGATGATTTAGTTTTACCTGCAGCAGAGCCTCGTCCATTTATCGATGATTATACTGTTTAACAAGTGTGGTAGACGTTCACCCTGAAGATCCTAATGGGTGCCTAAAAACACACCTATTTTTTTTTCTTGCCTCTGTGTTATTCTAGATTATAATCTAGTCTTGTACTACCGAAAGATTACTTCAACGATTGAGTAACGAATCTACAAACAACAAACCAAAAAACAGCAAACATCTTTACCTTCAATATTTGTAGAACAAGATTTAGCCAGGGTGTCAGTTCGTGTGGAATACTGATTACTTTTCCATATGTATTATACACATAAATCTTCCTTTTGAATCGCTCTATCTATTACTAAAAACTGCATAACAATCCTTTGAGTAGTTTAAAAGCTCGAAGCAAAAGTTAGCACGCCTACCTATAGATTTATCCTTAAACATACCTAGTAAGTTTGTAATTTTATATCAATTGTTCAGGCAGATGTTATCTGTCAAAAAAACATAAAAAATTAAGAAAAAAGAACATTAACTATTTTGTATTCATTGGGTGGAATGAAAAACTACCCAAGCTCTCATGAAGCTCGGTTCTTTGCTAGTAGATATACCTACTAGGTAAATTATAGGTAAAATACCATAGTGATAGACTGGCATATCGGTATTATTTAATTTTGATCTATGTCATTTCCCTAGACATACGCTATTTCATTCAAACGCATGAATAAAACTTTTATGCTTATTCGCTGCGTTAGGTCATTCTTCTTCTCATCTCGTTCTTACAAAGCACCATCTCGTTCGCACAGTGCTCAAAAGCGTTACGATTTGATTCAAACTAAAAGTTCCTTATTCATGCAAATTATTAATTATCTAGAAATTAATTAACTTACGTTATTTACACATATAAACTTCATAGAGTATAGGCAGACATAGAGATGTCTGACGTATACATCTCTATGTACTGGGTGCATGCGTAGAGTTGTAAATCGGGCTATTTTACCTGACTCTGAACCGTTATCTCCTAAAGACAATTTTCAAAGCTAAACATCAATTACAAATTACAGCCCTTTATTTAAGCTACGTGTTAGCTTTGTACCTAGACCACTAAAATATTTGTTTTCATCCCACAAACTCGGAAAGAGTATTGTTACACTTTGATATCTGAGTGGAAAAGTCGTTTTTAACCTCTAGAGAGGAAGAGTAATTTTTTAATTTTGTTTCTTTCTTTCCTTTTGGACTAGGCCAAGGTGCTATGACCATGCTGCCCTGTCCTGTAATCTGTTTATTATTTTTATTATATGTAGTTGGATAATTATTTATGACAGCCTCTGTGGCGTGACAGTAGTGAACGCGACCGCTACGCAGGAAGTGCGGGTTCGATCCCCGCTTAGTGCAAGTATTTGTATGCATGAATATGGCTATATGCATTGGTGTTTCTATGTGTAATATGCCGTGGTAATATGTAAGTATGTATTTACAAACAAAAAGTATCTAAGTATGTTTATCCGTGTTACCGTTAGAGTGAAGAATCCGTTAATTTGCACATTACCGTTGCAGAATCAATTTATATGATTACTTAAAACATTGATTTCAGATCCTCCTTGGTGTACTTTTTTGAATTTGCTTTGCACGCGCCATTTTGTAATTTCCTCACTGAGGTGGGATAAAAAGTTAGTGTAGCACTCGAATGCAAAGATTTTTCATCTCGTACTCATTTAATTCCCTTGTAAACGCTCAGGATTCTAATTTTTGAATCACTTGTGCACTTGTGATTCAATTTTAGAACTATTCATTTGCTCGGTCATCAAAAAGCAACTTTGCACTCTTGTACGAGTATAACAAATAAGTTACTATTTTTATGGTCTTACCTCGTCGTGTTCCTATGTATAATATGTATTATTATTTACAAAATTTTATTATTATTATTTATTTACAAAAAAAGTATGTTTATCCGCATTCTAGATTCCATAACACAAGCTAGTTAAACTATGCTTACCATGGATCTAGATAGCGTTGTGTGAAATGTTTTGAAACATTATTTATTTATTTGCAAAGACCGAGAATCAAATGCCCGACTACCAGGTTAATTACTACTTAATAAGATATATTCGAAAAACCTTTTTAAAAACAATCTTTTTTTTTTTGTTTTTTTTTTCTTGCATTGTCATCCGAACTGAACGTGCATACCAAATTTCAGCTCAATCGGTTGAGGGCAAGTGCCTTAAAATTGAGTTGTAAGATTCCACCCGAACAAACATACATTGTAAGTTAAATAAAAGCTTGTAAAAATGTAGTCGAACGCTCTACATATCTCTACTGCCACGTCACAAGATGAATTTTTCGCTATATAATATAACCTAAAAGCATCTTTTTTTTATACAACTGAGTTGACAGACAAGCATACGGCCCACCTGATGGAAAGTGGTTACCGTGGAATGTAGACGTTTCCCACTGACAGCACAAAATCTCTCCAGTGAGCTCTGGCTACCCAAATCACCGCCGGGAAAACAACACGAGGTTATAATTTCGAAAAATAGCTAGTTTTTTTGTTATTTGTCGTTCAGGAGGATTTCTACTTGAACATGGAATGAGAATGTGGTAAGCTCCCAACACTGAGAAAAGTTGTTCATCAATAAGCAGGTCTACCGTATCAGCTTGCAGTTGTGGTTTGTCTTAGCCCTGAAGGTCTCGGTGAGGCCCTAAACACCCAATGATGTCTTCACAAACATCTATTTGTTGATATAATAAAACCTATAAATTGTCCTCTGTGCGTATATCACGTACAGCAGAAGCTATAAAATGAATTGAAACCCATTAAATTTCCCGCTTAAATTTTAGAAACGTGGCATAAATAGTTCAATGACTCACCGACATTTGTTTTAAGAAGAAATACAAGTAGGTACCAATGATAAGTACCTAAACGAATAAAAATGGATTTGCCATGATTAATAAGTTAAGTGCATGAGGCCCGTTTACATCTTTAGGACTACCTTTTGGCCGAAATTTCACATCACATTTTTTTGTTTCTTTTTCAAGCATTCGTGGCAATGGTTACAGGTAGTTGGTACCCTAAGAATTCCGATAGCGTGGTCTACCTATCTGTGCTGTGGAGGTCAGGTAGCAGTCGCTTCATGAAACGTATTTCGGGTGAAAATGTTCGGAGCGAAATGACTTCCATGAATGCTGCCTTGCTTTCACGAAATTACACACTGTGGAAATAAGTCTCTTAAAAAATGAACTAAGTGCTTAAAGTGACTAAAATGGACCAAGGATAGAACATGGTGACAAGGGAACTGCTGCACACAAAAAATACACCAGATTGTCGTCGGTCTTGCAGCCAAAGTTGACATTACGTCAAAGATCTGCCACTTAATGGTGCATTACACGTGTATAGTAGATAATATTATAAGGTATTGAAATAGCCATATTTCGTCCCATTTTGAAAAAAAACCTACCTAATCCCTACCTTTAAATAATAACCCTCGAAATATGTGTATGAGTACAATACAAAAGCAAACGTGTGAAAAGAATGAATTCTTAAAATTAGATAGGTACACATTTTTTCTGTTTTATCGCCCAAAGATTATGGTGACCTTTGAAGGGTTAACCAGATAACATTGACGTAAAATAGACGATATGTTTCTATCCTCTATGCCTACCAACTTCTTGAAATATAAGAAAATAAAATAAATTATTAAAAATAAAAAGCCGACTGATGCTGAAAAGATCGAAATAAACTACACGAAAACCAGTTGAAAATTAATGGGTACCGCCTGCTATAAGCTTGTTTCGATCTTTTCGGCATCAGCCGGGTTTTATTTTATTTTATACTTTTTGGTTATGACATTTATATTTTTGTGATCGTCTTCTAATTTCCTTCATTTTCATACCCCTTTTTTACGTGCGGGAAATCCCCACGGATACCCACCCGTCGGACCACGCCGGAGGGGGAGGTTAATGTCGGACTCGAACAGACAAAACCGCACGCCGTCTCAGGGTCGTAGTGCTAGGCCGAAGGTGAGGTTGACATGCGACATATACCTCGCACCCTGGCTGACCCAGAGCCATCCCTTTCGGTCTGGCCCTCCTCGGGAGGGGGGGGGGGGGCGCGCGGTTCCCGACTCCACCCCGGTGTGGGGAGGCGCTGCGCGCCGCCGCCGCCGTGGCCTGCTTCTGCTAGGGTGACGGGCGGCTCCACCCGTCACCCTCAGGCCCGCGCTCATGGGGGGCGGAGATCGGTCTGCGCCCTCCGACGCCCGAGCCGCCTTCGAGCATTTTCATACCCCAGTCGAAAAATTTGAGCGAAAAACTTTTATAGCACATAGATTTTGGCGCCAAAAAACCAACATATAGCTTTTGTTAATATTCATGTAACCAAGAACATTTGGGCAATAAATACCTTTCATTTGAGACATAAATCATGGCAATCCGTATGGTGGTTCAGAAGATATAAGGTAATAAAAATATTACAAACATACATACCTTACATACAAGATACGTGCGAAAAATAAAACACTTCTTAGCAGTCTAGTCGGGTCAAAATATCTAAAATCGCCTACAGCGCATGGCTCCGATGAATTTCTCAAAAACTAAATAGGTATGTTACTTGTTAAACTAGTTGCTTCTGTTACATGTATCTGCGGCTCCACCCGCGTGAAATATTTTTCCCGTTCCCACAATGTTAACGTGTTATTCCTGACTATAATCTTTCCCAGTACCAAATTTCTGGCAAATCCGTTAATCCACTGGTGGTAGAAATTTGATAGCACAAATTTGTCACAAACGGCGGCGGGTATCTACTACCGTGCGTGCAGGGGGGATTGTGGTCGCAGCACTAGTGGATACCGGTGGGTGTCACGCGGTGCTGCAACGACAATTCTCTTCCGATGAGGCCGTCAAGCTGAGTGCCACCTTTATTAACATGGTACGTGCATGTAATGGTGACCCTCTTTCCTGGGACTTTGCCTTCAGCTTACTATCAGGCGAGGTGAAGTCAAATTGACATATCCTAATAAAAAAAGACGTATGAGCACGATTGTGCAACAAATATCTAAACATATTAACAATCTTTCTCATTAATTAGCAGGATGTTGGTGTGTAATGTACACAAGGTGGCACAGGGATAGATTACCCATGGCATATGTATAAAAACTACACATGTGCATACAGTCTAAAATAACACATAAACTCTCGCGTTTCATAATATATAACTATGAAAACGGGAATTAACGCGATCATGGTATAGGCTGTAAGGCTGTAAGGTACTTACAAATCTTTGATTGCCTGACGTTTCGGCCAGGTTACACCGGCCGTGGTCACAAGTTGTCACAGGGAGTCAGTCAAAGGTATGTAAGTACCTATACCATGATCACGTTAATTCCCGTTTTCTTAGTTATATAACACATAAGCTATTTATTATACCTACCTGAAATAGTATCCCATGGTTATATAGTATCGGGTTCAGAAGTCCACGCGAGCTTAGTCTGTTGCTCATTCAAGTAATCTATACTATAATAAGGTACTAATATTATAAACTTGAATAGTTTGTTTGTTTGTGTTGAATAGTCCGTTCATCAGAGGAACATGATTTATTTTGTAATCTAGGTATTTTTTAAATAATATTAGAATCGAAATTACTAATATTCCCTCTAACTCTTCCAACTAAGCTGAATTGTGTCGAGTTCACATCGGTAGTGTAAAGGCCAGTATTCGAACCCGGGACCTTTCGATCGTTAGGCCAACTCCTTAACCACTAAGCTACAGACGCTTGTTGAACCTAGACTATAATCACGCTAGTTACTCAAGGGAGCGAAGTAGGTAGCAATCATACCTAAATGTGAAATTCTCTTCATTTCTTATTTGATTTTGAGGAGTTCTCTGTTGTGTCTCCGGAGAGTCTAAGGTCCTTTACTCATGAAATTGATATGGGACCACATGTGAGATATACTTAACCCAATGCAAAAATATTTTATGTAATCGGTTCATTAACGACGGCAATAAGGGACATCATAAATAATATGTCGGTTAAAAGTTTGTATTAAAATAATACGAAAATGTTCATAAAACTACTGGAACAAACTAAGTATAAAAAAAAAATATGGGAACAAATGGCAACAATTCCACGTCGAACTAAAAAAATCACGTTAATCGAATAATAAATCTCAGAGTAATCGGTACATACATAAAATTCTCCTTTTTTTGGAAGTCGGTAATAAATTGATGTCATACTTACATGGCTTAAAGGAGTGATAAGAAGGAATGACATGAGGAGAGGATTCGAAGTATGTCGGTCAGTAGAATAAGGGGTTCAAATAAAATAAAAGACTTTATTCATCTTGTTTAGTTCGCAAGCGACAAGTACAATAAATCTTCTTCATCTTACAATAAATGGTATCACAAGACAATACAAATTGCAAACGGCACCATGTGTTGTCCACATGCGTCCAAACTAGACAAGAATGCCCATTAAAATGTCCATTATTTAGTTGTACAGACAAATTGTATTGCTGTACGAATGTTAAAATGATGTCATGCAACTGCAAAAAGTTGAACATTAATCTAATGTATTAAAAATTACACGTGTCACTGTGTTTGTGGTCACAGTCCTCAGACTGTGGGCAACTTTAATTAAATTAAAACTTAAGTCTGCTGTAGTCACAAGAAAACGAGTTGTATAGTAAGACAAACAATACTATGAACTGAAGGAGGCCGCCACATTACCTTCAATAAAGTCAAATTCATTCACGTAGTATAATTACTGAAATACTACCTAGCGAACTCGCGGTACACACACTTAACCATATAAAAATCAAGTTTTGAAAAAGGAAACGTCAAAAGTACTCGAAATCGGCGTGCTTGTGTGGAAGGCTTAATGACAGTAGAAAAAGCTCGTAAAGTATTTAAGGATAGAGTCAAAGGCGGACTGTTCTCTGCATACCCCGGTGGGAAATAGGCGTGAGCCGAGTCGTATAGTTAAACCAACAACACTATGAACTGAAGGAGGCCGCCACATTCCCTTTAATAAAGTTAAAGTGTGCTAAATTGTCAGAGTAACCAGTATGAATTTTACAGTGATGTCCGTAGTTTCTATATCCGCCATTTCAGGGAATCGTTGCGTTTACTAAGGAATCCGCATGTTTAACATATTTACCGTGACTCCGGATCCCGAATTGCAGGCTTTGGATGCGACTGGGACAAACTTTGTGAAAGTATTATTAAGGCAAACGTTGTAAAGACGCCCACTCACTATCAGTTTACCGGACGACGGCCGGACGATATAAATCTGTCAGTTAATCACAATAACCCACACACTAACAGTACCTATCGTTAAAGATTTTGGACTGACGACTAATACGATCTGTAGTGTGTGGCCGCCGTACGATTCCGGACAGTCCTCTGTCAGGGCGAACAAGCACACACCGGCAGGCGATCGTCCGGTGGGCAACTGTCGACTCACAACACTGCTAGTGTGTGGTCGCAAAACTGACAACAGGGAATTTATGCATGTCAAAAACGCTTTAGTGTTTTTTTTTACGTACGGGAAATCCCCACGGATACCCCCTATCCGGAGCCGGAAGGGGAGATTTTGTCGGCCTCGAACCGACTAAACCGCACGCCGTCTGTGAGTCGATGTGCTAGGCCGAAGGTGAGTTTGTCTCGCGACATATCCCTCGCACCCCGGCTGACCCAGGGCCATTCCTCTCGGTCTGACCCTCCTCGGGAGGCGGTATGCCGCCACCATGGCCTGCTTCTGCTAGGGTGACGAGCGGCTCCACCCGTCACCCTCAGGCCCGCGCTAATGGGGGGTGGAGGTTGGTCTGCACCCTCCGACGCGCGAGCCGCTTACGAGCGCGGGCAATCGCTTTAGTGTGTGGGTGTTATCGGCTTAGGACTGCAGGCCGCCGGACAGATCAGAAACTGCAGGCGGACTGTTAGTGATGATTGCATCCAATTACGTACTTACTTTTAGCTTGGGAGTAAGAATGTGGGCTCGTTATTCGGTAAACGATCAATGGGTTAAGTTGGCTAGGCGAATGTTACCATTGGGATGGGTGACCGTTTAGTGGTGTTACATCTGAGCACTTCCATGCTTCGGAGGGCACGTTAAAAGTCGGTCCCGGCTGTCAACAGTCATTAGGTCAAGACGGAGGCCTATATGGGTGAATTGAACAAATCTGTCACAGGTTGGCCACTAACCACACGAAAGAAGAAGAAGATATCATTTAGGTGGCAGACATGGCCCACCTGATGGGAAGTGGTTGTTGTGAGGTTATACAGTTGCGTCATATTGCCTGTGAGAAACTTTTATGTTCTTTTTGAAGAACCTCATGTTATATCTAGTTTTTACAACCAGCGCCAGTCCTCACTCCGTATGATAGGGACTTAATTTCCTAGTGAAGCCCCTTATATTCCTTTCCAAATTGGTTTATCTTGAACATTACAGGTATTGATCCCCTAGCCATTCGTTAATTAGCAAATGAGGTGAGGTAACTTGGGCCCATACTCTTTTAGGTAATCTTTACTCATACATTCACGTAGTATAATAACTGAAATACTACCTAGGGACCTCGCGGTACACACACATGACCATAAAAATCAAGTTTTGAAAAAGGAAATGTCAAAAGTACTCGAAATCGGCGTGCTTGTGTGGAAGGCTTAATGACAGTAGAAAAAGCTCGTAAAGTATTTAAGGATAGAGTCAAAGGCGGGCTGTTCGCTGCCTATACTCCGGTGGGAAATAGGCGTGAGCCAAACTTCTCGAAAATTTGACCAGAACTAGTCAAAGTCAGTTTTATTTTATTCAATCTTAAATAAGATATATTCGAAAAACCTTTTTAAAAACAATCTTTTCCTTTTTTTTTTTCTTGCATTGTCATCCGAACTGAACGTGCATACCAAATTTCAGCTCAATCGGTTGAGGGCAAGTGCCTTAAAATTGAGTTGTAAGATTCCACCCGAACAAACATACATTGCAAGTTAAATAAAAGCTTGTAAAAATGGACAACATGGTTGTTTCTGTTTGACGTCGTTAATAATTCTACTTAACCTAAGTTTACCACAGCTTCCATGGCGCTGGTGGAAAAGAAAAGGCGCAACAAACTCCATTGCGGCATTTTTTAAGATGTCTAGGTACTTACAATATCTATATCAATAAGGCTATATAAATGTGGACGAATCTATTTTGACTCATGTCTGAATGAACAAAAGTATTAAACAACTTCATAATAATAAAATAATTTCCCTAGGTTAAAATATGACAAACAAGTACAGTTTTATGCCGTAACTACAGCATTTTAGGAGGTGCTTGCACCATGTTTAAGCCAGACGTTTTTGTCTTTAAGATAAACGATTATTTAAGATTATTACTATAAAAGTGGTCTTGGTCAAGTCTCAAAGTTAGTTTCATTGAGAACACCAGTCATTCACACATGACACAATTTTATCAGTCGTGGTGATAAATCCCGGGTGCCTAAATTTAGATTTAACGGAAGCTTGTAAAAGTGCGCCACAGAGATAACGAGTTCGAAGAACCCTCACTGGCATTACAGCGATAGCTAATCTTATTGTTTGTTGTGGGATCGACTCGTAAGTGTGCCCAGAGATGGGACATTGTGCATTTCGTGTAGGTATTTACCCGCGCCCGAGTGGGTATCGGTTATCGCTATAATATCGATTATCGTTATTAATGTTTTAGCTATATTATTCTAAAGTTTCATTAAAATCAATTCAGACGTGAAAGAGTAGAGATCCGTCCAAACTTACAAACTTCCTTATATATTATATATATTATAATATCTATACTATACTAGCTTTTGCCCGCGGCTCCGCCCGCGTGGATGTCGGCTGTTGAAATTTTTCCTGAATTTTCTTTGGTATAAACCTCACGGAGTCCGAGACCTTTCCAACGAATGCAAAACCGTGTAAATCGGTTCGTGCGTTCTGGAGTTATAGCGTCAGGAAGGAAAACCCGACTTATTTTCATATAGTAAAAAGAATACCTCATCATCATCATCATCATCATCATCAGGCTATATTAGTCCACTGCTGGACATAGCCCTCCCCCAAAAAGAATACCTACTATTATATAATTGTAAATAAGTCTGATTTTTTTTGTATAGGACACGTCTATTTTAGTAGTATCTCCACTCCACTAATGGTCAGCTGAAGGTAAAGTCTCAGAAAAGGGGGTCCCCATTACAGACACGTACCATGTTACAATTTCTCTCAGCATGACAGACTCATTAGATACTTTTTACCGCCCAGCTTCAAGAACCCGGGGCTGTAGGAAAAAGGAAACACGTGAGCTGGTGAGGAATTCCAGGTCTTAATGGTGCGGTAAAGGAAAGAGCCACCGAACCGCTTGGTTCTTGAAGTAATATTCAGCACCATATACGGGTACTTACATCTAAGCCCTGTCAGATGTCGCTGCCAACTCTGTTTGTGGTGTCTGAACTGCTATGCTAAAATCAATTGAAATATGACGTCTCAGGCGAGGCACCGACTTGCCGACTTCTAACAGATCAGTAAATCTGTAAATTCAGTTATTTTTCTCTAAGTTATTTTGGACTTTTCAGTTATTGAAGTGGCTTTTTAAATAGTAGTTTTGATTTATAGAGAATCTTCTTAGGATCGACTATAGATATACAAACTCTATAGAGGCCGCAAGATTAATTTTAAAACGGTGTAAATAATTTAAAAGCCCGGCCAAGTGTAAAGGCGGACTCGCACGTACCAGAAAAAAGGCTAAAAGCTATGAAAAAGGGCTAAAATATCATGTTTTTTGTGTACTAGGGCTCATTAATTATTAAATATTATTATTATTTTGTTTTTAGTATTTGTTGTTATAGCGGCAACAGAATTACACAGCAATCTGTGAAAATTTCAACTGTCTAGCTATCACGGTTCTTGAGACACAGCCTGGTGATAGACGGACGGACGGATAGCGAAGTCTTTATTATACTCCGCACGCCGAATGATGATCCGTATGACGTTTCAACTGACAGTTGTATTAGTTATGCGAAACAATTTCGATAAAATACTGTTTTTTCAGGCAAATGTCATGTCATTCAGCCAGGTCATTCAACATAATATGCAATATTTATTTATTTTGAAAAAAAGACTACGCGCATTGATGGACATAAAACACTAGATAAAAAAGTAACAGCCTTATTATATTTTATTTTACTATACTTTAATTTTTATTCAAATTGCATAATTTAAAGAATTTAAAATTCTTTTTGAATTTTTAATCGCAATTTATTAAACAGTTAAAAAAGAATAATAAACTGAGTTTTCAATATTTTTTTTTTGAAAAAAATTTTTAAATTATATTTTTAATAAAATTCTTAACAATAATAATAGAAAATTTAATATTTAATAATAGAAAAAGAATTCATAATTAGCTGGCAATTATGGATTACATGGAAAAGTATTTAAAAGGAGGCCATAGACCTACCGTATTTTTTTAATTCAGTCATGTCATGTCTTGTTAGCTGAGTTTAGTTAGCGTCTTTCTTTGTTAGCTGAGTTTTGTTTCTGTTTCGCTGTTTGTTGCGGCAAATAAAATGATGGTTTTATTGGAAGAAGCTTGCGCTCAAGTGACAGCTGACGATTGGCGAAAAGTGGTCGAAAGAACGAAGAAAATTTGCTTACAAGACTGGGATCGAGATGTACAATACGACAATATCATTGACCAACCGTTAATAATAAACGTCACTGATAGCTGCAGTTCAGACTCAGATTTTGAAGATCCGATTGACCTTGTATCAGATTCAGATTGATATAAATAAAATACAAACTCAAAGCATTTGTTTTATATTTCCAACAAATTATCGATATTTTGTTTATCGATGTGTCCCTTCTTAGTCGATAACAGCTTGACGACGTAACTTTTGCAGCACGTACCATGTACATTTGCATTGAGTTTTTTTCTATTATTTCCGAACATTACGTAATAATTTCTTAATATTCATTTTTATAATTTACAATTGTACACAATTATGATTTTTTCGTCTTTTTAATGGATCTCTAAAGGATTTGATGTGATAGGACGTCAGTACAATGTTAAGCGCTAACGAACTGTCATAGGGATCATGATTCAGCGGATTATAATAGGGTCCCGTTTTTACCCTTTGGGTACGGAACCCTAAAAATGTGTACTACTTCGGTGTAGGTAATTTGACACATACATACCTACATCCCATGACGCGCACACATTGACAGTTCAAAGAATATTGACAATATTGACATCAATGATGTATTACAAACTGTAGGTTGATGCGTTGTCCGGACTCTAAAATGGAAAAAAATGGATGATTTTAGTCATTAGTTTATGCACCAATAAGCAACGCGACATTGCGCTACGGAAAGAAAGTCTTAAATAAAAAATTGATGCTTTATAGAAGTTTATAATAGGTATATTATTGATTGTCATGCCACTGTCAAAAACGGCGTGAAATATTTTTCACGCTGTTTTCTCAACTAATTTTCTTAGCAAAGCTGTGTCTATACAGTATATGTAGACCATATACTGTATAGACACAACTACTCTATTCCTTCCTTTGTCTAAGCAGAATATTACGCATTTCCTTCTCCATGTTCAATAAAAAATTTCAAACATTGAGAATCACGCCATCTCTATAAGTTTTCAAAAACTAAACAGAGGCTTTATGAGTTTTTCAAAGGGAGATTTCCACGGAAATGCTTTCATGGTACCTCTCTGGAAAATGTTTCGTGGTTATGACCACGTTTGCCGGTTTTCAGCCAGGTGGCGTTCTAATCTGTTTTTTAAGGTTAAGTCCATGATATCACCTCGTCTGATGGCAACGCGGAGGACAGAATATGATTAGGTAATGGCAAGCTGAAGGTAAATTCTCATATTACAGATACCGAAACAGGTATTACAATAGTGACCATCAGCTTGACGGTTTCAATAGATTATTTATACTGATGATTGATGGCACTTAGTTGAATTAATGTTACACATATTGATAACACACTTGTACTTTTGAAGCGAAACCAGGTCCACAATAAATATCTTGGAAAAGTACAAACTGTGTGTCATCAATAGTTTTTGCCTCATCAGATGTTTTTCACGTCCCTCTTAAAGGACGAGACTGTAGGGAGGCTATAGGTGCTGATAAAAATAATAAAGAATTCCAAGATTTTATGGTACGACAAAGAAAAGAGTCACCGAGCAACTTGGTTCTTGATGGAATTGTTGATTGGATTAGTAGAATAGATGGCAAAATATCAAGATCTGGCACTTAACTAATCTTTGTTTGATAATTCATCATACAGACACACACACATCAATATAAAAATATGGTTAAAATAATTGGACTAAGTATTTTATCCTGATTTATTTCGTTACAGATTCTCTTCCATAGAATTCTGTCACTCGGTGTGTCCATGGGTCACTACTGATGGTGCTGGTGTGCTTAAAAAGATTACAGTAATGGGAATGTGTGTGGGATTAGCCCTTTAAGCTATTAATCTACAGAGCCAATTTATTGATGCAAAACAGCTAGGTACTAAAATAAATTTCCGACATCTATCTATCATCATTCAGATTTGGCAAAGCGGCTGATCGACGCTACGCGTGACCAGGGCCCTGATTCTGCTATTATTTTATTCATAGCCAAAGCACTGCGATACCGCAGACACTGTAATCAATGCCATATAACTTTTAAAGTCTCAGTAAACACTGTTAAAGTCTAAAATTAAATAAAAATACTGTAGAGCGAATGAAAAATGTTATAGTCTCTTTCTCTTTTCATTTTGGTCTTTAATTCTCAGCCATAAAGTCTAAAATGAAATGACATTTTATATAATGTCAGCGGTAAGACAGTGGTTTTGTTATGTCATAAAATTAGTAGAATCGGGGGCCTGAACGCTAGTTATTATAGCTTCTTATATATTAGCCTTCTGGGAACGTTACCGGTTGGTGATGATGCGGAGGAATTTCAAGACGCATTATGTATATAAATAATATTATTTAGTTTAGCTTGTTTTAGTTTCTAGTTTTAAATTTAATTCAGTATGATTTATATTTTATTCAGATAGATGGATGGATAATTTGAACTACCCATATGTCAATAGCTTAGTGGTAATGAAGTAGGTCTTAGGATTGGGAGGCCCCGGGTTCCTTACCTACGTGACCCCACTCCTAACATAAGAAATTTGGCTTAGCTGTAGGTGTTTTTTAAAAAATATGAATAATGAGAATATCATTAATTTTGGCTACCAAAAAGTTTGTAATTACTAACTTTTAAACACTCGCGTTGTATGATATATGTACATATAATTAAGAGAAGGGGGATTAACGCGATCAGGGTAACAATAACAAACGGATCATAGGTACTTACAAATCTTTAATTGCCTGACGTTTCGACCAGGTTACACCGGCCGTGGTCAGGCTGACTCTTGACCCGTTGCGTTCTCCTAATTATAAGTTAGTAATTAGTTCAGTTGGTTTAATTTTTTCGAATATTCCACGCGAAACATCATTGTAACATGACAATTTAAGGTAAGTAAGTTGTACAAAAGTATAGGGCGTTGCATACCACATAGTTACCCGTAAATCGTGAACATTTCACAAACTACAATATGACAATTGAAGTTAAATTTTACGATCTCTATAGTCAGGGAGGCAGCGGCATATTTTTTATTTAAGTATTCGAAAAGAAAAAAAAAAACCATTTCACACAACATTATTTTCTTAATCTAAGGTCTTAACATTAAATTATTTGCATAGACAGTTAGACAGACACATTTGAATTAGTCTCGATCGCATTCAAGCCCATCACCGCGGAGTACAGGGTCAACCTGCCTTTACTTCTCCACTTCGCATTGGTAATGACATCCATGATATTGAGATCATTGACATGATACATATTATCCTCTCGACGCTAAGATTTTTGGTTTTGTCCCATTGCACCGGGGCCAACCAGACATTAAATTTGTTCTCCACGGAGACTGACGCTTACCGAAGAATATGGCGACACCAGCGAAGGCGACTCTCCTGCATTATATCCGTGTTGTCACTGACATGAAGGGTTCGGGATGCGTAAGTTCCATATGCGATCTTTACTTGTGAAGAGTAAACAATGTTAAGACCATATTCATAATATAGATACTAATTTTACATTTGACCATAACAATTAGATTATTATAATTCCTTGCGATTATACCTAATCAATGTAAATAAATGCCACCAGCTTCCTTACTATCTGAAGAGTGACGACAGGCTGTATTTAAGAGATACAAACACCCATCCACTGAAATATTTAACTCAGTTTTATATTTATTTCTTATTACTAGGCTTCGAAGGGTGTAGCCTGTAGCCCTTCCGTAAATACGGTCCAATGAGATTTATAAAATGCAGTAAGATTTCTCTGAATTGTATTGATAGTTCTAGGGATTTGAATCACTTCTATTTCAGCTTTATTAAAGACATGAATATAGGAGAGAATCTGGGTAAATTACAAACACCTAGTAATCCTAACCGTAAAGGTACAATATTAACGTACCTTTATGTGAACAATTTACAAGTAATTAAAACGTTTGAGTGGCTGGGAGGTTCGCAACGACCTGGGTCGTGTCACCCCTTTTAACAGCCCTTTGGCGTTTCACTTATGAATAATTACTGAACCACACAGGCACACAAGGCATAACCCTGAAATTCACATTTCGATTTTTGTAGCTTTTTTCATAACATTAGCCAACAGGCCATGGTAGAAGTAGAGTATATTATAATACGTACAGTCTGGGGAGAGAAGTTAGTGGTAGTCGACGGCGGAAATCTGACTGCTGATCGGTATATCAGGGAGATTTTAGAGGAACATGTTGTGCCATTTGCCCCATTTATTGGTAAAGGACTTCATTTTAATGCAGGATAATTATGCTCGGGCTCACAGTGCTCGCTTAGTACAGGCATACCTAAACCACGTTGGTGTTACGGTGATGGAGTGGCCAGCACGGTCCCCGGATGTAAATCCGATTGAACACGTTTGGGACTTGCTAAAGAGTGTCAAATCAAGAATGGCAGAGGTTGCCAGCATCATTCGCAACATGCCCAGACGGATGGAAACCTTAATCAGGGCACGAGGGGGAAACACTCTTTATTATACATGTTGTTGTTGTTTCATGTTTAATTATTATTTGTTTAAAAATAAAACTAACAATTTTATACTCTCCTTTTTTTGTATATACATTAATGGACATATAATTTTTTATAGACTAAAGCTAGGTTCACCTCTAAAAGTATTTTTATGCTAACATCAAAAATATATTATAAAGGCATGGCGCTAATTAATTAAATTTTATACCATTCACGATGGCTATAACGTTGTTTTTACTGGGCAATATATCCCAGACTATTTAATAAAGAGGGGTGGAATATTTTCAACATTGTGTACACAGGTCTCGTGTTAGTACATCGTGATGTTGGAATTATCTCAGTTCACTAATACAACGGGAAGCCTTCAGGTATTTAAACACTTTATTTAGAAGCTTGCCCAAGGGGGTGTGACATTTTCTGCTTTCTGGCACACTGTGCTCTTCCATCCATCGAGGCCCGCAACGGACTATGCTGTGGCTGTAGACAAGTATTGGGTCTATAAAATCTAATGAATTCTGTTTGCCATTGACGCGGATCAAGGGTATTAGATATAGAGATTTTTTCCTAAGACCTCATAAAGTAGGGTATTGTATCTCCTTTTTTAATCGTTAAACAGAACGTGTCTCCTGCTTTACTGCAAATGTATGTAGTTAATACTGTGATCCTTATCTTCGCTTTTTCCCGATCACATCCGAGGCTTTCACTTTGCTCGGTCTTGGGCATTTATGTGCGACCATGTTTGTAATACTGTGTCTAAGTATTTTTTTTTTCCAAAATTTTACGATTCTGACTTATGCACCTTTGCGAAAGGGGTGAGTTGTCACGCGGCTGCCGCGAAGGCGACGCTTCGGGCATCAGCAGTAGTTGTGAGTTGTGATGGTCGCCGACGCTCCAAGCTGCCATGGACTCAAAGGTATGCACATTTTACCTACTGGACTATTTTCTATTCTGTGCTAAGTAATGCGCTTTGTAAGCACTTGTGTAGTGTTGTGACGTACAGAATGTGGGCAGGTACCTATTGTAATCTATTCTGTAGTATTCCGTGTTATGTTAGTTTGCAAATACTTTGGTCAAACATGCACTGCGAGAACACTCGACTTTATATATTACTAGTAATATATATAAAGTTAATAATAATAAATAACATAGAGGCATTCTAAGGCATTCTATTCAACGCTATCAACAATGAGCATAGTTCAACTAGCTTATGTTATGCTGGGATCTAGAATGTGGATAAACGTAACTTAGACACCATGTTTTTTTTTTTGGAAAAACACCATATTAAAGGTCTTATAACCGGCCGTTTTTGAACGTTTTTTTATATTGTGTCGGATATTTTTCAAAATATACTTTTGAACTTACATGCTTTAAAATTATATACCTATACTGGCGTTGCGTTTAACTTTTATCAAAGATCTAGTCATTGAAGTCATTCTGAAGTGCCCAAATACGCTAGATCTGCTGAAATTTTGCACGTAAGACACAGATAACTTGATACTGTCATATCAGATCTAGGTTACCTAC
Source organism: Eilema caniola (assembly GCA_949126895.1). Taxonomy (NCBI): domain Eukaryota; kingdom Metazoa; phylum Arthropoda; class Insecta; order Lepidoptera; family Erebidae; genus Eilema; species Eilema caniola. Next base: position 47,696,723 of record OX421460.1, on the reverse strand, counting down.
CGTGTCATAGAAAATACTCTCAATGTAACTGTACACCTTTCAAGAAATGTTTAAAATCATACTTTGAAGTGAAAAAGATCTCTTCATTATCAAGGAAAGTGGTTATTGGTAAGCAGTCTTGAAGTGTCTATTTAATAATTTTAAAAACACAGTCCCTTAATATTAGGGGTTAAAGTATGAAATTGCCGATTTGTACTGACAAATTGAAATTCGTTTTTTTTTTAATTTAACGTATTTATTTAATCAAAATAATTACCATTATTATCTATACATTGCTGCCATCTAGTAGGAAGGTCATTTATGCCCTTGCGATAGAACTCTGGTGATCTAGATTCGACAAACTGTGTGAAAGCATTTTGTACTGCCTCCTGAGAAGAAAACTTTTTATCACATAGAAAATTGTCCAAATCACGAAAAAAATGGTAGTCTGTTGGACCAAGGTCTGGCGAATACGGAGGGTGACGGATAGTTTCTAATTGAAGTTCCTGTAGAGTTAAAACGGTTTCTCGTGCTGTATGAGGTCTCGCGTTATCATGGAGCAATAATGGTGAAGATCGATTGATGAGTCGGGGCTGTTTCACTGCTAGTTTTGCTATCATTGTTCGGAGTTCGGCACAGTAGACATCTGCCGTTATTGCTTGACCAGATCGTAGAAAGCTATAGTGAATAACACCATGCTGAGACCACCAAACAGTTACCATTACCTTTTTATTGGTAAGCTTTGCTTTAGGACACTGTTGTGGCGTTTCACCTGGGGTCAGCCATTGCATTTTTCGCTTACGGTTATCGTAAAGAATCCACTTTTCATCACATGTCACAATTCGATCCAATATTCCTTCATTTCTGTATCGATTCAACAAGGCAACACAAGTTTCAACACGCATTTCTTTCTGCAGATCAGTCAAATCATGAGGTACCCATTTTTCACATTTTTTTATTTTATTGATTTGACGCAAATGAGTCAATATTGTTGGTAAGGTAACGTTAAACCATGCAGCTAATTCCTGGGTAGTTTGGCTCGGATCGGCTTCATTGTTATTCACCTGTGTGGACGGCCTTCCTCGTGGTTCGTTCTTCAAATCAAAGTTTCCATCACGAAAGCGTTTAAACCAAAATCGCACGGTGCGTTCATTAGCAGTCCCCTCTCCAAACGCAACATTGATATTGCGAGCTGTTTCTGCCGCGTTAGTTCCGCGTCGGAACTCGTATTCAAAAATCACTCGAATTTTCGAAGTATCCATCTTTCTTGTCTAAGCTGAATAAAAAAAACAACTGAAAGTCGATAATCGAATGTTGCACATTTTTAAATGAAGAACTACATAGGTACCATGTGGAAAAAGTTTCACGCAAAAATCTCAAACCATGAAGGTTCTATGTCAATTCGAAGTACCTATAACAATGAAACGGCAATTTCATACTTTAACCCCTATTATTATACTGTTTAAATACTCATTTTTAAGCCCAGAAATCGAACTACTAGTAAGACAGTTACTTAGCCTAGTTTGATAAGGTGTTTATTTATTTTAAAGCCCAGATATCGAATTAGTAGTAGGTCAGTTACTTAGCCTAGTTAAATATGGTGTTCACTCATTTTAAAGCCTAGAAATCGAACTACTAGTAAGGCAGTTACTTAGCCAAGTTTAATTATTGTGTTTACTCATTTTAAAACCCAGAAATCGAATTAGTAGTAAGTCAGTTACTTAGCATATTAAATATGGTGTTTACTAATTTTAAAGCCTAGAAATCTAACTACTAGTAAGGCAGTTACTTAGCCTAGTTTAATATGGTGTTTACTCATTTTAAAGCCTAGAAATTTAACTACTAGTAAGGCATTGAAATAAAACCTCTTTTTAACGGATTTTAAACATGGCTGCTGAAAAGTAGCCGAAACGTCGGTCTAAAAATAAACAGTAACAAATAAATCGCGATTGAATCCGTTAAAGTAAGGCAGTTACTTAGTCTAGTTTAATATGGTGCTTACTCATTTTAAAGCCTAGAAATCGAACTAGTAGTAAGACATTTACTCAGCCTTAATTAGCCTTAATATGGTGTTTTCATAAAAAGTCGCTTCAAGAATTAGTTACAATTCCTAATCAAATGGAGTATAGTCAGTTTTCAAACACTACATTACAAGCGCTTACGGCAGTGCTGGCCTTTGAAAATTCTAATGACCTTCTTGAAGAATCCCAAATGGTTGTCGCTTGGGAAAACCACAGCAGGGAAATGATCTAACAGCTAGAGCGAGGACACCCCATGCTTGCTTTAGCTGTGTGACGACGATGTTACCTTTTACCCGCTACAATATCCCACCTTATTTGTATTGGGAATGGTGGGGTACAATGAATTACGGGTGAGGCGCGAAGTCGCGCTAGTATCATACTTGTTGGCAGTACTGAGGGGTAAGCTGCATAACCCAGCCGTACTGGGTGCCCTGTGCCTGTGTGTGCCAGACCGATACGTGTGGCGCCGGCGCCGGCCGCCGCTGCTGGCGGTGCCGCGAGCGCGCACGAACTTGCAGGCCGAGGCCCCGTTCACTCGGGCCCTTCGCGCCCTCAATATGATAGCCGAAATAGTGGACATGTTTACGGGTTCTCTAAGTGAGTTCACAAGGGCATCATTTTATATTATTAGTTATAACTAATTTATAAAATAATGTACTATATTTGGTATGAGTTTTTTATTGTATTAATTGTATTGTATGAATTGTTTTCTATTAATTGTATTGTATGAATTGTATTGTATGAATTGTTTTCTATGAATTGTATTGTATGAGTTGCTATCTGCCGCATTGGGGTAACCTGTAGTGGCAGATGGTAGATGAAAAAAAAAATACTTTGAAATAATGTATTTGTACTTCCCCAGGGCAAAGAACGTGGTATCTTGAAGCTGGAACCCCGCCCGAGGGTGGTAGTAGAGACTGCGAAGGCGGAACTCACTCCCCAGGTAAGTGCCAATACAACTTAGTATCGCCATAGATAACATAATACTAGTATCGCTATTTTAAATAACAAGTATTTAAACTATTGGCCTATCGAAGACCACTGCTCTAGATAGGCCTATCCCAATGTACTTATGTCATACTAACGATACTCTTTCTTCCCCATCCAGTCTATCTATCCCAACCGCTAGTTGTAAAGGGTCTTGAAGTAAACAAAATAACATAATCTGTTAATTAAATTGAGATAATACATCATCATCTTATAAATTGATTTAATTTGTGAAAAGTGTTATTGTATGTAAATTGAAATCCTTGTTGACAAAATGTCTAGATTTACCTTTAGGTTTTTTTATTTTATTTTTTTACGTGCAGGTAATTCCCACGGATAACTCAACCGTAGTCGGAGGGGGAGGTTATGTCGGACTCGAACCGACTAAACCGCACGCTGTCTGTGGGTCGATGTGCTAGGCTGAAGGTGAGGTCGTCTCGCGACATATCCCTCGCACCCCGGCTGATCCAGGGATATTCCTCTCGGTCTGGCCCTCGATGCGCGCTGCCGCCGTGGCCTGCTTCTGCTAGGGTGACGAGCGGCTCCACCCGTCACCCTCAGGCCCGCGCTCATGTTGGGCGGAGGTCGGTCTGCGCCCTCCGACGCCCAAGCTGCCTTCGAACGCGGGCAGCGATGTCAGCGAGTCCCTCTCGCTGGCTGCGCCGCGCCCGCACTGCTGTCTCCTTCACGAGCATGACCTGCTCGCAGAAGGAGGCGCTGGCCGCCCACGCATTTGCGTAGCGGACCACCGCCGCGAGCAGGGTGGAGAGCGTGAGCACTCTCACCCCTAGGGCCGTCACAAGCTCCCGTCTCGGCGCTTCGCGAGCGTGGCGAACGGTGAGCATGTGCAGCCCCGAGTCCACGCTCGCGTTATACCTTTGGGTCTTATGATAGCTGAAATAAATGTTTTTTGAAGTGAAAATTTCTTTAGCGGCGTTGGATGGGTGAAAAATGTTCAACTCGTGTCAGGATCGCTTGACCTTTGGACCGTAACCGACGACTGACGTCATACAACATAAGCTATAGACTGTCTATTTTGCAAGATATGATAAATAGCATCGTAGTCGACTTTAAGTCCTTTTGTTTCAGATAGTACCGGGTTCAAACCTGGCTTTGGGACACTTTTATGATTATTTTTTCTTTTTGTAATTTAGTAATTTCTTCTGACAGACAATTAGCAGAAAATTAGTGATAGGTTCTATGATTGGCGTTATAGGTATGGTATGGTATGTTCTTTTTATCTTTTTCTATGTATATAACGAAAAAAGAAAGAAAGAAAATGTTTTCACTTCTGCCGGCACTCCCAGAGTGCAACCCGTCTTTTTTTTATATAATCCGGTTCCTACCGGCTTCTCAATGAGAACCATGGTGTATGACATATTAGAACGAGGTACACAGCCACCATTTTCAGGTCATCGTAAAGAGTATTAGTAATCAAAGTTTTTAATATTATTTCCCCTAAGCCGCAGTATTAGGTACTAACTAGAAATCTAAAGACTGTGCCCAAACCCTCTAGTTACGCCAATGCTAGGGGTGGGTTCATGTCAGTGGTGTAGTGGCTTAGATTCGAACCTGGAACCTCTATTGGGGGCTTAAGAATGAAGGTTTATATTATTAAGCTACCCGACGATTGGTTTCAGATAGAATATTATAAAAATGATAAACCATATTTTTCTAATTTGTAATTTATTTCTTTACCATCTCTTCTATTGTAAAATCCATGCTAATATTATAATATATGCAAAAGTAACTCTCTGTCTCTCTCTCTATTTCGCTTTCACGCCTAAACCACTGAATCAATTTTGAATAAATTTGGTAAAGAGGCAGATTAGACATTGAAAAAGGGCATTGGGTATTTTTCGCGATAATCCTCATGAGCAGAGCCGCAGGCAAAAGCTAGTTCTAAATAAGTTCTCATATCCTATAACGGGGGACCGAAAATTGTAGTAAAAAAAAAAAGTTGGCGATATGTGGAAGTTAATACTAATACCTACCCCTTCGGGGATTTACAGGCGTGATTATATGTAATATGTAATATAAATAAGTTGTAGTGTGATGTGTATCCTTTTTTAGAACTCTTGTCTGTTTGTTTTGGACATGAAATTGCTGAACGGATTTTGATAGAATCAAATTTTCAAAAACGTGCTAGAAAAATCTTGGTCAGACTTAAAATCAACGGTCATGTTCGATCACAATTCGTTTAAAAGAATAGGAGATACCAATAGACCAATAGTCGCGATAGCTGATATCCCCGCATTAGCCGCGGGCATCAGCTGTGTAATTCTATAAGCATAAAGCGTCGAACACAGCGCTGATAGAGATTGTGTATGTGTGTGTGTGTGTGTATGTGTGACGTCACTGGAAATCGACCAATGTCAATGTCTATCAAGGCTGTAATCGAAATACAGCTTAGATAATTGGAAACAGAGATTCAAATCGATTAAGATAGGAAAAAGTGGATGTCCAGGTGTCCCTTTGGCTCAGTGGTCAGAGCATTCCCCCTGTAAGGGAAAGATCGTGGGTTCGAGTCCCACCTGGCCATCCACTTTTTCCTATCTTTATCGATTTGAAAAGTTAGCATAGTAAATGCTTCAAAATTTTAATATTATTAGAGATTCATTTTTATACAAATAGATTGATATTTATCATCTTCTACGCAGTAGTCTAGTAAAATCAGTGTATTCTCGATAATTCCGCAGTACCTACATTTGGCGTCCACCATTACCGTCGAAAGTACACAAGGTGTAATTACCGCCAATCGGGGCTCGGCGCGACGCGGGCCCAATTAACGAAATGTAATACGCCGGTGTACCGAAGTGTTTTGTGTTTACCGATTTTGTTTGTATATTCCGAACTAGCTATTGAATAAAGATACTTCTGGAAAATCTGTACATAACAGCGATAGCAATTTGAAGGGCATCATCCCAGCGTTAATTCCAGCTGCATTCGAAGATCTCACCTTGGAGTCTGGGGCACGCTTTTTACAAGCTTTTATTTAACTTGCAATGTGTGTTTGTTCGGGTGGAATCTTACAACTCAATTTTAAGGCACTTGCCCTCAACCGATTGAGCTGAAATTTGGTATGCACGTTCAGTTCGGATGACAATGCAAGAAAAAAAAAAAAAAAGATTGTTTTTAAAAAGGTTTTTCGAATATATCTTATTCTAGTCTAACTGCGGAAAGCAATTCCTATCTGACCTTGACACCCCTTAAGAAATATCGAAGCATGAAAAATGTTGTGGATTTTTTAAAAGGAGTCCAACTTCCCTGAACGACTGCAATAGATATTGATATGATAGCCAGGATTGATTTCTTAATGTGCTCACCGTCCTTCCAACATATTTGAGGTTCAAACCAGCCTCACCTGCCGAATATCTGACGATACCCTGGCATAGGCTTTAGGCTCTAGGGTTAGGAGTACGAAGTTAAACAGCAGTCGCTCCCTAAATTTTCCAGGAGCCACTAGGTACTTATCAGAAACAATAAGCGGGGCCCGGACAAGGACTCTACAAGCTTTGAAAGCAAATGGGAAATCGATAAAATAATGATGAGAGGACAAAGATTGGAAGTTAAGCAAAAGTTTAACAGTCAGTAACTCCCAAAGAAAATTGCTCCAAGTATGATGGATGAAACTCGGATCAATTCAGACGGCCACCTGAATTTTAATATTCCCTCTAAACCTCTCCAACTAAGCTAAATAGCTTGTGCTAGGATTAGATGTTCACGACGTTAGTTCGAACCCCTCTCGATCGTAAGGTCGCGCTCGCACGCTCTGCCACGCTCCCATCGACGCTATTACAACTATACATTGGCTACCCGACCTTACAGTTTAAACTTCATAATAGGTATAAATGAGCCTAAAAGCTTCTTTTTACAATTTTTTTAACCGACCCGCTTATTCGATAAGGATCTTTTTTAAATGTTATTCTTTGTTTGTTTATTATCCGATTTACGTGATTTGTTTTGAGTTCGATGCTGAATAGTTGCCATTTGGTCTCATAAAACATTTTATATAGTTTGTTTCAGTAGTTTCCATCTTATGAACATTTTTGTTTTCTTTATATCAAACTTTTAACCGACATATTATTTATGTTGTCCCATTTTTCCGTCGTTTATGAACCGATTTCAAAAATTCTTTTTGCATTGGGTTTAGTACAACTTAAAGTTTGTCTCATATCAATTTCATGGGTACTAGACCTTGGACTTCGGAGACACACCAGAGAACTCCTCAAAATTTAATAGGAAATAGAAAATTGCGCGAAAATGCAATGTTAAGATTTGATGATGGAGCTGGAAGGTGGCCAAGCGAACTTCGCAATGAAATGACACAACCTCATTAGGTTTGGATTGCGCTTATTTCAAAAGCTTGTACCGTACCGCAAACAGAAAAAGCACTTGTGCGCCACAAGATTTTGAAATTAGCGCAAATTTTGCAGAAAAATGTTACTTCATTTTAGGACAACAGGTTTTTGTAAAAGCTTGCTTGTTTTATTAATAATTAAGACCTTATTTATAATATATTTATTATTATTGTGTACAAATTAGACCAGTATCTTTTCAGTAAATATTTAGTTAATTCTTCTGCCTGCACCTACCTCAATGTATCTCTGCATCACTCTAAGGTAGACTGTAAGATAATGCCTTCGGCATTAAGTCCGCCTTTGTACTAACTGTGCATAAAGTTTAAAAATAAATAAATAAATAAATAATTTATAGGAAAGTTTCAAACTCCACACAGTTTCCTATAAAATTTGTTATTAATATCTATACAAAGATATATCAATAGTCCGTTATCTCTCGTGATATATCTTTTTAATTACCAATCAGGGTACAATAACTATAATCGATTGGGGCGTATAAGGGAGGAGATGGTATGAAATAGTTTGATAGGGCTGTCACACTTCAAAAGCGTATACCATAGCTCGTGAATTTGAATTACCAAATAACATAAGAGCACTCGTGCACCCAAAATGTATTTCGCAGATAATAAGCTTAAGTAAAACAAGTTCAGTCAACAGCCTAGCAAGTTCCACTTCGAGGAGCTTCCTGAATGATATTGAACCATTCGATCAAACAGCTAGGCACATTACTTGACTAGCGAATTGACCAAACAGCTAAGTAAATTATTTGAGTCCATTACGATTCATTATTTGCCTAGTAGTCTAGTCTGCTCCTGAATTAGCCTTCTAACCTGATCTATCTAAGTCGGACTGAGCAGCTTTTCTCAATGAACAAAAACTTTCTGACTTATTGCAGGGGTGGTGTTCTACCGTACGAATGGCCTAAGCATTAGCCTACCACCTGCACCTATTGCACCTTATAAACGCTATGGCTGAATAACATCGACGCTGAACAGCGCTGTTTAGTAAAGGCACATGCCGGTTGGTTGAACGGCAAGGTAAATATAGTGACAAAAGGCTTATAAACAATTATAGGCCTATAATAGTCCTCCTAGTTATGTCCACTCGTAGAAAAGCTGTAAAATACGTAACCAATGAGTTTCTCCGAACCATACCTTTACCCAGATCTGCCACCAAAAGTTCTGCCACAAAGTTTTTGGCGAGATTGTTTGACAACGAGTTGATGTCTGTTATGACCCTAACAGTGTACCGATCTACCCTCTTTCGTCATCGTCGTTGATATTAAAACAACTTATTTTTTATATTTCATTGTGGCATCCCACCCTGTGGTGACAACCCTAGGGCTCGTAGTTAATCAGTGTCCGATAGGCACTCATTGGCGCCCGAAGATGGACTGCTGTGTGTCACGGAACGCTCAACGACACCCGCCTGGGAGTGGGCCTGTAGGCTTTTTGAGCGGCCGCCGTGAATTTGATCAACTTGATCAATTCTGTCAAAATGTTAGCTCACCTACGAAATTTTTCAGGATATTCTACACAACACTGCATAGAACCCAAAGTATTATACATTAACTAGCTAGTGTTGGGCTCTAAAATGCGGATAAACATAGGCACTTAAATACATTTTCCTTTGTAAATACTTATGGATAGCTTCATAAAAATACCTATAAGTAACAAACCAGATAGACATAAATATTCGTGCATACAAATATTTGCACTGAGCGGGAATCGAATCCGTGATATTCGACGTAGCAGTCGAACACTGAACCGCTATGCCAATATCCTTAATTCTTGTAGAATATATTCTTCACAAAATACACACACCGTCAGAATTAGCGGAACACAAAAAAGGAGAGTATATTGTTTATGTTTAATTATTATTTGTTAAAATATTTTTAAACAAATAATAATTAAACATGAAACAACAGTTAAATTAACATGTTTGGATATTAATTTGCAACATCATACTTAAAGTATTATAAAAAAAAAACTAAACAAAACAAAATGCATTATTCTTAGATTTTTTACAGCATGCCCAGACGGATGGAAACCTTAATCAGGGCACGAGGGGTAACACTCAAACATTCATTTAATTAATTTTAAACCGTCATAAAATCTTAAAATTTCAACTGTTTCTCTGTCACTACGAAATCTAAGACAAATGCATTTTGCACAGCGCTCGTGTAGAAAGGTACCTACTAGAAAATTCTATTCTGAAATTTCTGCCCAATTTCCTCCCTTTTTACTATACGTTAGAGCATTCTAAAATATTTTAATGACCGACTGGGGAAGTACCTTCGCCCTATAGAATATCGCGGTCAGAATAACCTCGTGTTATGTTCCCGGCCGTGAGTAGGGTATCCAGAGCTCACTGAAGAGGTTTCGTGCTGTCACTGGGAAGGCTGTACCTGCTTTGTCTTCTACACTGTCGGCACAGAAACTCCCTGCAATTACAAGGTCGGTAGAACGAGTGTGACTACCCTGGTGTTGCACACGTTCATAGGCCACGTTAACCATTTTACATCAGGTGGGCCGTGTGCCTGTATGCCACCACAGTTGTATAAAAAAAATGAAACACATGTGCCCGTAGCTTATTGATTAAGGGGTCGTCTTTACCATTCAGAGGTCTCGGGTTCGAGTTCGATGTAAACCCACTTCCCTAATAACACAAGCAATTCTTCACAAACAACGCCTTTCAAGTATTGGCCGGATCTGGCAATATGGCTTCCGCCTGTGGCACTTTAGCGTGGATCGATCATGCGCGTGAGGGCCCTGTTTAAGGACGCAGATGCCCGGGGCGAGGTGATGTTGGCGGTGTCACTGGGACATCGCCCGGTGTGAGAGGTGCAGTCCCTCTTTCCGAGCGCAAAATGGGAACACCGTGGTTCTCATACTCGAGCGGTCATCGGAGATGGCTCTAGGTTAATCAGGTGCAAGGGAAATTCTTGATCTGTACATCTCTGAAAGCGTGCATGGTGTCAATAGTTATAAATATTTTATTGGCAGATATGAGTAAAGTGATTATCGTTTTGATAATATCTTAAAAAGCAAGCAGTATTCTGCACAAGCAAATTTTTACTTAATTTCAGTAGTATATCAAGAGTAAATCGCATGATCGGGATATATTAATAGGAGTCTTGAATAATGCCCCAGGGCCACATTTTCGCTGCAGGACAGCGCTGTGCGTGATGAAGGTAACTATATCATCCAAGACAGTCACGGACAAAATTCGTTAAGTATCTTGTGTTTAAAAAGTATAATACATATGTACATACATTCATACATATATACATAGTTAGACAGAGGTGAATTAACACCCACATTTTACCAATCTATATTCGGTCCCACGTAATAGGGGGTGAGCCTATTGCCGTATTCCGGGCACTATTGTTGGCTCGAGCCATGCCTCTAAGGCTGAGTCTGGGCTGTACATATCTGTCTGATGTTCAAGTTAATCAGCCCTATCCCTTAGTCGCCTTGTACGACACCATATAGGAAGATTTGGACATTGGGGTGGCCCAAATTCTATTCTGCCGGGAACACGAATGTATAAGCAATACAGAATATATAACGGATATTTGTAAGTTAACGAAATTTTAAAGCAATTTTATTTCCATGCTGACGTTTTATTACAGATATTGATTGGAAACAGCGAAGGTCTAAGATGGTACTTGAAAACGACCCGTCCTTTAGAAGGAGACTGCTCTGCCCTCTAGATAAATGGCAATTCGTTGGCCAGCGTGTGATGGAATAGAACGATGACGTACATGTAGTAGATTTGACGTACATAACAGTAGTTAACGCATGTCACAAACGTCAAAAGGTCCAAGTACATACCGCCGGGAACGCAACACAAGGTTAAAATGACCGTGATATTCTGTACGCCGGAGGTAAATCCCCAGTCGGACTGCTCAATCGGACGGAAATACCGTTGTGTCCTACCTCCTATATCCTACCTACCTATATCTCGGTATTTGATACCCCAGACAAAGTGGGGTAATAGTCGGTGTGAGTCCGATATAAATATCTACCCCTAGTGGCCAGCGGGGTTGGAATCCCTGACGATTGCAGCAAGTAAAAAGAAAGCTAAATAGATACTTTTATGATTTGGAAACGCGTTTTCAAACATACTTAATAAGGAAGTTTGGTTATACCGCATGATTTTTTTAAACAAAATATTTTAAAACTTTCTAGGAAACTTAAATTAATTAGAATTTGTATTAGAAATAATTCTTCAATATTGTCAAATCGTACTAAATGGTATCAATTCATTCAATAAATACGCATGCATTTGACAGGGACAACAGTAGTTCTTATTTTCGCCATTTCAAGGAATCGTTGATTTCAACAAGTCGTCACAATTTAAGCACTTGTGTCATCATCTGTACAATAATCATTGGTTATTTCTCACCGCGCCTTCCAATAACGGCGCATAGTCTATATTAATTTACCATTGTCAGGCGTAACGGACACAGGGACAATATTACGATATTTTCACTAAACTAGCTGTCGCCCGCGGTTCTACCCGAGTTGATTACTGATCGATTTCATGCGACTCACAATACCATATCTATTTAGTAGCAAGCATCCATACTTAGGCGCGGTTTAGATGGAACGCCGCCGCCTGGAGACGCGGGCGCAATTCTCCTCTAAGACAAAAACAACGTTATAAGACACTACATAAGGTTCATATTGTGTTACTTAAATCGTCCGTCACCACCAAACGTTGCCGCCACGTCTCTTCTGTACAAACCGCACCTTGGCCCATATTTTAGAACAACACTCAAATTTGAATGTTTATTTATCTGAGGATTGTACAAATAGATTGACAGATTTGACTGATTGTCGAGGAACTGAGTACCATTCTAGGATACAGGCCTTAGTGTGTAGATATTTTTCGGTGGTAAAGACTCCCTAGTACCTACCAAGATCAGTGGGCAGACAGACACTAGCTACCTACTTCTTTAGATGCGTTACATTATATATTGTTGCGTTATAACATAACATAACATTACATAAACTCACGCCTATATCCCCGAAGGGGTAGGCAGAGGTGCTAGCACCCACATTTCGCCAGTTTATGTTCAGGTGGCGAGCCTATTGCCATTAACCGGGCACTTATAAACCTGCGATAAATACACACATAACTTCGAAAAGCATCGAAATGTCATTGGTGTGTGCCATGGTAAAACCTGGGATCGAACCCGAGGCCTCGTCTCAGCAGTCCATTACCCATACCACTAGGCTACCGCGGCTAATTGTTGTGTTACCGCTTGATTAACCCTTGAGACTCATTCAACTTGAGAATTCATTCAACCAAACCGACTTTTCACCTTTTTCTTCCTTTTCATAAATGTAAAACGCAGTTCTGTTTTAATTGTTCTAAGACCATTCAAAATGCTCAGAATTGAACACGCGACAAGTCTCTTACGGGGTCCCTTTCGAGCTACGCCTTGAGCACTCGAAATTTTCCTATACAACCATGTTGAGTGGGATTCATCCACCGATAACCATACGAACTTAAAGTCCCGACTGAGTTTTCACTTTTATCAATTTAATCATTTCGAATAGTTGGCATAACTACTAATTCATTTAAAAATTCATTCCTAATTCTCGTTCAACGAAATGACGCATTAAATTGAAAACTAGAACAGATTTTTTTTCTAGAAAGCCTCACGTCGTAATTTTATAACGAGCACCACACACACGCGTGTGTAAGAGCCATTAAAATCAAAAGGCACTCACACACAAACAGCAAGCCACTTCAAAAGCACTAGTGTTTTGCCATAAATCCTGGATTAATGTCGCTACCGGTGTGCGGATAGCCTTACTACAGTTGTTTCCGATAAGTCGAGCACAGTGCCGTTCGCCGATTGGCCAAAATAATACCTCTGTGACAGTTGTCGGAAATACGGAAACTTTATTTCTTGCACGGTAATTTGCGTTATTGTGATTTTGTATTGGATTTGATTAAATTGAATAATTATAATGAGAGCAATGATTATACTCATTATAATTAATCAATTATAGTATTTTTATTAATCAAATATAGTAACGCCATATTTATAAGAATATATATTAATAAAAGATGGCGCTGATACTTATTCACTATATAAAACATATTTATTTAAAAAACGGTCTGTGCGTAATATTGAATATAAAATGATGATTTATTATTATTCTTTCTAAAACAATACTAAACGCGCTAAATTGACAATTTTATAAAATAAACTAAGTAAACAAAATGATTTCAAAATAAAACATCATAATTTCAATTATGTGTATATTAAAAAAATAAACGAGGCAACGGTGACTGCCGCCGAATTAATCAGTACAAAGTAAAGTGAGGTTACATTTACAAATTAAAAAGTTAAAACGCGGCAAAGGTGTAATTAAAATCTGACATCAAGTTTGTGATAATAATAATTGGATTGTTAAGTAATTAGAGTTCTATTATAATAATAGGATCACAACAATGACTATTATTTTTTCATTTTACTAATAGGAAAAAAGAAGATAATTTCGGACACTTGTTTTTAAACAAAACCTTTGTTATTGTAGTGCAGACGTGTGTTTAGTAAGAAGTAGCCGTTTTATAAAGTAGTCTTGTCTTGAATTTTCGAAATAAAATGATTAATTGTTTCAAAATATAATGATTTAAATCACGGATATAAAGAAAAACACACATAAAAATACACATGCATACATATAATCATAGGCACAAGAGTGATAGAGGCCTATAGAGTCGCGCATTCCCCGCCATGGTGTTCTGAGAAATACGAGTCTCTCACTCTGAAAGCGACTTTAACTATAGGTACTTACCAAATTAAGAGGAGGGGGTTGGGGGTCAGCTACAGTCGCTTCCTTAAAATTGATAGAAGTAGGACATTTTACTTATTAGCAAAATTGTTGTGTACCAAATTGTTACACAACAGCGACGTAGGAACACAGAAAAACGTTTTGTGTCTATGCATGATCAATTGTAGAACAAACAACAAGCCGGGCATCATGTTGCGCGTCAGATAGCGACATCGCGCGTGTTGCGCAGCGTTGCCGAACTTGTTTAGCATGATAATATTGCGCGTCGAATGTTGTCTAGTATATATATGAGGAGATTGGAGTTCGGATGAAGAAGTGATAGTAAAAATATCTTCTCTGCCAGGGCTCCTGCGAGTATCCGCCATCCTCCCCGCAGCCGTCTGTGGACCGGCTCTCGGTGACGTGGGCTGAACCTGGAAGCATGTCCTCATCAGGGGTCAACCTGTTCCATCTGCCTTCAGAGACGCCTCTCGGTAACGAGGTTAAATTTTCACCAGCTGCTGGAGGTAAGACTTTTTATATTGCTATTGTAGAATTTACAAGCCGATATTTATATTGTGCTGGCGGCGGTATAACTTGGAACACGTATTGTCTTGGACCAAAGTCGTGATGATAATGATAATCTCATCATCATCATCATATCAGCCAGACACATTCCACTGCTGAACATAGGCCTCTCATGCTTGGTGAATATTAGCTCGTCACCCGCCGTAGCACCGTGTACTATCCTCAAACACGTGCTCTGCGCATAGCACATTTTGAGCACATTTTGAGCACATTTTGAGTACATTTTAGGTTCAAGATAATGTCCCGAGGTAGACCTGCCTGTGATCATGGACGTAAACCGTTAATTTACAATCTTACAAGCTACAGCGAAAATACAAATACCTACGTGCTCGTGCAGTGCGAACATTTGAAAATATTTTTTTTTTGCGAATTTTTCATTATAATCCAGAGTCGGCCAACAGCAGTAGTCAGTGTAACTAGTAGTGGCGATGTGGGTAAATTTTTGCCGAAAATGGATGCCGGTAGATAACATTCTAACCTCTTATGGAGCGACCATAGTACCTACCTAATTTTTGTATGGGATTTTACCGTGGCATCCCTTTGAGAACAAGCAGGCAGAAATGGGGTTATAGGGATTTTTAATACCTATATACACACGGGCACATCAATTTAACTTCACTGACTGATGGTAAGCTGAAGGCAGTCTCAGGAAAGACGGTCACCATTATATACACGTACCTACCAGTGGTGACACTCAGCTTGACCGCCGGTATGTATGTAAAAGCCTGGTCGCAAAGTAAAGTCGGAAGTCTATGACTTCCAAATTAGCTGAAAGCTGTTTTATATCTAAGTAATTACCTATATGTGATATTCTTGTAAACGTCCGAAATCTTATAAATCGGTTTCTGGCTTTAGTTAGACGTAAATCGTTTGATGGTCAAATTATTTTCCTTTTTTTTTCAACCCATCGCTCGGCATCCTGTGAAGGACGAGGCAATTTGAAGTTTTTGTTTTTTTTTAATGTTCAAGATCAATGGGCATTCGGTCGAGATAATAATTGCCAATCAGCCGGAACCATTTTGTACGATAATAATAACTGAGTTCACTCTAAGTAGGTTCATTTAAGAGATTTTAACCGACTTAAAAAAGAAGGTGGTTCTATTGTTCATCTATATTTTTTTATGTACTTTATGTTCGAAGCTCACGTTCATATTTCATGCCATATTTCTATCGATTTAAAAACTATATATTTTCGGCATTAAATTTGGTTAAGCTTCTACATTTGGGTACCTAACCAAATTTTATTGGTACCTGAGACCCTGGGCTCTGGAGCTATACCTACCAAGGAACTTCTCAAAATTATATAATATATAAAAAAGGTATACGAAATATCTAAAACAAACCAAGCAATAATGACAATTTAAACCCCATTTTTGCAGTTATTGAGTGTTACAAATACAAGGAAAAATAATAGTTCCTCTATCATTAATTTCATGACCTTCTTGACGCACTATACATAATAATCTCTGACCTTAGAATATTTAGAGTAAATTATCTCAGTCTCTGACCCACTCTGACGTTTCTTCGACATTCCTACTTCTCCGTTACACGCCCCCTAAAATCCAACCACACGTCCTGATCGTCCACCTGAATCTCGTGGGGGGCGGACACACGGAAACAAATTTACTGGCGTGGCTAACGTGGCTCTGGTACACTCGACATTGGCGTGTCGCCATTAATGATTTTATAATACATTTTACTTGACATTGGCGAATTGCGGCGATTTGCTGCAGAAGCCATTTTGAAGAAGTTGAAGTTAGTCTCCGTTACACGTAAAGTATGTCATAAGCGTAGACAAGAAAAATACTATATCTATGGCGTAGACAGTCCTATAAGTTGACTTGACTTGTGTTGTATCTAGATATTGTGACAAGGAATGTCGTATTAAAAAGTTGGTTGAAAAACGTCACTGTGAAAGTATTTATATACTTGCAAAACATATTTATTTTTATTTAGATAATATTCTAGCTTACAAATAGATATTACCTGTCGTGTTATACTCAGTATTTTGTGTATGTATGTTTGTGTGTGTAAATGGCAGTAATCGCTCCCGAAAAATCCGACATACCAATCAAATATCCAACCTCTGGGCTCCAAGAGCTTTGAACAACAGAGATATCGCTAAGAGAATGATGATCGTGAAATAAGGCTAAGCCAAATTTTTACTGTCCCATAAATACCTAGAGACCGCTTTAAACGATTAAACCTAATACACTTTGAGGTTGGCAGAATCATCGGCAACTAAATAGCTGATGCAAGGAGCCATTTGAATAAAATAAGAAGAAGAAAATGTTAGTCATCAATTAATTTTCCTCTCCCAATGATGACCTACTGTTTCCACGCTGGCCAGACGGTTCGGCTTCGAGATTTTCTTCTCTTGCAGTGATATCTTCTGCGATGTTTCCGTTAGTCAACAGCCCCTCTAGACAAGTGGCAATTCGCTATCTGGCGTTTGGTGGAATAGAATGACGAATATATGCGATTTGACGTATATGACAGTCGTTAACGCATGTCAAATACGTCAAATCCTATACATTCGTCATTCTATTCCATCAAACGCCAGCTAGCGAATTGCCACTTGTCTAGAGGGGCAGTAGCCCTAGCAAGAACAACTATCGCAATCGTATCGTAAATGTATTTAGAGAATGGAGCATTACGATTGGCCGGATTCACACATTATGATTGGCAGACGGCCAATTTCCATGCTTCATTCTCTCAATACGTTTAGCATACAATTACTAGAGTTGTTCTTGCTAGGGGTACAGGTCGCATGTCACGACACCCTTCGGATGTGATGGGGTGGTGAACCTCGCATTCTTTTTTCATCACCACACGAATTATGTAATGGCGATGATCACAAAATTCTTTACAGATGGATCAGAAGATGAAGATTACTCAGCCAGCTTGAGCGCTGTTCTTCGTCAGAGGCGCGCCAGCGTGAGGAGATCCCGTAAAGGTCGCTCCAGGAGACCATCCTCACCGTTTCTGGGTGACGAGAATCGGTCGAGGAGACGTTCATCGGTCTTCACTACTAGTTCTGGGGAGTAAGTTTTGACAGTAGAAAGGTCCAAAAAGAAAAGGTCAAGAAAGCTCAAACTGTGAAATGATCTGGTTCTGGTAGATCGGTTTTTCCTCGAGACTCATTATTGGGTTCTTCAATAAGGGCATCAGAAGGTTGTTACAGGGTCGGCAGCATGAGTGGATGCCCCTGGTGTTGCACACCTCCATAGGCCACGGTATCCATTTCGTATCAGATGGGCCGTGTGATCGTAAAAAGTCAGCATTCAGGAAACGCGACCGACTGAACCGATCGCGATCTGAACTGAGGGCATAATTAGCATAAAAAGAAACATTTTTAATGTACGGGGACTCGAATAAGTTCTGCAGGGCTCAAGCCAACCTTACCTGATACTCAGTGAACCTACTAAACAACGAACGAGTTTTCACGCACTCCAAGAAGAAAATGAGTTGGCACGCATTTTCTTCTCAGAGATCAAGACCATTCTAAAATGAATAATGTGGACCTCCATCCAAGTCCAAACTTTAGACGCAAGATAATATTAACTTAAGTAAAACCATTAAGTCGTTTTTAATGCCCATATCCAGTACAGCAATATCGATGGAGGAGCCGGTGGTTGTGGTGACGCAGGAGCAGATCTTTGAGAACATCCACCTGCACAAGGAGGTCCTGGGCTCCGTGAAACAACAGCCTCTGGGGATGCGGAGGAAACTTAAGATTGTACACCAGGTAGATCTGTTTTAGAATTGTAGTTACGTATCTTTTTTTACCGACACCTCATGACAACTTCATCTGTTAGCTGGTGCATACTGAAGGAATGTGAATCTGAATATGTTTTCAAATTATTATTATTTCGATATTTACATTGTGTTTGACTTTTCAGCTCTTCTTCAGACAGATTTCTGAGACTGTGACATTGACTTAAAATATTATTATATTTTATTTAATTATTTTTATGGATACTATCGTGATATTTCATGATAGTATCCGTAAAAATAGTTTATTTCAGTTTATCTAGTTCAGATAGGGCCTATCTGAAGGTAGGCGCTAGTGTATAGTCTGATGCTAAAGGTGACCGCATACGACAACTGCAGACGCACGCAGCAGATACACATAATTCATTGCGGGTTCTCAAAAGTTCCCTTTATCCGTATCGAAGTTTAACAAGTAATGTATAATATCGAGATACGCTGTATCTAGTGCATGCGTCTCATACCTTATAGTAGACGTTTATCGTAGTCTTTAACTATTATATAGATAGTAATACTGTGCTAGTATTCGATAAATTTTGTTAGTTCCGATACAGAACTTGTCATAATTAATATACTATTTTATGATACAGGCAAAGGGGTACATCAAACGACATCAGGGTCAGCTCCAGGAAAGGTTGGCACAGTCCAAGAGCACTCGAGATATTTACGCAAGATTCAACATTCTCCTGAACACGGTGAGCGATTGTTTATTCTGTAGGTACTCTCTGCTGTGCTTTTCCCAAAACATCATTTTTTTTTAATATATGGATCAAGTCATATAGTCTTCACACAACAAGCGTCGGTAGCTTAGTGGTTTAGGAGCCGGTCTTACGATCGAGAGGTCACAGGTTCGAATCCTGGCCATTACACTACCGACGTGAACCCACTCCTAGCACAAGCAATTTAGCTTAGTTGGAGGGGTTAGAGGGAATATAAGTAATTTCGATACTTTCGGTTGCTAATATTCTTAGCTAAAGGCAAAGTCTCAGGAAAGAGGGTCACCATTACAAACTCGTACTATGTTAACAATGGTGGCACTCAGCTTGACGTCCTCATCAGATGCTTTTCCACGCCCTTAAAGGACCCGGGACTGTAGGCAGAAGGAAACTCGAGAGCTGGCAAGGAATTCCAGTTCTTAATGGTGCAGCAAAACAAAAAGTCGCCGAAACGCTTGCTTCTTGATGGAAATTTGTACACATGATCATGGTATAGTGGGAACCGGATCAGAATTCCACGCGCGCGACGACAATTACTAGTATATTATAATAACCATACTTACTTGTGGTTCGTGTCCAGAAATGGCAGCAAATGAAACGCGAAGCTGCGAACACCTCCAACCTCCTGATACCCTGGGAGCTGCGGATCAAGGAGATAGAGTCACACTTCGGCTCTGTGGTAGCCTCGTACTTCACCTTCCTGAGGTGGCTGTTCTGGGTCAACCTGGTCATCGCTTTCATTCTTCTGGTGTTCGTCATTGTGCCAGAGGTAGGTGGTTTCTTCTTCTTTTTCTTCTTTTTTCCAGCGAATCAATCCAGTCCCGTGCTGGATTGAATTGCAGTATTTTTTTATACCACTGAAGAAAGTGGTAACCGTAGCCTATGGACGTGGCATCACCAGGGCAGTCACACTCATGCAGCCAACCCTGTAAACACAGAGAGTTTCTGTGCCGTCAGCTTAGAAGACAAAGAAGGAATAGCTTTTGATCTTCCCACTGACAACACAAAATCTTTCTAGTGAGCTCTGGCTACCCTACTCACAGCTGGGAACAAAACACGAGGCTACTATGGCCGTGGTACTCTGTAAGGCGGAGGTACTTCCCCAGTCGGACTGCTCAGTTGGACTTGATTTGAGATTGACATGGTCATTAACCGGTCATAGCCGATATTTCGGTGCTGTTACAAGCGCCGTGATCACGGTGTACTGACGGTCGCCGAGCTGGTTGTTGTAGTAGTAGAGTAAAGAAGAGAATATCACGGTGAGTGTTACCCTATTCATGAATTGTAATGTTAATATTATTCCAATGTTTTAAACGCGCTTGTATACCTATTCCAGTGATGCTTCCAGTAGCACTGGATTCACTCGCTGGACTGGAATGCCACTGAAATAATGTGACTCGGGCATTTAAGTTATATTCTTGTGTCAGTCCTGCCCCTCTTGACAAGTTGCAATACTTTTGAAGAGTAAAATTGTCTGTCCCATAAGTTGCAGACTGTCATGAACGTCATAGACGTCAAAAGACGTGCTAGAGTACGCGCCACGAAATAAGTCCCTTGGCCGCGGCGTGGCTGTAGCAACATGTAATGTTGCCAGTATCATCTTATTTTACCAGATCTGTTATTGTTCAGAAATGACTAAAATATTAGTTGAACAGCAGAACTTAAGTTATATTCGAACGTTTCCAAAGTTAGAACCAAATTAGAACGTTACAATGTGACCATATGAAACACCTAGAAGATGATTGTTTTAAAAATGATGGATTATTAGATGCAATATCATATGAACTGAGAGTAATGTTGATACAGAATTTGATTACGTATGTGACACTTAAAATAGCGACAGCAACTGCTCTTTACTCATGAAGAAATTTATCGTCAAAACACACCAAAAAAACAAGTACTGTACATTTAAGTGTACCTACAAGTTGTGACTTGAAGGCGATCCTAGTTAAGATACCGGTAAGTATAATTCCCACTAGTACAACATAAAAAAAATACTGGCAACTCTATCATGGCCACAACCAATCAACAAACAGAATGGTGGTGATGTAATTTTTAGTGCCGCGTTTTGTCGCGCTACTTATTTTTTGGCATAGATTGTGGAATAGAGTGATGAACGATTAGTCATTCATCACTCTATTCCACAATATGTCGGCCTGCGAATTGTTACTTGTCTCGGGGGACTGGAGGCACGTCGTAGTCCAAGATCCGCTTTCCGGATTCTCCACTTGGCACGGTCCAGAGCATCTATGGTAGTGAAACCATTGTGAAACCCTTTCCGATGCTAAACCAGTATTTCTTGTGTCTACTCCTCGTACCGGGACTGACCATTGCCAGGATTTGTTACCTGATCGTGTTTTCTCTGTTTAAAACGTTTTTATTGATATGTTTATATGTAACGGAAACTTTGAAACCAGTTTTAGCGCACTAAATTACTTCGGATTCATTTGAAATTTTGCTTCAATCATCATCGTGAACCAGATACCTAAATGTATTTCGCCAGATGTTAAGAAACTAGAGTGAAGTACAGACATATATTATCCGCATTCTGAAGTCAATGGTACAAGCTGTGCTTAAAGATTTAGGGGAGCCATATATCAAAGCAGCATTCTTTGCGCATTCAACTAATGCTGGTGCCGTACATTTACACAGAAAATGTTTCCTGACATTTCTTATTACGATCAAAAAGAATTTATCTTCTCAATTTGCTGTGCAGTAAATGCTACTATGGTGTGTGACCCTTCTTAATACTTTTATTATCATCTGTGCAGTGCCTGACAGCGGATCCAAAGAATGATGGTGAGCGGAAACTGATTATGGAAGATGAAAAACAGAACGCGTCGAACTTGCTTACCGTGTGGGAATTCGACGGAGTGCTGAAGTTCTCGCCGATCTTCTACGGGTACTACAGCAATATCGAGAGTGTAAAGTACCGCATGCCTCTTGCGTACTTCCTCACCGGCCTCGCAGTCTACGTGTACAGTTTCGTCGCTATACTACGAAAGTGAGTGACAACAAATCTTTATTCCTCACTAACTCCAGCGGTTTTGCCCGCGTGGCATTTTGAGACAATTTTTGCAAGGTATTCTAGATAATAAGCTATCCTTGTACCAAATTTCAGCCAGATCCGCGCAGTCGTTAGAGCGTGTTGGAATAACAAACATTCAAACATTTATAATATTAGTAGAATAGAATAGGATTAATCTCTTTTCTCGTGCGAAAATCTTCACGGATACCACCCCACCAAGCCAGCGCGCAGTGGAGTTGGTTATGTTGGAAATGACTATAAAAACGCTGGCCCTTTTTAATTATTGGAGTGTAAGGCACGGTTTATACAGAAGTTACGTAGCGGGTACGTATTCCGGTGGCGGACAATTTAAATAACACAATATAAACCTTATGCAGTGTTCAATAACGTCGTTTTTGTCTTAGATAAGAATTACGTCGTCATTTAGTGGCAAGACATTGCTTGGAGGCGCGGGCGCAATGTCTCCTCTAAGGCAAAAACGACGTTATTGTACATTTCATAAGGTTTATATTGTGTTACTTAAACCGCCATACGTCCCCGCCACGTCTCTTCTGTAAATGTATCCTAGTCCATTGCGTAAGTCCTTAGTTGGTAGGGCAATTGGGCATACAATAATATTATTATTGTATGCCCAATTTGGCGCATCATAGCTGAATTTATTACTTTTTTATCCTATGTACCTATTGACAATAAACATAATTTTGAATTTGAATAAACCGCGCCTAATACTAAGTCCCAGTAAGCCAATTCCTTTGCAGCTGACCTTGGATCAACTATAGCTTTGACATGGCAACCTCGGGTTGGTGTCCCCCTCAGCCATCTCGCCACGGAAGGCGAGGGGCCCCTGGTTCTATTGAGGTCAGGGCCGTCTTAAGGCTATATAGCGCCAGGGTGCAAAACTCAGACTGCGGCCCCTCCCCCCCGGTCAACAAAAAATCGGAATAAATTTTTGATGTTTCATTTATTTTTCTCTAAGATCTGTAATCTAATATAATGAAAAAAATTCAAAAATTAAAGAAAAGAAATGGATTTAATATTTCTCTAACGTTTCACAGCATTAAACAAAATCAAACTTTAATTTTCATGTAATAAGATTCAATTGTCATAGGTCGTCTAATGACATCAATCAGTACCGACACTCAGAGCCGAATCGCGAACTTACATTACAATGGACACCCTAATAGCCTAATTATAGAGGTCATTTCGCTTCGCTTAAAGTGCGGGTGCCAGGCGCCTAGGTCAAACGGCCTCTTTGGAATGGAGATATTGCCGCGTGCGTGTTTAATTAATTTAATTGTTATAAGTATCAAAATAAGAGCTATTTTACCTTGCATATCGTGAGCGGTATAACACGTGCCGAAAGGCAAAAGTGACAATAATAGGTACAATGGTAAATTTTAATATTGGTTGATGCCTATATTTTTATGCATGTAGGGGTTTAATTGACGTAAGTGTACGAAACGGGGGAATGGCGTTAATGTTTAGAGCCCGGCCTGCGCCCCCTCGGGCTACGCGCCCGTGTGCGGCCGCACCCTTGAACCCCCGGTTAAGACGGCCCTGATTGAGGTGATGAGCGACCTCACCAATTAAATATACAAGTAGGTAGTTTACATAGAAGTTACGACTTACGGACTGAATTTAGACAGTAAAATACTTCGACATGTAGCGAACTTCGAAAACACATCGATTGACAAGTCATTGCTTCGACAGACAATTATTGGACAACACACACCTTCGAATTACCACTACTTCGACAGACGATTATTCCACAAACAATACTTAGACAAGTCACATCTGTTATTCAATCACGCTTTATCGGATTATAGGATGATGCAGGGACTAAATATCAGCCTGATCCAATAGATTATGGTCTGGAATTACACATAGACTGTTTTTTTAATTCGCGATTAGGTTTCCATTGGTGGCGGCAACAGGATTAAAATTCTACGCTGGCGTAGCTGCGAAATATAAAATCCCTTTTGCAGAATGGCAGAAAACTCTCGAATGTCCAAACTATCAGAGAAAGAAGACGAATGCATATTCTCATGGAAGCTATTTACTGGCTGGGACTTCATGATAGGTAACACTGAAACGGCACACAACAGAATCGCGTCGGTTATTCTTGGGTTCAAAGAGGCTTTATTAGAAGAGGCTGAGAAGAAGAAAGACTTGAGGAAGTAAGTAACTTAAGTCTCTCAAAAGGGTGTATACCCTCTCAAGATCTAGGGACTCAAGCACATTTCACTCGTAATCTTATTCTAAAAGTAGCCTTAGACACCCCTCATATAAAATTCCGTTATAATCGGCTAAGCAACTTCGGAGAGTACTGATACAAACAGACAGAGAAATAATTTTGCTATTAGTAGGTATGGAGCATTTCTGCAACAGTTATTTTAATGTTATAATAAACAGATCCTGTGACCATGGCTGATGAAAAGCAACTGAAACGTCCGGGACAGTATAAATAATGTGAAATAATCGCGATAGATTTTGTTAAAAATAATTATATTATTTCTCTAAACTTTCGACAATTTCAAATATTTATATTTTATTTATTTGTACGGATTTTTATATTCTAGCGTGTATTCAAATTTCAGCTGGCGTACCATATCACTACGTACACTCGTCAACATCTGCGTCATCATACTCTTAACAGTGTCAGCATACGCCGTCGTAACCGTTGTGTCTCGCTCCGACGACAGCACCAAAGTCAGCAGCTGGTTGCGCGAGAACGAGACAACCATAGTTGTCACATTAATCTCGATTACGTTCCCATTTTTCTTTGAGCTTCTCGGATACTTGGAACACTATCACCCCAGGAATCAACTGAGGTTACAACTGGCAAGGTAAGTTGAAAAATATATCACTTTGTGCTACTATTTCTTACGTCAAAGTGTAAGAAGCTGATAAAGATGCAGCGAAACGCCATCGACAAATATATCTTGAAGAGTATATGCACGAGGGCCTCGGAGGACAGACGTGGGCCCTAATTCTTCGCGACCTTTGCAAGGCCCGACACTCTGGTGTAAGCTTTCTTCTTCTTCTCAGATAAACTAATTATGTCAAATAGACTTCTGCTTTGGAATGAATGGGTTATACCTCTGGTATAACCATTAAATACTGAATTAAAACCAAATTGAGAAACATTCTAGTTTCACTATAATTTCACGAGATTTGTAGTCTTCTTAACATCATCTATCGTTTTAAATTCTAACACATATTCTTTGCTTGCATTGGGCATTTGTCTTTTTGGAACAGTAACCTTTCCTTTCTCTTACAGGATCATGCTTCTGAATCTTCTGAATCTATATTCTCTAATATTTGCGTTATTTAGTAAAATCGATGGTATGAGCAAAGATCTAGATACACTGAAACCTATGTTGAATACGACGTTTTCTAATGGAACAAATATAAGTGAAGCTTTGACCGGCCCTTGTTTTGAAGAAGAAGTGCCATGTGAAATTTGTAATGTAGAAATAATGGTGCCAATAATATTAAGTGATGGTATTACGATTAACACAACAGCTACTAACACGTTTTCTTTTGTCTGCACTGCTCTTAAAATAATCAAGAAACAAACACGTTCGAGACGACAGCAAGACAGATTCGAATACAGTACTACAGAAAATTCATTAAATACAGTATTAACCACTAATAGTCAGTTAGGTTACGATCAATTAAAGAAAATAATTCATTTAATGAATCAGCAACAAAATAGTGTTGCGCTCGATAACGAAGCTAACGGTGTAGATCCGGATGATTACGAATATAGCTTCTACGACACTGAAACGACTACTGGTGTAACAGATACTAGTACAGATATCTCTAATTTTAGCTATCCGAGTACGATTATGGACATTTCAGCTGAAACTATATCTACTGAGACGTCTTACGGAACAGAAACCGATATATCGACCATGGAATTTACAGACAAAACATTTTCATTTTATGATAATACCGATACCACTAACACCATCACAGACGTAGATCCAAATACTGATACAACATATTATTCTACCTCTTTCAGTCCCTATGAGTA
This sequence comes from Eilema caniola, assembly GCA_949126895.1. Taxonomy (NCBI): domain Eukaryota; kingdom Metazoa; phylum Arthropoda; class Insecta; order Lepidoptera; family Erebidae; genus Eilema; species Eilema caniola. The sequence continues at coordinate 47,670,436 of OX421460.1, read as the reverse complement.
TGAGACTTATAAAATTGAATCAACGCAAGAAACCGTATCTGAGTATGTGAGAACTGAAACATTTACAACTGTAAGAGATAAAATAACAGATACTGATACAACTGATATTTCAACTAGTCAATATAATACAGAAGAATATACAATAGAAACTACTACACCTCTTGTTACTACTGAAACTGATTTTAGTACTGAAAATAAGTCGAAATATACATCGACTGTATCCGCTACCTCTATATCAATGTTGCCACCTGCAGAAACCTTAAAGATTTGTTCAAATATGTCTTGCAACAGCACAGTTACGTGCAAAGGTAAATTTATAACTCAAGTATTCTTTATATCAAATTGTACTGCTGTCGTTAAGATCTGCTATAAAAAGACGTGTGGCAAGAGAGATGAATGTGATGACGTTAATGTTACTAAGGATATTGCATACATAGATGATAAAAATATAAAGAGATATAACTTGACAATACCTACAAGGAAGAAGTTATTAAAGCTGTGTTGGGAAACTATGTTTGGCCAAGAGCTCGTTAAATTAACTATGATGGATTTGGTAAGCATTCTTTAATCAATTGATTCTTCTCCATTATTGTATTCATGTGAAAGTCAATTTAAATTACGACGTTCTTTAAACAAAGATACGAGTATTCATTGATCCGTACTAATAATATAAATGGGCAAGTGTGTATGTCTGTTTGTCCGGCTTTCACGCCTAAGACACTGAATCGATTTTGATGAAATTTGATATAGGGGTAGATTAGAACTTGAGAAAGAACATAGGCTATGTTTGGTCGCGATAACCGACATCCACACGGGCGGAGCCGCGGGCCAAAGTTAATAATAGCAGCATTAATATGAAGTTCTATAAATATATAGTACCTGGATGACCGTAGTATTATAGTATTTTTTTTGTAACAATGCCATCTGCTAGAAGCTTCAGTGTTGTTGTGTCGTTAAAGCAGTTAGTTGCTCACATCGCTAATTGATGTCAGGAAGAGTCATATTTTTAACTTTTCCTTGTAAAATTACATTTTCTAAAAATGAATCCTAGCTAGATCGATTTAGCGTCCCCAAAACCCCCTGTATACTAAATTTAAAATATAAGATTTCAATAGCCTTATTCGTTGAGAATGAGAACATGAGGGATTTTTTTTTCACGTAATCAAATTCGCATACCGACTATGTTTATTGACTTCATTGACTCACATCACACAATAAATATTATTGCGATTGGATAGAGATAACCCGTGCCAACTTGATGCCAAACTTTGCCAAAGAATCAGGTCCTAAATTTTTATTACTTAATTAAAACTTCAATACACCCAAATCGTATATTATTTATTTGCAGGCACATGGGGTTTACTTCGGGTCTGGGGCCTCTTAGTAGCCCATTGTAAGCTTGCACTTACAATCTGCGTGGATTTTACGGGCGAGGAGATAGGATAACCCAATACACGAATCACCATATTTCAATTACATCAATCACTGACTACACATTTTACAGACACACTCGCGATCTATAACCAAGTATATTCAACCGAACTAGGAGCGTTCTGCTAGACAGGTAGTGCTCGGTCGAGGTTCACAGCGATACTGATCCCGATTCTCTGCGCGCCCCACCAAAGTCAATGATCTGTCCAACTCAAATTGACCGAATGAACGAATGACGTCACACTCGACCATAGAGCACTAGAGTCTTGCATTACGCCAGAGTGAATTTCATTCACTCTAATCACACAAATTATTAACGCGCCGTCATATTCATTTACATTATACATATTATTATTATTGATCGTGTTTTCTTTTTAAAATTTTGATTTTTAGAGTCAGGATAAATTATCCGGCGTTCTTGTATGCAACGTAATTAAAAATGTTTTGTTGCTCCTCAACATTCATTAGTTCATGAAAGTCTCGCATTAAATTAACCGCTCTTTCGGCTACATCGCTTACTATTCTCAGTACCGATTTTTTTTTCTATCTTCTTAAAATGAATACTTCATTTGACCACAAAGTAGGCTGTAGTACATTCATGTAGAAAACTGTCTTGAATTTTAAAGCGATTGAACAAGGACTTGCAAATGCAAAAACATCCCTTACTTCAGAAAAGACTGAAGAGAAGACAGAGATGCTTTTTTTCTGAGATAAAATAAGATAAAAGTGTTAAAATATACTTTAACAGGGAATAAAACCAAAAAAAAATAATTACTATCAATGTTCTTTAATTTACTCGCTAATCTTGTCCGGTCAAAAATTGATTGTCTGAGGCCAAAATAATTCGCACTCAGCTGAAAGTTAATAGGATTGTTTAAAACACCACAATAAACGAAATCTAAAAAGTCTTCATCGATCCGATACCTGGATTATTTTTATACAGGGTTAAACCGGGGTTTTCCCAATTTTCACCAAAATCTTCCAGGTCCATCCACCAGGTCTTATCATGAAAATGTCTTAAACAAAGTTAAGGATCATGTAAATTATCTATTAAACATGGCTCTGGTGCACTTGACAGTGAGGTTTTGCCATTAATAATTATATAATACATTTTACTTGACATTGGCAAAATTGTAGAGATTTGCTGCAGAGGCGATCTTGAAGAAGTTTAAGTTTAGTTATCACTACATAGTATAAAACAAAGTCGCTTTCTCTGTCCCTATGCTTAAATCTTTAAAACTACGCATCAGATTTTCATGCAGTTTTTTTTTAATAGATAGAGTGATTGAAGAGGAAGGTTTATATGTATAATAACATCCATTGCACCCGTGCGAAGCCGGGGCGGGTCGCTAGTTATCTATAAAAATGTGATCAAAAGCGACTCGAGCCGACTGCACTGTCTCGCCACTCCACTCGTTGCGTGTGATCAAGGCATTTACATTGAAGGTCTTGTAACACAAATAAAAGAAAGAGTTCGAAAATCGCAAATAACAAACTAATTATCTAAATTGTTAACAATGTTCGTCTTGTGTCTTCTGTATGTTTTTTGCAAGTCCCTTCAAACTTGATGTTTGCAAGTGTTTTCACACAATTAGGCAAATATTTAGTAAGAACTTGCGCCTTTTCCCAATAGAAATACAGTTGCAAATAGTGAGATTTGCGCTGTCATTGACAGTTAAATTCACTTCACTGTAAAACAACTAGAACTTGTCTATCAAGCGGAAATATTGATCCTGTAATACGGTGTTTTACGTCAGCTATTAAAAATATAGCCCTTTTGGAACTGTGTTATTGTGCTGACACGTTGAGTGATTGAAAGCAATGCGAGTTCTATAACTAAATAACGAGTTATCACAAGCACATCGACACGTTAGGTCGCATCTGCCTTAGAGAGAAAGTACTGACATGTATTGATGTAAGTCAGCACGGGTAACCGAGGTCCTATCCTCTCAAAATTTTATTTATAATTGTTTTGACTTAATAGTAAGAAATTAACAGGATATGCGTTAAAAACGGTTTTTTTTGTCACACCCCAGTACATATTTGTCTTCAACATGGATGAGAAAATAAGATTAAGTTAAATGATTTCTTGTTACAGGTATTTGTACTCCTGGGTACTTTGTTCTTGGACTTTTTCCGAGCACTCCTCGTAAGATACCTGAATCGCTGTTGGTGCTGGGACCTAGAAAAGAAATTCCCAGAATATGGAGATTTTAAGATAGCTGAAAACATCCTGCATTTGATTAATAATCAGGGGATGGTGTGGATGGGGATGTTCTTTTCTCCTGGGCTCGTTGTCCTCAATGTAGCCAAACTAATGATCATGATGTATTTACGATCGTGGGCCGTAATGACTTGTAATGTCCCCCACGAGGTCGTCTTCAGGGTTTCGAAAAGTAACAACTTCTATCTAGCTTTACTATTAACTATGTTGTTCCTCTGCGTTTTACCAGTGGGCTACACAATAGTTTGGGTGAAACCCTCATGGCATTGTGGACCCTTTTCTGAATATGATAAGATATATCGTATTTTAATTACTTATATCAATAAGCTTTTACCAAACAGCTTGCATTTCTTCTTAGAGTATATAGCTTCACCAGCAATAGTAATACCAATGTTAGTTTTATTAATACTAATAATTTATTACTTGACATCATTAACTAATTCGCTGAGAGAAGCAAATAATGATCTGAAGGTGAGATAAAGTTTTTTTTCTTTAGATTTTGTATTAGCATTAAGGTCACTAAAACACTGCTTTTGTTCCACAAGATTCAATTGCGCCGGGAACGAACTGAGGAACGTAGGAAAATGTTTCAACTAGCGGATACCAGAAGAAGAGCTGGTTCTTCATCTATGGAAAATACACCTTTCGCAAGATGGAAAAAGGCATTACCAACACTTCCAATGAGCAAATCTATAGACTCTGATGATCGTAAAACTTTAACAGAGGAGACCAATGAACCTGCTAAAACTGTGAAAAAGCGAGGTTTGAGTTTTTATTGATTAAGCTGATAACTATGGAATGAGTTTTTTGCTAAATAATATTGTAATTTTAAATGAATATAAACAACTAAATTAAATTACGTGGTTGGTTGCGAATTAAAAGCTGTCTGCTATTTGGACTTACTTTACAAGTACCTATTCCAGAAAAATGTATAGCGTGTGTTATGTGTGGGATCCCAACGGAGTGTTTGAATCCATAACTTTTTAATGACAAATGTAATACCACAGCAGTCCCGTCACGATATAGCACAATACTAGCTTTTGCCCGCGGCTCCGCCCGCGTGGTTGTCGGTTATCGCTTAGTGCTGAGCCGACGCTACTGAGCATTAAATTCGCCTCTCTACTCAACTTTGTCCTAGACTATTAACCCGCCTCTGTTCTCGACTTTTTACTCGCCTATATATTCGACTCTCTACTCGAGTTTCTACTCGCCTCTATACTTGACTCTCATCTGACTTCTCTGCTCCCCTCGCAACTCGACTCTGTACTCTCCTCTATACTCGCCTTTCCATTGGCCTCTCTGCTCGCCGATCCACTCGATTCTCTGTTCGCCTCTCTACTTGACTCTCCCCACTCACCTATCTACTCGCCTCTCTGCTTGCCTCTCCACTCGCCTTACTATTCGTCTCTCGAGTCGACTCTCTACTGCACTCTATTTGATTCTTGATTTATACGCTCACCTATTATTAAACCTTCATACTGGTATGTACCAACTATTTATTTTATACCCATATCTATTTATGTGGTGCATATATTTATATATTTATAATACGTTACGTATAGCGGTATATTTATTTTATTTTCTACTTATTTTTTACTTTTCTCTCTCTTTCTTTCTTTTGTTTTAGAACACCTTAGGTATATCTAGTTTAATATATGATAACTACACCATAATTTTGTTTTATCACATTGCTGTCCATCCCAAGGTTGCCTGGAAGAAATCGCTTCAAGCGATAAGGCCGCCCATTGTACATTCAATGTATGCATGCTACCTACTTGTCTCTACTGTAAATTTTATGGTGTACAATAAAGAATTATCTATCTATCTATCTATCTATCTATCTATACTTGCCTCTCTACTGGCTTCTATAGTCGCATATCTACTCGCCCCTGTAGTCGACTCTACTCGACTTTCTATTTGACCTCTATACGCCTATGCACTCGCTCCTATAACAATCTCTACACGCCTCTCCACTCGCTTTCATATTTGGCTCGTTACTTGACTATGTCCGTTCCGAAGGTATAAACCAACTTTGTTCCAAATTTTATGAGGATATCTTCAAAAAGAAATTCTTACTGTTTATCCCCTATTCACCTCTTTTTTTGCGGTAAAAGGTAGTTTATGTCCGTTTCTAAGTTCTAATCCATGTCTATACCAATTCCATCAGGATATCTTAAAAAATTACAAACTTTCATACCAACTACCTAACCCTAACCCCCCCCCCCCTCCTTCTTTTCCATTTTTCGAGATAAAAGGTAGCATATGTCCGCTCCCAAGCTTTAATTCATCCCTGTATAAAATTTCATCAGATTATCTTCATAACTGATGAACTTTCATCATCTTTTGCCCCCCCCCCCCCTTTAAACCCCCGTTTTCGCGACAAAAGGTAGCCTATGTTCGTTCCCAAGCTTTAATCTATCTCTGTACCAAATTTCATCAGAATATCTTCAAAAATTACAAACTTTCATCCCATGGTCCGACTCCCACCCTTGCTCGCAATAAAAGGTAGCCTATGTCCGTTCTCAAGCTCTAATACACCTCTGTACTAAATTTCATCAAGATCAGTTCAGTGGTATAGGTGTGAAAGCGTAACATACAGACAGACAGAGTTATTTTCGCATTTATAATATTAGTATGGAAGTAAGGATAATACATACACCCGGTTAATTCACGTTTTTTTCTGTGATTTCAGGGGGTATTTTTGCGAAAATTGTTGGCATGGCTCTTGATAAAAAACCTGATGTTGAAATCGTACCAGAAATTGACTTCTCGGCTGATGATAAGACAGATACAGATTTTCATGAATCTCTACCGAAAGAAGTTTTAAAATTGAAAGATATATCTATTATAAAATCAGAACAAAAGAAAAGAAATAGCGTTGAGTTCAAAACTGATGCCAATAAAAAGCACAAAACTGAAGATAAAGGTCTCAAAGTCAAACATGACAAAGCTGATGATCGCACTGAGAAAAAAGCAATAATTGAAAAACAAATACAGGATGCTAAAATTGGTCCTAAAGCTAAGGTCATAGATGAACTCCCTAAAGACAAGAATAAATTTAAAAAAATTCAGGAAAAGCAAGCATCGGAATCTAGTACGCAATCGAGACAGTCCGACTCAACTGTTATACCAGTTATCACAATAAGTACTACTGAGAGTGACGAAGAAGTATTATCTAAAACAAATAAGGAATCTGAACACAAAGAAAAAGATAAATGTAAACAAAAGGGCGAAGGTAAGCCTCGAAGAACCCCGGACCTGAAGTCTTTGCGACGTCAAAGCAGCGTGGAAAGCATTAATGAGCAAAAATCACCAGTAAAAGAAAAAAAGCAAGAAGAGGGTCCTAAATATCAGTACTCGCTGTAATTTATTAGTAGTTGAAATAAAAGGTAGATTTATTTTAGATATATTGTGTTTTTTCTATTACTGGTTTGTGTAAACTTAGGTCAAATCAATCGAATGAAATAAATAAGTAAACGAAATATTAAGTATGCACCTACATTCATGCATCATATTATAACATCGAAAGATAATCTAAAGATATAGAGAGCATCAGAATATTAACTATCAGAAATTGGACCATATTAGAGAGATTATAATCACGACATAATTATAGATTAGATTTATTAAATACCCACTTGTACTTACTCCTTCACAACAGTATTAACATTATTGAACCTAACCAGTTTCTCAAAGATGTACATTAAATATTGTGGAAAAGCGCAAGGGTGTACTCAATAAAGATAACAAGTTCCACCAAGTACCATCCATCAATATTTCTACAGTGACAGTTATAGTTTATATCAACGATTCGGAACTCAAAAATACCTCATCTTGAAATTCTTATCCATTTGTCCGCATGAACACCAGAATTACGTAAGTAAGGGCTTCATCATTTTTGCTGATAACTGAACCATTACTACCATCATAAATGAACAAAGGGTGGGTAATAAAATTACTTTTACCACTTAACTATACAAATATATAATTATAAAAGAAATATAAAATAAATTACTACGTTTTAAAACAGTAGATCTATTACAGTATTTAGTAGAACAAACACAAGAATGAAATCTTAGATATAGTGAGATACTCCTGCTGAGGGGTATGAGGGAGGCTATGGGACTCGACACGCACCCATCAATAACACCGTCTAATAGCCACTCAAGTCGCGCAAGTCTTTCAGCGGCAAAGCTGTGGCCGTGTGACGGAGGCATCGTCCTGCAACCCCTTTCAGTGTAAGATGAATCAAAGTCTAAGAACCTTTTGAAGCAGCCACCTCGAAAGCCTTTGTTCTGGCATGTTCTTCTAAAATTAAGTCTTTTATTTCTAAGCGGTGATCCATATTCGAAAGCCTCAAGACAGAGTGTTGTACTCAAGTCTTTTTCTTCTTCTGATAAACCACATTCATAACATTTGTTTGTTAATAATGTTTTATCGTATTCTGATTCATTAGTTCCATTCCTTCTTGTCATAGCACTCATTGTAATCGGGGACTGTTTCTTTTGATGTACTAGCTTTTTACTTTTCATATCATAAAGTGCACGATGTCTAGAAATAGTATTCCACTTAAACTTCTTATCTGGTAAAGTAGTCTTATAAGTGAAGTTCCTGGTGGTGCTTAGAAAAAACGAGAGATTCTTTATAAAATTACCTATATTTGCCGATGTAAATTGATGCACTTTTTTAGGAGGAAAGTAATTCCTCCATGTTCTTAGGCTTTTAGAAGTACTGCCCGATATTGTTGAGAATTTTGGTACTATCGGCCAAAATTCTTTCATTTCGGACGAATAATAGAATGGTTCTGTTGTAAATGTGTATTTCTGTCTGTTTTTAATGATTGGAGTTGATATTGCTGGGACTTTAGATATCTTTGGCCAATACTCTTTTAATTCAAAAGTATAGCTGGATGATTTTGTGGATGAATGTGAGGGAAAATAATTATGTCTGTTCGGAATAGTCCTCGTTGACTTAGCTGGGCCGTCACGTATCGACGGCCAGAAGTCTTTTATTGTAGAAACCGTTCTGCTGGGAGACTCTCTCCATGGTAGACTGTCGGTGCTGGTCGGTAAGTAATACACAGTTCTATTGTGATCTTCGATTGTACCTCTTGGATGTTGAGATGTTCTTGGCGACTGTATAGCTATGACTCTCGTAGGTAGCTTATGTAAAACCGGCCAAAAGGATATCGTTGTTTCATAGTCGTCAATCTCAAATCTGTTATCAGTAAACACAGTATGCGTGCTTTCTGTGTAAATTGGTTCATTCCATAACGAGGGGCGGTCAATCTCTTGATAATCTGGACGATTGAGTTGAGTATCGTCTTCTACAAAATTGTAATTAGGCCCATCCCGAACGAAATTAGAATCTGTGTTATAACCTTTTCGATCAGACCTTGATGATGTTACTTCCAATTCGTCTGATAGGAAGTCTTGAGGCAGTAAAAGTACATCACCTGTTGAGGCATACGAGTTTGGGTTCTTCATTCGGGACATATAAGCAGCTTTCGATGTTTCTATGTAGAATATAAATAGGCCAATAATATTATAGCTGTAGATAATATGATTCATAGTATTTAAAATAAAAATTACGCCAAAACGGTACAAAAGTATAGTAAAATAAAAATAGAACTGACTCAATGCTGACATTGACACTCTAGGAGGAACTTGTCAATCTGTTTTCCTCTCTTCCTCTCTTTTGTCACAGAACAGATATTATAAAATAGGTATGCTTCTATCGAGGTCGGTGTATAATGAGGTTAGATAATAAGTGATCGCTGTGGGTGATCAAAAGGCAAGCCGCAATGCCGTGGGTTCATAACAACAGTTTTACGCTTGATTCGTTCGTACTGATCTACTAGCGGGCACAACAGTCGTGTTTGAATTATTGAACCAGTAACTAATGATCGCACTGGATTTTAGGTCTAAAGATGGATCGAAAGAAAACATCAGTTATGCATACCTTTAAAGAAGGATCTATTCGGCGCCAGTCATATTAATAATTGTATCTGTACTGTATCACCCACGGAGGACAGAATGTGCATGAATAATCTGAACTATCTACGACCAGAATACAAAAGAACAATGTGAAAACACATATTGAATAATTATAACACTTGTACTTTTCCACACTTTATTTTACATTTATTCAGGTTAAAATAAAGGTTTACTGAATACATAATAATTACAACCATTATTATGTATTCAGTAAACCTTTGATAATGCCGTAAGGTGAAACCGGTCAGGTTAAAAATAAAAGTAAAATAAAGTGTGGAAAAGTACAAGTGTTATAGGTAATTATTCAATATGTGTAGCAGATTCCACAAAGTGCCATCAATCTCCAGTATAAACAGTCCAATGTGAAAATACTAAAATGAAATGTGTACTGTGTGCCAATCGATTCCATTTTATGTGGGACTTAGCCAGCGGCTCCGCCCGCGTGGATGTCGGTTATCGCGACCAAACATAGCCTATGTCCTATCTTAAGATCTAATCTACCCCTATACCAAATTTCATCAAAATCGGTTCAGTGGTTTAGGCGTGAAAGACGGACAAACAAACAGACACACATATACTTTCCCATTTGTCATAGTGTAATGAAAAACATTGCCAAGAACGATTCCCATACATATTGTAAGGAGAAACCAAAATCCACTCTATATTCATTGTCACACGATATTCTTTCTACAATCAAAGGACTCTAAAACCAAGTGATTTGAGTGCAAAAACCTTACTACCCTGAATTTGTGAAGTACAATTTGTAGCTATATCTGTAGGTCCATTAAAACTATTTATGAACAAAGCGTAAGTTATGTTTATATTAACGATTCTGAATCCAAAAATGCGTTTTTGGAATGCTGTACGCATGAACGCAAAAACTGCGGATCGGATTTTGAAGCGGTTTTTGGAAAGAACGTTGTTGGTCAGACTTAAAATTTTATAAAACGTTTGTTTAATCGCAATTGCTTTCAAGATTTTTGCCGATAACTACACAAGGGGTAGTAAAAATGCTTTTAGGTACCACTTAACTGTACAAATATTTTACTATAAAAGAAATATAAAATAAATAGCTACTTTCTAAGCCCTTGGATCTATTACAGTATTTAGTGGAACAAACACAACAATGAAATCTTAAATATAGTGAGATACTCCTGCTGAGGGGTATAAGGGAAGCCATGGGACTCGTTACGCACCCATCAATAACATCGTCTAATAGCCACTCAAGTCGCGCAAGTCTTTTAGCGGCAAAGCTGTGGCCATGTGACGGAGGCATCGTCCTGCAACCCCTTTCAGTGTAAGATGAATCAAAGTCTAGGAACCTTTTGAAGCAGCCACCTCGAAAGCCTTTGTTCTGGCATGTTCTTCTGAACTTTCCCCTTTTTCTTATAAGCGGCGATCCATGTTCGAAAACATCAAGACAGAGTGTTGTACTCAAGTCTTTTTCTTCTTCTGATAAACCACATTCATAACATTTGTTCGTTAATAATGTTTTATCGTATTCGTATTCTGTGTCATTAGATCCACCACTTGTTGTCGTCTGTGACGTGGAAGGACTGGAAGTGCCGTTCGCGCGATAGTGTGCGGGTGTACTATCGTATGGTTTCTTATTCGATCCACTACCTGTCATCTGTAACGTGTGAGGACTGGAAGGGCCGTTCGCGCGATAGTGTGTGGATGTATTATCGTATGGTTTATTATTAGATCCACTACTTGTTGCCTTACATGCATTGGAAATGCGGTTCGCAGGATATTGTGTAGGTGTATTTTTGTATGGTTTATTATTAGATCCACTACTTGTTGCCTTGCATGGATTGAAAGTGCGGTTCGCGGAATAGAATGTGTGTGTACTAAAGTATGGTCTGTTATTAGATGTTATCTGTAACGTCGAAGCACTGGAAGGGACGTTCGTGGGATAGTGTGTGAGTGTATTATCGTTTGGTTTGTTATTAGTTCCACCACTTGATGTAGTCTGAAACGTGTGCAGACTGAAATAACTGTTCTCTGGATGTTCTCTCATTTCTGCAGGTTTCTTAGAATTTTGCCCCCGCCCTTCGTAGAAAAAGAAGGTTGAGTGACCAGATGGCGGACTAAGATGATATGTGGGGGAAGGCGTTGACCACCAGTCGTAAGGTGATGATAATGATGACTTTTTTCTTTTCATATCGTAAAGTGCACGATGTCTAGAAATAGTATTCCACTTAAACTTCTTATCTGGTAATGTGGTCTTATAACTTGTAGTGTAGGTCAAGTTCGTGGAAGTGTCAAGAAAATGTGAAAGATTCTTTATAAAATTTCTCATATTTGCCGATGTAACTAGATGCACTTTTTTAGGAGGAAAGTAGTTCCTCCATGTTCTTAGGGTTTTAGAAGTACTCCCCGATATGGTTGAAAATTTTGGTACTATAGGCCAAAACTCTTTTATTTCGGGCGAATAATAATAATTGAATGGTTGTGTTATAAATGGGAAATAATTTTGTCTGCTCGGAATAGTCCTTGATGACTTAACTTGACGCTCATCTTCTGGTGGCCAGAAGTCTTTTAATGTAGCAACTGTTCTACTGGGAGACTCACTCCATGGTAGACTGTCGGTGCTGGTCGGTAAGTAATACACAGTCCTATTGTGATCATCGATTGCTTCACTTGAATTTTGAGATGTTCTACTGAACTGCACAGTTACGACTGTCATAGGTAGTTTATGAAAAACCGGCCAAAACGTTAATGTTGTAGCATAGTCGTCAACCTCAAATCTGTTACCAGTAATCTCAGTATATATGGGTTCATCCCATAATGTAGGGCGGTCAATTTCATGATAATCCGGACGATTGAGTTGATCGTCTTCTATAAGACTGTGATCAGGCCCATCTCGAACAAAATTAGAGTCTGTGTAATAACCTTTTCGGTCAGACCTCGACGATGTAATTTCCAATTCGTCTAATGGGAAGTCTTGAGGCAGTAAAAGTACATCACCTGTTGAGGCATACGAGTTTGGGTTCTTCATTCGGGACATATAAGCAGCTTTCGAATTATCTATACAGATTACAAATAAGAAAATAATATGTTTCATAGTTCTTTTCATAAAAATAACTACAACTTATAAAAAAAAGAAGCCGCAGCAAATCACCGCAATTTGCCAATACAAATAGTGTGAGAATACAATTTGACATATGGTGACATTGATATGCTAGGAGACAATTTTATTTGTCTTCTGTTAAGGTTGGTCTATAGGTGGATCTATAGGTACTGCACTGTGGTATTGCAGCACTTTATACAGGTGTTTCAAAATTTAAGGAAAGGATAGTGGATTGCCGACGTTAGGTAGCAGTCACTTCACAGAAAATATTGAAGTGAAGCCACTACGCAGTCAGCCCGGCAATACAAGAATTTAAAAAAGCTTAAGTATTAACTATATATTTTCGTCAAATAATAAAGTTTACAGCGGTGTCTTCTATACAAGATTCAAATTCAGTCCTGCGTGGAATACCTACTGCTCCGCAAAGTACTTATTAGATGCTCTCGACAGGTTGAAGCGACGTGCGGTCCGCATAATTGGGAACCCTGAGGTCATGAGATGCGTAGAGATGTTGCTTCCTTGGCAATATTTTACCGTTTCTTCCCTGGTGTTAACATTGCACATGTATGTAATGGTGGCCCTCTTTGCCTTCCGCTTACTAGGTGAAGTCAAATTGACGTGTCCTATATAAAAAATATATAGCGCCGTGTCTTAGGAACAGAAATAACTACACTGTCACTTCTCTGTATATGCCGGCCGGATTAGATGCCATAAATGATCACTGCTCCCCTCCCTTGAGTAGTAGCGTGATGATATATAGCCTATGTGTTATTCTGATGTATAGCTATATTATTGTAGTTTCATTGAAATCCATTCAGTAGTTTTACGTGAAAGAGTAACAAACATCCATCCATATATACATCCATCCATACTCACAAACTTTCGCGTTTAAATAATTATTATTTTTTTATTTATAATTATTTATTTTTTATATATAATTAGTAGGATAATAATGATTTGTACCATTCCAGACTCGTGTCCATACTACTTTTCCACACTAGTGTGTCGATGGTATAACACCTGTTACTCGTGGTCATACTTATATAATTAACGGAACAACCGATCGGTATATCGTATGAATACTGAATAGCGCCCTGATGATTTCACTACTAAATCCAGGGAACAATTCTCTTAGAGATCTTTAATTGTCCAAATGATAACGAAAACTGCATTTAAAAATTTACAATAAATCGCGGTAATCAAACCGAATTTGAAAATCGATAGGGTCATTCATAAGGATCAAATCCCTTAAAGAAACCTGGTAAATTAAATAAAGGGAAATCCATGAAAGAGAAGGTTAAGGAAGATTAGTCGGTTGGAAAACCGGGAGTGGCATTTTCGAATAACTTTGAATGCCCTTTTGTTTCCGTTTAAAAAGAAAGGAATGTTTCCTTGGAGTGAAATTCACCATCTTTTTCATACTTTTCCTCAAGGTGAGGTCGAAATCTCCCATCCTGGATATCTCAGCTCAGATATAACTTACAATGAAAATAATGATACAAACGTGTATTCGACACAGTACAATAAAATGGTATCAAAATTATTAACGGACGATAGATATCGGGTTTGGGGGTTGGACGGCAGTCACCCTCAGATAGGCCAAAAACGCCAAAGCACTATAGGGTACACAAGTGGGCGAGGGCTTCCGTGCCTAAGCAGGACACGGCTAAAGAAGTTAGGCCAAAAATGTAAATCCCAGAAAATTCGCTTCGCAACATGGAATATCGGCACGTCGCGTGAGGGGGAGTTGACCACTGTACTCTCCAGGCGGTCCTACAGGAAACTCGATGGAGTGGCAGAAGCCCCATGCTTATTGAGGAAGGCTGCCAGGTGATGTACACAGGTGCACCTGATGAGGTCAGAGTGAGCGTAGTGTTCTCCCGGGGGCTTTAGCATGACATCTTGGAGGTATAAGGCTATAGCAGCCGACTTATTGTTGTAAGGATGCTTATCAATGGGATTGTTAGCCATTTGATAAGTGCCTGTGCTCCACAGGCTGGGCGTAGCGCAGCCGTAAAGATCTCGTTCTGGACAACTCGGGGAAGTGCTTCATAGCATTCCGTTGTTGCGGACAATTGTTCTGGGTGGTGACCCAAATGGTCATGTCAGTGATAGATGTGAGGAGCCGTAACCCAGAGGGTGAGCACATCCTCTGAACGTGTGTGACTGCCGATCTTGATATTGTGAACACATGCTCCAAAAATAAATCTAAACATCTTATCACTACCTGCAAGAACAGGGTGTGCGCTACTCAGATCGGTTTAGCTGCTCACTAGGAGGCATAGCATTAGGGTCATACGCGGGGAGAGTCTCACTACCCAATACCGTCTTATTGTCATGGACCTCCGCGTGAAGCCTAAAGAAAGGGGTGGCTCCTAGATGAAGCCCAAGAGTTCATGGCAGCCACCGGTGACCAGGGTACGAACCAGTACAGGACTGCTGGAATAAGATTCAGGCATCTATTCTTGAGGCGGGGTAAGCGGCGCTGGGCATATCTAAGGGTGGACATAAATGTGACAAGGATACTTGTTGGTGGAACGACACAGTCCAGAGAGAGATTAGGATGAAGAAAGCCTCTTTTAAAAGTGACAAGCATCTAAATCCTCCAAAGACTGCGGCATACAAAAATACAAGAGAGCCGTAGCCAGTGCCAAACGAGACAATTAACATCTGCTGTATAACATGTTGGAATCGTCTGAGGGGCAAAAGCTCATTTATAAGTTGACTGACTACCGATCGCCGCATGAAGAGACGGATAGCTGTCGGATCCGACGAACTCCCCATCGAGGCTTGGAAGGCAATGGGGTGTGAGTATCCTCAAAAATCTTTACAACCTCACTGGTAAGATCCCGTGCCAGTGGAGGATGACTATTATCACGCCAGTCTAAAAAACCAAGGGATCGGTGAAGGAGAGTGGCAGTTACCGCGGTATAAAGATAATGTCCCACACCATGAAGCTCTGCGAGAGGACAATCGATTCTCAAGAGTGTGCACTATCTAAAAGTCAATACAGATTTCGTCTCAGAATACTTGCCCTAAGGATTGTCGCGGAGAAATATAGGGCGTAGATTACACCACTGTACTGCCTATTTCTAGATATGCAGAAGGCCTTCGACTGTGTTCCTCGGTGATCTGGTGGACACTGCGATCAAATGTAGCTCCAGAGGCATACATTGATACCATCCGAGATATTTACTACGATTCCGGCTCCGTGGTTCGGACTGCTGTTACCGAAAACCTTCCTCTTAACCTTCGGGAGAAACCAAGGATGCGTCTTAGACCTTTGTCGGACAGTATCAGAAACTTACATGAGTAGCCTTCATGGTTGCTCATGTAGGTATACTATGATATTGCGCTGATGGACGCAGACAGGAGCAGATTGGCGCGACGTGTAGAAGTGTGGATGGAGGCGCTTGAGCACGGCAGGTGGAAGCTAAAGGTTGCTCAGGCATATATATATAACAGATCCGACAACCGTCGACATAGGCGACGAATTGGTCGAGCGCATGGACCAGGTTAATTACCTGGGATCTGTGCTTCACGTGACTGGTGACATCGACTAATACGTCAAGGCACGCATCGCCGCCGCGTGGGCCAGGAAAGCGTAACATGTGACCCTAAAATGCCAGATGAAGGGGCAAGTCTATCAAATGATTATTAGACCTGTCCTTTTACACAACTGTAAGGCGTGGCCGCTGCTGGTACGACACAAGCAGGAGCTGAGTATCACGGAGATGAGAATGCTACGGTGGATGTGTGGACTTATGCGTAAACATCGCGTGAGGAACTCTCTTATCCACGACAGCCTTCATGTCCGTGATATCGCAGATAAAATGCAAGAGAGACGCCTTCGCCGGTGTGGCCAAATCTTGTAGCAACTGCCAGGCTGCGTGGGTATACAAATGCCTGGCAATGGCACCCCCAGCGGGCCCATGTAGAATGGTAGGCCTAAGAACTCCTCGCTTGACTTCGTGAAGGGTAACATGCGATATGACATTCATGATTTTTGCCGATAACTAGAGTAATAAAAATACTTTTACCACTTAACTATACAAATATATAAAGATAAAAGAAATATAAAATATATAGCTTCTTTCTAAGCCCGTGGATCTATTACAGTATTTAGTAGAACAAACACAACAATGAAATCTTAGATATAATGAGATACTTCTACTGAGGGGTATAAGGGAGGCCATGGGACTCGTCACGCACCCATCAATAACATCGTCTAATAGTAGCTCAAGTCGCGCAAGTCTTTTAGAGGCAAAACTGTAGCCGTGTAAGGGAGGTATCGTCCTGCAACCCCTTTCAGTGTATGATGAATCAAATTCTAGGAACCTTTTGAAGCAGCCACCTCGGAAGTCTTTCTTCGGGCATGTTCTCCTAAACTTAAATCTTTGATTACTAAGCGGTGATCCATGTTCGAAAGCATCAAGACAGAGTGTTGTACTCAAGTCTTTTTCTTCTTCTGATAATCCACATTCATAACATTTGTTCGTTAATGAGCCATTAGATCCATCACTTCTTGTCATAGCATTCGGAAACTGGTCCTCGTGATGTACTAGCTTTTTTCTGTTCAGTTCATAAAGGGCATCATGTCTAGAAATAGTATTCCACTTAAACTTCTTATCTGGTAATGTGGTTTTATAAGTGTAGTTGCTAGGGGTGAGAACAAGCGAGAGATTCCTTACAATATTTCCCATATTTGCTGATGTAATTTTATACACTTTTTTAGGGGGAAAGTAATGTCTCCACGTTCTTAGGCTTTTAGAAGTACTCCCTGACATTGTTGAGATATTAGGTACTATAGGCCGAAACGCTTTCATTTCAGGCGAATAATTGAATGATTGTGTTATAAACGGTAGATATTTTTGTCCGTTTGAATTAGTTTGCATTGATTTTGCTGGGAGTTGAGATATCTTAGGCCAAAACACTAATAATTCAGAAGAAAAGCTGGATGACTGTGTCGTAGATAAATAAATATTCTGTCTGTTCGGAATAGTTCTTGATAGCTTAGCTGTGAATGCAGATATCTTAGTCCAAAACACTAATAATTCAGAAGAATGACTAAATGCTTTTGTAGTAGATGTAAAATAATTCTGTTTATTCGGAATAGTTCTTGATGACTTAGCTGTCAACGCAGATATCTTAGGCCAAAACACCAATAATTTAGAAGAAGAACTAAATGCTTCTGTTGTAGATGCAAAATTATTCTTTCTTCTGGGAATAATACCTGATGACTTAACTGTGAATGCAGATAGCTTAGGCCAAAACACTAATAATTTAGAAGAAAAACTAAATGCTTCTGTCGTAGATGCAAAATAATTCTGTGTGTTCGGATTAGTCCTTGATGACTTTGCTGGGCGCTCGGGAATCGGAGGCCAGAAGTCTTTTAATGTAGAAATACTCCTGCTGGTAGATTCTCTCCAAGGTAGACCGTCGGTGCTGGTCGTTAAGTAATACAATGTCCTATTGTGATCTTCGATTGTTCCACTTGGATGTTGATATGTTCTTGGTGACCGTACAGCTAAGTACGGCAAAAACGATACAGTTGTTTCATAATCGTCAACCTCAAATCTGTTATCAGTAATCTCAGTTTGCATGCTTTCAGTATAAATTGGTTCATTCCTTAATGTGGGGCGGTCAATCACTTGATAATCCGGACGATTGAGTTGATCGTCTTCTATGAGATTGTGATCAGGCCCATCTCGAACAAAATTAGAACCTGTGTAATAACCTTTTCGGTCAGACCTCGATAATGTGGCTTCCAATTCGGTTGATATGAAGTCTTGAGGCAGTAAAAGTACATCACCTGTTGAGGCATACGAATTGGGGTTCTTCAATCGGGACATATAAGCAGCTTTCGAAGTTTCTATATAGAATATAAATATGCCAACAATATTATAGCTGTAGATAATTTGTTTCATAGTATTTATAATAAAAAATAACTACAAAACGGTACAATAGTTTAGTAAAATAAAAAATAGAAGTGACATAACGGTGTCATAGGGTGTCATTGACATGTAATCCTTGTATTACTGTACTCTATGGGCTAATCTGTCTTCTGTTGAGTTTGATTACGCTAGTACTATTATCTATTCTGTGGTTTGATGTATACATACAGACCATAGATGTAGTATTTTTCTTTTCCAATATCTATGGTACAGACCGTTCACCATAAGATGTCCCCTGGTTTGGGAATTGGTAGCATTGCCAACGGTGTTGCCAACAATATATGGACCTTTTACCACTATAGGTAGTAAATAGGTACCACTGACCTCTATATAACTAGCTGGACTGGCTATTCCATAGAAAATGACAGTTTACTTTTTCTGTCGATTTGAAGCGCGCCTTTGACGGTATTAGGCTCACCCCCTTTTACGTAGGACCGAAGATCGTATTTGGCCAAACGTGGGTGTTAATATACCTCTGCTTACCCCTTCGGGAATTTACAAGCATGAGTATGTGTATTTAGGTATATATATCTCAATACAAGTAACTTGGAACTATCAGCTCTCTCTTATAGTGCTGTTCAGTCCCTCGCGATATAATCTATCAACAGATCCGCTAGTGTTCGGGGAACCGTTTTGATTAAACAAATGCTTATACAGAATATGTTGGACGATGTCAACAGCATTATGAACTGTGCGGGCGTTGTGTTACAGAGTCTCTTTTTATGAGAGTTTATGGAACTATTGCAAAATAAGGATTATTATAATACGAGTGTGCGTTAAAAAACGAGTCGTAGGCGAGGATTTCATTAGCATCACACGAATGTTTTAAGGCCAAATTATGAACAGTTCCTCTAGTAGGTACTTTGCGGAGCCATCTCGAAGATGATTCATTCATTATTATTCCCGCTCTTTATGGAAAGCCCCCTTTTTCTTCTGATGCAATGAAATGCCATGCTAAAGTCTGGTAAGCGAAAGCTTGTCCTGGGACTTTTCTTGAAACTTTAATATGGCAACATTTATCAGCTGTCAAAGGCACGTCAAAGTTTATGATTAATAAAGTTCATAGCACCCATCTAAATCTCGTGGGGGGCGGACACACGGAAACAAATTTACTGGCGTGGCTAACATGGCTCTGGTACACTTGACATTGGCGTCTCACCATTAATAATTATATAATACATTTTACTTCATATTGGCAAAATAGCGGCAATTTGCTGCAGAGGCCATTTTTAAAAAGAAAGAAAAAAAAGGTCATAGCACATTTAAACGACTCGGCTCCAACACCGCTCCCACCACTGACCTGTAATAGTACTCGCTGTACTGGCGATCAGTACCCGTGTATAGATATTTGGATATTTTTTATTTGTAAACGCATCTTATCGACATATCGATAAAAACAACGAATTACACTTTGCACATTGTAAATAGCAATCAAATTAGTTTTCAGTACATTCACCACCGCCGACCGCTCTCGCTTTTCGTGATAGACACAGTTTGCGATCGGTTTCCATTAAAGCTACTCGTATTTTTTACTATGTCCCGATCTACAACGCGCGAATTAGCAATGATTACTACGCACTTGAGGATGAAGAGATAAGTGCAAGAAATAACAGACAAAGATTTTGAGTGCATATTTGAATTATATTATTTTTGCCGGGTGGGAGCAGAGTCGTGTAAGTAGGCTATGACCTTATTGTCATTATTGTGTGATCAATGATACCACTTAAAGATTATTTGAATTTCCCGCTTTTGTTCAGGTCAAACTCGTCAAACTGATAAAATATCAGTAAATATTGGAATTCCTTCCATCTCTACAACCAAAGGGAAAGATCCAACAGCTTCAGTTGGATCAATAGGAAAAAAAAAGCCGCGTTAGCCGATCAGTCGGATCAATAGGCAAAAAAGTCCGTGTCGTCCGATCAGTCGGACCAACAGGAAAAAAATGTCCGCGTTATCTGATCAAACGGACGAAGCGGTCGGACCACGCGGTCCGACCACGCAAGCCCTACTACGCAGTCACCTTAGGCGCGGTTTATACCAGTTTATACCGAAGAGACGTGGCGGGGACGTATGACGTCATTAAATCAAAACTTCAAAACTATTCAAGTGTGACACAGTGGTGTGACGGTTAGTCTGTCCTCAGTTTTTCAGTATTATTATTTGTCCCGAACTCCTCCTAAATGGCAATAACAATTTGGATGAAATTCTGTGTATATATTTCAACAAGGCCCTGGATGGTTTGGAAATGCAATAAAATACGGTACTGTTTCTGGGGAGAACGTCGTCTACCGAGTCTACTAGCTTGTGCAGATAAAAAAAATTGCGAAATAAGTATTAACAGCATGTGATCTATCAAAAATGAAATAAAATATGGTTATAATAAACTGGGAAAAATAAATTAAAGTCGCTATGAAGGGTGAAAAATGGTCAATTTGCGGCTAAACTAAACCTCCTATCGAAAAAAGTTAAATGAAAAAGTTGTAAGTAATAACAAAGTCTACAACTTTTGTCTAAATCGTTTGTCACCTACATTATTCGTAGTTTGTCACATAACCTTACAGTTTTCGAGCAAAATTGGAGAAAAGGCCTTTATGGATTTTTGTTTTTATCTACTAAATCTTTTCTTTTTTCACGACGTTACGTTAGCTTACCAACTTCCAAAAAGGGGGAGGTTCTTAATTCAATCGAATACGATATAGGTGCACCGATTACTCTAAGATTTATTATCCGATTTCCCGACGTGATTTTTTTTATTTATTTAGTTCGATGCGGAAAAGTTGCCATTAAGTCCCACAAAAAGAATTATATAGTTTGTTCCAGTTGGTTCATGTAGTTTCATTCAATATGAACATTTTTGTGTTATCTTAATTCAAACTTTTAACCGACATATTATTTATGTTGTACCATATTTCCGTATTTTATGAACTGATTTCAAAAAATCTTGTTGCATTGGGTTTAGTTTTAACTCACAGGTGAGCCCATATCAATTTTATGGGTAAGTACTGGACCTTGGACTCCGGAGACACACCTGAGAACTCCTCCAAATCAAATAGGAAATGGAAAATTATTGCATTTTCGCCAATTTAAGGACGATCCTGTGACAATGTAAGCTATTTTATGATGGTCAAGGACGTGCTGGAATTACCTAGTCTTGAACTATAAAGGCAGACAACAGAACTCCTTAATTATATAATAGGCCGTCACCTATGAAATAGCCGTTTTATTGAAGAAATTGGAGGAACCTAATTTGCAGTACCAACATTTTTTTTAGAAATGACAATTTTTTTGAATATGAATGAGACAACATTAAGCTACCAGCAACTTTTATTACATTATTGAAGTGACATCTGTAAAAGGTAATACTACGCTAGCGCCAGTACTATTATTTATTCTGTGGTAATACCAGGTAATACGGAACTTATCATCAAAATGCAGAGCATTTAGGTAGTACAAAGAAAAATACTACATCTATGGGTAGTACTGTTTTTGAAGATCGAATTTAATTTATCAAGCGGCCAATAAAAACAAAATTTAATACAGAGTTGTAAAATCTTGAAATCAACTTTGAAACAAAGTATACATAATGGAAATGGCTATTAAATTACAGGAATAACGAACTCATGAATCTGTAAGAAAATTTCGGCAATTTCATAATATAGGTACCAGCTGTCGCCCGCGGCTCCGCCCGCGTGGATGTCGGTTATCGCGAATCGGGGTATGAAAAATAGATGTTGGCCGATTCTCAGACCTACCCGATATGCCCACAAAATTTCATCAAAATCGGTCGAGCCGTTTCGGAGGAGTATGGCAACGAAAACTGTGACACGAGAATTTTATATATTAGATGTAACGACCTAATTTATCATAAATATCTCGTTTATTTTATTGAAAGCATTTTGTCAATCTTATGAAACAATACTCAAAAACTATGGTTGAAGGCCCGCTGGACTGGATTAAATCATGATAAATGGGGGGAAAAATTAATACAATTTTAAGAACAACCTATTATAAACACTGAAAAGTAAAAAAAACTACGTTTAACAAAACCGACTTGTAAAACTGAAAAGTATAAAATAAAACTGAATTTACAGATTTACCTTTTCTGTTAAAAGTCGGTGCCAACTTTATTTTTGTTGATGCTTGAACTACAATGCTGGAATCACGGAGTACAATACAATTGAAATATGGCCTCGCGGGCTAGGCAGGAACTTCTAACAGAACAGGAAATCTATAAATTCAGTTACTTTTCTCTAAGTTATTTTATACTTTTCTGTTTTTAAAGTCGATTTTTTTAAACGTAATTTTCTTTATATTTCAAACACGATCACATCGACGACGTCATAAGTATTTTGATGTTCAAACGAAAAAGAGACTTCATTTTGCTAACGAAAATGCCCAAGTCTAAAAGTGCGAGTTTTTAATAAATTAAAATGCATTTGTGTTGGATGCATTGTCTGTTAGTAAAGGTTGATCGCGGAAATTGGCCGCCGCATCCACGACCAAGGCGGTGACTCCCGCCCTGGCTCGTTTCTGGGGCAAAAGATGGCCATTGTAATTCAACGAGGCAATGCGGCCAGCATCGCGGGCACCTTTGCGCCGGGAACGATACGGGGTGGGTTATTTGACTCGAAATGAGTTTTGTATCTAGTATAACTTTGTTTATTATGTTTGATATCTGTTTTATAATACCAAGTAAAAACAACAATATTTTAATATATTAAAAAAAAGACAAATAATATTTCGATGGGGAAATGTTAAAAGGCAATAAATTGAACTCACTAGATTTCAAAAGTTACTTTAAAATATAATCGAAATTATTCATAAATACACTGGAAATCCTTCTTAATCTTAATAAAATATAAAAAATCAAATTAAAATAATAAAAAAACTAACGCAATATTGGTAAATTACAACAATTCAGTATCAGATACAAAGTGAGTAAAAATAAATAATAAATTTATTTGTGCGTTTTCCATATCGAAAGCGCCGGTAGCTTAGTGGTTAAGGAGTCGGCCTTACGATCGAGAGGTCCCGGGTTCGAATCCTGGCCATTACACTACCGACGTAAACCCACTCCTAGCACAAGCAATTTAGCTTAGTTGGAGGGGTTAGAGGGAATATTAGTAATTTCGATAATTTCGGTTGCTAATATTCTTTAAAAAAAAAAAAACTATTATTTGTTGAAAAATAAAAATTGATCTCATATTCAGAGCAAAAAATAAAGTTTTACATAATTCACCCGCGTAAGTGCCAGTTCCGTGATAATATCGGAGGTAAAAGTAGCCTATCTCATTTAGAGATAGTACTGTAGCATTATAATAGTGAAATAATATGTGAAATCAGTCCAGTGGTTTTCGAGCTTATTCATAACTAACAAACAAATATTTACTCTTTATAAAATTAATTCAGATTTATAACTATTATTCATTTTATCATCTTTTTGTTGATATTGGAGGTTTATCCACTGGCCTATTACCCTTTTTGTGCCTGAAACCATTTTAATCTAATGTTTTATTGTATATGTTGTATATTAACTATTTCCGCAGTTTTGTACAAGAGCCGTATGTAGTTATCTTGTTATAACAAAAATTAATAATGTAGCGCTTTAGAAGGATTTCCATTGTAAATAATGAAATAATGAATAATCTCCATAAAATTAAAATGTAACCTTTGAAATCTAGTATTTTCAGATTATTGCATTTCCTGTAAAATTTCCCCACACGAATGCCATTAATTTTTTAATATATTAAAATAGATAATAAACCAATATAAATGCATTTTAATTTATAAAAAAATCGCACATTTAGACTTGGGCTATCTTTTTTGTTTTAGCATCATTTAGACGCACGGAACAGATTTTTTTTCTGTTCTGTGTTTAGACGTCAATATAATATAAGATAAATTTATTTGTAGATATATTTTTTTTAATAAAAATCTATATGTTCCTAGATTTGTGTAAATTATCTTTGTCTAAGTACATATTTGATTATGTGATCGTGTTTAAAACATGAAGAGGTGCAATTTCATAAAATGTCAATCTACCTTTTATGAAATTGTACCTCTTTATGTTAAGAGGGCCTTTTTGGGTTTTGTTCTTATCTATTAGAATGAAAATCAAAAAGGCCTTCTTTCCAATTTTGCTCGATTACTGTTACCTAGGTAATGTGAAAAACGGTTCAGACAAAAGTTATAGAGCTTGTATTATCTACAATTTCTGCATTTTACTTTTTCGATAGGAGGTTTAGTTGGGCTGCAAATCGTGGAACATCATTTGTCCATAAAATGCACGCCGTTACAGCCTCCTTACTTCATAGCGAGTTTAATTGATTTTTACCAGTGTTTTAACCACATTTTATTTCGTTTTCAACAGGTCTCGAGTATTTTGTCATTACTTCCCATTTTCATAATTTTCGACGTTACCTGCACTAGCCTATAAAGTAATCACAAGCTCAAAGTCCTCTCATTATTGCTCGATTAGTCCTTTCATTCTAAGTTTATTCATAATTTTTTACTAATAACTATACAAAGGGTAGGTAATAAAAATGCTTTTACCACTTAACTATACCAATATATAACTATAAAATAAAAATAAAATAAATAGCTACATTCTAAACGCGTGGAACTATTACAGTATTTAGTAGAACAAACACAACAATGAAATCTTAGATATAGTGAGATACTCCTGCTGAGGGGTATGAGGGAGGCCATGGGACTCGACACGCACCCATCAATAACACCGTCTAATAGCCACTCAAGTCGCGCAAGTCTTTTAGCGGCAAAGCTGTGGCCATGTGACGGAGGCATCGTCCTGCAACCCCTTTCAGTATAAGATGAATCAAAGTCTAAGAACCTTTTGAAGCAGCCACCTCGGAAGCCCTTGTTTCGACATGTTCTCCTAAACTTAAATCTTTTATTTCTAAGCGGCGATCCATATTCGAAAGCATCAAGACAGAGTGTTGTACTCAAGTCTTTTTCTTCTTCTGATAAACCACATTCATAACATTTGTTTGTTAATAATGTTTTATCGTATTCGTATTCTGTGTCATTAGATTCATCACTTGTTGTCGTCTGTGACGTGGTAGGACTGATAGATCCGTCATTTGTTGTAGTCTGTAACGTGGTAGGACTGATAGATCCACCACTTGTTGTCGTCTGGAACGTGGTAGGACTGATAGATCCATCACTTGTTGTAGTCTGTAACGTGGTAGGACTGATAGATCCACCACTTATTATAGTCTGTAACGTGGTAGGAATGATAGATCCACCACTTGTTGTAGTGAGTAACGTGGTAGGAATGATAGATCCACCACTTGTTGCAGTCTGTAACGTGGTAGGACTGATAGATCCACTACTTGTTGTAGTCTGCAACGTGGTAGGACTGATATATCCACCGCTTGTTGTCGTTGGCAACGTGGTAGGACTGTTAAATCCACCGCTTGTTGTCATCTGTAACGTGGTAGGACTGTTAAGTACACCACTCGTTGTCGTCTGTAACGAGGTAGGACTGTTAGATTCACCACTTGTTGTCGTCTGTAACGTGGTAGAATTATTAGACCATTTGTCGGAAGGTGTGGAGGTAAAAGCATGCGATACTGAAGGTGTATCTGGGGTGTAATTAAGACGATAGCTAGATGTAGAAGTAGACCATTTGTCGGAATAATACTCGTGAACAATGTCATAACCCATGAATGATGTGCGCGAAGTAGTATAATACTTGCTGTAAGGTGATGATGAGCTCGACAACCCCTTTGAAGGAGTATCTGTGTTATAATTAGTACGATAACTAGATGTAGAAGTAGACCAATCGTCGGAATAATACTCGTGAACAATGTCATAACCCATGAATGATGTGCGCGAAGTAGTATAATACTTGCTGTAAGGTGATGATGTGCTCGACAATCCCTTTGTAGGTGTATCTGTGTTATAATTAGTACGATAACTAGATGTAGAAGTAGACCAATCGTCGGAATAATACTCGTGAACAATGTCATAGCCCATGAATGATGTGCGCGAAGTAGTATAATACTTGCTGTAAGGTGATGATGAGCTCGACAACCCCTTTGAAGGTGTATCTGTGTTATAATTAGTACGATAACTAGATGTAGACGTAGACCAATCGTCGGAATAATACTCGTGAACAATGTCATAGTCCATGAATGATGTGCGCGAAGTAGTATAATACTTGCTGTATGGTGATGATGTACTCGACAACCCCTTTGAAGGAGTATCTGTGTTATAATTAGTACGATAACTAGATGTAGAAGTAGACCAATCGTCGGAATAAAACTCGTGAACAATGTCATAGCCCATGAATGATGTGCGCGAAGTAGTAAAATACTTGCTGTAAGGTGATGATGAGCTCGACAACCCCATTGAAGGTGTATCTGTGTTATAATTAGTACGATAACTAGATGTAGAAGTAGACCAATCGTCGGAATAATACTCGTGAACAATGTCATAGTCCATGAATGATGTGCGCGAAGTAGTATAATACTTGCTGTAAGGTGATGATGAGCTCGACAACCCCTTTGAAGGTGTATCTGTGTTATAATTAGTACGATAACTAGATGTAGACGTAGACCAATCGTCGGAATAATACTCGTGAACAATGTCATAGTCCATGAATGATGTGCGCGAAGTAGTATAATACTTGCTGTAAGGTGATGATGTGCTCGACAATCCCTTTGTAGGTGTATCTGTGTTATAATTAGTACGATAACTAGATGTAGAAGTAGACCAATCGTCGGAATAATACTCGTGAACAATGTCATAGCCCATGAATGATGTGCGCGAAGTAGTATAATACTTGCTGTAAGGTGAAGATGAGCTCGACAACCCCTTTGAAGGTGTATCTATGTTATAATTAGTACGATAACTAGATGTAGAAGTAGACCAATCGTCGGAATAATACTCGTGAACAATGTCATAGCCCATGAATGATGTGCGCGAAGTAGTATAATACTTGCTGTAAGGTGATGATGAGCTCGACAACCCCTTTGAAGGTGTATCTGTGTTATAATTAGTACGATAACTAGATGTAGAAGTAGACCAGTCGTCGGAATAATACTCGTGAACAATGTCATAGTCCATGAATGATGTGCGCGAAGTAGTATAATACTTGCTGTAAGGTGATGATGTACTCGACAACCCCTTTGAAGGAGTATCTGTGTTATAATTAGTACGATAACTAGATGTAGAAGTAGACCAATCGTCGGAATAATACTCGTGAACAATGTCATAGTCCATGAATGATGTGCGCGAAGTAGTAAAATACTTGCTGTAAGGTGATGATGAGCTCGACAACCCCATTGAAGGTGTATCTGTGTTATAATTAGTACGATAACTAGATGTAGAAGTAGACCAATCGTCGGAATAATACTCGTGAACAATGTCATAGTCCATGAATGATGTGCGCGAAGTAGTATAATACTTGCTGTAAGGTGATGATGAGCTCGACAACCCCTTTGAAGGTGTATCTGTGTTATAATTAGTACGATAACTAGATGTAGACGTAGACCAATCGTCGGAATAATACTCGTGAACAATGTCATAGTCCATGAATGATGTGCGCGAAGTAGTATAATACTTGCTGTAAGGTGATGATGTGCTCGACAATCCCTTTGTAGGTGTATCTGTGTTATAATTAGTACGATAACTAGATGTAGAAGTAGACCAATCGTCGGAATAATACTCGTGAACAATGTCATAGTCCATGAATGATGTGCGCGAAGTAGTATAATACTTGCTGTAAGGTGATGATGTACTCGACAACCCCTTTGAAGGAGTATCTGTGTTATAATTAGTACGATAACTAGATGTAGAAGTAGACCAATCGTCGGAATAATACTCGTGAACAATGTCATAGCCCATAAATGATGTGCGCGAAGTAGTAAAATACTTGCTGTAAGGTGATGAGGAGCTCGACAACCCCTTTGAAGGTATATCTGTGTTATAATTAGTACGATAACTAGATGTAGAAGTAGACAATTTGTCGGAATAATACTCCTGAACAATGTCATAGCCCATGAATGATGTGCGCGAAGTAGTAAAATACTTGCTGTATGGTGATGATGTGCTCGACAACCCCTTTGAAGGTTCATTTGTGTGATAATTAAGTCGATAGCTGGATGTAGAAGTAGACCAATCGTCGGAATAATACTCGTAAACAATGTCATAGCCTTTAAATGATGAGACCGAAACACTAGAATACTTGCTGTAAGGTGATGATGTGCTCGACACCCACATGGAAGGTTCATCTGTGTGATAATTAAGTCGATAGCTGGATGTAGAAGTAGACCAATCGTCGGAATAATACTCGTAAACAATGTCATAGCCTTTAAATGATGAGACCGAAACACTAGAATACTTGCTGTAAGGTGATGATGTGCTCGACACCCACATGGAAGGTTCATCTGTGTGATAATTAAGTCGATAGCTGGATGTAGAAGTAGACCAATCGTCGGAGTAATACTCGTAAACAATGTCATAGCCTTTAAATGATGAGACCGAAACACTAGAATACTTGCTGTAAGGTGATGATGTGCTCGACACCCACATGGAAGGTTCATTTGTGTGATAATTAAGTCGATAGCTGGATGTAGAAGTAGACCAATCGTCGGAATAATACTCGTAAACAATGTCATAGCCTTTAAATGATGAGACCGAAACACTAGAATACTTGCTGTAAGGTGTTGTATATGTACTCGGATCAGTAGACCACGGGTCGAAAAATGTTGATTTGCTTGTCGATCGTGGTGATGTGTTTGTCATTTTGGGAACAATACGATAGGTAGATCGAGAAGTAGACCATTTGTCGTAATAATAGTAGTAAATAATGTCATAGTCGCTAAATGATGTGCGGATATTAGTCCAATAACGGCTGTAAGGTGAAGTATAGTATGTACTCGGACTTGTAGACCACGGGTCGTAAAATGTTGATTTTCTCGTAGTAGACCGCGAACTAGTAGACCACCAGTTCTTAGTAGATCTTGTGCGCGAAGTAGTAGACCACCTGTCGTAAGGCGATGAGGTGTGCGAAGCAGTAGACCATTTGCTTGTCGAAGGTCGTGATGTGTATGTCATTTCGGGAAATTTACGATAGGTAGACTGAGAAGTAGACCATTTGTCGGAAAAATAGTAGTAAATTATTTCATAGTCCTTAAATGATGTGCGGGTATTAGTCCAATAACGGCCGTAAGTTGAAGTATAGTATGTACTCGGACCTGTAGACCACCAGTCGTAAAATGTTGATTTGCTCGTAGTAGGCCGCGTACTAGTAGACCACCATTTCTTAGTCGATCCTGTGCGATCAGTAGTAGACCACCTGTTGTAAGGCGATGAGGTGTGCGAAGTAGCAGGTGGTCTTGGTCTTGTACTTTTCAGATCAAAAATTGCACGATGTCTATAAATAGTATTCCACTTAAACTTTTTATCTGGTAAAGTACTCTTATAACTTGTAGTGTAGGTTAAGTTCTTAGAAGTGCTTAGAAAATGTGAAAGATTCTTTATAAAATTTCGTATATTTTCCGATGTAACTCGATGCACTTTTTTTGGAGGTAAGTAATTCTTCCATGTTCTTAGGGTTTTAGAAGTACTCCCCGATATGGTTGAGAGTTTCGGTACTATAGGCCAAAACTCTTTTACTCCGGGTGAATAATAATAAGTGAATGGTTTTGTTATAAATGGGAAATATTTCTGTCTGTTCGGAATCTTCCTTGATGATTTAGCTGGGCTCTTAGGTAGTGCGTGCAAAACCGGCCAAAACGTTAAAGTTGTAGCATAGTCGTCAACCTCAAATATGTTACCAGTAATCTCAGTATATATGGGTTCATTCCATAATGATGGACGGTCAATTTCATGATAATCCGGACGATTATGTAGATCCTCTACTATAAGACTGTGATCAGGCACATCTCGAACATAATTAGGGTCTGTGTAATAACCTTTTTGGACAGGCCTCGATGATGTGACTTCCAATTCATCTAAAAGGACGTCTTGAGGCAGTAAAAGTATATCACCTTTTGAGGCATACGAGTATGGGTTCTTCATTCGGGACATATAAACAGCTTTCGAAGTATCTATACAGATTACAAATAAGAAAATAAAACTTATCATAATATTTTTCACGAAAAAACCTACAAAATGCTACAAAAGTACCCATAGTACGAGCATACAAATGACACATGGTGACATTGACATGCTAAGAGACAATTTGTCTTCTGTTGAGGTTGGTTTAGTTACAGGAGGATCTTTGGGTAAGGTTTATAGCACCACTGGCAAATACTTTCAAACTTCAATCTATAAAATTTAATACATTCATTACAGAAAAATCGTTACATCGTTTTTTAACATTTACAGCAAAATTTAGACATTAGCTTTTGTATATAAAATCTTTAAAAACTATTATACTTTTACTTTTAATTAGGTAAATTATTATACAA
The DNA here is from genome assembly GCA_949126895.1 of Eilema caniola. Lineage (NCBI taxonomy): Eukaryota > Metazoa > Arthropoda > Insecta > Lepidoptera > Erebidae > Eilema > Eilema caniola. The sequence continues at coordinate 47,639,318 of OX421460.1, read as the reverse complement.
TTTGTCGTAAGTACCAACAGTGGACATTTGGATTGCCAAAAATGGTGCACATTGAGCATAGATATAGTATTTTTCTTTTATATTGAGAGAGGCCTGTGTCCAGCAGTGTACTGCAGTAGGTTTATTGAATACCTACTGAAAAAAAGTTTACTATATAATTAAAATAGGAATGGTATACCTTGAATTTTAGGGCACCCTGAATTTTATTATATACTTTTGCAATACCTATTAGGTTTAAATATTAGGCCCCATAGGAACTACGCACAAGCTCACCGCACCTGCAAGCCGGTACTCTTGCTTGTTGACTGATTAGATTTGATGCCGGCTTTGCTCTCAGAGTTAAGAAATCAGGGGCCTAACGATACGGCATACAGCCTCTTAAAGGATTCAATAAACTAAATGTTAATCCTTTATGAGGCGATAGTAAGACCCCTGATTTCTTATTAGGTGATAAAAGTTTGTATAAAAGTTTGTTATTTTTGAAGATATCCTAATGAAATTTTGTACAGAGATGGATTAGAGCTTAGGAACAGACATAGGCTGTACTTTCTCGCGAATAAGCGAGTAATTTGGGGGGATATTGCTAGTGGATGAAAATTTATCAGTTTTGAAGATACCCTGTAAGGGAATTTGGTACATAGTTGGATTAGAACTTGGGAATGGACATAAGCTACCATGATAGCTAGTATGAAACTTTGATATTTTTTTAAGATATCCTAGTGAAATTTGGTACATAGCCAGATTAGAGATTGTGCAAGGATATATTCGAGTAAAGAGTCGAATAGAGAGGCAAGTAGAGATGCGAGTGGGGAGGCGATTGGAAAGGCGAGTAGAGTTGCAAGTGGAGAGGCCAATGGAGAGGCTCTCTAGAGTGGAGTATAGAGGAGAGTACAGAATCGAATACAGAGGGGAGTAGAGACTTTAGTATTGATTCAAGTATAGAAGTGACAGGAGGCGAGTAGAATTCAATTAGAGTGTCGAATATATAGGCGAGTAGAGATTAGAGTACAGAGTCGAGTAGAGAGCGTAGTGGTGAGGTGAGTAGAGAGGCAAGTAGAGAGTAGACAAGAGTAGAGTATACTGGCGAGTTTAATGCTCAAAAGCGTCGGCTCAACACTATTCTGTAACCGAAATCCACGTGGGCGGACCCGCGGGCAACTGCTATTGAGTTACATCTTAATACACATCGAGTCCGTTTTCGAATTGTTATTCATCAATCTAAATTTTAAGCACTCTGTAGATCTATGAAAACGAATTATAGTATAACCAATGACTTCGTGAAACGGCTAAAATAGGAACTACGATTGTCACTGTCAAATGCATATTGTTTTGCTACAAATCAAAGACAATTTAGCACGAGTTGACATGTTTTAAGGTAAAGTGGCGGCCTCATTCAGTTCACGGAATTATTGGTTTCATTATACAGTTATAATTTATCCTCTTTGTATTTTGTTGACACTGTTACTTATTTAAAGATGTTTTTATGCGATGTATTTTATACAAGTCTTTTTTATATATTATATTTTGTTAGTAATATTAGAAGCAGTAATTGTTACTTACTATCTCGTGCGAATAACTCAATCGCAATTGATTCTATGGAGTCAAGAGTCTCAAGCAGGGACGTATATCAGAACGACCTACTGCAAACGGTTGGACCACACAAACATGGACCTCAAAGCTCAGAACAAGGCCAATATTTTTACGCTTCTACAGAAAATAAACATATAGAGATGATAAATTCACTAGCAAACGAGAAACAAATAATCAACGTAGATAGCAGTAATCTACATAAAATCTCCTCTACATCATCATCACAATCTAACAGAGTACCGGAAGATAATTTAGTGGCCTCATCATATCAGTATGAAATACTTCTACAACCACAAAATCTACATTCAAGTTTTTCTCCACTTAATCATGCAGAATATTACTGGCGAATACCTGTGTCAACTGATAACTTACCGTACAAAGCGCGCGAGCTCTCAGAAGCTTCTGCAGAAGAAAAATATGCAGTGAAAAGAAATACCCAAACTGCTCCCATAATGCAGGTTATTCGTCCGAATATCAACAAAAACCGCTATGAAACGATGAATTCTTCAGTGATACCTTTGGAAGTTTACCAGGTCCGCCCAATAGGAACATCTCCATCTCTAGAAAATATTTATAAATATGATCCTATACACTTTTCTGCATTGTATCTCGAAGAACCTTCATATAGAAAGCGTTCCAGTGTCCAAAATAAACTATATAACAATGAAAATGTGATCACCTTCTCGGAACCAAATTATTCACAATCTACTAAGATTTCTTCAACGAAAATCACTGATCAGTTCCAACCTCCAGTAAGTGCCGAGATATTGGAGTTAAATAAAGACAATTTTTTTACACCATTTATTAATATGATGTATCTCGATAACCCTGGCACCTACCATATTGACAATCTGAAAAGTGTTGAGGGTGCTTATAATTTCACACCATTAAAAACACCAATGCTCTTTTACATTACTACGTCTTCTGAATCATCAGTAAAAACACGAAAAAGATTCAATCATTTTACCCCATTTCTAACTCCTAACACAACCGAAATGTATTCAGACGATTCTTTAGCTAAAGTGGCCGAAAAATTGAATAAACGTAACGAAGAAGACGTAAATACTTCAACTTCAATTGAAGAACTCCAGAAATTAATACCTTATTTGATTTCTAAAGCATCTGATAGTTACAACCGTCAGCTTACGTTTGAACCTGCAAGAATGCAGAGCACAAAGTCTACAAGAACCACCCCCGATTATTGGAATATTTTTTGGCAAATAGAAACAAGGAAAAATCCTGAGACAACTCACGTTCTCCAACTGGAACCAGCGACTACGGCAAAAGAGGCAGAAGGGTATTGGAATGAATTTACGCAAACAAAAATGATCGAAGGGAGTACACAACAATTCAATCTTTTGAGAAAGACAATGGAAGAAAATACAGCTTCCGTAAAAGAATATACTGAAGAATTTATAAAGAGTTCTGTTAATTTTGAACAAGAGCGATGGTCAAGTAGTTCAGAGCTGGAAGATCACGATCATCTAAATAAACGACATAGAATTTTCACAAGTCCTACGACGCCTGTCCTACCAGCTATTTTAAAACACTTTGGACGTACTAATAAAGTGAAAAGTACTTCAGAACGTAATAAGAAAGTGTTTATAGGTAAGAGGTAACTTTAAACGGCTATTAAGTTTGCCAATTTTGCATTATGGATTATTAGGATCGTTCAGAGATTTAAATTCGACGGCTTTCACCTTACTGATTCTACCAAATCTTATCACATTTCACTACACCTATAGCAATGAAATATACATTCAACAAATCTGCATTGAACCTTGTTCAAAAATAACAATATAACTACCTATCACCGCGATATGTAGAAGGAACGCTCTAAAATAAGTATGAAATAACACGTACCTAAATAATGTCTTGAATATGTGTTTCCCAATGTAATATGTATGTATGTGTTCGGTATGTAGTAATGTGGTATTAACATGATCAATATATTTTTGCTAGGTTACAAGACCTTATGGAAACCAAAATTTACCCCCTCACGAACGAAACCATCCTTCGTAGACAACACAATACCTTTTAGAAGCAGTAAAATATTACATTGGAATTTCAACGACAAGGATGCTGCGTGGCCAAAAGTAGAGCTGGTATTGTCAACAACAAAGAAATCGCAGAAATCAACCAAATCTCGGAGAACCTTTCCAAGTTATTTTCCTTTCTACTACCGTCAAAAGGATAGTTTACTGAGTACACCTCTAAATATTCAGGCCACAACCCATCCACAAAATGAAAATACAGATTTTTTAAAGAAATTCCCATCAATATGGGATTACGAGTCGCATAACGAAAGTGTGCGCCAAGGAAAACAACGTACGAATCAATGCTTCGAGTGCGGCCTGGAAGACGTAGAAATACCATATTATCCTACTTGCTTTCACATATTCAACAGTGCGAATCAGCAAACCAGATATAAAAGAGTAAAGTTTAAAAAAAAATGTGGCGCGCCCAGTAAGTATCATGTGTAGCCTAAGTGTGTTTTCGCTATGATTTTCGGTCCCTAATAGGGCCCTATTTCCGTCAAGCGGACACTTTGTTTGTCTTCTACCACAACCAGGTGAAGAGATGGGGTGGCCCACGGTTTTCACTTGCTCTTTCTTAATGTAAGGGTTCACTAATGTCTTCGAGACCCTTTGTTTTTTTTTTGTTTGGGCATGAGAAAATGTACCTTCCGCTTTTCGTGGGCTCGGGGAAGCAGCGGGGGTATGTGGGGCGCTCACCACACTGAAACTACCTGCCGTGTGCCATACGCCGCGACTACTGTCGGAATTACTACGCTCTCGTCGACGGATCACCCAAGCGCTGGCCTGCAAAGGTGAGGTGCGGGCCCGTCTTCTGATTGAGCGATGTTCAGACACATAAGGATACCTCAGGTGGGCCGTGTGCATGTCTGCCACCTCAGTATGATAAAATAAACCGTTCGAGGAAGGCTCCACAGCGGTTGGAAGGCCTCACGCCCGCAGTGACGGCATGAGGCGAAAAATACGCATGCTCGCCGCCTGGTTCGCCGGCGACGAATCGGGTCAGCAAGGCTGTCTACCTTTCTAGCCCGCTTCGCCGTTTCCTTCCGACGTGGTAAAACTTCTCTCTCTGTGGGCTATGGAGCGCAGGATGGCCGGTAGCGTGAGATCGACTCCCACTATTTTTTCAAGGTTTCGGCGCTGCACTTCCCAGGCCGAACAAGCCCCGAGTATGTACCGCACCAAGTCCTCGCCACTGGCACAGCGATGGCAGGTGGGCCTCGACAGCCGTGCTCGAAACAGCACCTGAGTCAGACGGAAGGATAGGGTCTCGTGCTGTCTCTCCGTCCACTTGACAACGACCGGCCGGAGTACCGCCACGGTGCGATAACACGCGCTCAGGTGTCCAGCCGGGACGACCATTCAACCATGATGGTTTGGTAGGCAGCATCTCGCGGACCTCTTCCGGCGGGGGTCGATCACCGCTACCCGCCCGGTATTGTGTCGTCCGCCGATATACTACGGCGAGCGGCCACCCGAACCAACATCTGCAAGCCAGTAAAGCCTTCTAAGCTTTGAAGCCCTGGGTCATAGTGGCAGGATGGCGAAAAATATTTTACGACCTATTACATATCCGACCTATCAAATAATGTGTAAAGAAATGTAAAGGCGCCCACTCACTAACAGTTTACCGGACGATATAAATCTGTCAGTTAATCGCAATAACCCACACACTAACAGTTTCCTTAACGATTTTGGACTGACGACTACTACGATCCGATAGTGTGTGGCCGCCGAACGATTCCGGACAGTTCTAAGCCGGACAGTCCTAGGCCGTCAGGGCGAACGAGCATATGTCGAACGACGGCCTGTCGATCGACGTTTCGTGTCAGCTTTTTTACGTAATAAACTTAGAATAAAACAGTGAATTAATTTTATTCTTTTGTCTGAAGTAATAACATTATGATGACATGTACCTACATCACTATTTTTTACTAAGATTTTATTCATTTTTTGTACATAATCGTCTATATTTCTTATGCACATAGTCCATTAGATTCAAAATGGCTAACACCTATTTCTCACAATGATTAGCACGTACTTATATAAGAATAACGTAGTGCAAGCTAGTTTCAACCTTATTGACATCACAACAAATATAGTTTTTTTCCTTATATTCGTGATCAGCAGCATTTATTTATGCGAAAAAACATGTAATTAAGAAAATGTCAATAAGTCTATGTAACTGATATCAGACCATTACCGGCAGGCGATCGTACGACCTAAAACTGACGACTCGCAACTGCTAGTGTGTGGTCGCAAAACTGACAACAGGGAATTGCCGGCAGGCCAAAATCGCTTTAGTGTATGGGCGCTATCGGCTTAGGACTGCAGGCCGCCGGACAGATCAGGAACTGCAGGTGGACTGCAGGCGGACTGTTAGTGAGTGGCGCCTTAATCGGTCGAGCCGTTCCTGAGGTGTGTGACCACAAACTTTGAACCGAGACTTATATATAGGTACTAGCTAATGGCAGCGGCTTATTGATAAGTTCCAAAGAGCCTTTAAAGGGAGGTAAGTTAGTAACCAGTTAGTCCTATTTAATTCTTTTCAGTTGAAAAGAATTAAATAGGACTAAAGTAATACAAAACGTTAACAATATGTACTTATGTATTTATTATGATGTTGTGTAGACGCTCCTTAACATCATAATAAATACATACATTTTATTCTTTCTTCTTCTACATAATTACGCTTCTCCCATCGCTGGTAGTGGAAACATTGATCATTATTCTTTCTATCATCTAATCTACCAATTCTAATAGGTTGCCGCGACGCTCGAGTAGCTACACATTTGGCATCATAGACTCCACCTCTATAATCTAGCCCTGTACCAAATTTCAGCTATTAGACCCTGAATCAACACACATCGTCACCATCTTTCGCATTTATAATTTACAACTTTATTCTACAGGGGGTTGTTTCAAGAGATTCGTGGATGTTGGTGAAATTTACAACGAACGAGGCTGTCGGGAAATACCACCGAAGCCTGGAAAAAGCTTCGCTTCGCGCCGACTGGCGAGAATAGAGGCCACATTAAAAGATGTCGCCAACGGTTGCGTGACCACCCCGCACGCCTCTCTTACCCCATTCAGCAGGGCGATATCTCTGTTCGCTAAGTACCACGCGTGTGTTTGCACGGACAAGTTTTGCAATACTGCTGGAAGAGTTAATACCAGTGTTTTTATAGTGTTATTGAATATATATCTAAGTATATGAGTTACTTTTTGTCTTTAGCTGCATAATCCACTTTTTTATACCACATAGGTGGCAAACAAGTACGTCCCGCGATGCGCGCCACCGCCATGGCCTGCTTCTGCAAAGGCGTCACACTCGCGCTGCCGACCCTGTGCGGTCGGACGACGTGTCGTCAGTTCACATACATTACTTGTTAACTTCGATAAGTGTAAATGGCACCATTAAAAAGCTGCAATGAATTAAATTAATAAACAATATTATAACATTCAACTCCCGTGGGTGACCGTACAAGATATAAGTAAGCTCATGCGATGAATAAAATTAGAATTCTTATCTCTGGGATTGGCTCCACAGTCCACACATTATGTACACACATCTGATCTTTTCTAAAAGAATACGTAAACATAAACTATTTAGTTATTTCTGTAGGAGGTAGGACTCGACGGTATTTCCGTCCAAATGAGCAGTCCAACTGGGGAAGTACCTCCGCCCTACGGAATACCGCGGCCATAATAACCTCGAGTTGTTATTCCCGGCTGTGAGTATATAGGGTAGCCAGAGCTCACTGGAGAGTTTTAGTGCTGTCAGTGGGAAGACCTAAGGCGGACAAGCTTTGCTTTGTCTTCTACATTGACGGCACATAAATTCTCTGTGTTTGCAGGGTCGGTAGCACGAGTGTGACTCCCCTGGTGTTGCACACGCTCATAGGCCACTGTGTACTTGTCTGTCACCTCAGTGGTATAATAAAAATAATAAATTCTAATGCTTCACATCTGCTGGGCAGGTGCCTTTAGTCATGTGAGCCTCTGGCAACTCTGTAAAAATATGTATTTAAAGAAATTTGAAAGAAATTAGTATGCCTAATCTATTCAAATCGATTTAGATCAGAAAACGCATGTGGCTCAGTTGGTCAGAGAATTCCTTCGGCAAGGCATTGGTTGCGGGTTCAACTACCGTCTATTGAACTCTAGTGCATTGTTTTCCAATCGATTTGTAAAAATATTTCGGTTTCAAAATAATTCGAGTAAGTAGGTAAGTAAATTAGGATAAAATATCTACATGTTAAGATTCACATATATCGAAATTAATAACTTACTTTTCATAAGTAGAAAAAATAAATCTGAATAGATATAGGTAGGTCGTTGGTACTAGTCACTTACCTATCCTGATAAAACCATTGGTTTCAGTTCAAGCATCCGTTTGGTTTTAATCCAGAAACTTCCACTAACAAATGAACTTGTGAAGCACTAATATAATGTAGCAAAGAACACACATAATATTTTGAATGAACATCTTCAAATAGTCTTTACTTCAGAACTCTATTGTCAGTATCACAATAAACTGCTCAAAGACTAAAAACAAAACACAGGATATAAAAAAAAATTGTCCCGATTAACAATAGATGGTTTTGGTTCGAAAAAAAAAAAGCGGGCGCTACCCTTGCGCCTGCGCTGGCATTCGGCGACGGGCCGCCGTCCGCGTAACATGGCGCGCCTACTACACGGATTGTTCCTCCTACATTACATACTTCTCGTTCACTCAGAAGTATTAACACCGAGATATTTTAATTTAGCGTCTAAGAAAAACATTACGGCGACCGCTACCTGTGGGGATGTGAAACAGGAGTTATACTGCAAGCTGGTTGGGGCCAACGCCGACCACGACGAACATGTGATCCAAGGACAGGTGAGTTTTGTTGTTCTATGCGTTATTAGAAGGATGAGTTCCTTTACTATCATTTTTATCATAGTCTGTGCAAATAGCGTTGCCGGATAAAGGTGGACAAAGTTAGGCTTTATGATTGCGTGTCCGGCAATAATAAACGATTTCCGGGTTGTTCGGTTTTTGTTAGGTCTTTTATACTTATTTCGCAAACAATAACACAACGTATCTGCAATTGGAAAAAAAGTTATTTTCCAAATGCAGATTTGAGAAGGAGTTTTGTTTTGTTTATATTGTTGTTATTTTGTTTCACTATGGGAAGTAATAGCAGTTAAATAAGTTTAATTTGAGCAATTGCTTTTCGTTATAATTTAAAAAGAATTTAAATATGTTGATGAATGTTTATGTAAAATTTCATGGGAATTGAACAATGGTAATAGTAAAAAGAAGCTTGCTAGCATTAATACTGAGACATAAAATCGTCCATAATGAATGATGTCCGGTTTTTTTACCCAATTGTCCGGCCAAAATGGCTTGTGTATCCGGCTATTGATTTGGTGATCTGGCAACCCTGTGCACAACTAATGTTATTATCTATCTATGAGCTATCAGCTATCAATCCATCTACGTCTACAAATATAAATATATATTTTTTTTTGTGAATCGCGATGAGCGCTGTTTATATGCATTCAAGTTCATTTAGTCCATTTAGTTTCCCTGGGTCAGCCGGGGTGCGAGGGATATGTCGCATGACAACCTCACCTTCGGCCTAGCACTACGACCCAGAGACGGCGTGCGGTTTAGTCGGTTCGAGCCCGATATAACCTCCCCCTCCGGCTCCGGATAGCAAATTGGGGATTTCCCGCACGTAAAAAAAAAACGTCCATTTAGTTTGGCCCTTGTTTGGCCTGCTTGTTGGTGGGTCAAATGTCCCCTTCTTGTTGATTGATAGATCTATATCATATTGAATATTTTTTGTACGTATGCAATCAATAAAAGCATTCATTGTGGGTCGTCATTTTTATGGTAATGACAAGTGACATGACACGTGAAAATGACTTCACCTCGTCTGATGGTAAACTGAAGGTAAAGTTTCAGGAAAGAGTCACCATTACAGAATAATGTTACAAGTGTAGCCCTCACTTTGTTAAAGAATTTCAAGTCTTTATGGTGTGGCAAGGAAATGATTTGCCCAAACACTTACTTTATATATATATATATATAGAAAAACGTCAAGTTGACTTCACCTCGGCTGATTGTAAGCTGAAGGCAAAGTCTCAGAGAGGAGGGTCACCATTACATACACGTACCATGTCAACAACCAACCGAGATTGGATTACTATGGAGGGTTTTACGCAATAGTGCACGGTGGTTCCCACCCGGCCGAAATTTGTGACAAATTTATGCCATCAAATTTCTACCCCCATTGTCATTAGTTTTTTGCTATTCGTAATTCCTCCTCACCAGTATGCATCCCAACAAGGCTAATAACACAAAACCAATGATGTCTGGTTCCGTCTTTATAGTAGTCCGTGTTCATAATCTTCATCAGCATTGATCTCCGTTGCATTGCATTGGAGCCCATCAGTCTGGTACCTGGGTTTCGCTTGAACCTCGTCGCTTTGATTTAGTTTAGGTAGGTATTACGCCTAAGAGAGCGACGACGGCTATCTATTCTCTGAGCCCCGACAGGAAAATCTGAACCAGTGCCTCAAACGACAGTCAGAAGGTATACCACCTTGCAGGTGAAATGGGACACCAAAAACACGCAATATATGTGGATTTATTAGGATAGTTTAGAAAAGTTGAATAACCATAAGTCTCATGTCTGAAGAAACACAGTTACTTATCCATAAGTTTTATAGCCAGACGCTCGACGCTCGTTAAACAAAGATAACATACAAAGGAATGTTCTCCCAGTCGCTATCTTATACATGCAACATTTCCTCATAAAAATGGTCAAGTTACTTATAGATTTTTTTTAACGTGCGGGAAGTCCTTACTCATGCCACCCCCACCGAAGCCAGAGGGGGAGGTTATGTCGGAATCGAACCTACTAAGCTACACGCGACTGTGGGTCGCAGTGCAAGGCCGAAGGTGACCAGGCCATCTCTCTCGATCTGGCTCTCTTCGGGTAGAGGGACCAAAGCTACTTATAGTTAGTATCACTGAATAAAAAACAGCACCTCCCCGCAATTATCGCCAATGTGCCAAGATGCTGTGAAAATAGTCGACATAAATCGCGACACGATTGGCTAGGCACTAATTGCATTATTTGATGATTGTTCTCTGCAGATAACGTCTGCTTTTCCAAGACACTACTTACTACAATATTTAGTTTTTCAAGAAGGGCTTTAGGAGGGGCCTACAGGGTCAGCAGCGCGAGTGTGGCGCTCCTAATATTGGACACGTTCATAGGCCTCGGCACCTCTTTGCACCAGGCCCTCGATTCTGCTAAAGCAAAATCAACTGTCACAACACAGACACAGCGATAAATGGCATTAAATTGTTGACTTTATTGCTATATGCTTAAAGTCCAAAATTAAATGAAGAGTGTCACATTTCACTTTTTCATTTACTCTACAAAAAGCCATTTAATATTAGACTTTAAGACCATGATCTTAAAGTTTAAAATTAAATAGGTAATTCTTACAGTGTCTGTGGTATGACAATGGTTTTACTTTAGTAGAATCGAGGCCCAGGTGGGAAGTAGCGTCTCTGTCACCTAAGTCACAATTCGCAAAACGATTGGCTACGAGTCTCTACGTGCCCTAATAGGAAAGAGTAGAGTTCTATATGTATGTTTGTTTAGGAACCTCTCAAATGTCCTGCTTAAACGAGTTTTTTCTAAGATATAGGTAGGTATATGTGGCACAATAAAGTTAGCTAGCTAGAGATACTTACTGTTACAAGAGGATGAGGCTGATATTTTAGTAGTGGACACTTTGTATATAGTAAAAACTAGCTGTTGCCCGCGGCTCCGCCCGCGTGGATGTCGGTTATCGCTTAGTGTTGAGCCGACGCTATTGAGCATCAAATTCGCCTCTCTATTCAACTTTGTCCTCGACTATGTACTCACCTCTGTTCTCGACTTTCTACTCGCCTCTATATTTGACTCTCTAGTCGACTTTCTACTCGCCTCTATACTTGAATTTACACTCGACTCTCTACTGACTTCTCTGTTCCCCTCTCTATTCGAATTTGTACTCTTCTCTATACTCGCTTTTCCATTGACCTCTCTACTTGCCTATCCTTCGATTCTCTTTTCGCCTCTCTACTTGACTCTCCCCACTCGCACCTCTACTCAACTCTCTATTCGATCTCTACTCGCGCCTACATTCATCTTTCCACTCACCTCACTATTCGCCTCTCTACTCAACCCTTTACTGCATTCTATTTGATTCTATACTCGCCTCTCCAGTGGCACTCTAGTCGCATATCTACTCGCCCCTGTAGTCGACTCTACTCGACTTTCGATCTTTAAACGCCTATCCACTCGCCCCTATACAATCTCTACTCGCCTCTCCACTCGCTTCTATATTTGGTTCGCTACTCGACTATGTCCTTTCCGAAGCTCTAATTCACCTTTGTATCAAATTTCATGAGGACATCTTAAAAGAAATTCTTACTATTTATCCCAAATTCACCCACTTTTTATGTGCCATTGAAAAATGAGAATGATCCCCTTCCCCCTCCCTCTTCTATCCCTTTTTTCGCGATAAAGGGTAGCCTATGTCCATTTCCAAGCTCTAATAAATCCCTATACCAATTTCATCAAGATATCTTCAAAATTGTCAAACTTACATACCCTAGCCCTATTCTCCACCCCCTTTTTCGCGATAAGCGGTAGCCTATGTCAATTTTCAAGCTCTAATCTATCTCTATACCAATTTGATGAGGATATCTTCAATCGTTTCCGTAGAAGTCAAGATATACCAAGAATAAAAATGAAACACTGTTCCCGAGGCCTGAGTTCAAAGCCTCGGATATCTATTTTTCTGAGCCATGTAGGTGGCAGACACACGGCCCACCTGATCTAAAGCGGTTACCATGGCCTACGGACGTGTACAACACCAGGGCCGTGATTCAGCTATTATTTTTTTCATGGCAAAACATCTGCGGTGCCACAGACTGCTATTTAACTTTAGACTTTACTATAATCTTAAAGTCTAAAATTAAATGACAATCTTGTAGAGTGAATGAAAAATGTTATAAACTCTTTCTCTTTTCATTTTGGACTTTAGATCTCAGCCATATAGTCTAAAGTTTAATGACAATTTATTCAATGTAAGCAGTACGACAGTGGTTTTGTTATGTCATAAAATTAGCAGAATTGGGGGCCAGGAGGGTAACTTTGTCAAATAAAGGTAGATGTATCAAGTTCCAATCTAGTACTTTCATTCAGAACTAAAGCATTAGTAGATAAAATGTAATACTTGTATATACTCAGAAGTAGATTGCCTATAGCTATAATGTGTCGGCTTGTTATCGATTCCGCAATAGGGAATATAGTACAGGAGACAGCGAAACTTTCTATAAGGATTTTTTTGCAGACAATTTTGATAAGCAATGTACCTCAGGTCGAAGGACCGATGGCCGTTGGAGCAGACGAGTCCTAGAGTGGAGACCGCGAGAAGGCAAACGAAGGTTAGGACGCCCCCTAGCCAGATGGACCGATGACCTGAAAAAGGTGGCTGGGACGGACTGGATGCGGAAGGCGGAGGATCGTACGAAATGGCGCACATTGGGAAAGGCCTAGGTCCAGCAGTGGACTGCAGTAGGCTAATTGATTGATTGTACCTCAGGTTGCAAACTAGGACTCAAATTCTGCTAATAATTGTCAACCTACCAGTGACGAGAGGTGAGGCGAGGCGACCTTATAACCCGATTTCTGCCGGTTTGTTCTACAAGGGGAAGCTGTGATATAAATGTTCCCAACATTCCCACCTGCTTCCCTTATGAAAATTTTCACACTTCGCTACTAATACCTGACACCGGTGGGTCTGCGGTATGACAGTGGTTGATAATAAAGAAAATGCCATTCAATATAAGATTTTATTTTTATGCTGTTAAAGTTTAAAGCTCCTCCGCAGCTGTAGCACTCCGTGCTTTCCTCCATAGCCACCGAAAAAGGCGTACTCTATAGATAGAGTACGTTTTGTGACGTGATTGGGGTCAAACCAGATATCAATATTTATACATTATGCCGATAACTATATATATATACATACCTTTAGTTAATAATAGTGTAGGGAGTAGGATTCGACGGTATTTCCACCCAATTGAGCAGTCCGACCAGAGAAGTAACTCCGTCCTTCAGAATACCGTGGCCATAATAACCTCGTGTTGTGTTCCCGGCGGTGAGTAGGGTAGCCAGAGCTCAATGGAGAGTTTTTGTGCTGTCAGTGGGAAGACCAGAGGCTATTCCTGCTTTGTCTTCTACGCTGACGGCACAGAAACTCTCTGTTTACAGAGTCGGCAGCACGAGTGTGAAACTCCCCTGGGTTTGCACATGTCCATAGGTCACGGTGGGCACTTTCCGTCAGGTGGACCGGGTGCTTGTCTGTCACATCAGTGGTTTAAAAAAAAGTTCGAATGCCATTAAATTGAAACACGTTTACTTAATTATTTTTAAAGTGAAATTGTCTCTAGTCAAACTCTTAACATCTTAGGCTCATTGAGCACTTTTTGAATGAAGAAGCATACAAATCAAATTGCGACAATTCACATGTGGCAACTTTTGGAAGTGAAAGCATTTATAGGCGTTGAGGACATTTTGGATGAACAAAAGTTTCTAGTTCTATTCTTGTGCTTTTTTTTAAAGCAAAAACTTTTTACCTTTTTCACAAGAAACTTAGTTTGCCCTGACAAGACTGCCCCGCATATTGTTCTAAAGTATTACTTGTTTTATTTATTGATAGAAAATCAGAAGTTTAAAATATTCGCTGTCTCTCTTACTATGCACGGGTGCAAGTAATTACTTAAGAATTATTATGTCCGTTCCTTGCATGGCAGTCAACGCTTGTGTACTAATTAATTAAGTAATTACTGTTATTTTGTTACACTACTAAGGTAGCAAGCTAGCACACATTCGATATCAACTTTATTAAATACATTCAATTATGTTTGTCATGGTACCGCAGCTTTTGACAATATCTCCAGGTTCGATGTCTGAACAAGATTTTTTTAACGAAAAATACCACATCGAAATCCGTTCAGTACTATTTGCTTAGGAATACATCGCGAACGAACGGACCCTATTGTTGCCTTTTTATCGTAAAATGTACATTTTACAACAATATAATGAACGGCTTAAGTGAAATAATTTTGAAAATGAATTTTGAAAATTCAGTTTCTCCAGACGCCCGAAAACGCTCCATACAAAAACTGAAACATCTGTGACATCAGTGTGCTGGCGCGTGGTGCAAATGTATGCAGTTCAAGCGAATATCGCATTTATCTCAGTCCACGTTACGTTTAAATATATGTAGGTACAATAATGTGTACAATGCATAAAAAGATGGTATGGAAATTAAAGCAGGAATCTAAAAAGCCTAAATTTAAATTTTAAGTAAAGTTTAATAGTTTAAATTAATTTTGCCTTATTTCGATTGTTTATATTTTAATCAAAAGTCATAGTTTCAGTTTACTTATTAAGCAATAACTTAGTTTACTATGCATATTTGTTGATAAAAACTACGACTTCAAGCAGTATTGGTATCCGTTGACTCGGGACACTATCATATTAGGTAAATTAGTATTAACTAAAACGGCTGGTGCACCTTGCTGATTGACGCACAAGGCCCTGGTGCAGGTATTCCTCTGGGGCTGGGAGTCTAAATGGCACTTGTGCTGTACCTATTTGTTGTGCCAGCGAAACTAAAAGGACCCCGAGTTCGTAGGGAACGCAACGCGCAACTCGAAAGCAATAAAAAATACTTGGGTTATAGTTATAATGGACGAAACTGAATCAAAAAAATATTTTTTATTTCAGTTCCGACCTCGGTTGGATTGTGTTCAGGGGACAGTAAGTGCATAGCCGGGCAGGGGGAATTGTGGTCGCAGCACTAGTGTGACCGGTGGGTGTCATTCGGTGCGCAGACGATAATCCTCTTTTGATGAGGCCGTCAAGCTGAGTGCCACCATTGTTAACATGGTACGTGTAAATAATGGTGACCCTCTTTTCTGAGACTTTACCTTTAGCTTACAATCCGGCGAGGTGGAGTCAAATTGACGTGTCTTATATAATGACTAAATTTTGATGCTGTTTTTAGTCGGAAAGGTCTTTATCAGACTTAAAATCTTACGAATGTTTGATCGCAATTGGTTGATTATAACCGAAGATATGGCCAAAGGTCGTGATATTCGACATCCACGATGGCGGAGCAAGGGTATCAGCTAATATATATTTAAAATATATATAATTTAGAACGGTTTGTATTGTTCACATTCCTATTATTACTGAGCAAGTAGAACGACTGCCGACTGTCGTTTGCGATAACGCGCGATAAACTATCTCGTCCGACCAGCATCCTACTGATAACAAGTTCGATGCTCCAGCGGGCCAAAAAGCTTCATTGGCTTTTGTTACGTAAACTGGATAGAATAGGGCTGTTATATAATAATATTATATCCGTCGGCGTGGATGTCGGTAATCACGATCAAACATAGCCTATGTCCTTTCTTAAAGTCTAATCTACTCATGACATGCGTTAACGACTGTCGTACACGTCAAATCGCATACATTCATCTTTCTTTTCCACATCAGAGGGGCATGCACTCTCGAATGTATGGGATTTGACGTATTTGTCATGCGTCAACTCCTCGTACACGTCAAATCGCTTATATTCCATCAGAGGGGCTGAAATGCACTCTCGAAAACGTTGCTAGCTGTTATATGAATACGTGTGGTAACCGTGTATCAATTTTGTAGCTAAAATCCAAAGAAATCACATGACGTGTAATGTAACAAATATTGAGTCTAATATTCATTTATCTCGTGAACTTTGACCTTTTATCTTTCGAATGTGTACTTTTTTAACTTCTAGTTATGATAACTTATGTGTGGCATGTTTAGATATTATAATATTTAGATAATAGGGCTCTTTAGACACGTTTTTATGACCTCGTGAATCGATAAGCGAGGTTAGGATTTTTTAAACTTGGATAACTTACTTAGTGGCTATTCGTTGGCCAGCGTATTGTAGAATAAATAGAATAGTGAATGACATGCTTCGAGTGCTTCGACCAAGGTAAATTATTTACTTTGGAACCTATCTATTCAATAAACGTATTGATTTTTGTTGAGAGGGGTTTATCTGATTAACCTTTACCGGAGTGCTCGTCACTCTTTCCTCCATTATCTCTATGTGAAACTTCTCTATTTCAGTTACTTCGTCTTCTAAGATAATCTATAGGTATTGTCTGTCTGTCTAGCACTTTTATAGTGAAAAAGCTACTTCAACTTACAAATATTTATGCAATTAAACTATATAGCACCTCACAGTACCTACTCATTCTCGCCCACTTATTATAAACATATGCGTTGTAATATGAGACTAAACAAAAGACAGCATATTCAAACAATTTCAAATCCTCATTCAGTTCGGAGAATTTCGACAAAGTTCGGCTATCCTCGTAGCCTTTTTGCGGACATGTGGCGGCCATACGCTCCAGCACATCCCGTCTACCGCCAACTGGGCTCTTTTGTTTTTATTTACACAATTGCTTGGAATAGAATTAGATTTTGTTTCGTTACTTTTTTCTTCTTTGAGAGATTTTGAACGAATGCTGAGATTTTTTTCTGTGAATGGATACATGTGAACTGTAAAAGTTGTATAGATAAACACATGTTTCAGTTTTCAACTCTATGTTAAGTGTTATGGCTGCATAATAATGTAATAAGTAATGAGTCACAATAAATGTTTTTGAATGAATGAATAGCGTCCAGTGTCCATTATCAGAAAATATTTATGGGCTTTATCTACAGTCGACAAAAGAGATATCTACGTTTGCATTTTACATAAAACTTTATTTTAAAAGGTACAGTCGGTAAATAAGATACTTATCTTATTTACTGACTGTACCTGCCTAGGAAGAATTTAGGTCCTCCCAGTGTAGTCTATTTCAATTTCATTTAACCGTTAAACTTTAATACAGAAACCATCAACGAAAACTTTTTACTTGGTTGCAGGTCTATACGAAGTATTCACTATAAATAGTTATCTATATTTTTCTTATCAAGCTTAGCTCTTAGCGGGAATCAAACCTGAACTGAACTGTTACCTATATATCTTTCTGTATGTTCTAGGTCTGCGATATCTGCGATGCGACCATCCCGGGCAAGAACCATCCCCCGGAGTATGCCGTTGACAGCTCGGAGACGTGGTGGCAAAGTCCCCCGCTGTCCAGGGGGATGAAATACAACGAAGTGAACTTAACAATTGACTTGGGCCAGGTTAGTAAGCTATATTGTTATTAATACCGTGCAGAAGACAAAGCAGGAGCCTTTGGTCTTCCTACTGACATCACAAAACTCTCCAGTGTTCTCTGGATACCCTTCGACCAAAGTAACTGAACATAATTTTCCTACTGAGGTCGAATTGTCTACCTTACTCACCGGCGGGGACACATTACGAGATATTTCCTCAGTTGAATGCTCAATTGGGACGGAACTGCTACTAAAATAGGTTAGAATTCTCCAACTGTGTTTTTTGCTCTTATGGGATAGGGGATGCACCAAGCTGATCTTACTCTTCTGCTAGATGTGTCAGTCAAAAACCGTGTAGTCACAGATCCGAATCTTTTACATCGGATTCCTTCTTGGCGGTTAGCTGAACTTCGATATTTTCCGTGAAGCGACTGCCATATGACCTCCACAACCAGCATTGTAGTTAGACTAGTTGTTTGACTTTTTAGGAATCCAAGTACCGGTAACCACTGCCATAGATATTCATATGGCATGGCAATCGGGACCGATGGCTTAACGTGCTCTCCGAGGCACGACTAGACCAATGCAAATAGCCATATTCATATTTACACTGAGCGGGGATCGAACTCGTTCACTACTGTCACGCCACAGAGCCTGTCCAAAGATGCCTATACGTAATGGCTACTATACACGTTCAGATAATTTCATGAAACTGTCAGTCGTTTTCAAAATACACACGACAAAGCGTAGTAAGTACTATTGTTTATTTTGTACTCGAAGTGCCTATGTATGCCGTTCCTGTGGCTCTCGAAGGTCGGATGCCAATGGCTGACCCTTTGTCACGACTTGGTAGGTACAATGGCACAGCAGCCAAGTCAGACACCGCATTAACTTGCAAACAATACAATAGTTTGTTTTCTTCTATATTTCTTAGGTTCTTGTAGCACAAATAAGATAAAACAGGCAAAAGCCACGCTTTTTACCCGACTGCGCCGGCGAGGGTAATGTTTTACGCGCGTGTATATATAAGTGGTTTCCCTCTACAGGCCAAACGGCTTGATGGATTTTGAATGGGGTCTGAAATGAAACGTGATGAATACGTTTCATTTCAGACCCCATTCAAAATCCATCAATAAAGCCTTATTATCAATAAAGCCAATAAAGGTTATGTTATATTATAAGCATAGGTCGGAATTAGGTAGAGCTATTTATGTACTTACACCGATTTTATTGATATAATGATTTTATATTTAATGTGGATATGCCTCAAATCCCGAGATTATTTTTTTATAAGCAGAAAATATATCCCGTGATTTATTATAATTCTTTGTGATTCAGTTACCTAAATATACATTACAATACTCACGCCTGTACACCTCCGTAGGGGTAGGCAGAGATCTATAAAGGCCCAAATTTCGCCAACTATGATTTTCGGTCCCACGTGATAGGGGGCGAGCGTGTTGCCGTCAAGGGGACACTTAATCATGGGCTGTAAGTTTACTGTCGGATTGAGAACTTACCTATCCCTTAGTCGCTTTTACGAAACCCACAAGAATGAGATGACTCTATTCTACTCCGCTGGGAGCCAACATGGTCTTATCTTAATCACTACTAATTAGGTATATCTCATTACAAGTAATTTGGTACTATCAGCTCTCTCTTATAGTGCATGTTCAGACAATCTCGATATAATCTATCAACAGATCCGGTAGTGTTCGGGGAACCTTTTTGATTACACATATGCTTACAGAATATGTTGGGTGATGTCATCAGCATTATGAACAGCGCGGGCATCGTGTTACTGTGTCTCGTTGAAGTATCAATTATATGATACAGCAGGCGGATTAAAAACGCATATGTATATGGGAAACGAATAGCATCCATATTCACACACTCCATATTCTGTCTTCTATTTCCATTCTCGCTGAAAGTTATTAAAACAATATATCGTATAAATGTGTTAAGACATTCTTTCTCGATTCCCCCCGAAATGTAAATACTCGTACAGTCAAGCACAACTTAGGTTCTTATTTTAAAATCCTTAACAGAAACTCTTATACCTACCTAAACTAGGGTCAACCAACAATAACACTGACTCGGGAAGCTCCAGTTTAAACAGTCTTAAAACTTCCATCGAGATGAAATATGAAGCAAATTGTAAACAGGAAGAAGAAAAATATTTTATTTATGTTCCTCTCAATACAATCCTCTCAATTGGAGGAGTTCTAACTTTTTCTCTCCATAACAAGCTGGATAATTAATACAGATAAATCTAGTTACCTAATCTATGGAAAACCAATCCTAACTGGTTGGAAATAGGCTTAATGGGTACATCATCTATAAGACACCACGAACACAAATTGAGCTTTTTGTTATATAAATAAATATGCAAGAAACTGCATTATTATCCGTGTATTTAAAATCATAACCCCTTTTGGTCAGAACTTTTATAACAGTAATTATTGATAATTACCAACTGCCAGGTTCACATTACTCTAGTAGCAATCCTGTCCACCGACCGAATCCAGTGCTGGAAAGCTCCTGGAATAATGTATACCATCACTGAAATGCGCAGTGGATTGTTCAAGCGCGTTTAAAATATGGAATTTTAAACGCGCTTATGGAATAACGTAAACATTACAATCCAGTCCAACACTAGACTGGATTGATTCGCTGGATTACTGGACTGGAATAATGTGAACCGGGCGTAACGTAATTCTGAAACTGCATTTAGTTACCGCACGGTTACGACTTCATAAATAAACCTACATCCCTCGTACCGCGAACTCCCATAATCCTGTTCTAAAATTATTTGATGCCTCACCATCGAGATGTGAAGTAACCGGGAGCAACGAACTCCTATAAGCTATTTGTGGATAAATCCTGAATAGACAGTATAGGGACATACACATTCATTATAAGGCGACGAAATTAGATGATATTTACAAAAGTGCGCCGCGCTGACGCGTTGTGTAAAGATGTTACAGCAGCCCTCTAGACAAGTGGCAATTCGCTAGCCGGCGTTTGGTGGAATAAAATGACGAATATGTGGGATTTGACGTTTATGACAGTCGTTAACGCATGTCAAATACGTCAAATCCCATACATTCGTCATTCTATTCCATCAAACGCCGGTTAGCGAATTGCCACTTGTCTAGAGGGGCAGGGCCCTGATTCTGTTATTATTTTTTCATAGCAAACCACTGCGGTACTACAGACACTGTAACCAATGCCATTTAACATTAGACTTTACAATTATAATGTTAAAGTCTAAAATTAAATGACAAATAGAGTGAATGAAAAATGTTATACACTCTTTCTCTTTGTATTTTGGACTTTAAATCTCAGCTATAAAGTCTAAAATTTAATGACATTTTATGCAATGTCAGCGGTATTGTTATGTTATAAAATTAGCAGAATCTGTGGCCAGCTTGACTGAAATGTTACTCACATCTGTGTTTGTCGGTCCTTATTCCAGAACGATGTTCAGTCTTGAATCGCCATTTATAGATCTCAGAACAGAGTCGATTCACAGCTGAGCGATGTTTTGGAATACGTGCTCAGTCAGTGGCGAAGAGCTTAAATTTTCAGAAGGGAAGCCGCTGGACGGTGGAACATGTCTACATTCCAGCCGTCAGAAATCAGGTTATCGACCCTCCTTTGTTCCCGTTGTGTCACACCATTTTGTGTAACACTGTTACCCATTGGTAAAAAAATGACCGATTAGTAACACTGTTACTTAATGCCACATTTTTTTCCCTTTGCGTGACAGTGTTACTCAACAGAACGCTGTGTTCCAAGGTCGACGGAGCCCCGCTACGCGGGGCTCCTACTTCTGGGTGGTTTATAAAAAAATAACCACGAAGGCCTAATGCGGGAGCTTCGCTACGCTCCGCTCCCGCATTAGCCTTCTAACCTAACCTATCCGAGTCGGGGTAATCTGAGTTGGGGTGTTACTCAAAGTGAAAAAAAAATGTGGCATTGAGTAACAGTGTTACTAATCGGTAATTTTTTTACCAATGGGTAACAGTGTTACACAAAATGGTGTGACACAACGGGAACAAAGCTCGACCCTTCGCTACTGCGGACCGTAGACCACTATTTTTGTACCCTATACCCTACCTTACCCTAGTGATATTTCGAGACGTTCGAAGCTCGTATATTTACACACACCTGGTTTGTTTTTTGGCACTAATTTCATCTAAAATCTCTACACTATAATTGCTGTATCTACACCAGGATTAACCAAAAGTAGCGACTCACAAAAATCCCTATTAACGACACTTGGGTAGGGCTATGGAAAGATAAATTGTGTAGAAGTTCGTCGTATGCTATGATCCAACGCCTGGTGATGAATCCAATAGGTGTTTTTAGATTATAACCAACAGAAACTCCAAATTGAGAGGTTTAATATAGTACTATCTAATATTTTTTCAGTATAGGTACCTACCTATTGTTTTGGCGCTGCATAGAAATTTAATTAGTAGGTATATAGATATAAGAATAACTCAAGACTGAAACCAAAATAATATGGCATGGCACTAGTTAATCTATTAAGTACTTTGTATATTAATATATTATATCTACTATGATAGTTCAGTATAGCACCTATGTATTTTTGATGCGTTTGCAGACTTTGCAGTGATGGCCGAGCGAAATATGATTAGGTACTTGTAAGCATTGCCTATTTGCACGTTGCTTTGCGAATGTGATACTGCTCATTTAGCATAATGTTATCTATTTGATATGCTCTCTCGATTAACCCTGTCCTCTTTCTTTCCATCACATACAACAATTGAGGGATTGAGTTACTAGCCACTGCTTTTTAATGCTAAGAGCGTTTTCATATTCATCAGATATCCGACATCCGATATCGGTGATAGCCGACACCTTGTGCTGTTTTTCACATTTATCTGGTAAAATCGACCCGATACGGTCCTTTGCTCGAAAGCACAGACTAGTTAGGGATGCTAGGGATGAAAAAGAAGTGCAAGCAATTTTCGACCTTATGGACATTACATGGTATCGAGTTTTTTCTTATATTCGTGATCAGCGTCATGAGTTAACGCGAAAAGACACGTAACTAAGAACATGTCATTAAGGTCGAAAATTGCTTACTTGATTGCTTGTTTTAGTCTCTTTGTGATCTGATGTCGGCCCAAAACAGTGGAGTTGGCTCCGATAACCGATATCGGGCCGGATAAATTGGAAGACACATACATTTGTCAGACATTTGACTTCCTCCGATATCGGATGTCGGATATCGGACAATGTGAAAACGCTCTAAAAATGCCAATCCGATTACACTCGTTACTATAGTGACAGAGATTTCGGGAAATCCCCACGTTTCACTAACCTATCGTCTCTCAACATACCATGCTATGTTTGTTCAGTAGTCACTGGCTTTTTCACAATATGGCAATAACCGCTTAAGTACATAGTACAGTCGACGAAAGAGAAGTCAAATAAAGTTGTATGTAAAGGTGCAACTGTATTGTATCTCCTTTGTCGACTGTACCTAACTATTCCGTGTGTAAGCATATTATTATTAATTAAATTGTATGATGTTGTATGCAAAGCGAGCTGTGTTTTATACCTTAGCAATTGCCATAGACCTAATACCACAGATTACCTATTGGAATACTTTAGTTTAGTTTATCACTAGCGCCAAAACACATTGTACGTACTGTAATTTTCTGACAAATACTTTTAATATAATATATACATGTTATATTTTTATTTTTATTTTTTTTGCAATGTGTACCTATATTAGAATTATTTAAATAAAAATATAAAAACAATATTATAATATATACAAACCTGCAGGTTTAGGCGTCAAAGAATTCCTCCCTATTGACTTCAACTGAGAGGGTAGCCAGAAGGCTGGCGGCATTGCCACGTTGAATGGCAATACCGATCCTTTGCGCAGGGAATAAGCCGGCCCTCTGGTCACGGGTAGTGTCCATTAAACGTTTGGAAATATCCTTAAATAATAGTTCGAAGTTAGAACATAGTACACCCATTTAGTAGATTACCATAGGCGAGGGCTGCCTATAATCCAATTCCTGTCAGCTTGTCAATGGGTCGCAATGTGCGCGACAACCTTGATCGAAGTATTTTTTCCACTGGCTCCCATTTTCAATATTTTCACATTACTTTTTAGCACCACCTGCCGGTTCGTACGTACTATGCAAACTATAAATTGACAAAGTTTTATCACAATCGGATGAACGGTACGTCCGCCAAAACATAAAATATACGAACAAACAAACATTGATTTTTAGAGTTACGCACATGGCAGATCATGGCAGATGTAGGTATGAAACCGTAAATCGCGAGGTTTGTAAAGTAAAAACTCTAGATCTTAAGAAGATTTAAACTTCGCAAAATCAGAAGCTTGCAGGTATCTCATAATCCGCAGTAGTTAGGAAGTTGAAATTTTGACAAATTGTACCTACATTACCTATACTTATTTGGGCGTTTCTGTTTATAACTCACGAAACTTTACCTACGAGTTAAAATAATAATCATTCCGTTTTCTACCACCGGCAAAACTTCTTTCTGTTATCTACCCTGACGTATTACATATCTATCTATTTCGCCTAATGGTAAGCTAAAGGGGATATCTCAGACAGGGACACCATTGCAGATACAAAAAATGCAATAGTGGCCAATATACAATGGTGGCCTTCAGTATGACGGCCTCATTCATCTTTTCATGCCCCGCTTAAAGGATCCGGGATTGTAAAGAAATTACATCTTATTGTATGGTTATACAGCGTCTCGCCTCTCTGATTTCTTTCAAAAAAGTATTTATTTGTTTACTAGCTAGCTATTTCACACAGCTCCGGCCGTTTCGAATTTTGATCTCGTTCCCGCTATCCCAGAACTTATTTCCGGGATAAAAATAATGTAGCTTATACTTATGTTATTCCAAGTTCTAATCTATACCTGTACCAAATTTGAGCTAGATCCGTTCAGCCATTAGAGCGCGATTAAATTAAAAACATCCAAACAGTGACAAAAAGTATTTGGTAAGGTCGGCGTCGGCCGTCTGTGGGTCGATGTGCTAGGCCGAAGGTGAGGTTGTCTCGTGACATATCCCTCGCACCCCGGCTGACCCAGGGCCATTCCTCTCGGTCTGGCCCTCCTCGGGAGGTAGAATTAATCAAAATCCTTTCTTAGCGGATGCCTACGTCATAACATCTATCTGCATGCCAAATTTCAGCCCGATTCGTCCAGTGGTTTGGGCTGTGCTTATATATATACATGGCTGTGCTTATATATATACATATTATTTAGATATTAATATTTAGATTTTGATTTCGGTTGCTAATATTCTTTAGAATCAAAGTCGAGGCTTGCAGAGGCGTGTACAAAACTACGGAACCTTTGTTGCATGTGTACGATACGCACTTGACCGGCTTTTTTATACATGTACCTAATCAATCATCCGCTGACGGCGTGGGCAGGAAACAGTTGGCCGTAGTATACAGTCGATAGCAACCGATAAAAAGTTGATATAAGGGCGAGGGGTTATGAAGGCATGTACGTCCAATTTCGTCACTTTTATTATAGCATGTTAGTAATAAAATGTAATGATCTCAATTCTTGTGGCCATAGGGCTGGCCATTACCACGCTCAAAGTATTGGCCATTCAACGTGGTAATAAGGCTAGCCTTCTAGGCACGGTACCGGTAGAGATCGATTCAAGGAATTTTCAATGCCCAAGAAGGGTTATATTTTTCGCACGCATCTTGTATGTATGTGAGTTTGTAATGTTCTTAATTACCTCATATCTTCTGAACTAACGTACGGATTTCAATAATTTATGTCTCAAATGAGAGGTATTTATTGCCTTAGTGTTCTTGGGTACATAAAATGAATATACATGCTTTACTATGTTGGATTTTTAGCGCCAAAATGTATGTAGTATAAAAAAATCACTCAAATTTATCGAGTGGGGTAATAAATAATGTTTGGTAATCTACCGGATTTATTGATTACTGATTCGCTCCCTTCAAACGTGATGATTATAGCCACCGAGGACAGCTTCTCCATGATTATAGTCCATGTCACTCACAACATGTGGCATTCTATCGGTAAAGTAATTTTTAAATTTAAACATAACTTATTCAAAGTATTTATTTTAAATTGTTTTTTAACAATATACAAGGACTATACCTTACTATAATAAAACAATAACACTAACAAAATAATAAACTAAACGAACTATTTTAGTACTTTACCCCGGTGAGGGGCGGGTTAATTGATAAATTTTGACTATTTATTTACATTTAGCATTTAAGATGATATTTAATATGTAATTGGACTATGTAATTTTGACTCTGTAATCTTTAATCAATGGTAAAAACTTGTAAAATATACTAAACTACTACTTAAATCGGCTCAGTAGTTCAAAAATCTTTTTGGAAGACTTGAAGATGAGTTCTGGGCCCTGATTCTGCTATTATTTTTTAATGGCAATACCACTGCAGTCACACCGACACACTGTAACCAATGCCCTTTAAATTTAGACTTTACCGTGATACTGTTAAAGTGTATTAAATGAAAATCTTATAGAGTGAATAAAAAATGTTATAAACTCCTTTTCATTTTGGATTTTGAAAATCAGCTATAAAGTCTAAAATTTAATGACGTTTTATGCAATGTCAGTGGTATGACCATGGTTTTGTTATGTCATAAAATTAGCAGAATCAGGGACCTGTAGGCCTACCATCAAACATCCGCAGTTGCGTATTGTGGTTTCGGAATATCGGTTTCATGGAATTGATCCCGAAATCAGATCCGAAGACGAATGGTACCTATTAAAAAAACCAAATGGACGTGGGACTTTTTGCGCGGCTCCTAAACTTCGGGTGTTACATTTTAGATTTATATATATTTTTACTACATATTTAAACTATTTCGTCTTCATCCTAGCGTTAATCCCAGTCGCATCCAAAGCTATCAACTTGGAGTCTGGGGTCCGCTTTTAACTTTCTAACTGCGAATTTGGCTAAACCTCGATATTTTCTCTGAAGCGATTGCGAACTGACCCCCACAAGCATTGCAGTTAGACCAGTTGTTGGACTTTTGAGAGCTCTAACTATTCGTAACGACTGCCATAGATGTTTGTATGACAACCGGGTCCGACGGCTTAACGTGCTCGCCAAGACACGACCAGACTAATGCAAGTACCTACCCATATTCATGCATACAAATATTAGCACTGCGTGGGGATCGAACCTCCTGCGCAGCGGCCGCGTTCACTACGCTACGCCACGGAGGCTGTCGATATTTAAACTATTTATATACTAATAACTTCAAGAGGAAAGTCTTTTTCGTGAGACTGTCTCATCAACGCATAGTTAATGATAACATAACATAACATAAACTCACGCCTTCTTCCCCGAAGGGGTAGGCAGAGGTGCTTGCAACAACATTTCGCCAATTTATGTTTAGGTCCCAATGTAATAAGGTGGCGAGCCTATTGCCATTAACCGGGCACTTATAAACCTGCGATAAATACACAAATAACTTCGAAAAGCATTCAAAATTAATTGATGTGTGCCATGGTAAAACCTGGGATCGAACCCGAGACCTCGTCTCAGCGGTCCATTACCCATATCACTAGGCTACCGCGGTTTTGATCGTTAGTGATGGTAGAAAAAAAATATTTGCATAGGTGCCTATCAATATGGAAGGCATTTGGGGTATACCTACCTACAGTCACTTCACAGCCTGTGAGTTTCTTGTAGCTAAATAGTAACTAAATAGGTCGAGCAACACTCGCCAAGTCGGTCTTAGGATAGATCTTTATTTTTAGACCCCTTCGTGCCTACGGCGGCGCAGGGTCTAAAAATAAAGGGGCGAGTCTGGGACCACGTGGTGCACCCCCCCCCCCCCCCTCCCCCACTGAGAAAGGCCAGACCAAGAGGAATGACCCTGGGTCAGCCGGTGTGCGAGGGATATGTCCCGAGACAACCTCACCTTCGGCCTAGCACATCGACCCACAGACGGCTCGTGGTTTAGTCGGTTCGAGTCCGATATAACCTCCCTCTCCGGCTCTGGAGGCCGTGCCTCGCTTTTTTAATAAATTGCCTAAATCGGTCCTTAGTATGCCTGAAAATAAAGTTAAAACCTAAATAAACACCATTTATGTAAAAAAAGCGTAAGAACATATGACTATCTCAAAGACAATAACGTCTGGCTTGAGCATGGGGCAGGCACCTCCTAAAATGATATAGTTCGACATAATATTAAACTTTTTGTCATATTTTAACTTAGGTTAAGTATTTTATAATAAAGTTTTTTTTATTAACTTCTTTTCATTTAGACACGAGACAAATGTAAAATAGAATGAAGTTTAGCTAAATTTATATTCAAATTTAGAGAGACTGAATTGGCAACATTGTAAGTTGACGTTTGAAAAAATGCCGCAGTGGCGTTTTTAGCGCCGTTTTTCCTCCACCAGCGACTTGGAAGCGGTGGTAAACTTAGGTAAAGTAGAATTTATTATTGACTTCAATAAGAAACAACCATGTTGTTCTTGATTGAATAAAAATCTGTGACTCTGATTTTGACCTTAGAGGAGCACGTTAAGCTGTCGGTCCCGGTTTGCCATACGAACGTCTATGGCAGTAGTTACGGGTAGTTGGAGCCCTAAAATCTCCTACAGTTGATCCATATCGCGGGTGGGTTATGAAGGTCCGATGAAAGTCGTTTCACAGTATATATCGAGGTTCACACTTGTTTCACTTTGTAGTTAAATTAAAAAACCGACCACGACTGACTAATTGACCCGGCAAACTTCGTCTCCGCCTCAGAATTAATAAAAAAAAAGTTGAAATTTCCCTTATTTTCTCACCGTTTAAACCTTCCCTAGACCTCCACGAACATTTCAAGACCAAGATTAAATAAATCCATTCAGCTGTTCGCGAGTTTTAGCGAGACCAACGAACACCAATTGATTTTTAAATATAAGACTAAACTGACCCGGCAAACTTCGTACCGCCTCAGAATCAATAAAAAACAGTTGCGATTTCCCATATTTTCTCACCATTTAAACCTTCCCTGGACATCCACAAATATTTCAAGGCTAAAATTGGCAAAATCGGTTCAGCCGTTCTCGAGTTTTAGCGGACTATCAGAATTGCATATTGAATAATGATATCACTTGTACTTTTCCACACTTTATTTTGTTTCACCTCACGGCATTATCAAAGGTTTGATAATGCCGTAAGGTGAAACCAGTCAGGTTAAAAATAAAAACAAAATAAAGTGTGGAAAAGTACAAGTGATATCGTTATTCAATATGTGTAGTAGATTCCACCAAGTGCCATCAATCTCCAGTATAAACAGTAACAGAATTGCAATTCATTTTGATATAATAATATAAGATATACAAAAATCCCGACCGATACTAAAAAGATCGAAACAAGCTTTATAGCAGGCGGTACCCATTTATTTTCATCGGGTTTGAGATTTGCAAATGGAGAATGTTGTTTTACCAAAATCCGCCATTTTTTATTTTGATATACCCAGTGTCACTCTCACAGTAAATACGAATCTAACGACACCTCTCGAGCTAAAATCCATCGAGCTGTTCAGGCTGCAGAGTTAGCCAAACAATTATACATACATACAAAGGTATATACTCTCATAACCCTCCTTCTGGCGCAGTCGGGTAAAAACCGACTCCAATTGAGTTGTGGAAAAACCTCAAATATTGTCACACAGTCATTGCAATTTCTAACTGTTTTATTTAATTCACAGGAATTCCACGTGGCTTACGTGTTCGTTAAAATGGGTAACTCCCCGCGTCCTGGTCTCTGGGTGCTAGAGAAGTCGACGGACTACGGCAAAACCTTCAAACCCTGGCAGTACTTCTCTGACTCACCGCAGTAAGTATAAAAATCTAATATATAAACTACTCTGTTGCCCGTGGCTCCGCCCGCGTGCATGTCAGTTATCGCTTAGTGTTGAGACGACGCTACCTATTGAGCATTTTAATTCACCTCTCTACTCAACTTTCTCCCCCACTATTTTTACTTTGTTGTTATTCTGATGTATAAGCTATATTATTGTAAAGTTTCATTAAAATCCATTCAGTAGTTTTTACATGAAAGAGTAACAAACATCCATTCATCCATTCATTCATCCATGCTCACAAACTTTATCGTTTATAAAATTAGTAGGATCCTAAGATTTCTAGGACCTTCTACGCAGCATATACGCAGCCTAAATTACTTTTACTGGCTTGTGTATTGCGTACATACCTACATATACTCACGCCTAAGGGGTAGGCAGAGGTGTATCAACACTCACATTTCGCCAACCATGATTTTCGGCCCCACGTAATAGGGAGCGAACCTGACCTTCTACGCAGCCTAAATTACTTTTACTGGCTTGTGTATTGCGTACATACCTTCATATACTCACGCCTAAGGGGTAGGCGGAGGTGTATCAACACCCACATTTCGCCAACCATGATTTTCGGTCTTACGTAATAGGGAGCGAACCAATTACCGTCAAACGGACACTAAGTCATGGGCTGTGTATGTGTACTGTTGTATGGAGTACAACCCTTTCTCTTAGTCTGTACAGTACCCATAGGAAAAGATGGGCTGGCCCTATTCTAGCCCACCGGGAATGTGAATAGGTACAGTCAGCCTCGTAAGTTGGAAAATATACATTCATTTTTCACTTATGTAGTTTTATAGTCCCCATAACACTAAGTAATCATCTTTAATGTTTAATTTCATTAAATTATGATCAATAAATTAGAATTTGTTAAGCTACTTTTGTAGTTGACTGTACTAGTATACGGATTACGGATAAACATAATGAGATATTTTTCCTCATATGTAATATTGTTACGGCTTGCATCTGATGATTTTTATCAATTTTAGAAACGAAATAACAACTGTTTCAAAGTCTACATAAAAGTTGGATAAGAGACGACCTAACAATATAATATATACTCAAAGACATCTTTTTTTTACGACCGCACCGACCGTCTGTGGGTCGATGCATAAGCTAGGCTGAAGGTGAAGTTGTCATCGACATATCCCTCGCACCCCGGCTGACCCAGGGCTATCCCTCGCGGTCTGGCCCTCCTCGGGAAAGGGGACCAAACGGTCCCCAAACGCGCCCCCGGTATGGGCATGCGCGCCGTCGCCGTGGCCTGCTTCTGCTAGGGTGATTGGCGGCTCCACCCGTCACCCTCAGGCCTGCACTAAAAGACACCTGGGGCGTTTCCTACCACCATATCTTAAAAAGTAATATTATTGCAATCTTACTTCACTTTCATAGCGTAAATCTGATTCGGACCGCTGTCGTTCGTCGATATTTGTGTACTAAGAACCTATAGCTTGCAAAGCTTGCAAGATAAGTGTAAAAAAGAACAAATTGAACAAATAAATATCATAGCGGTGTGACCGTTAGTCTGTCGTACACTAAGAGTTAGGTACTACGATCATGATGCTGTCGGACATTCAATTCACACTGTGAAAGTAACAAAGCAAGATTACAATAATACTGATAGATATGGTAGTAGCTACCCAGATGTGTTCATGGTATCTATCACTGAGTTGGGCCCAAAGAAACGAGCAAATTTTGCGTTTCTTTGGGGCAACTGAGGGTTCCTCGCGCTTGCATCGCTTTATATACCCTTTGTCGACGTTTCTACGCATGCTCGAAGCTCGAATGCTACGTCGATACCATGTACAGACGGGGGAAGAAAAGGTTGAAGGTGAAACCGACATTTGCTTGCGCCGCTTCAAATGAAACTGCATATTCTAAAAAAAAAATATTGAATCTGACACTGCACTGAAATCTAAAAATATTATTAGACATAATTCTTTACAACGTAATTTATTAATAATTAAAAAGATGTTGACTTTAGACTTAACCAGATTTAAGGTGAGAGGTAAAACAAACTATTTTAACCTCTCTCATGCGCAATTAAGTACATACTATTTATAATATATATGTTGAAGCCTATTTAATATTTGGCGTCAAAAGTTACTATAAGACTTATTACTATAACAATCTAATTCAAAAATTGACGCAGGTTTTCGTACCCACACTGTACCAAAGGCTATATTATACCGATGGTTGTGTACTGTGGAAGGTCAACTGCGTACCAACAGCCTCTATTTATAGGTGTACTATCTGAAGCCCGCGTTAGCTAAACATTTTTACTAAAATGTAGAATTTGTGAAGGCAGGCCTGGTAAAGTTATGGCGCATAGGTCAAATCTTGGCCCCACGTGAGATCTGACCACTTTTACATATATTTTGAGTAAGGTGTAGTGTAGAGCTTGTAGGTTTAAATCGTCTAGTGACTTCATACGAGATCTGATAACTTGTTCACGGGGTATGCTACGTTGACTCGTCTTGGCAACATTTTTAGATGAAAATGTTTTTAGTGGGATTAAATTTTCACCTTTTTTTATTTCTGACCGTAAAATCCGTCCAGTAGTTTTTGTGGCCTTCGCTAACAAACAGACAAATAAACGAGAATTTCAAAAAAATTCCAAAAGGATTTCGATTTTTACAATTTATTTCCAAGGTACAGAATCAGCTAATTTAATTTTTTATGATAGTTACGCGTAATAAAAGCAGTTCCGGCATCGTAGTCCTGCTCGAAAAAGTAGTCCATACACACCGACAGCAGCGCCACCTGCCGGGTTCAATTAAACTTTCAATTCATATAGGAACCTATTGAAATAGACACACTACATTTTATCCATATCTATCTATTACTTTCTGCGTGGTGGTGGTGACGGAGAAAGAATACAAGTATCACCAACCCCAACTTCTTTCCAACAGGACTAGCGGCAAAATACACAGACTAAAACTCTGTACCAACCTGTCTGGCCAGCGTCGAAACAGCCAAAACCTCCTAACATTGGGCTATGCCTATTTCCAGTGTAGCGCACTGCAATAAGCTAATTGATTGATTTATATTACTTTTTAACACAATTTTTGCGTTTAGGGATTGCGAGCGTTACTTCGGCAAGGATAGTCTTCAGCCCATCACTCGGGACGACTCAGTCATCTGCAGCACGGAGTACTCCAAGATTGTACCGTTGGAAGGTGGTGAGGTGAGTCGCTATAAGACCTAGTGCTGCATCGTGCATCTGAACGCGCGGGTGCCAGTTTCTTACGATTTGCACGAATATATGGCGGCCGTATGCCTGACACGTAGGAGACAAAGGAGGTGGTAAATATCAACCTATTATAAACAGAACAAACCGATAGCACCCACTTCCGTCTGACTCCCACTCCAACAGGAAAACCTACACCAGAAGCTGATCCATCAATCAGTAGGTGTATTGCCTTGCAGGGGAAGTTGGCAGGAAGCCCATATATCTTTATGGGGTCCAATATAATTTTGCCTATATTGTACTCAATTTTTTGTTTTCAGATCCCAATCTCTTTACTAAACAATCGTCCATCAGCGAACGCGTATTTCAATTCTTCTGTACTCCAAGAATGGACTCGGGCCACCAACGTGCGACTCCGCTTGCTGAGAACCAAAAATTTACTCGGTCATCTCATGTCTGTTGCCAGGCAAGATCCTACAGTTACTAGGCGGGTAAGTCTTAGACTAGATGAATGTCATACTGTCATAATGCTCATCTCGAAAAAGACTGTAAGGTTCTGCGTTTGTAAACCAACGTGGCGAGGTCTTATGGTTTCACTGTTAAAAATCCACACCTTTTGCTAATACACTGACTATTCGTTTCAGTATATATATCATCATTCTTCATTTAGCGTAGAATTCCAGCTCCATCTGAATCTTTCACATAGACGAAAGATTTGAAAGTCCATTTGCCGGCTTTTCTCTCTCGCCCTTAGCATCCCTGGCAATGTGAATCTTTCTAATTATACTTATATAGAAGTCTTTTGTGTTTCACAGTACTTCTACAGTATAAAAGACATTAGTATCGGCGGCCGCTGCATGTGTAATGGCCACGCCGACAACTGCGAGCCAGCCGACCCCGCTAAGAACACGAACATCCTCGAGTGCGTGTGCCAGCACAACACGTGCGGGCCGCAGTGTGCGCAGTGCTGTCAAGGATTCGAGCAGAAAAAGTGGAGAATCTCACAGAACTGGGATAGATTCGTTTGTGAACGTGAGTAGAATAAAGTTCACTAGCACAGGTCTGAAGATTTCTGAACTGGTGATTTGCAGGTACAGTAGATAGTAGAGGAGGCTCTTGAAGTAACAATCAAGTGGCGGGCTGTTCTTTCATCCTACCCGAGAGGAAAATGTGTGTATGTTAATTAGCCAGGTCTGTAATATATTCGTGAATCGCCCCCGCAAGCGATCGATTGCGTAAGGGTGAGACGCGTGGCTGATGAGTGATGAAACAATTTTTTTTTTATACTTTTGTTCATTTAGACACGAGACAAATGTAGATTCGTCCACATTTACCCTTAAGGATATAAATATTGTAAGTTGACGTCTGACAAAATGCCGCAGTGGAGTTTGTTGCATCGTTTCTTCTCCACCAGCGCCTTGGAAGCGGTGGTAAACTAAGGTTAAGTAGAATTTATTAATGACATCAATAAGAAACAACCATGTTTTTCTAGATTGAATTGCTTTGACTTTGACTAGCAAAATTTGCAATTATTTTAAGGACATCCCAACGGACACGACGTTATTAGCGCTATTGGCTGCAGGCGGCAGTGTCTCCCCCACCCTGGGTGAGGCGTTGCCATCTCCGTTGTTGAAGGTAGACGTAGAGATTCCAGACCAAGTATCTCTGAATAATTCTACACACTTACTAATTCCAAGCTTTCGTTCCGCAGCATGTAACTGCCACAACCACACCACCGAGTGCAGATACGACCCAGAGATCGATCGCCAGAGGCTATCACTGGACATCTACGGACGTTATGAGGGGGGCGGTGTCTGTCAGAACTGCCAACACAATACTGAGGGCATCAACTGCAATAAATGCAAGCCGACCTTCTACAGACCCTACGGCAAAAGATGGGATGAGATTGATGTTTGTCAGCGTAAGTCTTTTTTGAAGAGCCGAAATTATTATACATTTTTGCTAACCCCTCTATTAAAAGCTACATTTAAACACAATCTTATTACTCAATGAATGGGCATAGAAGCAAAGAAACTGATTGCTGAAATAGGTCGTAGAATTAGGGATAAAACTGGTGACTCTCGCTCCGGATCGTACCTGGTGCAAAGGCTAACCATTGCGATTCAGCGCGGAAATGCGGCCAGTGTTTTGGGCTCCTTTGCACCAGACACGATTCGAGTTATTTACATGACAAAAGCTTGGCTGGCTACTTGACATTTAAGTAACAGTTTTAAAGTTAACAATTTTAAGTTTACCAGCACCTATAATAACTTAAAGATCTATTCCAGCGTGCAACTGCAACCTTCGCAAGTCAACGGGAAACTGTGATGAGGAGACCGGTCGCTGCGAGTGCCGGGTGGAGTTCAATCCGCCGAACTGCGACTCCTGCGCGTATGGTTATTTCGACTACCCAGACTGCAAGCCGTGCACTTGCAATCTCAACGGGACTGATGGCCAGCAGTGCACGCCTGTAGATGGGCTGGTAAGTCTTTCATTACCTACGTGCACGCGACGTGGTGCGGGACGAGGTAAAGAATAAGCATAAGTCGAGAGCGAGCGAGATACTACCGTGAGTGTTGGCGGCTGACTGACCAAATCTGACGTTTGAGTAATCGATAGAGCGTTTTCCATTGTCCGACATCCGATATCCGACATCCGATAACGGAGGAAGTCAAGTGTATGACATAATATGTATCTCTCTATCACATTGTCCGGCCCGATATCGGTTATCGGACCCAACATCACTGTTTTGGCCCGATATCGTCACAAAAAGACTAAACAGCGACTGCAAGCAATTTTCGAAGATACTTATTTTTCTTTTTTTTCAGCCCTTGAGATGCTACCTTAATAGTCTGTGCTTTCGAGGAAATGGCCGTATCGGGCCGATTTTATCGGATAAATGTGAAAACAGCACAAGGTGTCGGCTATCGGCGTCCGACACCGATATCGGATATCGGATGAATGTGAACGCTCTTACTCCCCCCGTCTAGCCACGTATGCCAAGACGCGGTACTGCGATATCAAATTAAACTAATTCTAATACTACTCTACTTCTAAGCACGTAAATTTGATGGCTGCTTGAGTTTCCAAAATTCGTGCGATTGAAAGCAATATCCACTGTAATATACACCAGTGGTGGCTTCTCAAAATTAAGAAGACAACTGACAAAAATACTACATTACCTACAGTATTAACACAGTATATATAGTAGTAACACTGTGGTTAATATTATTTTTTTCAACAGTGTCCATGCAAATACAACTACGCAGGTGAATCTTGTGAGATCTGTGCAGACGGCTACTACTCGCCTGAATGTAAAAGTAAGTATTATATAATAATACTAAACTAGTATCCAGGCAGCTATTGAAGACTATTTTCGTACTCATAAGCTGCTGAAAAGAACCATCTGAAAATGTTAATGTGATTATCCACACTAATGTTATAAATGAGAAAGTGTGTGTGTGTCTCTTTGTCCATCTTTCATGGCTAAATCACGGAACCGATTTTGATGAAATTGGGTATAGGGGTAGATTGGAACCTGAGAAAGGATATAGGCTATGTTTGGTCGCGATAACTGACATCCACGCGGACGAAGCTGAGAGCAAAAGCTAGTTATTTAAAATTAAAAGTCACCGGGTTGTATCCTTGCATTTTGAAGTATAAAGATATCCTGCGTATATGGATTATCTTTTACACGAGCGTATGCCGTCTGACCCTCTAACTTTCAGAAGAAAGCCTGCGCCAGACTTATCCATTAATCAGCAGCCCCTCTAGACAAGTGGCAATTCGCTAGCTGGCGTTTGGTGGAATAGAATGACGAATATATTATGGGATTTGACGTATATGACAGTCGTTAACGCTTGTCAAATACGTCAAATCCCATACATTCGTCACTCTATTCCATCAAACGCCGGTTAGCGAATTGCCACTTGTCTAGAGAGGCAGGTGTACACTAGGAGATGACATTTATTTCTCCGAAGATTTTGATGTAGCCCCAAATGTTAACCCACGGAACACAACTGAAACCTAAGTCATGAGTCAAACAAGGCCCTGGCGCCTGCGGATTGATTTGTAATAAAATATGCTTGGTGGATTAGAGTTTGTCCACCGCCGTAGTACCTACCACGTGCTGTCCTGAAAAAAAGACACCAAAAAACGTGTACTGGGCGTTTAGAGCACATTTTAGTTTCAAGAATGTCCCAACGTATAAGTACACCCACTTCTAATTTTAGTATATATACTAGCTGAACCACCTCGGCTTCGCCCGTGGCACACTTCGAAAGCCTATGGAAGGTTGCTGGATTTGTTGACATTTAAGGTTACAGCTCCGCTCCCTTATGTAGTAGCGTGATGATATTTACCCTATAGCCTTCCTCGATAAACGGGCTGTTCAACACAAAAAGATTTATTCAATTCGAATCATTAGTTCCTGAGATTAGCGCGTTCAAACAAACAAACTAACAAACTCTTCAGCTTTATAATATTAGTATAGATTATAGTTTGAACTAATGCTATCTCGTTTTCGCAGACTGTGAATGTAACACGGTGGGCTCTGTGTCCGCTGTGTGCGACAAGGACAACGGTAATTGCATTTGCAAGAGTAAATATGCTGGCAGGACTTGCAACCAGTGTGAGGCGGGCTACTATAATTATCCGACTTGTAAACGTAAGTACTCCTAGAGATTAATAAATAGCTGTAAAAAATGGAAAAATACGCTGACGATATCACTAGAGAAGGAAAGTTCGACATAAAACCTTGTGCCAACCCGCCTGGCTAGCGTAGAAACAGTACGCCAAAGCCTCCCCCCAATATTGGAAAAGGCTTATGTCCAGCAGTGGGCTGTGATAGACTGGCGTATTGATTGGTGATTTCTTGCCCGGCAAATAGCGGCATAGTCGCCAAAATTTGAAACCAAAGGTGGTTGGGGTCCAATAGGTTCTATTTCTAGGAAGCAGTTAGTTTTAGTTACGTAATATTTTCATCCGTTTGAAAGAAATAAAAAGCATTTATTTAGGACACGCATTTATTGTAAGGTACCACTAGATAGATAGATGGATAGAAATATATTAGTCAGTTACAAGATGTTTTGAAAAATCAAAACTAAAAAATATCCTGTGGCTAAACGAGTTATTTCTGAATAATTTTTGGGGTTACAGCCAAGGAATGACACTCTGCATAAATGGTTCCAAGGAACGCCACAAACGGTTTATCACAACTTATTATACAGAGCCAGACCGAGAGGGATGGCCCTAAATCAGGCGGGGTGCGAGTGATATGTCGTCGTCAACCTGACCTTCGGGCTAGCACAAAGACCCACAGACGGCGTGCGGTTTAGTTGGTTCGAGTCCGATATAACTTCCCCCTCCGACTCCGGAGGGGGGGGGGGGATCCGTGGGGATTACCCGCACGTATTGTCACGTAACTACCCATAATGAACGACAGCCATAGACGTTCATATGGCAACCGAGACTGGCGGCTTAACGTGCTCTCCGAGGAACGAACCATTTTCATGCATGTATTTGCACTAAGCGGGGATCCAACCCGCGCCTCCTGTATAGCGGCCGCGTTCACTACCGTCACGCCACAGAGGCCCTGTCTGCCCATTTTTACCAAAAATGTCCATAACTCATTTGCGCATGTTTGCCTTAGATTGCAACTGTGATATCAGTGGCACAGAGCCCAGCGTGTGCGATGACGTCACAGGAACTTGCATCTGCAAAATTGGTTTTGGAGGCTCACGATGTGATCAGTGCCTGTCAGGGTAAGAATTATTTTATTAACAAAATCAATACTGGTTATAGACTGTTCTTCGAAACTGATTTTACCTAGCTCGAATTTAATCAAGCAACACTCGGATTTTAAAATGGGTTCAGACATGACGGAGAAATCGATAGAATGGTTTTTTATACCACTAAGGTGGCCCCACCTGATGGAAAGTGGACTATGGACGTGTGCAACACCAAGGGAGTCACACTCTTGCTGCCGACCCTGGAAACACACAGAGTTTCTGTGCCGTCATTGCAGAAGACAAAGCAGGAATAGCCTTCGATCACGTTCTATTCGCCGAATATTATGACTATATTATTATGATATTTGGGTTAAGTTTCATCTGCACTAACATTGATAACTACCATAAGAAAATGTATTTTATTTGGCCATAGAATAGCAGAATCCGGGTATCAGCTGCTTCACAGTTGTACACTACTTGACTTGACTCTTATATACAGGGTGTGTTTTTAAGACTAGTCAGAACCTTCTTAGAAGCCAAGAACGTTTTACAGTAACTATAACAGTTAAGGTAACTGCCCTGTCTCAAAAAATCACCCTGTATAAGTCTGTATAAGTACACAGACTTATACAGGCAGATTTTTTAGACTAGTCAGTACAGCGAAACCTTCTTAGGACCCAAGAACGTTTTACTGTAACTATAACGATTAAGGTAACTGCCCTGTCTCAAAAAATCACCCTGTATAAGTCTGTATAAGTACACAGATTTATACAGGGTGATTTTTTGAGACTAGTCAGTACAGCGAAACCTTCTTAGATGTCAAGAATGTTTTACTATAAGTAACTTTGAAGGTAACGGTAACTGCCCTGTCTCATACATCATCATACAGACCTATACATGGTGAATTTTTGAGTTGGGGCTCCCCATACAATAACTGTTTATATCCGCAGCTACTACATGGAGGTGAGAGGTCGTGAGCGGTCCTGTGTGCCTTGTAATTGCGACCCGACAGGCTCCACTTCGACCAGCTGCTCGGCTGATGGGAAGTGCAACTGCCTCGCTAACTTCGGAGGGAAGCAGTGTGACCAGTGCTCGCCAGGGTACTACAAGTATCCTGAGTGTCTATGTGAGTACTTTATTGCTAAGGGAACAAACGAGTACAGGGACTCCTTAACCAATAAGCTACCGACGCCTGATTGATTTGTAATTGTGAATCTAATTTATTCTACTATTTATACAGCATGCAACTGTGACGTGTCCGGCTCTATTGGATCCACCTGTGACGACAAGGGACAGTGCCATTGCAGACCGAACTTCGATGGTACCAAGTGCGATAAGTGCAAGGAACAGTATTACAACTATCCAGCCTGTGAGGAGTGCAACTGCGACCCTAGAGGAGTTACTGCGAGCTTTGCTGGTAAGTGATAGTAAAAATAGATCCTTCCGTGACTAGGCTGTTCACACGTCTGAACGTCCAGGGGGTTATTTTGCCAACTTCCTAAATTACACGAGGGTTATAATATGAGTAAAATATGGTTGCAAACTTTTAGTTCACTTCTGGAAATGACCTTTCTAGAAAGACTGCGAACAGTGACTTTACAACCTATGCCACGTTGTAAAAACATACATACATACGTATAATCACGACCTTATCCCCGGAGGGTTAGGCAGAGGTGAATTAACACCCACATTTCACCAAACTGTATTCGGTCCCACGTAATAGGGGGTGAGCCTATTGCCGTTGTAATATAACCACTGTCGAATAGTGTTTAGAGCGGGAATCAGTGGATCCCGGCTAGAAAAAAACTTTATCTTAAATAAAATATTTAAGGGCAGATCAGACGTTCTATTTCAACAGTTACAATCTTTCAAGTGAATAATTATGAGTTGTCATTTTGATGATCCAATTTCTTGAAGTATGAAGACGTCTCGCTTTAAATTAACTCGTCCTCGCGGATTGTTCTTCATAACATTATAGGCGTTAACAAATAGGAAGTACCTAAATAAAAGGCTTTAATATTTATTTTTCCGCCTTGACTTTAAGTAAAAAGTACCTGAAATGAAATAAAATTCAATCCTATTTGTTTGACATATCCTGTACATTTTAGGCTGGATAAAACCAACTACATATTTGGATGCGATTTCGTCCAACTAAACCGGGTTCTCACTTTTCTAAGTTACTCATACATATTTGCATACGTCCATAGGCCACGGTAAACACTTTCTATCCTGGCCCCCGATTTTGCTAATTTTAAACATAATAAAAACCACTGTC
Source organism: Eilema caniola (assembly GCA_949126895.1). Lineage (NCBI taxonomy): Eukaryota > Metazoa > Arthropoda > Insecta > Lepidoptera > Erebidae > Eilema > Eilema caniola. Next base: position 47,598,285 of record OX421460.1, on the reverse strand, counting down.
ATGCCACTGACATTGCATAAAATGTCATTAAATTTTAGACTTTATGCCTGAGATTTAAAGCTCAAAATGAAAAGAGAAAGAGTTTATAACATTTTTCATTCACTCGACAAGATTGTCATTTAATTTTAGACTTTAACAGTATATTAATAAAGTCGAAAGTTAAGTGGCATTGGTTGCAATGTCTGTGGCACAGCAGTGGTTTCGCTATGAAAAAATAATAGCAGAATCAGGGCCCAGGTGGGCCATGTGCTTATCTGCCACGTAAGTGATATAAAAAACTCATTATTCTTTACTTATAAAACGTGATAACTGACTCTAAATTGCTAACTTTATGAATTGATATTGATAGTAGTATGTAACGACTGCAACACCATTTTGTCCCCAGGCTGCGGTTCTGTGCCTGCCGGCGAGCTCTGTCAGTGCAAAGATCGAGTGCAGGGTCGCATCTGTAACGACTGCAAGCCTCTGTTCTGGAACCTGCAAGAGTACAATCCTAATGGATGTGAAGGTAAGTAGCATATTAGATTGACTTTTCACCCGACTGCGCCAGAAGGAGGGTTATGTTTTTCGAGAGAATGTATCTATGTATGTATAATTGTTTGGCATGCTCTGCAGCCTGAATGGCTCGATGGGTTTTAGCTTGAGAGGTGTCATTAGATTCGTATTTACTGTGAGAGTGACACTGGATATATCAAAATAAAAATAAAAAACAAAATGGCGGTTTTTGGAAAAAAACATTCACCCAAATTTATCGAGTGGGGTATCAAAATGAAGGAAATTGAAAGACGATTACAAAAATATATATTTATATAAAACATAACTAAAAAGTATAGAATAAAAGATTAAAAATTAGAAACCCGACTGATGCTGAAAAGATCGAAATAAGCTTTATAGCAAACGGGACCCATTTGTAAATCTCAAACCCGATGAAAATTAAGGGGTACCGCCTGCTATAAAGCTTGTTTCGATCTTTTCAGCATAAGTCGGGTTTTTTATTTTTAACTTCTAACAAGTTCACAATAAGTTAATCTATTTTAATTTATTTTATATGCCTACCTTTGACTATATACTGTATAGACACATCGCAAAAGACGGCTCTAAATACGCGTTAGGTTGTGTTCGCGAGGTTCACGTTGTATTTTTAGAGAAATTTCCCCCATAATTATCCTGACTTCTCCAATGTACTCAGTAGATGTGAAGCTGCTGTGTATGTACTAGCCATATAAAAGACTCCACCTCAAAAATTTGTGTTATTTCTGCCCACCAGAATGTAAATGCTACCAGCCAGGGACGTTGGGTGGGCTTGCCGCGTGCGAGACCCGCTCCGGACAGTGCACGTGCAAGCTGAACGTGGCCGAGCGTCAGTGCAACCAGTGCCGGGATGGATTCTACCACCTCGATAGCAACGACATGTTTGGATGTACCGGTAAGTGGTGTTTTAAATAATCAAGGAGCTATAGGTACACTAATAGTCACGCTAATTCCCCATTAGGATAGGCAGAGACCTTTCCTTTCACGTGCTGTGATCCTGATACGCCTTGCGCGACAAACGCAGCAATAGAACATACGACTACTTAACTCAGAGGTCGCGGATGCAACGAGGTTAGAAAGGTTTTTTTTACCTTAGGGAAATCCCCACGGATATCCCAAGGAGCCGGAGAGGGGGGTTATGTCAGACTCGAACCGACTAAACCGCACGCCGTCTGTGGGTCGTAGTGCTAGGCCGAAGGTGAGGTTGTCTCGCGACATGTCCCTCGCACCCCGGCTGACCCAGGGCCATTTCTCTCGGTCTGGCCCTCCTCGGGAGGTTAGGAAGGTAAGATATCCGTCAGATTGACTGACGACCTGAAAACGGTGGCAGCGACAGACTGGTTACGGAAGGCGGAGGATCGGACGAAATGGCGCGCCTTGGGATTGAATAAATTTATAAATGAAGCTATGTCCGCGTCTCTACCCGAGGGTATATCGATTATCGCGACCAAAAGAAGCCTACAAACTATTCTTAGACCTTCATAAAAATCGGACACGCCGTTTTGTAGGAGATTGTTTAAAATACTGTAACACGAGAATTATAATTTAAGATTTTGAATTTCAATACTTGACATTTTCTATTACTATGCTCTTTAGTTAAGCTATGCTTACTTTGGATCTAGATAGCGCTGTGTATAATGTAAAATTAATGTTATAGTAGTTTATGATACTGTTGCATAATAAGGGTTCTTATAACACGAGTGTGTTTTAAAAAACGAGCCGTAGGCGAGTTTTTTTATATTATCACACGAGTGTTGTAAGACCAAGTTATGTACAGTGTCATACACTACTTTATCTACTCTCATACTATAATACATAAACTAATTTATTTTACAAACCAAACCAAACTATGTTTAATTTAAATGTATAGAACAAAAAAAAAAGTGTTCGCGCCAAGGCGCAAGCATTGATTGCGCATGCGTGTTTCTTTTTTTTCCCCGAATCGGCGGATTCTTTTTTTTAAAGTAGAGGTTTAGTCCAGATGGAGGTTGTATAGGTGTATCGTTATGATTAAAAAGTTATTTTATGATATAGGTGTCCATACAAGACCTGTATCGTAATAAAACTTTTTTTTTGGCCTGTGCGTAATGTTTGTCATAAGAGTTCTAATTTCAATTTTATAATCTTTGTATTATAGTATCAGAGTAGATAAAAATTATAATCCACTAGATTTCTTGAACAGCAGTGATATAAACGCTCCTTTCACTCAGAATGCGACTGTGACATTGGCGGTTCCATCGACAACAACTGCGACAAGACGACAGGCCAGTGCCGCTGTCACTCAAGAGTGGAAGGCCGCCGGTGCGACCAGCCCATCAGGGCGCACTACTTCCCAACCCTGCACCAGTTCCAATACGAAGTCGAAGAGGGGTACACACAGTCGGGCCCTGTAAGGTACAGGAACTCCAAAGAAGTGTTCCCGGGGTATTCTTGGAAGGGATACGTCGTGTTTTCTATTCTGCAGGTGAGTAAACATTATTTATATAGGTGGTCGTTTTAATCATTCAAATATTATACAATCCATAGTTTGTACTTTGACGCCTTACGTTCTGAAATATCGCTTGACTTTTACGGGAGCAACTACAATTTACATGCACCAGAGCATCACCTCTCAATTGGCAGGTTTAAATGCGAAACAGTGGTCTTATGTGGTACAACGATCACTCAAAGCTAGCATTATTCAGCTATCTCAACGCAAGTGTACGCGAACGAACGATGCACACCTTCAGAAATCTGATATTTTTCTGTTCTACTGTATTTTTATCAAGTACAGTCAGCGACAGAAATATCTTGACTAAAAGTCCAAAATGATCTTAAAACCACGGTTGTTTTTTAAACGAATATTAGCGACCGAAATCACTAATATTCCCTCTAACCCCTCCAACTAAGCTAAATTGCTTGTGCTAGGAGTGGGTTCACATCGGTAGTGTAATGGCCAGGATTCGAACTCGGTACATCTTGATCGTAAGGTCGACTCCTTACCAATAAGCTACCGCCGAACTAAAGGCGTGTACATAATTATCAGAACACTCCGTCAACAGAAATGAATACCAAGGAATTACCTAAGATCTTTTTGAGAACTATGTTCAAATAGATCGATCCGATGCTGTACCAGTGGCGAAGGAGGAAAATTTCCATAAGAGAAGCCAGTGGGATAGCCAACTAACCTAAAACTATATTTTGATGCACTACATGCTACTCATTGGGAAGCCGGCGTGAATTGTGTTATAGAGAACCCTCGTATCTGCTCGTAGCGTCGGTAGGTTGGTGGTTAAGGAGTCGGCCTAAAAAAAAAAACATAATGTAATTTAATTGTAGTGTGAATGTTATTGACAATATTTTAATTGATGTAATTTTTGACATGATTTTGACATGAAATGGTAACGTTACACTTTTTTTTTTTTTATAAATATTTGACATAATAAGGTATCCATATAATTATATTAATATTATTGCATGTAATTGATAATAGGTTAATTTAAATTTGACATTCTTACTATCTAATTTGTACGCCACAAAGGGCAGAATATGCTGAGCCATCACATGTATTATCATGTTATATAATAACACTGTAAAAAAAACCATATTCACAAATAAAAATATTATTATTATTATTATTATTATTATTAAAGATCTAGAGGTCCCGGGTACGAATCCTGGCCATTACACTACCGACGTGAAAACCCACTCCTAGCACAAGCAATCAGCTTAGTTGGAGGGGTTAGAGGGAATATTAATAATTTCGATAATTTCGGTTGCTAATGTTCTTTAAAAAATATATATATATTAATGGACCCTTTTATTTCAGAACGAAGTAACGAACAGAGTGATCATCTCGAAGTCGTCCCTGTACCGCATGGTGCTGAAGTATTCCAACCCGCTGAGGGATGTGGTGATTGCCACCATCACTGTCACACCCGACAACGTTATCGACATACAGCAAAAGTAAGTCCCTTGCCTCACTAGGACGCCAAAGTGACGTCACCGGCCACTTAGGTAGGTATATAAGTAATTAGTATTGAAATGTATTGTAGGTAGGTACTTCGAATAAAATAGGAAAAATATTGAACTGGTCTAGGCGGGGTTTGAACCCGCGATCTTTGCCTTACAGGGGCAATGCTCTAACCACTAAAGTACTAGACCTCGCAAAAACCAATCCGAGTTTCTCCTTAATATCTCCTTAATTTGAGGCCACGATGGAGAGTCTACTGATATTCTCACGAACTATCGGAACCAATGAATGATTTTTCAAACCCCGCCTAGACTAATTCAATATTTTTCCTATCTTAATTGATTTGAATTTAGCATGCAAAATGCCTAAAACATTCATTCGTACCTACTTACTTGGTGACATCTTGACAACCATATTCAATACTAACTACTTGGATATGTATCCGGCGACTTCGCCATGGCGTTCTATTGAGACAGAGCTCTAAGTCAATCAGTTCAGTAGTATTCAGGGTGCTCAGGGCTCCTTAAGCTTATAGGTATAGAGTATGAGTAGAGTGTAGTAAGACCTTTGGGGCCAAGGCAACTTCACCTGCAGGCCGGTTCACTTGTTTATGAGGCTCGTGCTCATCGAAGAAACTCTCGTCAAAGGTAAATAAGAGAGAAAGAGTAAATCTTATTTTGACTGTGACAGCTGCACCACAAATTGTAACGTGCGTGTTACTGAATATTTCTCCATCCCACGGTTGCCTGGAAGAGATCGCATTTAGCGATAAGGCCGCCCATTGTGCATTTAACAATAGCTGCTGTAATCCGTACTACTGTCTCTTGTAATTTAATGTTGGTGTACAATAAAGAGTTATCTATCTATCTATCTATCTATCTATCTTAGGCTCTAAATTGTAAGCTTAATGGCGTGAGGAGAAAATCATTTTCTTTGTCACACTGCACTTCTTCATCCTAGCGCTAATCCCAGTCGCATCCGAAGCTATCAACTTGGAGTCTGAGGTCCGTTTTACCAGTCCAACTGTGGATTTGGTTGAACTTCGATATTTTCCGTGAAGCGACTGCCATATGACCTCCAACAACCCAAAGGCGATATCGAAACATTGCAGTTAGAACAGTTGTTGGCTTTTTGAGGAATGCAACTGTCCGTAACGACTGCCATAGATGTTCGCATGGCAACCGGGACGGCTTGACGTGCTCTCTGAGGCACGACCAGACCAATGCAAATACCCATTTTCATGCATACAAATATTTGCATTGAGTGGGGATTGAACCCACGCCTCCTACGTAGTGGCCGCGTTCACTACCGCTACGCCACGGAGGCTTTCACACTGCACGCCACCCAAAAAATATTTTCAAAAAGACTGTATCACCATTAAAACAGTCTTCATAGACTTGAAATAAACACACCGTTTACTCTCTAGGTTTAGCAGAGCAACAAATTATCATCTATATTAATCCTTAACTTCACACCTCTATTATAATATTAAGTACCTATACAAATTTTTGACCACCAGGTTCAACGTGGCTCTGAAGCCGACAACCTCGCCCCAGCTGGTGACAGTTGCAGGAGACAAAGGCATCGCGCCCGCTCCCTTCGTCATGAACCCTGGTAGCTGGATGGTTACCATCAGAACCACCAAGGAAGTGATGATTGTGAGTTAGCTGTATAATATTATTTTGTAAAATATAGCATTGCTTGTCTTGGAGACATATTTTAACGTCTATAAGAAGGCTGCCTTTTGAATAGGTAGGTAATTTTGTCAGGACTTAATAAAATCGGCGGCTCAGCTGGATTAAATATGGTTTAAATGTACATATGTATTTTATAATTGTTGGCATGTATATTTTTACATTATGTGTGATTCATATTTGACTGTGACAGCTACCATCACAAATTGTAACGTGCGTGTTACTGAATATTTCTCCATCCCACGGCTGCCTGGAAGTGATCGCATCTAGCGATAAGGCCGCCCATTGTGCATTTTACTATAATTCATAGGTACCATTATCTCTTGTAATCTAATATTGACTATCTTTAGGAGACGGTAATACCTAAACTAAATGGTATAGTTATCCCAGTGAGTGTAAGTAACAGTGATTTACAAAAAACCATAATATGAATTAGGTTATAATAGAAATATAGGCTTCATTCTGTGCAAATTTGGCGCTATAATTCATCCGGCCATAATTCAACTATACTTAAGTATTTAATCTGCATTTGACGTTTCTCCTTTATTTGAGCTTGAGACGTACTAAGCTGTTATTAGGGGTTCCGTAACACACGAGAAATAAAACGGAATTCTTATAGACCTTTTTCAGAGGAATGTATGCAGATATTTAGTTGAAATTCATACCAAATACTCAGGTCTGCAACGACTTGAGGTCAGGTCAAAACAGTCAAAAGATGCAGACGTTTATATTATATATAGTTCTTATCATTTCTCCCAGGATTACTTCGTCCTCGTGCCAGAGGCTTACTACGAGGCCACAGTGCTCACCAAGCAAGTGGACAAGCCCTGTGAGGTCGGCGACAGGAAGCTCTGCAGACACTTCGCTTACCCAAGCGTGGTAGGGTGGCCCTACACTGACATCAATGGCCTGAACACTCCGGTTGACGCTTACATTGATGATGTGGAGGTAAGTGCATATCGTGAGGTTGATCTTCTACGACTCCGGGAATGCCAAGAAATGTAAAAACGGTATTAAAAGTAAAATAATTTACTTCACAAGAAAAATTCTCAATGTGCCCAAAAAAGTTTTCACAATAAAATTATTGTATGACCACGAGCACAGTACCGCTACCACGATACTCGCGGCGTAGATGCGGATGGTAAAAAGATAATAATAATTTTGTTCTCCTTTTCTTCTTTCTTTGAGTTTGTTACGCCGTTTCCTTTCTTAGCGTCTAGTAACTTAATCTCATGTAGAATATACTGCTTTCGGGCTGTTTGGCCGTGGTCGATGTGAAACTTGTGTTCCAGACGTTTCGTTGATCACTGCGGTCGACATCTTCAGCCGCCGGCGAGGCAAGGTCTCCGAAGTCGTCGTCGCCCGGCCCTGTGCCACTGAAGATGTCGACCGCAGTGATCGACGTCTGGAACGCAAGTTTCACATCGACCACGGCCAAACAGCCCGGAAGCAGTATATTCTACATGCAACGCCGGCCGTGAAAGCCTGAAGACTTATAAACTTAATCTTAGTTTCCCATCATAAACTTAGTTTAAGTAGAATTGACTACATTAATAAATAACTATTTCTTGTAATAAGATGAAATAAATAATTAAATTAAATTAAATTGAACTTATGAAATTAATCTCTTATTACAGCAACTTAACGAAGTCAAAGCGACAGCGGACTCAATCCCGATCGTGTCAGCTAACGGCCCCGAAGTTCATTACAACTTCAAGATCGACCCTCCAGGCTCTTACATCCTACTCCTGGAATACGTGACCCCCACCAGGCTAAACTTGAGGAACTCTTCAGACGTCACACCGGTTGGCCTGACCGTCAGGTTCGCGTCCGGAGACGCGCGCTCTCAAGAAGCTATCATCAACATAAATGACTGCCGGTACACGACGGCTTGTCGTCAGGTCTTCGTAGATGGACTGTCAAGAATTAAAGTGTTCCATGTCACTGATGCTAATAATGACGTTTATTTGCGGGTGAGTGTTTGATAAAGTCCTATTAGTTGTACTTCCGCAAACGAGTTGCCGCCTATTGCACATTTCTCCCCGGTATACTGTGCTATAAGCATGAAAAAACGTTCGTATTCGTAACGTGAACGTACCGTGAGAAGCAAGCATTGTGATTGGCCGCTTGCCTACTGTAAGCCAATCGAAATGCTCCATTCTCTCGAGACGTTTAAATTGTTATATATAATGGTTGGTTGGTTTGTTGGTTTGTGCTCAGATGAATTGTTTGACATGATGCCCACCGCTGCATTCTATCATCGCACCACTCGCCATAGGCAGAGAATTCATCCTCACACACTGCGACCGGAAATGGTGCGCACCGTGCGTTTTGAAATGAACTTCATCCCACGCACGCTCAGGTTGTGGAATGAACTTCCTGCCGTGGTTTTCCCAAGCGACTAAAATATGGGGTTCTTCAAGAAGGGTATTAGAAGGTATTTACAGGGTCGGTAGCACGATTGTAATGCCCCTGGTGTTGCAAACGTCCATAGGCCACGGTAACCACTTCCCATCAGGTGGGCCGTGTGCTTGTCTACCACCTAAGTGGCATAAAAAAAACGTTTTAATTACGAATTCGAATGTTCTTGGGGTACCTATTGAACCAATTGCGATCAAACAAACGTAAGATTTTAGGTCTGACCAAGACCTTTCAAATAAAGAAATCGCAACAAAATCCATTTAGGAGTTTTTGTCTGTATCGCGGACAAACATAGAACAAGTTTGTCTTATTGACTTTCATTGTCTCTTTGTCACACGTCCATAGTCCACAAAAGAAAATGATCTCTTAATCTGATGGGCCACTTATTTTATTAATTCTGCCACCAGGTATAAAAAGAAATTAACAGAATGACTTTCTGATGCAGGCTAAGCTCTCCAGTGCATTAGGCGTCAAGTCTATAATAGCGATCCCGGAGTCCGAGTGGCACTTGGATTATATCACGCCTCGGCCGTACTGCCTGAGACGCAACGGCAAATGCGAGCAAGCTGTGTTCACTTCTGCTGTGGACTCTAAGAAGGTATGATATCCTAGTATCCTGCATTTATTATATCGTACATTAGTTTTAGATTATGTAGCAAATAGTTTTACAAAAGGGCAATTGGACTTTGGGTGAATTTTCAAACCCATGAGAACGTCATGAACAGTTCATAAGATCAGCCCCCAAGTCAAGTGGCAATTCAAGAGTGGAATATAATAGCGAAATGGAAGAGTGGAATGAATTTGATATGCGCTTACGACTATCGTAAACATATGCGTGCGCGTAAGTCCCATATTTTGATTAAGCATACTATTCTTAGAATTATAGACTAGGAAGAATAGTAAGTATTCTAATTGTCCAACTTTCTTGTCCAGGGGGACAGATTATCTTTCTTCACTGTTCTAACAGGGTGTAACTCCCCTGGTGTTGCAGACGTCCATGGGCCACGGTAACCAGCTAAGCTTCAGTAAGCGATGAGCGGGTTAAGTTACCTAGGCGAAGGTTACAATTAGGATGGACGACTATTTAGTGGTGTAACATGTAAGCGCTTCAGTGTTTCGGGGGGCACGTTAAAAATCAGTCCCGGGCGTAACATATATAAAATGTGTAGGCCTTAATTATTTACCGAACGAAACCCTTGGAAAGATACCTTGATTCTTCACTAGAAACCAAAACAAAATATATTTGTCTAAAGATTAAATTCGAGATGCAAATAGTTCAACTCCGAGGATGTCTTGAAAAAGACATTATATATGGAATAATTCTACAGGGTCAACAGCACAAGTGTGATGCACCAGGTGTTGCGCACGTCCATAGGCCACGGCAAATACTTTAAATTACATGTCTTGTCTGCCGCCTATGTGGCATGAAAATAGTCACTATTATATTATGTAATCTTTTCAAGGTGGAAGCTGAATCCGGTGTTGGCGGTAACATCTACATCAAACCGCCGAATCTCGACAACACGACTGCGGTTATTTACCTGGAGCCTGGAAACCCGCCATTGACGATTGAGTCCAAGGTCCCTGCGCCTGGCGATTATATGTTCCTGGTGCATTACTATCAGCCAGATCACCCAGGTAAGGCATATCGGAGATGAAAAACATGAGGCCGCCAAGCTGAGGGCCACTATTGTAACTTCGTTGGTGTGTGTAATAGTGACCTTCATGTGAGGCGAAGGCATATTGACGTGTCCTATATAAAAAAAACTCAATGCTCATCAATTGGCCTATTTCAGGCCACTACTGGACATAGGCCTATCTCAATTTTGAGAGGCTTGGCCTACTGTTTCTACGCTTGCTAGACGGGTTGGTGCAGAATTTTATTTCGAGATTTCCAGTTGCACAAAAAACGTATGACAATCGATCATTTTACAAACAACGTTTAAAAACGAATCATTTAACAAATTTAGACCGCTCATAATGTGAGTCTCTCAACCTTTAAGGCTTATAGCTTACGTTACTACATTTTATTAATTTTTAAAGCAATTCGTTAGCTAATCCATTTAGATCGATATAATGTAATACTCAAGACTGACGATTACCTGACAGGTAGAAAGTCCCATCCAAATGACCTGTCTTTATGAGAATCTTATTTTTACTTATAATTAGTACCCTATTAAAATTTCAGGTGGTCTCAAATACCTACATTTTTTAATATGATTATGCAAAATGGGTACTTTTGAACTCATCTAGCAACGGTATAGCCCCGACCAAGTCGTCTGGCGATATATATTTTATATTCTTTAAACATTAAACTACAACAATATTACAATTGCATTTTGCCTCAAACACGTTTTTTGAAAGAAAGAAAAAGATTTTTAAAAACTTATAGGTTTATTTAGCCCCGTTACCTATTGACCAGCCAGATCTGCACCTTCGTGTTACGATATAATAGGAGATGTGTCTGACAAGATTTATGCTTGCCTCAAGCATGTTCCCAAAAAATCGTACTAGCTCTCGGATTATAGCGGTAGAACGTTCAACTGCTACGCATGGGGCGCGGTTTCGAATCCCGCTCATTGCCAATATTTGAATGCATTGGTCTGGGCGTTTCTATGTATAATATGTATGTATTACAAAAATAATGTATGTATGTTTATTCTTACCTAAACTAGTTAGCGTAGCGTAGTCTAGATAGCGTTATTTAGAATGTTATAGAAGGAATATATAAACCAATAAACGTTGTTATACAGAGAGCAATTTGAATGCACTACTGAAAACGGACAGGCAGTTCAATACACTGATGCCGGTACAACACTGTCCATCAAATTTCGGCTGCAGAGCACTCCTGAGACTGCCTGATGGCAACAACCGCTTCCCTGTCTATGACAACTTCACTATCACTTTCAATGTAAGTATATTGATCAGGCTTATCTGAGACTTTTCTCAGGTGAGGCTTAGATTTGACCAAACTTCGATATTTTCCGTAAAGCGACTACTGTATGATCTCCACTGGCTCCACTGCATAACGATATCTATGTTCTGTGTTAAGGCGCCCATTCACTATTAGTTTACCGGACGACGGCCGGAAGATATAAATCCGGCAGTTTATCATAATAATCTACACTCCCAGTTTTGCTAACGATTTTGAACTGACGACTAATACGATCTGATATTGTGTGACCGCCGATCGATTCCGAACAGCCCTAAGCCGTTAGTGCGAACAAGCACACACTGACAGGTGATCGTACGAAGGGAAACTGTCGAGTAACAACTGCTTATGTTTGGTCGCGAAATTGCCGGCAGGCCAAAATCGCTTTAGTGTGTGGACGCTATCGGCTTAGGACTGCAGGCCAAAATCGCTTTAGTGTGTGGACGCTTTCGGCTTAGGACTGCAGGCCGTCGAACAGATCAAATCTGCCGGCGGACTGCAGGCGGACTGTTAGTTAGTGGGCGCCTTTAGACCTTGCGGAAGTTTTAAAAGTTCCAAATTACCACAATTCTTTTGAACTTTCTAAATAATAAAAATTATGCTATATAATACTTACATACAAAAATATCATAAAAGAGGGGAAGAGACTGCAACTTAAGGCATCGAAAAATTCCTCCTCATCGACCTCTACTGGTACCGTGCCCAAAAGGCTGGCGGCATTACCACGCTGAATGTAACATTAAAATAATAGGACATTACCACGCTGAATGTAACATTAAAATAATAGGAACCTAATGATCCTCAAATTCTCAAAGGATTCTATTACGGAGAATAGATTGCTCAGTGTATAATCATCTCTAAATACTTGGACTAAAAGTAAAATTATTCAGTGTATACTAACTGTAACCTTTATTATAAAACTCATAGCAAAATTACGTTTCTAGGTGGAAAACAGCAAACCAGTGTGGATAGACTACGTGCTGGTGATCGCTGCCCCCGACTTCCTGGAGACTGCGCTCACTGAGACCAACATCATCGATTACACGCGCGAGTTCATCGAGAAGTGTGCCAACAACCATTACTACATCAACAAGAATGACACAGGTTAGCAATCCAGCAGACCCACCGTAAACTCTTCAAACTGCAACTGCATAAATAACTTTGTAAGCCTCTATAAATATATAGGATTACAAAGTTACATTTGCAGTGGATAATATGACAGCCGTCCAATTATGGACCTGTTATAAGAGTTCATTGTACGGGCTCAGTTCCTTTCTAGGGGCAATCATATTTTGCTTTTAAAAGCAGCTACCGGCCATTACTCTTTTAGTAGAAATTTACTGTAAATGCATCAAAATATTATTGATTTTAAGACATTCTCTATTCTTCATCAGGTTTCTGCCGTGAGTCAATGTACTCCATCACATCGGAGTACAACAGTGGAGCTTTGTCCTGTGTCTGCGATTTCATGGGGTCCACGGAGCTGGAGTGCGATACCTTCGGAGGACAATGTCCTTGCAAGCCCAATGTAATCGGAAGGTCATGCACCACCTGCGAGACTGGGTACTTTGGATTCCCGAACTGCAGACCTTGTACCTGCCCGCAGACTGCTATTTGTGACGATAATGGTGAGTTCAAGTCTAAGTTGCCCTAAAGTTCCAGGGAACTACTGGAAGAAAAAAAATCCAGTAGTTCCACGGAGGGAACTCCCAGGAGTTCCTCTCGTTTTTTGTTCGTTTGGTCGTTGCCTTGACGTCACAACGTCTTCACACCCGGTAACCCACAATTTAAGAGGGACATATTTCAAATAAAAAATGGTCTACGAAGTATTTGTTCTCTCAAGTGATTATACCACGAACATGTACATTCTGTGCCTCGGAAAACACGTCAAGCCGTTGGCTTTAGTTGCCATAATATGTAACATTCGTCATTGCTAAGAGCCTTAATAAATAAAAATAATTTTGCTAAAGTCAGTAGTTTGTTCTCTCTTATCATCTTATTCTTCTTCATTTTTGGTTTAATCCCAGTCGCATCCGAAGCTTACAACTCGGAGTTCAGTGTCCGCTTTTTCAGTCTAACTGCTAGTGTGGCTTCCACCTCCCATCTGACCTCCACAATTCATTGGCGATATCGAAGCATTGCAGCTCACATCAGTTGTTAATTAGATTTTACCCATTAGGCACTTGCATCTGCCCGAAAAACGTGGAGGGCATTGAATGCGACCGCTGCAAACCGTACACATTCAACTTCGACGTTCAGCGCGGTTGCGACGACTGTAATTGCAACTCCCTCGGCGTCATCGACAACCAGCTGCAGTGCGAGGCTGACAGCGGGAACTGCGCGTAAGTTGTCAAAAAGATTTAAAACTTTCAAATATACCATGCAGGTAGCAAGGAATATTGCTGTCTAATGTCTCGGCAAAAAAAAATCTAAGGGTCATTCTTTAAAGACATTGAAATCAATTTTAGCTTATCAGTCTGTGTGTCAGATTATATCTGGTCTGGGCTTATGAGCATAAGTTTCGGTGTATTAAAAAGACTAAATGCCTGTCTACCCTTAATCTGAATGACGAACCGTATCGTAACGTTTTTAAAGTCGGTCTAGTTAAGTTGGATTAATTTTATGCCAGTTCTCTCATCTATGTTAATGTTAACCAACTGTAATGCAACGTATTCTCACGTTACGAGTGGCCCTGGTCGGTATTGAATAAGCAGGTACCTACAAAGTGTTCTATTCTTTTCTCCTCCACAGATGTCGCGAAAACGTGATCGGTAGAACATGCGACCACTGCGTGTCGGGCCACTACGCCTTCCCTGAATGTAGAACGTGCACGTGCGATAGAGATGGCACTACTGATGACGTGTGTGACCAGGCCACTGCGCAGTGCTACTGCAAAAAACACGTTACTGGACAGGTTAGGGGCGCATTTTATTTAACCGTTACTTCTCTGTCGGACCGTCGAATATCTATTGGAACATCATTGACGCAGTAGAGTATTACGATCTAAGGTAAGGTCGTATAAAGATGATGTATTGTGTGCACCTGTATATGGGTGTTCTTGCATCCACACCAGGAGCCCTTAGAAGGGCCCAAGCCAACCTCATCTGCCAGGCAGGAGAAAATGATGGAAGCAGGTTACTGAGGGTTTACCCACACGATTGAAAAGACTTCGAAAGAACGAAAAGTTCCTTGAATTCTCCTAAAATGCTATAAAACGCTAACAATGTTTATTTCTTGTGCAGGCTTGCGATACATGCAAAGACGAATACTTCAATCTGCAAGGCTCGAACCCCGAGGGCTGCACCAAGTGCTACTGCTTCGGGAAGACTACTAGGTGTTCCAGCTCATACCTATCTTGGGTTTCCGTGAGTATATTTGGCAGATTTCGAGTAAGATTAAAAAGCACTTTGCAAACATAATATCTATTGATCGATATTTTGCTCAATTAACCAAATATCTTCCAAAACTTGTAAGGTTTGGAGGGAGTATTAAGGAGATTTTTCCGCTCTTAACTTTTTTACCAAGGGTTGACTCTAATATAATAATCAACACCATGAGTGACCTTGCCGTCCGTTTCGAAAATCCGATATGGCTGTTAATTTTGTATATTATTACAATTACTTAATATGAGACCTGCCAATCTGGGCATAACAAAAAATCATTTACCCGTTTTACCATGTTTATGATTCTTACTCTCCGGTTGCCAAAAAAATATTGCACATTTATCACATAAATTACCCATATAAAATTTTCACTCGTTTTTATCCAAAATTTCTTCTCAAATCCATCCAGATCAACGGCATGGGCGACTGGTTTGTCGCCAACGTAGATTCTAACAGCACCTTTACCATCTCCAAATGGACATTACCGCCAGTCATGGTCAACGATTCAGTTATTAGTATAGACCTGGTCGGAGATGACGCTGAGCAGAAAGTGGTATACTTTGGCGCCCCTGACTATTATCTTGGTAAGTTCATCTGATTAAGATAGACTCACATTTTTTAGCTGTGCCCTGAGCACGAAAATATTTGAATCCGTAACGTAAACGTATCAAATGACCGGAGCATTGTGATTGGCTCACAGTAGGCAAGCGGCCAATCGCAATGCTTCGTTCTCCCCATTACGTTCACGATAAGTCACAAGTCACATAATAATCTTGCTCGGGGCACTGATTGCTAGCATAAATAAATTAAACGTGTTAAGAAAAATATGCGCAGTTGAATACGAATGCACAACATTTATTCTCCAAGTATTTAGGTAAAAGCACCTATGGCGAACACTTTAACTTGTTGAACTTGGATGGTGAACGTATTTTTTATACATCAAAGCAGTCAAACGTCAATTTCTAGATAATAGGTAACAGCGGGTTTCTGTCTATAATTTATACTTTTTTGGTACAATACTTCAAAGAGTATGTTAACCAATACTTCTGCGTGTCATCATCATCATGATGTATGATTATGATGATTATACAAATAGCAATGAAAACGCATCAACTGATATGCATCTGAACTACATCGTACCGACACCAGTGTAAGAGTAATGAAGGCGATGCTTCTGCTTGAAGTGGCACGTAAATTACATTCTAAACGCAATAATCACAACATGTAAGTATTGAATAATGCAGAAACTATTTACCTTTTCTTAAAAGACACGCTAGCTAATGCAAAGATTTTGTAGGTATTTAAAAACACCAAACTTACACGAGAGGACTCTCGTAGTTAAAGTTACTTTATTTGATAATACCTCTACACTTTTACCATGCTGTGTGCTCTATAATTACGGAAATATCGTAAATATTGATTCTACAATATTCACAACAGTAGAATGGAGCATAGAAATGATATTCAACTAGATGTGGGACTCGGATTTCCACATCACTCCCGGTTTTTTAAGAAGAGGCATCTGCATCATTGTGACTTACTTTTGTTATTGCTCAGGATCCAATAGTCCTAGTGTCCTATTAAATAGCCTGTAAATCTTTCTAACAACTATGCTATCTGATGAACAAAGAAGTCTGAACTCACTGCAGTGATTCCAGATATTAGCGCATTCAAACAACCAAAGTTGTATTCAGCATTATTATTAAAATCATTTTATTTATTAACCATCTCTTTCAGGCAAACGATTAACTTCTTATGGAGGATATTTGACCTACTCCATCGTATACTCGGCAGCTGACTATAGCCGCGCTGTCCTAGCAGCTGATGTCATCATCGGGGGATTAGATGGGTATGTTGAACAATTAGTTTTAAATATTACTTCTGATGACCAATGCATCCAAAGAAGATACTAGACAATTACATTGGGTAAATAAATCCACAGTCCCGGTAGTTCATATAGCCTCATTATCATGTTTCACGCGATCATATTACTATAAGTTGGACATGATACTTAGATATTAACTGGTAAATAATATAACATTCAAGCAAATGAATCAGAAAAACTGTCATATAATATGGCATAATTACATATGATTACTAGCTGTTGCCCGCGGCTCCGCCCACACGGAGTGGATGTCACTTATCACGTAGTGTTTTTTCTTGCATTTAAAATAGCCTATATTAATCAGTAATAATGCAGTATGGTGAAAGAATTTTTAAAATCGGTCTAGTACTTTTTGTACCAACTGCTAAAAACATATTTACGTAGGTACTAATCTTTCCTCTTTATAATATTGGTATAGATAGAGATTATAACATGTTCATCATAACATTTACAGGTACATAGTCCATACCAGTAATGAACAACCCCCATCGCGCACCACCTGGACACATGCCGTAAGACTAGTGGAGGAGGAATTCAGCAACCTGGACGGTACACCGGTGTCACGGGAACAGTTCATGAATGTTCTTGTCTACATCGACAGCATCTACATACGAGCCACATATGAGGACAAATCACTTGAAACTAGGTTGGTAAAAACATTCAACAAGTTAAATTAGTACAGTGGAATACACATACATTCGCATGAGGAGCCCATCTCAATGACGTTGGGTATGCCAGTGGAAATCTCACCTCTGGCAACAATTGACCCACTACAGAGTGCAGTTTTAGTTGATTAAAGTCCAAGGTGACTACCTATGCTGGCTCCAGCGAGGGGTAGTCTCACTTCAGAACACAAAAAACGGACCTTTCATCAACACACTTTTATTAGCTTCATTTCTTTTCAATCAGGTTATTTTTGGGGCTTTTGTTTATTCAGATATGTCAAGTCAACCCCGTCAACCCCACCATACAGAGGTGGATTAGAGCTTGAGAACGGACATAGGGGGGCAGTAGGGCCATTGAATGAAAGTTTGTCATTTTTGAAGATATTCTGATGAAGTTTGGTACAGAGATAGTTTAGAGCTTGGGGATGGACATAGGCTACCTGTTATCGCTAAAAAGGGGGTAGAAGGGGGGAATATGGCTATGGGATGAAAGTTTGTTATTTTTGAAGATATCCTAATGCAATTTGGTACAGAGATAGATTAAAACTTGGGGGCGAACATAGGCTACCTTTTGTTGCAAAAAAGGGGATTTACATTGGGGGGGGGGGGGGGGGGATATTTTGAATACTTCAGGGTTTGAATTTGGTATAAGGATGTATTAGAGCTTGGGAACGGACATAATATGCTACCTTTTACCGCAATATAGGCTACCTTTTATCGCGAAAACTGGGGAAGAAGGGGGGATATCCTTCTTTTCACGATAAAATGTATCCATGCTACATTTTATCGTGAAAAAGGGGGCAGAAGAGGGGAATAGGGCCAGGGAATTAAAAATTGTCATTTATAGGAATAAATAGTAAGAATTTTTCATCGACTACGGGGGTGACTAGAGAAGCCAGTGGCGAGTATAGAATCATATAGAGTGCAGTAGAGAGTCAAGTACAGAGGTCAATCGTAAGGCGAGTGTAGAGGCAAGTAGAGATCGAATGGACAGTTGAGTAGAGATTCGAGTAGAACGGCGAGTAGAGAGGCGAGTAAATAGGCGAGTAGGCAGAATCAAGTAGAGGCGAACACAGAATCGAGTAGATGGGCGAGTAGAGAAGCCAATGGAAAGGCGAGAATAGAGGAGAGTACTGAGTCGAGTAGAGAGGGGAGCAGAGAAGTCAGTAGAGAGTCGAGGAGTCGAGTATAAAGTCAAGTATAGAGGCGAGTAGAGAGTTAAAAACAGATGCGAGTAAATAGTCGCGGACAAAGTTCAGCGAATTTAATGCTCAATAGCGTTGGCTCAACACTAAGCGACCCCCCCCCCCGCCCCTTGTTCCCCAGTTTTCGGGATAAAAGGTACCCTATGTCGCGGTAAAAGGTAGCATATTATGTCCGTTCCCAAGCTCTAATA
Source organism: Eilema caniola (assembly GCA_949126895.1). NCBI lineage: Eukaryota > Metazoa > Arthropoda > Insecta > Lepidoptera > Erebidae > Eilema > Eilema caniola. The sequence goes on along the minus strand of OX421460.1, from coordinate 47,579,426 downwards.
CATCCCTATACCAAATTCAAGCCCTCAAGTATTCAAAACACTTCACTTGTAATTTTTCACAGTTTATTTTTATTTTGAACTTGACGGGTTTCATCTCATCGCATTCCTAAAGGTTTACATGACAAAGATACACAACATATGTTTTCATAAAAAAAAACGAATAAAACAAAAAAATATATACTTATACGTTGTTGTGCCGAGGATTAAGAAGGGTATGCTAAGGGGGGGTTTGGGCACATTGAACGAATGAGTAAGAAGCGCATGATGCACCAAATATGTAAGGCACAGGTGATGGGCAGACCAGCCAGGTTCGAGCAGGCAGTCCAGACATTGGCCAAATAAATTTTTAATCAAAATATTGATTACAGTAGAGGAATCTCGTATAGTAAAGGATAGAGTTAATTGGCAGGCTGTGGTCTCTGCCCCGAGGGAAATACCTACTGAGTTTAGAGTCGCCCTATAATAGTCACTTTGGAGGCTCACCATCTTCATGGCATAATACTGTACTTTTTTATACCGCTTATGTGGCAGCATACGGCCCACCTGATGGAAAGTGGTTACCGTGGCCTATGGACTTTTTTTGTCATATTTTAACTTAGGTTAATTATTCCATTATAAACTTTAAAAATTAAAATAAAATTATTATTTAAGAAAATTGTAAACTTTTGTTTATTTAGACGCGAGACAAATGTAGATTCGTCCACATTTAGACTTAAGGATATATATATTGTAAGTTGACCTCTTAAAGAATGCTACAGCGGAGTTTGTTGCGCTGTTTCTTCTCTTTGTTGTATTGTATTTGTTATTGACGTCAATAACACACACACAAACACATTGTTCTAGATTGAATAAAAAACTTTGACTTGACTTGGAGACATTTTCCTGATGCATTCGAGGCTACGGTGACCTCGGAGCTCAGAACTCCGCCATTGGAGCCTGACTATACAAACAAAAAACGTTAATGTGCTATCAATCACTTTGTATCTCACGATCCTTAAAATTAATAATGTATTTTATTATTTCACCAGTCTAATCGCAGTGACACTGGACATTGGAGTAGAAGGCTATGACACCGAAGATCCTTACATCGGACGTGCAACCTCCATCGAGCACTGCCAGTGTCCTAAGGCGTACAGAGGCATGTCTTGTGAGCAATGTGCTGAGGGATACTACAGACTAAGCTCCGGTTTCTGTGTGCCCTGTCAGTGTAACGGACATTCTAAAGAGTGTGATGTCAACACTGGAGTTTGTTTGGTGAGTAATATCATTATTATGTTCAGGCTCGTCCCAATTGCAGCCGAAGCCGAAATGCAAGGCCTGCTATCCAGATTTTATTTCCCTACTTTGGTTGATCTTGGTGTATGATGTGTTCAGCTTCATATATTGATTGGATTCATCAATAGATTGGAAAGGTAAGGCGAAGTTGTTACATCATAGACAGGCCACACTTCATACCCATGGAGTTAGATAGATACAATGTTTTTGCACTTTCTATATGTAACCCTGACATTTGACTGATTGAAAAAAAAAACAGGTTCTAATGGATGTCGAAAATATCTAAAATACACAATCATTTGCAACCTCAAGCAAGCATTTCTTGTTGAAACAGCAATTCTCCTTGAAGCATTTGATTGGGGAAATGGATGAAATTGCTTGCAGACGTCACATGTGGATGGACCGTCCGGATTCCAGTGTTCCCGTTTTAAAAATAATAAGCCTTTACTCCTTTTACTGGAGAAACCTGCAGAAGCTGCGTGGCTGGTATGGCATGGTTCCAGGACAGGCTCTCCTGGAACTAGTCTGCAACACCAGATACGAAAATTAAGCAGTCACAACATTAAGGCTCAAATTGACATTATTTAGTACCTCCTTGTGTACAAGTCGGGAGTGACTGCCCCGGTTTGTGTCATATGAGCATCAGCAATTGCAATAATACTTTGTGTAAATTACAGGAATGCACAGACAACACGATGGGTGATCACTGCGAGATGTGCATCCCCGGTTACCATGGCGACGCGACAGTGGGCACACCACGAGATTGCCTCATATGCGCCTGTCCCCTGCCTTATGTCTCGAACAAGTTAGTATTAATATTAACACATTCACTAGCGACCTGGGTTCGCCCTGGCATAAGTTTGTACAAAAATCTCATAACCCAATTTGCAGAGCTTTCAAAGTGAAGTTTTTTACCTTCTCAATCTTTAAAATATATAAATTACGCGTCACGTTGTTTGTTCGCGTTGGACTCTTAAACTACTTAACCGATTTTTATCAAATTTGTATACCGTGTGCAGTTTGATTCAACTTGAAAGAAGAGAAAAAAATGGCTAAGTGTAGACAAAAGAGGTTTGTTTTGCCAAAAGTTAAGTTTTTTAGCATGCACATATATAACATTTGTAGTTTTGTAGACATATACCTAGATGTATAGATGCATGGCGTAAACTATTTAGTAGAGTCTAGTTAAATTGCTTATTGCCCTATTTGGAATCACATAAATTATATCGGAACTTCAATACATGATAATGTAAGCTTGTAAGCATATAAAACTCGTTGGTAATGTAATAAATAAATATTTCGTGACAGTAGTGCTATTTTATGAAGCCGCCATCTAGCGGCATGGTGCATTAACTCTGTAACTTTTACAATTACTGTAGAGTCTGGCAGAATCAATATAGATAAGAATATTCATAGTTTTATTTAGTAATAATCAATAAAGTATTAAGTGTATGATTTATATTTGATAAGTTAATTTTTAATAGTAAAAATTAGAAAAAAAATTGTAACTCCTGCAAACAAAAGTTGCCTGCCTGCTTTTGGAAGTTACCAGTGTAACCATTTTTTGTTCCTAATTGTGTATAAGAATTATGGTATATTATCTGTGATAGATGTAATGTTTTTGTTGCAGTTTCGCTATCGCCTGTGACCTAAGTGACAACGGATCCCTAATCTCGTGTGTATGCAAGCCTGGGTACGGCGGGGCAAACTGTGGATTCTGCGCAGCTGGGTACTATGGGGTACCCCAAAAGATCGGTGAGTGCTATGTTGAAATTGTACCGTAGACACCATTTTATTAACGTGTGAATATACCGAGGGATGCCTCCCTCCCCACCGGAGCCAGTGGGGGTGGTTGTGTCGATTAAAACCGCACGGCCGTCTCCGGCCATCAGTTGTCGAGGGTGAGGTGGCGTCTCGCATATCCATCGAAAGTCAAATGTGGGACTACGGTATCCCCATCTTCCCCAGAAGAAGGCGCCACCATCTCCGTCTGATCTGCTAGGGTGGCAGGTTCCCTACACTTATCACCACCAGCCCGGCGCTCATGTACGATGGAGGTCATTTAACTTACTATGCAGGCCTTAAAAATAAGATTTTAGTTACATACATACATATTCTCACACCTGTAAGTCCCCGGAGGTAGGCAAAGGTGTATCAGCGGTAATCAACACGCCTTCCACGACACCAACAGGAACATATAGCCCTATTCCAGTCCACTGGGAATCAACACTGCTTTAACTGAGATATTCTAACACATAATGCAATACAGGCGACTACTGCAAACCCTGCAACTGCTCTGGGAACATCAACCCTGAGGACCCTGCCTCATGTGACAGTATTACGGGCAACTGCCTCAAATGTGTTAACAACACTGCCGGTGCTGCCTGCAACCTCTGCGCCCCAGGGTTCTATGGTGATGCTGTACTCTCCAAGAACTGTACCGGTAAGTGGTTTTATTAACTTAAAATTTCACATTCCATTATATACATACAATAATATTAACGTTATACAATAATATAGGTTTTATATTTGAAATGTTATTCTAGAATTTTGGATTATCAGCGTCAAAAGTACAAAATTTAACATCTAAAGTACAGTTACCTAATCAAATTTTTTAAATATTGTTATAGAGCTCACTTAGAAGCTAAATAGTATTTATTTTTGAAAAATATAAATTACTTTGGTCAAAAACAAATTTTGTCGCTGTCTTGACAGTCGAGACTATATACCGGCTATAGCCGCTGTACCGCGCCCTAGGCCTGCACCCGCGCCCGCGCGATTAGATAAAGAGAGAGACAGAGTATGAGTCAAGGTACGCTATGCCGCCGTGAGCGTTGGCGGCGGACTGACCAAATCTGATGGTCGATTGGTCGATTGGTCTCGCCGCGCACATACCCAAGTCTCGGTACAGTGGTTACGGTCAAACTATAATCGACGTGTTCATGACGGTTGTCAAATGCAGCGCATGTAACCAAATGAAATGAAAATGAAAATTACTTTCCAGCATGTATCTGTGACGAATTCGGCATGGACCATTGCGACCACACGACTGGGACGTGCGTATGCCGGCCGGGGGTCATTGGGGACAAATGCGACCAGTGTGCCCCCAACCATTGGGGTCTGAACAGTGGACAAGGGTGTACACCTTGCGACTGTGGCATCGCGTCTGAATCTTCTCAGTGTGACCTCAATACCGGACAGTGCAAGTAAGTATTTTTTAACGATTTATCGTTCAGAATCGGTCCTAAAGTGTTAAGTTTTTGAAGAAAGTACAGTATCCACCTTTTGATTTGTTACGTTGAGTGAGAGGCCAAATAAAACAAAGATTGACTTACTTCAGTTTTGTTAGGCGTTCTCTCTATCGCACGGCGCTTATTTTCACCATGATATATTTATAGGGTAGTTAAAACCAAATTTACAAAAATGTTTGTGTTCATAAAAATGAACACAAACTGTTTTAACTACTCTATGAAAGTACTAAACTGACAATCCAAAGATGTCATGTTAAACTATGACATTTTATGCAGTTGGGTTTTCTAATTTTGTCGTTCAAAAATTTAGTATCGGAGATCATCAATATTCACACTTTAAAGTCCCGTTTCCATGAAAACGGTAAAATCTGTAAAATGCAACGTATCTATGGCAGGTTTTCTTAATTATTGATATATTTGCAGGTGTGCTAAAGGTGTAAATGGCCGACACTGCGACCAGTGCGCTGCTGGCTTCTGGAACTATACTAAAGAGGGATGTGATCGTGAGTGTTGTATTTCTTTTGTATTAGCCACCAATTCATCATCTGCCAGCCCTCTTTTACCGTGCAGATACCCCCACGGATACCCAACATAACCACCCGCGCCGGAGGCAGCGGGGGTGGTTATGTCAGACTCGAACCGCACGGCCCGTCTTGTACAGTCAGCATCATTAAAATGTCGCTAATAAAAGTATTCAAAATAATCCAAATACCAAAATCCCAATTTTATATTGGTTATTATAGTACTCAAATAGTTGTAAGAATCCAGAGTGGTCTAACTATCTTAACAATCGGCCTTTCAGAATTATGTCAGTTAGTGGAGTGTTCATTTTCATATACATAATCATAATCACGCCGGTCGATGGTATCCAGTCAAGAATAATCATCCCTTTCACACAATGCCGGGATGATAAGGGATGGGTATATGAGTAAGAAAAAGATACAAAATGTGTCAATTGACAACGGCTTTTTATTTTTTTATAGTTGACAGTTGCATAAGCCATGAACTATCAACTTGCATTAGTGAGAAAAGTATGAATGACTAGATTTTTTGAAATTATACTTGATTGGATACCATCGACCGGCGTGATTGTGTATATGAATATGAATACTCTACTAACTTAGATAATACAGGAAGACCGATTGGTAAGATAGTTGGACCACTCTGGATACATACAACTATTTGAGTACTCTAATAACCAATATAAAATTGGAATTTTGGTATTTTGAGTATTTTTGCTAGCGACATTTTACGAGTGCAGTCGCCTAAAGTAATACTAAAGTAGTATCGTCTTGCTCACACTTTTTGTGTACGCGCACGAGTACGAGCGAGATAGTACTACTTTATAGTATAGTGATCTTTTTTGTGCACACCAAGGAGAAAACATGTGTTATTAGGTCGTACATCGTGGGTATTAAATAAAGGCAATTATTAGTTAAGGCGGCTTCACTCGCTAGTTCTATACGTTCCTTCCATGTTATTCTTTTAGTCTGAGTACTATTGTGTATCATAACCAAACTATCTGCTACCTTTCTACAGATTGCAATTGCAACACTGGCTATTCCCTCGGGTTCACTTGCAATGCGACTGGCCAGTGTGAATGCCTGCCCGGCGTTGTTGGAGAAAAGTGTGATAGATGTCCGTACAGGTGAGCTTTTGGAGCGAATTAAAGAGAAAAAATTGAATCGGTCTAGGCGAGTTTTGGGCCCGCGATCTTTGCCTTACAGGGGCAATCCTTTGACCACTAAGCTACCAAATCTCGCCCTAACCAATTCAAATTTCTCCTTCTGTATCTGTCTTTGAGGCGACAGTTACAGACAGAGATTTAAAATTTTTTGAATATTTAGCATAAAAAGGGCTTAAAAAATTAATTTAAAAAAGCTTTTGGATTTATTGATGGAAAATAATAAGATATGTACAGTGGGAAAAAGGAAAAGGTCCAATTTTATTATTGAATAAAAAACAATTTAATATAGAATAAAAAAAATAAAAAATACCCTTTAATGAATTTCTAATCTTTTGGAGTCAACTGTCACAAACTACAAGATTTTTCTTCAAGTCTATTCTTCATTCGGTTAGGTACATAATTAAAGGCAAACAATCTTGTGGCGACTTTTTCTTAAAACACACATTACACAAATAAGCTATGTAACTAATTAATGGTTCAATTTCCGTTTTTTGCCTTTAAAATGATTTTCTAAACTGAAAAATTTTAATAAACTAATTTTTAAATAAATCATTAAAAAAGCAGGTAGAAAAACATTTTTTGAATGAAAACTTCTTTAGCGGCGTTGGATGGGTGAAAAGTGTTAAACTCGCGTCAGGATTGCTTGACCTTTGAACCGTTACCGACGACTGACGTCATAACACATTAGCTTTAGACTGTCTATTTTGCAAGACACGATAAATAGCATCGTAATCGACTTTAAGTCCATATGGTTTCAGATAGTACCGGGTTCAAACCTGGCCTTCTGACACTTTTTGTGATTATTTTTTTCTTTTTGTAATTTATTAATTTCTTCTGACAGAAAATTAGTGATAGGTTCTATATTATGGGTATGGTATGGTATGGTATGTTATTTTTATCTTTTTCTATGTATATAACGAAGAAAGAAATAAAGAAAATGTTTTCACTTCTACCGGCACTCACAGATTGCAACCCGTCTTTTTTTGATGTTATGTATCATGTATAGATATATTTATATGCCTTATAAAAAGCTATTTAAAATACACCATTGCATCTCTTAGCTTACAACACCACTCAAGTTGAAAATTGGCAGATTTTACATTTTGATGCCATTGGATGGAGCTGCTCATTCCGCGTCTAACCATTGGTTACATGATATATATTTCAGCCAATGAGAAGCTGTAATTGACAAAGTACTGACAGCGCGTAAGTCAACTGGCCTCTTCACACACGACTTCTTTTTTCGTCTCCTGTGAAAGTTGGTAAAAATGACTTGTGCGGTGTTATTAGCTAAGAGACGATTAATCAGTCCTTGTTATTGCTTCTTTAGTTCTTTCCGTATAATACACATTAGTATTACACCCACTACACCGAATTTCGTTCAAGATGTCTGCCGACTGTTATAATGAAGATTGATTCTCTAGGTGGGTGCTGATTCCTGACGAAGGATGCTTGGAGTGCAACTCTTGTACCGATGCACTCCTCACTACGATCGAAGATATGAGTGACCTACTTGCTAATGAGACCACGGACTTTAAGGTAGGTACACTTTAGCCAGGGTGCGAAGATATGTACCTCAATCAAATCAATCAATTAGCCCACTGCAGGACATAGGCCTTTTTCAATATGCGCCATTTCGTACGATCCTCCGCCTTCCTCATCCAGTCCGTCCCAGGTCATCAAGCAATCGCGTTATAATTCCCGAGGTTGTGTGTGTAATAGGTTCAGGTTTGACATAATATCACCGCTACGAAGATCCTTAGGTATTTTCGTTCGAAAGTAAAGTGGTACAGCGGCGCTACTGACCAAAGACGGTGTGCAATTTGAATTGGTTCGAGTCCGACATTACCGCCTTCGTCCAGTGGTATCTGAGGGGAGTTTCGCACGAAAATAAAAGTACATATTAATGGATGGAGCCGCCTGTCACCTCAGCAGAAGCAGGCCACGTCGGCGTCTCCCCCCCATACCGGGGACGAGTTAGGGGCTCCATCGTCGACGAAGAGGATCAGACCGAGAGAGATGGCCCTGGGTCAGCCGGGGTGCGAGGGATATGCAGCTACCTCACCTTCGGCCTTGCACTATGACCCACAGAAGGCGTGTGGTTTAGTCGGTTCGAGTCCGACATAACCATCCCCTCCGCCCCGCAGCAGGTTACTATCTACCAGCTGCTACACGCGGCTCCACCCGCATGGGAAATCGATACCGCGTCAAATTGCTTATTGCTGTATTCAGAGAATATAACCTGTGTCCTACTTTTTGTCAACGATGATCTTCGGCTCCACGTAATAGAGGACGAGCCTATTGCCATCAAAGTAGCACTTAGTCATGAGCTGTATGTTTGATATCTCATGGAGGACAGCCCTATCCCTAATTCACCTTCCGTGACACCCACGGGAGGAAATGGCATGACCATATTCTTCTCCACCCAGGAACCAACATTGAAAGTTACTCCTACATAAAGTTCACGGACCACTCTTAGTCGCCTTCTACGCCACCCGGAAGGGATAGGGTGGCCCTATCCTTCCCACCGGGAACCAACATTGAAAGTTACTCCTACACAAAGTTCACGGACCACTCTTAGTCGCCTTCTACGCCACCCGGAAGGGATGGGGTGGCCCTATCCTTCCTACTGGGAACCAACATTGAAAGTTACTCCTACACAAAGTTAACGGACCACTCTTAGTCGCCTTCTACGCCACCCGGAAGGGATGGGGTGGCCCTATCCTTCCTATTGGGAACCAACATTGAAAGTTACTCCTACACAAAGTTCACGGACTACTCTTAGTCGCCTTCTACGCCACCCGGAAGGGATGGGGTGGCCCTATCCTTCCTACTGGAAACCAACATTGAAAGTTACTCCTACACAAAGTTCACGGACCACTCTTAGTCGCCTTCTACGCCACCCGGAAGGGATAGGGTGGCCCTATCCTTCCCACCGGGAACCAACATTGAAAGTTACTCCTACATAAAGTTCACGGACCACACTTAGTTGCCTTCTACGCCACCGGGAAGGGATGAGGTGGCCCTATCCTTTCCACCAACATTGAAAGTTACTCCTACATAAAGTGCACGGACCACTCTTAGTCGCCTTTTACGCCACCCGGAAGGGATGGGGTGACCCTAGCCTTCCCACTGGGAACCAATATGGAAGTTTCTTTGACATAAGTCAAATTGACAGTCCTAATAATAAACCAACAAAATAAGCTTAACATCTTTTGTCTTGAACCTAGGACAAAGCGGATTCGTTCTTCACGACTCAACGACTGAACTACATATCGAACCAGACACAGCTACTCCGGCCGAAGGTCGCGGAGCTGAAGAATGTGGAGGTGGCAGAAGTCACCGGCGCCGTGAAGACCTTGGAGACCACCGCCAAGAACCTGCTGAGATCGGTGAGTTTGTACGAATTCTAATATTATTCGTGCTCGGGGCACAGTTAAAACTAGTTTTTGCTAGACAAAACGTGTACTGCCTACACAAGAATTTTTTTTTGGTTAGATTAGGTTACACGTGTGCTAGTTCCCCTTTATCGAGTGTGAACTGTGTGTTCAAATAATATGCTGTTAATTCTTGTAACCAGATATTTGTGCACCTATATTTTTTTATACTACTGTGGTGGCAGTCAAGCACACGGTCCACCTAATGGAAAGTGGTTACCGTTACCTATGGACGTGTGCAACACCAGGAGAGTCACACTCGTGCTGCCGACCCTATGAACACAGAGAGTTTCTGTGCCGTCAGTGTAGAAGATAAAGCAGGACCTGGTCCTGCCCTCCCTTTGGTCTTCCGACTGACAGCACATAAACAGTCCAGTGAGCTTTGGCTACCCTACTCACCGCTGGGAACACAACTCGAGGTTATTATGGCCGCGGTATTCTGTAGGGCGGAGGTACTCATATATTCACTTCACAACCTCACCTAGCACTTAAACAAATATCCCTCCCACAGGCGGAATTCGCAGCGACCGACAGCGACAAACAGATCACCCGGGCGGCTCAGTTGGCAGTGGACGCCGCTGAGATCCTCTCCTCAGTGCGAGACCAGGCTCAGGAAGTGAAGTCAGTGGTGACGCACGTGTCGGATCTTGCCACGGGTTTGGAACTCAGTCAGCAGCCGAAGGTGGATAGCGCCTTGGCTGAGGCGAGGCAGATCAGGAGTGATATTGAAGGTACCTTATTAAATCTTTTTATTGGAACTTTAAGTGTATACTGGGTGTAAGGTGAACGCTCTCGAAACCGGAGGCACCTGTCAGTACTTCAGGTACACTACATATTAGCATAAAACAACTAAGATTTTGTGAAATTGTGGTTTCTAAAAAAGATGAATTTAAAATTATTTTGTCACTAAATCATATTTTTTTATGCCAATATGTAGAGTACCCGGATCACAACCAGGTGCCTTTGGCTTCGGGAGCTTATATCGTAGCCAAATGGCTTAGTCAGCCGTGTCAACAACTTAGCCTGTTTTTATTTGTTGACTAGCAGCCTGATTGATATTCAGCCGTAGCGTTTGTTACAACATTTAATTAAGTGACTGGCTAATGCTTCGGTCATTCGTACGATAGGGAACCCAGATGTGAGACAGAAAGTTAGTGATAGGTTTATTGACAATAGCAGCGCTAACCGAATTGGATAGCGCTGCTATTCTCAATCAACATCTTGAAACTGTGGAAAATCAAACTTTTAGCGAACGCAATCAAACTATACCACGATTTATGCAGCAGTTCGTTGCTGAATCCAATTTTGTATGGAACCCTCGGTATGCGAGTCAGAATCGCACTTGATCGGCTTTTTATTTTTCTCTTCAGCTAAGAACCTATCTACGAAGCTACAACAAGCCGAAGGTGCTTACGTAAACGCGACCAAGCAGACCGAGCGTATGAATGTCTTCGTCCAACCTGTCAACGAACAATCCAAGGTACGAATGTAGTTCTATACTGCACCCAATCTAAAACCTGGTTTTGGACAGTTTGAGTTCGACATAACTCCCGCTGGCTTTGGTGGGAGGGTATCCGTAGCTATTTGGGCACACTAAAAAAGTATAAAAAGTATTGTGTCGCGTGGTTCCCGGCAGAGTAGAATTTGGGCCACCCCTTCTCTTCCCATGTGGTGTCGTACAAGGCGACTAAGGGATAGGGCTGATTAACTTTAACATCAGACAGATAATATGTACAGCCCAGACTCAGCCTCAGATGCATGGCTCGAGTCAACAATAGTGCCCGGAATACGGCAATAGGCTCACCCCCTATTACGTGGGACCGAATACAGATTGGTGAAATGTGGGTGTTAATTCACCTCTGCCTAACCCTCCGGGGATAAAGGCGTGATTATATGTATGTATGTATGTAAAAAAGTATAATAATAACATTATTGTATGTTAAGTGTGTGCGTGTATGTTTGTGTATGAGTTAAAAGTATGATAATGAATCATTCAGTACCGTATATGTTCCGTTTGCAGAGATTCCAAAAACTGGTGAATGAGACTCGCGACTTGAAGGCTAAGCTGGATGAGATGCTTCAGTTCACGGACCTCGCTCAGCACACCGCTGACGCCGCAGAAACTTTGACAGCGAAGAACAGGTGGGCACAACATGTTATTTATATCAAATCCAGAGGAAATATGTCCAGGGTAATAGGTCAAGGGGAATAGATCCAGGGAAAATATATCTAAGGAAATAAATCCGCAGGAATAGATCCTGGAGAAATAGATTCAGGGTAAAGAGATCCATTCCTATAGGTCCAGAGTAACCAGATCCAGGGGGATAAGATCCAGGGAAATAGAGCCGGGGGAAATAGATTCAGGGGTAAAGATCCAGGATAAATATTTACAGGGAAAATATATCTAAGGAAATAGATCCAGAGGGATATATCCAGGGTAAATTGATCTATTTCTATAGTTCCAGGGTGACCAGATCCCGAGAAATTAAATCCGGGGGCAATAGATTCAGGGAAAATAGATCCGGGGAAATAGATTCAGGGGAAAATATCCAGGAGAAATATATCCAGGGGGAAATATATTCAAGAGTATATATTTAGGGGAATACATCCTAAGGAATATATTATGGGTAATAGCTCCAGGGGCAATAGGTGAAATAGCATACGAAGGGTAAAGCATCCACTCCGTCAGTGGCGCGGTGTCCCCGTTGGAAATAATAAACCGTCATTTATTGAATGTTGTCATTTGTCATTTGCCAGATCTGCGCTTCTGTATTTAGATATTATGGGTGATGCATCTGACTATATTAAGGATTACCTCAGACACCTACCCAGAAAAGTCCGCAACATCAAAGTTGTTCCAAGTGAAATGTTGGAAAAACAAAAAGGAAAACAATAAATAAGCAGGTAGAAAATTACCCTCTGAACCATTTGGAGTCGGCTACCAGTTCTGTTAACTAGTTCGCTGTCCCGAAAACTCCTACAATTCAGTAATAGGCTATGCATGTACTTATAATAAACACTATATTTACAGAAACTCAAAAGTAGGCAGCAAAGTAATGTCCGTAACCGCACTGAACACGGCCGCAATGAAGGACCTCATAGACGCTGGTTACGACATCAGTAACGGCACATACCACAACTTAGTCATTGTGAACATAGTGGCGAACACTTCTAAGGCCTTAGACGACATTAGGACCGTGAACCAGGGATTGGTAGACCGACTGGAAGACTTGAAGCTCAAGTTGCCGGAATTACAGAAGCTGGCTGATGATGCTACTCAACATACGGACATTTTGAGGACTAGGGTAAGGATGTTACGTTTTTAATTGTTGGTAAGCAAGTAAAAGCTTCAGGAGAAACAGAAAGGTGCTTACATAAAGAAGCATGGTTCCGGTACAGACAGACGGTACATACAGTAACATTAACAGGGATGGAAAGTGGCTAACGTGGCTTATGGACGTGAGCAACACCAGGGTAGTCACTCTCGTGCTGCCGACTCTGTAAACACAGATATTTTCTGTGCCGTAAGTGTAGAAGACAAAGCAGGAATAGCCTTTGGGATCCCCACTGACAGTACAAAACCTCTCCAGTGAGCTCTGGCTACCCTACTTACCGCCGGGAACACAACACGAGGTTATTCTATATTCTGTAGGACGGTAGACTAATGTATTACATTCTGTACGTCCCCAGGCCGGCAACCTCCAAGCGCTAGCCGAGCGCGAGAACAACAACTCTCGCACGCAACACGCGTATACGGCCGCGTCGGCTTACTCGTCCATCGTGCAGGAAGTCGGCGACGGCAAGCGAGCCGCCGACGACGCGGAGGGAGCCGTCAGGGATATTACCCTAGTGGTGAGTGTTACTTGAGTCATAGTGGCCGGCAAACTGACAGTACGGTTTAGCTGTGCAGTACGGCTTTTTGAGTCTCTTTTGAGGTAAGTGCGGAGTGCGACGACAGTATTCCTTTTATTACCTTATGTAATTGGAGGATAAAGGAGGTCAGGTGGCATGTCGCTTCACAGAAAATATCTAAGCTCAACCAAATCCCCATTTAGACTGGTAAAGCGGACCCCAGACTCCGAGGTAAAAAAGCTTCGGATGCGACTGGGATTAACGCTAGGATGAAGAAGTTGCAGGGGTACAGCTAAGCTGTTGACTGCACTGCCCTTCTAAGCTAGATACTGGAATTCAAAACTGCACTGAGAGCTAAACTGATCCCGAGGAGGGCCAGACCGAGAGGGATGGCCCTGGGTTAGCTGGGGTGCGAGGGATATGTCGCATGACAACCTCACCTTCGGCCTAGCATTACGACCCAGAGACGGCGTGCGGTTTAGTCGGTTCGAGTCCGACATAACCTGCCCCTCCGGCTCCGGAGAGGTGGGTATCCGTGGGGATTTCCCGCACGTAAAAAAAAGAGAGAGCTAAACTGAACTGCACTGAGATGAACTTCTAAGCTACTGCTGAACGGTATCCAAGTAATAGCTAGGTCAGTCTTAGGTTGCTTCACCATTCTTAACACATAGAGAACCCTCCGTCTTGCCAAGAACACGTAAAGTCGTCGGTACCACTTGCCTTACAAATACATGTGACATTCGTTACAGGAAGTTAGTGCCCTAAATAGACCGACAACCTGGCCCATAATTTGAGTGATAAACCGTTTCGTAATAGGGATATGATTGATATGCATATGATTCATATATCGTCCAAATTCTTTCTTTATATGTGTAGCCTTTTATTACATACTAGCTGATGCCCGCGGCTTCGCCCGCGTGGAATTCTGTTCCCGTTCCCGTGACAGCTTAACCCTTATTTAAATTCTTCTCGCCGTAAAAACCATCCTTGAACTCCAACGAACATTTTTAAAAAAATTGGCCGAATTGGTCCAGGCTTTGTTGAGTTATGCGCTAACCAACACATTTTGCGATTCATTTTTATATTATAGATTAATATTAGTAATACTTCTTACGGCGCGTGATGGAAAAATAATGAGAGTAAATTTTTGCGACGATATAATTATAGAAAAGTAAATAAATTGAGAGGGAAATACAAATGGGTTAACACGTAACGCTATTGGTAGGAAGTTCTGAGCCTATTGGTCAGAACTTCCGACATAGAAGGAACTCTGACGTCACACTACATAATAAAAAATGTTAGTTAGCTGTCGTCTAGTGCATTATTGTTGTGAGTAATTGTCCTGTTGCATTATTTTATTAAAGTAAAACACAAAACAATAACAGATTACAGCCCAAAACATTTTTGCAGCATTTTTTTCATCTTATCGTTCGTTGTTGTAATATAAATTGACGTCAAGACAAGCGCACCAATATGGCGGTCGTTTGAAAATATTGCCCATTTTTTTTTTACTTTTTTTTTAAAGCAATCGTTTTTTGTTTGCCGTTGTTTCTTTGTTAATGTTTATACAATGATGTAAATAATCATTTAAAAATATAAAAAAGACATGCATATTCCCTATAACGTGTGTTCGTAAAAACAAACCCATTTAAGTAGGTCGGGTTTTACTCCAGTTTTCTCTTCTATGTTAACCAATTTTAATCCACCGCCTTCTTACGTTACGGCTACTGACTACTACTTAATGGAATCCTTAATGTCCTTTTTCAGACGGACCAACTGAACAACCGCGTCGACCCAGCCCTGAACCGATCCCAGGAACTCCTCCAGAGTGCCAAGAAGGCCCAGGGCACCGTGGCGCAGAGCCTCAGCCCCAACCTGACGCTAGCGACCGACAAACTGGCCAAGGCCAAGCAGTTGCTGCAGTCGGCTGACGATGATGATAACGCTATACAATTGTGAGTTGTTCTTACTTTATCTTTGACCATATCCTGTATAGACACAGTATAGTTGAAATAATTTAATAGGTGTATTATGACAGATGCCCTAAGTCATAGAAGGTAATTTGGCGCGCTTCGAACGAAACATAAAACTATTATAATTTAAGTTTAATATTTTGTATATACGTAATAACTTATGATATATAGTTTAAAAGTATAGTGTGTTACTAACGTTTAAATTTCGAGTAAAATTTGAACTATTTCGTGGTCCATTATTTCTGCGAGAGCTCGTAAGACAGCTACTGGTTTTTGTTTCTTAATTTTAGTGTTATGGCTATATTGTCTCAGGTTGTAACATTTTAATCGTATGAAATTTATCTATGCTCGTTACTTTTCGTAAAATTTTATCATAATATTTCAGTAACAAAGACAACAAAGCATTGTTATAACACTACGAACTGAAAATATGAGAATATTATAATATTACCTATTTTGATTCATAGTTGTTCAAACAAAAGTAAACTTTATTTATCACCATCGACATTTAGACGTTATCCTGATGCATCTGAGGCCGAGATGCCCTCGGAGCTCAGGGTACGTCTTCCGACTCTTAAGTAAACTTTATTATTGTAGTGAAAAGGTTGAAAGTCGTGGTCGCTGGTAACCCCGGTATAACAATACAATTGTTGTCACCGGTGATACGGCTGGTGAGTTGGATAGTAATGATTAAATGCGATACGGGTCGAAAGTAACGTAAAATGTAACAAAAGTTATATTCTGGCAACGATGCGATTACTCTTTTGTAACTTGAATCGATTATTCTTACAACCGATTTGAGATACTCCAACCTCCTAGACTACAACTGTCATAATACATCTATTAAATTATCTCAACTATAGTACAGTTTAAAGCAGTCCACATTCCGCATTCAGCGCTTCCCGGTGACCTTGATAAGGTCGTCCTTCCACCTGGCCGTTGGGCGTCCTACACTACGTTTCTCCATTCCAGCACATTTTTGCTCCATCGGCCATCTGTTCTGCGTGCTATGTGTCCCGCCCACTGCCACTTTAGATCGGTCGTTCTCGAAGTCTATGGGAGAGACTGGAAGACTGAAATGTGTGGCTAGTACAGACTTTACACTGGAGATTGGTGGCGCTTGGTGGAATAATACACTTGTACTTTTCCACAGAGTCCATTTTAATGTTTGAACCAAACCGGTTTCACATCACGGCATTCTCAAAAGTACAAGTTTATTATTAGATATGGTACAGTCAGCGACAGAACGATCTTGACTATAAAGCCACAAAGTGAACTTAAAACCAAGGTATTAAGAGGAAATTCAAACTGTTTTATTGATTTAAATTGTGTTATTGCCCTAACTAAAGGTGTGAACCAAATATCAGAACAATCAGTTAACAGGAAGGGGGGCAACTAAGGCAATAAGATCATTTTGAGTAGTTTTTTGTTGAGATCGATATGATGCTGACTGTACTAACAAAATGCATGAAAAAAGGTTTGAAAAAACGCGTTATGTGTGAGTTAGGTGATGTCAATATTGCTTTTTAAACTGTCAATGTGTGCTCGTTATGGGATGTATATCATATGTCAACTTGCACCAAAGTATTAGAACATTTTTACGCACCGTTGTAATACCACTTACTGTGTCCTTAGAGTGTGTATATTAATAGTAAAGTTATTGAATAATCGTAAAGATATTAAAAAAAAACACATCACTTAATGTCTCCAACACCTATCTCTCTTCAGATCCTTGCCAACTTTAGCCGCCTTCTCTCTGAAGGATGAGATTGGGAAAGCGGAAGAAGTGAACTCCTCGGTGAAGTCGACCCTGGACATCATGTCTCAGCTCGGTAAGGACCTGACCGCCAGCAAAGACTGGGCGCAGACCCTGCCGAAACTAGCCGATGATGGACAGAAGATGACGTCTAACGTTGAGAGTTTGGGTGAGTTATTTATTTTATCATTGAATTTATGTTTGTGGCAATCGCTTGACTACATGGGTCACCAGACCATACCATACTTTACCTTACTATACCATACCGTGCCGTACCATACCAAACCGTACCGTACCATACCAAGAAATGTGTGGTAATACTTCCGCTGGAGCCCAACAGGAGACGGAGGCCCAAGCTATGCATGCTAATGGTCTCACTGGCGCGAATATCCAAAATCTTGCAAAGCGCAGCAGGAAAAGCCGTGAAGTGTTCTCCGGGTTCCGAATCCGTCAGTCAGTCAATTAAAGTCATACAACTAACTTTATACTGCTGTGTAAGACCTAGATTTTGATTTGATATATCCCTTTTCAGAGAATTTTCATTGTTTTTTTATATTGATAAATATAAAGGCATGATTATATTATATGTTTGTACGTTTCTCCCACAGTCAAAGATATCCAAGACTTAGAGCCGACGATCGCCGAGAAGTACCGCGCAGTGAAGGCTCGCCAGATGGAGCTAGAGCAGAGACGCAAGGAAGCCGACGAGAAACTGCTGAAATTGAAAGAGCTTATTGAGCAGGTAATGTGAGGGAGCCTACAGGATTGGGACAAGTCCGTGGCAATTGGACCCCAGCAAAGTCAAAGTCAAAAATCATCAGAGCGGGGTGGTAATGTCGAACCGACTAAAACCTCACGCTCGTCGCGGGTCATTAGTTACCGAAGGTTATAGCCTCTGGTATATCCCTTGCACCCCGACTGACCCAGGGCCATCGAAGGCAACCTCGGTTTTGTGACTAGGGTGTCCCTATATTTCCCAGAAAAAGGGATGACCAGGATTGATATCTTTTCCAAAGCTATGTATCAAATTTCATTAAAAACAGTTCAGTAATTTTTGAGTTCGAAAGCCTTACAAGGTTACTATATAATATTAGTATGTACCTATTATAAAGATTATTTTTCTGTTGTAGGCACGCACGGTAGCCAATCGTATACAAGTGGGCGTGTCCTTCGATCGTTTGACGACGCTACAGCCTCGCCTGCCAGACACCGTCGACGAAATGTCGACATCTACTCATGTCTCTGTCTATTTCAAGACGAAAGCAAAGGACGGACTGATTCTATACCTCGGCAATCCTAAAGATACTAAACTTAGGAGGACCAAATCGGTATGTATTTTGGATGGTTATAATAATTACATATATTATTTGAAGTGTAGACCGTCGGTAGGTAAACGGAGTGTCAGATTTACAATCGAAAGGGCCTGGGTTCGAATCCAGATTCAGTAACCTACCGACTTGAACTCAGTAAGACAAGAAATAATAATAAATAAGTAAATATTTCACATCATTTGACACAACGCTATCTAGACCCATAGTAAGCATAGATTAATTAGCTTGTGTTATGGAATCTAGAATATGTTTTTTTTTTGTAAATACATACATAATATACATAGGAACACCCAGACCAATGCAAATATACATATTCATGCATACACATATTTGCACTGAGCGGGGATCGAACCTGCGCCTCCTGCGTAGCGGCCGCTATTGCACATTTTAGATACTGATATTCATTATAAAGTAAAAAATAAATATTTTATTTATTACAATGCATAGATAATATAATAGTGGTCAGCAAATTTTAAGAGCGGATTGTACATACGACAAAGGATATGAGTAAGTACCTTTTCATACAACTTTTTATGAAAAGCTGTATACTTATCTCTTTGCCAAATGTACAATCTGTCTTCACATACTCACAAATATATTCAATCATCTTTGTATCTTCACAATGCTTTCCAAATTCCTCCACAGGACGATTTCATGGTGATAGGAGTGCAGAACGGGTACCCATACCTGGTGATGGATATCGGAGACAGCGCTGAGTCGGGCCGCGAGCCCGCCAGGATCGGCAGCGACAAGTTCGTGGCTGACAACAAGTGGTACCAGGTCATTGTAGACAGGTCAGTAGTACCAGATTCTGACAGCATCGTCAATAGTTTAGGTATGTTGGTCAACTCATCGCCAAAGGTAGATTGTAATTGGGTATTTTCCTGATGTTAAAATAAATTATTTAGCTAAACTTATTAAACTAAAGGCGCCCACTCACTAACAGTCCGCCTGCAGTTCCTGATCTGTCCGGCGGCCTGCAGTCCTTAGCCGATAGCGCCCACACACTAAAGCGATTTTGGCCCGCCGGCAATTCCCTGTTGTCAGTTTTGCGACCACACACTAGCAGTTGTGAGTCGTCAGTTTTAGGTCGTACGATCGCCTGCCGGTAATGGTCTAATATCAGTTACATAGAGAGTACGAAACAGTGCAAGCGATTTTCGACCTTATTGACATTTTCTTAATTACATGTTTTTTCGCATAAATAAATGCTGCTGATCACGAATATAAGAAAAAAAACTAGATTTGTTGTGATGTCAATAAGGTTGAAAATAGGTTGCACTACGTTATTCTTATATAAGTACGTGCTAATCATTGTGGGAAATTGTTGTTAGCTATTTTGAACCTTATGGACTATGTGCATAAGAAATAAAGACGAGTATGTACAAAAAATGAATTTAATCTTAGTAAAAACTGACACGAAACGTCGATCATCAGGCCCGATGTGCTCGTGCGCCCTGACGGCCTAGGACTGTCCGTCTTAGAACTGTCCGGAATCGTTCGGCGGCCACACACTATCGGATCGTATTATTCGTCAGTCCAAAATCGTTAGCGAAATTGTTGGTGTGTGGGTTATTGCGATGAACTGACAGATTTATATCGTCCGGCCGTCGTCCGGTAAACTGTTAGTGAGTGGGCGCCTTAAAAAAAGTGACAATAGTTGCGTCGTCGGTTCTTATTTTATCGTTTTTATTTATTTTTAATCATCCACCAAACCTATAATAGTTAATGATTTGACTATTGAATATTATGACGTCACAAATACATTTTTCATACAATTTTCCTTTTAACTTACCGTTTTGATGTTATAAAAAAATAACTAATTTGAGTAGTCAGTCAAATACCCAATTGGTGTAGGTTATAATGACCGTAGAACTTGGTAAAGCCTGTTTAAACTGAAATAACGCGACATTCACTTCATCTTTGGAAAACCGTCCATTGTTCCGTGAACTATGACATGGATACAGACCGTGCTGTGGACTAGTCGAGTGATAAATCCAAGTATAGAGAACAAGACATCCGCTAATACTTCCATACTAATATTATAAATGTGAAAGTAACTCTGTCTGTCTGTCTGTCTGTCTGTCTGTCTGTCTGTCTGTTACGCTTTCACGCCTAAACCACTGAACCGATTTTGATTAAATTTGGTACAGAGGTATATTAGAGCTTGAGAACGGACATAGGCTACCTTTTATCACGAGAAAGGGGGTTTAAGGGGGGGAAATAGGGCGTGAAAGTTTTTATAAAAGTTTGT
Source organism: Eilema caniola (assembly GCA_949126895.1). Taxonomy (NCBI): domain Eukaryota; kingdom Metazoa; phylum Arthropoda; class Insecta; order Lepidoptera; family Erebidae; genus Eilema; species Eilema caniola. Next base: position 47,558,610 of record OX421460.1, on the reverse strand, counting down.
CATTTCTGAAGATATCTTAATGAAATTTGGTACAGAGGTAGATTAGAGCTTAGGAACGGACATAGGCTACCTTTTATCGCAAAAATCCCCCCCCCCTTTCTACCCCAGAAAGGGGGGGGGGGGATATGGCTATCGGATGAAAGTTTGTCTTTTTTGGAGATATCCTGATGAAATTTGGTACAGATATAGATAAAGCTTGGGAACGAACATAGACTACCTTTTGTCGCGAAAGAGGAGGTTAAAGGGGGGGGGGGGTTATAGGGGATGAAAGTTTGCCAGTTTTGAAGACATCCTGATGATATATTTGGTACAGAGATGAATTAAGCTTGGGAACGAACATAGGCTACCAATTGACGCGAAAATTGAGGTATAGGGGGGGGGGGGGTAATAAGGGACGAAAGTTAATTTGGTACAGGGATTAATTAGAGCTTGGTAACGGATATATGCTACCTTTTATCGCGAATAACGTGTTAATGGGGGGGGGGGGGGGGGATAAGGACTAGATAGTTAGTATGAAAGTTTGCCATTTTTGAAGATATCCTGATGATTTTACAATTTTGAAGACATCTTGATGAAATTGGTATAGAGATGGATTAGACCTTGGAAATGGATATAGGCTACCCCTTATCGCGAAAAAAAGGATAGAAGGAGGAGGGGGAAGGGGAATAGGGCTATGGGTTAAAAGTTTCTCATTTTTCAATGGCACAAAAAAAGGAGTGAATATGGCATAAATAGTAAGAATTTCTTTTAAGATGTCCTCATGAAATTTGGTACAAAGGTGAATTAGTGCTTCGGAACGGACATAGTCGAGTAGCGAACCAAAAAAAGAAGCGAGTGGATTGGCGAGTAGAGATTGTTATAGGGACGAGTGGATAGGCGTGTAAAGATCGAAAGTCGAGTAGAGTCGACTACAGGGGCGAGTAGATATGCGACTAGAGAGCCAGTGGAGAGGCGAGTATAGAATCAATTAGAATGCAGTAAAGGGTTGAGTATAGGCGAATAGGGAGGGGAGTGGAAAGATGAATGTAGTGGCGAGTAGAAATCGAATAGAGAGTTGAGTAGAGGTGCGAGTAGAGAGATAGGCGAGTGGGGAGGGTCAAGTAGAGACGCGAAAAGAGAATCGAATGGATGGGTAAGTAGAGAGGCCAATGGAAAGGCGAGTATAGAGAAGAGTACAAAGTCGAGTAGAGAGGGGAACAGAGAAGTCAGTAGAGAGTAGAGAGTCGAGAACAGAGGTGAGTACATAGTCGAGGGCAAAGTTGAGTAGAGAGGTTTCGTGTGGCAACACTACCGAAGACACACGTAAAAGAGTTGTCGGATTATTTTAGAACTTTTAAAAATATATAATGGCCCAAAAGGTGCTTGAAAATTGTGTCCGTGACATGCAGAAGTCACTAAGTATACTCAGTGATAAAATAAATTTGTTGGAGTGCAAAATTACCGAGCAAAACACAACAATATTGAAACAATCAGCAATCATTGGAGAACTCGTTTTAAAGATGGAGGGTAAGCAGGAAAGTCCCGTAGTAACGAACGAGCCACAGCAACAGCAACTAGCAGTACAGCGACCACTGCGTCAAGCGCGGATAAATACAGCTGCTGCCGCCAGTGCCACCACACAAAACAAAAATAGTAAAAAGGTAAGCGCCGATAAGGCTAAACCTGCCACCCTAGCACCAGCAAATGCTCTCGAGCTAGGTCCACCGAACATGAACAGCGGAACCACCATACAAAAACAGGGTACATCAAATAACTGTGTGAGTGCAGTGGAATGTGCGGCAGACGGTAGCAACACCATCTCCAGCGAACATCTTATTAGTACGGATGCTGAAGGCTGGCAGGTGGTCGGCAGGAAACGATATGTTAGGAAACGACGTCAAGTAGTCGTAGGAACAGGGCAAGTAGACAAAGAATTACAAACAGTGGAGCGCATTAAATATATTCAGGCATGGTCATTTAGGCCCGATACGTCGACTCAGAATGTCATGAACTATTTAAATAAAGTACATCCGTGCAATGAGTATACGGTCGAACAACGCAACTTAAAAACAAACAAGCACGCTGCTTTTGTTATCGGACTGCCTGAGAGCTTGTATGATCATTTTTGTACGCCGGGAGCCTGGCCTAAGCTAGTCAAAGTGTCGGACTGGTTTCGAGTACGCCCCCGCCAGGAGCGGGGTGGCGACGCCGATAGAGAAACCGGTTCTCAGATTGAATCGACGGAGCAGTGAGGATAACACGGCGACCGCGGCAGTTGTTCATAGTCGTAATACACTTAATACACATTATAATAACATTAATTCAATTATCGTATGCCATCAAAATATAGCAGCGATAGACAATAAAACTAATAAGTTGGAAGTGTTGTTAGGTAGTGAGTTGAAGTGCAATATACTCGCGATTACAGAGCATTGGCTAACCGACGTGAAATTAAAATGTGTGAACATAGATGGGTATAAGCTAGCGTCGTACTTTTGTAGGAAGCAAATAGTACATGGCGGTAGCTGTATATTTGTTCGCGACGATATAAAATGTATCGAAATAAATGAACTCGTGTCCTTGTCGGTTGAACAATATTGTGAAATCTCCGCTATTAGATTATTAGATGTTGACATTGCAATCGTTTGTATATATAGGTCTAATTTGATCAGTGCGAATGACTTCTTATATAGACTGGAGTGCTTGCTTGCGAAAATAGATAATCTCGCAATACAGTGCCTAATCGTTGGGGATTCTAACATTAATATTTTGGAGGGGCGGTCAACCGAAAGCAAAAATCTGTCAGATGTATTGGCGGCCCATGACATGACGAATTTAGTTGACTTTCCTACACGAAAAAGTAAATTGAGGTCTACGGGTTTAGACCATGCCTACACAAACTTACCATCAGGTTCAGTGAGTGCTTCGCCAGTTATCACAAATATAAGTGACCATATTGCAATTTCGTGTAGAATATTATGTAAGTTGCAGATGCCCCAAATGAGTATTACAAGGTGTAGTCGACGATTCTCCCAGATGAATAAAATTAATTTTACTGCAGCGCTTGATAGTGTAGATTGGGAACAGATAATGGCTAGGAATAAATGTCCTGAGTCATTATCAACATCCGTTATAAATACTTTGATTAATAAAATTGACATTTGCTTTCCCCTAAGGGAAACAAAATGTAGTGCTAGAAATGACTCGTCATGGGTGACGTCGGACGTGAAAGACTACAAATTGTTATTATTTAATGTAATTGACATTAGTAATAGGTTTACAAATATAATAAATTTCGATAATATTATAGCTGACATGAAACAATATTATGATATTCTATTGTACAAAACAAAGACGAAACACTACTCCAGAATTGTTCAGGGCTCACACAACATATCCAGGGCTATGTGGGTCATAGTGAACAAGGAAAGGGGTAAAAGCAACTCCCCGCGCCTTGAATTCACTGAAATTATGAAATCTCAGGATGGCAAGGGGTTCTCTTCGCCAAAGTCAGCTGTGGATGCAATGAACACTCGATTTGCATGTGCGGCGGCGGCGTGTGGTGCCCCCGTGCTGATATCAGCGCAGTGTGCGACTGGCTCGGCGAAGTTGGACCACCAGCAGACCGGTCATTGTGGTTGCGCCCGTTTAACCCACGTGAGGTGTATGACATAATGAGTAAACGCATTACACCTAAGCCGTCTAAGGATATTTACGGCATTTCAATGGAAGTCTTAAAAGTGGCGGCAGGTCCTCTCGCCCCCGTACTGTCAGGTTTGTTTAATATCTGTCTAAAAACAGGCATTTATCCTACCCAGCTGAAACGAACAAAGGTCTCTCCTCTGTACAAAGGCAAGGGGACCCAAGAATGCATGGACAACTACAGGCCCGTCTCCATTATCCCTGCTGTTGCGAAAATTTTTGAACATGGCTTGTGTACTCGCATTACTGAATACTTAAAGGCGTCTAACATGTTATCTGACCGACAGTACGCATATCGCGAGGGTCGGTCGACTACCTCGTTGACGCGTAATGTGATCCATCGCATCATGATCGCTCGCGAGAACAAGGAGCAAGTGGCACTAATATGCTGCGACCTTTCGAAGGCATTCGATGTTGCCGACCGCAACGTGCTGGCTGTCAAATTAAAATACTACGGAATAGGTGGGACAGCCCAGTTACTGATGACAGACTTAATGTCAGAGCGATCACAAGTCGTAGTTGCATGCGGAGGTACAGTACAGTCTGACCCGGTGAAATCTGAGATGGGGGTAGCTCAAGGATCGTCTGTCTCTAATATCCTGTTCTCATTGCTCCTGAACGATTTGCCGAGCTATGTTAAGGACGCTGATGTATTTATGTATGCAGACGATGTAGCTGTGATAGTTACAGCCCGCTCAATAAATAGTTTACAGCAAAAACTGAATAACACCGCCAGTCAGCTGTTTCATTGGTTTAGTGGGAACGGCCTAGTGCTCAACCTGACAAAAACAAACTTCATAAATTTTGATTTGTCAGGTCGACCTATGAAGCCACTAGTGGTTACTGCGGATGGGTTAAGCCTCGCACAAGTCGAGACCGTAACATTCCTCGGGTTCGAGATCGACAGGTGCCTAAAGTGGGAGGACCACATTGACAAGGTAAGTAATAAGATGGGGAGCGCATGCTTTGCCCTCAGACGAATTGCTAGAGTGGTACCTAGTACTGAGGTAAGAACGTGCTACTTCGCCACGGTACATTCTCTGCTCCAGTATGGTGCAGAGCTATGGGGACGCGCTGCTGACTGGGAGCGTGCGTTCCGAATGCAGAAGCGAGCCGTGCGAGCTATAGTAGGGTTACCGCAGGACTATTCAGCTAGACCATATTTCACACAGCTAGGTATACTAACCCTGCCCTCGATAGTAATATACCAGGTAGCGATACACGTGAGAACGAACCTTGGGCAGTTTGAGAAGCGGGGCGATGTACATTCATATCACACACGGGATCGCGAAAAACTGAAAGCGATACCCAGGTCACTGGCCAAATCTGAAAAGACGACTCATGTCATGGGGCCGTTAGTGTATAACAAGTTGCCACCTAATGTGACTTCAGCTCCTAATATTAGTTCCTTCAAACTTCGACTGAAGCGATGGCTATGCGAGCAAGCATTCTACTCATTCGACGAACTAATAACAGTGAAATAATTATATATGTTGGTAAATTGTATCTGTAATGTTAGTAAATCTAAACGCTAAAAATGAATGTTAATTAGTTGTTATTATTATTGAAATGATGTAAAATATCTTGCTTTGACTATGTAAAATTTGACTACTATTAGAACTTGACATTTTTGTAATTGAACTATTGACATAATATTGACTGCATTGTAACCTGGCATGCTACATTGTTGACATTCTTGCAATTTTTCTTTTTTATTTCTTCTTTCTCCTTTTTTAGAAGTATTAACTGTTGAGAATAGAAAGTTGATTGCCAAACTTACTGTAATATGATATATGACGTGTAATGATTATCCTTATGAATAAATGAGTTATGAGTTATGAGTTATGAGTTATGAGGCAAATTTAATGATCAATAGCATCGGATCAACACTAACCGACATCCACGCGGGCGGAGCCGCGGGCAACAGCTAGTAACCAATAAATCAGAAAACAATCGACGTCAATTGCTTGTGTGTGAAAAGCTTGTTAATGGGACGCCTTATTTGGGTATACATTCAAGCTGTAACAATGTACTCAGATTCTGCAAAGCGACATCTAGTGTGTGATAGTTATACTACTTAGTAACACCATGGGGTACCGAGACTAAGAAAATATCTTTAGAAGTAATACTCAAAAATCAATAGATGGCATTTGTAGACTCATTCATAGAAATTTAAAAAGTTAAAACGCTTATTTCCCTATTTAGAATCACGTAAATTATTTCAGATCTTTTGTATGCATATAAAACTCGTTGGTAATGTAACAAATAAAGATTTCATGACAATAGTGCTATTTTAGGACGCCGCCATCTAGCGGCATGGTGCATTAACTCTGTAACTTTTAAAATTACCGAAGAATTTGGCAGAATCAATATAAATTAGAATATTTATAGTTTTATTCATTCAAATTCAATACTGTATTTAGTGTATGTTTTTTTTCACTAATAACTTAATTTTTATAGTAAAAATTAGAATTGTTTGTTAAAACTATTCCATCTAGTTACAACTCTGGCAAATAAAAGTTACGAGTGTAACCATTTTTGTTGCTGATTGTGCATCTGTATAAGAATTATATTATATTATCTGTGTTAAGACCGACTTAAAATGTATCAGAGCCATCTACCACATTTTTTTCATAACACTTGAACCATATTTTCTTTTATCACCAGAGTGGGCCGCAACGTAAAACTGGCCATCCGCGAAAGCCTGGACAACGGCTCAGCCAACCACACGCAGTCTAAAGAATTGGTTCTACCAGGCCAGCACACGATATTCAACCTGGATCGGGAGAAGTCCAGGCTTTACGTCGGTGGCGCCCCTTCTGACGCCAAACTGCAGGGAGTCAGCTTCCCGGCCTTTGAAGGACAGATTGAAGAGCTCATGATTGGAGATTCTCCTGTGGGATTGTGGAACTTTAATAGTGCTGCTAACTTGAGGGGGGCTAGGCAGAGGTGAGTCTTTTTTTCACTTTTTGTTGAAAAATATGGAGATTTTAAGTAATTGCCACCAACGAGTTAAGACACTATTCAGCAAAGATTGACATGAAGAATGATGCTTACACAGAAAATATTCAAATGTTTTATTGAATGACGCCGACTACTACGTTACTGTCCTATAGTGGGGGCGAGTCGCGGACCGCGTGGTCCCCCCTCCCGAGGAGGGCCAGACCGAGAGGAATGGCCCTGGGTCAGCCGGGGTGCGAGGGATATGTCCAAGACAACCTCACCTTCGGCCTAACACATCGACCCACAGACGGCGTGCGGTTTAGTCGGTTCCAGTCCGACATAACCTCCCCCTTCAGCTTCGAAAGGGGGGGGGGGGGGAATCCGTGGGGCTTACCCGCACGTAAAAAAAACCTGTCCAATAGTCTGTTTTTTTTTAATTTCAGATAGTAAAATGACCTTACCTGTGTTGCCGGTTTATTGCAATTAAAAAATAGTCATGTGCCACCAGTATCGAAAGTTGTCGAGACTAAAAACCTTTTAAATTCTAACTTATTTCTTAAAATATAATAAAGTCAAACCACTTGTATCTAGGCCACAAACATTGTCGATAGTTTGACATTTGCAGGTGTCAATTTACTATCTGAATTTAAAAAACGGACTATAGAGTGCTATTATTTGAAGATTTTTTTTTTAATTTTTAATATTACGTGGGAATAATATGCATGCAAGTGAAAATAATAATGTATGGGGGTTTGCAAAAAATATTTATTATTCGCCAAAATAATACTGCCAGCCGATTTTATTTTTCAAAATTAATCTTTTAATTCCAGGGACAGCCTCCTACCCGCAGAAAGCGGACCTCAAGAGTACCGGTTCAACGGTCGCTCGCACGTCACTATGCCGGGCCGGGGGTACCTGAGCCGGCAGACCAACCAAGTACTACTGTTCTTCAGGACCTACGCCCCCAACGGACTCATATACCTCGTGGGTGAAGGAGCCTCGTTCTTCTCTGTGCAAATGCAGGATGGGAAAGTGTTCTTGCAGGTTAGTTTTCGTTTTAAAAGGAAGTGTGAACAGAAAATGCAGAAAAGAAGTGGCCTAAGTATACCTTGGGACATATATCTTGAACCCACAATGTGCTCTATACGAGTACTACACGTTTCTTGTGTGTCTTTTGAGGGTGGCTGCGGCGGTCGTCGAGCTCAAAGACACCAAGCATAGATTGCTACACGCGCGCCAGTGCCTCGTTTGTCTCGCGACCTAGGACCTGAATATATGTCCCTGGCACTGCCCTGTATAAGTAACTGGACTGGCTATTCCATAGAAAATGACAGTTCGCTTTTTGTGTCGATTTGAAGCGCCACCGTTAGTGTACTGAGAACTAATTAGTTTGTAAATGGATGTTGTTTTTATTCATGCGTTTACCATTAAAAATTCTAAAATGGCCATATTTTTAATTTAATACATAAGACCCATTACTTATATTAAATTACCGATATCAAGACAATTATTGTCCATCATTAGTATTAGTTCCAAGTACACTCACTACTGCACGCCGCAACTATCAGAACCAATATGGCGATTCTCAATTGTACACAATATATGGGTACCGATCACCAGACCAGCGAGTACTATTAGAGGTCAGTGCTATAGACCCTGCCCTGACGTCATCATAGTGAAATATCTTAAACACTTCGCGTATATAATATTTAATATAGTAAGATTGGTTATCAAAAGAAACTTTTGTCCTCAGGTTTCTCTCGGCAACCCATCCAGCGAACTCCTAATAATAGGCACCCAGAAACAGTACAACGACGGCAAATGGCACAGACTGGACGCGGGCAGAAACCTCAGGAAATGTGTCCTCAAAGTCGACAGCGAGACTATAAAGGACGAATCTGTGTCTTCAAACGCCGAGATATATAATCTAGAGACAGTGAACTTCGGTGGTAATAATAAGGGCATTGTCGAAGTCACTAGTGAAGGATTTGATGGGTGTATTAGACAGATCAGTATGGACGGAACGCCTGTGGAGCTAAGCCAGAATATGGAGTCTATTGGAATGTCTTATGGATGCCAGGTATGTTTACTTTTTTAAAATTTTTGAATACGTGAATTGGTTTTCATAGTGGGATTGTCAGTCTCCGAACCATTTACCAACTCAGAACTTCATTATTTTCCGTAAAGCGACTACCATCTGTCCCCTAGCACGAACAACTAACGGAATCGTATCGTTAACGTATTGAGATAACGGAGCACTGCGATTGGCCAGCTTCACACACACACACACACACACACACACACACACACGCACGCACACGCACACACACGCACACAGTAGGCAGGCGGCCAATCACAATGCTCCATTCTCTCAATACATTTACCGTACGTTTACCGAACTCTACAAACAATTGGCAATACCGAAGTTCTGTAGTTACACTAGTCTGAGTAGTGCTCTCATAGTGGGATATAATTGGGAATTGGGTGTATATGGAGTTCTTTAAAGATCTTTAGGGACCAACCTAAGTTACTCCACAGACAAGAGCGAGGCTCTTAAATTTAAATTTAAATGAATGAGGGACCAACCTAATCTCACTTGTAAGCCCGTACATCTGCTTGATAGTTACGTCAGAAGATAGGCGCTTCTATAAAAACTACATGGCTTTCTAAAAGAAAAATCCAGTCAATCATATTATTCAGTCATATTATTCATACAACTTTAGTCACGCTTTAAATATAAATTTAATTCTGTTTTCTTTTCTGTTATTGCTGAAGTATATAATTATATCTATTGAATAATTTCTAAATAATGAATGACTGAATACATTTTATTTAATAGTTTACAATTATATTACAGAATGATACTAAATAATAAAAATTATGCTATATAATACATACAAAAATAACATAAAAGAGGGGGAGAGACTTCAGCTTTAGGCATCGAAAAAATTCCTCCCCATCGACCTCTACTGGTACCGTGCCCAAGATGCTGGCGGCATTACCACACTGAATAGCGATACTAATTCTTTGAGCGAGGTAAAGGCCAGCCCTATGGTCACGGGAAGAGTTGATTGGGCGCTTCGCTATTTCTTTGAATAGCGCGCGCGCGCTTGGACCCCACGGACCCAACGTTTCGACTTCAAACGGCTCAAAAATATAATTACCAGTTAAATTGATATATTTGCGCCGTTTGAGAGTCTCCGCTGATGCAGCAGCAGCACATGCGCAGTCCATTGTACTTGGAAGATGGGAAGGTGCCAGGGTGTCAACGCAAGTTGCGTCCCACACCAAAGGCCTACCCATCTTCCAAATGAATGACTTCAATTTCTATGCGGCTCCAACTGAAAATAAAGGGTCTGATTTTGTTTTTATTGTTGTAGTGACCAAATAAATCATCATTATGTGAGACATTTCGACTGTCTAGCTATCAGGGTTCATGAGATACAGCCTGGTGACAGACAGACAAACAGCAGAGTCTTTATAAGAGAATTTAATTTTCACCCTTTGGGTACAAAACTTGAAAAAATTGTAACCGGGTCCGGTCTCTCAGCAGTGTCGAGCAAATTTTAATTATAATAAAAAAATATTCGACTGCTGTTTAAAATTCGACTGCTGTCTAAAAATCGACACCAGTTTGACAACAGGCGGTACCGATTAATTTTGCTTTCGGTTTATGATTAGCAATTGGGTAGCCTGCTGGCAAACTTGTTTCGATCTTTTAGTCTACAGTCTGGTTTCCTTGTTCCGATCTTTGAGACAGCCGTCGGGATTTTCATTTTTTTACTAGCTGATGCTCGCGGCTTCGCTCGCTTGGAATTCTGTTCCTGTTCCCGTGACGGCGTAACCCTGTTTTTATTTTTTTTCTGTGTAAGAACCATCTTTGTACTACATGGCAACATGGCATATTCTATAAAAAGAATTATCGAAATCCGTTCAGCTGTTCATGCGTGATGGCGTGACCAAGGGAAATAGGGATTCGCTTTTACATATATGGATTTAAAATTTGTCTAATATAATCAACACTCAAATGACAATAACACCTCCCAAAATATCAGAAAAGGTAACAAATTTCTGTACCTACTTAAACGCTATTTTCTCTGTTCCCTCCAGGTAGCATCTTTAGTCTCCCTATCAGGCAAGGACAGCTATCTCCGCTTCGTGGACATAACCACGGAGAACCTGCAACTAACTCTCAAGTTCAAGACCTCTCAACCTGACGGTCTACTGTTCGTATACGTCAGTCGGACGCAGACTACCGCAATGCCGGACAGTATATCACTGTCGCTTATAAAAGGTAAGTTAACATGACAGGCGCCTCCTCTCTGTATGTGCGCTAATACAGAGAGGCGGCTTAAGTAACTGAGAATTCAGGGTATGACGTCATCACAGTGGGCGTGGTCTAGGTGAGCTTGCTTAGCGTCAGATACCGGCTCATTTAAGGCTACCTTTCTACTGAAAATGTGCTATGCAGGTATGCTAGGAAAATGTAAAAACCAAGCTATGAAACCACGTGACCCATTACACTGTGCTATGCCTTTGTCAGTAAAAGATTATGTGCTTTGTAAGTTGTTACAAATATTCAAAATATTTAAAACTAGCTTTCACCCTCGGCTCTGCTCGCGTGGATGTCGGTTATCTTTTAGCCTATGTGTTATTCTGATGTATAAGCTATATTATTGTAAAGTTTCATTAAAATCCATTCGGTAGTTTTTAGGTGAAAGAGTAACAAATATCCATCCATACTTACAAATTTTAGGTAGTAGGACTCGAACTTATAATCTATACCACACATCCATAGCTCGCATCCTTCTATATGAAAAACAAAACTTAACTAAATCCCTTTCCAACGGTGCTATGCTATGTGGACCAACGAATATGATTAGTGGGTATCAAACGCATCCATAGCAACGTAGCATACCATATTTGACAGCCTCCGTGGCGTAGCGGTAGTGAACGCGGCTGCTACGCAGGAGGCGCGGGATCGATCCCCGCTCAGTGCAAATATTTGTATGCATGAATATGTATATTTGCATTGGTCTGGGTGTTTCTATTTATAATATGTATGTATTTACAAAAAAAACGTATTTAAGTATGTCTATCCGCATTCTAGATTCCATAACACAAGCTAGTTAAGCTATGCTTACCATGGGTCTAGATAGCGTTGTGTGAAATGTTGTGGAATATTTATTTATTTATTTATACCATATCTCCAGTGGAAAGGCAGCCTTATAGTCGTACTTGAGCGAAATATTTTGGGTACAGTTTCGATAACTATTTAATTCATACGGAAATATTCATTTTAAAAAAAAACATATTTTATGGGCATAATTTATGGATGGCACAACTCATTTTTCGTTAAAAATGAAAAAAGGTCTTTCAGATGAACCTAACTTTTCTTTTACTTTTTCAATTTTGATTTTTTGTATCACCACCAGGGTTTTAGCCATCCAAATAAGGATGCATCTAATGATATCTGTATATCTGTGTGAATAATCTGGGAATCAGTGCCCCGAGCACGAATAATATTCTTATTCTCTCGAATTAATATTCGTAACGTAAACGTATTGAGAGAACGAAGCATTGCGATTGGCCTGCCACGGAGGACAGAATATGATTAAGTAGCGGAGATGCCATAGTCAAATTTCTCTTAAGAAAAACGCGTGACCAAATGCGGGTGGGAAGGGAGACGCGGGGGCATGACGTCATACCTCGTCCCCGTCTCCATCTAGTGCGTCATAGCGAAACCGAATAGAAACAGACCTTGTCATTTTTGTTATATAGTTTGACTATTCGCCACTAAGCGCTACACAGAATTCTAGAATAATCTATTATTAGGTAAATAATTTTTAAAAATAATGCGCCATCTTTCGGATTATAGCAAAATCATTTAGGGGGCTAAATGATTTGGCCTTATACCGACAGATGGCCCAATTTTTTTTACTTTAATTTTCAATTTCAGCTAAATATGCCATTTAATAAATAAAATAACATTTTTGAAATTGCTAATGAACTCGGGCGAGATTATTGTGATGTAATTTTCATAAAATGAATTGAGTTATTATTACAACTAGTATACATGTAAGACAAGGTTACTTATTTCTTCTCTACGCCAGATGGTTCTGTAACGACATTATTTTTCAAAAAAAATAAATTTTAAATATAGTGGATTTACTGATGAAATGTTATACCCTTAAAATGTTTAAATTGTTTATCTATATACTTTGAGCATCCTTGTACTGCACACTTCATTCTTAAACCAGGTTAAAGCTATTTTTATCGTTGAACTTTTGACCAAAAATGACAACCGAACGCATGGAACTAGATGGTGACGTCACACACCAATTGAGTCGTTTTGACATATGGAAGGCTCGCGACTCGATTGCCTTGCAACATCTCCGCTATCATTTCCTTCTCCATGCCGCCTGCCTACTGTGAACCAATCGCAATGCTCCATTCTTTAATACGTTGACGTTACGTATTCGAGTGTTATTCGTGCTCCGGGCACTGATCAGATTAAAGTTAGTATCGGCTCTCATACTATATGTATGTGTGCAGGCAAGCTGGTGCTGATGTCGCAGCGCGAGCAACTGGACACGGGCCTGGGCACGTACAACGACTCGCAGTGGCACGTGGTCACCGTCACGCACAACAACGTCGCGCTCAAGCTCGTCGTCGACGACTTCGACTACTTCAGGTATGTACCTATGTGTGCAACTGGACACGGGCCTGGGCACGTACAACGACTCGCAGTGGCACGTGGTCACCGTCACGCACAACAACGTCGCGCTCAAGCTCGTCGTCGACGACTTCGACTACTTCAGGTATGTACCTATGTGTGCAACTGGACACGGGCCTGGGCACGTACAACGACTCGCAGTGGCACGTGGTCACCGTCACGCACAACAACGTCGCGCTCAAGCTCGTCGTCGACGACTTCGACTACTTCAGGTATGTACCTATGTGTGCAACTGGACACGGGCCTGGGCACGTACAACGACTCGCAGTGGCACGTGGTCACCGTCACGCACAACAACGTCGCGCTCAAGCTCGTCGTCGACGACTTCGACTACTTCAGGTATGTACCTATGTGTGCAACTGGACACGGGCCTGGGCACGTACAACGACTCGCAGTGGCACGTGGTCACCGTCACGCACAACAACGTCGCGCTCAAGCTCGTCGTCGACGACTTCGACTACTTCAGGTATGTACCTATGTGTGCAACTGGACACGGGCCTGGGCACGTACAACGACTCGCAGTGGCACGTGGTCACCGTCACGCACAACAACGTCGCGCTCAAGCTCGTCGTCGACGACTTCGACTACTTCAGGTATGTACCTATGTGTGCAACTGGACACGGGCCTGGGCACGTACAACGACTCGCAGTGGCACGTGGTCACCGTCACGCACAACAACGTCGCGCTCAAGCTCGTCGTCGACGACTTCGACTACTTCAGGTATGTACCTATGTATGCAACTGGACACGGGCCTGGGCACGTACAACGACTCGCAGTGAAGTAGGAGTGTCATGGGTTGCTCAGAAGCCATCCACGAATTCTTCTAATAAGCCATGTTGGTCTAGATTAAGTAAAAATCTTTGCCTTTGTTTTTGATTGGAGAGCTTTCATAGGGTAGGTTCTCTGAGCACAGCATTTGGGGTGACAGGTGCGGGCGCCTTTTCAGACGTAAGATGGGGACACTGTGCTTCCTACACCGTAGTAGGAGTTTGGCATCATATCCAAACCATTATATACTAAGAATTATCTAATAAAGAATTCAATAGTGATATTCCAATAGTTTTAGTCTCTATATAATAACTTGGGATTTCTAACACTGAACCAGTCATGACCAGCAACAGAAACGGCGTGAAATATGCGTCTTGTGTCAGTAACCTAATGTCAATATTGTGCTGCATAGAAATGACACCAAACTTGCTGCGTCATAAAATTTGTATAAAGTCTATCTATAAGCTTAAACTTGAATAACTAATCGTTTATTTGCCTATCAAAAACTAATACCTTAAAACCTTTATATAAAAAGGGTGTATACTAATTTCCTTTACCGACCGTACATATAGACCCTTAACCTAACCACCTTTCTACAGCACGGACACAGCGCCAGACCCGCTCCACATTCTAGAAGGGGTGCTATTCATCGGTGGGGTCCAGCCAGGGTACGTGGTGGGGGGCAAGGTAGGCTCAAAGACCCCCTTCAACGGCTGCATAGCCGACGCCACCATCAACGGCAGAGTGCTGAACCTGCTAGAACCGTACAACAAGAATAGCGTGACCTTCGGCAGGTGTGGGACCACCACTTCTACTGGAGGAGTCAGTCCGGGTAAGTGAGATTTTCTTTTTTAATGAGGCTGAAAAAAAAAAATTGGATATTTTCCTATTGGTAAAAATTGGCTGAACTTACAGTATAAATAGGGAAAGCGTGATAAGATAACAGTTGCCCTCGGAGCTCGGGGTCCACCTTCCGGCTCTTCCTACTACCACTTCGCACGATCTTGGGCGTCCATGGTAGTGAGACCGTTTGCACGCATGTCACCCTGCACGACGTCAAGCCAGAACTTTTTGGGCCTACCCCTTCTACCTGGACCCGGCGAGGGCGCCATTGCCAGGCATTTGTTACCCACATAGCCTGGCTGTTGCCGCAAGACGTGGCCACACCAGCGAAGGCGACTCTCTTGCGTTTTATCTACGATGTCACGGACATGTAGGCTGCCGCGGATGCGCGAGTTCCTCACGCGATCTGTACGCGTGACTCCGCACATGCACCGCAGCATTTTCATCTCCGTGACACGCAGCTGGTGTCGCTCCAACAGCGGCCACGCCTCACATCCGTGTAAAAGGACAGGCCTGTTTAGTAGCTAAAACCAGGGAATTTCGGAGTATTGTGGGAATTTAGTTACCAATTTTGGCTGCCAGTTTCAGCCTCATTCTTTTTAGGGGATTGCGTTCAGCGCTTAGCTAAGAAGGGGCAAGTGTCTTTGTGACTAAGTGAGGTGCGCTTCGCCTGTGTTGATTCCTGTTACGGCGACTTAATTTTTTGAAAAGCTTCCTTGGAAATTTTGGAACATAAAAAAAGTTGTGAAATCGGTCGAGCCATTCTCGAGTTTTGCACTTAGCAATATCTATTTTTATTAAAGAGATTATTTCCTACACTACAATTTCATTAACATCTTTCGACAGGTTCCAAGATTTTAAGTCTGGTCATAAGAATTCTAAAAAAAAAATTGCGTCAAAATATATGTTCTGTGATTTTAGCGTACATCGCGAAAACAAACAAACTATAAATCGCCTGTAGCTGAGCAAAATACTATTTCTAATCTAAAACGAAACGGACAAGAATTCCTATAAAATATTTTTGGTTTCAGTGTCATTAATTTAACATAACCCAAGTTTCCTTTTATATCTTCAATGTACAGACACTATTATTTTCAACTTTATAAAACACATTATAGATAATACCGTTGATTTCGTTACAGATCAAGCGATGTGGACAGTGACATCTCCCACAGACGTGTTACCCACCCCTGGTCCGCCCGCGCCCGTCACCGAAATGGTTCCAAACAGAGGTAGGCAAAACACAGTATGAATAGCATTGCTCTTCATTAAACAATATCAGCAGAGTTCAGTTCAAAACAGGTAAAAGTAGTTTTTAAATGGTAATTAAATAATAGAATGATTTCTTTAAAAGTAGTTTTGCATGCTAAGTTTCATATCTATCCTCCACCGTAGCCTCAAAGGCGGATATATAGAGAAATTTGGATTAGTTCGGGTGTGGTCTGGTAGTTCAGTGGTCAGAGCAGTCCCCCTGTAAGGGAAAGGTCGCGGGTTCGAGTGCCGCCTGGACCGATTCAAAAGAAATCATATCTAAATCGGTAATTAAATACCTTATTCTGATGTGACAAAGCTTAAAATAGTAAGCAACAACGTGCTAATCGGATGAGATTAAAAAGTTGCATAAAATTATTACCCTGTCACAGTACACTGTTGGACATAGACCTCTCCCAGTGTCCGCCGTAGCACCCGATTGGCCGGCCTCTACTTTCAGTCTAGCCTTAGCACCCTTTTCAGGTCATCGGTCCATCTGACTGAGGAGTATCACACCTTCAATTTGCCTTCTCGCGGTCTTAACTCTAGGGTCCGTATTCGAGAACGACACTCAGTTCTGAATATTGATTTATATGTGGGCAAATTGTATAGACAGATTGACTGATTTGACATAGATGATTGAGGACAGTACTCAAATAAATAGTGATTCAAAATTGAGTACCATTCTATAATACGGCCCTAGGACTGGTTTACTCTAAATCTAATCTAGTTATTAAAACCTACAAATATGCCATTCCTTCTAGGAGACGGCGCGGTACAACTATCGAACGTGTACCACCCGGTACCACCAGAGACTGACGTCACCACAACGCCGGCGACCACCCAGAGGCCGATACCCCCCACACTCCCACCATCCACCACCACGTTAAGGCCGCCTCCGCAGCCGGAACAAGGGTGCGCTCTAGCACACGACCCGTACTACTCTGTGGGGGATCCTGATATTGGATACAGATTCGGTGAGTGATCAAATAACTAACTGTGCTCTTGAGATCAGACCTGCCCTCTAGACAAGTGGCAATTCGTCCCCCGGTCGATGGAATAGAATGACTAATGTATGGGATTTGACGGTTATGACAGTCGTTAACGCATGTCATAAATATCGAATCCCATAGTCATTCTATTCCATTAAACGCCGATCAAGGAATTTCCACTTGTCTAGAGGGGCTGGTCACCTACACGTGAGAACAGATTCGCGAAGCATAAGTCGTAGTAAGTATTTTAATCAAATTGATATATATGCAAATAATGCCTGTACTTATAAAAGGTTGGCGATTGAGAGGCTCCATGGTTTAAGGTTTACAAATTACAAATACAATTCGATGTACACTGCATATTTAATTGGCCATATATTATAAAACCTATTCAACCTAATGTACATCGAATTGTACTTGTAATTTGTAAATTGTAGTTTTATGAAACGGGCCCCAGACCTGAGTCTGATCTCACGAGCAGAGGTAGTGAACACTGTACTAAGTACAGATTCTCAGAGCACAAGTATAGTGTGCAAGTGGTAGCCATATTTCTCGAAAATAAGCATCCTTATTATAGACTAGCTGTTGCCCACGGCTCCACCCGCGTGGATGACGGTTATCGCTTAGTGTTGAGGCGACGCAATTGAGCATTATTTTTTTTTTTTTAAATAAATGTAGCCCAATTTACTATTTATTACATCAGCTACCTGCCAATAAACGTCCCGTCAAAATTGGAAGCCATTTCAGAGATTAGCCGGAACAAATAGACAGACAGAGGTTTGGTGTGTGGTACCGTATTATATTCATATGCATGTAGTAAAAAACGGTTGTTTCAATATTACAAACAGACACTCCAATTTTATTTATATGTATAGATGCTTTGCCCATGTACTCAGGAGTATAGACACAGCTTACAAAATGCAGCGGAAAAGACGGTTCGAAATATGTGTAACATATGAGTAAGCCAATATCAATATTATCTTTTAGCTGCTAATGAGTGCATGTTATGGAATGTGTGGTATATGGCAAACATGTACCAAAGTTGTAGCTATTTTTAACAAGACTGTGTCTATAGAGTCTCTATACAGTCCATGTAACCATATCTCTTCTCTAAATGGCCTGAATTTTTTTTTTTTAACTTTATACCTACATACTCTATAGACGCAGCACACGACATTACAACGCGTCGTAAAAATATGCTTACTACTTTACTATACGTAGACATATAGAGTAAACGCCACGAATAAAGTCCCTTGGCCACGGCGTTCTCGCAACATGTTATATTGCCAGTATCGTCTTTTTAATTTACCCGATCTTTTATAGAAATATGAATATAATAGTAGTTGAATCACAGTACTTAGGAAGTTATATTCGCGCGTTTCCAACGTTAGAACGCTAGAAGATTGTTTTAAAAAAGATGAATGAATAGAGTCAACAACATATCAGCAAAGAGTGATAGTGATACAGAATCTGATTACATATTTGACACTTAAAGCCTCTGACAGCCTCCGTGGCGTGGCGGTAGTGAACGCGTCCGCTAAGCAGTAGGCGCGGGTTCGATCCCCGCTCAGTGCAAATATTTGTATGCATGAATATGTATATTTGCATTGGTCTGGGTGTTTCTATGTATAATATATATGTATTTACAAAAAAAAAATCGTATCTAAGTATGTTTATCCGCATTCTAGATTCCATAACACAAGCTAGTTAAGCTATGCTTAACATGGCTCTAGATAGCGTTGTGTGAAATGTTGTGGAATATTTATTTATTTACTTAAAATAGCGACATCAACTCTTCTTTACTGATTATTTTTTTACATACAATATTAATGTACCACCTCATGCTATCCACAACTGACACCAAAAAGCACGCACTGTGCATTTAGAGTATCTACATGGTAAGTATAATACCCACTAGTACAATATAAAAAAATGTTCTTGCAACTCTGTCATGACTCCAACCAATCAACAAACAGTACAGTGACGAAATCATTTTTGATTCCGCGTTTTATCGCGGCACTTATTTTGTGACGTCATCCCATGACATGTGCACATTGACACTTTGAAGAACAATATTGCCCCCTAAAATCCAACCACACGTCCTGATCGTCCACCTGAATCTCGTGTGGCCCGGACACACGGAAACAAATTTACTGGCGTGGCTAACGTGGCTCTGGTACACTCGACATTTTCGTTTCGCCATTAATAATTTATAATACATTTTACTTGACATTGGCTTATTGTGGCGATTTGTTGCAGAGGCCATTTTGAAGAAGTTAAAGTTGAAGTTGAAGAACAATATTGACATTAGCTCACTCAAAACGCTTTTTTCATGCTATTTTTTTATTGATATAATTTGTGCTTTTTGTGTCTACGCAGTATATGGTCTACTAAGCCATATCTCTAAACATTACCTTCGGCAAACTTAAGCCAACAAAATGTCAACTAAATTGTACTTCCAGGTACTCGCAACGACAGTCGCATAGAGTACTCGAAGCTGCCAGGGCGACACCTGCAAGGCTTCGACCTGACGATATCGTTCCGGACCTTCGACGTGCACGGCGGGTTGATATTCTACGCCGCGGCTGATAAGGACCCCACTCAGTTCCTCGCCTTCTATATGAAGGATGCTAAGGTACTGTTATTATCAAATATATTCACAGAAGGCGTAGATTAAGTACTCGCTAGATAGCAATAGGGTCGCCCCCTATACTAAACATGGATGGTAATTTCTACACTGCCTACCCGTTCGCGGATTAACAGTGTGTTTAAATGACAATGTATAGTACATTACTGCCGCGGCCGCCAAGTGTAGTGTTGCCGGACGATCGTGAAGTATGCGGGCCGGCACGCATTACGGAGTCCGGCAACGCTCAGTTGTGGCCAAGGCTTGTATAGTGCTTTTCTCAAACAATGCGCGGAAATTAAAACAAAGTAATATCTAGGCAGAACTTTTTAGTTACCTACTTTTCAAAATCAATGACGAACAACGAACAACATTAATTTTTCACGCGGCGAAATGTTTATTTGTTTTTTATTTTTCTTTATAAACAGCATTCTATTTGCAAGCCCGTTCTATATTTAAATAATGCCTTGGAAAAGTTACCTCCTTGGTTGCCATGGTTCAGAGTAAAAGATGGTTCCATTTTTAAATTACACGACAGATATGAGTTTACATAGTAATTTATTTGGCCGCTAAAACACGACAGATATGGATTTTCATACAACTTTTGCCGCCCGCAGCTAGGCATGTACAGCAATTTCGATTTATCTCGAAGAAGGTTGTCAAAATAATGTTCACATTTCCAAGCATGTTTGAGAAAAATATTATTTTGACCTTATGCTTGATTACATACCTACCATTGATCAGCGTGTTTGCACATATTATTAATATAGACACTCTACTAACCTACGTAATAACAGAAAACTTATTACTAAGATGGTTTGAACACTCTGTATGCTCACAACAATTTGGAATTTTGGTATTCAGATCATTTTCAGTACTTTGATGGTCAACATTTTTCTGAGATCGGACATCTGTGGCATTTGTTACGCGTAGTTGGAACCTGTAATATCGTTGAGTTAGAAGTGGAATCACGTCGGTAGTGTATTAATCAATTGTAAATGCCCGGTTCATATTATTCCAGTCCAGTAATCCAGCAAAACAATCCAGTCCAGTGCTGGAGGAGTTCCAGTGTTATAAACGCGCTTGAAATTTTAACAATCCAGTGACTGAATTGGATTACTCACTGGAATAGGAACATTCCAAAGATGATACACATTATTCCAGTAGTATTCCAGCACTGGATTCGGTCACTGGACTGGAATAATGTGAACCGAGATAACCACTTGTTTTTTTTTCTTTAAATGAATATTAGCAACCGACGTTACTAATATTCCCTCTAACCGCTCCAACTAAGCTATATCGCTCGTGCTAGAAGTGGGTTTACGTCGGTAGCGTAACGACCAGGATTCAAACCCGCGACCTCGCGATCTTAACCTCTCAGCTGCCGGACCTACTGTATGATAAATGTTCCTACCGTGCCGCGACAATCACGTGATTCGCGAGATTGGAGCGTGGCGGTAGAGAGTTCGGATTTCATCAATATTTGAAAAATAATGTAAGATCGGTCATGTACCTAGCGACTTTATTTGATAGACAGATAACCAATGTACATTGTTATGTTATGTTATGTTGCAAAAACGCGTGTTATCTTTTAAAATTTTACAGGCAATCGAACCAAATGCCATTTTACTGATTTTACGTACCTATTGTAGAAAAAAAACAATTTCAATATATTCTTCCAATTATTTTTGCTTTTTATTCTTATTTTCCGAAATGTCAATAACAGGGCTATCTGATGGTAAAAAGCACCATCTTTTTCATATAAAACTCACTCAAAAATACTATTGTGAAAATCACGTAACACTACAAAATATTTGCCATTTTGAAAACTTTCCAACTAAACTTTTTATTCACCCTGGAGACGTATTTAGACAGTGGGTATTTGTATTTGTTGTTTTCTTAGTTCAGTAATATTATATTCTATTCATTTATTGTAAAATACATAGAAATTATTATGAAATTAACCTATTTTTCAATCTATAAACAAAAGAGTAGACGATTTGTTAGGTTAGTTTTCATTTACAATTTTCAAGTAGTAATAATTGACAAAACTCTATGGAAACGATTGAATGACACAGAGAACGAACTGTTTTCTCGATTGAATAACTCTCATAAGTGTGCCCAGTACAAAATATTTTAGTTTTTTTAGAACTAAAAACATCGGTGCACAATTGATGGTAGCCAACCAATAGCCAACTTTGAAGTGCTCGTTATACGGACGTTAGACTAACTTCACTCAATGACCGATACAGTGAATTTCGTCCATTTACTATGGTTCAATAAAACAGCAATTTAAACTTTATAACACAAGCATTTGTTATCAAAATCGCATAAAACTGATGCAAGTGCCTGACGAGCGGATCCGCTCTTAGGCACGTTAGCGTACATAAGTTCGGCGAACGGATCAGCTCTTAGGCAGCTGAGAGGTTAAGGCCGACTCTTACCACTAAGCTACCAACGCGTTAAAATTAATTATTATATTAAAAATGCACAGAATTCAATAAAGTTAATTAGCATACACTACATACATACGCTCACGCCTGTAAATCCCCGAAGGGGTAGGCAGAGGTGTATTAATAGCCACATTTCTCCAACTACAATTTTTTCGCATATAATAGGGGGCTAGCGAATATTGCCGTCATGCGGGCACTAAGTCATGGACTGTATGCTTATTACTGTCGGATGAAGAGGGGCCCCTAACCCTTAGTCGCCTTCCACGCTCTAAGTTAATTAGGGTCAGAAAATAATCGCAAAAAAAACAAATGTCAGAACAAACATGTGAAATAAAAAATTAAAATATCATTATCTTATCTTATATATGTGTGTGTTGCCTTGCCAGCGATGACCTACGGAACTGAGACTTGGTCCCTTACTATGGGCCTCATAAGAAGGCTCAAGGTCACCCAAAGGGCGATGGAGCGTGCAATGCTCGGAGTTTCCCTGCGTGATCGAATCAGAAATGAGGAGATCCGCAGGAGAACTAAAGTAACCGACATAGCACACAGAATCGCCAAACTTAAGTGGCAGTGGACGGGGCACATAGCTCGTAGAACAGATGGCCGTTGGGGCAAGAGAGTTCTCGAGTGGCGACCACGCGCCGGAAGACGCAGTGTAGGCAGGCCTCCCACACGGTGGACCGACGACCTGGTGAAGGTCGCGGGAAGGGCATGGATGCGGAAGGCGCAGGACCGGTCATTGTGGAAATCCTTGGGGGAGGCCTTTATCCAGCAGTGGACGTCTTTCGGCTGAAATGATGATGATGATGATGATCTTATATATATCAAAATTTCGTGTCACGATATAATAATATGTTCGCGATAAACTCTGACACTACTGAACGAATTTTGATAAAATTATGTATCCATTCATAGCATGGCTCAACTTAAAAGATAGGATAGCTAACATCTCAATTTATAGCCGCAATCCGAACTCCACGCGAGCGGAGTGTTGCCCGCGACATATTATATAAGGCATTGTTAACTCTTCATGTCCATTCCACAGTTACACTACGCATTCAACTGCGGCGCGGGCACCGGTCTCATATCGTCGTCTCGCACCTACAACGACCCTGTATGGCACGTAGCCACCGTCACTAGGTCAGGAGTCCACGGCAAGTTGGCAGTGGACTCCGAACTAGTCGGGGAGACCACGGTCGTCTGCAACAACCCCGCCTTGCTAACTGCGCCGTTCTACTACGGAGGCTTGAAGGAGTTGTCGGAAGTCGCTGTGCGAAACCTCGGGGTGAGTATCCAACGTATTTTAATAATAAATAATTGTAAAAAAATATTTGTTGGCATTATACAGTTTGTTACAATTTTTAAGAAAGTAATGCCTGTATTTAGGAGACTATGAATGAAACTATTTTTAACAGATTTTGTGTGAAAAAAGCACCAAATATTTTGTGTTTTTGTTTTATCTGCTGTAGTCAACGCTTTTAGTTTTCCAGTTAAAATAACATCGACAGTATCAGTTATATCATTGTGCTTTAATACTAGTTATACTCAATTCAATATTTCATACAACTAGAGTCATCAACTTTAGTAATGATTCGTAGGCAACCGCAGATCGCAGTACCAGATACATGATACACGGAAATGGACTTTAATGTGATAATATTAATATAATTTTTAATATGAGAGTACTACTATTGTTGTTTAAATTCATTGCGGCTTCTCAATGGTGACGTTTAGCCGTAGTAAAGTTTAGTGTCCTTCAGTTCACGGAATTATTAGTTTTACTACTCAGAATCACATGTACTTTGTGAATGATGTCCTTAAAAATAGTAAAACCTGAGGAAATCTAAGATTTCCCCATAAAAATACATGTGATACTTTGCTAGAGTTAGCATTTGGTTTATTCTCCAGCTAGCAAATGACAGCAAAATTACTTACTACACTCTATGTCGATGTTACAACGTAGTACAACTGTCTCACACTAGATGTCGCTAAGTGTAACACAAACTAACTCAGACGCAAGGTGTCGCCATCTAGCATCGAATTTAATAGGAGATATGACGCAAAGGTAGGCCTAGATGTACACTACGTAGCTGGCACAACATGTAGTATATTATTATGTACAAATGCACAGTACGTGTTTTTTTGGTGTCTTTTGAGTATAGCATGAGGTGGTTACACTATTATGATAATAATTATTTTTCATCAGTAAAGAGGAGTTTCTGTCGCTATTTGCAGTGTCACAGACGTTATCTGATTCTGTGTCACTATCAGTTTCTGTTGACATGATAAACCTATCCATTGTTAGATCTATAAATTCATATTCTAAGGGTTACACATGAACACATTCTGTTCTATCGTTGGCAATGCACGAAATAACTTCTAAAGTTCTGTGGTTCCACTACTATTATAATCATATTTGGACAATAACATACATCATCATCATGATCATATCAGCCACACATAGTCCACTGCTGAACATAGGTCTCTCCTATAGACAATATCACACATACATATAATCACGCCTTTATCCCCGGAAGGTTAGGCAGAGGTGAATTAACACCCACATTTCACCAATTTGTATTCGGTCCCACTTAATTGGGGGTGAGCCTATTTCCTTATCCCGGTCACGATTACTGACTCGAGCCATGAATCTGAGGCTGGGCTGGAAATTTCTGTCTGATCTTAAAGTTATCCGGTAAAATGAAAAGACGATATTGGAAACATTACAAGTTGCAACAGCCACGCTGCGGCCAAGGGACTTATATGTGGCGCGTACTCTAGTAAACTTTTTACGTCGTTTAAAGCGCAAATAACCGCCATTTTTACCTTGCACTAACAAGTGACGAGACAGAATTAGTTTACTCAGTTTACTGTATGTGGCAGTGGCGCCCTCTGAGCATACCTTTGCGTAATATCCCCTATTGTGAGTTATAGTGCATATCGGCGTTGCACCTTTGTACACTTTGCGTTATTTTTAGTGAAAGCTACTTTTTGACATACTAAACCGCACCGTACCATACCATACTATATTACGTCAGAACGATACATAACGTCTCCCTTCCCCCCAGGACTTCTACCAGCCATTCAAGGGCTGCCTGAAGGGCCTGATGATGAACGGGCAGCGTGTGACCGACGTGGCCACGTCGATCAACTCGCTCCGGTGTTCCGACAATGTCGAGGAAGGCTACTACTTCGGAGCCTCGGACAACCAGCGTAGCAATTACTTGAAGGTGAGAAAACATGCGTAAATATTATAGATTTCATACAAACTACCACTCTCTGTTTTGACGACAAAATGGCTTGATTTCTATAGAGAACACATTTTAAATTTCAAGTCTCTTTAAAAACATAGGACTTTCATGCAAACTTCTAACTCCCGTTTTACCAACTTAGGGGCAGAGTTTCTCAAAAACCCGCGGATGTAGTTATAATTGCTAAACGTATTGTGACGACGGTCCAATTGAGCCGTCCGACTGGGGAAGTACCTCCGCCCTACAGAATACCGTGGTCATAATAACCTCGTGTTGTGTTCCCGACAATGAATAGTGGAAAGTTTTTATGCTGTCAGTGGGAAGACCTAAGGCTTGTCCTGCTTTATCTTCTACACTGACGACACAGAAACTCTATTCTAACAGGATCGGTAGCGTGAATGTACCGCCCCTGGTGTTGCACACGTCCATAGGCCACGGTAACCACTTCTCATCAGGTGGTCCGTGTGCTTGTCTGCCACCTAAGTAGTATAAAAAAATCGTGATATTTATTTGGTATTGCAGTTTTATATATAAACTAAATGATCTATGTTGGAAGTTTGCCTCATCTTCTCCCGCGGCGTACTTCTACCCCATAGCGACCCTAAGCCATAATGCGTCACACAATTGTTTTGCCTTCCCGGAACCTCTCCACTAACACTTGAACTTTGCGATATGGTATTAAAGAAGTATTATCACGAATCGTTTGTATGGGAGCATAGAAAAGTGTTTAGACTTTCTCCAGGCAATTTTTAAAAAAAATTCTCTGTGTAGGATAGGAACCTCTACAAGAAATATTCTAAGAAAATAATGAGCGAAATCGGTTCAGCTGTTCTCGAGATTTGCGCTTAGCAACACATTCAGCGATTCATTTTATATTATAAATCAAAGATAAAGATGTAAACTAATTAAAATATCTCATGCCAGGTTGCAGAACACTTCAAAGTGGGCACTGAAGTGTCCATCTCGATGGAGATCAGACCTCGGAACAGCACTGGTCTTCTTCTAAGCGTCCACGGCAAGAAAGACTACCTGATACTCGAGCTACTCGAGAACGAAGTGGTCGCCAGTGTCGACAACGGGAACG
Source organism: Eilema caniola (assembly GCA_949126895.1). NCBI lineage: Eukaryota > Metazoa > Arthropoda > Insecta > Lepidoptera > Erebidae > Eilema > Eilema caniola. The sequence continues at coordinate 47,531,979 of OX421460.1, read as the reverse complement.
GAGTGTTCCGGGCGATATACTCGCTGGGTGACAAGTTCTCGCTATGTGACGGCAACTGGCACAAGATTCATGGTAGGTATCTGGAATTATTTATCAGCAGTCGTGTTACCCTCTTCTTACACCCCTAGGTACTTAGCATCTAATGAGGCCGTCAAGCTGCCATCAGTGTAATTGCAGGCTTGGCTCCCAGGGTAAGGTGAGGGGTCAGGGAGGTGAATAAATCAAATGATGGAAACGTGGAGAAATAAGCGGGAATCGGATTCCGTCAGATATATAATATGTTAGAATTTTACAATTTCAGAACGATACTCAGTCCTGCCCCTCCGAACTCACGAATGTAAGGGATTTGACTTTTATTACGTGGGTTCTATCTATCATCTATCAGCCAATAGACGTACGCCGTGCTGGACATAGGCCTCCCCCAAATAGTGCCATGCCGAACGATCTTGTACCTTCACCATCCACCGACTTCCTGCGACCGCTTTAATGTCATCGGTCCATCGAGTGGGGGCCGTCCTACACTTCGTTTTCCAGTTCTCGGTCGCCATTCGAGAACCTTTACTCCCCAGCGGTTATCGGTTCTGCGAGCTATATGGCCTGCCCATTGCCACTTCAACTTGCTTATTCTAAGAGCTATGTCGATAACCTTGGTTCTTCTACGGATTTCCTCATTTCGGATTCTATCACGCAGTGAAACTCCTAACATAGCTCTTTCCATAGCTCGTTGCGCAACCTTGAGCTTATGCATGAGACCAATATTTAGCGACCACGTCTCGGTGCTATAAGTAATCACTGGCAACACGCACTGATTGTAGACCTTTGTCTTGAGGCTCTGTGGTATCGGTGACGAGAAGATATGCCGTAGCTTTCCGAACGCTGCCCATCCGAGTTGGATTCGTCGGCTGACCTCTTTATCAAAGTTGGACCTACCAAGTTGGATCACCTGACCTAAGTAGATATAGTGGTCAACAACTTTGACTATATCATTCCCAACATGTACTGGCATGGGTGTGACATGGGCATTTGACATTATATTTGTCTTGCCCACTTTCATTTGAAGAATCACCTGTTGAGAGACAGTATTGAGGTCTCTGAGCATAGTTCCAAGGTCTACCAACGACTCCGCCATGATGACTATATCATCGGCAAATCGAAGGTGAGTGATGTATTCGCCATTGATGTTGATGCCATACCCGTCCCATTTCAGAAGCTTGAAAACATCTTCCAATGCAGAGGTGAACAGTTTCGGAGAAATAACGTCTCCCTGTCTCACCCCTTTTTGCAAATGGATGGAGTTCGTGCTCTGATCCTGGAGACGGATAGACATGGTGGCCTTGCTATACAAACATTTCAACACCTCGATATACCTATAGTCAATTTGGCATCGCTGTAGAGACCGCAACACTGCCCAGGTTTCGACAGAATCAAAGACTTTTTCGTAGTCTACATACGCTAGACATAGCGGCCGATTATATTCTTCAGTCTTCTGTATAATCTGTCGGAGCGTATGGATGTGGTCTACGGTGCTAAAGCCTTTTCGGAAACCGGCTTGTTCGGGGGGCTGGAATTCGTCGAACCTTCGAGCGAGACGATTTGTAACTACTCTAGAAAACAGCTTATAAACGTGGCTCAGAAGCGAAATGGGCCTATAATTCTTCAAGAGGGTGTTATCTCCTTTCTTAAAGGACAGTACCACTACGCTTCTGTTCCAGGCTTCTGGCGTTGTACCCTCAAGGATGACGGAATTAAAGAGCTTCTGAAGGACTTTAAGTACTGGTGTTCCACCCGCTTTCAGAAGCTCAGTGGTTATTCCGTCCTCACCTGGGCCTCGATTCTACTAAAGTAAAACCATTGTCATACCACAGACACTGTAAGAATTACGCATTTAATTTTAAACTTTAAGATCATGGTCTTAAAGTCTAATATTAAATGGCTTTTTGTAGAGTGAATGAAAAAGTGAAATGTGACACTCTTCATTTAATTTTGGACTTTAAGCTTTTAGCAATAAAGTCTAAAATTTAATGTGGTGTGACAGTTGATTTTGCTTTAGCAGAATCGAGGGCCGTATTTCGTACAGGCTGACGTACGGGATATCTTCGGTTTAATGTCGAGTTAATCGGGCTCTGGCATCGCTAGTCGTGCTAGGGGCAGGACTTTGCGATGTGGTATATAATTTTCCGTAGAACTTCTCGAGTTCTCTCAAAATCTCTGCCCGTGACGAAACGATACTGCTACTGTCGGTCTTCAGTTTCGTCAACTGACTCTGTCCAATAGTAAGATCTCTTGCGAATACTTTTGAGACTTTATTGCGTTTTTAATGCAGTTAGTATTAAAAAGACGCAAATCGTATCGCATGGACTTGGAGATCTGTCTATTGAGCATGCCGTGTTTTGACATATCAACTGAAGACTGCAATCTCATTTCACCACGCTCTGCCAAGAGTTTAAGAGTATGCTCAGAGAGTTTCTGAGCTCTACTTTTCGGTCGAGTCTTATAGAAATGGGGCCCGACCTCTTGGAAAATTTTTACCAGCCCGTTGTTTAACTCGTCCACTGATTCGCATTCGGCGAGACACTGGAAGCGATTTTGGAGTTCTAATTGAAAGCTCTCGGGGTTTTGAATTTGGGCAGGACTTGGGCGAAGAGTAGATTTCATCAGACGAAACCTTTCCAGCTGAATGTTAAGATTCAATGTGCCTCTGACCATACGGTGATCACTACCGGTTTTGACCCTGTTGATCACAGAGACATCATTGAATATTCGCTTCTTGGTTGTCAAGATGAAGTCGATCTCGGGTTTGTGACCGCCGGGGTGCAGCCACGTCCATTTCCTGGACGGCCGCTTCCTGAAAAAAGAGTTCATCGCGAAGAGTCCCTCCTTTTCCATGAAATCGACCAATCGCTGACCCCTTTGGTTACGCTGTCCAAATCCAAATGGCCCCACTCTCAGTTCATCGCCGTTCCGAATGCCCACCCACGCATTGAAATCTCCCATCACAACCGTGAAGTGTGTTTTTGAGGCATCCATGGCTTTTGAAATATCGTCATACATAACCTCCACTTCATCATCTGGGCGCTTTGAGTGTGGGGCATACACCTGTATAACCTTCAGCGAATACCTTTTGGTTATTCTGAGTATAAGGTATACCACCCTGCTCGAAACACTTTCGATCTTCACTATTTTGTTGACGAGAGATTTGTGAACGAGAAACCCAACACCGTGTTGGGACAGCTGATCGCCCTCCCGGAATTAGAGCAAGTTGCCGGACTTGCCCCTGCTCCGCCGTTACCATGGCCGCTACCGATACCAGGAATACTTTTTGATGTCCTGTTCATAATGGGGGGTGTTTGCCATAATCACCACGCTTTGCAGGCGGATTGGTGATCGCAGAATCGGTTATCGAATCTCAGTTGAATGCTGCTGCCCATTCCCTGGTGTAAGCCCTTAGTCGCCTTTTACGACATCCACGGGAGGAGATGGAGGGGTTCAATTCTAGAGCCGGAACCACCACGGCAAATTTATTACCAATATTACGTGGGTTAACGACTGTCAAATACGTAAAATATCGATTTTCAATAACAGATTAGATGCATGAACGCCTGAGTCTTTATTCCTAAACAACGCTCAGTTATGAATCGGCCCATACAGTGACATTAGAACTGTCACTAATATCTATGCTCCATCCGAGGCTCGTTTCATATCTAACTTTTATCGAATTGTGTTAGGGCAGTTTTAGAATAAGATCAATGCGTAAGTAATGATATCCTGCTCAAGAAATCAGAGCGATCCGTATTCATGTCCATGCTTGAACGACTTTCTTGAATATGGGCCTAAGACATTACGTGTACATGTTCTGTAGCCTCACACGGCTGTATATTATTAAATATTAGAGCCCCAATTAAAAATTAAATATACAAATCTTAACCCCAACTCACCCGAGATCGATTTAACGGTATCGCTGTACTATACGGTACAGGTCACACACCAAAGCAGCAATATACATAGGCTCACGCCTATTTCCTTCCGGTGCAGGCAGAGATAACAGCCCGCCATTTGACGCTATCCTTACATCTTGACGAGCTTCCTTTATTAATTAATCCTTTCATACAAGCCCGACAGTTTCGAGTACTTCTGACCTACCCTGAGTCGACCCCGGCTGGTCTGCCCATTCACCCATGCCTGACATACCCCGTGTGTCACTCGCCCCGTACTCATTCGTTCCACGTGCCCAAACCTACTTAGCATACTCTTTTCAATCCTCGCCACAACATTATCTTTCAGGCCACACTTATCTCGAACCTCAGTGTTCTTTCTATCAACCAGCCTTAGAAACTTTATACTACACAACGATCTCATCTCCACTGCATTCACCCTACTTTCATGCTTCTTGTCCCGTACCCAACTTTCACTCTTTGGAGATCTTTGTAGATGACAAACCAGTCCGTGTAGGAGTCATTAATCTTAAAGCAGGCTCTGAAGCCCCTGTATAAAGACTTCAAAGCCCGTATCAGAGGGCCATCCGCCCCACATGTAGTAGTAGTACCTATTTGGATAGTAACTCATTCCTGTTCACCTTATCATACGCCTTTACTAAGTCTACAAATGTGCAGAATAATTTCTGGTGTTTGGCCATGTACTTCTCCGCAATGTACCTCAGAGAAAAGACTCTTACATTCCCTTCCTTTTCGAAATCCTGCTTTGTTAATACTGTTTTGGTGCGTGCCCAGCTAAATACGATGTTTTGTTCGTTCTGCTGGACAATATTCTTTAACGTACATCTACAATATTTCTGTTCGCAGTTCTGAAATCAATGTACGTGGTATCGGTAGGCGTAGACGGCCATTTCGCCAAGCCGGGCCAGGGTCGATATTCGTCCACGGACACTCGCTCAGCCCTGTACATCGGTGGGCACGAGAAACCCATTTTAAAAGTCCGTGGGGTAAAATCCAGAAGGGGATTCACCGGCTGCATCAGGAACATCACGATAGGAGATGCGACGATCAAGGTGCCTCTCAGTGCCGCTGGAAGGGACACGCATATTGGTGTTTGTCCTAAAGATTAGAGGATTAAACTTGTGCAGTACACTAGCTGTATGGAATAAATAATTTGGTATAACGAAAGATCAGTAATAGACCAACTTAATTGACCAACGCAATAGATTACTGATAGACCAACTCAATATAATAGACACAATACATTACTAATAGACCAACGCAATAGATTACCAATGGACCAACGCAATAGACTAATAATAGACCATGCGCAACTTTTATTTAACTGTTATACAGATGACATTACAAAAAGGCGCACTATGTCTATACAGATCGACCTATCCATGGAATAAAGCTACTTCTGCAAAATCTATACTTTGCTGGCGAGCGATTTGAAGTCGCTCTCACACAAAACTTGATGTAACCTTTTTCTCTATCTTAAAGCAACAATTATTTTACATGTAGGTGCATTTTACCACCGGCACGCTATGGTTGCCGTTTTGACATATTAACTAAGTTACGATATTGACCGAGTAAAACGGTCTAGTCATCTGTAGTTGAGCTGATAAGGTAGTAGATAAGATGGTACTTAACGGCCATCATACCGCGCCGGTAGTGTAAGTAAGGATAATTAAGTATGAATAATATTAGCGACAGAAATAAAAAAAAGAGATTTAGTTTTAGAATCACATTAAACTTTGTCTTTTGATCAAGCTGGGCATTGAAATTCGTTAACTACTTTAACTAATTTCATCTCGTTCCAAATTCAAAATTCACCATTCATTCAGAAACCCTGGCACAATGTTTGTTCCATACAGCTAGTCTAGTTGTCAATGATAATTCCGTGTATTACTTTAAACACTGCTCTAAAAATAAATAGAATTGTTCCAGAAATATCAATTAATATTATAGTAAGGTACAGATGTGATGAACTATGTAAACAGACAGACTTAAGTCTATTACACGGCAAGGATACTAATTATGGAGTTCTTAATAGTCTCCATGGATTTAAAGGCTCGCAGGAGTCGCGGATGGATCATCCGTCCGGTCTCCGGTGTTCCCACAGTGAAATAATAAGGGTTATTTAATACTAGCAAGTTAAAATTAAAGCCAATTTACTTATACTGCAACTCTTTTCTGAGAAAATTCGCGTGATTGATGGACGGCACTCTGATTAATAAGTTAACTCCATTGTAAAGAAATTCGCGTCGATTCTATGCTAATACGAATTAACCCTATACGAAAGTTACTTTTATTCCAGAAAATTTACTTATTTTTTTAATATTGTTAAATGTTTGGTAACTATATGATATAAAAAGTACATCCCAAAGTTTTTAAATATTATGTTCTGTTGCATGTCTATCTTTACAATAATGTAATTTGATTTCTATTAATTAAACATCCAATATCCAACTGTCTTTGAGTTTTATTTTCAACTTTCTATTGATATATTTTTTAGAATAAGGCGTGTTACGCAAATTACGCTCAGAGGGCGCCACTAACACACAGTATACAGAGCGAACCTTAGAATGTATCATACAGTAAGAGAGAGAGAGAATATATCTAAAGAGTGAACAAATTATGTATGTCTTGTCACTTATCAGGTACTTGACATTAAGAACCGCTCGCCATAGGCAGGGAATTCATCCTCACACATTGCGACCGGAAACGGTGCGCACCGTGCGAAAGTTTTATAGGAACTTCATCGGAATGAACTTCCTGCTGTGGTTTGCCCAAGCAGCTTCAATATGGGGTTCTTCAAGAAGGGCATTACGTTTTTTCAGGATCGGCAGCGCGAGTCCAACGCCCCAAAAAAAAGCAACAATTATTTTACATGTAGGTGCATTATACCACATATACATATATGGCATGCTTTGGTGGCCGTTTTGACATGTTAACTAAGTTACGATATTGGCCGAGTAAAACGGTCTAGTCATCTGTAGTTGAGCTGATAAGGTAGTAGATAAGGTGTAACTTAAAGGCCGTGTAAAAAAGAGAGAGAGCAAGCAAGTTCTGCCATGTTCTCTTAGTGCTTAACGGACATCATACCGCGCCATTGTTGAAAAAAGGATAATTATAATAGGAATATGAATAATATTAGCGACAGAAATAAAAACAAGTGATTTAGTTTTAGTTGTCTTTTGGTCAAGCTGGGCGTTGAAATTCGTTAACTATTTTATCTAATTTCTCCGTCTCGTTCTAAATTCAAAATATTCATATTCATTCACCATTCGTTCGTTTGTTCCATACAGCTAGTCTAGTTGTCAATGAAAATTCCGTGTATTACTTTAAAGACTGCTCTAAAAATAAATAGAATTGTTCCAGAAATATCAATTAATATTATAGTAAGGTACAGATGAGATGAACTATGTTAACAGACAGACTTAAGTCTTATTGCACGGCAAGGATACTGATTATGTAGTCCTTAATAATCTACATGGATGTAATGGCACGCAAAAGTCACGGATGGATCATCCGTCCGGTCTCCCGTGTCCCCACAGTGAAATAATAAGGATTAATTCATACTAGCCGTAGGTAAAATTAAAAATTAAAACAAATTTACTCTTATTTTAACTCTCTTGTGAGAATTGATACGTTAACTAAATTGTGAAGAATTTCGCTTCGATTCTATGCTAATATGAATTAACCCTATGCGAAAGTTTCTTTCATTAAAATGTTTAGTAACTGTATGATATAAAAAGTACATTCCAAAGATTTAAAATATTATGTTCTGTTGCATGTCTATCTTTACAAAAATGTAATTTGATTTCTATTATTAAAACATCAAATATCCAACTGTCTTTGTGTTTTATTTTCAAGCTTCTATCGATATTATTTTGAGAATAGAGGTATTACGCAAAGATAGGCGTAGAGGGAGCCACTAACACATTCAGTATACTGGGTGAACCATAGAATGTATACAGTAAGAGAGAGAGAGTGTGTGTATGGTAGGTAGTGTATAATCTAAAGAGTGAACAAACTTTGTCTTGTGACAGTTACTTGACATTAGCAACAATGGCAGCGATTTGCGCTTTGAACGACCTGTCGAAACCTTTTACTGTGTATGTTAGTGCTGCACTCTGGTGCCAGCACAGCAAATTGCAGTATTCTCTCATTGACAATCTTTGGAACCATTGCCATCAGGGCCAAACCAGACTCACCTGCAAGCTGCAAGCCGGCTCACCGGAGATCTAAAAAGTCCACATTAGTGTTTCATATTCTAATTTCATATTTGAAAATCATCTTATTCAACAGTTCAAATTGGTGAAATATTTAACCAATTTAAACTTAAATTCATAATGTCAGATCAGTCGTAACTTACGTATTTTTATACAAAACTGCTAAATATAAGAAGCAAATATGAAATTAGAAGTTCATTCAGAATCGATTCAAATGGGGATACCGACGCAAAACTAATTGTAGATGGCAGCAGCATATGACCAAACAACAATAACCATCTGGCCCCCGATTACAAAACCACTGTCACACCGCTGTCATTGCACAAAATGTTGTTAAATTTTAGACTTTATAGCTGAGTGTTAAAGTAAAAAAGAGTTTATAACATTTTTCATTCACTCTACAAGATTTTCATTTAATTTTAGGTTTTAATAGTATACCAGTAAAATCTAAGGTTAAATAGCATTGGTTACAGTGTCTGTAGTACCGCAGTGGTTTTATCAAGAAATATTAACAATAACAAACTCAGTTTTCAAGTCAGTTTTGAATAGACAAACAATGAAATCTACGTAGATGACAGATAACATTGGCCATTACGAGGCGCCCTCTGTAGGGATAAAAGCGCAGGCGGCATCCCCATTGAAATAAAAACCAGAAATAGTTGACAAAAAATTTATTGATAAAAAAATTACATGTTTCGCATTATGAAATACCGTCGTGTCTTCCGTCGTCTCTCGTGTCCATTTGTTTACGCCGTGTTGAAATGACTGTTGCTGCGTCTAGCTAGAGAGTTTGTAAAGGTATAGTCTAAGAAACAGACTAGCCCCTCTAGACAAGTGACAATTCGCTAGCTGGCGTTTGGTTTGGTGGAATAGAATGACGAATATATGGAATTTGACGTATATGACAGTCGTTAACGCATGTCAAATACGTCAAATCCCATACATTCGTCATTCTATTCCATCAAACGCCGGTTGGCGAATTGCCACTTGTCTAGAGGGGCAGGGCCGCGATTGTGCTAAAGCCAAACTACTGTCGTACCACGGACATTGCCAGAAATCCATTTAAACAATTAAGACTTTAAAGCAGTCTAAAATAAAAAGGCTTATTGCAGAGTGAATGACAAAGTGTAATGAAAGTTGTTTTATTTAATATAGTATCTGTGGTATGACAGTGTTTTTGGTTTATTCGAATCGAAGACCAGTTAGGAAAAGAAACGAGTGATAAACTGACCCCCCTCCTCCTTTTTTCGGGCTTGGGACCGGCAGCGATCCGTTTGCAAGCAAACGGACCCCAGGCGGAGTTAGAGTTGCATCATACATCCATCCACAATCACCCAAAGTGCATACCTACATTATTCAGTATAGTTTCATCTTTTTTTTTCTCTTCCTTCAGAGCGGACACCGCCGTTTTCCTTCAAACGAACCTAAACCATCACATAGTCACATTTCTAATATTAGTAGGCTAATCGTAACCCGGGTACCGATAGTCAAGTACAACAATAGTACTTGACGACGACAGAAGACTGGTCGGTCTGTATTCGACATAACCAACCCCGCTAGCTGCAGCGGGGAGGTAATCGTTAGGGATTTTCGCACGTTAACAGGGTTGTCAGCACGAGTGTGACTCCCCGGGTGTTGTCAGTTGTCCTTTTTTCTGTCGTGTTTATTATGTAATTTTGGTACAAGTTTACAGATTGATTAACACTTAGCCACAAAATATTATAATAAATAATTATGTACACAAAATGCGTATCATATTAATACTAATCATAATCCATCAAAATGATTTGTAGGTTAATTGAATTTGTTTACTTAGATAGTGCCTATAATATTGGAACGATCGATTATCAGTATAACTAAATCAATGGTCCACTTGACTCCTAGTGGATATTCAGAGGTAGAACTGGCCCACTTATAAAATTATATTTGGGCGAATGTGGTATTAACATCTTGCAAGAGGGTACAAGATATTAAGAGGGTGACTTGTCGCCTAACCCGTTGCACAATTCCATGGGCCATAGCCACTTACTGTCGCCTAAGTGGTATCAAACAATCAAATACTTAGCCTAAGTCTGGGGGGTGTTGCCATACTGTAGCCACGCCGGCCAGGCAGGTTGGTATATGGTTTTATTTGAGTTGGATAAAATGGGGTGGTAATAAGTTTATTCTTTCTCCTTCACCACACGGATAAAAAACGAAAAGTAAAAATAAAATAAATTGAACTACGCACTACACATAATTTTGGGCTACGTATGGAATGCATAACACCTAGGTATGGTCAGTATGGTCAGTATTAAAAAAAAAGTTTTGTGACCCTGGATATCTAACATAAATTATTTTTACCAAGTTATACAAGTACCTACTTCACAGAGCTGTTAAATTCACTAGAAACCGGCGAGCAATGCCAATTGAATAATAATTTCATAAATTGTTATTGACCAATATTTAACCAGACCATATCTTGGACCACACCCCGGCGCCATGTAACAATATTATGCCTCTGAGAGACCTATACCTTAACTAATAAAACTACTTAGATGTACCACTACTTGGGTTCGTGACCTCTACTATTTCTTACTACATATTGAAATATATATTACATACATAATATTGCTAATATGTACTACTGTTGGTACATCTTACTACGTATCTACTTTGCTTAGTGACAGAAGACTGGTCGGTCTGTATTCGACATAACCTTAGCCGTGATATCCGATTTAATTGAATTCTACTGACTGCGGTATGCAGTAATGTAGACTGCCGTGATGTTTATATATTTTTTTAAATTATTATTAACGCGTATTCTAACGATACCGAGTATCAAGTTACTCGAGTTGACTTGACAAACTTGTCTGCAAGTAGACACTTACCAAGGAACTCTTTTCCACACCACCCCGGAGGTAGAGTACAAGGCGCGTTTTTTTTAACGTGGTATCCCCTGTAGGCCTAATCCACCTATTGCCTACAATTATAACTAAAACCAGAATATATGTTAAGTAACTTTGTTTAGTCCATAAGTCATTATCATTTACAAATTAAGTTTAATCTAAATTACTAAGTAGCCACAAGTCTAGATTGTAATTATTATTAAGGTTCAGTTACATTACAATTAAAAAAAAAGACGGGTTGCACTCTGGGAGTGCCGGCAGAAGTGAAAACATTTTCTTTCTTTCTTTCTTCGTTATACAGGGTCATTTGTAATTAACTAGCATCCTCCCAGGGGTAGGTAGCAGACACCATAAGTAACAACTTTCGTTCTACAACTTTTTGTAATTCGTTAAATTTTACTTTCATACAAAAGTAAATATTAATTTAGTTTTGTGTCTGAAAGTTATTAACTCTACGTTGCAGTTTACACGCATCGTAAAAAAATAGGTAAACAATGTTTCATTCATTTACTGTAGGTCGACGCACGCACGTCCGCTCGTTCGCGCTACCGAATAATACCTACCTACTAGTACCTACGTACTTTCTTTGCCAGATTTTTAATTGCTCGCGTGGTTTGTTGCGTGTAGAAAGTAACTAGGTATTTACACTAAGACCACAATCCCTTCATGCTTTACCAGGCTTGGAACTGGCTACATTAAAAAAAAACAAAAAGTTGCCTAAGAAATGCTAAAGATGAAACATAGGTAGGTACCTACACTTATCATCCAAGTTACTATGCGTTTCAAATGAGAAGATAATCGCGACCGCGGCAACTTCATTCCGTATTCATCAAAAATGTACAGCTAACAACAAAATTTCCATTTCGGACAGGTTCATACGTGTATGGTAACAACGACTTAATTATTAAATTCTTTTTATTAAGCACTTATAAAATTTTTAAGTAATTATAATTATTCAAGAATTCAAAATTACCGCCCGATTAAAAATAAATAAATATAAAAAGAACCGATAATTTAATTTCTTACTTATTGTGTATGTACTTATTTTACCCTATCCTTATCTATCTTGAAAAGGGAATATGGTTCAACAATCATCATAAATATTTAATTGGAAATATATTAAGTACTGTTATTAGTGTTCAGCAACTGTGAAGTATAAAAATGTATTTGCTGACCTTACGTTACACAATGAAGTTATCGACACGTATCAAAATGTCATTATGACAGTTATCAACTTATTTGAAACGCATAGTACGATTAATAACCTATTACAATTTTTTAATGTCTAAACAAATATTGGTAGTTAGGTAGATATGATTCACGTTTGATTTATTAATGCAGGCGTATTTAAAAAGTGGAATCAGCGTATTTACAATAATTGAACTAATAGTGGATTTTTTTACAATATTTACAATATGTACAATTAATTATTACCTCTGAGGTTCAAGTCCAGACACGATGAAGATGGAATGGATATTTGCCTTCGTTGTGAATAACACTCCACGCGAAGAACTGCGATACATTAAACCGTAGGTAGCGCGGCGCCATTAGTACTTGTGGCGGGTTAATCCTCAAAGAACTCCAGTATCCTTTCTTGTTTTCGTACTGAGTGCCTCGGTGGACGACCACTATCAATGAACCTAGGCTGGAACTGTCCGTAATCGCGTAATCGCTGTGTGGCGGATAGCATCGTTACCCGGCTCGGTGTAGGTAGATTTGGAAACCTTACTGCATATTGGCGGCAAGCTTCCGCCACATTATCATCATACTTAGCAAGCATCCTCACCATTTTCGTGTATTCCATATTGGAATACTGATAAGGCATGGTGATAGTCAGATCGACGCAACACGGAAACGCAAAAATCGTGGCACACAAGGACAAGTGACGCACACCTGTGACGCGCGCGCATCTAGCGACTGACTGCGACTGGCGGCTCCGGCTTGCAAAAAGAAATGGGTCAAGGTTAAAGGCGCCCGCGCCGCGCCGCCCCGCGCACCGCCTCCTATCCGTGCATTGCATGAATTGATGATACGATTTTGTTTACCTACCTAATTTTTACGATGCGCGTAAACTGCAGCGTAGTGTTAATAACTGTCAGACGCGAACTAAATTAATATATCTTTTTGAATGAAAGTAAAATTTAACGAATTACAAAAAAGTCACAGAACAAAAGTTGTTACTTATGATGTCTGCTACCTACCCCTGGGAGGATGCTAGTTAATTACAAATGGCCCTGTATTCATAGAAAAGGATAAAGAGAACATACCATACCATACCATACCTCACTAATTTTATGTCAGAAGAAATTAATAAATTACAAAAAGAAAAAAAAAAACACAAACAGTAGGTAATAAATTACAAAAAGAAAAAATAATCACAAAAAGTAATTAATTACAAAAAGAAAAAATAACGTAAAAAGTGTGAGAAGGCCAGGTTGGTTTGAACCCGGTACTATCTGAAACCATGAGGACTTGAAGTCGACTACGCTGCTATTTATCGTATTGCAAAACAGACAGTCTATAGCTAATGTTGTATGACGTCAGTCGTCGATTACGGTTCAAAGTTCAAGCGAACCTGACGCGAGCTTAACACTTTTTACCCATCCAACGCCGCTAAAGAAGTTTTCACTTCAAAAACATTCGACGTTTCAGGACAGACTTCAAGAACTTTGCTAGCTCCAACTCTGGGACTGCTATTGCATTTTCTCGTCCTGTGGATAAAATACATAATATAAATCCTAGTTCAGTAACCGGTTTTTTCAAAAGGCACGATACTCCTACCTAATCAAAAACCAGGCAGGCGCATTACATTACACTCACATGCAGCTACTATGCTGAAATTCGTGTATACTTTACTATTTTTTCTCTTTTTTCTTCTACTTCTTCACCGCATGCTCCTGTCCAGTGGACAAAATCATAAATAAAAATCCTAGTACTGTGCCCGGTTTCTGAAAAGGCACGATGTACCTTATCAAAAACCGGGTGCATTATATTACACTCACGTGCAGCTGCCACTCTGCAACTGATGAGTCTCGTGCATTGTTACTTACTCTATGGACAAAATGCATAAATATGAAACATAGCCTGGCTATGATTAGGCAAGTCGCGATGTCTTCTGCATCCTAGCGTTAATCCCAGTCGCATCCGAAGCTATCAACTTGAGTCTGGCGTCTGCCTTTACCAGTCCCACTGTGGATTTGGCTAAACTTCGACATTTAGGCACGCTGCGATGTATTGCAACAGCAACTGATGAACCTCTTCCTTCTCTTTCTGCTTCTACCGCATGGTTTTGTCCTGTGGACAAACTCCATAAATATGAAATTCAGTACTTTGCCCGGCCATGATTAGGCACGCCGCGACGTGCTTAATCAAATGCCGGGGATGGTACATTACAGTGACTTACAACTGCAACTGATGAACCTCTTCTTTCTTCTTCTCCTTCGACCGCATGTTCTTGTCCTGTGGACAAAATACACATATATGGAACCGTGTACTTGTCCCCGCTATGATAAGGCACGCTGCGATGTGCTTAATCAAAAGCCGGGGACATTATATTCCAGTCACTTACAGCTGCACCTGTTGAAACTTTTGCTCTTCTCTTCTTCTACTGCACGTTATTGTGCAGTGGAAATGACATAAAAACATTAATTAATTAAACGACACCTAAGGTTGTCTACTGCTGCAGTGCGAGGGATATGTCTTAGGCAATCTTATACCCCGGCTTCTGAAGACGGAAAACGGCGTGTAGTATCAACACATATCATAACTGCCGGTATCTGATGGGTTCCGCATGATAAATAAAATATATTCAGTCGACTGAATACATTGTGCCAATAAGCGCAAATATTGTGAAGAATATCAAGTACCTAGGTATCAGTTTATGCACCGGGTGATCCTTTTGATATCTATTAGTTAAGGTATTGACCCAAAGTGTAAAGCCTGTATGTAAAAGAGGCATACCAAATTTCGGCTGTTTCTTATATTATTTTAAGTCGTTTACGTACCTGAAAAAATACAAAAACGTTTTATTAAAATGTACCATCATTAACGGATTACAATAATGACAGGCGCAAAGAAGTTGTTGTGTGATGTTAAAAATAATTATTCACTATTAAAAATAACTATGTGGTTAAAGAGACAATTTGAACTCCCGGGTTCGAATTCTACTAAATACTCTTACTACAAGCTAAACTGGATGGTTTAACGGGAATTTTAGTTATTTCGGTTACTAGTAGGTACACACAACAATTTATGGCAATAGCAATCAAGAAAATAATAACCAGGCGAATTTGACTCCTACCGTTAATTTGCTGAAGATAACCTCCCTGCTTCACTTCATGCAAGAACCGCGCCTTGTCGTGGAGTTGAGGATACCAGCCCGTGATACCAAACCACATCACCTCTCTCAGCTTGGTGGTCCGTTCAGGACCGTAGAATTCGCATAGCCAAAAGAATAATGCACTCGCATAGGCCACTGATATATCACCAAAACAAATATTGAATACATAATATTAGGTACCAGCACCTAACTGGAAATCATGTATACCACCAAATCCGCAAAAAAATCTGTAGTTCTGTGTATGCTTTATATATGCTGCTTAGCTGTGATATTGCAATGAAAAAAAAAACGAATTTCTACTTAATAAGTCCGCATAAAATAGACAGTAGTTGGTTGACATGCCACTAAATAAGTTTAAAATAGAAGTAAAAAAGTATTTAATGAAAAAAGGATATTACAAAGTAAACGAATACATGAATGATAAAAACGCATGGTGCTTTTTGCTTGCTCGCACAATATAAATCTATTTAAAAAAAAAACAAATTGTTTAAAAAAAAAAGAAACGATAATATTGTTCACTGAGTTTCTTGCTGGTCTCTTCTCAGTAGAACCAACTTACCGAACCAGCGAAAGAATCATTTTCAAATGATTTATTTACTTAATTTAATATTATAATATTAGTAATTTCTTGACATGACTGTAAAATTTTGACGTTCATATGTGCTCTTTATGGGCCTAAACTGAATAAACGAAATTGATTCTTTGATTCTTTGATTGAGTATAAAACTAGACATTGCTTATACTAATAAATAAATATTATTATTTTATTATATATCTAACCTTACTTGTCGTGCGGAAATCCCATTGGATGCGGGAGATAGCCAGGCGGTTGTATTAGACTCGAGCCGACTAAATCCGTACGCCGCCGTCTTAGGACCTTAGATGCCGTGGTGAAAGATTCAGGCCATCACGGGTATCGAGATGGTACTGCGTCATAGGGTCAATTCAGATGAGGTGGAAAATCCTCGAGCCATTTTAGGTGATAGTTAAATTTCAACTGAAAGTCTTTAAATAGCAAACAACGCGCCACTTTCCTATCGGATAAGATTTAATGCTGTTTACCAGTTTCAGCCTTTTCTACATGTGAAAAGGTTAATACTTAATTACCACTTAAAACTGTCCGAGTATTATCGCGCCTAATATAAATTGACCCTAACCCTACCGAGTCAGGTCGTCACTTGTTAACTTTCCTAACTGGTCAGTTTAAAGTTCACAGTTAACCCAACAGTTTTATAAACAAACCCGACAGTTTGCCTAACTTGAAAATCACCAATATTTCTTGAGTGAAATTTTAAAAAAATCTGTTGTTTTCAAAAAGAAATTGGAACTGGCAAGTTAGGGACACTGAGGGGTTTACAAAACAGACACGGGCTAACTAAACTGACTAGTTAGGGAAACGAAAAGAGTGACGACCCCACCCCCCTCCTCCTTTTTCCGGGCTTGGGACCGGCAGCGATCCGTTTGCAAGCAAACGGACCCCAGGCGGAGTTAGGGTTGCACCATACATCCATCCACAAACCATCCAAAGTTCGTACATTATTCAGTCTAGTTGCACCTTTTTTTTTGCTTCCTTCAGAGCCGGTGTCCGTTTTCTTTCAAACGAACCTAAACCATCACATTGTCACATTTCTAATATAAGTAGGCTTATAGTAGCCGGGTATCGGTAGTCAAGTACAACAATAGTACTTGACGACGACAGAAGACTGGTCGGTCTGTATTCGACATAACCAACCCCGCTAGCTGCAGCGGGGAGGTAATCGTAGGAATTTTCGCACGTTAATAGGGTCGTCAGCACGAGTGTAACTCGCCTGGTGTTGCACAAGTCCATGGGCAATAGCCACTTACTGTCGCCTAAGTGGTATCACACAATCAAATACTTAGCCTAAGTCCATTGCTGGATAACCGCCTCTCCCAATGCTGGGGGGCGTTGCCATACTGTTGCCACGTCGGCCGGACAGGTTGGTACAGGGTTTTATTTCGAGTTTTCCTTCTCTAGCCGTGATATCGGATTTAATTAAATTCTACTGACTGCGGTATGCAGTACTGTAGACTGCCGTGATGTTTATATATTTTAAAAAGTATTATTAACGCGTATTATAACGATACCGAGGATCGAGTTACTCGAGTTGATTTGACAAACTTGTCTGCAAGTAGACACTTACCAAGGAACTCTTTTCCACACCACCCCGGAGGTAGAGTACAAGGCGCGTTTTTTTTAACGTGGTATCCCCTGTAGGCCTAATCCACCTAATGCACGATACTCCTACCTAATCAAAAACCAGGCGCATTACATTACACTGACATGCAGTTACTATGCTGAAATTCGTATATACTTAATATTTTTTCTCTTTTTTCTTCTACTTCTTCACTTTTTGATGATGATGATTTTTATTTATGACAAAATCATAAATAAAAATCCTAGTACTGTGCCCGGTTTCTCAAAAGGCACGATGCACCTTATCAAAAACCGGGTGCATTATATTACACTCACTTGCAGGTGCCACCCTGCAACTGATGAGTCACGTGCATTGCTTTCTTTTGATATCTATTAGTTTAGGTAGGTATTGACCCAAAGTGTACAGCCTGTATGTAAAGAGGCATACCGAATTTCCGCTGTTTCTTATATTAATTTGAAGTCGTTTAAGTATGTACCTGAAAAAATGCAAAAACGTTTTATTAAAATAATGTACCATCATTAAAGGATTACAATAATGACAGGCGCAAAGAAGTTGTTGTGTGCTGTTAATAGTTATTTATGATACAAGTGTGGTAAGTTGGTCATAACCTTCACTCGAGGTGACATTGCAAGGAAACCGAGAGTGTAATGACCATACCTACCTCACGTGTGTCATTCGAAGTTTTTCGACACACTTACGAGTAAAAAACAAATTTTATATGTAATGAAGGTCTCTTATACTGACATGTACTTATCCCTAGATTTTGGAGGCAAAAGGCTATCACTGGCATTTCGTGCCACGCTTAATATTTCCGGCGGCGTCAAATCAATGTATCTGTTTTCTTCTTTACTAGACATTGACATTCTAAACCTCTTGATCAATTATTCGTACTTAAATAAACAATGCTCACAGCACAGACGGATAGTTTGTTAAAAACTCCGCGCTGATTTTTTTTTCTGCGCGCGGCGTGTTGCTAAACAGCCAATACGTAAAATGCAAAAAATCTAATTTTTATGTACTTATAATTTGTTTCACTTTGAATTATTAATTAAAGTAAATAAGTCGTAGAAAATTTCTCATATTCAAGGTGATACACTACTTTTATTTATTACAAAAATAGTGTTATGTTTAGTCTTATGTTGAAACGAAACGTATCTAAGTCAAAACTTTTCCGTGATTTAAAAATAAAACTATAACCCAGTTAAGTTATGAGCAAATAGAATGCATAAATAATATCTTTCAGCGAAGTACCAACTTAATTTGATGGAATATAAAATATAACACAAGTGCGATAAAGAAAAAAAAGCACAAGTGTTTAATAGCATAGTTTAAGATTGTAAAGGCCATGTGATAAACACCACTTTATGAGTAAGGGTGTCGAAAAAATAATTATTCGCCATTAAAAATAACTATGTGGTTAAGAAGACGATCGAGAAGTCCCGGGTTCGAATTCTGGACATTAAACTACCGGCGTGAAAATACTCTAACTACAAGCCAAACTGGATGGTTTAACGTGAATTCTAGTAATTTCGGTTGCTAGTAGGTACACACAACAACTATATAGCAATCAAGAAAATAATAACTAGGTGAATTTTGACTCCTACCGTTAATTTGCTGAAGATAACCTCCCTGCATCACTTCATGCAAGAACCGCGCCTTGTCGTGGAGTTGCGGATATGAGCCCGTGAAACCATACCACATCACCTCTCTCAGCTTGGTGGTCCTTTCAGGGCCGTAGAATTCGCATAGCCAAAAGAATAATTCACTCGCATAGGACACTGATATCACCAAAACAAATATTGAATACCTAATATTAGGTACCAACACCTAACTGGAAATCACGTATAACACCAGATCCGTAATAAAATTAGTTTAGCAATGCAATGAAAGAAAAAACTAATTTCCAGTAAATAAGTACGCATAAAATAGACAGTATTAAAATAGACATTGCTTATACTAATAAATAAATCTTATTATTTTATTATATATCTAACCTTACTTGTCGTGCGGAAATCCCATTGGATGCGGGAGATAGCCAGGCGTTTGTATTAGACTCGAGCCGACTAAATCCGTACGCCGCCGTCTCAGGTCCTTAGATGCCATGGTGGAAGATTGCCTAAGATACACCCATCGCAACCCCGGCTGATCACGGGTATCGAGAAGGCACTGCGTCATAGGGTCAATTCAGATGAGGTGGAAAATCCTCGAGCCATTTTAGGTGATAGTTAAATATCAACTGAAAATCTTTTAATAGCAAACAACACGCCACTATCCTATCGGATAAGATTTAATGTTGTTTACCAGTTTCAGCCTTTTCTACATGTGAAAAGGTTAATACTTAATTACTACTTAAAACTGTCCGAGTATTATCACGCCTAATATAAATTGACCCTAACCCTACCGAGTCAGGTCGTCACTTGTTAATTTTCCTAACTGGTCAGTTTAAAGCTCACAGTTACATGCCCTCCAGTATGATGAACAGACGACCTGAAAAAGGTAGCTGGGACAGACTGAATGCACACGGCGCATGCCTAAAAGCTCCTGTGGTTCTTCAGCCATGCATGGGATATCGCTGATCCGACTCCAGATTGCTCTTCTTTCTGAACCCAGTTTGTAGCTGTTTAAGAAGGTTATTGCGTGGCGACATTTTCGCAGTTTCTCTTAAACGTAAGCGACCTGTGCAGTATTAATGCCAGATATTTGGGATACATACAGTGGTCAATGTTGACGCCACGCCTCAGTACATTTCATTTTTACAGTTCTGTCCATTGTAGACGTTTTTACACCATATGTAGTACTTGTTAGTACTATCAGGACAGGGTTTTACTAAAGTTGACAGTCGTGACCCAAAAATCTAATGTATGTCTGTCTATATTTTCAAAACACCTGCTTAAGCCGCTTATGTACGGGTATTATGAAACGTGATCATGCCCATGGTTGTCGCTCGTTTGGAGTTACCCGGGGATCACGTGTAAGTTCTACTAGTCTAGTCTATCTAAGATATATAGTAACTATTACGATATTATTAAACGTGTTCTATGTCTGATGCAGTTATCTACCCCTCCCCTTAAGACAAGTGGCAATTCGTTTTACGGAATATTATAAAATATAACGATGAATGTATGGGGACTTTACTTGTCTAAAAGAGGTTCACTTTTTCTCGAAAATCATTGTTGATTTCAAAAGCAATTCAACTATTAGCGACATTTCTAGATATAAAGATATAGATATCTAAGATTACATTAAGGTCTGTTCACACTATTTGTTTGTTGAGCTTGACAATGGATTGATGTTTCAACCTACGGACGCGAGCGACTTCAACCCACCTTCTCCTCAGAACACAGTCAAACTAGTGGATATTTACAAAGACTATTATGATCGATAACGAGAAGTAGGTACTGCCGTTAACACAGAAGTTCGTGGGCTTCCAATCTCACTTCGCACTATTATTACACAGTGTTTTTGGTTTATTAGAATCGAGGACCAGTTACCAACGAGTGATAAACTGATCCCCCTCCTCCTTTTTGCGGGCTTGGGACCGGCAGCGATCCGTTTGCAAGCAAACGGACCCCAGGCGGAGTTAGGGTTGCACCATACATCCATCCACAAACCATCTAAAGTTCGTACATTATTCAGTCTAGTTTTATTAATGCTTCCTTCAGAGCCGGTGTCCGTTTTCCTTCAAACGAACCTAAACCATCACATTGTCACATTTCTAATATAAGTAGGCTTATCGTAGCCGGGTATCGGTAGTCAAGTACAACAATAGTACTCGACGACGACAGAAGACTGGTCGGTCTGTATTCGACATAACCAACCTCGCTAACTGGGGTGAGGCGGTAATCGTAGGGATTTTCGCACGTTAATACAGTCGTCAGCACGAGTGTGACTCGCCTGGTGTTGCACAAGTCCATGGGCTATAGCCACTTACCTACTGTCGCCTAAGTGGTATTAAGCAATCAAATCCTTAGCCTAAGTCCATTGCTGGACATCCGCCTCTCCCAGTACTGGGGGGTGTTGCCATACTGTAGCCACGCCGGCCAGGCAGGTTGGTACATGGTTTTATTTGGGTTGGATAAAATGGGGTGTTGATAAGTTTATTCTTTCTCCGTCACCACACGGATAAAAAACGAAAAGTAAAAATAAAATCAATTGAACTACGCACTACGCACTACACACAATTTTGGGCTACGTATGGAATGCATAACACATAGACATGGTACGTATGGTCAGTATTAAAAATGACCCTGGATATCTAACATAAATTATTTTTTACCAAGTTACCCAAGTACTTCACAGAGCTGTTAAATTCACTAGAAATCGTAGAGCAATGGCAATTGACTAATAATACAAACCAATATTTAACCAGACCATCTCTTGGACCATACCCCGGCGCCATGTAACAATATTATGCCTCTGAGAGACCTATACCTTAACTAATAAAACTACTTAGATGTACCACTACTTGGGTTCGTGACCTCTACTATTTTTTACTACATATTGAAATATATATTACATACATAATATTGCTAATATGTACTACTATTGGTACATCTTACTACGTATCTACTTTGCTTAGTGACAAAAGACTGGTCGGTCTGTGTTCGACATAACCAACCCCGCTAGCTGTAGCGTGGAGGTATTCGTAGGGATTTTTTATTCACGTTGATAGAGTCGTCTGCACGAATGTTACTCCCCGGGTGTTGCACAGTTCCATTTCAACACTCAAGCCATGATATCCGATTTAATTGAATTCTACTGACTGCGGTATGCAGTACTGCAGACTGCCGTGATGTTTTTGAAGTGAAAACTTCTTTAGCGGCGTTGGATGGGTAAAAAGTATTAAACTCGCGTCAGGATCGCCTGACCTTTGAACCGTAACCGACGACTGACGTCATACAACATTAGCTACAGGCTCTCTATTTTGCAAGATACGATAAATAGTTGCGTAGCCTAAGTCTTCGACTGTAAGTCCTTATGGTTTCAGATAGTAACGGGTTCAAACCTT
Organism: Eilema caniola; assembly: GCA_949126895.1. NCBI lineage: Eukaryota > Metazoa > Arthropoda > Insecta > Lepidoptera > Erebidae > Eilema > Eilema caniola. Next base: position 47,509,397 of record OX421460.1, on the reverse strand, counting down.
CTGAACTTCTGACACTTTTTGTGATTATTTTTTCGTTTTGTAATTTATTACTTTTTGTGGAAAATTTTTCTTTTTGTAATTTATTACTTTTTGTGATTATTTTTTCTTTTTGTAATTTATTAATTTCTTCTGACAGAAAATTAGCAGGAAATTAGAGATAGGTTCTATGATTGGTGCTATATTATAGGTATAGTATGGTATTGTATGGTATGTTCTTTTTATCTTTTTCTATGTAAGTATATAACGAAGAAAGAAAGCAAGAAAAAAAGACGGGTTGCACTCTGAGAGTGCCGGGAGTAGTGAAAACATTTTCTTTCTTTCTTTCTTCGTTATAAACATAGACAATGATTAAAAGAACATACCATACCGTGCCGTGCCGTGCCGTGCCGTGCTGTGTCGTGCCGTGCCGTGCCATGCCGTGCCTGTCCGGGCCCTGCCGTGCCGAGCCGTGCCCTGCCGTGCCGTGCCGTGCTGTGCCGTGACGTGCCGTGCCGTGCAGTGCCGTGCCATGCCGTGCTGTGCCGTGCCGTGCCGTGCCGTGCAGTGCCGTGCCGTGCAGTGCCGTGCCGTGCAGTGCCGTGCCGTGCCGTGCCGTGCCGTGCCGTGCCGTGCCGTGCCGTGCCGTGCTGTGCCGTGCCGTGCCATACATACCATACCTATAATATAGCGTCAATCATAGACCTATCATTAATTTTCTGTCAGAAGAAATTAATTAATTACTAAAAGACAAAAAAATCACAAAATGTAATAAATTACAAAACGAAAAAATAATCACTTAAAGTAACAAATTACAAAAAAAAAAAAAAATCACAAAAAGTGTCAGGAGGCCTGGTTTGGACCCGGTACTATCTGAAACCATAAGGCCTTAAAGTCGACTACGATGCTATTTATCGTATCTTGCAAAATAGATAGTTTATAGCTAATGTTGTATGACGTCAGTCGTCGGTTACGGTTCAAAGGTCAAGCTATCCTGACGCGAGTATAAGACTTTTGACCCATCCAACGCCGCTAAAGAAGTTTTCATGTCAAAAAGTTTTGACTTCTGCCGGCATTCGCAGGGTGCAACCCGTCTTTTTTATTATTATTTACGCGTATTCTAACGATACCAAGTATCGAGTTACTAGAGTTGACTTGACAAACTTGTCTGCAAGTAGATACTTACCAAGGAACTCTTTTCCACACCACCCTGGAGGTAGAGTACAAAGTGCGTTTTTTTTAACGTGATATCCTGTAGGCATAATCCACCTACGATTATAAATAAAACCAGAATAATTGTTAAGAAACTTTGTTTAGTCCATAAGTCATTATTATTTACAAATTAAGTTTAATCTAAATTACTAAGTAGCCACAAGTCTAGATTCTAATTATTATTAAGGTTCAGTTACATTACAATTATAAAAACACTCGACGTTTCAGGACAGACTTCAACAACTTCCAGCTTCAACTCTGCAACTGCTGAATCTCGTCTATTGTATAGTTAATCCATTATTGCATTTTCTTGTCCTGTGGACAAAATACATAATATAAATCCTAGTCAAGTAGACACTTACCAAGGAACTCTTTTCCACACCACCCCGGAGGTAGAGTACAAAGCGCGTATTTTTTTAAAGTGGTATCCCCTGTAGGCCTTATCCACCTATTGCCTACAATTATAACTAAAACCAGAATATATGTTAAGTAACTTTGTTTAGTCCATAAGTCATTATCATTTACAAATTAAGTTTAATCTAAATTACTAAGTAGCCACAAGTCTAGATTGTAATTATTATTAAGGTTCAGTTACATTACAATTAAAAAAAAAGACGGGTTGCACTCTGGGAGTGCCGGCAGAAGTGAAAACATTTTCTTTCTTTCTTTCTTCGTTATATTCATAGAAAAGGATAAAGAGAACATGCCATACCATACCATACCTATAATATAGCGCCAATCATAGAACCTATCACTAATTTTCTGTCAGAAGAAATTAATAAATTACAAAAAGAAAAAAAAATACAAAAGGTAATAAATTACAAAAAGAAAAAATAATCACAAAAACTAATAAATTACGAAAAGAAAAAAAAAAGAAAAAGTAATACATTACAAAAAGAAAAAATAACGTAAAAAGTGTCAGAAGGCCAGGTTGGTTTGAACCCGGTACTATCTGAAACCATGAGGACTTGAAGTCGACTACGATGCTATTTATCGTATCTTGCAAAACAGACGGTCTATAGCTAATGTTGTATGACGTCAGTCGTCGATTACGGTTCAAAGGTCAAGCGATCCTGACGCGAGATTAACACTTTTTACCCATCCAACGCCGCTAAAGAAGTTTTCACTTCAAAAACATTCGACGTTTCAGGACAGACTTCAAAAACTTCCAGCTCCAACTCTTGGACTGCTATTGCATTTTCTTGTCCTGTCGATAAAATACATAATATAAATCCTAGTTCAGTAACCGGTTTTTGAAAAGGCACGATACTCCTACCTAATCAAAAACCAGGTAGGCGCATTACATTACACTCACATGCAGTTACTATGCTGAAATTCGTGTATACTTTACTGTTTTTTCTCTTTTTTCTTCTACTTCTTCACCGCATGCTCCTGTCCAGTGGACAAAATCATAAATAAAAATCCTCGTACTGTGCCCGGTTTCTGAAAAGGCACGATGTACCTTATCAAAAACCGGGTGCATTATATTAGCTCACGTGCAGCTGCCACTCTGCAACTGATGAGTCTCGTGCATTGTTACTTACTCTATGGACAAATTACATAAATATGAAACATAGCCTGGCTATCATTAGGCAAATCGCGATGTCTTCTTCATCCTAGCGTTAATCCCAGTCGCATCCGAAGCTATCAACTTGGAGTCTGGCGTCTGCCTTTACCAGTCCCACTGTGGATTTGGCTAAACTTCGAACCTTTTTAAAAACAATCTTTTTTTTTTTTCCTTGCATTGTCATCCGAACTGAACGTGCATACCAAATTTCAGCTCAATCGGTTGAGGGCAAGTGCCTTAAAATTGAGTTGTAAGATTCCACCCGAACAAACATACATTGCAAGTTAAATAAAAGCTTGTAAAAACAAATTGTTTAAAAAGAATAAATATGAAACCATCACTGAGTTTCTTGCTAGTCTCTTCTCAGTAGAACCAACTTACCGAACCAGCGAAAGAATCATTTTCAAATGATTTATTTACTTAATTTAATATTATAATATTAGTAATTTCTTGACATGACTGTAAAATTTTGACGTTCATATGTGCTCTTTATGTGCCTAAACTGAATAAACGAAATTGATTCTTTGATTCTTTGATTAAGTATAAAAATAGACATTGCTTATACTAATAAATAAATATTATTATTTTATTAAATATCTAACCTTACTTGTCGTGCGGAAATCCCATTGTATGCGGGAGATAGCCAGGCGGTTGTATTAGACTCGAGCCGACTAAATCCGTACGCCGCCGTCTCAGGTCCTTAGATGCCGTGGTGAGAGATTGCCTAACATACATCCCTCGCAACCCCGACTGACCCAGGCCATCACGGGTATCGAGATGGCACTGCGTCATAGGGTCAATTCAGATGAGGTGGCAAATCCTCGAGCCATTTTAGGTGATAGTTAAATTTCAACTGAAAGTCTTTAAATGGCAAACAACACGCCACTTTCCTATCGGATAAGATTTAATGTTGTTTACCACTTTCAGCCTTTTCTACATGTGAAAAGGTTAATACTTAATTACCACTTAAAACTGTCCGAGTATTATCGCGCCTAATATAAATTGACCCTAACCCCACCGAGTCAGGTCGTCACTTGTTAATTTTCCTAACTGGTCAGTTTAAAGTTCACAGTTAACCTAACAGTTTTATAAACAAACCTGACAGTTTGCCTAACTTGAAAATCATCAATATTTCTTGAGTGAAATTTAAAAAAATCTGTTGTTTTCAAAAAGAAATTGGAACTGGCAAGTTAGGGACACTGAGGGGTTTACAAAACAGACACGGGCTAACTAAACTGACTAGTTAGGGAAACGAAAAGAGTGACGACCCCACCCCCCTCCTCCTTTGCCCGGGCTTGGGACCGGCAGTGGTCCGCTTGCAGGCAAACGGGCCACAGGCGGAGTTACCGGTAGGGTTACTTTCAGAACCAAATCACAGACGTAGAACACTAAAACTTTTAAGTACTGCAGTTACTGTTCTAACTATTTTAGGTTTAGAAAACAATTAAAAGCCAAAAAATTTTGTACAGCCTGGACGAAATTCTGCCTTCCTTAGCATTAGTAAGTACCCTATTTTACTAAACTTCATTAGTATATTATCACGACTTGTATGTTAGTCGCGCAGTGGTCTATGGAGCGAACCATACTTGGGGATTTTTGGAGGATTCATAACGGAGTCATCCGACATAGAACTGAAGTGACCGATATAATTCGCAGAATAAGCAAGGTGAGGTGGCCGTGAACTGGCAACATCTGCCGAAGGGCCGGAGGAACAAACTAGTGTTAAAGTGGAAGGCCGCGAATCGATGAACGGGAGGTGGGATGCCCTCCAGTATGATGAACAGACGACCTGAAAAAGGTAGCTGGCACAGACTGAATGTACATGGCGCATGCCTAAAAGCTCCTGTGGTTTTTCAGCCATGCATGGGATATCGCTGATCCGACTCCAGCTTGCTCTTCTCAGTGAATGGCGCCACGCCTCTGCTGGAGTTGGGAGGTTTAATGCCAGCCAGTGGGTGTAGCATCCCTACCGGAGTCGGTTTGAGACAGCCAGTTATTATTTGGCAGGTTTCTTTAAGTGCTACTTCTACTAGTCAAGCATGAGCGGTTCGACACCATACAGGGCATAAGTATTCACCCGCAGAATAACTCAGGGCCAACCGTGATGTTCGTAGCACCTGCGGTATGACTACCCAGTTTGGAAGGTTATTGCGTGGCGACATTTTCGCAGTTTCTCTTAAACGTAAGTGACCTGTGCAGTATTAATGCCAGATATTTGGGATACATACAGTGGTCAATGTTGACGCCACGCCTCAGTACATTTCATTTTTACAGTTCTGTCCATTGTAGACGTTTTTACACCATATGTAGTACTTGTTAGTACTATCAGGACAGGGTTTTATTAAAGTTGACAGTCGTGACCCAAAAACCTAATGTATGTCTGTCTGTTCTTTCAAAACACTTGCTTAAGCCGCTTATGTACGGGTATTTGAAACAGGTGATCATGCCCATGGTTGTCTCTCGTTTGGAGTTACCCGGGGATCACGTGTAAGTTCTACTAGTCTAGTCTATCTAAGATATATAGTAACTATTACGATACTATTAAACGTGTTCTATGTCTGATGCAGTTATCTACCCCTCCCCTTAAGACAAGTGGCAATTCGTCTTACGGAATATTATAAAATATAACGATGAATGTATGGGGATTTTACTTGTCTAAAAGAGGTTCACTTTTTCTCGAAAATCAATGTTGATTTCAAAAGCAATTCAACAATTAGCGACATTTATAGATATAAAGATATAGATATCTAAGATTACACTAAGGTCTGTTCACACTATTTGTTTGTTGAGCTTGACAATGGATTGGCGTTTCGACCTACGGACGCGAGCGACTTCAACCCCCCTTCTCCTCAGAACACAGTCAAACCAGTGGATATATACAAAGACTATCATGATCGATAACGAGAAGTAAGTACTGCCGTTAACACAGAAGTTCGTGGGCTTCCAAAGTCACTTCGCACTATTATTACACAGTTTTTGGTTTATTAGAATCGAGAACCAGTTATCAACGAGTGATAAACTGACCCCCCTCCTCCTTTTTTCGGGCTTGGGACCGGCAGCGATCCGTTTGCAAGCAAACGGACCCCAGGCGGAGTTAGGGTTGCACCCATACATCCATCCACTACCATCCAAAGTTCGTACATTATTCAGTCTAGTTGCACCTTTTTTTTGCTTCCTTCAGAGCCGGTGTCGGTTTTCCTTCAAACGAACCTAAACCATAACATTGTCACATTTCTAATTTTAGTAGGCTAATCGTAACCCGGGTACCGATAGTCAAGTACAACAATAGAACTTGACGACGACAGAAGACTGGTCGATCTGTATTCGACATAACCAACCCCGCTAGCTGCAGCGGGGAGGTAATCGTAGGGATTTTCGCACGTTAATAGGGTCGTCAGCACGAGTGTGACTCGCCTGGTGTTGCACAAGTCCATGGGCTATAGCCACTTACTGTCGCCTAAGTGGGATTAAGCAATGAAATACTTAGCCTAAGTCCATTACTGGACATCTGCCTCTCCCAATACTGGGGGGTGTTGCCATACTGTAGCCACGCCGGCCAGGCAGTTTGGTACATGGATTTATTTCGGTTGGATAAGATGGGGTGGTGATAAGTTTATACTTTCTCCGTCACCACACGGATAAAAAACGAAAATTAAAAATAAAATAAATTGAACTACGCACTACACACAATTTTGGGCTACGTATGGAATGCATAACACCTAGGTATGGTAAGTATGGTCAGTATTAAAAAAAAAGTTTTGTGACCCTGGATATCTAACATAAATTATTTTTATCAAGTTATATAAGTACCTACTTCACAGAGCTGTTAAATTCACTAGAAACCGGCGAGCAATGCCAATTGAAAAATAATTTCATAAATTGTTATTAACCAATATTTAACCAAACCATCTCTTGGACCATACCCCGGCGCCATGTAACAATATTATGCCTCTGAGAGACCTATACCTTAGCTAATAAAACTACTTAGATTCACCACTACTTGGGTTCGTGACCTCTACTATTTCTTACTACATATTGAAATATATATTACATACATAATATTGCTAATATGTACTACTATTGGTGCATCTTACTATGTATCTACTTTGCTTAGTGACAGAAGACTGGTCGGTCTGTGTTCGACATAACCGACCCCGCTAGCTGCAGTGTGGAGGTATTCGTAGGGATTTTCGCACGTTGATAGGGTCGTCAGCACGAGTGTGACTCCCCGGGTGTTACACAATTCCATGGGCCATAGCCACTTAAGTGGTATCAAACAATCAAATACTTAGCCTAAGTCCATTGCTGGACATCCGCCTTTCCCAATGCCATACTGTTGCCACGCCGGCCAGGCGGTTGGTACAGGGTTTTATTTTGAGTTTTCGTTTCTTTAGCCGTGATATCCGATTTAATTGAATTCTACTGACTGCGGTATGCAGTAATGTAGACTGCCGTGATGTTTATATATTTTTTTTAATTATTATTAACGAGTATTCTAACGATACCGAGTATCAAGTTACTCGAGTTGACTTGACAAACTTGTCTGCAAGTAGACACTTACCAAGGAACTCTTTTCCACACCACCCCGGAGGTAGAGTACAAAGCGCGTTTTTTTTAACGTGGTATCCCCTGTAGGCCTAATCCACCTATCGCCTACAATTATAACTAAAACCAGAATATATGTTAAGTAACTTTGTTTAGTCCTTAAGTCATTATCATTTACAAATTAAGTTTAATCTAAATTACTAAGTAGCCACAAGTCTAAATTGTAATTATTATTAAGGTTCAGTTACATTACAATTAAAAAAACATTCGACGTTTCAGGACAGACTTCAAGAACTTCCAGCTCCAACTCTGGGACTGCTATTGCATTTTCTTGTCCTGTGGATAAAATACATAATATAAATCCCAGTTCAGTAACCGGTTTTTGAAAAGGCACGATACTCCTACCTAATCAAAAACCAGGCAGGCGCATTACATCACACTCACATGCAGTTACTATGCTGAAATTCGTGTATACTTTATTGTTTTTTCTCTTTTTTCTTCTACTTCTTCACCGCATGCTCCTGTCCAGTGGACAAAATCATAAATAAAAATTCTAGTACTGTGCCCGGTTTCTGAAAAGGCACGATGTACCTTATCAAAAACCGGGGGCATTATTGTGCAGAACAAAGACACGAAAGTGCAGTGATTAGAACAAAAGACAATTTGTGTTTGTGTTTATATGGTAGATAACGGTGTAATAGAATAGGTAAATAGTATATAAGTTAGTATATAAGGTATTTGTGATAAATAAAGACATTTTTAACAGACAAATAGGGCACTAATGTAAATAGTCTTAAGCAAACTGCCATTGTTTACATTTATCGTTGATTTCTTATTTATCGTTGATTTCTTAAATGAATCTTTAAATCCCATTAGCATAAGAATGTAGAAATATAAAAACTATGTAGTATATAAGGAAATAGAGGCACGTCAGAATTTTTCATTAGGCCGCATAGGCACTGAACGAGTTAGTTGAACGCAACTGACAAATCAAATGAAAGTAGTCAGAAACAGACGCGTGCCTATATTTCAAGGTCAACCGAACAGTATAAAAACAGGTGCCATGTTGGCACAACACCTCAGTAGTCGGACAGAATTTGTTCCAATAACAAGTCGGAATAAAACTCTGCAACATTTTTGTTAAAAAGTGTTTATTCCATCATCAAGAACCCCGCACTCAGCGCGCCCACACCGATCGAGGTACCCCGCCGAAGGTGTCTTCAGGCTTCAGCCCGTGACGACTCTGCAATCCCAGCAGTTCCCGGCCTTACTCAGCGCACCCGCCGTTCTGTTTCTGATAAAAGTCTGGCGTTGAATATTGGGCCGGCGCGTGCACATTTTCTGGTCCTGTCGAGCCGGATTAAGGAGCGTCACGGACACCAAAGGGTCCCTCCGTTTGTGGGGGTGAGTTGGGTGTGGGCGGTACGTCCGAACAGTGCGCGTAGTAAAATCGAGTGCAGTGCGCGAGTATAGTCCGTTTCGTGTGCAATCGAGAATCTGAAGATGCCGACTACGAGGTCAGAGCAGAAGAAAGCAGCGTCCGTCGTGGGGGCAGCTGGACCTGGGGGGGCAGCGGAGACCGCAACAGAAAAGTCCGCCTCAGACAGAACCCCGACAGACATCAGTACAGAAACGGTGACCACAAGAGAGGCACCGTCAGCTTCGGAGCCACCGCCGTGTCCCGAAGTCCTACGGCAGTTGAAGATACCAGCACCTCGTCCAGCCACCAGCAAGAGGGGGGGAGGGGGTGCTTCAGCATACTCTAAAGCGAAGTCCGTCAAGATCGCGAAGGCGAGAGAAGAGCTACTCCGTCTGCGCATCGAACTAGCCGCCGCCAAGCTAGCCGCTTTAGAAGACAGCGAAGAAGAAGACCTGGAAGATCAGGATGATCCAGAACAGGTATCAGCAGCAGCAGAGGAAAAGGTTGGGGAATGGTTCAGCCGTCAAGAGCCACCCCAGCCCGCCGTCCTCGCTATTGAAAACACGCCGCATACAGAAGAGCCGAGTGCGACGCAGCCGACAGCGCCACCGGTTCAGCAGCAGCAGCAACAGCAGACACAGCAGAATTTCACCGATCTGGCCGTAGCTATTACACAGGCGGTGAGAGCAGCGCAGCGACCGAAGCTCATAGAGCTTCTAAACTTCAGTGGGGCTCATCAGGAGTGGCTACCATTCAAAGCCGCTTATGCAGAAACCGAAGACAGTTACACCGCCATAGAAAACTTGAACAGACTACGAAGAAATCTCCGTGGGAAGGCCAAGGAAGCAGTCGAAAGTCTTCTCATGACCAGTTCACAGCCATCTGATGTTATGAAAACATTAGAGTCAAGATTTGGGCGACCGGAAGCCATCGCGTCGTCTGAGCTAGAAGCACTACGAAACCTACCGAAGTTAACAGAAATACCAAGAGACATCTGCATCTACTCTACGAAGATCACCAACGCCGTAGAAATATTGAAGACTCTCAACTGTGTGCATTATCTATACAATCCGGAAATTTCAAGATCATTAGTAGAAAAATTAACACCAGTTTTGAGGTACCGTTACTACGATTTCGCCGCTACACAGCCAAGAGAGATGCCAGACCTCGTGAAGTACGAAAAATTCATCAGAAGAGAAGCCGATCTGTGTGGGCCATACGCCCAACCTGAAAACTTCGTAGTGCAACATCACAGCGTGCAACAGAGGCGCCCTCAGCGTGTCAACAACGCAATTGAGCCACAAACAAGTAAGAAATGTCTCATATGCAGTGAACAGCAGCATCCGGCTTTTAAGTGTAAGAAAGAAAAAAGGCTGTGCTTCAGGTGTTTGAAATATCGTGATAAAAATCATACGTGTACAGAGCGGCGGTGCGGAATAGACAACTGTAGCAAGACTCACAATACATTGCTACACTACAGAAGAAAACCCACTGAAGATAACAGTAATAACACGACTGAGGCTATCAACTCGGCGTGGACAGCAGCCAGGAAACAAACCTTTCTGAAGATTCTGCCGGTTCAACTATCAGGGCCAACAGGTACAGTGAATACGTTCGCATTATTAGACGACGGTTCAACAGTGACTTTGCTCGACGACGCCGTGGCCGACGAAATCGGCGCGTCGGGACCTACAGACCCTCTTCGTGTGCAGACAATTAACAATTCGAAAACAGGATATCAACAGTCTCGTCGTGTCACACTGAAGATCAAAGGGATCAATACAGAACAGAATTCAGAAGTTCAAGCTAGAACAGTGAAAAATTTGGTAGTTTCGTCTCAACGTGTCACCTACAGTCAGCTGAGAGGATGTAGCCACCTCAAAGACTTGGTAAGTCAACTTACGTATGAAGAGGAGTCGAACCCGAAGATTCTCATCGGTCAAGACAACTGGCATCTGCTGCGCGTCTATAACACCAGAACAGGTCAACAAGACCAACCGGTGGCTTCACAAACGCCGCTCGGTTGGGTGCTGCATGGGAGTGACGCAAGAGCTTCGGGACGTCGCCACGAGTACATCTCTCATATGTTTGAAGAACAGAACGCAGACAACGATCTTGAGAAAATGGTCAAGCAGCACTTCGAGGTGGACAACCTACTCCTCAACCCGAAAAAGCCGAAATCCGATCCAGACGAGCGAGCTTCTTGTATTCTACAGCAAAATACAGTCCACACAGCCGACGGAAGATACGAGACAGCGTTGCTATGGAAACAACAACAAGTGTCATTACCAGACAACTACGAAGCCACTCTGAGACGACTACACAACATTGAGAAGAAATAAGACAGAGATCCCGACTTCAATCAGAAGTATACAGAGCAGATGGACGCATTATTATCCAAGGGGTATGCAAAGCTGGCGCCATCTACGAAAACCAAGAACAAGACTTGGTACCTGCCGCATTTTGCTGTTTTTAACCCTATGAAGCCGGGTAAAATCAGAGTCGTCCACGATGCCGCTGCCAAGACGAGAGGTATATCGCTCAATGATACGTTGCTGCGGGGCCCAGACCTACTCCAATCATTACCGGGAGTGGTGATGCGCTTCAGACAGCATGCAGTTGCAGTTACAGCGGACATCGGGGAAATGTTTCTACAGGTAAAAATCAGAGAAGATGACAGAGACGCGCTTCGATATCTATGGCGTGGTAATCGCCGAGACAACGAACCACCAACAGAGTACCGAATGACGTCGCTTATCTTCGGGGCAGCGAGTTCGCCGTCGACTGCAATCTACGTCAAGAATTTGAACGCCGAACAGTACAGATCCACTCACCCCGAAGCCGTCTCAGCTATAGTAAAGAAACATTACGTCGACGACTACTTAGACAGTTTTCAGACATTAGAAGACGCCGTTAAGATCGCCTCTGACGTCCGAATGATCCACCGAGAAGCCAAGTTCGAGTTGAAGCAATGGAAATCGAACTCACCGCAGTTGTTAGATGCTCTCGGCGTGAATCAAGAAGATACAGCTACAGAACTATACAAGACAGAAGAACAGACCGAGCGAGTTCTGGGTCTAATCTGGAAGCCGGGCACCGATGAACTCACCTTCAATCTCAACCTCGCACGCATTCCAACGCCACTATGTGACAAGAAGACGCCTACCAAGCGAGAAGCACTTCGGATCGTCATGTCGCTGTTCGATTCGTTGGGGTTCGCGTCGCCGGTCACCATTCGAGCCAAACAGCTGTTACAAGATATATGGAGGCGTGGCACCGGGTGGGATGAAGAGGTCGACGAGGACATAGCCGTGAAATGGAAGGACTGGATAGAGCATCTGAAGAACCTAGCCACCATCTCTATCCCGAGAAGATATCTGAGCTACAGTGATTGTAAGTCCCTCCAGTTGCACGTATTTACAGAGGCCAGTGAATCGGCCTACTCAGCTGTGTTGTAGTGGCGAACAGAAGACTCGAACGGGGAAGTGAACCTGTCACTCGTCGTCGCCAAAGCAAAGGTGGCGCTACTGAAGCTCACTTCAATACCTCGTCTCGAATTACAAGCCGCAGTAATGGGTACAAGACTCGCCGAAACAGTAATAGAAGAACACGAACGTAAGCACGACTCCAAGACCTTCTGGACAGATAGCCGTACAGTACTCACTTGGATCAAGACAGGTTCCCGCTCATACAAGCCGTATGTAGCGCATCGTTTAGCGGCTATAGAAGATAGCTCAACAGTAAGCGAGTGGCGCTGGGTCCCGACGAAGCTCGACGTCGCCGACTACGCCACCCGAGATGTACCTACCGACTTCAGCACGCAGCACCGTTGGTATAGAGGTCCTGAGTTCCTATACCTACCAGAAGAGTCATGGCCGCAAGACACTTCAAAAATAGAAAATACAGAAGACTCGGAAGAGAAGATGGCGATCACCCAACCGTCAAGCTGTGGATCGAGTCCGTGCATAGAAGATTGCATCACTCGGGAGTCGAAGCAACGATCAACGAATGCAGACAACACTACTGGGTCGTTCGCCTACGCCCAGTAACCCGCTCGCTGCTACGGCAATGTTTACATTGCCGTATTCGAACCCAAGTGCCGCCGTACCCGAGGAACCGTGATCTGCCGGAGTGTCGCTTAGCTCATCATAAGCGACCCTTCACACACACAGGTATCGACTACTTCGGACCATTAACGGTTACAGTTGGACGTACCAATCAGAAGAGGTACGTCGCCATCTTCACCTGCCTCACGACGCGCGCCATACTCTTAGAAATGGCGCACTCACTCAGTACCGACTCAGCCATCTCCGCTCTACGTTGGATGATGGCAAGAAGAGGATGTCCAGAAGAGATCTGGTCTGACAACGGGACCAATCTCAAAGGCGCAGATCGCGAGCTTCGAAGATCCATAGACCGAGCTACAGAACAGGAAGCAGCCAAGAAGAAAATATCGTGGCGCTTCATCCCTCCTGGTGCCCCCTTCAAGGGTGGGGCCTGGGAACGTATGGTGCGGTCAGTGAAGACAGCGTTGGCCGCCACACTGCACGAGCGACGGCCCTCCGAAGAAACATTAACTACTCTACTGGCAGAGGTAGAGTACACCGTGAACAGTCGCCCACTGACACACGTGTCGGTGAACCCGGAGGACCCCGAAGCACTAACTCCCAACCACTTTTTGCTGGGAGGACCTGGAGGTGTGCAGCAGCCGGGCGCCTTCGACGAAAAGGATGGCGCCTCGAAGTCCAGCTGGCGAGCAGCTCAACGCCTGGCCGACCTCTTCTGGGCCAGGTGGCTCCGTGAGTACCTGCCGGAGCTTCAGAATCGTCGTGTGCCAGATGGACGTGGACCCACAATAGGCCAGAATGACCTGGTCTTGCTGGTGGATCCCAACGCGCCCCGCAACATGTGGCTGCGTGGGCGAGTCATCACCGCCTACCCCGGACCTGACGGCGTGACGCGGACCGTCGACCTTCAGACCAAGGGAGGAGTGCTGCGACGACCGGTGAGGAAGCTGATACTGCTGCTAGCTGCGAGTTCTGCACCGAAAGAGTGCGACTTCGTCCCACGGGGGGAGAATGTGCAGAACAAAGACACGAAAGTGCAGTGATTAGAACAAATGACAATTTGTGTTTGTGTTTATATGGTAAATAACGGTGTAATAGAATAGGTAAATAGTATATAAGTTAGTATATAAGGTATTTGTGATAAATAAAGACATTTTTAACAGACAAATAGGGCACTAATGTAAATAGTCTTAAGCAAACTGCCATTGTTAACATTTATCGTTGATTTCTTAAATGAATCTTTAAATCCCATTAGCATAAGATTGTAGAAATATAAAAAATATATGTAGTATATAAGGAAATAGAGGCACGTCAGAATTTTTCATTAGGCCGCATAGGCACTGAACGAGTTAGTTGAACGCAACTGACACATCAAATGAAAGTAGTCAGAAACAGACGCGTGCCTATATTTCAAGGTCGACCGAACAGTATAAAAACAGGTGCCATTTTGGCACAACACCTCAGTAGTCGGACAGAATTTGTACCAATAACAAGTCGGAATAAAACTCTGCAACATTTTTGTTAAAAAGTGTTTATTTCATCATCAAGAACCCCGCACTCAGCGCGCCCACACCGATCGAGGTACCCCGCCGAAGGTGTCTTCAGGCTTCAGCCCGTGACGACTCTGCAATCCCAGCAGTTCCCGGCCTTACTCAGCGCACCCGCCGTTCTGTTTCTGATAAAAGTCTGGCGTTGAGTGTTGGGCCGGGAGCGTGCACAATTATATTACACTCACGTGCAGCTGCCACTCTGCAACTGATGAGTCTCGTGCATTGTACTTACTCTATGGACAAAATACATAAATATGAAACATAGCCTGGCTATGATTAGGCAAGTCGCGATGTCTTCTTCATCCTAGCGTTAATCCCAGTCGCATCCGAAGCTATCAACTTGGAGTCTGGGGGGGTCTGCCTTTACCAGTCCCACTGTGGATTTGGCTAAACTTCGACATTTAGGCACGCTGCGATGTATTGCAACAGCAACTGATGAACCTATTCCTTCTCTTTCTGCTTCTAAGGCATGGTTTTGTCCTGTGGACAAACTCCATAAATATGAAATTCAGTACTTGGCCCGGCCATGATTAGGCACGCCGCGATGTGCTTAATCAAATGCCGGGGATGGTACATTACAGTGACTTACAACTGCCACTGATGAACCTCTTCTTTCTTCTTCTCCTTCGACCGCATGTTCTTGTCCTGTGGACAAAATACACATATATGGAACCGTGTACTTCTCCCCGCTATGATAAGGCACGCTGCGATGTGCTTAATCAAAAGCCGGGGACATTATATTCCAGTCACTTACAGCTGCACCTGTTGAAACTTT
Source organism: Eilema caniola (assembly GCA_949126895.1). Classification (NCBI taxonomy): domain Eukaryota; kingdom Metazoa; phylum Arthropoda; class Insecta; order Lepidoptera; family Erebidae; genus Eilema; species Eilema caniola. The sequence continues at coordinate 47,494,285 of OX421460.1, read as the reverse complement.
TGCTCTTCTCTTCTTCTACTGCACGTTATTGTGCAGTGGAATGACATAAAAACATTAATTAATTAAACGAAACCTAAGGTTGTCTACTGCTGCAGTGCGAGGGATATATCTTAGGCAATCTTATACCCCGGCTTCTGAAGACGGAAAACGGCGTGTGGTATCAACACATATCATAACTGCCGGTATCTGATGGGTTCCGCATGATAAATAAAATATATTCAGTTGACTGAATACATTGTGCCAATAAGCGCAAATATTGTGAAGAATATCAAGTACCTAGGTATCAGTTTATGCACCGGGTGATCCTTTTGATATCTATTAGTTAAGGTATTGACCCAAAGTGTAAAGCCTGTATGTAAAAGAGGCATACCGAATTTCGGCTGTTTCTTATATTATTTCAAGTCGTTTACGTACCTGAAAAAATACAAAAACGTTTTATTAAAATAATAATAAATATAATAGAAGTTGTGTGTTGTTAAAAATAATTATTCACTATTAAAAATAACTATGTGGTTAAAGAGACGATCGTGAACTCCCAGGTTCGAATTCTGGACATTAAACTACCGACGTATAAATACTCTTACTACAAGCTAAACTGGATGGTTTAACGGGAATTTTAGTTATTTCGGTTACTAGTAGGTACACACAACAATTTATGGCAATAGCAATCAAGAAAATAATAACCAGGCGAATTTGACTCCTACCGTTAATTTGCTGAAGATAACCTCCCTGCTTCACTTCATGCAAGAACCGCGCCTTGTCGTGGAGTTGAGGATACCAGCCCGTGATACCAAACCACATCACCTCTCTCAGCTTGGTGGTCCGTTCAGGACCGTAGAATTCGCATAGCCAAAAGAATAATGCACTCGCATAGGCCACTGATATCACCAAAACAAATATTGAATACCTAATATTAGGTACCAGCACCTAACTGGAAATCACGTATAACACCAAATTCGCAAAAAAATCTGTAGTTCTGTGTATGCTTTTTATATGCTGTTTAGCTGTGATATTGCAATGACAAAAAAAACTAATTTCTAGTAAATAAGTACGCATAAAATAGACAGTAGTTGGTTGACATGCCACTAAATAAGTTTAAAATAGAAGTAAAAAGGATTTAATAAAAAAGGATATTACAAAGTAAACGAATACATCAATGATAAAAATGCATGGTGTTTTTTGCTTGCTCTGCTAAATATATTTAAAAAAAAAAACAAATTGTTTAAAAAGAATATGAAACCATCACTGAGTTTCTTGCTGGTCTCTTCTCAGTAGAACCAACTTACCGAACCAGCGAAAGAATCATTTTCAAATGATTTATTTACTTAATTTAATATTATAATATTAGTAATTTCTTGACATGACTGTAAAATTTTGACGTTCATATGTGCTCTTTATGTGCCTAAAGTGAATAAACGAAATTGATTCTTTGATTCTTTGATTAAGTATAAAAATAGACATTGCTTATACTAATAAATAAATATTATTATTTTATTAAATAACTAACCTTACTTGTCGTGCGGAAATCCCATTGTATGCGGGAGATAGCCAGGCGGTTGTATTAGACTCGAGCCGACTAAATCCGTACGCCGCCGTCTCAGGTCCTTAGATGCCGTGGTGAGAGATTGCCTAAGATACATCCCTCGCAACCCCGACTGACCCAGGCCATCACGGGTATCGAGATGGCACTGCGTCATAGGGTCAATTCAGATGAGGTGGCAAACCCTCGAGCCATTTTAGGTGATAGTTAAATTTCAACTGAAAGTCTTTAAATAGCAAACAACACGCCACTTTCCTATCGGATAAGATTTAATGTTGTTTACCACTTTCAGCCTTTTCTACATGTGAAAAGGTTAATACTTAATTACCACTTAAAACTTTCCGAGTATTATCACGCCTAATATAAATTGACCCTAACCCCACCGAGTCAGGTCGTCACTTGTTAATTTTCCTAACTGGTCAGTTTAAAGTTCACAGTTAACCTAACAGTTTTATAAACAAACCCGACAGTTTGCCTAACTTGAAAATCACCAATATTTCTTGAGTGAAATTTACAAAAATCTGTTGTTTTCAAAAAGAAATTGGAACTGGCAAGTTAGGGACACTGAGGGGTTTACAAAACAGACACGGGCTAACTAAACTGACTAGTTAGGGAAACGAAAAGAGTGACGACCCCACCCCCCTCCTCCTTTGCCCGGGCTTGGGACCGGCAGTGGTCCGCTTGCAGGCAAACGGGCCACAGGCGGAGTTACCGGCAGGGTTACTTACAGAACCAAATCACAGACGAACACTAAAACAAATAAGTACTGCAGTTACTGTTCTAACCATTTTAGATTTAGAAAACAATTAAAAGCCCGAAGAGGCAAAATGTTGTACAGCCTGGACGAAATTCTGCCTTCCTTAGCATTAGTAAGTACCCTTTTTTACTAAACTTCATTAGTATATTATCACGACTTGTATGTTAGTCGCGCAGTGGGCTATGGAGCGAACAATACTTGGGCATTTTTGGAGGATCCATAATGAAGTGAAATGTAAGTGAAGTGAAGAAGACAGAATCCGGTCGTGGATCCTTTCAGATATTATTGAATAATACTTGATATTGTAAAGCTGAAGAATTTGTTGGAACGTGCTTCGGAACGTGTTGAACGTGCGTTCAACCTAACCTGCAAGTCGTGAAAAAATTTATGACTTGAATCTCAATCATTACGTTTTAGTCATTGTAAATTTTCTTCAAGTTCATAAGACGGCACCATAGGGCGATAATAGGCTACGTTAACCGCTTACCATCAGACGGCCTGTGAATTCTTTTTATCTTAGTTACCTATTTAGGCAACATTTTTATATAACGTTGTTTGACATTGAGGCTCACCCCTCTTCCACACCACCGCAGAGGTAAGGCAAGAGGCGCGTTTTTTTTAGAGTGGTATCCCCAGGAGGCCTACGTCCACGAAGAAATAACAACCAACTTTACATGAGCGGGCAACAAGAAGAAGTAAGGGGCGCGCAGGACCGCGTTCTGCTATAAGAAAACTGGTTTACAAAGCAGAATGTGAAAATGTCTTCGTTTCTCACCGAAAACTCAGAATTAACTTGGTCCGTACATTGAAGGTCAACTCAAGAGGAAATCTAAAAAGACAGAAATGAAGGCGTTTCTCTTACAGAAGCAGAAATACATCAACAATTGAAATTTAAAAACTGGTTTACAAACCAGAATGTCAAATTGCCTACTTTGCTCGGTGAAAATGAGAATTCAGAAATAACAGGAAAATGGTGCTGATGAGCTTATGAACAAATGATTCACGGTAGGTATATCACCGTTCATCCGGCGGGCTGTTCTCTGCGCGCTGCAGTAGCTTACAGGTGTAGAACACGATAAGTTTGATATTAACATCCCAGCCCAGCGTCATCCCGTATTTAACTCTTCCACCTGTATTATTAATATTTTTTACAACGTTTAGTTTTAAGGTATTGTGAAAACATCTAATTTCTCAATAAATTTTAATATAATAATCCCATGTGACCATAATATAAACATTCCATAGAAATAGCAATAGCCAGTACAGTGAACATGCAGAACTGCTACTAGACAAGTGTGAGAGTAATGAAGGCGCTTCTCTTACAGAAGCCGAAAGACAACTAGAGAAAGAAAAAGATGGTTTACGAACCAGAATGTCAACTTTAGAATGTCAAAATTTCAACTTTTCTCGCCATAAATTTATATCCACTTATGTTAATAGTTAAAAAAAAATGATTTGATTGACTTGAACCAATCAGCAATTTAACCCTTTTGTGTCCAATTTAATGGCTGACCCAAAATGTATTTGTAGACGGAAGCAAACATTAAATTTGTTGATAACTTTTAATTTAATAGTTCTATATAACCATTATAGAAACATTTCATAGAAATAGCGATACAAATGCAGCCACGGTTATGCATCCGAACTACGTCGTACGAATTGACGTCAATAAGATATAACTATGTTGTTATAAGTTCAGTAAATGAAGTTTATCTGAATTTGTATCCATATACCTATGTTTATAGTTGAATAAATGATTTGATTGGCTTGAACCAAGTTTTAATTGAGTAATTCCATGTAACCAGTATATGAAAATTCCATAGAAATATCGATACTATCACAGCAACTGATATGTATCTGAACTAATGTGGTGGCTGGACTGCCATAGTACAAACACCAGACACAAACATTATCTTGAAGTCTGTGATATTAGATTCTACAAGATTATTATTAGAAAACTGCTTTACAAACCAGAATGTGAAAATGTCTTCGTTTTTCACTGAGGATTTAGAAATTACAGGAAAATTGTGCTCAGGTGCAGTGGCGACGACAACAACGAGAAAGTGACCACCTCGTGGCGCGCAGGAAGTGTTCTTACTACAAAGGATCAGTAATATAGACACAGCGTAAAGACTGCGTGGACGACATTACGGAACTCCTTATCATTAGACTGGTGACCGAGACCCAAATCTGAGGACAGTGAATAGAAACTTCCACAACTTAGCCGACACTTACAATCTGCGTAATAAAAGCGGGTTATCGTGGAGAACCAAAAAGAGAAGTAAGAGAAAGCGCCGGGCCGCGCTCTGTTAGAAAACGTGTCCTTAAAGAAGTCAGTAACAAAAGGGTTTGCTGCAGCCTTTAGGTTTAAAGCGTTTACTTCTGAAGGGATAACAATTCACCGATTACCACTTTCGTTTTGTAAATTCTATGATAGCAGATTAATGTTTGGATCTATTTTACAAACTCCATCGAATGGAGTAAGTTATTGCCGAATATATCGATATAAATTACTTGTTAACCTTCTATACAAGTAAACAGCACCATAGAGAAGCTAGCAATTAATTCGCTTTGGACAAAAGCGGTCAGAAATGGACCGGTACAGAATTTTAGGCGTGCGCTGGACGGAAGCCAGGAAGTTCGATATAAATGAATAAACGTGAATGTCATTATCAACATTATCACTGACACTGAAATTATGAACAAATGTTCCACGGGTATATCACCGTTCATCCGGCGGGCTGTTCTCTGCGCGCTGCAGTAGCTTACAGGTGTAGAACACGATAAGTTTGATATTAACATCCCAGCGTCATCCCATATTTAACTCTTCCACCTGTATTGTAAATATTTTTTACAACGTTTAGTTTTAAGGTATTGTGAAAACATCTAATTTCTCAATTAATTTTAATATTATAATCCCATGTAACCATAATATAGACATTCCATAGAAATATCAATAGCCAGTACAGTGAACATGCAGATCTGCTACTAGACAAGTGTGAGAGTAATGAAGGCGCTTCTCTTACAGAAGCCGAAAGACAACTAAAGAAAGAAATAGAGCGCGTCGGACCGCGCTCTTTTATTAAAAAGATGGTTTACTAACCAGAATATGAAAATATCAACTTTTCTCGCCATAAATTTATATCCACTTATGTTAATAGTTAGAAAAAATGATTTGATTGACTTGAACCAATCAACAATTTAACCCTTTTGTGCCCAATCTTATGGCTGGCCAAAGATGTATATTTGTAGACGAAAGCAAACACCTTCATAACTTTTAATTTAATAGTTCTTTTTAACCATTATACTTAGAAATATTTCATAGAAATAGCGATACAAACACAGCAACCGATATGCATCCGAACTATGTCGTACGAAATGACGTCAATGAGATATAAAAATGCTATTATAAGTGCAGTAAATGAAGTTTATCTGAATTTGTAGCCAGAGTTCCTGCTCCGACTGTTCAGGTTGGTAGGGCATCGCACCGATCGACAACGTCAGCGCATCATCCTGGTGACGTTGACATACAACAATGAACGTAATGAAAGTGGTTATCATGGAGAACCAAGAACAGAAGTAAGAAAAAGCGCCGGGCCGCGCTCTGTTAGAAAACGGGTCCTTTAAGAAGTCAGTAACAAAAGGGGTTGCTGCAGCCTTTAGGTTTCAAGCGTTTACTTCTGAAGGGATAACATTTGACCGATTACAACTTTCGTTTTGTAAATTCTATGATAGCAGATTAATGTTTGGACCCATTTTACAAACTCCATCGAATGGAGTAAGTTATTGCCGAATATATCGATATAAATTACTTGTTAACCTTCTATACGAGTAAACAGCACCATTGAGAAGCTAGCAATTAATTCGCTTTGGACAAAAGCGGTCAAAAATGGACTGGTACAGAATTTTAGGCGTGCGCTGAACGGAAACTAGGAAATTCGATATAAATGAATAAATGTGACGTCATTTTCAACATCATCACTGCAATTAATTACAGCAATCAAATTAAAGCAACCATCAAATTTTTTGATAACTTTTAATTTAATGGTTCCATATAGCCATTATAGAAACATTTCATAGAAATAGCGATACCAACGCAGCCACCGATATGCATCTGAACTAATGTGGTGGCTGGACTGCCATAGTACCAACACGAGACACAAACATTATCTTGAAGTCTGTGTTATTAGACTTTAAAAGATTATTATTAGAAAACTGCTTAACAAACCAGATTGTGAAAATGTCTCCTTTTCTCACTGAGGATTAAGAAATAACAGGAAAATTGTGCTCAGGCGCAGTGGCAACGACAACAACGAGAAAGTGACAACGTCATGGCACGTAGGAAGTATTCTTCTTACAAAGGATCAGTAATATAGACACAGCGTAAAGACTGCGTGGACGACATTACGTAACTCCTTATCATTAGACTGGTGATCGAGACCCAAATCTGAGAACAGTGAATAGAAACTTCCACAACCTAGCCGACACTAACAATCTGCGCAATGAAAGCGGTTATCGTGGAGAACCTAAAAGAAAAGTAAGAGAAAGCCTTTAAGAAGTCAGTAACAAAAGGGTTTGTTGCAGCCTTTAGGTTTCTTCTGAAGGGATAACATTTCACCGATAAGAACTTTAGTTTTGTCAATTCTATGATAGCAGATTAATGTTTGGACCCATTGTACAAACTCCATCGAATTGAGTAACTTATTGTCGAATATATCGATATAAATTACTTGTTAACCCTCTACACATGTAAAACGCACCATTAAGAAGCTAGCAATTAATTCGCTTTGGACAAAAGCAGTCAAAAATGGACTGGTACAGAACTTTATTCGTGCGCTGGACGGAAGCCAGGAAGTTCGATATAAATGAATAAATGTGAAGTCATTTTCAACATCATCACTGACACTGTATACTTTGTGTATACTTCTAATAATAAAACATTAATTATATTTATAGGGAATAGGGGTAATTTGAACAAATCCTCTCTTATAAAATATCTAAATAGTTTAAATACATTAAATATGGAAAATATTGTAATGTTCACATTCCCTTATAGCGATGGTTTGTCACAGGAAGAAAATATTTTTAGATATAAGCTAAATATGACATTGCATACGACATTATGTATCAATAACAAGGAGAAATTCCATTTTATAGACACTAACAATTATGTTATACTTTGTAAAATGTAGCTTGGGTCCTATGACATTTGAACATTTTCTGGGCGACTTGAACATTGTAAAGGCGTCTCTCTTCGATTATTTCATTTCTAAATTTTATTTCTCGTAGTTACCACCATAGCTCACAAATAAAATGTATCATATAATAATATAATACAATAATAACATAATAATTTGGGAAAACAAACATCAATAAATTAAATATATGCGCAACATAAAAATATCTTGCCGTTCCGTCAAGGTTACGTGTGTCGGCTGAAATTACTAGTGATGGGACACATCGGTCAACTCAGTCAACTGTGTGAGGCATAATCGATACATATTATAGTACTGTTGTGAATTTATAAAATTATATAAAATTAATATATTTACGTTACGTATCCTTAATAATTGTAAATAGTATGTAGTTCTACTAGTAATAATAGTATGTTCTAATAGTATGTAGTTCTACTTTGAACGTGAATTACAAAATGGCGGACCACTCTTGCCGTTCAATAACGTACGTGATCGCGTAGCTGACGCTCTTTGGATTGAAAAAACCACTGTCTCTCGAATCACGAAGGAAAAGTTTGGGGAATCTTCAATGGAAGAAAACGTCCTAACGATACTAAATAAAAAGAAGAGGCGAAAGCATCCAGTGACTAAGCCAGAAAGTTTCGACGTTGATGCTATACGTAATCACATTTACAGTTACTACACGCGTAATGAGTTGCCAACATTAAGAAAATTGTGCACCTCTCTCAGAGAAGCCAACCTTTTTAATGGAAGTTTGCCCTCATTGTCAAAATTATTAAAAGAAGAAGTAGGTTTCCGTTACCAGAAAGCAGACAAAAGAAAAATATTGATGGACTGTTCCAGCGAGTCGGATATAGAAGACGACGAAGATGGTGATGATGATTTAGGATGTACTCCATTATCCGATTCAGAATAAATAAATAGTCTTTGCTAATATATATACATGCATGTTCATTGAACCTATACATTACTCATTCTCGACTTAGACTATTACACTTTCACATCTCTAGTAATAACATTTTGACATCTGTCATAGGACCCAAGCTACATTTTACAAAGTATAGTAAATCTTTTTATTTGACACAGGATAATTATTATGTATCCAAGTATTGGGCAAGACAAATAGCTGTTTCGCTATCCTATTTTTTTTATATATCAGCCAAGAACTTGGCTAAACAAATGACTGCTCCTATTGAGCAACATTTAGTTGACAATTGTAATGTCAGTAATTTTAATACTGACAGTTACAGCTCAAATTTAACTGCTCAGAGTAATTTAAATTAAAAAGTAAGACAACAGAGGATTTCTCTTGCATTGCAACAAGCAAGCAACCTTTGCTTATTACAAATAATAATAAAAAAATGAAAAATTGTATCAACCTGGTGCATCAAAATATTCAAGGTGGATAGGAAAAGAGCTAGAATTGGAGTTGTTTATGAATTGTAGCAATATTGATATAATATGTTTAAATGAGCACTGGCTAACTAACCATCAATTCATTTTCAGCTTCAATAATCATCAGGTTGCAAGCTCATTCAACAGGAAAACCTATAAACGTGGTGGCTCCTTAATATTAGTGAATAAATTGTTAAAATTTAAAGAAAGATGTGATGTTGTGAGCATTACTGTTGAGCGAGTTCTCTTGTGTTGAATTGGAGCGATTCATTGTACTGAATCTTTACAAACCGCCATGCGCATCTATTAATGCTTTTTTAGACATAGCTGAGACTGCCTTAAATAAAGTATGTAATAACCATAAAACAGTTGTTGTTTGTGGAGATTTTAACATAAATATATTGGACAAAAATTCTGATAGTTATAACTTTCTGAATTTATTTAAATCATTTAATTTAATTAATATTTTTATGGAACCAACCAGAATAACGAGCACTAGTGCAAGGTGTATTGATAACATATTTAGTAATGTAAATCCTTTACATAAATCAATAATCAATAAGGTTAAATCTGATCACACAGGGCAGTTGGTTTCCTTTCCGAGTACCCAAAGTATTGTAAGAAAACAAATAAGTATTATACCATTCAGCGAAAGCCGTGTGGAAAAATTTAAATGTAATATTACAAAAAGAATCCAATTGTTGCCCTGTCACGGAAATGCGGATCACATGTACAACTCATTATTCAACCTGATTAATGGCGAGTTTAGTTCAGTTTTTACTCCTAGACATTGTTCTATAAGTGAAAAGCTAACTTTTAGTGATTGGGCAACTCCTGGAATTTTCAAAAGCCGTAATAAATTATATGAACTCTATGAAGAAAAATCTTACAATCACAGTCTCAATTTTCAAGAGTTTGTAAAAAAATATTCAAGAATATTTAGACAAGCCTGTCTCGGAGCAAAATCAATGTATTTAAAAAATAAAATAAAATGTTCAAATAATGTTATTAAGACAACTTGGAATGTCATAAATAGTGAGACCGGTAGAACGAAAGTACGTAGTCAGGATTTTCACCTAAAAATAAATAATATTGATATTAAAGAAGACTTTGAGGTTGCAACTGAATTTGAAATTTTTTTTTCCAACATTCCAATTGTCGTTACAAGAAACCTTTCGTCTTGTTCTAAAACTGCCGAGCAGCTTCTTAAGCACGGCGTGAATGAGTGCGGCACAGATTTTGAATTTTCAGCTGTTAGCCCTAGAGATGTTTTAAATGCCTTTAAATCAATTAATATGAAGAACACAAAAGATTTATGGGGTTTATCTGTTAAAACTATTTCACATATTATTACTGTAATAGCTCCATACCTGGCAGCTGTATCCAATTGCTGTGTCGCATCTGGTGTGTTTCCTGACTTGATGAAACATAGTAAGATAATTCCATTATTTAAAACTGGTGATACTGGAGACCCCTCTAACTTTCGGCCTGTTTCCGTTCTACCTACTCTAAGTAAGATCTTTGAAAAGCTTATGCTTGGCCAGTTGCTTAGTCACTTTAACCCGTAACCACCTACCACCGGTCTCTGAGACCGCAACGTATTTTTAAATTCAAATATTTCGATCTGTATGTATCGTAGGACAGTGCGCGTCAATATACCTTTTCGACACATCCAACAATACCGCGCTAGCGATCGGCGAGTGTAGACGTGCGCGCGTTTAGCCAGGGTAAGTAAAAATATTTCGTCAGCGGTCTCTGTGACCGCTCGTAGGTGGTTACGTGATATTTTTTTCACCCACACGATTTTTTTGTTTAAGTGAAAAATGAATAAAAACAACTCAAGTAGTGAAAGATGGTTGCAACAGGTGATGGCAGACGACGAGGTTATGCCAAACGAAGATTGCAGTGACGTGGAATCCGATGCGGTCGAGTATACTGTTCAGGTTGAAGACTGTGAATCCGAATCTGAGATCGAGGGTGATGATGATGAAATTTCAGAACAAGACAATTTATTTCAGCCTGAACCAACAGATACAGTCTCTTCAAGACCAAGATCTTCATCTAGGACCTCGAATGGAACTAATTCTCAGATGAAGATATTCCGCTGCCCTGCTTGGAATCTGGAGGTAGGTCCAGAGAACAGAATTAATTTGTTGCTAATCGTTTCCGCTGCGCACATGTGATCCAAAAAAGAAACGCAAGACTGCGTACTTATGTATTATGTGCCAGGTGCCCATTTGTCTCGAGTGTGCGAAAAGAATATGCTGCAACTGACGCGAAAAATTGTGAATGTTTGAGGGTTGCAATTTTGTTGATTTTTATGATTGATGTTCAGTTTTTTTATTTTATTTAATAGTTAAAGTCCTTAGTTAAAGGAAATATATGAAAAGAAGTTTATTTTTTAAGTGCCTTATTAATCAGATCTCATTATGTAAGAAGAGTATTTTTTTTATGTTAAAATTACTATTCTCGAAAGATAGTAACATATCTCAAGATTTTATTATATTTTATGATGTTTGAAAGTCTAAAATAAAAGATTAAAGTATAACCAAGTATTTTACTCATTTAAAATCCTTATGATAACAAAGAACCTGAATTTACGACGGTTATTCATGTGCGGTCTCCAGGACCGCACGTAGGTGGTTAAGTTCCAGAAATAAGTGGTAGGTAGTTAAGGGTTAATATACATAATTTACTTCACAGGAAACAGTTTGAATTCACGAGGGGTTGTTCAACCATAGATGCGGGGGTTAATTTACTAAAAAGTATTTTTGAGACTTGGGAGGATTCGCAGGATGCTTTGGGTGTTTTCTGCGACTTATCTAAGGCATTCGATTGTGTTCACCATGAGACTCTTGTCAGAAAACTACACCACTATGGTATCAGAAACAGGGCTCTCGATCTTCTGACTTCTTACTTGAGTAATAGGGTTCAGAGGGTCGAAGTAAAAGGTAAACGATCTGCAGGAAGCCCAGTTGTAATGGGCGTTCCGCAGGGGTCAATCCTTGGTCCATTTCTGTTTTTAATATACATAAATGACTTACCTTACTATGTAGGAGATAAGCATGAGATTGTATTGTTTGCAGATGATACTTCCTTGACGTTTAAAATTAATAGACAATTACACAATTATGACAAAGTTAACAGTGCACTCTCAAAGGTTGTTCATTGGTTTAATGTTAATAATCTTCTTTTGAATGATAAAAAAAATAAAGTAATCAAATTCTCGACACCTAATGTAAGGCATTCTGGCAGATCTGGGTTGGACCCTGTGGGGACTGCAGTATTTTTGGGTATCACTATTGACTCAAAACTGCAGTGGGGACCGCAGATTGAAAAATTATCAGGCAAATTAAGTTCTGCAGCATTTGCAGTAAAAACAATTAGACGGCTTACTGATATTGAGACAGCTAGAATAGTTTATTTTAGTTATTTCCATAGTGTTATGTCATATGGAATTCTTCTCTGGGGTAATTCTGCGGACATTAATACCATCTTTGTATTGCAAAAGAGAGCTGTAAGAGCAATATACCAACTTGGTCCTAGAATGTCTCTAAGAGAAAAGTTCAAAGAAATAAATATTCTTACGGTTATTTCGCAATTTATTTATGAAAATTTACTTTATGTGCATAAAAATATAGACTCCTTCACTAAAAAGAGTGATATACATGGTATAAATACTAGACATAAAAGTAATATTGTGTTACATACTACTCGTCTCCAAAAAATAAGCAACTCTTTTATGGGGCAATGTATTAGATTCTACATTAAACTTCCCAATGAAATTAGAACATTGTCCATAAATAAATTTAAAACGATAATTAAGGCCAAATTGTTTAGCAGAGCATATTATAACATTTCAGAGTATTTGAATGACAAAAATGCTTGGGATTAAGTAGCTCTAAGTCAACACAAGAAAATGAATGTACATACAGGACGACGTTTTTTTTTTAAAAAAAGGATTCCTACTGAGTTTTTTGGCAGTGTTTCTCAGTAGTTGCCATGTCACGCACTGCACGGTAGGGGAAAAAATAATGACGATTCCAAACAAATTTAATATTTTTATGGAATAAATGATTTTTTGAATTTGAACTGAGATTATGAACTAATGTTCCACGGGTATTTCACCGCTTATCCGACGGGCTGAACTCTGCGCGCTGCAGTAGCTTACAGGTGTCGAACACGATGTGTTTGATATTAACATCCCAGCGTGTATTTAACTCTTCCAGCTGTATTAAAAAATATTTTTACAGCGTTTAGTTTTAAGGAATTGTTATTATATATTGACGCCTGGTGAATGCCGCAGTGGAGTTTTTTGCGTCGTGTCTTGGAGTTGAACCGCTCAGTGCCTAGGAAGAAGTGGTTCCCTTACGCAGAGCAAAATTGACGTCAGTAAGTTATAACCGTATCAAATTATATAGAATAAATGATTTGAATGACTTAAAACAAGCAGCAATTAAACCCTCTTAGGACTTATATAATGGCTGGCCCAAGATGTATTTGTAGACAGAAGCAAACATCAAATTTCTTGATAACTTTTAATTTGATAGTTCTATTCCATTATAGAAACATTTCATAGAAATAGCGATACAAATGCAGCCACCGATATGCATCCGAACTACGTCGTACGAATTGACGTCAATAAGATATAACTGTTATTGTAAGTTCAGTAAATGAAGTTTATCTGAATTTGTATCCACATCCCTATGTTTATAGTTGAATAAATGATTTGATTGGCTTGAACCAAGATTTAATTGAGTAATTCCATGTAACCAGTATATGAACATTCCATAGAAATATTGATACTATCACAGCAACTGATATGTATCTGAACTAATGTGGTGGCTGGACTGCCATAGTACAAACATCAGACACAAACATTATCTTGAAGTCTGTAATATTAGTTTCTACAAGATTATTATTAGAAAACTGCTTTACAAACCAGAATGTGAAAATGTCTTCTTTTTTCACTGAGGATTAAGAAATAACAGGAAAATTGTGCCCAGGCGCAGTGGCGAAGCCAACAACGAGAAAGTAGCCACCTCGTGGCGCGCAGGAAGTGTTCTTACTACAAAGGATCAGTAATATAGACACAGGGTAAAGACTGCGTGAACGACATTACGGAACTCCTTATCATTAGACTGGTGACCGAGACCCAAATCTGAGGACAGTGAATAGAAACCTCCACACCCCAGTTGACACTAACAATCTGTGTAATGAAAGCAATTATCGTGGCGAACCAAAAGAGAAGTAAGAGAAAGCGCCGGGCCGCGCTCTGTTAGAAAACGTGTCCTTAAAGAAGTCAGTAACAAAAGGGTTTGCTGCAGCCTTTAGGTTTAAAGCGTTTACTTCTGAAGGGATAACAATTCACCGATTACCACTTTCGTTTTGTAAATTCTATGATAGCAGATTAATGTTTGGATCTATTTTACAAACTCCATCGAATGGAGTAAGTTACCGAATATATCGATATAAATTACTTGTTAACCTTCTATACAAGTAAACAGCACCATAGAGAAGCTAGCAATTAATTCGCTTTGGACAAAAGCGGTCAGAAATGGACCGGTACAGAATTTTAGGCGTGCGCTGGACGGAAGCCAGGAAGTTCGATATAAATGAATAAACGTGAATGTCATTATCAACATTATCACTGACACTGAAATTATGAACAAATGTTCCACGGGTATATCACCGTTCATCCGGCGGGCTGTTCTCTGCGCGCTGCAGTAGCTTACAGGTGTAGAACACGATAAGTTTGATATTAACATCCCAGCGTCATCCCATATTTAACTCTTCCACCTGTATTGTTAATATTTTTTACAACGTTTAGTTTTAAGGTATTGTGAAAACATCTAATTTCTCAATTAATTTTAATATTATAATCCCATGTAACCATAATATAGACATTCCATAGAAATATCAATAGCCAGTACAGTGAACATGCAGATCTGCTACTAGACAAGTGTGAGAGTAATGAAGGCGCTTCTCTTACAGAAGCCGAAAGACAACTAAAGAAAGAAATAGAGCGCGTCGGACCGCGCTCTTTTATTAAAAAGATGGTTTACTAACCAGAATATGAAAATATCAACTTTTCTCGCCATAAATTTATATCCACTTATGTTAATAGTTAGAAAAAATGATTTGATTGACTTGAACCAATCAACAATTTAACCCTTTTGTGCCCAATCTTATGGCTGGCGAAAGATGTATATTTGTAGACGAAAGCAAACACCTTCATAACTTTTAATTTAATAGTTCTTTTTAACCATTATACTTAGAAATATTTCATAGAAATAGCGATACAAACACAGCAACCGATATGCATCCGAACTACGTCGTACGAAATGACGTCAATGAGATATAAAAATGCTATTATAAGTGCAGTAAATGAAGTTTATCTGAATTTGTAGCCAGAGTTCCTGCTCCGACTGTTCAGGTTGGTAGGGCATCGCACCGATCGACAACGTCAGCGCATCATCCTGGTGACGTTGACATACAACAATGAACGTAATGAAAGTGGTTATCATGGAGAACCAAGAACAGAAGTAAGAAAAAGCGCCGGGCCGCGCTCTGTTAGAAAACGGGTCCTTTAAGAAGTCAGTAACAAAAGGGGTTGCTGCAGCCTTTAGGTTTCAAGCGTTTACTTCTGAAGGGATAACATTTGACCGATTACAACTTTCGTTTTGTAAATTCTATGATAGCAGATTAATGTTTGGACCCATTTTACAAACTCCATCGAATGGAGTAAGTTATTGCCGAATATATCGATATAAATTACTTGTTAACCTTCTATACGAGTAAACAGCACCATTGAGAAGCTAGCAATTAATTCGCTTTGGACAAAAGCGGTCAAAAATGGACTGGTACAGAATTTTAGGCGTGCGCTGAACGGAAACTAGGAAATTCGATATAAATGAATAAATGTGACGTCATTTTCAACATCATCACTGCAATTAATTACAGCAATCAAATTAAAGCAAC
The DNA here is from genome assembly GCA_949126895.1 of Eilema caniola. NCBI lineage: Eukaryota > Metazoa > Arthropoda > Insecta > Lepidoptera > Erebidae > Eilema > Eilema caniola. Next base: position 47,478,417 of record OX421460.1, on the reverse strand, counting down.
CATCAAATTTTTTGATAACTTTTAATTTAATGGTTCCATATAGCCATTATAGAAACATTTCATAGAAATAGCGATACCAACGCAGCCACCGATATGCATCTGAACTAATGTGGTGGCTGGACTGCCATAGTACCAACACGAGACACAAACATTATCTTGAAGTCTGTGTTATTAGACTTTAAAAGATTATTATTAGAAAACTGCTTAACAAACCAGATTGTGAAAATGTCTCCTTTTCTCACTGAGGATTAAGAAATAACAGGAAAATTGTGCTCAGGCGCAGTGGCAACGACAACAACGAGAAAGTAACCACGTCGTGGCGCGCAGGAAGTATTCTTCTTACAAAGGATCAGTAATATAGACACAGCGTAAAGACTGCGTGGACGACATTACGTAACTCCTTATCATTAGACTGGTGATCGAGACCCAAATCTGAGAACAGTGAATAGAAACTTCCACAACCTAGCCGACACTAACAATCTGCGCAATGAAAGCGGTTATCGTGGAGAACCTAAAAGAAAAGTAAGAGAAAGCCTTTAAGAAGTCAGTAACAAAAGGGTTTGTTGCAGCCTTTAGGTTTCTTCTGAAGGGATAACATTTCACCGATAAGAACTTTAGTTTTGTCAATTCTATGATAGCAGATTAATGTTTGGACCCATTGTACAAACTCCATCGAATTGAGTAACTTATTGTCGAATATATCGATATAAATTACTTGTTAACCCTCTACACATGTAAAACGCACCATTAAGAAGCTAGCAATTAATTCGCTTTGGACAAAAGCAGTCAAAAATGGACTGGTACAGAACTTTATTCGTGCGCTGGACGGAAGCCAGGAAGTTCGATATAAATGAATAAATGTGAAGTCATTTTCAACATCATCACTGACACTGTATACTTTGTGTATACTTCTAATAATAAAACATTAATTATATTTATAGGGAATAGGGGTAATTTGAACAAATCCTCTCTTATAAAATATCTAAATAGTTTAAATACATTAAATATGGAAAATATTGTAATGTTTACATTCCCTTATAGCGATGGTTTGTCACAGGAAGAAAATATTTTTAGATATAAGCTAAATATGACATTGCATACATTATGTATCAATAACAAGGAGAAATTCCATTTTATAGACACTAACAATTATGTTAGTAAATCTTTTTATTTGACACAGGATAATTATTATGTATCCAAGTATTGGGCAAGACAAATAGCTGTTTCGCTATCCTATTTTTTTTATATATCAGCCAAGAACTTGGCTAAACAAATGACTGCTCCTATTGAGCAACATTTAGTTGACAATTGTAATGTCAGTAATTTTAATACTGACAGTTACAGCTCAAATTTAACTGCTCAGAGTAATTTAAATTAAAAAGTAAGACAACAGAGGATTTCTCTTGCATTGCAACAAGCAAGCAACCTTTGCTTATTACAAATAATAATAAAAAAATGAAAAATTGTATCAACCTGGTGCATCAAAATATTCAAGGTGTGATAGGAAAAGAGCTAGAATTGGAGTTGTTTATGAATTGTAGCAATATTGATATAATATGTTTAAATGAGCACTGGCTAACTAACCATCAATTCATTTTCAGCTTCAATAATCATCAGGTTGCAAGCTCATTCAACAGGAAAACCTATAAACGTGGTGGCTCCTTAATATTAGTGAATAAATTGTTAAAATTTAAAGAAAGATGTGATGTTGTGAGCATTACTGTTGAGCGAGTTCTAGAGATCTCTTGTGTTGAATTGGAGCGATTCATTGTACTGAATCTTTACAAACCGCCATGCGCATCTATTAATGCTTTTTTAGACATAGCTGAGACTGCCTTAAATAAAGTATGTAATAACCATAAAACAGTTGTTGTTTGTGGAGATTTTAACATAAATATATTGGACAAAAATTCTGATAGTTATAACTTTCTGAATTTATTTAAATCATTTAATTTAATTAATATTTTTATGGAACCAACCAGAATAACGAGCACTAGTGCAAGGTGTATTGATAACATATTTAGTAATGTAAATCCTTTACATAAATCAATAATCAATAAGGTTAAATCTGATCACACAGGGCAGTTGGTTTCCTTTCCGAGTACCCAAAGTATTGTAAGAAAACAAATAAGTATTATACCATTCAGCGAAAGCCGTATGGAAAAATTCAAATGTAATATTACAAAAAGAATCCAATTGTTGCCCTGTCACGGAAATGCGGATCACATGTACAACTCATTATTCAACCTGATTAATGGCGAGTTTAGTTCAGTTTTTACTCCTAGACATTGTTCTATAAGTGAAAAGCTAACTTTTAGTGATTGGGCAACTCCTGGAATTTTCAAAAGCCGTAATAAATTATATGAACTCTATGAAGAAAAATCTTACAATCACAGTCTCAATTTTCAAGAGTTTGTAAAAAAATATTCAAGAATATTTAGACAAGCCTGTCTCGGAGCAAAATCAATGTATTTAAAAAATAAAATAAAATGTTCAAATAATGTTATTAAGACAACTTGGAATGTCATAAATAGTGAGACCGGTAGAACGAAAGTACGTAGTCAGGATTTTCACCTAAAAATAAATAATATTGATATTAAAGAAGACTTTGAGGTTGCAACTGAATTTGAAAATTTTTTTCCAACATTCCAATTGTCGTTACAAGAAACCTTTCGTCTTGTTCTAAAACTGCCGAGCAGCTTCTTAAGTACGGCGTGAATGAGTGCGGCACAGATTTTGAATTTTCAGCTGTTAGCCCTAGAGATGTTTTAAATGCCTTTAAATCAATAAATATGAAGAACACAAAAGATTTATGGGGTTTATCTGTTAAAACTATTTCACATATTATTACTGTAATAGCTCCATACCTGGCAGCTGTATTCAATTGCTGTGTCGCATCTGGTGTGTTTCCTGACTTGATGAAACATAGTAAGATAATTCCATTATTTAAAACTGGTGATACTGGAGACCCCTCTAACTTTCGGCCTGTTTCCGTTCTACCTACTCTAAGTAAGATCTTTGAAAAGCTTATGCTTGGCCAGTTGCTTAGTCACTTTAATATACATAATTTACTTCACAGGAAACAGTTTGAATTCACGAGGGGTTGTTCAACCATAGATGCGGGGGTTAATTTACTAAAAAGTATTTTTGAGACTTGGGAGGATTCGCAGGATGCTTTGGGTGTTTTCTGCGACTTATCTAAGGCATTCGATTGTGTTCACCATGAGACTCTTGTCAGAAAACTACACCACTATGGTATCAGAAACAGGGCTCTCGATCTTCTGACTTCTTACTTGAGTAATAGGGTTCAGAGGGTCGAAGTAAAAGGTAAACGATCTGCAGGAAGCCCAGTTGTAATGGGCGTTCCGCAGGGGTCAATCCTTGGTCCATTTCTGTTTTTAATATACATAAATGACTTACCTTACTATGTAGGAGATAAGCATGAGATTGTATTGTTTGCAGATGATACTTCCTTGACGTTTAAAATTAATAGACAATTACACAATTATGACAAAGTTAACAGTGCACTCTCAAAGGTTGTTCATTGGTTTAATGTTAATAATCTTCTTTTGAATGATAAAAAAACTAAAGTAATCAAATTCTCGACACCTAATGTAAGGCATTCTGGCAGATCTGGGTTGGACCCTGTGGGGACTGCAGTATTTTTGGGTATCACTATTGACTCAAAACTGCAGTGGGGACCGCAGATTGAAAAATTATCAGGCAAATTAAGTTCTGCAGCATTTGCAGTAAAAACAATTAGACGGCTTACTGATATTGAGACAGCTAGAATAGTTTATTTTAGTTATTTCCATAGTGTTATGTCATATGGAATTCTTCTCTGGGGTAATTCTGCGGACATTAATACCATCTTTGTATTGCAAAAGAGAGCTGTAAGAGCAATATACCAACTTGGTCCTAGAATGTCTCTAAGAGAAAAGTTCAAAGAAATAAATATTCTTACGGTTATTTCGCAATTTATTTATGAAAATTTACTTTATGTGCATAAAAATATAGACTCCTTTACTAAAAAGAGTGCTATACATGGTATAAATACTAGACATAAAAGTAATCTTGTGTTACATACTACTCGTCTCCAAAAAATAAGCAACTCTTTTATGGGGCAATGTATTAGATTCTACATTAAACTTCCCAATGAAATTAGAACATTGTCCATAAATAAATTTTAAACAATAATTAAGGCCAAATTGTTTAGCAGAGCATATTATAACATTTCAGAGTATTTGAATGACAAAAATGCTTGGGATTAAGTAGCTCTAAGTCAACACAAGAAAATGAATGTACATACAGGACGACGTTTTTTTTTTAAAAAAAAGGATTCCTACTGAGTTTTTTTGGCAGTGTTTCTCAGTAGTTGCCATGTCACGCACTGCACGGTAGGGGAAAAAATAATGACGATTCCAAACAAATTTAATATTTTTATGGAATAAATGATTTTTTGAATTTGAATTTGAACTGAGATTATGAACTAATGTTCCACGGGTATTTCACCGCTTATCCGACGGGCTGAACTCTGCGCGCTGCAGTAGCTTACAGGTGTCGAACACGATGTGTTTGATATTAACATCCCAGCGTGTATTTAACTCTTCCACCTGTATTAAAAAATATTTTTACAGCGTTTAGTTTTAAGGAATTGTTATTATATATTGACGCCTGGTGAATGCCGCAGTGGAGTTTTTTGCGTCGTGTCTTGGAGTTGAACCGCTCAGTGCCTAGGAAGAAGTGGTTCCCTTACGCAGAGCAAAATTGACGTCAGTAAGTTATAACCGTATCAAATTATATAGAATAAATGATTTGAATGACTTAAAACAAGCAGCAATTAAACCCTCTTAGGACTTATATAATGGCTGGCCCAAGATGTATTTGTAGACAGAAGCAAACATCAAATTTCTTGATAACTTTTAATTTGATAGTTCTATTCCATTATAGAAACATTTCATAGAAATAGCGATACAAATGCAGCCACCGATATGCATCCGAACTACGTCGTACGAATTGACGTCAATAAGATATAACTGTTATTGTAAGTTCAGTAAATGAAGTTTATCTGAATTTGTATCCACATCCCTATGTTTATAGTTGAATAAATGATTTGATTGGCTTGAACCAAGATTTAATTGAGTAATTCCATGTAACCAGTATATGAACATTCCATAGAAATATTGATACTATCACAGCAACTGATATGTATCTGAACTAATGTGGTGGCTGGACTGCCATAGTACAAACATCAGACACAAACATTATCTTGAAGTCTGTAATATTAGTTTCTACAAGATTATTATTAGAAAACTGCTTTACAAACCAGAATGTGAAAATGTCTTCTTTTTTCACTGAGGATTAAGAAATAACAGGAAAATTGTGCCCAGGCGCAGTGGCGAAGCCAACAACGAGAAAGTAGCCACCTCGTGGCGCGCAGGAAGTGTTCTTACTACAAAGGATCAGTAATATAGACACAGGGTAAAGACTGCGTGAACGACATTACGGAACTCCTTATCATTAGACTGGTGACCGAGACCCAAATCTGAGGACAGTGAATAGAAACCTCCACACCCCAGTTGACACTAACAATCTGTGTAATGAAAGCAATTATCGTGGCGAACCAAAAGAGAAGTAAGAGAAAGCGCCGGGCCGCCCTCTGTTAGAAAACGTGTCCTTAAAGAAGTCAGTAACAAAAGGGTTTGCTGCAGCCTTTAGGTTTAAAGCGTTTACTTCTGAAGGGATAACAATTCACCGATTACCACTTTCGTTTTGTAAATTCTATGATAGCAGATTAATGTTTGGATCTATTTTACAAACTCCATCGAATGGAGTAAGTTATTGCCGAATATATCGATATAAATTACTTGTTAACCTTCTATACAAGTAAACAGCACCATAGAGAAGCTAGCAATTAATTCGCTTTGGACAAAAGCGGTCAGAAATGGACCGGTACAGAATTTTAGGCGTGCGCTGGACGGAAGCCAGGAAGTTCGATATAAATGAATAAACGTGAATGTCATTATCAACATTATCACTGACACTGAAATTATGAACAAATGTTCCACGGGTATATCACCGTTCATCCGGCGGGCTGTTCTCTGCGCGCTGCAGTAGCTTACAGGTGTAGAACACGATAAGTTTGATATTAACATCCCAGCGTCATCCCATATTTAACTCTTCCACCTGTATTGTTAATATTTTTTACAACGTTTAGTTTTAAGGTATTGTGAAAACATCTAATTTCTCAATTAATTTTAATATTATAATCCCATGTAACCATAATATAGACATTCCATAGAAATATCAATAGCCAGTACAGTGAACATGCAGATCTGCTACTAGACAAGTGTGAGAGTAATGAAGGCGCTTCTCTTACAGAAGCCGAAAGACAACTAAAGAAAGAAATAGAGCGCGTCGGACCGCGCTCTTTTATTAAAAAGATGGTTTACTAACCAGAATATGAAAATATCAACTTTTCTCGCCATAAATTTATATCCACTTATGTTAATAGTTAGAAAAAATGATTTGATTGACTTGAACCAATCAACAATTTAACCCTTTTGTGCCCAATCTTATGGCTGGCGAAAGATGTATATTTGTAGACGAAAGCAAACACCTTCATAACTTTTAATTTAATAGTTCTTTTTAACCATTATACTTAGAAATATTTCATAGAAATAGCGATACAAACACAGCAACCGATATGCATCCGAACTACGTCGTACGAAATGACGTCAATGAGATATAAAAATGCTATTATAAGTGCAGTAAATGAAGTTTATCTGAATTTGTAGCCAGAGTTCCTGCTCCGACTGTTCAGGTTGGTAGGGCATCGCACCGATCGACAACGTCAGCGCATCATCCTGGTGACGTTGACATACAACAATGAACGTAATGAAAGTGGTTATCATGGAGAACCAAGAACAGAAGTAAGAAAAAGCGCCGGGCCGCGCTCTGTTAGAAAACGGGTCCTTTAAGAAGTCAGTAACAAAAGGGGTTGCTGCAGCCTTTAGGTTTCAAGCGTTTACTTCTGAAGGGATAACATTTGACCGATTACAACTTTCGTTTTGTAAATTCTATGATAGCAGATTAATGTTTGGACCCATTTTACAAACTCCATCGAATGGAGTAAGTTATTGCCGAATATATCGATATAAATTACTTGTTAACCTTCTATACGAGTAAACAGCACCATTGAGAAGCTAGCAATTAATTCGCTTTGGACAAAAGCGGTCAAAAATGGACTGGTACAGAATTTTAGGCGTGCGCTGAACGGAAACTAGGAAATTCGATATAAATGAATAAATGTGACGTCATTTTCAACATCATCACTGCAATTAATTACAGCAATCAAATTAAAGCAACCATCAAATTTTTTGATAACTTTTAATTTAATGGTTCCATATAGCCATTATAGAAACATTTCATAGAAATAGCGATACCAACGCAGCCACCGATATGCATCTGAACTAATGTGGTGGCTGGACTGCCATAGTACCAACACGAGACACAAACATTATCTTGAAGTCTGTGTTATTAGACTTTAAAAGATTATTATTAGAAAACTGCTTAACAAACCAGATTGTGAAAATGTCTCCTTTTCTCACTGAGGATTAAGAAATAACAGGAAAATTGTGCTCAGGCGCAGTGGCAACGACAACAACGAGAAAGTAACCACGTCGTGGCGCGCAGGAAGTATTCTTCTTACAAAGGATCAGTAATATAGACACAGCGTAAAGACTGCGTGGACGACATTACGTAACTCCTTATCATTAGACTGGTGATCGAGACCCAAATCTGAGAACAGTGAATAGAAACTTCCACAACCTAGCCGACACTAACAATCTGCGCAATGAAAGCGGTTATCGTGGAGAACCTAAAAGAAAAGTAAGAGAAAGCCTTTAAGAAGTCAGTAACAAAAGGGTTTGTTGCAGCCTTTAGGTTTCTTCTGAAGGGATAACATTTCACCGATAAGAACTTTAGTTTTGTCAATTCTATGATAGCAGATTAATGTTTGGACCCATTGTACAAACTCCATCGAATTGAGTAACTTATTGTCGAATATATCGATATAAATTACTTGTTAACCCTCTACACATGTAAAACGCACCATTAAGAAGCTAGCAATTAATTCGCTTTGGACAAAAGCAGTCAAAAATGGACTGGTACAGAACTTTATTCGTGCGCTGGACGGAAGCCAGGAAGTTCGATATAAATGAATAAATGTGAAGTCATTTTCAACATCATCACTGACACTGTATACTTTGTGTATACTTCTAATAATAAAACATTAATTATATTTATAGGGAATAGGGGTAATTTGAACAAATCCTCTCTTATAAAATATCTAAATAGTTTAAATACATTAAATATGGAAAATATTGTAATGTTTACATTCCCTTATAGCGATGGTTTGTCACAGGAAGAAAATATTTTTAGATATAAGCTAAATATGACATTGCATACATTATGTATCAATAACAAGGAGAAATTCCATTTTATAGACACTAACAATTATGTTAGTAAATCTTTTTATTTGACACAGGATAATTATTATGTATCCAAGTATTGGGCAAGACAAATAGCTGTTTCGCTATCCTATTTTTTTTATATATCAGCCAAGAACTTGGCTAAACAAATGACTGCTCCTATTGAGCAACATTTAGTTGACAATTGTAATGTCAGTAATTTTAATACTGACAGTTACAGCTCAAATTTAACTGCTCAGAGTAATTTAAATTAAAAAGTAAGACAACAGAGGATTTCTCTTGCATTGCAACAAGCAAGCAACCTTTGCTTATTACAAATAATAATAAAAAAATGAAAAATTGTATCAACCTGGTGCATCAAAATATTCAAGGTGTGATAGGAAAAGAGCTAGAATTGGAGTTGTTTATGAATTGTAGCAATATTGATATAATATGTTTAAATGAGCACTGGCTAACTAACCATCAATTCATTTTCAGCTTCAATAATCATCAGGTTGCAAGCTCATTCAACAGGAAAACCTATAAACGTGGTGGCTCCTTAATATTAGTGAATAAATTGTTAAAATTTAAAGAAAGATGTGATGTTGTGAGCATTACTGTTGAGCGAGTTCTAGAGATCTCTTGTGTTGAATTGGAGCGATTCATTGTACTGAATCTTTACAAACCGCCATGCGCATCTATTAATGCTTTTTTAGACATAGCTGAGACTGCCTTAAATAAAGTATGTAATAACCATAAAACAGTTGTTGTTTGTGGAGATTTTAACATAAATATATTGGACAAAAATTCTGATAGTTATAACTTTCTGAATTTATTTAAATCATTTAATTTAATTAATATTTTTATGGAACCAACCAGAATAACGAGCACTAGTGCAAGGTGTATTGATAACATATTTAGTAATGTAAATCCTTTACATAAATCAATAATCAATAAGGTTAAATCTGATCACACAGGGCAGTTGGTTTCCTTTCCGAGTACCCAAAGTATTGTAAGAAAACAAATAAGTATTATACCATTCAGCGAAAGCCGTATGGAAAAATTCAAATGTAATATTACAAAAAGAATCCAATTGTTGCCCTGTCACGGAAATGCGGATCACATGTACAACTCATTATTCAACCTGATTAATGGCGAGTTTAGTTCAGTTTTTACTCCTAGACATTGTTCTATAAGTGAAAAGCTAACTTTTAGTGATTGGGCAACTCCTGGAATTTTCAAAAGCCGTAATAAATTATATGAACTCTATGAAGAAAAATCTTACAATCACAGTCTCAATTTTCAAGAGTTTGTAAAAAAATATTCAAGAATATTTAGACAAGCCTGTCTCGGAGCAAAATCAATGTATTTAAAAAATAAAATAAAATGTTCAAATAATGTTATTAAGACAACTTGGAATGTCATAAATAGTGAGACCGGTTGAACGAAAGTACGTAGTCAGGATTTTCACCTAAAAATAAATAATATTGATATTAAAGAAGACTTTGAGGTTGCAACTGAATTTGAAAATTTTTTTCCAACATTCCAATTGTCGTTACAAGAAACCTTTCGTCTTGTTCTAAAACTGCCGAGCAGCTTCTTAAGTACGGCGTGAATGAGTGCGGCACAGATTTTGAATTTTCAGCTGTTAGCCCTAGAGATGTTTTAAATGCCTTTAAATCAATAAATATGAAGAACACAAAAGATTTATGGGGTTTATCTGTTAAAACTATTTCACATATTATTACTGTAATAGCTCCATACCTGGCAGCTGTATTCAATTGCTGTGTCGCATCTGGTGTGTTTCCTGACTTGATGAAACATAGTAAGATAATTCCATTATTTAAAACTGGTGATACTGGAGACCCCTCTAACTTTCGGCCTGTTTCCGTTCTACCTACTCTAAGTAAGATCTTTGAAAAGCTTATGCTTGGCCAGTTGCTTAGTCACTTTAATATACATAATTTACTTCACAGGAAACAGTTTGAATTCACGAGGGGTTGTTCAACCATAGATGCGGGGGTTAATTTACTAAAAAGTATTTTTGAGACTTGGGAGGATTCGCAGGATGCTTTGGGTGTTTTCTGCGACTTATCTAAGGCATTCGATTGTGTTCACCATGAGACTCTTGTCAGAAAACTACACCACTATGGTATCAGAAACAGGGCTCTCGATCTTCTGACTTCTTACTTGAGTAATAGGGTTCAGAGGGTCGAAGTAAAAGGTAAACGATCTGCAGGAAGCCCAGTTGTAATGGGCGTTCCGCAGGGGTCAATCCTTGGTCCATTTCTGTTTTTAATATACATAAATGACTTACCTTACTATGTAGGAGATAAGCATGAGATTGTATTGTTTGCAGATGATACTTCCTTGACGTTTAAAATTAATAGACAATTACACAATTATGACAAAGTTAACAGTGCACTCTCAAAGGTTGTTCATTGGTTTAATGTTAATAATCTTCTTTTGAATGATAAAAAAACTAAAGTAATCAAATTCTCGACACCTAATGTAAGGCATTCTGGCAGATCTGGGTTGGACCCTGTGGGGACTGCAGTATTTTTGGGTATCACTATTGACTCAAAACTGCAGTGGGGACCGCAGATTGAAAAATTATCAGGCAAATTAAGTTCTGCAGCATTTGCAGTAAAAACAATTAGACGGCTTACTGATATTGAGACAGCTAGAATAGTTTATTTTAGTTATTTCCATAGTGTTATGTCATATGGAATTCTTCTCTGGGGTAATTCTGCGGACATTAATACCATCTTTGTATTGCAAAAGAGAGCTGTAAGAGCAATATACCAACTTGGTCCTAGAATGTCTCTAAGAGAAAAGTTCAAAGAAATAAATATTCTTACGGTTATTTCGCAATTTATTTATGAAAATTTACTTTATGTGCATAAAAATATAGACTCCTTTACTAAAAAGAGTGCTATACATGGTATAAATACTAGACATAAAAGTAATCTTGTGTTACATACTACTCGTCTCCAAAAAATAAGCAACTCTTTTATGGGGCAATGTATTAGATTCTACATTAAACTTCCCAATGAAATTAGAACATTGTCCATAAATAAATTTTAAACAATAATTAAGGCCAAATTGTTTAGCAGAGCATATTATAACATTTCAGAGTATTTGAATGACAAAAATGCTTGGGATTAAGTAGCTCTAAGTCAACACAAGAAAATGAATGTACATACAGGACGACGTTTTTTTTTTTAAAAAAAGGATTCCTACTGAGTTTTTTTGGCAGTGTTTCTCAGTAGTTGCCATGTCACGCACTGCACGGTAGGGGAAAAAATAATGACGATTCCAAACAAATTTAATATTTTTATGGAATAAATGATTTTTTGAATTTGAATTTGAACTGAGATTATGAACTAATGTTCCACGGGTATTTCACCGCTTATCCGACGGGCTGAACTCTGCGCGCTGCAGTAGCTTACAGGTGTCGAACACGATGTGTTTGATATTAACATCCCAGCGTGTATTTAACTCTTCCACCTGTATTAAAAAATATTTTTACAGCGTTTAGTTTTAAGGAATTGTTATTATATATTGACGCCTGGTGAATGCCGCAGTGGAGTTTTTTGCGTCGTGTCTTGGAGTTGAACCGCTCAGTGCCTAGGAAGAAGTGGTTCCCTTACGCAGAGCAAAATTGACGTCAGTAAGTTATAACCGTATCAAATTATATAGAATAAATGATTTGAATGACTTAAAACAAGCAGCAATTAAACCCTCTTAGGACTTATATAATGGCTGGCCCAAGATGTATTTGTAGACAGAAGCAAACATCAAATTTCTTGATAACTTTTAATTTGATAGTTCTATTCCATTATAGTAACATTTCATAGAAATAGCGATACAAATGCAGCCACCGATATGCATCCGAACTACGTCGTACGAATTGACGTCAATAAGATATAACTGTTATTGTAAGTTCAGTAAATGAAGTTTATCTGAATTTGTATCCACATCCCTATGTTTATAGTTGAATAAATGATTTGATTGGCTTGAACCAAGATTTAATTGAGTAATTCCATGTAACCAGTATATGAACATTCCATAGAAATATTGATACTATCACAGCAACTGATATGTATCTGAACTAATGTGGTGGCTGGACTGCCATAGTACAAACATCAGACACAAACATTATCTTGAAGTCTGTAATATTAGTTTCTACAAGATTATTATTAGAAAACTGCTTTACAAACCAGAATGTGAAAATGTCTTCTTTTTTCACTGAGGATTAAGAAATAACAGGAAAATTGTGCCCAGGCGCAGTGGCGAAGCCAACAACGAGAAAGTAGCCACCTCGTGGCGCGCAGGAAGTGTTCTTACTACAAAGGATCAGTAATATAGACACAGGGTAAAGACTGCGTGAACGACATTACGGAACTCCTTATCATTAGACTGGTGACCGAGACCCAAATCTGAGGACAGTGAATAGAAACCTCCACACCCCAGTTGACACTAACAATCTGTGTAATGAAAGCAATTATCGTGGCGAACCAAAAGAGAAGTAAGAGAAAGCGCCGGGCCGCCCTCTGTTAGAAAACGTGTCCTTAAAGAAGTCAGTAACAAAAGGGTTTGCTGCAGCCTTTAGGTTTAAAGCGTTTACTTCTGAAGGGATAACAATTCACCGATTACCACTTTCGTTTTGTAAATTCTATGATAGCAGATTAATGTTTGGATCTATTTTACAAACTCCATCGAATGGAGTAAGTTATTGCCGAATATATCGATATAAATTACTTGTTAACCTTCTATACAAGTAAACAGCACCATAGAGAAGCTAGCAATTAATTCGCTTTGGACAAAAGCGGTCAGAAATGGACCGGTACAGAATTTTAGGCGTGCGCTGGACGGAAGCCAGGAAGTTCGATATAAATGAATAAACGTGAATGTCATTATCAACATTATCACTGACACTGAAATTATGAACAAATGTTCCACGGGTATATCACCGTTCATCCGGCGGGCTGTTCTCTGCGCGCTGCAGTAGCTTACAGGTGTAGAACACGATAAGTTTGATATTAACATCCCAGCGTCATCCCATATTTAACTCTTCCACCTGTATTGTTAATATTTTTTACAACGTTTAGTTTTAAGGTATTGTGAAAACATCTAATTTCTCAATTAATTTTAATATTATAATCCCATGTAACCATAATATAGACATTCCATAGAAATATCAATAGCCAGTACAGTGAACATGCAGATCTGCTACTAGACAAGTGTGAGAGTAATGAAGGCGCTTCTCTTACAGAAGCCGAAAGACAACTAAAGAAAGAAATAGAGCGCGTCGGACCGCGCTCTTTTATTAAAAAGATGGTTTACTAACCAGAATATGAAAATATCAACTTTTCTCGCCATAAATTTATATCCACTTATGTTAATAGTTAGAAAAAATGATTTGATTGACTTGAACCAATCAACAATTTAACCCTTTTGTGCCCAATCTTATGGCTGGCGAAAGATGTATATTTGTAGACGAAAGCAAACACCTTCATAACTTTTAATTTAATAGTTCTTTTTAACCATTATACTTAGAAATATTTCATAGAAATAGCGATACAAACACAGCAACCGATATGCATCCGAACTACGTCGTACGAAATGACGTCAATGAGATATAAAAATGCTATTATAAGTGCAGTAAATGAAGTTTATCTGAATTTGTAGCCAGAGTTCCTGCTCCGACTGTTCAGGTTGGTAGGGCATCGCACCGATCGACAACGTCAGCGCATCATCCTGGTGACGTTGACATACAACAATGAACGTAATGAAAGTGGTTATCATGGAGAACCAAGAACAGAAGTAAGAAAAAGCGCCGGGCCGCGCTCTGTTAGAAAACGGGTCCTTTAAGAAGTCAGTAACAAAAGGGGTTGCTGCAGCCTTTAGGTTTCAAGCGTTTACTTCTGAAGGGATAACATTTGACCGATTACAACTTTCGTTTTGTAAATTCTATGATAGCAGATTAATGTTTGGACCCATTTTACAAACTCCATCGAATGGAGTAAGTTTATTGCCGAATATATCGATATAAATTACTTGTTAACCTTCTATACGAGTAAACAGCACCATTGAGAAGCTAGCAATTAATTCGCTTTGGACAAAAGCGGTCAAAAATGGGACTGGTACAGAATTTTAGGCGTGCGCTGAACGGAAACTAGGAAATTCGATATAAATGAATAAATGTGACGTCATTTTCAACATCATCACTGCAATTAATTACAGCAATCAAATTAAAGCAACCATCAAATTTTTTGATAACTTTTAATTTAATGGTTCCATATAGCCATTATAGAAACATTTCATAGAAATAGCGATACCAACGCAGCCACCGATATGCATCTGAACTAATGTGGTGGCTGGACTGCCATAGTACCAACACGAGACACAAACATTATCTTGAAGTCTGTGTTTATTAGACTTTAAAAGATTATTATTAGAAAACTGCTTAACAAACCAGATGTGAAAATGTCCTCCTTTTCTCACTGAGGATTAAGAAATAACAGGAAAATGTGCTCAGGCGCAGTGGCAACGACAACAACGAGAAAGTAACCACGTCGTGGCGCGCAGGAAGTATTCTTCTTACAAAGGATCAGTAATATAGACACAGCGTAAAGACTGCGTGGACGACATTACGTAACTCCTTATCATTAGACTGGTGATCGAGACCCAAATCTGAGAACAGTGAATAGAAACTTCCACAACCTAGCCGACACTAACAATCTGCGCAATGAAAGCGGTTATCGTGGAGAACCTAAAAGAAAAGTAAGAGAAAGCCTTTAAGAAGTCAGTAACAAAAGGGTTTGTTGCAGCCTTTAGGTTTCTTCTGAAGGGATAACATTTCACCGATAAGAACTTTAGTTTTGTCAATTCTGATAGCAGATTAATGTTTGGACCCATTGTACAAACTCCATCGAATTGAGTAACTTATTGTCGAATATATCGATATAAATTACTTGTTAACCCTCTACACATGTAAAACGCACCATTAAGAAGCTAGCAATTAATTCGCTTTGGACAAAAGCAGTCAAAAATGGACTGGTACAGAACTTTATTCGTGCGCTGGACGGAAGCCAGGAAGTTCGATATAAATGAATAAATGTGAAGTCATTTTCAACATCATCACTGACACTGTATACTTTGTGTATACTTCTAATAATAAAACATTAATTATATTTATAGGGAATAGGGGTAATTTGAACAAATCCTCTCTTATAAAATATCTAAATAGTTTAAATACATTAAATATGGAAAATATTGTAATGTTTACATTCCCTTATAGCGATGGTTTGTCACAGGAAGAAAATATTTTTAGATATAAGCTAAATATGACATTGCATACATTATGTATCAATAACAAGGAGAAATTCCATTTTATAGACACTAACAATTATGTTAGTAAATCTTTTTATTTGACACAGGATAATTATTATGTATCCAAGTATTGGGCAAGACAAATAGCTGTTTCGCTATCCTATTTTTTTTATATATCAGCCAAGAACTTGGCTAAACAAATGACTGCTCCTATTGAGCAACATTTAGTTGACAATTGTAATGTCAGTAATTTTAATACTGACAGTTACAGCTCAAATTTAACTGCTCAGAGTAATTTAAATTAAAAAGTAAGACAACAGAGGATTTCTCTTGCATTGCAACAAGCAAGCAACCTTTGCTTATTACAAATAATAATAAAAAAATGAAAAATTGTATCAACCTGGTGCATCAAAATATTCAAGGTGTGATAGGAAAAGAGCTAGAATTGGAGTTGTTTATGAATTGTAGCAATATTGATATAATATGTTTAAATGAGCACTGGCTAACTAACCATCAATTCATTTTCAGCTTCAATAATCATCAGGTTGCAAGCTCATTCAACAGGAAAACCTATAAACGTGGTGGCTCCTTAATATTAGTGAATAAATTGTTAAAATTTAAAGAAAGATGTGATGTTGTGAGCATTACTGTTGAGCGAGTTCTAGAGATCTCTTGTGTTGAATTGGAGCGATTCATTGTACTGAATCTTTACAAACCGCCATGCGCATCTATTAATGCTTTTTTAGACATAGCTGAGACTGCCTTAAATAAAGTATGTAATAACCATAAAACAGTTGTTGTTTGTGGAGATTTTAACATAAATATATTGGACAAAAATTCTGATAGTTATAACTTTCTGAATTTATTTAAATCATTTAATTTAATTAATATTTTTATGGAACCAACCAGAATAACGAGCACTAGTGCAAGGTGTATTGATAACATATTTAGTAATGTAAATCCTTTACATAAATCAATAATCAATAAGGTTAAATCTGATCACACAGGGCAGTTGGTTTCCTTTCCGAGTACCCAAAGTATTGTAAGAAAACAAATAAGTATTATACCATTCAGCGAAAGCCGTATGGAAAAATTCAAATGTAATATTACAAAAAGAATCCAATTGTTGCCCTGTCACGGAAATGCGGATCACATGTACAACTCATTATTCAACCTGATTAATGGCGAGTTTAGTTCAGTTTTTACTCCTAGACATTGTTCTATAAGTGAAAAGCTAACTTTTAGTGATTGGGCAACTCCTGGAATTTTCAAAAGCCGTAATAAATTATATGAACTCTATGAAGAAAAATCTTACAATCACAGTCTCAATTTTCAAGAGTTTGTAAAAAAATATTCAAGAATATTTAGACAAGCCTGTCTCGGAGCAAAATCAATGTATTTAAAAAATAAAATAAAATGTTCAAATAATGTTATTAAGACAACTTGGAATGTCATAAATAGTGAGACCGGTAGAACGAAAGTACGTAGTCAGGATTTTCACCTAAAAATAAATAATATTGATATTAAAGAAGACTTTGAGGTTGCAACTGAATTTGAAAATTTTTTTCCAACATTCCAATTGTCGTTACAAGAAACCTTTCGTCTTGTTCTAAAACTGCCGAGCAGCTTCTTAAGTACGGCGTGAATGAGTGCGGCACAGATTTTGAATTTTCAGCTATTAGCCCTAGAGATGTTTTAAATGCCTTTAAATCAATAAATATGAAGAACACAAAAGATTTATGGGGTTTATCTGTTAAAACTATTTCACATATTATTACTGTAATAGCTCCATACCTGGCAGCTGTATTCAATTGCTGTGTCGCATCTGGTGTGTTTCCTGACTTGATGAAACATAGTAAGATAATTCCATTATTTAAAACTGGTGATACTGGAGACCCCTCTAACTTTCGGCCTGTTTCCGTTCTACCTACTCTAAGTAAGATCTTTGAAAAGCTTATGCTTGGCCAGTTGCTTAGTCACTTTAATATACATAATTTACTTCACAGGAAACAGTTTGAATTCACGAGGGGTTGTTCAACCATAGATGCGGGGGTTAATTTACTAAAAAGTATTTTTGAGACTTGGGAGGATTCGCAGGATGCTTTGGGTGTTTTCTGCGACTTATCTAAGGCATTCGATTGTGTTCACCATGAGACTCTTGTCAGAAAACTACACCACTATGGTATCAGAAACAGGGCTCTCGATCTTCTGACTTCTTACTTGAGTAATAGGGTTCAGAGGGTCGAAGTAAAAGGTAAACGATCTGCAGGAAGCCCAGTTGTAATGGGCGTTCCGCAGGGGTCAATCCTTGGTCCATTTCTGTTTTTAATATACATAAATGACTTACCTTACTATGTAGGAGATAAGCATGAGATTGTATTGTTTGCAGATGATACTTCCTTGACGTTTAAAATTAATAGACAATTACACAATTATGACAAAGTTAACAGTGCACTCTCAAAGGTTGTTCATTGGTTTAATGTTAATAATCTTCTTTTGAATGATAAAAAAACTAAAGTAATCAAATTCTCGACACCTAATGTAAGGCATTCTGGCAGATCTGGGTTGGACCCTGTGGGGACTGCAGTATTTTTGGGTATCACTATTGACTCAAAACTGCAGTGGGGACCGCAGATTGAAAAATTATCAGGCAAATTAAGTTCTGCAGCATTTGCAGTAAAAACAATTAGACGGCTTACTGATATTGAGACAGCTAGAATAGTTTATTTTAGTTATTTCCATAGTGTTATGTCATATGGAATTCTTCTCTGGGGTAATTCTGCGGACATTAATACCATCTTTGTATTGCAAAAGAGAGCTGTAAGAGCAATATACCAACTTGGTCCTAGAATGTCTCTAAGAGAAAAGTTCAAAGAAATAAATATTCTTACGGTTATTTCGCAATTTATTTATGAAAATTTACTTTACGTGCATAAAAATATAGACTCCTTTACTAAAAAGAGTGATATACATGGTATAAATACTAGACATAAAAGTAATCTTGTGTTACATACTACTCGTCTCCAAAAAATAAGCAACTCTTTTATGGGGCAATGTATTAGATTCTACATTAAACTTCCCAATGAAATTAGAACATTGTCCATAAATAAATTTTAAACAATAATTAAGGCCAAATTGTTTAGCAGAGCATATTATAACATTTCAGAGTATTTGAATGACAAAAATGCTTGGGATTAAGTAGCTCTAAGTCAACACAAGAAAATGAATGTACATACAGGACGACGTTTTTTTTTTAAAAAAAGGATTCCTACTGAGTTTTTTTGGCAGTGTTTCTCAGTAGTTGCCATGTCACGCACTGCACGGTAGGGGAAAAAATAATGACGATTCCAAACAAATTTAATATTTTTATGGAATAAATGATTTTTTGAATTTGAATTTGAACTGAGATTATGAACTAATGTTCCACGGGTATTTCACCGCTTATCCGACGGGCTGAACTCTGCGCGCTGCAGTAGCTTACAGGTGTCGAACACGATGTGTTTGATATTAACATCCCAGCGTGTATTTAACTCTTCCACCTGTATTAAAAAATATTTTTACAGCGTTTAGTTTTAAGGAATTGTTATTATATATTGACGCCTGGTGAATGCCGCAGTGGAGTTTTTTGCGTCGTGTCTTGGAGTTGAACCGCTCAGTGCCTAGGAAGAAGTGGTTCCCTTACGCAGAGCAAAATTGACGTCAGTAAGTTATAACCGTATCAAATTATATAGAATAAATGATTTGAATGACTTAAAACAAGCAGCAATTAAACCCTCTTAGGACTTATATAATGGCTGGCCCAAGATGTATTTGTAGACAGAAGCAAACATCAAATTTCTTGATAACTTTTAATTTGATAGTTCTATTCCATTATAGAAATATTTCATAGAAATAGCGATACAAATGCAGCCACCGATATGCATCCGAACTACGTCGTACGAATTGACGTCAATAAGATATAACTATATTATTGTAAGTTCAGTAAATGAAGTTTATCTGAATTTGTATCCACATCCCTATGTTTATAGTTGAATAAATGATTTGATTGGCTTGAACCAAGATTTAATTGAGTAATTCCATGTAACCAGTATATGAACATTCCATAGAAATATTGATACTATCACAGCAACTGATATGTATCTGAACTAATGTGGTGGCTGGACTGCCATAGTACAAACACCAGACACAAACATTATCTTGAAGTCTGTAATATTAGTTTCTACAAGATTATTATTAGAAAACTGCTTTACAAACCAGAATGTGAAAATGTCTTCTTTTTTCACTGAGGATTAAGAAATAACAGGAAAATTGTGCCCAGGCGCAGTGGCGAAGCCAACAACGAGAAAGTAGCCACCTCGTGGCGCGCAGGAAGTGTTCTTACTACAAAGGATCAGTAATATAGACACAGGGTAAAGACTGCGTGAACGACATTACGGAACTCCTTATCATTAGACTGGTGACCGAGACCCAAATCTGAGGACAGTGAATAGAAACCTCCACACCCCAGTTGACACTAACAATCTGTGTAATGAAAGCAATTATCGTGGCGAACCAAAAGAGAAGTAAGAGAAAGCGCCGGGCCGCGATCTGTTAGAAAACGGGTCTTTAAAGAAGTCAGTAACAAAAGGGTTTGTTGCAGCCTTTAGGTTTCGAGCGTTTACTTCTGAAGGGATAACATTTCACCGATTACAACTTTCGTTTTGTAAATTCTATTATAGCAGATTAATGTTTGGACCCATTTTACAAAGTCCATCGAATGGAGTAAGTTATTGCCGAATATATCGCAATAAATTACTTGTTAACCTTCTATACAAGTAAACAGCACCATTGAGAAGCTAGCAATTCATTCGCTTTGGACAAAAGCGGTCAGAAATGGACCGGTACAGAATTTTAGGCGTGCTCTAGACGGAAGCCAGGAAGTTCGATATAAATGAAAAAAATGTCATTTTCAACATCATCACTGACACTGAGATTATGAACAAATGTTCCACGGGTATATCACCGTTCATCCGGCGGGCTGTTCTCTGCGCGCTGCAGTAGCTTACAGGTGTAGAACACGATAAGTTTGATATTAACATCCCAGCGTCATCCCATATTTAACTCTTCCACCTGTATTATTAATATTTTTTACAACGTTTACTCGTAGTTTTAAGGTATTGTGAAAACGTCTAATTTCTCAATAAATTTTAATATAATAATCCCATGTGACCATAATATAAACATTCCATAGAAATAGCAATAGCCAGTACAGTGAACATGCAGATCTGCTACTAGACAAGTGTGAGAGTAATGAAGGCGCTTCTCCTACAGAAGCCGAGAGACAACTAGAGAAAGAATTATAGCGCGTCGGACCGCGCTCTTTTATTAAAAAGATGGTTTGCGAACCAGAATGTGAAAATGTCAACTTTTCTCGCCATAAATAACCCTTTTGTGCCCAATTTAATGGCTGGCCCAAGATGTATTTGTAGACGGAAGTAAACATCAAATTGTTTGATAACTTTTAATTTAATAGTTCTATATAACCATTATAGACACATTTCATAGAAATAGCGATACAAACGCAGCAACCGATATGCATCTGGACTACGTCGAACGAATTGACGTCAATGAGATTTAACAATGTTATTATAAGTGCAGTAAATGAAGTTTATCTGAATTTGTAGCCGGAGTTCCTGCTCCGACTGTACAAGTTGGTAGGGCATCACACCGATCGACATCATCAGCACATCATCCTGATGACGTTGACATACCGGATAAAAATCTGCGTAATGAAAGCGATTATCGTGGCGAACCAAAAAGAGAAGTAAGAAAAAGCGCCGGGCCGCGCTCTGTTAGAAAACGGGTCCTTTAAGAAGTCAGTAACAAAAGGGTTTGCTGTAGCCTTTAGGTTTCAAGCGTTGACTTCTGAAGGGATAAAATTTCACCGATTACAACTTTCGTTTTGTAAATTCTATGATAGCAGATTAATGTTTGGACCCATTTTACAAACTCCATCGAATGGAGTAAGTTATTGCCGAATATATCGATATAAATTACTTGTTAACCTTCTATACGAGTAAACAGCACCATTGAGAAGCAAGCAATTAATGCGCTTTGGACAAAAGCGGTCGAAAATGGACTGGTACAGAATTTTAGGCGTGCGCTGGCCGGAAACGTTCGATATAAATGAATAAATGTGACGTCATTTTCAACATCATCACTGCAATTAACTACAGCAATCAAATTAAAGCAAACATCAAATTTTTTGATAACTTTTAATTTAATGGTTCCATATAACCATTATAGAAACCTTTCATAGAAATAGCGATACCAACGCAGCCACCGATATGCATCTGAACTAATGTGGTGGCTGGACTGCCATAATACAAACACCTGACACAAACATTATCTTGAAGTCTGTGATATTAGACTATACAAGATTATTATTAGAAAACTGCTTTACAAACCAGATTGTGAAAATGTCTTCTTTTCTCACCAAATTTTCAGAAATAGTGAGGATATAGTGAGAAGGAGATGGTGCAAAAAGTGATTTTCCTACAAAAGCACAGTAATATGGACACCGCGTGAAAACTGTGCGGAAGGTACCATGGGAGGACAATGGTGCTCGGGTGAAGCTCCTGCTTCAAAATAACAACGAGAAAGTGATCAACGCAGGGCCGTACTGGAAGCAAAGCCAACACAAGAATGTTGCTTTGCAAAGTGTAAATTCACGGCAATAGTTCAGACACTAACCTTATCATTCCGAAGGATTGACGCACATTCACCTTAATGTGTCGTCATAATGAGAGCGACTATCGTAGAGAACTCAAAAATAATATTAGAAATAGCGCCAGGCCACGGTGTGTTAGAAAACTATAGCTTACAAACCAGAATGGGAAAATTTCTTCTTTCTTCATCGTCAATTCAACATTAACAATAATCGAAGGAGCGTCCTCGCCAAGAAGTCATTGGACAATGCTGCTCGGGTGAAGCTCCTGCTTGAAGATAGCAACGAGAAAGTAACGTCAATAAGTTATAACTGTAGTACGTAATGTTGAATCAATCAATTAGCTAATCAATTAGCCCACTGCAGTCCACTGCTAGACATAGGCATTTCCCAATGTGCGCCATTTCGTACGATCCTCTGCCTTCCGCATCCAGTTCGTCCCAGCCCAGTCACCTTTTTCAGGTCATCGGTCAATCTGGTTAGGGGGCGTCTTACTCCTACTATGTTGAATAATTGAATTGAATTGCAAGTTGTATCCATTTAACTAGGTTAATAGTTGAATATATGATTTGAAGGACTTGAAACAAGCCGCAATTTAATCCTCTTGGGACTTATGACCCAAGATGTTTTTGAAGGTGTAAGCAAACATCAAATTTCTTAATACGTTTAAATTTAATAATTCCATGTACTAAATATATCAAAATATCCTCCAAATACAGAAAGTTGTATTCCTAAAATGTTGAATTTGCAAAAAGTTGAATTTGCATAATGTTGAATCCTAAAATAATGAATTTGCATAAAGTTGAATTCCTAACATGTTGAATTTAAAGAGTGTGGTGTAATAGAGGGTTACGAGAATGATGAAGGTGCTTCTCTTACAGAAGCCGAAAGACAACGAGAAGAACAAATAGAGCGCATCGGACCACGCACTTTTATTGAAAAGCTGATTTACGAACCAGAATGTGAAAATATTTGATTCACTTGAACCAAGCAGCAATTTAACCCATTTGGCCTTAATTTAATGGCTGGCCCAAGATGATTTTGAAGGTGGAAGCATACACGCAATTTATAAGTAAGTTTTAATTTAATAATTGAGACAACAAAGAGAAAGTGTCCACCTCTTGGCGCGCAGGAAGTGTTCTTCCTTCAAAGGATCAGTAATATAGACACAGCGTAAAGACTGCGTGGACGAAATTACGGAAGTCCTTATCCTTGAACTGGTGACCGAGACCCAAATCTGAGGACAGTGAATAGAAACTTCCACAACCTAGCCGACACTAACAATCTGCGTAATGAAAGCGGTTATCGTGGAGAACCAAAAATAATAGTAAGAGAAAGCGCCGCACTGTGTTGCCGCGGGCGGACAAAAACCAATTTTGAAAACTTGAAGGTATATGAAAAAACATAAACGGAAATCAAAATTGAATAGGTACTTCATCATATTCCAAAAAATGGAGGGTAGTTATGTAATAAAAACTGCGAGAAATCACTTGTCAAAGTACACTATCGTGAGTGACTGCGGTTTAAAGCGAAAACTTAACATAGTTAAAGTAATAATAATTTTAGAAGTAATTAGTATTTCCAAAATAAACAACATGGAATCTACAGTTCAAGGTAAGGTCTTTTAGAAATTATGCATAAGTTTCTTAAACATAAACCTATTTACGCATATAGCGTGCTTAAATATACGACTCAGAATTTGATTATAAATAAAATTCACGAGAAGATTTGTATGTTCTTTCTATTTCTTTCCGTAACAAAATTTTAACAGTAATTATCTCTGGACTACATACTATTAGCATGTTAAAACAAATGTTGCTACTACACACTACCCGATTTTTTAAAATTAATTGTTTATCACAGGACGCGTGGTTGAATTTACTCGTCGCGAACTTGTGGACATCATGTTTAAAGATCCTGTAAAAAATTGGGATCGAAAGGGCCAGAATTTACAAGAAATGATAATTTCGAAGACTAACTGTCCTCCAGACAATCAAAATGCTACTCGGTATAAGGTGTCACTGTTTTTAAATAAAATTAAATCGAAATACTTAGATGCCGGTCGAAGGAAAGATTTATTTTATAAAAGGCATTCAGCTTGGCTAAATGAAAAGGAGATGTTTCCAAATTATGCAGCTCTTCCTGGACCAGGCCGTCCGTCTTCTTCTTTTGACGTAGTAGGTGAGAGGTCCAAGCGAAGAAAAGTTGCTCACTTGGGCGAAACTGCTAGTGGCAATGAATTATCTTTCGCAGCAGCTATGACTTATCGCAAAGAGGGGCAAAGCGATAAAGCAAAGGCTATCAGCAAAATTTCTTCAGCTTCATCTGTCAAACTCAAGTCGTACATGTCTTCATTTAGCAGTGATAATAATTGTTTAACACCTGAGGAGGCGCTTTGCGTATTGTTAGACGCACAATTATCCGTATATCAATATAATGTAATTAGACAGGCAGCAACAAGCAGATTTCCTTCATATAAAAAAGTTTTGGAAGTCAAGAAGTTAAGTTAAGGATAGCATATCCCAATGAAAATGCAATTTAGGCTTCAGAAAAGCACGTTCAGGTTGCATTACAGGATTTACTGGACCACACTTGCACTCGCCTCTCACTTGTATGCAAAGAAGTGTTTTTGTCATTAGAAAATGATACTATAACTGATTTAAAATTACATATTAAATGGGGCATTGATGGTACGTCCGGTTTTACTGAATACAAACAAAAGTTTCAAGATGCTTCAGGAAGTGATGCCGCTATGCTTGTAACTTGTATGGTTCCTATAAGATTAGTCGGTAACACTTCGATTCAAAAAGATGTCATATTTTGGCAAAACAATCGACCATCTTCTCCTAGGTTTTGTCGACCTATACAGCTTCAATTCGAGCACGAAACCACTGAAAGAACCAAGCAAGAAATGATGCGAGTGGAAGGAGAAATTCATAACTTAAGACCTACCAACATCGAAGTAGGTACTAAACATTTTGCAATTTCCCATGAATTGTATTTTACTATGACCGATGGAAAAATTTGTAATGCTGTAACTGACACATCTTCAACTCAAAGGTGCTATATTTGCAAAAAAACATCTAGTCAATTTAATTCCATAGCAGCATCGCGACAAGCACCAGTCGATAACGAAAGTCTTCGTTTTGGTTTATCCATTCTACATGGTTGGATCAGGATGTTTGAATGCTTATTGCACGTGAGTTACAAATTACCAATAAGTAAATGGCGCGTAACAAAGCCTCAAGATAAGCTAGTAGTCGAAGAAACGAAAAAACGCATTCAGCAAGAATTCAAAACCAAGTTAGGCCTAATAATTGATCGCCCCAAACCTGGCTATGGGAATTCCAATGACGGGAATACTGCTCGCCGTTTTTTCGACAATATAGAAATATCTGCTGCTATAACTGGAGTAAATAAAAATCTAATTCATCGCTTCCATATCGTTCTGATGACACTTTCTAGTGGTTTCGATATCGACACAAAAAAATTTGATATTTACTGCTTAAAAACAGCCGTGCTTTTTGTAAAGTTATACCCATGGTTTAATATGCCGACAAGCGTCCACAAGATTTTAATGCACTCATCAATTGTTATTTCACATGCCCTATTACCTATCGGTCTTTTAACAGAGGAGGCCCAGGAGGCTAGGAATAAAGATATAAAGCGATACCGTGAACAGTACTCACGAAAGTGTTCCCGAGAGATGACAATCAGAGATGTCTTTAATAGGCTACTCGTAACGTCTGACCCATTTATTTCAAGCATGCGAAAACTTCCTATAAAAAAGATTAAGGTTTTACCTTGTGAAGTTACAGAGATGCTTCTGCCCTTTAATGTACAAAGAATGGACACAGAAAGTTCATCTACAGAAGGAGACAGTGATAGTGCCAGTGAATTTAGTGATTAAGACTTTGTTTTATTTTACTTACCTATTTTTTCTATCTTTCGTTATTTTTACTTATTCGTTACATCTTATACGCATGCAATAAAGTGTATTTGAATTCAAATTTGAATCAAAAATTCTCTGACGTGCAAAAGTGATTTTTGAAAAATCCTATTTGAATAAATGAGTTGATTTGATTTGATTTGATTTGATTCAAATCCTTTTAGGAGTAAATATTTCTAAACTTTATAATAGTATTTTTTATATAAATTTTTAAGCCTGGCAATCATTTAAATATCATTTTAATTAAGAATGACGGCAGATAAGTTTATTTTGGATACGTGAGTAGGTAAATGAAAATATTATTTTATCAGTTTTTTCATGGAACTTGTCAATATTGGGTTTTACAACTAAAAATAAAATAGAAAACATTTGATACATGTAAAAACTAATTTAATTTCATTGGATAAGTATTTTTCATACAATTACTGTCTTTAGGTAGTAAATTAATATCACAAATAATTTTGTCCGTGACTTAGTATGGAGCGGCAAGACTGTGCGCCGGGCTGCGCTCCGGTTCCTTTAAGAAGTCAGTAACAAAAGGGTTTGTTGCAGCCTTTAGGTTTTTTCTGAAGGGATAACATTTCACCGATAAGAACTTTCGTTTTGTAAATTCTATGATGGCAGATTAATGTTTGGACCCATTTTACAAACTCCATCGAATGGAGTAAGAAATTGCCAAATATATCGATATAAATTACTTGTTAACCTTATATACAAGTAAACAGCACCATTGAGAAGCTAGCAAATAATTTGCTTTGGACAAAAGCGGTAAAAAATGGACTGGCACAGAATTTTAGGCCTGCGCTGGACGGAAGCCAGGAAGTTCGATACAAATGAATAAATGTGACGTCATTGTCAACATCATCACTGACACTGAGATTATGAACAAATGTTCCACGGGTATATCACCGTTCATCCGACGGGCTGTTCTCTGCGCGCTGCAGTAGCTTAAAGGTGTAGAACACGATGTGTTTGATATTAACATCCGAGCGTCATCCCGTATTTAAATTTTCCACCTGTATTAATAATATTTTTTACAACGTTTAATTTTAAGGAATTTTTATCTTAAATTGACTCCTGGCGAATGCCGCAGTGGAATTTGTTGCGCCGTGTCTTGGAGTTGAACCGCTCAGTGCCTAGGAAGCGGTGGTGCACTTACGTGGATTTAAATTGACGTCAATAAGTTATAACCGTGTCATATTATATTGAATAAGTGATTTGTATGACTTGAAACAAGCAGCAATCAAACCTTCTTAGGACTAATGTAATGACTGATCCAAGATGTTTTTGTAGACGTAAGAAATCATAGAATTTCTTAATAAGTTTTGATTTATTAATTCCATATAACCATTATAGAAACATTCCATAGAAAAAGCGATGCAAACGCTGCCACCGATATGAATCTGAAATATGTCGTACGAATTGGCGTCAATAAGATATAACAATGTTAAACTAAATTTTGTAAATGAATTTTATTTGAATTTGTATTTGTATAATTCCATGTAACCAGTATAGGAAAATTACATAAAAATATCGATAATACCACAGCAACTGATATGTATCTGAACTAATGTGGTGGCTGGACTGCCATAGTACAAACACCAGACACAAACATTATCTTGAAGTCTGTGATATTAGATTCTACAAGATTATTATTAGAAAACTGCTTTACAAACCAGAATGTGAAAATGTCTTCTTTTCTCACTGAGGATTAAGAAATAACAGGAAAATTGTGCTCAGGCGCAGTGGCGACGACAACAACGAGAAAGTAACCACGGCGTGGCGCGCAGGAAGTGTTCTTACTACAAAGGATCAGTAATATAGACACAGGGTAAAGACTGCGTGGACGACATTATGGAACTCCTTATCATTAGACTGGTGACCGAGACCCAAATCTGAGGACAGTGAATAGAAACTTCCACAACCTAGCCGACACTTACAATCTGCGTAATGAAAGCGGTTATCGTGGCGAACCAAAAAGAGAAGTAAGAGAAAGCGCCGGGCCGCGCTCTGTTAGAAAACGTGTCCTTTAAGAAGTCAGTAACAAAAGGGTTTGCTGCAGCCTTTAGGTTTCAAGCGTTTACTTCTGAAGCGATAACATTTCACCGATTACAACTTTCGTTTTGTAAATTCTATGATAGCAGATTAATGTTTGGACCCATTTTACAAACTCCATCGAATGGAGTAAGTTATTGCCGAATATATCGATATAAATTACTTGTTAACCTTATACACAGGAAACAGCACCATTGAGAAGCTAGCAAATAATTTGCTTTGGACAAAAGCGGTAAAAAATGGAATAGCACAGAATTTAAGGCGTGCGCTGGACGGAAGCCAGGAAGTTCGACACAAATGAATAAATGTGACGTCATTTTCAACATCACCACTGACACTGAGATTATGAACAAATGTTCCACGGGTATATCACCGTTCATCCGGCGCGCCGTTCTCTGCGCATTGCAGTAGCTTAAAGGTGTAGAACACGATGTGTTTGATATTAACATCCGAGCGTCATCCCGTATTAAAATTTTCCGCCTGTATTAATAATATTTTGACGTGACAACGTCTTATAAATTGGTTTGCCGGGCGACACTTCAAGAAACTGCGTTACGCTCCGCGTTATGCGCTTACAATGAGAGCGAGTGAGAGGCACGCGTCCCGCCTAAGAGCGAGAGAGACAGACATAAAAAGTGAAAGGCACGCGTCCCTTCCACTCGAGCACAGTTAGCCCGCCTAAGAGCGAGAGAGACAGAGCGAGAGAGAGAGTGAGAGAGATAGGCATACACACCGGTTCATGTCTTGTAATTAATAATTTAAAATTTAATTTTGTTTATAATTCTTTGTATAAATAAATGTTTTAAATTGTTACTATTATTTCATCCTTCTTCCTACTATACGAATGAATATTCACATTAAAATTATTTTACCACTCAAAGTCGTTGTCACGTAAAACTTTCGCCTGTATACCGACTTTACAGGCAACCAAATTTTTTTTTTACAACGTTTAATTTTAAGGAATTTTGAAGTGAAAACTTCTTTAGCGGCGTTGGATGGGTAAAAGTCGTAGCTTAACGGTTAGCGGTACGACTGTAAGCCCTTATGGTTTCAGATATTACCAGGTTCAAACCTGGGCTTCTGGCACTTTATGTGATTATTTTTCTTTTTGTAATTTATTACTTTTTGTGTAATCCACAATATTAAATGTAGCTACAGAAGCCATGCTCCATTCTCTTAGCCCTGGTGTCATCCCCAAGTGATTACAAACAATAACAATAACTAAAAAATATTCTCAGACATTCCACACAAGGGCCAACCCTGACCCAAAAACCAGCCAAAGCCCGTCACGTCCATGTTATTGGGCCCAGAATGTGGGTGCAACATCCCCAAAGACATAATCTTGTGCGTAAATAAAAATATTATAAATGTGAGTAGACTGTGAGAGACACCCAGAATGTGGGTGCAACATCCCCAAAGACATAATCTTGTTAGTAAATAAAAACATTATAAAAAGGAGTAATGTATGTGTGTAGACAGACAGTGCATGACAGCGACCACAGTTTAGTATGTGCTTGTTTTAATGTGAGTTTTAAGTATGCCTCTGTTGTTCAATGTACTGCTCTTTCAGCTTTTTCAAAAAGACTGGTTTTGATTTCAGCTCCCTGAGTGGCGGTGGAATATTATTCCAGCAGCGGGTTGCTGCATAGATAAAACTTCCTCTAAAAGCAGTGGTTTTATGTTTGGGCACTGTCAGTCGCACTGTACTATAGCAATTCAACATTAACAATAATCGAAGGAGCGTCCTCGCCAAGAAGTCACTGGACAATGCTGCTCGGGTGAAGCTCCTGCTTGAAGATAGCAACGAGAAAGTAACGTCAATAAGTTATAACTGTAGTACGTTATGTTGAATCAATCAATTAGCTAATAAATTAGCCCACTGCAGTCCACTGCTAGACATAGGCATTTCCCAATGTGCGCCATTTCGTACGACTCTCTGACTTCCGCATCCAGTCCGTCCCAGCCCAGCCACGTTTTTCAGGTCATCAGTCCATCTGGTTAGGGGGCGTCCTACTCCTACTATGTTGAATAATTGAATTGAATTTCAAATTGTATCCATATAACTAGGTTAATAGTTGAATAAATGATTTGAAGGACTTGAAACAAGCCGCAATTTAACCCTCTTGGGACTTATGACCCAAGATGTTTTTGAAGGTGTAAGCAAACATCAAATTTCTTAATACGTTTTAATTTAATAATTCCATGTACTAAATATATCAAAATATCCTCCAGGTACAGAAAGTTGAATGCCTAAAATGTTGAATTTGCAAAAAGTTGAATTTGCATAATGTTGAATCCTAAAATAATGAATTTGCATAAAGTTGAATTCCTAACATGTTGAATTTGCAGAGTGTGGTGTAATAGAGGGTTACGAGAATGATGAAGGCGAACGAGAAGAAGAAATAGAGCGCATCGGAAAAGCTGATTTACGAACCAGAATGTGAAAATATTTGATTCACTTGATCTTGAATTTAATGGCTGGCCCAAGATGATTTTGAAGGTGGAAGCATATTTATAAGTAAGTTTTAATTTAATAATTGAGACAACAAAGAGAAAGTGTCCAACTCGTGGCGCGCAGGAAGTGTTCTTCCTTCAAAGGATCAGTAATATAGACACAGCGTAAAGACTGCGTGGACGAAATTACGGAAGTCCTTATCCTTGAACTGGTGACCGAGACCCAAATCTGAGGACAGTGAATATAAATTTCCACATTCTAGCCGACACTAACATCTGCGTAATGAAAGCGGTTATCGTGGAGAACCAAAAAGAATAGTAAGAGAAAGCGCCGGGCTGCGCTCCGGTTCCTTTAAGAAGTCAGTAACAAAAGGGTTTGTTGCAGCCTTTAGGTTTTTTCTGAAGGGATAACATTTCACCGATAAGAACTTTCGTTTTGTAAATTCTATGATGGCAGATTAATGT
The DNA here is from genome assembly GCA_949126895.1 of Eilema caniola. Taxonomy (NCBI): domain Eukaryota; kingdom Metazoa; phylum Arthropoda; class Insecta; order Lepidoptera; family Erebidae; genus Eilema; species Eilema caniola. The sequence continues at coordinate 47,446,979 of OX421460.1, read as the reverse complement.
TTGGCCCATTTTACAAACTCCATCGAATGGAGTAAGAAATTGCCAAATATATCGATATAAATTACTTGTTAACCTTATATACAAGTAAACAGCACCATTGAGAAGCTAGCAAATAATTTGCTTTGGACAAAAGCGGTAAAAAATGGACTGGCACAGAATTTTAGGCCTGCGCTGGACGGAAGCCAGGAAGTTCGATACAAATGAATAAATGTGACGTCATTGTCAACATCATCACTGACACTGGTGCCCGTTTGCACTGAACTTAAGAGTATCTTAACCTGATGCCTAAAGTATATGAGACACTCTTAACAAGAAAATGCATTGCACCAACCCTAAGATACTCCTAAACACGCTAAGTCAATCTTAATCTTATGACACCGATTAAGTAAGTCATAACGTTTTAAGAATCTCCTAACCCTATTTTTTTGACAGTTGTCAATCAATGTCCGGTACTGTTATGTACTGTTTGGCGCATGACATTAAACTAAATAAATAAATAATCTAAATTTATTTATTATTATTTTTAAATAAATTTAAATACAACGGGACTTACGCGCCTTGACTGACGAGACGAGATCGTTTTTTTTTATTATTATTTATTGGGGCTTGACACAAAGCCATCAGCCTAAAACTTAAATATCTTCAATACAATATTTTTTCATGACGATGGCGATGAGTGATGATTGCCATGACGATGACGATGAGTGATGATTTCTGCTTCAGTAAAGTTGTGGGGACTTTACTGAAAGCTCCCCCAGGAGATTTGGAACGAACACGAAATGTCACATTTCACTGTAATATCCCACTTTCCTACACTTGTGTGAATTGTCCAAGACGTTATGTCTAAAAATCCAACATTTTTACACATAAAAACTCGAATTCATACCAATTTCAAAAAATAGAATAATACTGCGATGTGTGCTTTCCCGCGTTCGCGCCAAAATTCCGACGAGATCGTTAAAGAAATCATAGACAATCGCTCAATTATCATAGACATTTGGTTAATTCATTCGTTCATTTACACCTTCATTCGCTTTACTAGGCTTATCTTAAGTTAGGAATGCCCTTTCGTATATATTATGTTGGTGCAATTGAAAATAAAGTTAAGATTATCTTAGACTTAGGAGTCACTTTACAAGGTTTAACCTAAGTAGAGTTTAGTGCAAACCGGCATGAGATTATGAACAAATGTTCCACGGGTATATCACCGTTCATCCGACGGGCTGTTCTCTGCGCGCTGCAGTAGCTTAAAGGTGTAGAACACGATGTGTTTGATATTAACATCCGAGCGTCATCCCGTATTTATATTTTCCACCTGTATTAATAGTATTTTTTACAACGTTTAATTTTAAGGAATTTTTATCATAAATTGACTCCTGGCGAATGCCGCAGTGGAGTTTGTTGCGCCGTGTCTTGGAGTTGAACCGCTCAGTGCCTAGGAAGCGGTGATGCACTTAAGTGGATTTAAATTGACGTCAATAAGTTATAACCGTGTCATATTATATTGAATAAGTGATTTGTATAACTTGAAACAAGCAGCAATCAAACCTTCTTAGGACTAATATAATGACTGATCCAAGATGTTTTTGTAGACGTAAGAAATCATAGAATTTCTTAATAAGTTTTGATTTATTAATTCCATATAACCATTATAGAAACATTCCATAGAAAAAGCGATGCAAACGCTGCCACCGATATGAATCTGAAATATGTCCTACGAATTGGCGTCAATAAGATATAACAATGTTAAACTATATTTTGTAAATGAATTTTATTTGAATTTGTATTTGTATAATTCCATGTAACCAGTATAGGAACATTACATAAAAATATCGATAATATCACAGCAACTGACATCTATCTGAACTAATGTGGTGGCTGGACTGCCATAGTACAAACACCAGACACAAACATTATCTTGAAGTCTGTGATATTAGATTCTACAAGATTATTATTAGAAAACTGCTTTACAAACCAGAATGTGAAAATGTCTTCTTTTCTCACTGAGGATTAAGAAATAACAGGAAAATTGTGCTCAGGCGCAGTGGCGACGACAACAACGAGAAAGTGACCACGTCGTGGCGCGCAGGAAGTGTTCTTACTACAAAGGATCAGTAATATAGATACAGCGTAAAGACTGCGTGGACGACATTATGGAACTCCTTATCATTAGACTGGTGACCGAGACCCTAATCTGAGGACAGTGAATAGAAACTTCCACAACCTAACTGACACTTACAATCTGCGTAATGAAAGCGGTTATCGTGGCGAACCAAAAAGAGAAGTAAGAGAAAGCCTTTAAGAAGTCAGTAACAAAAGGGTTTGTTGCAGCCTTTAGGTTTCTTCTGAAGGGATAACATTTCACCGATAAGAACTTTCGTTTTGTAAATTCTATGATAGCAGATTAATGTTTCTATCCATTTGACAAACTCCATCGAATTAAGTAAGTATTGGACAAAAGTGGTCAGAAATGGACCGGTACAGAATTTTAGGCGTGCGCTGGACGGAAGCCAGGAATTTCGATATAAATGAATAAATGTCACTGTCATTTTCAAGATCATCAGTGACACTGAGATTATGAACAAATGTTCCACGGGTATATCACCGTTCATCCGGCGGGCTGTTCTCTGCGCGCTGCAGTAGCTTACAGGTGTAGAACACGATAAGTTTGATATTAACATCCCAGCGTCATCCCATATTTAACTCTTCCACCTGTATTAATAATATTTTTTACAACGTTTAGTTTTAAGGTATTGTGAAAACATCTAATTTCTTAATAAATTTTAATATAATAATCCCATGTAACCATAATATAAACATTCCATAGAAATGGCAATAGCCAGTACGGTGAACATGTAGATCTGCTGCTACAAGACAAGTGTGAGAGTAATGAAGGCGCTTCTCTTACAGAAGCCGAAACACAACTAGAGAAAGAAATAGAGCGCGTCGGACCACGTTCTTTTATTAAAAAGATGGCTTACGAACCAGAATGTGAAAATATCAACTTTTCTCGCCATAAATTTAAATCCACAATCCAAATGATTTGATTGACTTGAACTAATCAGCAATTTAACCCTTTTGTGCCCAATTTAATGGCTGACCCGAAATGTATTTGTAGACGCAAGCAAACACCAAATTTCTTGATAACTGTTAATTTAATAGTTCTATATAACCATTATAGAAACATTTCATAGAAATAGCGATAGAAACGAAGCAACCGTTATGCATCTGGACTGCGTCGTAGGAATTGACGTCAAAAAGATATAACAATGTTATTATAAGTTCAGTAAATGAAGTTTATCTGAATTTGTATCCATATACCTATGTTTATAGGTGAATAAATGATTTGATTGGCTTGAACCAAGTTTTAATTGAGTAATTCCATGTAGCCAGTATTTGAACATTCCATAGAAATATCGATGCTATCACAGCAACTGATATGTATCTGAACTAATGTGGTGGCTGGACTGCCATAGTACAAACACCAGACACAAACATTATCTTGAAGTCTGTAATATTAGACTCTACAAAATTATTATTAGAAAACTTCTTTGATAACCAGAATGTGAAATGTCTTCTTTTCTCACTGAGGATTAAGAAATAACAGGAAAATTGTGCTCAGGCGCAGTGGCGACGACAACAACGAGAAAGTGACCACGTCGTGGCGCGCAGGAAGTGTTCTTACTACAAAGGATCAGTAATATAGACACAGCGTAAAGACTACGTGGACCACATTACGGAACTCCTTATCATTAGACTGGTGACCAAGACCCAAATCTGAGGATAGTGAATAGAAACATCCACACCCCAGCTGACACTAACAATCTGTGTAATGAAAGCGATTATCGTGGCGAACCAAAAAGATAAATAAGAGAAAGCGCCGGGCCGCGCTGTATTAGAAAACGGGTCCTTTAAGAAGTCAGTAACAAAAGGGTTTGCTGCAGCCTTTAGGTTTAAAGCGTTTACTTCTGAAGCGATAACATTTCACCGATTACAACTTTCGTTTAGTAAATTCTATGATAGCAGATTAATGTTTGGACCAATTTTACAAACTAAGTAATTGGCGAATATATCGATTTAAATTACTTCTTAACCTTCTATACAAGTAAACAGCAGCATTGAGAAGCTAGCAATTAATTCGCTTTGGACAAAAGCGGTCAGAAATGGACTGGCACAGAATTTTAGGCGTGTGCTGGACGGAAGCCAGGAAGTTCGATATAAATGAATAAATGTCAATGTCATTTTCAACATCATCACTGACACTGAGATTTTGAACAAATGTTCCACGGGTATATCACCGTTCATTCGGCGGGCTCTTCTCTGCGCGCTGCAGTAGCTTACAGGCGTAGAACACGATAAGTTTGATATTAACAACTCGGCGTCATCCCATATTTAACTCTTCCACCTGTATTATTAATATTTTTTACAACGTTTAGTTTTAAGGTATTGTGAAAACATCTTATTTCTCAATAAATTTTAATACAATAATCCCATGTAACCATAATATGAACATTCCATAGAAATAGCAATAGCCAGTACAGTGAACATGCAGATCTGCTACTAGACAAGTGTGAGAATAATGAAGGCGCTTCTCTTACAGAAGCCGAAAGACAACTAGAGAAATAATTAGAGCGCGTTGGACCGCGCTCTTTTATTAAGAAGATGATTTACGAACCAGAATGTGAAAATATCAACTTTTCTCGCCATAAATAACACTTTTGTGCCCAATTTAATGGCTGGCCCAAGCTGTATTTGTAGACGGAAGCAAACATCAAATTGTTTGATAACTTTTAATTTAATAGTTCTATATAACCATTATAGAAGCATTTCAAAGAAATAGCGATACAAACGCAGCAACCGATATGCATCTGGACTACGTCGAACGAATTGACGTCAATAAGATATAACAATGTTATTATAATTGCAGTAAATGAAGTTTACCTGAATTTGTAGCCTGTAGTTCCTGCTCCGACTGTACAAGTTGGTGGGGCATCACACTGATCGACACCGTCAGCGCATCATCCTGATAACGTTGACATACCGGATAAAAATCTGCGTAATGAAAGCGGTTAACGTGGAGAACCAAAAAGAGAAGTAAGAGAAAGCGCCGCGCTGCGCTCCGGGTCTTTTAAGAAGTCAGTAACAAAAGGGTTTGTTGCATGCAGCTTTTAGGTTTCTTCTGAAGGGATAACATTTCAACGATAAGCACTTTCGTTTTCTGTGATAAGTAATTGCCGAATATATCGATATAAAATACTTGTTAACTTTCTATACAAGTAAACAGCACCATTGAGAAGCTAGCAATTAATACGCTTTGGTCAAAAGCGGTCAAAAATGGACAGGTACAAAATTTTAGGCGTGCGCTGAACGGAAACTAGGAAGTTCAATATAAATGAATAAATGTGACGTCATTTTCAACATCATCACTGACACTGAGAGTATGCACTAATGTTCCACGGGTATTTCACCGTTTATCCGACGGGCTGAACTCTGCGCGCTGCAGTAGCTTACAGGTGTCGAACACGATGTGTTTGATATTAACATCCCAGAGTGTATTTAACTTTTCCAGCTGTATTAAAAAATATTTTTACAGCGTTTAGTTTTAAGGAATTGTTATTATAAATTGACGCCTGGTGAATGCCGCAGTGGAGTTTTTTGCGTCGTGTCTTGGAGTTGAACCGCTCAGTGCCTAGGAAGAGGTGGTTCCCTTACGCAGAGTAAAATTGATGTCAGTAAGTTATAACCGTATCAAATTATATAGAATAAATGATTTGAATGACTTAAAACAAGCAGCAATTAAACCCTCTTAGGACTTTTATAATGGCTGGCCCAAGATGTATTTTTAGACGGAAGTAAACATCAAATTTCTTGATAACTTTTAATTTGATATTTCTATTCCATTATAGAAACATTTCATAGAAATAGCGATACAAATGCAGCCACCGATATGCATCCGAACTACGTCGTACGAATTGACGTCAATAAGATATAACTATGTTGTTGTAAGTTCAGTAAATGAAGTTTATCTGAATTTGTATCCACATCCCTATGTTAATAGTTGAATAAATGATTTGATTGGCTTGAACCAAGATTTAATTGAGTAATTCCATGTAACCAGTATATGAACATTCCATAGAAATATTGATACTATCACAGCAACTGATATGTATCTGAACTAATGTGTTGGCTGGACTGCCATAGTACAAACACCAGACACAAACATTATCTTGAAGTCTGTAATATTAGTTTCTACAAGATTATTATTAGAAAAATGCTTTACAAACCAGAAAGTGAAAATGTCTTCTTTTTTCACTGAGGATTAAGAAATAACAGGACAATTGTGCTCAGGCGCAGTGGCGAAGCCAACAACGAGAAAGTAGCCACCTCGTGGCGCGCAGGAAGTGTTCTTACTACAAAGGATCAGTAATATAGACACAGGGTAAAGACTGCGTGAACGACATTACGGAACTCCTTATCATTAGACTGGTGACCGAGACCCAAATCTGAGGACAGTGAATAGAAACCTCCACACCCCAGTTGACATTAACAATCTGTGTAATGAAAGCAATAATCGTGTCGAACCATAAGAGAAGTAAGAGAAAGCGCCGGGCCGCGCTCTATTAGAAAATGGGTCCTTTAAGAAGTCAGTAATAAAAGGGTTTGCTGCAGCCTTTAGGTATAAAGCGTTTACTTCTGAAGGGATAACAATTCACCGATTACAACTCTCGTTTAGTAAATTCTATGATAGCACTTTAATGTTTGGACCCATTTTACTAACTCCATCGAATGGAGTAAGTAATTGCCGAATATATCGATATAAATTACTTGTTAACCTTCTATACAAGTAAACAGCACCATTGAGAAGCTAGAAATTAATTCGCTTTGGACAAAAGCGGTCAGAAATGAACCGGTACAGAATTTTAGGCGTGCGCTGGACGGAAGCCAGGAAGTTCGATATAAATGAATAAATGTTAATGTCATTTTCAACACTATCACTGACACTGAGATTATGCACAAATGTTCCACGGGTATATCACCGTTCATCCGGCGGGCTGTTCTCTGCGCGCTGCAGTAGCTTACAGGCGTAGAACACGATAAGTTTGATATCAACCTCCCAGCGTCATCCCATATTTAACTCTTCCATCTGTATTATTAATATTTTTTACAACGATTAGTTGTAAGGTATTGTGAAAAGATCTAATTTCTCAATAAATTTTAATATAATAATCCCATGTAACCATAATTTAGACATTCCATAGAAATATCAATAGCCAGTACAGTGAACATGCAGATCTGCTACTAGGCAAGTGTGAGAATAATGAAGGCGCTTCTCTTACAGAAGCCGAAAGACAACTAAAGAAAGAAATAGAGCGCGTCGGACCGCGCTCTTTTATTAAAAAGATGGTTTACTAACCAGAATATGAAAATATCAACTTCTCTCGCCATAAATTTATATCCACTTATGTTTATAGTTCGAGCAAGTTTATTGAATAATAAAAATTACATGTCATTTTAAAAGTTTGAATTGTATACAAATAATGTACATACTAATTAAATAGCCCGTCCCGGACCGTACCCGGTGGAAAAGAGCCCATCACACTCGCTAGTTAAAAAAAATGATTTCATTGACTTGAACCAATCAGAAATTTAACCCTTTTGTGCCCAATTTTATGGCTGGCCAAAGATGTATAATATGTAGATGAAAGCAAACACCAAATTTCTTCATAACTTTTAATTTAATAGTTCTATATAACCATCATAGAAATATTTCATAGAAATAGCGATACAAACGCAGCAACCGATATGCATCCGAACTACGTCGTACGAAATGACGTCAATAAGATATAACAATGTTATTATAAGTGCAGTAAATGAAGTTTATCTGAATTTGTAGCCAGAGCTCCTGCTCCGACTGTTCAAGTTGGTAGGGCATCGCACCGATCAACAACGTCAGCGCATCATCCTGTTGACGTTGACATACAACAATGTACGTAATGAAAGCGGTTATCGTGGAGAACCAAGAAGAGAAGTAAGAGAAAGCGCCGGGCCGCGTTCTGTTAGAAAACGGGTCCTTTAAGAAGTCAGTATCAAAAGAGTTTGCTGCAGCCTTAAGGTTTCAAGCGTTTACTTCTGAAGGGATAACATTTCACCGATTAAAACTTTCGTTTTGTAAATTCTATGATAGCAGATTAATGTTTGGACCCATTTTACAAACTCCATCGAATGGAGTAAGTAATTGCCGAATATATCGATATAAATTACTTGTTAACCTTCTATACAAGTAAACAGCACCATTGAGAAGCTAGCAATTAATTCGCTTTGGACAAAAGCGGTCAGAAATGAACCGGTACAGAATTTTAGGCGTGCGCTGGAAGGAAGCCAGGAAGTTCGATATAAATGAATAAATGTTAATGTCATTTTCAACACTATCACTGACACTGAGATTATGAACAAATGTTCCACGGGTATATCACCGTTCATCCGGCGGGCTGTTCTCTGCGCGCTGCAGTAGCTTACAGGCGTAGAACACGATAAGTTTGATATCAACCTCCCAGCGTCATCCCATATTTAACTCTTCCACCTGTATTATTAATATTTTTTACAACGATTAGTTGTAAGGTATTGTGAAAAGATCTAATTTCTCAATAAATTTTAATATAATAATCCCATGTAACCATAATTTAGACATTCCATAGAAATATCAATAGCCAGTACAGTGAACATGCAGATCTGCTACTAGACAAGTGTGAGAGTAATGAAGGCGCTTCTCTTACAGAAGCCGAGAGACAACTAGAGAAAGAAATAGAGCGCGTCGGACCGCGCTCTTTTATTAAAAAGATGGTTTGCGAACCAGAATGTGAAAATATCAACTTTTCTCGCAATAAATAACCCTTTTGTGCCCAATTTAATGGCTGGCCCAAGATGTATTTGTAGACGGAAGTAAACATCAAATTGTTTGATAACTTTTAATTTAATAGTTCTATATAACCATTATAGAAACATTTCACAGAAATAGCGATACAAACGCAGCAACCGATATGCATCTGGACTCCGTCAAACGAATTGACGTCAATAAGATATAACAATGTTATTATAAGTGCAGTAAATGAAGTTTATCTGAATTTGTAGCCGGAGTTCCTGCTCCGACTGTTCAAGTTGGTAGGGCATCACACCGATCGACATCATCAGCACATCATCCTGATGACGTTGACATACCGGATAAAAATCTGCGTAATGAAAGCGATTATCGTGGCGAACCAAAACGAGAAGTAAGAGAAAGCGCCGGGCCGCGCTCTGTTAGAAAACGGATCCTTTAAGAAGTCAGTAATAAAAGGGTTTGCTGCAGCCTTTAGGTATAAAGCATTTACTTCTGAAGGGATAACAATTCACCGATTACAACTCTCGTTTAGTAAATTCTATGATAGCAGTTTAATGTTTGGACCCATTGTACAAACTCCATCGAATGGAGTAAGTAATTGCCGAATATATCGATATAAATTACTTGTTAACCTTCTATGCAAGTAAACAGCACCATTGAGAAGCTAGCAATTAATTCGCTTTGGACAAAAGCGGTCAGAAATGAACCGGTACAGAATTTTAGGCGTGCTCTGGACGGAAGTCAGGAAGTTCGATATAAATTAATAAATGTCACTGTCATTTTCCACATCATCACTGACACTGAGATTATGAACAAATGTTCCACGGGTATATCACCGTTCATCCGGGGGGCTGTTCTCTGCGGGCTGCATAAGGTATTGTGAAAACATCTAATTTCTCAATAAATTTTAATATAATAATCCCAAGTAACCATAATATAAACATTCCATAGAAATAGCAATAGCCAGTACAGTGAACATGCAGATCTGCTACTAGACAAGTATGAGAGTAATGAAGGCGCTTCTCTTACAGAAGCCGAAAGACAACTAGAGAAAGAAAAAGAGCGCGTTGGACCGCGCTCTTTTATTAAAAAGATGGTTTACGAACTAGCATGTGAAAATATCAACTTTTCTCGCCATAAATAACCCTTTTGTGCCCAATTTAATGGCTGGCCCAAGATGTATTTGTAGACGGAAGTAAACATCAAATTGTTTGATAACTTTTAATTTAATAGTTCTATATAACCAGTATAGAAACATTTCATAGAAATAGCGATACAAACGCAGCAACCGATATGCATCTGGACTACGTCAAACGAATTGACGTCAATAAGATATAACAATGTTATTATAAGTGCAGTAAATGAAGTTTATCTGAATTTGTAGCCGGAGTTCCTGCTCCGACTGTTCAAGTTGGTAGGGCATCACACCGATCGACATCATCAGCACATCATCCTGATGACGTTGACATACCGGATAAAAATCTGCGTAATGAAAGCGATTATCGTGGCGAACCAAAAAGAGAAGTAAGAGAAAGCGCCGGGCCGCGCTCTGTTAGAAAACGGGTCCTTTAAGAAGTCAGTAACAAAAGGGTTTGCTGCAGCCCTTAGGTTTCAAGCGTTGACTTCTGAAGGGATAACATTTCACCGATTACATCTTTCGTTTTGTAAATTCTATGATAGCAGATTAATGTTTGGACGCATTTTACAAACTCCATCGAATGGAGTAAGTTATTGCCGAATATATCGATATAAATTACTTGTTAATCTTCTATACGAGTAAACAGCACCATTGAGAAGCTAGCAATTAATTGGCTTTTGACAAAAGCGGTCAAAAATGTACTGGTACAGAATTTTAAGCGTGCGCTGGACGAAAACCAGGATGTTCGATTTAAATGATTAATTGTGGCGTCATTTTTAACATCACCACTGCAATTAACTACAGCAGTCAAATTAAAGCGAATATCAAATTTTTTCATAACTTTTAATTCAATAGTTATATATAACCATTATAGAAACATTTCATAGAAATAGCGATACCAACGCAGCCACCGATATGCATCTGAAATAATGTGGTAGCTGGACTGCCATAATACAAACACCAGACACAAACATTATCTTGAGTCTGTGATATTAGACTATACAAGATTATTATTAGAAAACTGCTTTACAAACCAGAATGTGAAAATGTCTTCTTTTCTCACCGAATTTTCAGAAATAGTGAGGGGATAGTGAGAAGGAGATGGTGCAAGAAGTGATTTTCCTACAAAGGCACAGTAATATGGACACAGCGTGAAAACTGTGCAGAAGGTGCCATGGGAGGACGATGGTGCTCAGGTGAAGCTCCTGCTTGAAAATAACAACGAGAAAGTGATCAACGCAGGGCCGTACTGGAAGCAAAGCCAACACAAGGATGCTGGTTTGCAAAGTGTAAATTCGCGGCAACACATCTGACACCAACAACATAATCCCTAAAATTGACGCACGTTAATGTATCGTCATAATGAGAGCGACTATCGTAGAGAACTCAAGATGTCGAATTGGCAAAAAGTTGAATTTGCATAATGTTGAATCCTAAAATGTTAAATTTGCAGAGTTTGGTGTAATAGAGGGTTACGAGAATGATGAAGGCGCTTCTCTTACAGATGCCGAAAGACAATGAGAAGAAGAAATAGAGCGCGTCGGACCGCGCACTTTTATTGAAAAGCTAATTTACGAACCAGAATGTGAAAATATTTCATTCACTTCAACCAAGCAGCAATTTAACTCATTTGGCCTTAATTTAATGGCTGGCCCAAGATGATTTTGACGGTGGAAGCATACACGAAATTTATAAGTTAGTTTTAATTTAATAATTGAGACAACAAAGAGAAAGTGTCCACCTCTTGGCGCGCAGGAAGTGTTCTTCCTTCAAAGGATCAGTAATATAGACACAGCGTAAAGACTGCGTGGACAAAATTACGGAAGTCCTTATCCTTGGACTGGTGACCGAGACCCAAATCTGAGGACAGTGAATAGAAACTTCCACACTCTAACCGACACTAACATCTGCGTAATGAAAGCGGTTATCGTGGAGAACCAAAAAGAGAAGTAAGAGAAAGCGGCGGGCTGCGCTCCGGGTCCTTTAAGAAGTCAGGAACAAAAGGGTTTGTTGCAGCCTTTAGGCTTTTTTTGAAGGGATAACATTTCACCGATAAGAATTTCGTTTTGTAAATTCTATGACGGCAGATTAATGTTTGGACCCATTTTACAAACTCCATCGAATGGAGTAAGTAAAAAATGTCTTCTTTTTCCACTAAGGATTAAGAAATAACAGGAAAATTGTGCTCAGGCGCAGTGGCGACGACAACAACGAGAAAGTGACCACGTCGTTCTCTTACAGAAGCCGAAAGACAACTAAAGTAAGAAATAGAGCGCGTCGGTCCGCGCTCTTTTATTAAAAAGATGGTTTACTAACCAGAATATGAAAATATCAACTTTTGTCGCCATAAATTTATATCCACTTTTTAACCACAACCAAGAAGAATAGTAAGAGAAAGCGCCGGGCTGCGCTCCGGGTCTTAAGAAGTCAGTAACAAAAGGGTTTGTTGCAGCCTTTAGGTTTCTTCTGAAGGGATAACATTTCACCGATAAGCACTTTCGTTTTGTAAATTCTATGATAAGTAATTGCCGAATATTTCGATATAAAATACTTGTTAACCTTTGAGCGCCACTGAGAAGCTAGCAATTAATTCGCTTTGGTCAAAAGCGGTCAAAAATGGACTGATACAGAATTTTAGGCGTGCGCTTAACAGAAGCCAGGAAGTTCGATATTAATGAATAAATGTGACGTTATTTTCAACATCATCACTGACACTGAGATTATGAACAAATGTTTCACGGGTATTTCACCGTTTATCCGACGGGCTGATCTCTGCGCGCTGGAGTAGCTTACAGGTGTCGAACACGATGTGTTTGATATTAACATCCCAGCGTGTATTTAACTCTTCCAGCTGTATTAAAAAATATGTTTTACAGCGTTTAGTTTTAAGGAATTGTTATTATAAATTGACGCCTGGTGAATGCCGCAGTGGAGTTTTTTGCGTCGTGTCTTGGAGTTTAACCGCTCAGTGCCTAGAAAGCGGTGGTGCACTTACGCAGAGTAAAATTTACGTCAGTGAGTTATAACCGTGGCAAATTATATTGAATAAATGATTTTAATGACTTAAAACAAGCAGCAATTAAACCCTCTTAGCTGCCCAAGATGTATTTGTAGACGGAAGCAAACATCAAATTTCTTGATAACTTTTAATTTAATAGTTCTATATAACCATTATAGAAACATTTCATAGAAATAGCGATACAAATGCAGCCACCGATATGCATCCGAACTACTTCGTACGAATTGACGTCAATAAGATATAACTGTGTTATTATAAGTTCAGTAAATGAAGTTTATCTGAATTTGTATCAATATACCTATTATGTACTTCAGCAAAAGTTTTTTCCTGCTACGAAACCGCGATTACAAATACGGAAAAATACTTCTCTGTTCGAAATCAGTTTCGTACAAAGAATAATTATTCTTACTTCGAAATCAATTACGAACCTACAATTACGTACACGGCCGAAGGGATGTTTATAGTTGAATAAATGATTTGATTGGCTTGAACCAAGTTTTAATTGAATAATTCCATGTCACCAGTATATGTACATTCCATAGAAATATCGATACTATCACAGCAACTGATAGTTATCTGAACTAATGTGGTGGCTGGACTGCCATAGTACAAACACCAGACACGAACATTATCTTGAAGTCTGTAATATTAGACTCTACAAGATTATTATTAGAAACACGCAACTCCTTATCATTAGCCTGGTGACCGAGACCCAAATCTGAGGACAGTGAATAGAAACCTCCACACCCCAGCTGACACTAACAATCTGTGTAATGAAAGCAATTATCGTGGCGAACCAATAGAGAAGTAAGAGAAAGCGCCGGGCCGCGCTCTGTTAGAAAACGGGTCCTTTAAGAAGTCAGTAACAAAAAGGTTTTCTTCAGCCTTTAGGTTTCAAGCGTTTACTTTTGAAGGGATAACATTTCACCGATTACAACTTTCGTTTTGTAAATTCTATGATAGCAGATTAATGTTTGGACCCATTTTACAAACTCCATCGAATGGAGTAAGTTATTGCCGAATATATCGACATAAATTACTTGTTAACCTTCTAAACAGCACCATTGAGAAGCTAGCAATTAATTTGCTTTGGACAAAGCGGTCAGAAATGGACCGGTACAGAATTTTAGGCGTGCGCTGGACGGAAGCCAGGAAGTTCGATATAAATGAATAAATGTCAATGTCATTTTCAACATCATCACTGACACTGAGATTATGAACAAATGTTCCACGGGTATATCACCGTTCATCCGGCGGGCTGATCTCTGCGCGCTGCAGTAGCTTACAGGTGTAGAACACGATAAGTTTGATGTTAACATCCCAGCGTCACCCCATATTTAACTCTTCCACCTGTATTATTAATATTTTTTTTAACGTTTAGTTTTAAGGTATTGTGAAAATATCTAATTTCTCAATAAATTTTAGTATAATAATCCCATGTAACCATAATATAGACATTCCATAGAAATATCAATAGCCAGTACAGTGAACATGCAGATCTGCTACTAGACAAGTGTGAGAGTAATGAAGGCGCTTCTCTTACAGAAGCCGAAAGACAACTAAAGAAAGAAATAGAGCGCGTCGGACCGCGCTCTTTTATTAAAAAGATGGTTTACGAAATAGCATGTGAAAATATCAACTTTTCTCGCCATAAATAACCCTTTTGTGCCCAATTTAATGGCTGGCCCAAGATGTATTTGTAGACGGAAGTAAACATCAAATTGTTTGTTAACTTTTAATTTAATAGTTCTATTTAACCATTGTAGAAACATTTCATAGAAATAGCGATACAAACGCAGCAACCGATATGAATCTGGACTACGTCGAACGAATTGACGTCAATAAGATATAACAATGTTATTATAAGTCCAGTAAATGAAGTTTATCTGAATTTGTAGCCGGAGTTCCTGCTCCGACTGTTCAAGTTGGTAGGGCATCACACCGATCGACATCATCAGCACATAATCCTGATGACGTTGACATACCGGATAAAAATCAGCGTAATGAAAGCGATTATCGTGGCGAACCAAAAAGAGAAGTAAGAGAAAGCGCCGGGCCGCGCTCTGTTAGAAAACGGGTCCTTTAAGAAGTCAGTAACAAAAGAGTTTGCTGCAGCCCTTAGGTTTCAAGCGTTGACTTCTGAAGGGATAACATTTCACCGATTACAACTTTCGTTTTGTAAATTCTATGATAGCAGATTAATGTTTGGACCCATTTTACAAACTCCATCGAATGGAGTAAGTTATTGCCGAATATATCGATATAAATTACTTGTTAATCTTCTATACGAGTAAACAGCACCATTGAGAAGCTAGCAATTAATTGGCTTTTGACCAAAGCGGTCAAAAATGGACTGCTACAGAATTTTAAGCGTGCGCTGGACGGAAACCAGGATCTTCGATTTAAATGATTAATTGTGCCGTCATTTTTAACATCACCACTGCAATTAACTACAGCAGTCAAATTAAAGCGAATATCAAATTTTTTGATAACTTTTAATTCAATAGTTCCATATAACCATTATAGAAACATTTCATAGAAATAGCGATACCAACGCAGCCACCGATATGCATCTGAAATAATGTGGTAGCTGGACTGCCATAATACAAACACCAGACACAAACATTATCTTGAAGTCTGTGATATTAGACTATACAAGATTATTACTAGAAAACTGCTTTACAAACCAGAATGTGAAAATGTCTTCTTTTCTCACCGAATTTTCAGAAATAGTGAGGAGATAGTGAGAAGGAGATGGTGCAAGAAGTGATTTTCCTACAAAGGCACAGTAATATGGACACAGCGTGAAAACTGTGCAGAAGGTGCCATGGGAGGACGATGGTGCTCAGGTGAAGCTCCTGCTTGAAAATAACAACGAGAAAGTGATCAACGCAGGGCCGTACTGGAAGCAAAGCCAACACAAGGATGCTGGTTTGCAAAGTGTAAATTCGCGGCAACACATCTGTCACCAACAACATAATTCCTAAAATTGACGCACGTTAATGTATCGTCATAATGAGAGCGGCTATCGTAGAGAACTCAAGATGTTGAATTTGCAAAAAGTTAAATTTGCATAATGTTGAATCTTAAAATGTTAAATTTGCAGAGTTTGGTGTAATAGAGGGTTACGAGAATGATGAAGGCGCTTCTCTTACAGATGCCGAAAGACAACGAGAAGAAGAAATAGAGCGCGTCGGACCGCGCACTTTTATTGAAAAGCTAATTTACGAACCAGAATGTGAAAATATTTCATTCACTTCAACCAAGCAGCAATTTAACTCATTTGGCCTTAATTTAATGGCTGGCCCAAGATGATTTTGAAGGTGGAAGCATACACGAAATTTATAAGTTAGTTTTAATTTAATAATTGAGACAACAAAGAGAAAGTGTCCACCTCTTGGCGCGCAGGAAGTGTTCTTCCTTCAAAGGATCAGTAATATAGACACAGCGTAAAGACTGCGTGGACAAAATTACGGAAGTCCTTATCCTTGGACTGGTGACCGAGACCCAAATCTGAGGACAGTGAATAGAAACTTCCAAACTATAATGAAAGCGGTTATCGTGGAGAACCAAAAAGAGAAGTAAGAGAAAGCGGCGGGCTGCGCTCCGGGTCCTTTAAGAAGTCAGGAACAAAAGGGTTTGTTGCAGCCTTTAGGCTTTTTCTGAAGGGATAACATTTCACCGATAAGAATTTCGTTTTGTAAATTCTATGACGGCAGATTAATGTTTGGACCCATTTTACAAACTCCATCGAATGGAGTAAGTAAAAAATGTCTTCTTTTCTCACTAAGGATTAAGAAATAACAGGAAAATTGTGCTCAGGCGCAGTGGCGACGACAACAACGAGAAAGTGACCACGTCGTTCTCTTACAGAAGCCGAAAGACAACTAAAGTAAGAAATAGAGCGCGTGCGGTCCGCGCTCTTTTATTAAAAAGATGGTTTACTAACCAGAATATGAAAATATCAACTTTTCTCGCCATAAATTTATATCCACTTATGTTTATAGTTAAAAAAATGATTTGATTGACCTGAACCAATCAGCAATTTAACCCTTTTGTGCCCAATTTTATGACTGGCCAAAGATGTATTTGTAGACGAAAGCAAACACTAATTTTCTATATAACTTTTAATTTAATAGTTCTATATAACCATTACAGAAATATTTCATAGAAATAGCGATACAAACGCAGCAACCGATATGCATCCGAAATACGTCGTACAAAATGACGTCAATAAGATATAACAATGTTATTATAAGTGCAGTAAATGAAGTTTATCTGAATTTGTAGCCAGAGTTCCTGCTCCGACTGTTCAGGTTGGTAGGGCATTGCACCGATCAACAACGTCAGCGCATCATCCTGGTGACGTCGACATACAACAATGTACGTAATGAAAGCGGTTATCGTGGAGAACCAAGAAGAATAGTAAGAGAAAGCGCCGGGCTGCGCTCCGGGTCTTTTAAGAAGTCAGTAACAAAAGGGTTTGTTGCAGCCTTTAGGTTTCTTCTGAAGGGATAACATTTCACCGATAAGCACTTTCGTTTTGTAAATTCTATGATAAGTAATTGCCGAATATTTCGATATAAAATACTTGTTAACCTTTGAGCGCCACTGAGAAGCTAGCAATTAATTCGCTTTGGTCAAAAGCGGTCAAAAATGGACTGATACAGAATTTTAGGCGTGCGCTTAACAGAAGCCAGGAAGTTCGATATTAATGAATAAATGTGACGTTATTTTCAACATCATCACTGACACTGAGATTATGAACACATGTTTCACGGGTATTTCACCGTTTATCCGACGGGCTGATCTCTGCGCGCTGGAGTAGCTTACAGGTGTCGAACACGATGTGTTTGATATTAACATCCCAGCGTGTATTTAACTCTTCCAGCTGTATTAAAAAATATGTTTTACAGCGTTTAGTTTTAAGGAATTGTTATTATAAATTGACGCCTGGTGAATGCCGCAGTGGAGTTTTTTGCGTCGTGTCTTGGAGTTGAACTGCTCTGTGCCTAGGAAGCGGTGGTGCACTTACGCAGAGTAAAATTGACGTCAGTAAGTTATAACCGTGTCAAATTATATTGAATAAATGATTTTAATGACTTAAAGCAAGCAGCAATTAAACCCTATTAGGACTTATATAATGGCTGTCCCAAGATGTATTTGTAGACGGAAGCAAACATCAAATTTCTTGATAACTTTTAATTTAATAGTTCTATATAACCATTATAGAAACATTTCATAGAAATAGCGATACAAATGCAGCCACCGATATGCATCCGAACTACGTCGTACGAATTGACGTCAATAAGATATAACTGTGTTATTATAAGTTCAGTAAATGAAGTTTATCTGAATTTGTATCAATATACCTATTATGTACTTCAGCAAAAGTTTTTTCCTGCTACGAAACCGCGATTACAAATACGGAAAAATACTTCTCTGTTCGAAATCAGTTTCGTACAAAGAATAATTATTCTTACTTCGAAATCAATTACGAACCTACAATTACGTACACGGCCGAAGGGATGTTTATAGTTGAATAAATGATTTGATTGGCTTGAACCAAGTTTTAATTGAATAATTCCATGTCACCAGTATATGTACATTCCATAGAAATATCGATACTATCACAGCAACTGATAGTTATCTGAACTAATGTGGTGGCTGGACTGCCATAGTACAAACACCAGACACGAACATTATCTTGAAGTCTGTAATATTAGACTCTACAAGATTATTATTAGAAACACGCAACTCCTTATCATTAGGCTGGTGACCGAGACCCAAATCTGAGGACAGTGAATAGAAACCTCCACACCCCAGCTGACACTAACAATCTGTGTAATGAAAGCAATTATCGTGGCGAACCAAAAGAGAAGTAAGAGAAAGCGCCGGGCCGCGCTCTGTTAGAAAACGGGTCCTTTAAGAAGTCAGTAACAAAAAGGTTTTCTTCAGCCTTTAGGTTTCAAGCGTTTACTTTTGAAGGGATAACATTTCACCGATTACAACTTTCGTTTTGTAAATTCTATGATAGCAGATTAATGTTTGGACCCATTTTACAAACTCCATCGAATGGAGTAAGTTATTGCCGAATATATCGACATAAATTACTTGTTAACCTTCTAAACAGCACCATTGAGAAGCTAGCAATTAATTTGCTTTGGACAAAGCGGTCAGAAATGGACCGGTACAGAATTTTAGGCGTGCGCTGGACGGAAGCCAGGAAGTTCGATATAAATGAATAAATGTCAATGTCATTTTCAACATCATCACTGACACTGAGATTATGAACAAATGTTCCACGGGTATATCACCGTTCATCCGGCGGGCTGATCTCTGTGCGCTGCAGTAGCTTACAGGTGTAGAACACGATAAGTTTGATGTTAACATCCCAGCGTCACCCCATATTTAACTCTTCCACCTGTATTATTAATATTTTTTTTAACGTTTAGTTTTAAGGTATTGTGAAAATATCTAATTTCTCAATAAATTTTAGTATAATAATCCCATGTAACCATAATATAGACATTCCATAGAAATATCAATAGCCAGTACAGTGAACATGCAGATCTGCTACTAGACAAGTGTGAGAGTAATGAAGGCGCTTCTCTTACAGAAGCCGAAAGACAACTAAAGAAAGAAATAGAGAGCGTCGGACCGCGCTCTTTTATTAAAAAGATGGTTTACGAATTAGCATGTGAAAATTTCAACTTTTCTCGCCATAAATAACCCTTTTGTGCCCAATTTAATGGCTGGCCCAAGATGTATTTGTAGACGGAAGTAAACATCAAATTGTTTGTTAACTTTTAATTTAATAGTTCTATTTAACCATTGTAGAAACATTTCATAGAAATAGCGATACAAACGCAGCAACCGATATGAATCTGGACTACGTCGAACGAATTGACGTCAATAAGATATAACAATGTTATTATAAGTCCAGTAAATGAAGTTTATCTGAATTTGTAGCCGGAGTTCCTGCTCCGACTGTTCAAGTTGGTTGGTGGTGGTTGGTAGGTATGTGCTGATGATGTCGATCGGTGTGATACCGATCGACATCATCAGCACATAATCCTGATGACGTTGACATACCGGATAAAAATCAGCGTAATGAAAGCGATTATCGTGGCGAACCAAAAAGAGAAGTAAGAGAAAGCGCCGGGCCGCGCTCTGTTAGAAAACGGGTCCTTTAAGAAGTCAGTAACAAAAGGGTTTGCTGCAGCCCTTAGGTTTCAAGCGTTGACTTCTGAAGGGATAACATTTCACCGATTACAACTTTCGTTTTGTAAATTCTATGATAGCAGATTAATGTTTGGACCCATTTTACAAACTCCATCGAATGGAGTAAGTTATTGCCGAATATATCGGTATAAATTACTTGTTAATCTTCTATACGAGTAAACAGCACCATTGAGAAGCTAGCAATTAATTGGCTTTTGACCAAAGCGGTCAAAAATGGACTGCTACAGAATTTTAAGCGTGCGCTGGACGGAAACCAGGATGTTCGATTTAAATGATTAATTGTGGCGTCATTTTTAACATCACCACTGCAATTAACTACAGCAGTCAAATTAAAGCGAATATCAAATTTTTTGATAACTTTTAATTCAATAGTTCCATATAACCATTATAGAAACATTTCATAGAAATAGCGATACCAACGCAGCCACCGATATGCATCTGAAATAATGTGGTAGCTGGACTGCCATAATACAAACACCAGACACAAACATTATCTTGAAGTCTGTGATATTAGACTATACAAGATTATTATTAGAAAACTGCTTTACAAACCAGAATGTGAAAATGTCTTCTTTTCTCACCGAATTTTCAGAAATAGTGAGGAGATAGTGAGAAGGAGATGGTGCAAGAAGTGATTTTCCTACAAAGGCACAGTAATATGGACACAGCGTGAAAACTGTGCGGAAGGTACCATGGGAGGACGATGGTGCTCAGGTGAAGCTCCTGCTTGAAAATAACAACGAGAAAGTGATCAACGCAGGGCCGTACTGGAAGCAAAGCCAACACAAGGATGCTGGTGACGCACGTTAATGTATCGTCATAATGAGAGCGGCTATCGTAGAGAACTCAAGATGTTGAATTTGCAAAAAGTTAAATTTGCATAATGTTGAATCCTAAAATGTTAAATTTGCAGAGTTTGGTGTAATAGAGGGTTACGAGAATGATGAAGGCGCTTCTCTTACAGATGCCGAAAGACAACGAGAAGAAGAAATAGAGCGCGTCGGACCGCGCACTTTTATTGAAAAGCTAATTTACGAACCAGAATGTGAAAATATTTCATTCACTTCAACCAAGCAGCAATTTAACTCATTTGGCCTTAATTTAATGGCTGGCCCAAGATGATTTTGAAGGTGGAAGCATACACGAAATTTATAAGTTAGTTTTAATTTAATAATTGAGACAACAAAGAGAAAGTGTCCACCTCTTGGCGCGCAGGAAGTGTTCTTCCTTCAAAGGATCAGTAATATAGACACAGCGTAAAGACTGCGTGGACAAAATTACGGAAGTCCTTATCCTTGGACTGGTGACCGAGACCCAAATCTGAGGACAGTGAATAGAAACTTCCACACTATAATGAAAGCGGTTATCGTGGAGAACCAAAAAGAGAAGTAAGAGAAAGCGGCGGGCTGCGCTCCGGGTCCTTTAAGAAGTCAGGAACAAAAGGGTTTGTTGCAGCCTTTAGGCTTTTTCTGAAGGGATAACATTTCACCGATAAGAATTTCGTTTTGTAAATTCTATGACGGCAGATTAATGTTTGGACCCATTTTACAAACTCCATCGAATGGAGTAAGTAAAAAATGTCTTCTTTTCTCACTAAGGATTAAGAAATAACAGGAAAATTGTGCTCAGGCGCAGTGGCGACGACAGCAACGAGAAAGTGACCACGTCGTTCTCTTACAGAAGCCGAAAGACAACTAAAGTAAGAAATAGAGCGCGTGCGGTCCGCGCTCTTTTATTAAAAAGATGGTTTACTAACCAGAATATGAAAATATCAACTTTTCTCGCCATAAATTTATATCCACTTATGTTTATAGTTAAAAAAATGATTTGATTGACCTGAACCAATCAGCAATTTAACCCTTTTGTGCCCAATTTTATGACTGGCCAAAGATGTATTTGTAGACGAAAGCAAACACTAATTTTCTATATAACTTTTAATTTAATAGTTCTATATAACCATTACAGAAATATTTCATAGAAATAGCGATACAAACGCAGCAACCGATATGCATCCGAAATACGTCGTACGAAATGACGTCAATAAGATATAACAATGTTATTATAAGTGCAGTAAATGAAGTTTATCTGAATTTGTAGCCAGAGTTCCTGCTCCGACTGTTCACAGCGCATCATCCTGGTGACGTCGACATACAACAATGTACGTAATGAAAGCGGTTATCGTGGAGAACCAAGAAGAATAGTAAGAGAAAGCGCCGGGCTGCGCTCCGGGTCTTTTAAGAAGTCAGTAACAAAAGGGTTTGTTGCAGCCTTTAGGTTTCTTCTGAAGGGATAACATTTCACCGATAAGCACTTTCGTTTTGTAAATTCTATGATAAGTAATTGCCGAATATTTCGATATAAAATACTTGTTAACCTTTGAGCGCCACTGAGAAGCTAGCAATTAATTCGCTTTGGTCAAAAGCGGTCAAAAATGGACTGATACAGAATTTTAGGCGTGCGCTTAACAGAAGCCAGGAAGTTCGATATTAATGAATAAATGTGACGTTATTTTCAACATCATCACTGACACTGAGATTATGAACAAATGTTTCACGGGTATTTCACCGTTTATCCGACGGGCTGATCTCTGCGCGCTGGAGTAGCTTACAGGTGTCGAACACGATGTGTTTGATATTAACATCCCAGCGTGTATTTGACTCTTCCAGCTGTATTAAAAAATATGTTTTACAGCGTTTAGTTTTAAGGAATTGTTATTATAAATTGACGCCTGGTGAATGCCGCAGTGGAGTTTTTTGAGTCGTGTCTTGGAGTTGAACTGCTCTGTGCCTAGGAAGCGGTGGTGCACTTACGCAGAGTAAAATTGACGTCAGTAAGTTATAACCGTGTCAAATTATATTGAATAAATGATTTTAATGACTTAAAGCAAGCAGCAATTAAACCCTATTAGGACTTATATAATGGCTGTCCCAAGATGTATTTGTAGACGGAAGCAAACATCAAATTTCTTGATAACTTTTAATTTAATAGTTCTATATAACCATTTTAGAAACATTTCATAGAAATAGCGATACAAATGCAGCCACCGATATGCATCCGAACTACGTCGTACGAATTGACGTCAATAAGATATAACTGTGTTATTATAAGTTCAGTAAATGAAGTTTATCTGATTTTGTATCAATATACCTATGTTTATATTTGAATAAATGATTTGATTGGCTTGAACCAAGTTTTAATTGAATAATTCCATGTAACCAGTTTATGTACATTCCATAGAAATATCGATACTATCACAGCAACTAATAGTTATCTGAACTAATGTGGTGGCTGGACTGCCATAGTACAAACACCAGACACGAACATTATCTTGAAGTCTGTAATATTAGACTCTACAAGATTATTATTAGAAACACGCAACTCCTTATCATTAGCCTGATGACTGAGACCCAAATCTGAGGACAGTGAATAGAAACCTCCACACCCCAGCTGACACTAACAATCTGTGTAATGAAAGCAATTATCGTGGCGAACCAAAAGAGAAGTAAGAGAAAGCGCCGGGCCGCGCTCTGTTAGAAAACGGGTCCTTTAAGAAGTCAGTAACAAAAAGGTTTTCTTCAGCCTTTAGGTTTCAAGCGTTTACTTCTGAAGGGATAACATTTCACCGATTACAACTTTCGTTTTGTAAATTCTATGATAGCAGATTAATGTTTGGACCCATTTTACAAACTCCATCGAATGGAGTAAGTTATTGCCGAATATATCGATATAAATTACTTGTTAACCTTCTATACAAGTAAACAGCACCATAGAGAAGCTAGCAATTAATTCGCTTTGGACAAAAGCGGTCAGAAATGGATCGGTATAGAATTTTAGGCGTGCGCTGGACGGAAGCCAGGAAAATCGATATAAATTAATAAATATCAATGTCATTTTCAACATCATCACTGACACTGAGATTATGAACAAATTTAATATTCCACGGGTATATCACCGTTCATCCGGCGGGCTGATCTCTGCGCGCTGCAGTAGCTTACAGGTGTAGAACACGATAAGTTTGATATTAACATCCCAGCGTCACCCCATATTTAACTCTTCCACCTGTATTATTAATATTCTTTTTAACGTTTCGTTTTAAGGTATTGTGAAAACATCTAATTTCTCAATAAATTTTAATATAAATATAATAATCCCAAGTAACCATAATATAAACATTCCATAGAAATAGCAATAGCCAGTACAGTGAACATGCAGATCTGCTACTAGACAAGTGTGAGAGTAATGAAGGCGCTTCTCTTACAGAAGCCGAAAGACAACTAGAGAAAGAAAAAGAGCGCGTTGGACCGCGCTCTTTTATTAAAAAGATGGTTTACGAACTAGCATGTGAAAATATCAGCTTTTCTCGCCATAAAAAAGCCTTTTGTGCCCAATTTAATGGCTGGCCCAAGATGTATTTGTAGACGGAAGTAAACATCAAATTGTTTGTTAACTTTTAATTTAATAGTTCTATTTAACCATTGTAGAAACATTTCATAGAAATAGCGATACAAACGCAGCAACCGATATGAATCTGGACTACGTCGAACGAATTGACGTCAATAAGATATAACAATGTTCTTATAAGTGCAGTAAATGAAGTTTATCTGAATTTGTAGCCAGAGTTCCTGCTCCGACTGTTCAGGTTGGTAGGGCATCGCACCGATTGACAACGTCTGCGCATCATCCTGGTGACGTCGACATACAACAATGTACGTAATGAAAGCGGTTATCGTGAAGAACCAAGAAGAGAAGTAAGAGAAAGCGCCGGGCCGCGCTTTGTTAGGGAACGGGTCTTTTAAGAAGTCAGTAACAAAAGGGTTTGCTGCAGCCTTTAGGTTTCAAGAGTTTACTTCTGAAGGGATAACATTTCGCCGATTACAACTTTCGTTTTGTAAATTCTATGATAGCAGATTAATGTTTGGACCCATTTTACAAACTTCATCGAATGGAGTAAGTTATTGCCGAATATATTGACATAAATTACTTGTTAACCTTCTAAACAGCACCATTGAGAAGCTAGCAATTAATTCGCTTTGGACAAAAGCGGTCAGAATTGGACCGGTACAGAATTTTAGGCGTGCGCTGGACGGAAGCCAGGAAGTTCGATATAAATGAATAAATGTCAATGTCATTTTCAACATCATCACTGACACTGAGATTATGAACAAATGTTCCACGGGTATATCACCGTTCATCCGGCGGGCTGTTCTCTGCGCGCTGTAGTAGCTTACAGGTGTAGAACACGATAAGTTTGATATTAACATCCCAGCGTCATCCCATATTTAACTCTTTCACCTGTATTATTAATATTTTTTACAACGTTTAGTTTTAAGGTTTTGTGAAAACATCTAATTTCTCAATAAATTTTAGTATAATAATCCCATGTAACCATAATATAGACATTCCATAGAAATATCAATAGCCAGTACAGTGAACATGCAGATCTGCTACTAGACAAGTGTGAGAGTAATGAAGGCGCTTCTCTTACAGAAGCCGAAAGACAACTAAAGAAAGAAATAGAGCGCGTCGGACCGCGCTCTTTTATTAAAAAGACGGTTTACTAACCAGAATATGAAAATATCAACTTTTCTCGCCAGAAATTTCCACTTATGTTAATAGTTAAAAAAAATGATTTGATTGACTTGAACCAATCAGCAATTTAACCCTTTTGTGCCCAATTTTATGGCTGGCCAAAGATGTATTTGTAGACGAAAACAAACACCGAATTTCTTCATAACTTTTAATTTAATAGTTGTATATAACCATTATAGAAATATTTCATAGAAATAGCGATACAAACGCAGCAACCGATATGCATCCGAACTACGTCGTACGAAATGACGTCAATAAGATATAACAATGTTATTATAAGTGCAGTAAATGAAGTTTATCTGAATTTGTAGCCAGAGTTCCTGCTCCGACTGTTCAAGTTGGTAGGGCATCGCACCGATCGACAACGTCAGTGCATCATCCTGGTGACGTCGACATACAACAATGTACGCAATGAAAGCGGTTATCGTGGAGAACCAAGAAGAATAGTAAGAGAAAGCTCCGGGCTGCGCTCCGGGTCTATTAAGAAGTCAGTAACAAAAGGGTTTGTTGCAGCCTTTAGGTTTCTTCTGAAGGGATAACATTTCACCGATAAGCACTTTCGTTTTGTAAATTCTATGATAAGTAATCGCCGAATATTTCGATATAAAATACTTCCAGCACATCATCCTGATGACGTTGACATACCGGATAAAAATCTGCGTAATGAAAGCGATTATTGTGGCGAACCAAAAAGAGAAGTAAGAGAAAGCGCCGGGCCGCGCTCTGTTAGAAAACGTGTCCTTTAAGAAGTCAGTAACAAAAGGGTTTGCTGCAGCCTTTAGGTTTCAAGCGTTTACTTCTGAAGGGATAACATTAGCAGATTAATGTTTGGACCCATTTTACAAACTCCATCGAATATATCGATAAAAATTACTTGTTAACCTTCTATACGAGTAAACAGCACCATTGAGAAGCTAGCAATTAATTCGCTTTGGACAAAAGCGGTCAAAAATGGACTGGTACAGAATTTTAGGCGTGCGCTGGACGGAAACCAGGAAATTCGATATAACTGAATAAATGTGACGTCATTTTCAACATCATCACTGCAATTAACTACAGCAATCAAATTAAAGCAAACATCAAATTTTTTGATAACTTATAATTTAATGGTTCCATATAACCATTATAGAACATTTAATAGAAATAGCGATACCAAGGCAGCCACCGATATGCATCTGAACTAATGTGGTGGCTGGACTGCCATAATACAAACACCAGACACGAACATTATCTTGAAGTCTGTGATATTAGACTAAACAAGATTATTATTAGAAAACTGCTTAACAAACCAGATTGTGAAAATGTCTTCTTTTCTCATCGAATTTTCAGAAATAGTGAGGAGATAGTGAGAAGGAGATGATGCAAGAAGTGATTTTCCTACAAAGGCACAGTAATATGGACACAGTGTGAAAACTGTGCGGAAGGTACCATAGGACGACAATGGTGCTCGGGTGAAGCTCCTGCTTGAAAATAACAACGAGAAAGTGATCAACGCAGGGCCGTACTAGAAGCAAAGCCAACACAGGAATGCTGCTTTGCAAAGTGTATAAGTTCTATAAGTGTATAAGTTCAGTAAATGAAGTATATCTGAATTTGTATCCATATACCTAAGTTTATAGTTGAATAAATGATTTGTTGGCTTGAACCAAGTTTTAATTGAGGAATTCCATGTAACCAGTAAGTGAACATTCCATAGAAATATCGATATTATCACAGCAACTGATACGTTTCTGAACTATTGTGGTGGCTTGACTGAAATAATTTAAGCTGATTGCAAGGCTGTTTGCGCTTTTGTAACAAGCTCCCTAATGAAATTAGGGATATACCTGTGAATAAATTTAGATGTTTCGAACCGTGTGGTCCAATTGTATTATAAGTCTTTAATATCGGTATATTTTTATTTTGATTTTTGTGAGTGCCATTTTATTGGTTTGAACAGAATAAATATTTTTGACTTTAAACAGTACCAATATACGGTTGATTTAAAAAGCCAACCGACCTAATGACACCAATTACTAGACAAAGCCCGAATAAAGAAGACGAACTTGAAGTTGCATACCACAGATTGCGACTAAACATGTTTTACATTTTTATACCCTAAGATCTTTGTTCGCCATGTTGCTAAGTGAAGGTTCTAATTGGGTGAATTCTATGAAATCACAGGCTACAATAAAATTTACGAATAAGTAGATAGACAAAAAAGCCCGCTAAGCTTCTTGAAGGAGTGTTTCAGGTTTGCGGTGGTCCATTTGGAAAGCTAGTCTTTATTATTTTAAGTTTTTGTAAGTGCCATTTTGATAGTCGATATAGAATAAATGATCATTGACTTTGACTTTGACGAAAGTGCCATCTAGTAACTGGGATCGACGCTCCCGGTTAAAAGAGGAGGAATAGAAGATGAAAAGTATACAGCAGTATTAGGCCATTTTATTTAAGACAAATATTGTGAAAACCGTAAGTAACTGCTTCCAGGTGTAATGTCAAAGACCAATTATTATAAAAGAAAAGAGTCATTCACAAAAATACAGATTCAAAACATATTGTGCAAGGTGATCCGGCGGATCTTACAATTTTTTTTAAACAACCTATATACAAAAAGGACTACAAACGGAACTAAACAACAATAAGAATTCTAAGCAACAAGAAATATAATTGACTATCTGTCCTGAGCTCTGTATTTAGCCTTTTGAAATTTCAGTTGGTGAGACCCGCTTGTGGGAGGCCAACTGAAATGTGCTCCATAGCTCAACGGTGATCGGATCTATGATTAGTCTGGAAAAACACATTTTTATCCCGATGATAGTTTTCCATGGTTTGCGGAAACGTGATGGGCAAAGGGTAAATGCAATTGGAATATCATCTATATCTGTCTCATCTGACCCAGGAGCAGCTTCATTTGTTACGAATACTTTAGCCAGATGGTCGGCAAATGCATTTGCTTTTTCTAGTTTGGATCTTGCCCTGTTGTTTCCATCTAGACGTGGGTTGATTCAGATTTTTGCAAGCCTTCCAGAATATGGGAGGACATGGGAGAAAGAAAGAAAAAATACGTAATTCTTTCTTTCTTTCTTCCATGTTTGCGAATGCAAAGTGAATTGTGGCAAAAAGAGTTTTCAAAATCAAACGAACGATTTAAAATAATACCATGAAGGCATCTGGCAAGGTGATCCGGCGGATCCTTAATTTTTTTAAACAACGTTTTATTCAAGAAGACGAAGACATGGAACTACACACAACAACAAGAATTCTAAAAAACTAGATATATAATAATTGATTGATTCATATAGCGCGAACCACAATCGCGGATAATTTTACAAACTCCATCGAATGGAATAAGTAATTGCCGAATAAATCGATATAAATTACTTTTTAACCTTATACACAGGAAACAGCACCATTCAGAAGCTAGTAATTAATTTGCTTTGGTTAAAAGCTGTAAGAAATGGACTGGTACAGAATTTTAGGCGTGTGCTGGACGGAAGCCAGGAAGTTCGATACATATGAATAAATGTGACGTCATTTTCAACATCGTCACTGACACTGAGATTATGAACAAATGTTCCACGAGTATATCACCGTTCATCCGACGGGCTGTTCTCTGCGCGCTGCAGTAGCTTAAAGCCGTATCTTGGACATGAACCGCTCAGTGCCTAGGGAGCGTTGGTTCACTCACGCAGAATTAAATTGATGTCAATAAGTTATAAAAGTGTAATATTATATTGTACGTATGGTGTTCAATCTTAAAGCTTGAAGACAACACCGAGGTAGTGAAAGAAGTGCTCTACCTACAAAAGCACAGTAATATGGACACAGCGTGAAAACTGTGCGGAAGGTACCATGGGAGGACAATGGTGCTCGGGGGAAGCTCTTGCTTGAAAATAACAACGAGAAAGTGATCAACGCAGGGCCGTACTGGAAGCAAAGCCAACAAAAGAATGCTGCTTTGCAAAGTGTAAATTCGCGGAAACACATCAGACACAAACATCATTATTCCAAAAATTGACGCACATTCACGTTAATGTGTCGTCGTAATGACTATCATTAGCAGCTATCGTAGAGAACTTGAAAATAATATTAGAAATAGCGCCAGGCCACGGTGTGTTAGAAAACTATAGCTTACAAACCAGAATGGGAAAATTTCTTCTTTCTTCATCGTCAATTCAACATTAACAATAATCGAACGAGCGTCCTCGCCAAGAAGTCACTGGACAATGCTGCTCGGGTGAAGCTCTTGCTTGAAGATAGCAACGAGAAAGTAACGTCAATAAGTTATAACTGTAGTACGTTATGTTGAATCAGTCAATTAGCTAATCAATTAGCCCACTGCAGTCCACTGCTAGACATAGGCATTTCCCAATGTGCGCCATTTCGTACGATCCTCTGCCTTCCGCATCCAGTCCGTCCTAGCCCAGCCACCTTTTTCAGGTCATCGGTCCATCTGGTTAGGGGGCGTCCTACTCCTACTATGTTGAATAATTGAATTGAATTTTAAATTGTATCCATATAACTAGGTTATTAGTTGAATAAATGATTTGAAGGACTTGAAACAAGCCGCAATTTAACTCTCTTGGGACTAATGACCCAAGATGTTTTTGAAGGTGTAAGCAAACATCAAATTTCTTAAT